>CM031242.1:393527563-394824514 GCA_018340775.1 Taxus wallichiana var. yunnanensis | reverse complement strand
CCAAAGGGAGAGTGAATATGGCCACAGAAGTGGACTTCAAAATGAGAAGGAGAGGATTCGAAATATGAAAAAAATTCCCTAAAGGGAGAATATAGGATATGGCCATGAATGTGGACTTTGGAAAAATAATGTATGCCTGAAAAGGGGATAATTCAAATATCATGATAAAATTCCCAAGAGGAAATAAATATGGCCACAAGAAGTGGACTTGAATATCAGAAATATGAAATAAGATCAGGTGAGGAGTAGGATAAGATGCAACCTTAATGAGAGTGACCTACATACAAAAATATGTGAGGAAAATATGCCTCTAATCACATTGGAGGTAAACAAGAGGGGGATCCAGGTGACGTAAGGCACATGTAACCAAAACCGATGCTAGCAAATAACCAACGATAGTTAGTTATATCAAAGATCATAAGGAAATAATGGATGAGATGAACTCATACACCAAATATCGACATGAAAAAAGGTTTGAGATGTTCTTGTACAAGGGAAGAGGGTTCTCTAAAAGTGGTGTTCCCTAAAACTATGCCCCAGCTCTAGGAAGGGGAAAAAAAGAAATCTAATCAATACGGGAAGAATTTTGAGGATGCTAACAAAAATGGAAGGCTAATCAATGCGGGGAAGCCTTCAAATTCCATAAGGAGTAGCCATCCTTAGAGGTATTTTCTACTTTATACAATATATATATATATATATATATATATATATATATATATATATATATATATGACAAGAATGATGTATGATATCCATCCTTCGAGGGATTGGTCTATTTCTTTTGATTTGCTTTTGGCTTTGATTATGATTTACATGATTTTTCTTTTCTCTTTTTTTCAATGGAAAAATTTCCTTCCATAGATCAATTTAATTTTGATAAGAGCATCCGTGATTTGTTGTTTTACATGGGGATAGGCTGGGACTAGCTAAGTAAACCACTTAATAGGGACTAATAAGTGTACAAGAGACACCCCTAGACCTTTTGCATGGTTCCAATAGGTGAATAAGAAGGTGATGGATGTGATGATTATGGAGTTCTCACCAAAGAGGAGAACCTATCCATAAGGAATATGCTATGGGAAGATCTATGGTGCCCATATTTAAGGTCACATCTAGGAAGTGACGAAAGACCACATAATTCCAAATCATCACGATGAGAAATGGAAAGGGCTAAGATGGAGGAATGATATAAAGATAAGACTATGGGTACATTTGTAAATGTGCTAACAATATAATGGTCACAAGTGCAATGCATTAAGTTGTTCCACTTCCATTTCTTGTCGAGGAGACTGAAATATAGTTTCCCAACCCATACTTGGGTTTAATTACTTATGGTCCATTTCGAGTTAGGGGAAAAATTTCCGCGTTGGCTCCTTTCTAGAGTGGTAAAATTTTGATTTTCTTTGAGGACGAGGTCACCTATTTTAAATTCTCATTCCTTAAGGTGCTTATTATAAGCACGTTTAATGCACTCTTGATAAACATGATGGTGTTGATAGTGAGAAGGTGGTGCTCATCTAGGATCTCTAGCTATGCTAGACAGAGCTTGCAATAGTATTCATTAGAGATGAAGTCGCGAAGAGACATGCATAAAGACAAAATTTTAACTTCAAGGGGAAGGACGAATTCAAAACCATACACAAGTGAGAAATGTGTAGCCCCGTGGAGGTATGAATACTAGTGTGATAGGCCCAATGGTAAAAGGAAGGCTGGAGATGCCAATTCCGACTTGATTGATCAATAGTTTTGGCAAGAATGTTTTGAAGGGTTTTATTCGTATCTTTTTCTTGGTCATTAGCTTGAGGATAATTTGGAGACAACCTCTATAGCCATCTAAGAGAGGTTTCATAGGATTGAAGACATTAGTGAAGACCACCGTCAAATCTGTGTTTGTAAAGAATGCAACCAAGGATCAAATAGCGGTTAACATGCTTTGAAGAAAATACCTCTTAGGATTTTTGGATAAATAAGGAGGAATAATGGATTGGGATGAATAATCAAAGATTTGAGAATACCAAAGGTCTTATGAATTTGATTCAACAAGATTTACTTGGGGTAATTCATGGAAAGGTCGATCATGGTGATGAATGATGACAAGAAGCTTAGAATCTTTTGTTGTCCATGGGATGAGAGATGTAAGAGACACCATCATATTAGCTTTACAACGATTGGTCGATTGGGAAAAAATTGGATGGTGTAGGAATCAAAAGCTTCAAGGAGAAGATGAAAAATGTCATGATATTTTTGAAGGGTATCATTTTTACATTGATACTATCATATGAATTTTTGATTATAAGCTCAGAATCCTGTAGATGTCAAGAATTTGAACACCTAGAAAGGTGATTGTTTCAAGGCCTAAGATGAGGGCTTCATATTCTGCCATGTTTTTGCACATGCAAAATTGAGTTTATATGTGAGGGGAATATGAGTTTCCCATTGAGGAATAATAAAAATGAAAATGCCTCCCCCTTGGTGATACTTAGAGCCATTAAAGAAGATATTAAATCGATAGAATTACATTTGTGATGAAAATGGTTAATGGATTCATCCGAAATTGGTCATGAGGAAGTCATGTATGCTTGAGAGGAGGAGCTTCGCAAATTTATCAGAAATAGCTTGTCCCTTAATGGATTTTGAGAAATAAACTCGAGGTCAAAATCTTTCATGAGCATGAGACATCAAGTAACATGATCGTTGTGATAAGGTTTAGAATGCAATGTCTTGATAAGATGAAATCTAGTAATGACATAAGTCTTGTGATTGAGAAGATAATGTCAAATCTTAGATGTAGTGAAGAAGAGGGTGTAACACAACCTTTAAAATTTAGTGTAGTGGGTTTTACAGTCATGAAGAGTACAAATGATGTAATAAACAACCTGCTCATGACCTTGATCATTGTGATGTTCTAGCATGGCTCCTAGAGTGTGATTAGTGGAAGAAATGTACAAATAAAATAGCTCCTACTTGTGTGGAGGTGTAAGCACTGTGGAGATATGAGATATTACTTAAGATCATCAAAAGCATTCTGAAAATCATGATCCCAATTGAATTCAATGTCCTTTCGAAGGAGGTGATAAAAAGGTGACAACGATCGTAGAGTTGGAAGATGAAACAACAAACAAATTGAAGGTGACCTTAAAGGCTGTGAAGTTTCTTGAGATTAGGAGGAGGAATTTCATAATTACCTTAATTTTTGTGTTTTCAACTTTAATGCCCCTAATAGAAATGATAAAGCCAAATATTTTTCCCATTAAGAATCCAAATACAAACTTGGCCAGATTGAGGCGAAGATATAAAAATGAGGTGCTCGAAAAGTATTTTAAGAAAAAAATATGGTCGTGTTGATGTTTAGATTTTCCCATAAGATCATTAACATATTGTTCTATGGTTTTGTGGATGAGATCAAGAAATATATAATTCATATCCCATTGATAAGTAACGTTAGCATTCTTTAAACTGAACAACATGACATGATAACAAAAGGTACCCCAAGGGTGATGAAGGATGTCTTGTGTTGATCTTCCAGTGTGATGAGGATTTGATTATAACCAGAAAAACCATCCATGAGAAAAAATATCTCATGGCCTACAAAAGATCTACAAGGTGATCGATATTTAGAAGAGGAAGTCATCCTTTGGGAAAGCGAAATTGAGGTCTTGAAAATTGGTTCACATACGAAGCTTTCCCAATGTTTTGGAGATGGGAATGATGTTGAAACCCATTGGGGATAGTCAATGGGAATGATGAAATTAGCGAAAGAAGGCACTTTGAAGCTCTTTTTAACAAGGAGAGAAACATGAGGATGCATACGACGAAAGCTTACGCTTTACCGATTTAGAACTAAGATAGGTGATAATGTTGTGGGGAACATTAGAAGGGTCAAGACCTAGCATATCTGAATATGACCATGCAAATTCCTAGCTATGACGGAGAGAAATGCGGTAAAAGATTCTAGCTCATGTGGATCAAGAGATTGGCCCACTTTGAGAATACGAGGTTCCTGAGAAGTCCCGATATTGACATTGGTGGTGGCTTCATTGAGAAGAGTAGGTGTGTTAGATGGAAATGTATTTTGAAGATAAGAATCTTCTTGTAATGCTTCTGTCATGAATGATATCTTAACCAAATTCTTTAATTAAAATTTACAAATGTTGATATATGACTTCTATTTTGAGATGGTTTACTCTCTTGACTGATTGGTCATGTTTGTTGTTGATTAAATAGTTTACCTTTTAACCCTTTTGAAATCGTATTATATAAAAATTATACTAATGTTGGATTTTATCCATATGCTCATTAAGCTATGTCGGAGGTATAATTTGTATAAACCAAGTGATTTAAGGTAAATGTTGTCTAATGGACTATGCTGGTAAGATACTTAAGTTACATTAATTAATGTGAACCATGGTTTATTCATTGCCAATGAAGGGATAGACATACCTTGGATCAATTTTGTGATCTAAGGCGTGCCTTTGATCTATATGATGTACGATCATTACATTAGTCTTACTAATTTTTTCTTAATTGCAAACATGTCATTTTGTCCAGGCTCGAAGGAGATGATGCCATTGGAGCACCTAATAGCATCTGGTGCATATACTCTTTTAGTAAGAGCTGATTACTCTATGATGTTTGCATATGTTAGTAATGATCTTGGTTAATGTTTTAAGTTAATATGTATGTTGGTAGTTACCTAACATAATTCACACTATGGTGATAATTATTCTTGGCGTAAACCTAACTATCCTAGATGTATATTATTCTATGTATTCTTTGTAATGGGATTATAATTCCTAAACTACATAGAGGAATTCATTAATGTCATAATCTAGACTAAGGTTGGCACTATTTAAAAATGGACCTAAACCAATGTGGAATTAAACCTAACATAGATTATGACTCGGGTTACATAAAACCTAAGGGTTTGAGCGTGGTTATGGGCACCAACCCACAATGTACTAAGGAATTGAATTACATTCAATGAAATCCTGCGCCATTCTTGGAGGGAGTAAAGACAGACTTGGTGGGCACTTAACTCCGATTGCTTAATTAAGATATTATTCATGGTTATCAATTGTTAGTCATTGCTAGAGCTATCTGGTGGTTAGCGGATCTGTAGAAGGATTGTTAAACTATCCTAATATTAATTGATCTCAAACCAAGCGTGAATACCACCTTAGAAGTAACAATATGGTTTGGGGAAAAATGAAAGAGTGGATTTCTATATGCATTTCAATTTCTTGAGCTCTATGGCTTTGCATGTGGTTTTTCCATCTTTCGAACTGTTAGTTCACCTTCGTTGTATTTGTAAAATTTCCATTGCATGGTGGAAATAGTGGAAGAAATTTAATGTAGAGGCTATAAAAATGAAGGAAGAAGAAATGATGAGGTTCTGGTTGGGTCTGTTAAGAAGTTTTCAAGGAATCTATTGTGAAAGCTTGTAAGAAGAGTTTAAAATTGGAGAAGGATTTTGCGAGAACTACCAGGCATGATAGGCTCTAACCCATTATGATATTTGTTGTGTTTATCAATCTCATAAAAAGAACTCTTCTCATTTTCTGATATTGCTTACTGAGTTGATCTTTGTGGTTGGAAAATATGGTTGTTGTATATCATTGGTTTTTCTTTTAAAAAGCTTTTGGAAACTAGGTTCGGTTATGTGGAACCATTTTGTTTCTTATCTGTAACTACTATTTATGAGAACATATGAGAGTTGGTTGTGGATGATTATGTTTGCAAGATTTTATATGTGAATATGTTTGTTATTCGATGTTTTATTTATCTTCCTTATGAATGTGTTAAATATAGTTTTTTATCGTCTCCTTAGAGTAGATGATTAATGTCGTTTCAACGACTCTATGGCATAAAGGATTTAGGGTGGTTGCTTTTCATTTTATCTGGGACTATTGAAACCCTTTTGGTTTTGGAAAGAAGTTGATTCTAGGTCAATACCCTTTTGGTTATAGGAATCATTACACATGGTGACTTGTTATATTTCCCGTATGTTCTCTTATTCCAGTCTCTTGTTCGAGTCTTTTCGACCATATTTCCGTAGTCTCGATTCAAAGCTAAGGAGATAAAAATATTTTTATAAACCCTTTGTGGGTGTGCTTGGTTAATTTCTATTTCTTTCTTGAGTTAACCCTATTTAAGGGATGTTGTTAAATGAGGCCGATATATTTCAGGAATGTAACACTTGCTATATTTTTGTGGTTCCCTTTTTGGAACATTTAGTCTCACCAACTTGGTTGAGTTGGGTGGCCTTTAGTCAAAGAAAACTAAGTTTGAGTCTATGTATTCTTGGATGTTGTTTGAGCTTGTCGACCTCTCGAGTCGGTATTGATTACGTGACCGTGTTTTCATAACTTGAACTTAAATGGGACCGGCTTATTCTATATTTTAAGGACTATAGGTTTATCACTTACCTTTTGAGCAGGTCAATTGTGCTAGATTAAATCATCTTCTATAACTTAAGTATATTTTCATCTTGATTCTGTGACGGATGTGGTCATGGAATTGTTAAAAATTACTTGGATGAAGTCCACTTTGGAGCTATGTGGTGTACCCGTCTTGATTTGGTCATAATTAAAGTTGAGTCAATACAAATTTACTTGATAGTTGCTTGGTTTCTTGTAGACAAACATTGATTTGTATTTGGTTTATTTGTTTTTCATGATTGACCTAGTAGAAATCATTAATATCTGTGAAAAGAACTTGTTTGATAGGCAAGAAATGAAAATTACCTAGAATGTTATTACAAAATACACGGAATTATTAATCTGACCTTTATTTTTTGATAGTTAATGATTAGATAATTTTGGTATTTATTTCAGTCCCCATTTTAGATGGAAATGTTTCATTGGTATATCAGGTGGCTCAGCTATTAGAAAATGTTTTGTTTGCTACTTGAAATGCTTTCAATATCATTATCTTAAAGTATGAAATTAAGTGATGATATAATAAATTATTGTAAGGTAGATGGAGTTTTGAATTTCAATCACGTAATCTTTATGTTTATTGATTGAAATCCCAAAACAATTGTCATTCTGTTTGATTATGGGACCAATGTTTTTAAATTGAATTATTTCTAGCTTTTGTCATTTTAGGGAAAAAGTTTCATAAAAAAGTACATGTGACTTCTTTTCCTAAATTGGCATTGTGGCATTTTTGCATGCTTTTTAAAATTACTAGAAATAGGGAACTTAGATCAATTTCATTAAATAGAAGGATTATTTTCATGAAATTGATAGATAGTAGCATGTTGTTCTAATGTGTTAGCTCTTATCATGCTCAATTCTGAACTGACACATGCTAACAATGTGCAGATGGATTTCGTGAAAAGTGAAAGGAGAAAGACTTATATAAAATAGCATTTTTTTTACTGATGATGTTTAATTATTTGAATATTCAAAATTGTTAAAGTTATGAAATGATTACTGTTACAAGTCATGAAGGCTTAGTGTGATTGTACAATGTAATGGTTGAAAAATAATATTATTTTGTGATTGAAATGTTTATGAAATACTTATAGCTATTTGAGTAAATCAAATTCTGCCTTGTCAAATTGACTTGTTGTTTGGTTAAGATTTGTAAGATAAATTTCTTAGTTTTATTCTATGATGATTTGATATGTAAATCTATGTCAAAGTACATATGACATAATAGATAACTTGGGGTTATGAGAAGAATAAATGGGGAACTATTTAACGAGTCCTTATTCTAAAGTTATCATAGTAAACTACTTAAATTATAATTTTGATATAGTTTACTTACTAAGACCAAGAGGATAATGTATTATAAGTATTACGATGTTAAGTGTATCCTTTATTAGAATTGAACCAAATAAATGTGTTTGGAACTAGTAAATGAATCTATAAGATCCTAAGTGGATAAAGAAGGAATTTACTTATCTTATTTACAATGGACAAGGATATGGCCTTTATCATATGTGGATGATTAAATCAACACCTTGTTGGATATTAAATCTATTTACTTATGAATCAACATTTGACATTGTGAAAGATTAATAAGGATATAGTTATGATCCTAACTTATATTGATAAGTTGAATTTATAATGTTGAAAAAGAAAGTGATTTATTTCATGCATGAACCAATAAATAGAAAAGAGAGAAGATAATTGGAATATGATAAGGAAGGGAAATTAATGATAAGGAAATCATTAAATCAATCTATTGAATTATACAATATGTGTACTATTAGACAAACTTATAAAAAGAATACTTGATGATGATCTTATTACTTAAATCTGATTGAGTTATGGGAATCAAATGAACAAATGGTTAATTAATTATGAGTTCATAAACGTGAATGCAGAATTGATCTGCATACCCTCAATTGTTGAAAGGGTGCATTACGATTCCCTTCTTAAAGGAAATATCTTTTCAAACTTAGTTGACCCCTTAGATACGTGCATAATGTAAATTAAATTAATTAACAAGATTAAATTTAATTAAAAAATTTCCTCTTTAAGTATGATAGTCATGTTAAAAGTACTTAGTGGGCTACTACAATATAACTGCTACTGCACAATACCCACTTAATGATGAAATTCATTAGGTGGATACGGTGAAGCAGCTGCTATGCTTCAATATTCCACTCAGCTCCTCTAACTCAATTGTCATAAGTGTAATTTAAGTTCATTGTTTTACTCTAAACTTAGATATGCATATAGTTGAGTGTAGTCATCAACTCATGTTGACCTAGGATGAATAAACACACCTGAATTGACGTAAGTTGATTTGTGTATGTCTACTTATCCTTAGTCACCACAAGTAGACTACAAAACTTGTGTATGTGAGTTTTCCCTATTTAGTGTGAAAATTTGATTCAAAATTGGTTGATAGAAGTCAAGGAAGACTAATCTAGATAACAATTAAAGTGGGGTGAAAGACATATTCCTTTTGACGAGTATGACGTGTAGGAATGTAAGCATGGTAAACATGTTTAAAATTTTTGCCAAAGTATCACAAGCTACTGGTTATGTTTTCTTACATCACCCAGTCTAAGGTTGCAAGATTTCATATGGGTATCAGTAACAGATACTTAGATATGCATCTTAGACAGTAACACTTGAATGACTCGTAAAAGGATAAAGAAACCAAAGTATGCTTCATATTCACAAGAATAAGTAAACATGAGAGCTTGGTTTTTAATCGATTCATGAAATAAGAGATCGGTTTAACATCGAGTCATTACAACTGCATATGGTTTTCTGTTATGTGATCAATTAGAAGAGAATGTGTGTTCTAAATTATGTGAATTTAGAACATAGAACATTATGTGTTTAAAAATTAAAATTCCCCTATTTTCAAAGTCATAAATGAGGATGTTACACTTCTACCCCCATGTGGGAAAGAATGAAATCATCATCAATACAATAAAGGACATCAATGGTAGGAGATTCTTCTTCTATCATGTCTAGATGTCAAAGGGGAAGGGACCTAGTCTGATTCTCACACTGATAAGTGATCGGTCCCAAAGTTATAGTTGTGACTAAAAAAAAGTCAAAGGAAATGGAAATGGTGTCATCTAGTTCCATGTCCTCAAGTGTCAAAAAAATATGGAGAAGGTATGTTCATGTATTCGGGAGCTAGAGGAGACAGAGAAAGTAAAGAAGGTATGTCCATGTCTTCAAGCATGTCCAGATCTTCGAGGGTTGGAAAAAGATGGAGAAGGTAGAGGAGATATGTCCACATCTTTAAAAGTTAGAAAAGATAAAGGAGGTGGATGAGGCACATCCATGAGTATCTTAGCCGGTGGAAAGGGATTAGAGGATTGTTCTTTGTAGCCTAACCAAAAAATTTCATGAGATTTATGACATTCATCGGAGTAAGGCCATGTGGGCCATGCTCATAACGACCTAGGTCAAATCCATTCCATATGCAATGATGGAAATAAATATAGGAAAATATGGGTTATCGAGAAAGCTAAAGCCACTAGTATAAAGCCTTACGTGTAGAATATCATCGATGTGGGAAGAGGGGGTATCAAAACCACCATAAATAAGATTGGTGCAAAGATGTGGTGGACCAAAAGGGACAACATCCCGACATTTGGTTAGTACATAAGTGCCTTATTGAGTCTCACGATCTGTGAGGATTGGAAGGGTGTTGAGTGTAAGAAGTTGGTACTCTCCCATCACAATTTTTCCATTATATTACCCAAGGAGTTATTGTTAGGGAGTTTGGATGAAGGAATGGATAAACTAGTGGATGGTGTAAATGGATCGTCGTTAAGAATGAGTACATCATTTAGTCTATAAGCATCCCCAGAGCATCGGGATCTTCTCCTCATGCTCATATTTAAGGGAATGATGTAGTGCAGAGGGGACGAAATGCATGACACAAATCCATGGTCATCTAATGAGAAAATTATATTGAAATTCTCCCTCAATGATGTAGAAGGTCTCATGGATGAGATTATCACCGACATAGACATGGAGGACAATTTTTCCTAAGGCGGGAGCAATGACATCATTGAAAGTGCGAAGAACCATGGGTGTTTGAGGAACATATTCCTTCGAGGATCTTAAGTTGAATAGAAGTATGTGAAGGAATGATATTAATGCTCACCCCACTGTCAATCATTGATCATCGAATGAATGTATCATTAATCCTAACCGTAATAAAGAGGGGCATATCGTGCTCTTTTAGTGGGATTTCAAGAGTTTTAGTATCATCAAATGAGATGGTAGTAATAGAAGCCGTAAGTGCCCCTACAAGTGATGGGAAGGGCCGAGCCTCGTCATTGGAAGTCAGAATGCACTTTAAGGCTTCAATAAGAGCCTTCTGAAGTTCTGGTGAGATTTCAATAAGCTCGTAAAGATACATCTTGATTGGGGTGAAATGAAGTTGTCTAACAATGCTTTGTTTAATAGGCCTAGTGGTGCGCGAATGGAAACCTTTGGGTGATGATGTAGCTAACTTATTGGGAGGAGGAATGGTGATGAAGGTCTTGGCCTTTGGTTGGGATTTTGACTTTTAATCATGTGGGATAGATCGTGTGGTACCCAAATGACATTAATGAACAAAGGGGAATGTCCCTAGGAGAGTCATCTCCCGAAGGTGAGATGGCAGATGTCGAACTAGATGTGGAAGGAAGGGAATAACTTGGTCCAATAAGAAGTCTTCCCTCTTCAATGAGATTATGGTCAATGGCCTGGAGTGCTCTACAATGCTTAGTTTCATGCCCAGGGATATGATGAAAGGCAAACATAAGGTTATAATTGAACCATAAAGGCTTCTTTCCTTTTGGGTCAAAAGCCTTGATAGGCGAAGCGTGATTGCAGAGGTTTACAATAAGTGTTGGAATATTTTAGTATATGATCTAATTAAAGTGCTAGAAAATGCCTTATGAGATGTCTTAGAATTTTGGGATAAAATATGAGTGTGTTGATGTTTTTGTGATTTGAATTCAGTTTTGATGTTGATTGGTGTTTTAGTGTTAAGAGGTTTTGGATTGTTGGGTTGAAATGTTTGTGGTCTGAAACAAATGATTTTGGATTGGATGGTTTAACCCTAAGAGGGATTATATATTTTTTATGTGAAGATGCATCCTTGGGAGGAGTGATGACTACCTTGGTGATAGGTCGATGACAATGTTGTGGTTGGTTTTGGTATAGGAAACAACAGTCATCTAAGGTGATCTATGGAAGGTGAACTTTGATGCGAGTGTGTTGATGACATAGAATTAAAATTCAAGGTAAAGTTTTTTTAAGCATTCCTCAAATGATGAAATTGGTGTGGAGGAAGAAGGTGGCATGGATGTGACCACAACACTCGATGTGGGTAAAGGAATAGGAAGAGGAATTGGCCTAGGTTCCAAGTATGTTATGATGGGTAAGGGTGGTATGGGTATAGGTGAGGGTGTCAAGCATACTGAAATGGATGAAGTAGATGATGAGGTGGATATGATAGGTTAGAAAGTTGATGAATGATCAATGCCAGATGTGGAAATAGGTTAGAATGGTCACTTCATGAATGTTTCTAAGGGTATAAATGATATATTCACTAATGGTGTTCTGGTATTCATAGATGCGGGAGAAGACATTGAGATAGATGTAGGTATGATGGGATAGATTCCTGATTAGTAGTGTTCAGGGTATTTATAGTATGAGCATTGGGTGTTTGGGTCATAGTAGAAGTGGTGGTTTGGCTTATTGGCGTATGATTTGGGAAAGGTTGTTTAAATGTCAAGTGGTTGATTGGGTGAAGCATTTGGATTTTCAACTTGAAGATCACCTTGATCGATGAGTCTTTGGACCAAGTCCTTGAAATTTTGACATCTCTCTATGTCGTGTCCTCAAACTTGGTGGTATTTACAGTAATGGTATTCATGATACCACACAAGCTTCGGTCTAGAATCATAAACTAGTAAGATAGGAAGAAGTGTGATAAGGTTTACTGCCATCAATTTAACAAATATGCTACTATATGACTCCCCTAGGGGGGTGTAATTAGGGGTTGGTCAAATAGCTCGTTGTTGGGTCACCGTGCAAGATGTAGATGTAAGAGATGATTTAATGACCACAACATTGGATTCTTCCTCTGAATTTTCTATTGGTGTAGATGATTTGGTAAATTCATGTTTGAGATTATTTTATTTTATTTTTAAATGGCCTTGTTCAAGGGCGCACTTTTCAAGCTTGTGAGGCATAGTAAAGGCTTCATCAAAGGTTTGAAATGATCAAATTTATAAAACAGAATATATATTCTTCACACATGATCATGAGAAGAGTTAAATTATATTAGTTTGTAGGAGAGGGAAGGATAACTAGTTTATAATTCCATGCCATCATGTGACAAAGTATGCAATGGACTCATCTTCAAACTTCTAGATAGTATAAAGATCATTAATAGTTACTTTGTGTGCAATGTTAATAGAAAAGTCTTCTAAAAATAGTTGCGTGAGTTAGGAAAAGGAGAATATTGAATATTGGGGGATACTATTATACCAGTCTAATGTGGGACCAACTAAAGACATGGGGAAAGTATGAAGCATTAAGTCTTGATCATGCACGATAAGGTAACATGCATGTCTAAATGCACAAAGGTGCTATTGTGGGTCCTATTTGCTATTAAACTTGGATTTTTTTGTAATTTCAAATGTAGAGGATATGGTTTGTTTGGAACAAATGGGTGGATAGGCTCATTAACAATTTTACCATATGATAATGAAATCTTGGATCCCAAAGTAATGGATTTGAGATTGTCTAGCCTATTCACAAGAGCCTACATAGGATCATTTGAAAGGGTCTCATTGGGAATGAGAGGTGGTGCTTGTATGTAAGATGTGGTAGGATGAGTTTGTTGATGAGCTTGCAGATGTGTGGGTATTTGAGTAATTTGTTGGGGGTGAGTGTAAGTGGTGAAATGTGATTGAAAAGGTGGTTATTGAAAGAATTTTTATTGGGAGATGGGAATATGATAGGATTGGGTAGGTTGTTGTGGTAAGTGCTTTGAGTAGGAATGTGGGTATGAGAAATTTGAAATTGTTGTGGAAAGGGGTTGATATCTTGAATAATATAAAGTTTCCGTAAAAGGGGCATGGGAGGTGTTGATGGGCATGATAGATGTGAGGAGATCATATTATCTAAATAGAGGATATGATGTTTAGACATATTGGTCGGGGACACTAGTGGAAACATTGACTAAAGAGGAAAGGGGAAGAGTAGTGTTGATTGGTGGGAGATTATGAGGGATAGGTGTGACTATCTGGGTAGTGTGATGAGATGAGGGATAGGTGGAAGAGGAAGAAAAATGAGATATATAAAGCTCTTTTATTGCAAACCGGTAGTTTGGGGGTTATTTTGATAAGGATAAAGTTGTTGGAGTGAGGAACCACCTAAGGGAATATAATTGTATCTTTGAAGGAGATAGTCTTGGAGTACCATTAGATTGGCATCTAGGACCTCCTGGAAGATAATCTCACCGAGAGGGACTTTAAGAGGTCCAAGAATCTCTAATCGAATAGATGGTGGGGTAGTTGGCCTAGACGAGATGGATTGATGGTATAAAAATGGATTAGTCTCACCTAAAGTTGTTATGTGAGAAAGGGGTCCCGGGTGAGAGACATTGATGAGGGGTTGAATGCTCATGAAATAAGTAATCAAGGGCACATATGAGGTAACTATTGTGATGAACATTTATTGAGAGAAGGAACTATTTGAAGCCAAATTTCATTGCATTTTTTTGGCTTCTAAATGAATAACTGCGAGTATGAAATAAGTTATACCCAAGCAAGTCAAGAAAATAATTATTTTTATGTTCTTAATTTATTTAAGAAATTATGAAAAGAAGAAAGGATGGATAACAAAGGACCTAGGAGAAGGAAAAATATGTTTGGTTTTGGGTATTTTGTGGCTAGGGAATGTCTGAGGTGGCTTCCTATTGGGTGATGAAATCCCAATCAGTTAGCCAAGTGAGAGGATGTTTCAATGTGTTAATTTGATTTGTGAGGTTTAAAGTTGTGTGTGATAAAGTGTGATATGTAGTAAGTTAAGCCCCTACTTAAACTATATGAGCAAGAAGGATGCAAAAATAATGTTATTTTTAATTCCAAAAAAAGTGTGATATTTGATGAGGATGCAAACAAGAATGGGAAAGTACGATGCAAAAAGGAGAAAATAGGAAAAATTAGGGAATACCTAGATAGTGCTTTTCCTATTTATCTCGCACTTCTTGAGTGGTGAGAAATCCAAGCCACAAACCCAACATGATAAAGCAATAATAAGTAGATCCTCAAAGCAAAAGTGTTAGTAGGAAGGCAAGAAAAATATAGATAGAAAAGAAAGAGATCACCAAAAGGGTGGTCCCACCGAGCGTTCCAGGAATGTTTACTAAGTTTCTTGATCTTAATGAGGGGTTAATTCACTAAGTACTAAAGAAACTAGAAAACTTAGAAATGGTGGAGGGTTTATGTTACCTTGGATGCGATATGATACGAGCACAATATGATGATGGATTCTATTAATGCAAACCATATCAAACCTGTAAATAAGATCCCCATTGAAGGGTAAATGATTAGATGGATTAGGCGGGGGTTACTTGACAAAGTGGACCCGAGAAGCACTTAACTTCGTCGGTGGATGTTGACCCTCGTTATTAAAAAAATTGATGCAAAGTAAAGGTAAACCAAAGTATGTAGAAACTGAAATATTTACAAAATCATACAAGAATTATGATTGATTTAAAGCTAATATAATTGAAATGAAATACAAATCAAGTGTACCTAGGTTGATGACAACCCAAACCGTGTAGAGGCAAGTCGTTGGTGACCTGAGGCAGAAGGATGGAATAAGAACTGTAAATGTAGACCAGGAGGCTTTGAGTGTAGATTAGATAGAACAGTGGGCTGTAGACACTTTGAAAACAACCTGCATAGGAGGTCTGACACAAGGAAAAGGAAGTAATAGAAGGTAGTAAAGATCACTGTGGATCTGGGATAAAAAGCAAACAAGTTCAAAGGAGCAGGATGGAGATTTAGGGTCTAGAAACAATGCAAGAATTGGAATGACATTGAAAGGAATCTAGAGAAAAAAGGATGAGGATAGAGGATCAAGTCGATGGTGACACAGGTAGATTGATGACGATCGAGAAGTATTGGAAAAGGCCGAGAGAAACAAGCTAAATCGAGAACCCGCAAGCATAAAAATTTACAGAAATGAGATGATAATGGAATTTCAACTATTTAAGGGTCGATCAAAATTGATGTGAGCACATTCCAAGGAGGTTTGGGATGTCTGTAATTACTTCTAGGAGGCTTAGGCACAACAGATTATTCATAGGTTGTAAGGAATATTGGGAATTCACATGCATTCGATAATGAATAGAAAGAAATCATCCAACTTTATAGGGTCAATTGTGACAAGGCTAGGTCACTTCCAATTGCAGGGAAAGTTTCTCCAATGGGAGGATTTTTATTCGTTTGGTATGTTTTTATCAGGAAACTTTATAGAGTTGGTCGAATGCTTTCAAGAATCAGGTGGGAAGAGGTTGTTTTAGGATGAGGTGTAGGTGAGTTGGTAGTGGAGATAGGTTAGAAAAAAGCATAGGGTTGCTAAATAGGAAGTATATTAAGGGAAAGTGATGGGTATTGACATTAATTAATTAAATGTTAATTAATTAATTGATTTTAATAAAGATTAATATGGAAGAGATAAATGGGAATTTAAATTAAACTAAGAGAGATGAATAAAATATGTGCACGCAGGTGATAGACATAGATACCAAATTTAGGTGTCTATAGACAACTCAATCCAAGCATTGTCAAATAGGTTTACTTTCCAAACTAGTTGCATTAATTTAGATATCACATTCTAGGTGGAGAATGATGTGTGTCTTGATGCCTCTTAAGAGAAGTGTCAATGTCAATGGTGGAAGGATTGCACTTCAAACCAACTAATGTTTATTTTGTAGGATATCCTACCCATGGCTAGGGTTTGATATATTACTCAAAAGTTTTAGAGGATTCACAACATGAGTGATAACTAGGGTTTTATAGTGAAAAACATTTCTAGGAAGGAGATGGTCTTAGAATTTTATAGAGCAGGGGTCAAATATGTACACTAGGTGTAAAACTTTATCAAAATTTTTGACAAAGATATACGGTCCTACTCCGAGATCTAAAAACACTTTCTTTGGCATGTAACTGAAGAAAGATTCAGATATCATTTGATGGCATGGGATCAAGTCTATATTCCTAATAAAATTGGTGGGCTTGGTATCAAGGACATCAAAAAAATGAATATTGCTTTAATTGCTAAAATGGGTTGGAGAATGCTAAAGGAGGAACAACCTTGGATTGAACTAATCGAGTTAAATATCTAGCTCAAAACAATGTGAATTCATTTCTCTTTGAAGACCAACTTCCTAATGGTTCTGTTTTTTGGAACAACTTGCTCCAAATTAGGAATTTTCTCATTCAGGGTTGTAGATGGAAAGTGGGCAATGGTAATGATATTCAGTTTTGGAGGGACAACTGGACTAATCTTAGTTTAAGTGACATATTTGATTCCATTAAGGTCATCTTAACTGAGAAATATGGCACTAAAGTCAAAGAATACATTGATATAGAGGGGAATCAGAGAAAATGGAAACAACTTAGTGTGGATTTGCTAAATCTAAAACCTGTTGTCTCTTCTCTTCAAGAGCAACTTGATCTTATCCATCTAAATCAAACAGATGCAAAAGATGAGCTAGTTTGGATCAACTCTTTTGATGGTGAATATACTATCAAGTCGTGTATAGTTCCTTTTTTGAAAATGTTCAAAGTGAATTTAAGTGGAGTAAAATTTGGATGCTTAAGCTAACTCCCAAAGTTAACTTTTTTTGGCTTTCTCTTAAAGGAAAGATTATTACTAATGATAATTTAATAAAAAGGGGGTTTATCATGCCAAATATGTGTTGTATGTGTAAAAAGGAGGTGAGGATGTTAAACACTTGTTGTTACATTGTGATTTTACTTCAAAGCTTTGAGTCTCATATTCTCAAGCTTTAATATGTGTTGGACTCTACCAAATAGTCTCTTGCAGACTTGGGAGCAATGGGATCCCCTAATAAGCACTGCATAGTTCGAAGACTATGGAAGTTAATCCTGCCTCATGCCATATGGAGACTTTGGAAAACTAGAAATGTGATCATCTTTAGGGATAATAGACAGGTTTGTAAAAGGTTTTTCAAGATATTGTCACTGTTGTCAAAGATAATATTAAGAGATTCAGACCTCCTAAAAACAAGCAATATCCTAAAAATTAAGAAGCTATTCTTTTTCTTGGAAAATTGACATTGGAAGTCTTTAAAGACAAGGACAGCCAAGTATTGACAGGTCATTAGTTCATTAGATCCCTCCTCCTAATTCATGGTACAAGCTTAACTTTGATGGAGCCTCTAAGGGAAACCTAGGAGTAACTCCGTGGAGGTGGAATAATAAGAGATCACAGAGGTTGTTTAATTATTACTTTTGCTTTGGTAGAATGGGTCATCAAACAAATCATTATGTTGAAGCTTTATCAACACTTTGGGGTATAAGACTTGCTAAGGAATGCAATATTCTAAACATTATTATTGAAGGGGATTAAATGAATGTCATCAATCATCTAAATCAAACTCACCCCCAAGCTAGACAATACAATATTTTATTCATGAATTTATTAGTATCATGGACCTTCACTAATTGCAAAATTGTTCATACCTATAGGGAAGGTAATAGAGTTTCAAATATACATTAGCTAATCATGGGGTTAGCAATAATTTAACCACTTGGTTTAATGATGATAATCTCCCTACCATGGTACAAAATTCCATCATCAATGACAAGTATGAAAGTATACTTGCTACTCAAAATCTTAAATGAGATTCCCTCCATCTTTTTGGGAATGATAACTCTCCCATGTAGGAATAGTACAACCATTTATTGCCATCTATTCTCACATGCTTTCTGGGTTTGTAAAGGGGTAGTTAATAAGTATTTTTTGGATGCGAAGATCATCATTTTCAATCAATACAAGCAATTCAATCACATCAGTGATACAATGGGTGGAACTCCTTGCCAAATCGAACCCACTTGTGACCCTGCCTAGAAGGATAATATAGCTTTATGGAATTTTTTGCAGCTTGAAGGGGTTTCTAACCTCATTGAGAGGATTCAAGGACATGATCAGAATATTTCCTAAATTTTTCCACTGATTGGAAGAAGAGGACGATGAAATATGGAGGACATGACATTCAAATCACAAAGGAACTTGTTACAGAGGTAACCGGTCTTATCTTGGATGGTAGTAGATTCTTCAACAAAAGAATTGACAAGAACACAGAGGCTAGAAAATTTCTTGATGTGGGCAAAGAGATCAAGTTTGTTACTATGGGAAGTAATCTAAGCTCCATCCCAACACCCTTTGATGAGATTTCCAAGATGATGGTCTAGTTTATCACACTTGAAGGAAGGTATATTACGGTTCCCATTAAGCATTTGGTTTTTTTGAATCATTTCCATAGGAACCTACATGTCTATTTTCCTCACTACATCCTCAATTCTATGGAACAATCCATTTTAGAGTTTCAAAACTACGTCCATTCCAATCCTTTCTATTAGGGAATAATTTTCCTCTTTCACCACCATTCTCTCACCTTTCCCTCGCAATTCCTTCAACCCCATCCATTCCGCCCACCCCTATTAATCCCGACCTGTCATTAATCCAACCACCATTCCTTCGAGTGGAGAAAATTCAGGGTTCTAAAACCCATCTTATTTTGGTAATCACCTTTTCCCCTCTATAAAAGTTCTTTGTAGAAAGTAAGGACATTGAAACTACCCAGAATCTCCTTCACATTAGCAAAGACAGGGGCCTAGTGGCTCTACTCAAGAAAAGGACCTTCAACAAAGAATTGACAACATGGAAAAGGAGCTGGAAATTTTAAAAAGAGACATTAAACAGTTGTCAAAGAAAAAGGGTAAAAGGCATTTGGATGAGGATTCTAAACTTGGTGAAGGTCAAGTCAATGAAATATACAAAAATTTGAACTCTTTGGATAATAGATTGGGGAATTCAAAGGATAGGCATGATTGCAACATTTCTGTTGTCAAGGATATCTATGATTTCATGGAGAAACATGTTAAAAGTGTCTGCATGCTTAGTGATATTCCTGCTGCCATTTGGGAGGAGGACTCAGAGCGTGACAAGGTTTTTTCTCAGTTGGATAAAATTGATCCCTCTCAAATCACTTCCTTGGCTCTCTTTAGTTTACTGCAATCAGTGAGGGCCAAGATTGATAAAGCATCAAAGAAGTAATATTTTGTGTGACTGCCTTGTCATTGTTTAGTTGCTGATTTTTCACTATTTTTTTGTAGTTTTGTCTCTGTTTTATGTCTTTTGTGTAGTCTCCTTTTGACTACAGTTGGAATTTATTGTATTATCTGTATATTGATCAATTTTTGATGTTTTAGCTTGTTTACTTTGCTTTTTATCCTTTTTTATAACAAGGTATAGTCCCTTCAAAACTATTTTCCAATAATAAAAAGTTTCTAGATAAAGTTTCAAATATAAAGCACTTACAAGTTTAGATCTCCTAGTTCTTTTAGTTTACACACCTAAAATTCCCCATATCCATATGTAATTTGCTAATTTATGGTTTTGAGCTCATAACATAATGTATACACTAGTTGCGAAGAACTAATACATTTGTTATGATATTGTATGATTAATGTTGGAAGTTAATTAATCATAATAACCTCTTGTAGCTCCCCTTACATCCTTTTAGTGTACTTAACTCTCTAACCATTATTTTTAATATGGGTGTAAACATTTTGTTAAGTTGACTTATGACTCAATATTTACTTTGACCATAGTTACCCTAAGGACTATTTATACTCCTCTTCACTCTTGTACTATATTTAACTTTATACTTTACATCACCATGTTGTTCCCTCTACTTTTTTGATATTCAACTCAAGCTTAAGGATCCAAACCCCTATACTAGCATGGGTTATTATCATTTTAAGAAGGTACATTCCTATGCTTCATATATGGGTGAATCTTCTTATGCTGATCTTACTTGTCACAAGGCTGATATGAATCCCACCAATTTGGATATACAATCTTACGTCAATCCTGTCACTACTAAGTTTCCACCACATTTTGTCTTTTCCCCATTGGTTACTATAATTAACGTTGTTATCATATAACTAGTAAACATCCAATTGTGGAAATCCACCTTTTCCTTCACCACCTATAATTCATGTGTCTGTAGACACTAAATCACACACTTTGGGTACATTTCTAGGTCCTAATCACATACCACTATTCATATAATTCCTAAGCGAGAAAAGTACTAATTGGCCATTGTCTTTGGCATCTTTACTTTACTTCTAGTTTCCTCCTTGGTCTTACACACCCTATTTCCCAATATGAATTTCAAAACTTTAACATTTTGAGTTTGGATAGCAGTGCTCACCAGACGCCATTGCTTAAGGCGCACCTGCCTCCTCCGGGAACCCTCAAGCTCTTTATAGATTGTTTGCATCTTTTAGATCTTTTCTTTCTGTTGGGGATCTTGTTTTCTTAGTGGTCAAAATTTTAGTGGTTAATTACGAAATTCAAACAAGGGAATCATATAAATACAAAGCTATGTGACCATAATAAGGGACCAAGCTCTAAGCATATACTACTATCACCAAAGGTTTCATCAAAAGGAGTTCCAAGAGCATTAAAGCATCCATCTAGCATCATTCAAGGGAAAATGGCATGCATTCTTCTGCATACACTTCATAGGAGGGGAAGTTAATTTTTCTATGCACACATCTATTTACATTGCTACATCTAGCTATTTTTCACTATAAAGTGCATCTTCCAAAAAAGCCACTGTACACACCCAAAATTGTATGTGCTACATTGTCAAAAGGATGTTATAGAAACCCCAATGATGATTCAGATCTCTTCGTGGTGTCACCCAAATTTCATCTTGAAATCTGCGACTACCCTATCCAAAAAAATTCATACTTTTAAAATAATGGGTCATTTTGTGTTTTTATTTCCTGAAAGTTCTTGTATTGCATCAAGATATTCCCAAAGAGCCATATTAGCCTTTTTCACCAAATACCCAGATGCCCAAAATTGTTATATTCTCATCGGGGTTTGTTGGCGGAAAATTTGTATTTAATTATTTTGAGCCCCGTATGAGGCTATTTGTGCTCCATTTTAACTCTGTTATGATCGAATATGTCATTACTCTTATGTACCAGAAGGGTTTTAACTTGGAATAAGTTTTGGGCTTTATTTGTAACTTTTGGCAATTTTTCGTGTTTTTGTGTTGTCCCGTTTCGTTTTCTGTGAAATTTCTCTAGAACAATTCCTTTGCTGGGTAAGCCCGATTTTTGGCCTGGAGCAGCTGAAAAACATATACGCACATTATGCCCGGAGGAAGTTACCATTGGAGGTCCGGATCACCGGGAAAAAGTGAATTCGTGCATGAGAAAAGCCCTCGGGGTTGGGTGTATTTTTGGAAAACAAAGGATTTAAGCCTTTATGATGGGAAAATACAAGCGGCAGAGTAAGGTGAGAATTTTATACCTACCTAGCAGGTACTTTTCCCGTGTTATAAAATTCACTTAAGCTGCAGTGGGAAAGTTAGAGGCCGCAGGTAGGTGGGAATTTATTACCTGCCTTGCAGGGTGAAAATTCCCATGATAAAATAAAAGGAAAGTGACTTAAGTGAAATCATGGGATTTTAGTGCCAGCCTTGCAGGTAAATAATCCCATTGTCAAAGTCAAATCACTTAAGTGGATCATGGGATTTTAGTGCCTGCCTTGCAGGGTAAAGAATCCCATTGTGAAAAATTCTTAAAAATAGAATTATATGTGCAAAAAAGTGCGCCCCCTTTGGTGAGATGATGACAGCCTTAAAATGATTATTTTAATTAATCTATTCTTCTAAAAAGTGCGCCCAAGCTTGGAGGAAGTCAACAAGTCAAAGAGGGAATAAAAGAAATGTATTAAATTTAATTTATTTAGTGGCTGCCCCCTCTCTTTCAAAAAGTGCGCCCCATTTGGGAGTTATTTAATGATTTTTAAGGCATTAAATCATTAAATTAATTTCTATTTTCAGTGGCTATGGTCAAGGCACACTGTGAAGCTTAAGTGAAGTGATGTGTGAAGGATTAAATTGGATTAATTTAATTTATTGGATGGCTGTCCTTAAACATGCTATTTTTAAAAGAGAAGAGCATGATTTTTAATTAATTAATTGCCTTTAATTGTTAGGGCAATTATTAATTATAGAATTGTGAAGGTTATATAAGCATGGGCAGCCATATGGGTGAATTATTTAATTCACAGGTAAAGAATTGCAGCCAAGAGCAAAAGTGCACCCCCATTTGAAGGAGTTTGTTCGAGCAAGGTGGCAACAAGGTTAAAAACTTCCGATTTGGCGCATGCTTTGAAGGAGGTGGATCTTTGTCTGCATAATTGTTTGCATAGGTGTTACAGGAATTCATTACAGGTGCTTTATAAAGGAAAATGACCTTTTATCAATGTCCAATACATTGCATATATCCTCTGAATCAAGAATTGTCCGATCTATACCAAATATTGAAGAAATCCGGCCAAGTAAGAAGAAAAAGAATTATTCAGACAAAGATAGACAAAGCCATGGCGAAGAGAGATGAAAAAGAAAGCACGATGGAGTCATGCATCACTTCCAAACTTATAGACATAGGAGACATAGATCTAGGCCCGGAACCTCTTTTTGATTTGATTGATAGATCCAAAGCGGGAAAGACTTCACTCATGCGTGCGGTTAAAAGCAGTGGAATTATCCGAGCTACAACTTTTCCATGTATAGCCCAGTTGCCAGAATTTGTTATGGAGTGCGCTAGATCTTACCATCCTTCATCTAGATCAGTGCGTGATGCTTCGGGAAAGACAATAATTCGTTTGGACGCAGAGTTCATCAATTATTGTTTGAAGATTCCAGTGCGAAAGGTGGTGACTTCCATTAGTCTTCAGGATGCCGGCAGTAGGTGGGAGAAGCATAGAGTTGATTGCGTGAGCATAATGAATAGCCGATACATGAAGAAGCCTAAATCTCCTTCAAAGTTCATGTGAACTCTTCCACACCCAATTTGGTGTAGGAGGTAGATGGTGTCATCAAATTGCTATGCAGGATGAATGGTGAGGCAAATGCTTACACTTTCCGTACATGGATGTATGCTTTCATCAGGACCATTGAAATCAACAAGGTTGATTCTATAATCAATTGGTCGGAAATTATTAGCAAAAACATTGGTGAGAAACTCTGGAATGTGAAGCATACTTTCAGATTCAAAATGACTTCTTACTTGGTGTATGCTACAACTTCACAAGGCGTCTTTTCCAAGCTAGATAGATGTGGTGTTCTTTCTAAGGAACCCATTTTTGAGTGCTACCCACACTTACATCGTACTCGTGTGTAAGAAATATTTCAAAGTGATCAACGATGAATTCTTCTATGATTTCATCTGCAGGCTAGACAAAGACTTGAAGGCCAACAGGCAAGCGAAGTGTGGGAAGTCAGTGTCCAAGATTGGCAGTCTATTCATTCAATTTGTAGATTTCACATACCTTAGGGTTACGGGCTTTTATGGAGAACCAATAAAGATGCCCAGGTATCCGAATGATAGATTGATCGCCATGGAGCTGAGCAGGCAACTTGTGGAGTTACATGACCTTTAGTCAAAGCAGCACAAGTCTATGGGCTTCTTCCCAATCACTGTGGGATATTACAACTGCATTAGCATTCATAGAGCTCGGGAATGGAGGCACAAATGTTATCCGAGTATGAGCAAGAGTTCTTCCCTGCACGGCTGAACTTTGATCCATTTGGAGTAGCTAGGAAGACAATCTCCCAGGAGTACGCACATGTGCCTTCATTAGAAGATTTCTGGATGAAGTGCAAAAGTGAGTACGAGGTTAGAAAGAGATATTTCAGCAGGCTATCAACAAAGCAAGTGTTCGAATTTAGACTAGCGCAGATACCTGTGGATCTTAAAGATGATGGGAATGTGGTACTTGACACTTACCATCAAATGGGAGGAGATAAAGCCATACTACAGAATAACATAGAGGCATAACACAATTGAAAAAGGTCGGAGTCAAATGTGTTGGTGAATACTTCAAACTGGTGTTGATTTAAGGGATATTTCCTTGATGAAGCATTGATGAATCAAGTCACGAGCAACTTAAGTGTAGGATATTCCCTTAAGAGAAAGCACGGAGGAGAAAGCAGTAAGAAATTCGAGAAGTTGCAAAGTGCATAGAAGATCTCAATCCAAGGAGAGGATCACTTCTATGACCATGACTTTAACTCCGGTTTCTCCAGTACCTAGTACTTCACCAACTATTGCACCACAAAGAGCAGGATGCTTCCATGCCTCCATCAATCCAAAGGACATTCATCTTTTCCCCTCACCACTTTATTTAATGCCTCGTTCTAAAGGATACGTTAAAGCTGCAGATGGCGAGAATTTGAAAGGGCTTTGTCTTTGGATGATTTAGAAGATGGCAGCCATAACACTGTGGCACTTTTTGACGGAGAGGATGCAGAGCGGAAGATGGTAGTACACTCAACAACTTCAGTGACTTCTCATTCTCCGAGAAGTAACTTCTCGAAATGGTTGGCTTTGCAGTTGGTTCCAGAAGTCAGAATAGAGATGAACTTAGAGGAGCATGACTTGCAGCTACTCCAGAATTTGGGCGGAAGAGACAGAAGGCCTAAAGTTTCCAAAGCAACTTCTAGGTTGATCATCGAGGATTTGGGAGAGAAGTTTGCTGAGATATCAATTTTGGTAGAAGGAAAGATAGAGGAGGAGCTCATGAAAGAGGATATGACAGTAACCAAAGTACCACTCGGTCAAGCCACCACTAAAGGATTGAAGCAGGACATGCAGACATTGATGGATGCTTTATTCCTTAGGCTTGACAATGAAAAGGTGGAGAAAGAAGAGCTACGAAGCAAAGTATCTCAATTATGTGAGATCATAGCCAAGGTTGCTAAACCTTCCATTCAGCCCATTTTAGAGCGGTGAGTGATCATCTTATGCAGAAATTGAGGACACAAGCAATCAAGTAAAGGCTATTGATTTAATGGAAGGATTTGATTATTCATCAAGATTCCATACAACTTGGAGAAGTGCCATCCCGTAAAGGTTATGGATGATGCGAGAATCAACCAAGAAACTAATGGCAAACATAGAAGGAATGAATACGATTGCGAGAGAGTAACTCGAGTATTTTGGCCGAGATCAACAAATTACTGGGAGATGTATTAATTGCGGAATGGATTGTACTAGATGGATCAGTCGAGAAGGGGAAGCAGCTAGAGTTTGCAGTATCTTTCCATTTGGAAATCTGCAGAGTTTTGCTGAAGAGGATGCAGGCACTTGAGAGTAGGACATCAGACTTACCAGACAATGTCATTTCTTTCACTGAGGAGAGAGTGGACGGGAATGTCACTTCATACGTGTGGATCATCTCAACTAAGGTGCCTAATTCCCTGGAAGGATCTCTTCTGATGATACAAAAGAGAATTGATAAAGCTACCAAGCCTTTCACAATGAATTCTATCAGTAGACTGGTGGCGTTGCAGTGCATATCATTGCAGGTTTGGGCCGAGTTTGGAAGATGTGGAAGCGTGCATCAAAGTGTTGAATGAAGGGTTGCTGCAGTTCAAGACAAAGAAAGAAGTAGTGGCTAAAACAGATGGAAGGATGCTGAATTACATGTTCAACAAGTATATCCGATATCAGAACAAGAAAAAGACATAAACATTACAGCTGGCATAACTTCTTCTACTCTTTCTTCTTCTATTTTCTATGTTCCCAGATGAAATTGTAAAACTTCTAAGTTATTGGTTTTGTAACCATTACTTAAAGTCATGTGGAACCATTCTATTAGTTAAGTGATACATGTGTCACTTAAGGAGAAGATAGTTGAGGATGATTGCCAAATGTCATCTTTACTTGTTGTTTATGTTTCAGTTCAGTTTGATTTTTCCTTTGTACTTTCCCTCCTACATTCTATAAGTAGGAGAAGAACCTCTGGGTTAATGATCGATCATAATTTGTAAGCAGCAATCCTGTGTTCTAGACTTTGTGCTGAACTCCTGAGAGCAACTTGGAGCAAAGGAATACAAAGGAGCAGGTTTCTAGAGAACTTTGTGTCACGGTGTACTGTGTTTCTTGCTTTTAATCTTAGATCTCTTAATAGACTTTGTGTTATTTTAGATTTGGATCTAGAGTTGCCTTTGTTTTATAATTATGTGTGTTCATATCTATTAAGTTTCTTCTATGTGCATGCAATTAGCTCTGTTATCTACTAATTGGGATGCACATCTTCCCCATTTTTCTCTGTATTTCCTTTACTTCATTCTTCTATAAAATACTTCCTTTCTTGAACAAATGCTTACTTGTGTAGAACTTCTTAGTTATGGTTCATGAACTAAGTGGTTAAAGTAAAACCCCGATATATAATAACACATTTTTATTGACAAATATGACACGAGAGCCTCACCGCTTAAATGAGGGAGATTTAGCTCATGTTTGCCTAGGTTTGATGCTATGCGTAAAATCTAGCCAACACTTCAAAGGTGTTCAAAATCCAGAGAGTTCACTAATTTTATATATTTGTACCCTAAAATGCCTTATCTAGCCTTCACATGCTTTGTTCTAACACCTTTCCCCCTTTTCCTTGCATTTTCCTCTTTCCTTGCATTTTCCGAACTTTTCGATGCACTTGTCAATGCGAAAAATCAAGTTGTGCTTGTAATTCTCAACCACTCTTGCTTGCATTAAATTTTTAGCCACCTTGTAAATAGTAATTTATTTATTTTAATAGGTAGAAGAGTTCAATTTGATCTTACCTTCTAGTAAATCAGAATGCTATAAATACCAAGCTTGTTTATCATTCAGTGTGTTTGAAAGCTCCTCAACAAGTCTCAATAGGTCTAGATTTTGTATAAGTTCTCATCCTCTCAGTTCAAGGTTCCTTTCCTTCTTTCTAATTTAGAGATCACTTGATCTCTCTAGTTTCATCTTGTTCCATTGTTGTTCCCAAAACAACCAGCTTAGCATAAAATAGTTTCAGTTCTAGATTAAAGTTCATTTGATAATCTTGATTCTGCTTAGAGTTATAGGTCGTTGTTTTGTCACAGGAAGTATAGATCCTAGATTTTTCGGTGTATTTGTGTTGTATCCCTACAACAATCCTGATAGGAATCGCATAGCCAAGATCTGTTCTCTTGCGATATCCCTCTCCTACTTGCATTCTCGTTGGTTTACATTGAAGTCGCCACTATTCGAATATCTTCTCTTGTTGCCACTGTCACATTCCCACTTTTATGGATTCACGAGAACACGTAGGAATGAAGAGATCACACTGAGGGGAAAAGCTATGATACAACTGGATTTTCCTCTGTTATGTAAACTCTAGGTTTGAATTGTCAAAGTTATAGTTACAATATATCAAATAGAGTAGTGAATCATTTCATTTTAGTTAAGCTCACTTTCAACATTACTGGGGAAGCTATGGGGAATAATAGCTTCTGAGAAGCTATGATTTGTTCCTCACTTCTGAGGTAAGATTGAAAGTCTTTCAATTAAAATTAGTTAGTTATTTATATTCAGGATCAATTCACAAGTGCACAGGTGAATAACTACATCTGGCTACCTTGCTTGTTATAGTTCTATTCTTAGATTAATTTCTCGTTATATGAATTTATTAGATTAGTCACTCTTTAATTTCATTCAAATTCACATCTTTGAAAATACAAAAATAACAAGCATAGCGTAGATTTATTTTCATAATTAGTTTACTTCATTCAGTTAAGTTTGGTTATTTCTTGCATGACAATTACGGACCCAGAGAGCCCAAGGATTACATATTCGAACCAGTAATACCTCAGCCGAATCTCTTCACAACATTAACAGATATAGACCAAGGTCTTAGAATTCACGTCTTCCAAACAAAAAACCCACAAACAATTAGTGAGAAATTGAGAGAATTAAACATCGAAGACGATAAAGCATTAGAATTCTAGGAAAATCAACCCAACTATTGATTACCTTGATAAGATATCCACATGACCATACAAGAACCTGAAAGAGAGCAAACATTTGGTTGCAATCCATTAGTTCTGCAACTAGACACAGGAGACCTTCTTATTGATATAGACATAGGCTTACGCATACAAGTTGCTAGAACACCGTAAGGTATTCCGAGAAGATCGCACAACTCCTGGTATTAAACATAGAAGCTAAAAAATCTTATGACTACTGGATAGTCAGAAGAAGAGATTGATTCTTCACATGACCATAAAAGGTCCTCAACAACCAAAACTTACGGTTGTGATCCCTAGGTCCCACAACCCAACGGGCCTACTAATCAATTAGACATTGACACCAGTTTGCGTACACTCATATTTAGGTCCTCACCACTTCCGCTAGACATTATCACATAGTTTTCCATGTTGAACATAGTAGCCAATTAGGCTAAGATTTTCTGACTAGACCAGAGAATCACCCATAAATTTTAACAGATTCATTACACCTCGCACCATCATTTTCATGACCTTGTCTAGAAATCTACACGAGGTGCTTACAGGTCATTTTCCACGTGTCCAACAACCAATAAGTAGGATCTCAATAGAGCTCAACATTGATTGAGCCTCCGAGTGGCTATTATATCTTGAACGATCCATTACACCAATTCAGGTTAGGAGAGATTTCTTTTCCTTAGACTCGAGGATCTTGTTATTGTGTGTTGAGGATATAAGATTTCCCAACTAGTTTGTCCACATCCAAATATATTTCATTTCCACCGGATATCTCTTCACGACCTCAGGAGGTCGGTATGGAGAAAGGTTACTTGTCGATTCTCATGCTCTTTGTCACTTTTCTATTGTAAAAATTGGTGAACCTAATGTGAAATGAAAAACTTATCCCTTTTCATTTCCATGTCTTTCATCCATCTTCACTCCTTCCCATTATTCTACGGGTATTTATATACTCCCTAAATATGTCGGGATATGACACATATGGCAGACCTCTCTTAGGTCTCGAAGCATATTATGGCCAATCAAGTAGGCAACAGTCACCCTCACTTTCTGCATGGGCTGAAAACTACTCAAGCAACTACTTGTCATCACAAAATCCTCCTCAAAGAACTATCTCTAGTTCTTTGTTCCAAATTGAGGACCTAGACCAACTCACACAAACACAAAAACTATAGCCCTCGAGCTCTAACAATATGATGTTTACTGGAGAATCTAGCTCATCTCCTAGGGTTTTGTTTAGAACACAAATCAGTAGGCAATTAGATCTACTCCCAGTCTTGGATGAGGAGTACTTAGCATGCCATGCCAGAAATGAGCAATGCTTCCAAAACATGTATCCATCTCTAGGAAGTTTGCAAACACAACCCGACACCCTGCTTCAAGAAAATACCCCCATTCCTCCACCAATGGAAAATACTCTTGGTGAAGTTGGGAAAAGTAATGAACAATTCATAGCAGGATACCATACCTCTATAACCTCAAGGGGTACAACAAAACCACCAAGGAAAAACACTGTGCCATCACCAATCGAGGTCATCTCGACTTTGGTTGAGAGGGTCAGAGGACTAGAACTTGCTCAAGCAAATAAAACTTCATATTCGGGGAAGCAAGAACTCCCAACCCTCCGCATTATCCTAGTCAAGTTGACCTCCTCATAGGAATAGGCATGTTAGGCATGCCTCCCCAACATTCGTATGGGTATCCACATCAAACACCGGTTAGAACTACATTTTCAAATGTTGTTCCATTTGAAAACATGATACCTCTTGGTTTAATACCAAACAACCCATATCAGAGCAATGTTCCTCCCTATCTAAACATGTATTCAAAATTACCACAAGGAGACATGTTCTCTTTTCCTAGGATGTTCACTCAACCACAGGGGTTTCCTTACACCCCTACAAATGCATACATTATGCCACATCAACAACCCGTTCCACCTCCACCTCCTCAACAGACACCATCGATGGTTGAAACCTATGTGGTAGGGACTTACTCTGAATATTTAAAAGAGCCTCTTGATTTCACTATATGAAGCGTCATGCTCCCAAGACCTCTACCCGATTTTCCTAAATTCAAAGGGGAGGGAGATCCAAATGCACATATCAAGGCCTATTCCGTGGCCATTCGATAATTTCTCCCTTGGTATGCGGTTGTTGCTAGGATATTCCCTAAGACCTTAGAGGGTATTGCCCTTGATTGGTATTATAGAATACCTAAAGATTTGATACACTCGTTCAAACAACTTGTGTCAAAATTTATCAAAGATTTTGCATGAAAAAATTATTAAGAACAAGGATCAGGGAATTCTTACACATTGAAGAAGAGCACAATGAATCTGCTACTCACTTCATTCAGAGATGGTGTACAGTCCTCTAATCTTTAGCAAGTGATCCAAAAATAGATTAGATAGAACTATGCAACTTATTCCTTCATTCTCTCAATAGAGAGATAAAGGAAGAAGTCCAAAAATTCCCACTAAGGACCTATGATGAAGTACTTGAGAGTTCCCTCCGAATAGATCAAGCAACAATAGATAGTGGTCATAAGACCTATGGAACAAACGGGAGATTAATCACTCCAAATCAAAACACTACGACTTATCCTAATGTCAAGAATACCAATCAAGGACCCAAGATCATTAACAAAAACCACAGGGTTACAACATATGGAGTCATAGACCAGTTAAAAGGGAAAACATCATCAACACTCCAACACCGTTAACAATCGCTTAAATAATAGCTTTACTCCAACAATCAACGTGGTGGATTTTAATCATCCATCACGACAACAAAAACAACAACAAAGGAAAATCTAGACACAAGGTCAAATCCAAAACCCAACTGGATATCAGAACCAAAGCCAAAGGCAACAACCTCAAAATTTCAACTCTAACAACCAACAACCTAATTGGAATTTTGGACCACAACAGGTTTCAAACCAACAACCTTGAGACTATAATCCCAACTTGTATTGTGGTTTCCACAAGATTCAAGGCCATGATACTAGGACTTTCTGACTACAAAAAATTCATGAAATGTTTTCTAGAAGATCAAAGATAACTCTTTGTAGATATGTTTTTAACAAATTCTGCATTACCCACGCCGAACACCTATACGAGATCAGTTTCCCCTCAAAATGCACCCCTCAAGATTTTTAATGATCCTCTCCCGAATCATTCTAACAATAATAGGTTAGATCCAAATGAGACAAACAAGAGTTTAATGACAGGAAAAAATGATCATGAAGCCTCAACTTCATCAAATACACTGGTTTCACCCAATCGGGGACTCGACCACAAACCAAGATAGTTGGTCTGGTAGAGTTAGACACTGAGCTATAGGTAGAAACCATAATAAGAACGCGAGATTATTCTTCTCAACCAGTTCTAACCTACCCATCAATACCGTATAATGTTCAACAAACACCTGCAAACCCTATAGGCACTTACGACCTAATTAATGACCTAAATAAGACCACCTCTCACATTTCCTTCTTGGATTTGTTGAAAAATTCTCCCACTCACAAGGCTTCTCTCTAAGAAGTGCTTTGGGTCTTGGTCATCTGATTAACATCACTCCTCTTGAAACACAAGTAAACCATGTAGACTTTGACGTCTACCCTTCAGGGTAGCTAGATAGGATACTGAGTTTATTTTTGATATAAGCAAAATGCAAACGGATGTTGAAATTACATGTAGAGGCGACCTAGATTTGCATTTGTAGGTATGGATTTACAATAATTATGTTAAGCGCGTAATGATTGATGATGGGGAAGTAGTTAACATTGTCCCGTTTTCTTTTCTTCAAAAGATAGGATATGGAGAAACAATTTTTTCCTCAACATGAAATACACTAAGGGGTTATGATAGCCTCAAGGAAACTTCAATAGGGACTATAGTGTTACCAAATACCTCAGGGATCTAAGACAGTCCTCACCAAATTTTATATTATAGATCGAAACTAACTATAATATGATTCTCTGTCGACCATGGATACATCGTATGAAAGTAATCCCTTCCAAGTTATTCCAGAAATAAGATTTTTACTCCCGGGAAAAATATTTATGGCATAAGGTGACCCAAAATTTTTGACATACACTTAGCAGATTTGAAAAAGAGACCAGGTGTCAACTCTGAGCTCGAGCTCCCAATGAATCAACTTAACAAACCATTCAATTCAAAGCCAGAAGTAAAGTTGGTGCCTACAACAGAATTAGAAGTCACAAATTTGGTCGAAGGCATTCCAACAATAAAAATGAGACCAACATCATAGAGACAGTATCATTAGGAACCACCACAAAAATTGTCAAGTTACTAGAGAAAGATCTACCTATTCTCCTACCATTTGATTTTGTGGGTATATGATGTACCCTAGGAATTGGATCCCTTCCAATGGGTGAATTTTATATGGTAGAAGTAACCGAGGCAAAAGAAGAAGATACGAAGAATGTTCCAACATCCATTTTTTCAAGAAATTATTGGACTCTCCACTTTGATGGAGCTAGATGTTGTTTCGGCACTGGGGAAGGTGTGATCCTTACTTCTCCCGAGGGAAATATCCTACCTTTTTCCTTTAAGTTAAACTTCAAATGTACAAACAACGGGGCTGAATATGAATCCCTCCTCCTTAGCCTCATCATAGCCAAAAGGATGGGCACTGATAACATTAGAGTACTAGGAGACTCGCAATTAGTTACAAACCAAGTATCTGAGGTATATGAGACTAGAGTTGAGCACTTGCAACTCTATAAAATGGCGGTATTAGATCTAACCAAGGGATTCAACTTCATATCAATCAAAGCAATTCCATGAGAATAGAACCTTCTCACAGATTCAATAGCAACCTCAGCTTCCCATTTCACTCCAAGCAGTGAGTTGGAAAATACAAATTTCATGGTATCACTTTATACTGAACCATTGGTGCGTAAAATACCAATAACCCCAATCTTGACACACATAGAAGCTGAGAATGAGTTTACCATCCTAGATCACTTTACCAAAGGATAGGGTCACTCTTGGATATCTAAATGCCTATGCAGAATTACATCTTGCTCATCACATGGTAGATTTCTCCCTAATCCCATATTCCTCTTCCTATTTTGGAAATCCCATGATAGACTTGATTCTTATGTGCCTAGACTTGATTGAAATCTGCTGACATGGGATACACTCTAGACCTTTTAAAATTATATTTTGGTGGGTTTTAGTAGATGGAAAATATGGAAACATGAAATAGTCTATTAATGCATACATCCAATCGATTCAACCATAAAATTTGATAAGATCCCACCTCTTTCCTTCTTCCACAAGTTAACCTAACATGGAGAGGTGGATCTAATAGCCTTGCAAGTGGGATTTACTGAGATAGTTATTACTTACTATTAGTGGTCGAGAATTTTGAATATGAGTTTCCCTCTCTTTTTCCCCTTCCTTCTCTCCCATTCTTCTATAAATTGTTGAACAATTCTCATTGTAAAAGGTTAGACCCTCTTAGTTTGCTAAGTGCATTGTTCGAGCACTTTGCTCCTTCACATTTTAAGTCACATGCCTTAGATCTATCTCTTTTGATGTGGATACCTACCTCATCCACCATTATAATCGACCGCACATCACTTGGAAGCAATAAAATCTTATTTGTGGTTATTCTCTTCCCTAGCTCACATTTTATTACATCTTCTTGCCTTTACCTTCCATTTTTTTGCTATACATATTTTATGTCCCTTGCATGTTCCTTTTCTATTGTGCTCCATGAAAGAAAGTGTGTGAGTGTTGTTTTCATCTTTGGCACATTTTATTGTCCTCCATGTGCACATTTCCCCTCATTTTCACTCAACTTAAAGTGTTCATCCCCTTATCGCTAGTGTTATCACCTCCCCTTCGATTAGGTTTCCCTTTCATGCATCTCCTTCTCACCCCGGTCCCTTAGAATCGTAGAGTAGTGTTAGGTAGCTGAATTTTCCTTCCTAGGAGTAGTTTTAGTAATAGAAATAGGTAGAGGAAGTTGTCATTCTTTGGAGGTATGTCTTGAGTGCAAGTCCCACAACTTGGAGACACTCCCATGTTTCCTTGAAGTTCCAGTTCATCCCGATCTAGGATGGGTCTAATTTTGAGCTCCAACAGCTTTTGGCATGCCGGATGAGAGTGCATTAAAAGATTAAATTTCATTGTTGTTAAGTTTTGGTGTGTCGCCATATGTGATGACTTAGGTGATCTATCCCCTCTAATCTAATTGCCTAATCCAAGAAGGACAAGAACAAGATTTATTTTTGGAAGAGAAACCATTCCTCCCTCCATACCAAACATATTCTTAGATGAATGGGATAAATAACACAATGAGTTTGATCCCTATGATATAACTATTGAAACTGGACTTGGTACCTATTGTATCCTTGAAGAAGAATCCATGCTTTCTACCACACTCAAGAAAAATGATGAAAATTCTAGGATCTAAAAATGTACTTTGGACAGCCTGTATAGTAGGAATGGCGTTGGCGCAGCTTGTTGTTCTCATCTATCCCAAGAGTGATAATTTCTTCACCAAGAGGTTGTAGTTTACATGCTACAACAACATAATAGAGTATGAAGCTTTGGTGCATGGTATTATTATTACTTAAAAGAGGTAGATCAAGGAATTGTAAATGTTTGAGGACACCGAGATCATCATCAACTAAGCCACAAACAAGTTCACAACAAAGAATAAGATTTTGAAAGCTTACAAATAAAGATTTTGGGACCTCTAGGAGATTTTTTTATGATATCAATCTATAGGTGGTGCCAAAGAAATTGAACAAAGAAATAGATCGATGACAAGACTAGGTTCAAAATTCTCACCGACTAAGGATTTTGTACAAGGCAATGCACAACCCATCAGAATGGTGGTGAGACCATCCATTCCATATAATGAAACTAGTTGGTAAGTGTTTGGTAGTGACACATAAATTGTCTAGTTTATCCAAAAGGAAGGTGAGTTCCCTTCAAACATGAAAGGTGATCTACATGACAACTATGGTGACCAAGTGATTCAAATCAAGAAAAATAAGTTACCTAAAGATCTACTCACCTTAGATAAGATATTTAGTCCCGATGATGAGTTCAAGGGTGAAGAAAAAAACATGCAAAAAATGCAAGAAGACTACCTCCTAGTCACTATTATGCCCGACAAAGAGTTGTTGTTTGGAAAAGAATGCACGTAAGACGAAATGTAGGCCTTCATCTCTCTATGTCATAAGTATGTTGACATATTTACATAGGAATATGAATACCTCAAAGGATTTTATCCAAGTTTTTCTCATCACTTCATTGACGTTGATCCTTACAACAAGCCCATCAATTCTAAGATAGAGCCCTTATAAGGAAGGAATTATCTAAACTCATTGAGGTAAAGATAATATTACCCATTAAGTACTCTAATTGGGTGGTGAATTGTGTTCCAGTGTGTGCAATAAGAATGATGAAATAAGAATTTGCATTGATTTCAGAGATTTGAATAAGGCTTCTTTGAGGGATCACGATCCTTTAAATTTTATGGAGAAGATTTTGCAGACTGTGGCTGGTATGCGAAGATTATCTATCTTGGATGGGTGTCCTGGATTTAACCAGATTGTGGTCAAGGAAGAGTATCAATTCAAAAAAATTACAACCAAATGGGGTGCATATGTCTATCGTAAATGCCCTTTGGTCTCACAAATACAGATACAACATTTCGTAGAGCCATGGACATTTCCTTCAAAGGATATATTAATGAGTTCATCTTAGTTTAATCGTATGAAATTTTTATCTTCTCAATACAGAGTGTAGATCACATAATGCTTTTGGAGAAAGTATTTAAGAGATGTAGAGAATTTAGGGTATCTCTTAACCCCAAGAGGTGAAAATTTTCTCTTGCGCAAGGAAAGCTTTTGGGTCATGTGGTCTCTAAGGATGGCATTTTAATTGATCCTTTTTTGAGCACATTTCAACCATCATCTCTCTATCTTTTCTAACACATAAGAAGGACTTGCAATCAATTCCTAGGAAATTTTAACTTTATTAGGAGATTCATCCTGAATTTGTAGGATTGGCTAGACCCATCACCCTCATGCTTAAGAAAGATACAATCTATAAGTGGAAGACAAAAGGAAAATATAAATTCAACAAAATCAAGTGAGAAATTACGTGTGCCCCAACTCTCCTCAATCCGGATTATTCTAAGGATTTTATCCTTTATACTTATGGAGATGATGTTAGTGTTGTTGATGTCTCAACATAAGAAAATGAACAAGGATTGGAGAAATCAATGGCTTTCTTGAGTCAAAAACTGAAGGAATATGAATTGAAATACAATCACATAGATAAAAAAATCTTCACCACCATGCACTCTCTTAAGAAATTCAAAAGTATGCTTTCCATAAACCATGTAAAGGTGCTAGTTTCATACTCTAGTGTGAGGGAATTCATCATGGGAGTAGAAATCGATGAAAAGAGCTAGATGGGTGGCCAAAATCATGGAATATGATGTGACTATCAAATCCAAAAATATAATTAGAGGCAATGTGATCTACAAACAACTTGCTAAAAATGTGAACAATGAACAAGAGACTTATTTTTTTTTGGATGAAGAGCCTCTACATGTTGAAATTGAGAAGAATAAATATCTTGAGACACACACATGGATGGAGGAAATGGAAAAATTCCTTTCTTCTCGGGGCATACTCTCATGGTCTACACAAATTTAAGAGACGAAATTTGAGGCTACAATCTATTCCATATGCGTTGATTGATGGTGTTATCTTCAAGATAAATATTGATGGCATGATGATGGGGCGCAAGTTGATAAAGTGTTAGCAGAATTTCATGATGGATTCCCTAGTGGAAAATTATCTACAAAAGCAATAACAATAAAGATCATTAAGGTAGGATACTTCTAGCTTACCCTCTTTGTAGATGCACACAAGTGGGTCAGAAATGTAAAGAATGCACTTTTTTGCAAGAAAAAATAAATTAGTTGTGCTTCCCCTCTTCCCAATCCAAGCGAATTAGCCTTTTACGCAATGGGGTCTAGAATTCATAGGTATGATAAAACCTCCTTCAAGCACTAATCACAAGTGGGTATTGACACCTACAGACTACTTTACTAGATGGAAAAAGATGTCATGCTCAAGGAATCAATCGAGTCATTCATCCTTGACTTTCTTGAAAGAAGTATAACAAGGTTTGGGGTTCCTTAGACCATTATCTATGATAACACAAAATCATTCCTTGGTGCTTGAATTTTTTAATTGGGATCTTAGTCTTGGTATTTATTTGAATACTTCTTCCAACTACTACCTTAAGGGAAATGGCTTGGCAGAGTGTACTAACAAGAACCTGATCATAATCATAAAGCATAAAATGGATATCAATAATAGGTAATGGCATACAAAGGTCTCACATGCACTCTGAGAAGACAAAATCATGGTGAAGAAGGCAATAGGTACTTCACCTTACAAAATGGTTTATGGTTAAGAAGCCAAGATTCCTTATCACTTGAATTGCCTTCATTAAAGATAGCCCAAAAATAGGAGTTTCAGGGTGCGGAATAGAGAGAAATAAAAATGGAAGAGCTGGTTGAACTTGAAGAATTAAGAAACTTTATCATGATCAAGTTAGAACAACATCAACGATCAAACAAGTAGTGGTTTGATAGAAAGGCTAGGCCTCAAGCTTTCAAAGTCAATGATCTAGTCCTAAAATGGGATGCTGATAGAGCCAAACCATAGCATCATTCAAAGTTTGATGCACTTTGGATTAGCCCACACGTCATAAATTTTTGTAAGGAGGCTAGCTCTTTTGGGTTGTCTCAAACTTGATGGAAATACACTCGCCAATCCTAATTAATGGGATTCATCTCAATCATTTCCATTAAGTCTTCTCGCATCGTGTATATATTATAATAGTTTCAATTCCTCCAAGTGTGCTATGAGCACATTGTTTTGTTTATACATAATTTCTTTTGTCTCATGTGCTCCCTTGCACACGCTCTTTTGTTTCTTCCATGATGACAGTTTGATCAAGGGTCTTCCAACAATTTAGGAAGTGCCCAAAGTTTGCATGTACTTTTTCCAATCTCATAATTTCCAAATTAGAACATCTTCATATGAGAGCATCGGTTCTTCGAGTCCGTAATATTTTGGATATTCATGTTTTGAGGTTGACTCCATGCCCAATGGATTCTTCTAAGGCCACTGATCTCTTTCATCTAGCAGAAGATGGCCCCGAAAGTCACCAAACTATTGTCCAAAATAACTCCCCTAGTTATTTAAAAACTTGTAGATCCAAAGTATTTCTTTGAGTTCAAGTTTTTAGGCTATGAATAATCTTGGTTCTATCCTTGGCACAAATTTCTTGGTTGCATAGTTCTTTGTAGACGCACCCTTTTATACTCTTCCTACTTCTTCCTTGTGTTTTCTCTTCCATTCTCTTTATTTTTCCAACTCTCTTTTATTCTTATATCTCCTTCCATTTTTCCTTTGTGTACTCATTTCATGCTCACTCTTTATATGCGCCCGAAATTTCTTTGGATTTCACTAAGTCTCTAAAATGCTTTCCCCATGCATGCCTTTCCTTCCTAAGTCTCACGTATCCCCTCGCACACAATCATTTCCCCTTATCTTTCCGCTTTCACCCATCTTTCTTACACATTTTCTTCCATGAAATTTTGTCTTGTGTGTTTCCCTTATTCCCACATCCTTACATACTTTTGAAGATATGCATATTTTCTTCCCACTTCTCTCACACCCTCTTGCACCCGTGCTAAGTGTAATCCTTTATGTCACCATGGAGTACCACATGTTAATGAGTCGGACAAAGTGCACAACATGAAACCTACGAAAACATGTCAGTTGTGTGTTGAATCCTCACATCAAATGAATATATGACATGTGGCAAAAATTCAAAATGAGTAGATAGTAAACAACATACTTCAGCTGACCAAGTTATGACATGTGTATTTCATGTTCATCTTGCATTGTGAACTTCAGATCACCATAAATTCTGTTGTAAATCTCATATTCGAATGTGAATGGACTTGATTGAAAGAAACTAACATGGGATACAATCGAGACCTTTTTAAAATCATATTATAGTAGGATTTGTTTGGTGGAAAATAGAAAAATGTGACATAGGTCATTAATGCATACATTTAGTTTAATCAACCACTAGATTTTATTAGATCCTACCTCATTCCTTCTTCCACAATTTAACCTAATAGGGAGAGGTAAATTTGAAAACCTTGCAGGTGGATTTCCAGATAGTTATGGCTTATTATTGGTTGTTTGAAGTTTCAATCCCAAGTTTCTCTCTCATTTTCCCCTTCCTTCTCTCCCATTCCTCTATAAATTTTTGAACAATGCTTGTTGTAAAAGGTTGGACCCTATTAGTTTGCTACGTGCGGTGTTCGAGGACTCGCCACTTGGAATTTTAAGTGACATGCATCAAATATGACTTTTTACATGTGGATACATGCCTCACCCACCATTGTAATTAAGTGTGCATCACTTGGAAGAAATAAAATCATATTTTGTGGATATTTTATTTCCTAATTCACATTTTATTACATCTTCTTTCCTTTCCCTTGCATTTTTTCTTTTCCATGTGTATTTTATGTCCCTTGCAAGTTCCTTTTGTATTGTGCTCCATGAAATCAAGTGGATGAATGTTGTTTTAGTCTTTGGCACATTTACTTGCCCTCCTTGTGCACATTTTCTCTCATTTTCATTGAGCAGAGAGTCTCCATCCCCTATTTCTTGTGCTATCACCTCCCTCAACTTAAGTTTCCTTTCATGCATCTCGTTCTCACCTCGGTCACTTTGAATTGTAGATTAGTGTTAGGTAGCTGTATTTTCCTTCCTAGGAGTAATGTTAGTAGTAGAAATAAGTAGAGGAAGCCAACCTTCTCTATATTTCTGTCTCGAGATTAAGTCCCACAACTCGAGACAGTAGCATGTTTCTTCAAACACCCAATTCATTTTGATCTCGGATGGGAACAATTTTAAGCTCCAATAATACTTTTAAGTTACGCGTAAGTAAACTATTATTCATAGGAAAGCTTAAGTATCATGAGAAAGCTTCATATTCTAGGTGCTTTCAAAGTAAATCAAATTTCAAGCTATTCACTAAACCTACTAAAGCTAAATCTAAAATAACACTATATCTAATAGTGAAAAGATTTAGCGACAACCACCTAAGCATACATTTACTAAATAGCCTTGTCCTCCACATATTCAATTTCAAACTCGTGGAGAGAAATCTTATTACGCTTCCTCCACTTAATATGGACACATCTCATCCAAAAGGTCACAATTATAATGAAAATTTCTGATGTGAGTACCATCAATGTAGTGGGAATTCTACATATCAATGGTTCAAAATTCAAAATATTAATCAAGATCTTATCAATAATAATGCAATTGAGATTTCGAGCCTTACGACACCTACGCCTCAATGAAAATCACAATTTCAAGATATTCAACAATCCTCTTCCTAAACATGATAAGAAAGCATATGACTCTTAATCTAATCATACATATCATGTAATTCCTCATCTTGCATCGAGGGCTCTTGATTTTCTAGTTACTCATACTGAGGCATCTCCATTGTTTATTGCATTTTCTCGATTGTGACTATCATACTACATTTTATTTTGACATGTTACATATCAATGCTTCTATCAGCCTCATACCCACTAATAATACAATGATTTATCCATAAATTCATATGTGTGTGTGGGATATATTTCACTTGTTGTTTTTATCGACTTACATATAACACATATTTCATATCCAATTCCTAAATCATATGGTTATGTCAAGCTTCTAGTCACAGTTGGTCCTCTTACCATGTGTGTGCCATTTCTTATGGAACCTTTAGTTAAAGGAATTGACATGTTCTTAGGTCTTCCCTAGCTCCGTGTAACTCAGGATATCAATTCCATGAATCACTTATGTTTAAAGTTCATTCAAAACATGCAAGTCATTACTATCAATGGTTTTATGTCATGCACACCATGGATGAAACTTCCTCTTGAGGTTTCCATAAAGACCGACTAGAGCATCTAGGTCCCCACAACCTCACAAATCTAAAGTGCAATATGATCCTAGCTATCCAATTCACACACAACCTAATCGGTCTCATAGGTATACTAGTCCATCTCATTAGTCTAGGTACACTACTTGGGAAATTCCTTCACATAGGTATACATCACCTCCCTAATTTCCTTTACATAGGCATTCATCACCTCTCGCACTCTTCCTCACATAGATGTTCATCACCTCCACACTCTCCTTCACATAGGTTTCCATCACCTCCATGGTATCCTTCACATAGGTCCACATCACTGCACATGTTTCACCTACATAGGTCTCATACACTCGATACATCATGTGTCTCCTACATCACCGATATTAGAGCATGATCACATGCATTTATCTTCACAAACATCGGGTGGAGGAAAATTTTATTTAAATTTTATTAGATAACATATTCATCAACATACACTTGGGGGTATCATACTAATTCTTCCCCCTTCTAACATTTTTAAGTGTCTCGCATTTCTACTTGTGCACTTTAATATTCGCATCTAGTCTTTTGCACACATTTTACACACCTTGATACACTTGTAGCATCATTTCCTGATGATGCATTCTCATGCTACAGTTCACACTTGATTGTTGAGGGCATACTAAATTCATGAACCTCACATCATGCACATGACACATCTTCCTCATGCACATCCATCACAACACACTACCCTATAACGCACTCTCATTCCACGGTTCATAATCGATCGGCTGAGGGTCTAAATGTGAAGTTAACCTCATCACATTCATAATATTTACACTCTATACATCATCGATCTATTTTCTAGTGCACACAATTCATACCATTTCCTAACAATGCAATCTTGTTCTATGGTTCATTCTTGACCGATGAGGGGGCATTTATAAATGAACCTCATCTCATGCATACTCATTCACATTTTTCTCAAAGGGCACACTAATCCTATAATAATCACTTTACATTCCATTCCATTTACACTCACAAGATAGTACATATCTTGGTTGCACATTGTTCTTTCTTACTTATACTCACATGTACACTTTGCTTAGTATGTTAGAAAAATAATTTGTATGTCATTATCTTTACTATTTACATATGCAAGTTCACTTTTCTTATAGTTGTGAATGAAGCCTCTACACATATTGTTACATACAACACGAGATACTTGGCACTATACCTCTTACCAGGTCCCACTTCAGCTCCTGCGGCATCTAGTTTTGTACAAATCACAACAATTGTCTTGCAGAGAACTATTTCCTACCATGGTTAAAAGATACTTTACTTGCTATTGTTTGACATTGTTTTCCATTGTTTTTCATTGTTTTCTGCCTCGCCTGCCCTTTTCATTTTTTGTAAACTATATGATTTTGGATGCTTTGGCCTTGATTGTCTTGTGACATTATGAACGATGTCCCATGTTTGAAACCCACTTTTCACGGTCTACATTTTCTTCTTGCTAGTTATCTTAGACATTATTTTCTATATGCATATTTGTCTTATTTTCACTAACATATGTTTCTAGCCAATTTCTTTTCCCGTGACTTGGTTTATACTAAGCACATTACCTCCCCCTTTAGGGCACCACAAACAAGGGGGAATACATTGGTTGAATAATTCACCAATACAAAAGTTCATAGTTATAGTAAAACATAGTTCTCGCACATAAAAAGAGCAACAAACTTACATAAAATTCCCCAAATTTGATTTGGGTCCTTAGCAAAACATAGAACTTAGCACCTAGCTCCAGAATCTAGCACGTGTGTGCTCTTGACCCTTCCTGGGAACCTATGACTAGGGGAAATTACATCATTTTTCTAATATTAACATAGTTTTCAGCAGTCTCCATGACAATTTTCTTAGTATAGGAAGAGTCCTCTAGCAATCAACATTCATGTTATCTTTTTTCTCTATTTTGTGTTGGATCAAACTAGATTGAACTTGATAAAACTTGAACAAAGTATGATCACACCATCTATAATGGTGTATTAATCATTGGGAATCAATCAAATTTTAAAGAATAACACTATACCTTTCTCTCTACACTTCTTCTGCCATGGCATGAGATCACCAGTAAAACTCACACTTGGAATGAGATCACCTAAAAAATCACACTTGGCGTGAGATTGCCCAAAAAAATCATTCTTCTACAACATTTTTAGGATCATTTCTATCCTCTTCAATCATCACATATCAAGTGCACATGTTCCTTTTCACATTTTTTCACACACTTCTTACACGTTTGGATCGAATTTTTCATATACACATATTTGAATACTATTTTTCTCTTCTCTTTTGTAGGTTTGTCCTTATGGGAAGAAATAGTCACATCATCCAACATCAAGTGACATTGACAACAATTACAATGTGACATATACACATGCACTTTTCACCCTTAGGGTCACTTCCTCTTCTCTAGCTTCCACGCTTCATATTATTCACTTCACACTTTTTCTTGTCTCCTTAGTAAACTTTCACTATCGATCTACATGGTTATTAGGTACACATATCTTATCTACTTTATCTTATCAAGTATTTACTTAAAAATATAAAGTGGGGAAAATGTAGACACTAAATTATGCACTTTGTGTACATTTCTAGGTCCTAGTCACATAACACTATTCATATGGTTCCTAAGAAATAAAAGTACTAATTGAACATTGTATTTTTCCTCTTTTCTTTCCTTCTAGTTTCCTTATTTTTCTTACACACCCTATTTCCAAATCTGACTTTCAATACTTCATCTTTTATGAGTCTAGACATAAACACTTAGCCAATATGCTAGTGCCCAGTGCCCCCATCCTCTTTGGGTGCCCTTGACCTCTTTATATCTTGCTCATATCTTTTGAGTCCTTTCTAGCCGTTGGGCATATTGTTTTCTTGGTGGTAATCATTTTAATGGTTAATTATGAAATTAAAAAAAGGAATCATATAAATACAAAGCTATGTGACCATAATAAGGGACCAAGCTCTAAGCATCTACTACTATCACCTAAGGTTACATTCAAAGGCATTTCAAGAGCATCAAAACATCCATCTAGTATCATTCAAGGGACAAGGGACATCATTCTTATGTATACAATTCATAGGAGGGGAAGTTCATTTTCCCATGCACACATCTACTTACATTACTACATTTAGATTTTGTTTGCTATCAAGTGCATCTTGCAAAAGAACCACCTAGGGCATGATTCTACACACACACACACAAAAATACATAGATTTTGAAATGTAATACACCACTTGGATCATAAGTTCACTATGTTGGGTGACAGCCGGGAATAGTCAAACTACCCATTTGTTACTTTTTTATTTTTAGGATTTGATGTATTTTTGGGTTTTGCATGTACTCTTTCTCTTTGCAAGTTACATGCAAATTATGTGAGCATAGTGTGAAACATGAGCGATCACAAGTGAATGGTAGTGAAAAAGAAGCAACATAGAAGAAATCACTTTCTGAACATTTTCACAGTCGCATGTGCTTATAAGTAGACTACAATGCTGAGGCACCCTTTACCTAATCTAGGCGCCTCATTCTAGGAAGATCCGATAGTCACACAATTTTCTGGGCACATTAACGATAATTTCATCCTCCTATTTATTGGTTTTCTGATTTGGCACAATCCAAGATCAATTTAAAAATAAACTAAGTACTTTATCCCTTCTCTATAACATAGGGTTTCAAATTTAATTACTTATTACTTAGGTCAGATCTATACTTTATTGCTTTATCATTTCATTGTGACTCTAAAATATCTAGGGTTTAACTTATTTTCATTTTTTGTTAAATCAATGTTTAAGTCTAATGTTCCCTATAAGGGATATGGTGTATTAGAACAACTTAGTAACACCCATCCTAATATCTCTCTCTCAGCTACTTCAAAATGCACTCATTTACAAGGACATATTACAATATACTTAAAGTTCTTTTACCATGGCTAAAAAATACTCAATCAGATTCTTTTGAATCTCTTATGGATAAATTTAAGGCACTCGATAAGTCTATTACCTTCAATACCAAGTGACATTTCCCTATTTGTAATATGGATACATTTCTAGATCTGTTCATCTCTACATGCATACATGGTTTCTTCATCAAGTGGGTTTTTATAATGATTTTAGCCTTAACACAATTCCTTGGTCACTACTCACACAAATGGCTATTTATCTCATTTTTATTAATAATACTACTACTGTGTGAGGCTTTGACAACATTATTTGATCTAGACTAGGAACTATCAATTTGGATATCCTTATTGGCTCTAAGATGTTACCTACTAATTTTCAAATCATGGACAATAGTCTTGATTAAAATATACACTTAGGCCATCATTAGATTCATGATATGCAAGGTGTATCATCTGCTTTCCATTATTGAAACAATTTTTTGCACAATGGTTGTGAAAATATTGTAGTTGCCGACCTTGAGCTTTTTTCAATATCACAAAGTCAATATGTCAAATCTAAAATTCATTATGCTATTTCTCCATTACAACCAATTATTATGGATAAATTGGACATATATGTTGGTGAAAATAGTCACAAATCTGATTCCTCCACACATCCATTCATTGAGACATATGCAAAATACATTTACTTAGGTGCCTCCCTAATCTTTTGCTAATATCTTAAAATCAATTGTTACCCCTAACCTTTTGGATGATGTTATTCAACAACATAATGCACATAATTATTCTATTGATATTGATGATGATCCCATTAAACTTACAAATGAGAACTCGTGTAAACTCAACTTCAATCCAATTGATGAGGATGAGTCTATGTTTTATTCTCTTTTTATCTCCACTAGATCAGGGGCATTATCGACTTAGGACCACTATATTTGATAATACTATTACTAATGATCATACTATCTCTAATCCAATGCAATATGAAGTTAATAAATTGGATACCATACCGACTATTAATTATATCACAATCCCTTCCCACCTCGACACATCAAAAATACTCTTATCTATCTTACTCAATCAAGGTTTCCTTACCTTACCTTCTAAATGTCAACTCTACTAGAAATATTTCTTGACAACCAAACAACCATTTTTGAGAATATCATGATGTTTCTATGCATGATACAAATCACCATCAAGCCTTGATGGAAATAATAAATAATTTCAGTACACAAACATATCACTATTTTCCATGAACCATTATCACTTCTTGAGTATTCATATTCTGATGACATACCAAGATCAAATCACCAACCAAAATTTGACACTATTCATAACACCGTATATATTCATGGTCAATATTGGTAACACTTGCCACTCAATATAAAAAAATAAAAACATTTATACTTATGAGTCTTTGCATAATTTGGGGCTCACACCATCTAATATTACTCCCCTTTTCACTCCTTATGCTGATTCCTGTGGTTATATTATGTCCATGATTTCTTTCTTCCTACATATTATCATGACTAAGGTTTGGGTCAATCTTAATCCCCAACGTACAAAATTAAATTTTAGATGATCTTGGTTATGATGTATATCTCACAATCTTAGTGAATGTAACACTAGTATTATCTTTCCCCTACTAATTGAATGATTACTCTTGAGAATGAAAATTCATATAATTATCAACCTAATATGACACACTAGACTTATGCTAAGATGGAAAAATGCACTCCTCACAAAGTGATGAAGAATACATTAGTGTACTAAATCGCTTCCTCAAGATTGGATCATTCTTTAACTTCCACTTTAGGAATATCCATAATGTGACCGACCTAGGGCTTCCAAGTTCAACCCCACACTAATGATTTCATAGATGAAATTTTTTAGCTTTTGTGTTACCCTCTCTCTGTACATGGCTAAAAAATCGAAAATACAAAAACAAAGACATTTACAAAATACAAAAACATTCAAATATTCACAAAAAAAAAAAAACCAAGACATGTGGACAGACTCTTGTGATATTGAAACTTTATATAATAAATGTTGTTTGTCACTTTAGTTTGATAGATAACATATCTCTTTACTATTTATGCATATGCATTCACACAAAGTGTATTGAGATTGATGTAGGACATACAAAGAGAGGTTTACAATAATAGGTGTTAGTCTTCCCTTTACCTAAAATTTCTATACATTTGGAGGCATATATTATACACTTTACACATGCTATTATTTCATTATAGTTCCTTTGTATTTACTCATTACAATTGATTACATATTTTTTTCAGTACATGATATCTTTTTAGATAACACAACTAAAAATGTGTCTTGTGTAACATTGACACATATTTGTTTCATATGTTTCTACCTATATTAGTTGTTATGGTACTTCATCACATTTTTTCACTCTTGTTTTTTATACATGCTTACTAGTTGTGTATGGTACTACTTACTTACCTCATTGATTATGGACTAAGTTCCTTTCTTGTCTTGTGACACTTTGGGTGTCCTATGTTTGTGGATATATACTTATCTTGTGTAATATTTCTTCTCATGTTTGTAGGCATAAGGGCCTTGATTGTTTTGTGAAACCATGGTCGTCACATGTTTACATATTTATGCCTCTTGTGTGACATTGTTTACATACTATTTAATCTAACTTAATTATTTCTCTCTCCGCACTTGTTTTCTTATACATGCATTATTACTACTATTAATACTATCAATATTTTTTTCTATTATTTCTATTGTTGTAGTGTATCTTTGTGTGGAATTGTTTCTACCATGTGTATACCCTTTGAAAGTTTGGTATTCCATCATCGTGGCCACCCTACATCCTTTCATGTGATCCTACATAGATTATTAGACTTGTCATACATGGTTACAAATATATTATTTTGATCCACACACTCAATGTTTTATCGACATGCCTCAAAAGAGGGGGAATTCATTCATGCATATTCTAAAACTACATTAGACACAAATTGAATTAGGGGTCAAAAATAGGTATACATAGGGTAAAATTACTTAGAAACAACACTAAACAAAAATATTCGAAAATAATTCACATATTCAAAAACATGCAACTTGGTAAAAACCTATAGATGTTTATGACCTTACATAGTTTTTCCTAGGGCCAATTACACCAAATTTCTCCACAATTTTATATGTTCACCTACATGCACAATTTCAAACTCACTTGAACCACTTTAGATTTGTTACAGAGGACATGAAGTACTTTACTCCTTCACCACGACACTTTGTTTCAGTCATAGTTTCAGGGATCTTAGGGGCATGAGCCTTGTTTATCCATTTATATTTTAGTACATTACAATTTTTCTTCATTTTTTATTCAGTTGTGTGGCACATGGGAAGGTCATGGGGGCAATCATTATAGTTTCTATCATGTGTCCTTATTTACATAATTTTTCTTATATCCATATGTAATGGTTTGGTATGTGGGGTTATGGAAGGTATCAAAGTGGATAAATTATTCATAGGCAATCTTTCCTTTGCTCTTACTTTCAAAGGGGAAGATATCGAACTTCTAAATAAACTTGATACACGGTCTTATTACTTCATGAGCTGCATTTTTACCTCACTCTTCTTCTCTCTCTTCTCCATTCTATGTTGGGGTGCATGTACCAACAATTTGGTTTCTCCTCGAATAATTGGGAGTGGTCATCTCCAATCCTTTAGAAAGTTCAACAATCCAAATATCCATGTCAAAGTAAAGAACATGAGCTTATCCCTACATAAAATAAATAGGTTTATTCCTTTAATGATTTACATATCTTTATTTAACTTTATGCAAATATAAATTTTACACATTAAATTTGGGTTAAAGTTCCATTCTCTACTATGGACATTACCTACACTTTGTGTTGTAGGTTTCATCATAAAGTATGCCAACACCAACAAAATGAGACATTGTAAAAAAACTTCAAGTAAAGACAACATATTTTTAGACAATCAGTATACTTTTTTGAGCCAATCCATGTTGAGGGTTTTCAAAATTACCTAATAGGTTTTTTGTGTTTGATTTTTAATTGCTATTATAAGGTCATTTTTGGGTTTTTTATTTTATGGAAAAATCTCAAAAATTTGGGTATAATCCATTATTTTTCTTGAACTATAATTAAAAAATCAAAATTTTAAAAACTTGATTTTTGGATCTTATGGTGATTTTCTACGATTTTTGGAAGTTCAAATCTATAGGTAAACAAGGGGCACCAAAGAATACAAAGTGTATTTTTTCATTTTTATATAAAAACATGGTCTAAAAGTAATTTATTTGTATATTAATCTTTGAGATCTTTCATGAGAGTATTAGCTCAAAAAATAGAGCATCAAGGCATTTGTGGCATGTGTTAGAAGTTTCAATACACTTTTGGTGCATTTTACATGCTCAACATCACTGATGTATTATGCATGCTTGCTCACAATCAACCCTTACCTACCAATGTAACCTCCATCTATGCCCTACAACCTATACTTAGCCCTAGCCTGCCATATGACAACCACTAAGTTTTTTTAGCCAATGAGGGCTATGCTTTCATCATCAAGCCCTTTTTGGAGTACATTTCCTCTAGGGCTCATAAATATTGATTTGCAAAGCTTGAGAAGATGATTTTTTCATATTTCCTATTTTTCATGATATACATGATGTTTATTTTAATTATTGCATTTTTATAACCCTTATTTCCACAATTATCAATTTTCACATGTTTAGTTGACTAGATCATGTATCTTTGGACCTTTATGATGCCATAAATTTTGACTAGTAACTCATATTTTCATGCTACTTTTTTGAAAGTGTGTATTTTTTTTTAACACTGCTTCACGTTTGAAACATATATTTATTCTAATGATGAATTATATTTTTAGTTTAATAACCTATTTGATAAACTATAAATCATATTGAATAGGTTTTTCATATGTATTTATACTCACAATGATTTATAAAGTGGCATGGGGGTTTTTATATTCATCTATCATCATGCATGTGTGTGGTTATTCGCACTCCCTTATCACATTTTACTTGTTAAGTTCATCATCTAGAAATTTGGGAAATCTCACTAGATTATTTTATTTTGTTTTTTTGAGCACATATCACATAGACATTGTTGGGAGATAACAATTTATGTTGTCTTCACTACCCAATTAACATTATAGGGGTGTTGTGTACTTATAATTCTTCATTGTTGTTCAACTATGCTATGTACTTTGTGTTTATCCTATCATGTGCATAGGATGCCTTTTTTGTGCTAATAAATTTGTATGCCAACCCTTCTGAAGGTTTCAAAATAATTTTCAATTCCAAATATTTGAGCCAACCCTAATGTGGTTTTAAAAATTCACTATAGTTTCTAAGTCAACATTATTTGGTGGTTTCAAAATTCAGATTTTTATAAGCCAATCTTCTTTTATTTTAACCAAGGATTTCATTTAGATGTAGTAATAATAACTCATATTCACACAACTATATACATGGAATCTAATTTTAATTCATTCCTCGAGGTTTCATCAAGTTCAATAGACATTTACTTCAACAAATTTATTATTCTTTGTTTTCTTTATCATCAGTACATGGTACCTCATCAAGCCTAGTTATTAGAACCAATATTATGAGCATAAAGCTTATTCTATTTTATCACATCACCCAATATGACATCAGAGGAGTGTTGGTGAGTTTAATATTCAAACTTGTTATGAAGTCCACCTTATGTATTGTTGTTACCAAGGTGAGATTTATTATGTTCACAACATTGGTAAATGCACATTTAAGTATTAGTTATCCTCACATGTCTGACAAGGGTGGGGTGTAACTTGGGAATTATACTATTGCACATTTCATTCAATGAAAAAATGTCTCATTCACTTATTAATTTTCTTAAAGGAGCCTTTGTGTCCTTTTGAAAAGTTATATTGAGATTACAGATCATCTCTAAAGCTAGTGGAGATGTTGTCTCTTAGGGATATTCTATTTTAGTGTAACCATTGTTGTTTTCACACACATATGCAATATATATTTACTTTTAATTTAATACAATCTTATTTTTTTGGTGAATCACTTCTGTAATATATTCAATTTGTGCGGATGCTTGCACCGTTTTCCTAGGCCCTCCTCAATTCTTATAAAAAAGGTAGTTGATGTGCTCAATAGACATAGTTGTCTCTAATATAAATATGAGATTCAAAGTTATGGGATTTCAATCTATAAAGGAGATATATGGATAGGATAAATATTTTAGAGAAGTGTGGGAGGTGTGTGAGGTACCCATGAGTGTTGAGAGGACATCTTAGCTGGAATACTTTGTGTAGGAAGGATTTATGTTCCGAGGAAGACAATTATACATCCCAAAAGACTTAATGTGGGAATATTTGGCAAGAGAAACAAATTATGGAAGATTGATAGGGTAATTTTTCTTGGATAAAACCTTATTTAATCTAGGGAATAATTTCATTCAGCCATGGAAGAGTGTGGATATATGAATTCTTTTGTAAACATGATGTGTCTACTAGTTGGGTAAAGGAAGATCTAGAAATGTGGGTTTGTATCAAACTTTATCCATTCTAGATATGCCTTAGGGAGACAAAGTATGGATTTTTTCATGGTTTTCCCAAGACATAGAGGATTTTTTATTGCATTTTTATAGTGGTGGATAGATTTTCAAACATGACCAATTTTATTTTTGAGGAAGACTAGTGTTGCATCACATATTGTAAATATTTTCTTCAGGAAGATTGTAAGACTACATGGATTACCATGTAATATATTGCCTAATAGATATACATTTTTTGGGCCATTTTTGGTGAATTTTGTGGAAGAAGTTGAATACCAATTTGTAATTTAGTTCAACATAACATTCAAACCTAATGGAAAAACATAAGTTGTAAATAGAAACATTGGTGATTTACTTAGATGTTTAGTTGGAGATAAGATAGGAACTTTGGATTTCTATTTTACATAGGCATAATTTTATCATAGAAATTTAGTAAACAAGAGCACATGGAAAACAACATTCCAAATTATACACAAGAAAATCCAAGAAGAGTTACAAAGATGAGAGAATTATTGTGCAAAGAAGTGATTTCATTTTTTTTTGTTAATCTATTTCATTCCCTTTTAATTTTTAGTGTGTTTCTAATAAATATACATACAAAGAATGGAATACCACAACAAGGAGATATTCGATTTAAATAACTTTTAACATTAACTACATAAATTAGAATAATGCTTTATAAAGTGACTATTGATCAAGAAAATATTAAAAATACAAGGGATAATTACACTTATATGACTTTGTGTGGATCTGGGAGATTATGATTAAGCTGAATTTAGGAACATGATGATTTAAGACTAAAAATGCTTCATTACGTAAACTAGCAATTGAACTTAAACTAGTTAAAACTGCATAAACTAGGTCAAAAGCATCTGTACAATCTTGACCCTTCTATATGGTCTTGGACCTACTTAGGATCAAGGTATATAACTTCCCGAGTGTTTTAATTTCCTAGAAATTAATTTTGTTATGTGTCACTATTCTTCACTCACCTTTAGATTGTCTATGTAAACTCTTCTCAAACAATAAATTAAGAAGGAGCTCCTACAAAAAAATTATGTGGGTTGTGGGAACCCTAGGCACCGTTGATATCATCACTACATTAAATATGTATGAAAATAAACGTGATTCTACTAACATGAGATATGTATCATAGTTCAATTAGAACTTCATAACCGTTCTTTGACAATTCTTCAACTTGATTTTCACACTTTCTCAAATACTTGGGAAGGGTCACTTTGTTTGCTTATAGAAATATGGAGACTCCTTGACTTGAAAGGAGACTTCAAACCTATAGAGGTAGCTTCCTAATTGATTTACATGAGTTATTTCATAGTTTAGGGAGCTTGGAGTTCCATTTTTCTTTCTTTTACATGAGGAGTTCTTAAAGTGACAAGTTATTAAATGAGGTATAATTTACTTGCTAATAAATATGCTTTGGAAGGTTATTATGTCATGAAAGGATAATCAAGTGGAGGTATTTGATCATAAGAATGTGATCAAATAATAATAATTAGCCCAAAGTATGTCACCCAAAACTATACAGTGGGGGTCAACTTGTAGAGTTGTACAAACCAATTGAAAATGGAAGTTTTGACTAGGAGGGAAAAACATGTTTTGACTTTATGGGTCAAAGGATGGATGTTTCTAGATGTGTTTTATGCTATTAAAATTTTAAAACTAATGATATAGAGGTTTGAAATTAAAATCAAGTAATCAAAGATCTATTAGGGTGTGCTAAGAAAGAGTGAGGAGAGTGCATTTGTACATGCAAGTGTGCAATGTCAAGATCAACAGTGTCAAATGATAAATTTTCAAATTTGAGTGTCTACATTTTTCCCCTTTAAGTATGAAATGAAATTACATGCTTAAAGGAAAAGAATCCCGATTTTGTTGACATAATTTGTCATTTCTCACAATAAATTTGTTTTGTAGTGTTCCGTTGTGTTGGTGTTAGACACTTTAAAATTATACCTGCAACATTGATTTTAGTTAATTATCAAGATGGTAAAATGAAATTTAACTCAATATGTAATGAAATTAATATAAATAAATGTGCAACAAGAAATGCTAAAAGAAATGTAAAACATGAAAGGAATACACATGTTTGTTTTACTGAGGGAATGTGCTCCCAAGTTATTGTGTTTTGGAGATTTTAGATTTTGTTGAACTATGATGAGGAATTGGGAATGACCACTCCAAAAAAATTTCCAAGGAGAGGTTGATGTATTAGGTATACCAACCCAATACATGAATGCTAAGGAGAAGAACAAAAAAGAGGAGCCAAAACACCCCACCAAGGAGGAAGTCCTTCTATCAAAGTCATTCAATAACTCTAATATATTCCTCTTAAGTGTAAAGAGGATAAGGAAGTTCTACCTACAAAGAAATTAGTTGCTTTGATACCTTCTATAACCACACAAAGCATACATCGTAGAAACATATATAATTTTTAAATTAAGACACACAATAGAAAATAAAAATAAGTGCCCCATAATCTTCCTATGTGCCGCACAACTAATTAGAAAGTAAATATCTAATGAAATTACTTAAATAGATATAAATATCACCAAAAAATAGAACACCAAAGAACACTAAAATAGAGAGAAATAATATCAATATGCAAGTATAATGACTTAGCCACTTCACGTAGGCAACCTCCACACCTTACAATAAAACTAAAGTGATCAATATGACAATAATATCTTACACTCTAACTCCTATATATACCCTAATATACTATCCAAATTTCAAGGTAGACCCACTAAACATACGAAAGAATAAATACTTATGATATGACATGATAAGAAATTATGTTAGCCATAAGTCGATTATCCATATCCCAATAGATACATTAGGGTTAAATTAGTAGCATGCTCTTACCCTTCAAAGAATTTTTTTCCGAGATGTTGTAAGATCTAGATGCTTATCCAAGAATTCTTCATCCTCACATGATGCATCTTCAACGCTCAAATTATTCGATTTGATCAAATACTTGGTGATGACCCTTGTCCTCAAATTCTTAGTATATGTCTATAAGATTCCTTCAAGTTCTAAGATGATACTTTCCTCTTCATGAAGCTTTGTAATACTGATTAAGAAGACACTATCTTCCCATTGAACTTCTTCAGAAAGAAACATTGAAAATTAAATGTATTTTACTCGATTTAGGAAGCTTTAGTTTATATCTCGACACTACCAATTTTTTACAAAACTTTATAAGGACCATAGTATTTGGGTGAAATATTCTTATTTTTTCATTTGTTTCAAATATAGTTTCTTATATGGATGCAATCATATAAAAACCAAGTCTCCAACTTCAAATATTTATTCACTATGGTGTTGATCAACTTGTTTCTTCATGCGGTTTTGTGCCATGACCAAGTTAGGCTAGAGAGAACCTCTTGTTGGTGTTGAATGTGATCTTCAATTTATCTTACTTTAGGTTAGACCCTTAAATTGGAAGTGAGGGATGGTGGATGGTAATTGTATAATTCTAGGAATGGGGACATTTTGGATGAAGTGTGAAATGAATTGTTATACCACCATTCTACAAGTGGTAGCCACTTAACCCATCTCTCATGCTTATCTGAAGTAAATCATCGTAGATACCCCTCAAAACTTGTTTTGAATACCTCAGTATGTCTATCACGGTTTAAGGATGATATGATGAAATATAAACCAACCGAGTACCTAAAAATGAGAATAAATCATTCTAAAAATTTCCAATAAATATAAAATCGCAATCACTGACTATAATCTTGGGTTTTTGATGTATCTTTCGAACTATATTCATAAAAGATATTACAATTGTACGCACTATAAATGGATGTGGAAAAGAAAAAAATAATCATACTTGACGAGTTTATCTACCACCACCATGATTAAAATTTGGTAATCCTATGATTAATTCTATGGAAACCTCTTCCCACTACTCACTAAAAATAGAAAAATGTTACAAAATTCCTAGAGACTTAATAGCTTCACCCTTGTTACATTGACACACTAATAATTTGGCTATAACTTTCTAGACATACAAAATAAATCTTTCTTAGAGTTTTGATAAGTTTTTAGGAATCTAGAATGACTATCCAAAGGAGAAATTTGGAGCTCTAAGAGAGTCTAATTTTTAAGGGTAGAGTTATTGCATAAGTACAACTGATCCTTATACCACAATGCATCCCCCTTCCATTAAAAATTTTCTGAAGTGCTCAAATCTTGTTGGAGATTTTGAATGAGAGTTTTGGTTTTGTTTCATTCTACCACTTAGATATTTCTTGATCTACCTAATATTCCTTAGTATGGAAATGGCCTTTAATAATGCCTTCATGGACTCATCTCTTATGGATAATGAATCGACTACCACATTTATTTTTCTTTTTTGTATACAATCTCAAATTCATATCCCAACATATTAGTGACCCATTTTTTTCTTCAAATGAGAGTCTTTTCTCTAAGATGTATTTTATGTTTTCATGATCTATATTTTCCTTAAAGTGACAACCCATGAGATACAATATCCATTGTTTGACTACATGAATAATAACCATAATTTCATTTTCATAAGTTTATTTTGAGAGGTTCTTACCTTTGAGTTTATGAATATCAAATGCAATGGGGGCCCTCTTCCATAAGTACCGTGCCTATACCACACCATGAAGCATCACATTCAACAATGAAGATTTTGGAGAAGTTTGGGGTATCCATAAATGGAGTAGTACATATGTTCTTCTTCAATAAGGATTTGAGTGCTGATGTAATTCTACCATAATTATTCACAAACCTGTGATAATAATCTATAATACCTAAGAACCCCTTAGGTTTTGTAGGGTTTTAGGAATTTTACAATATACCATAACTTTGATCTTATAAGGATCCATTTTTACACCTTCACAAGACACAATATGATCCAAGTATTCTACCTCTCTTACCCCAAAAGAACATTTGGAGGGATTAGCATAAAGGTGTTGTTATTCAAGAGTGTCCAACACTTTATTGACATGTTGTAAATGTTCCTAAAAAATCTTATTGTAGATTTATCATATCATCAAATAATACCAAGACAAACATTGAAAAAATAGATAGATGATTGAATTCATCAAGATATGGAAAGTAGATGGTGCATTTTAAGGCCAAATGACATTACAAGAAATTCATAGTGGACGTTGTGTGTCCTAAATGCTATTTTATGAATATCTTCATCATGAATTCCTATTTAATTGTATCTTGATCGAAGATATAATTTTTAAAATAAACAAAACCATGTAATTCATCCACCAAATATTCAATGATAGGAATATGATACTTATATTTCACTATGTATTTTTTGAGCTCCATGTAGTTTAGACACATGCACCAAACTTCATATTTGTTTCTGACCATCACCACTAGAGAAGAGTAAGAAATTTGATTATGGTGAACAATACCGCTTCTATCCTCTCTTTTACTATCTTCTCAATTTAACTCTTTTGGAGATAAGGGTACCTCTAAGGTCAAATACTAAGTTGTTAGATTCCTAGTACTTGGTTAAATAACATGATCATGATCTTTTTAATTTGGAAACCCTTTCGACATATCCCTAAACATAATTGAGTGCTCATTAATAGTGACATGTAGATATAATAGCATAGGGCATTTTGATGGCTGAGATTCCATTGAAAATAATTTTAGCATGAACCCATCTGCACCCTTCCTAATAATTTTCTACATTTGATAATAACTTACCAACAATGGAGCTTTAGCCTTCATCTCATGCATCTCAAAAATCCTTCCTTTAGAATGAAATCACATGAAAAAATCTTGGAATTTTATCTCCATTGTTCCCAAAGTAGTAAGCCATTTGACCCCCAACACAATGTATGATCCTTATATTTAAATGGCATATATGGGGCCCTCTAGCAGGTAATCTCCCATAGATAGCTTAATATTATGGAATTTTCTTGAATAACTAATTTTACCTCCATCTTCAACCACGACTTGAAATTTTTGTGTTGGATAAATGAAACAATTTAAGCATGTCACCATATTATAGGTGATGAAGTTATTAGTACTTTTGAGTCAATTAATAATATCATCCTTTAATTCTTCATGAACCCAAAACCTTAAGTGTTTATGGTGTGTTGATTCCCAAAATGGCATGAAAAAAATTAATTTTTTGAGATTTTTCAACCTTGATCTCAGGAACATGTTGTTCTACATAAACTTCTTCCTCCTCATCTTGTTTCTCATTAGAACCCTATGTAGAAAAAAATTTATTCTTAGAACATTTATGTACTTTTCTCCACTTTGCATCACAATTGTAACCTGGGATTTTTACTTATTTCTCTTATATTTTTGAAGATTTAATCATGTTTGTTAAGGAAAAGAGGTGCTAGATTCATTTGTTCCTTGTGATTAGTGAAGATACTTCATTTTACCATACCTCTTTCCTCCACATGTGAAGAAAAAATAATGGATTATGATATTGAGCCTAGATTAAGAAGGAGAACATCATGCTAGATGTTATCCTTGAGTCCACCCAAAAAGATATCATTTAGATGATCCTCTGAGATGTCATTCACTCGTAAGGATAGATTTTGGAACTGTTAGATATAATCCTTGACTTAACTTATCTATCGTAGCTTGAATATCTGGATAAAATAGTTCATTACAACACTATTACTATAACGTGTTTAGAGCTCATTAGTGAGTATACACCAAATAATAGAGATACCCATATTTATATTTTTCTCACACATCTATACATACCAAATGAATAATTTTGGTCCCATGTACAAGAGTTCCATTACCACCTTCTATCAATTTGAGACTTGATGTAGATCAAAGAAATTATCCATTTGGTTGATCCAAGTGATCAGATCATTCCCATTGAACTTGCACATCTCCACTTTAGGAATAATGCAATGTCATTGGTAAATAGATCTAATAGTGTGTGAAGAGGATCTACCCTAGTTGGTGTGGTTTAAATCGAAGTGTTCATTGCTTGAGGAACCCATGTAACTTGAATAGAAAATATTTCTATACTTTAGGCATGAGTTCAACTATATAAACTCTTTCTTCAATGACTAAAATTCCATTTTCATGTCATCCTTCACTATTTTCAATCCATTTTCCAATTATGACATCACTTCACTCCTCATTACGCTTAAGCTATGACAAAAATCTTCCCGCATGTTATTCATTTGGTTGTTCACCGTGTCCTCAAGTTAAGAGATTATCTTTGATGCCCCGAAGCTGAAGATTAAAAATATACATCTTTCTTATTGGGATTTTAGCCCTTCCCTTGGCCTCTATTTGATCTCCCTTTCATGATGTAGGGTTTTTGTTTTGGGATACCAGGGTTAGGGTAGAAATTTAGGGCTTGGGGTTTTCTAAGGTTATTAGAAAAATAGAAGGAAACTTGGAGAAAAACCCTAGATAAATGTTGTCAAGATTTCTAAAACTATAAGAAACATAGAAAATTTCCCCAAATCTATAGCCTAGGTAGTGAATTTATGAAAAACCCTAAAATCGATATAAATTTTCCAAAACAAGTCTAACAAATTTAAAATGTGTAGAGGATCTTACTTGATTGATTTCTTAACACCAAAAAAAATTGTTGAAAAATTCAGGACTATTTTTGAGATATAACCAAACCTTAACACTTAGGGTTTAACACGATTATGGATAAGATCAATCTTTGATACCACTTATAATGTAATTAATTAAATAGATATGATTATAACCAACAATAGAACACCAAATAACACCAAATTAGAGAGAAATAATCTCAATATGCAAGTAGAATGACTTAGCCACTTTGAGGGGGAAACCTCCAAATCATACAATAAGACTCAAGTGCTCAATATGATGATAATATCCTACTCTCTTACTCCTATATATACCCTACTATACTATCCAAATCCCCGAGACCATCCCACTAAGAATATTAAAGCATAAATAATTATAATATGACATGATAAGAGATAATGTAAGCCACATGTCGGCTATCCATATCTCAATATATGAATTAGGTTTAAAGATATAGAAGAATATAACTAATTGCTGTTAAAATCTAAGTGGAGAAAGGAGACCTATGCCCCAATTTTTCCCAAAACTTAATATGAAATTGAGTACCATGGAGAAAGAGTGAAATAATTCATGCCCCTAAATTTGGGCCAAATTGAGTCAAATATGAGTATACTACCATATGAAAATGTTGTAATAGCGATGGAAAACTTGATAATGTTGAAAAATTTGAAGAAAATTCCCCTTGGGAAAAACCATATGATAGGTTTAGAATTATTCATATGGTCATCATTAGGCTATACATTTTACCCCTTATAGCTTTTTTTTACTTTTTTGTACCTGAGCCCAATTTTAAGGCATTTTTGTCTACCCCCGCATATGTTTTTGCCTAGAAAAATACATGTATACATTGGAAATGTAAAAAAAAAACTATGGGTATTTTCCCCATATTTTGGGGTGTGTATGATGAATAATTTGAGTGTATGGATAAAAATAAAATATGTACACTCATAGTTGAGTATCCGAAAATAATCTTTAAAATGACCGATATGGCAGCCACCAAGAATAATTATGTCTGCAAGGGGGGATGTGCATGGTAGAAATCTAAACGCAAAATAAGAGTAATAAGAAGAAGAAGCATGATAAAAATAAAAATTTCAATGTAACAAAACAAAAATAATAATATAAAATTATGTATTAGCAGAATAAAAGTACATACAATGTAGAAATAAGAGAAAATATCACAAGTAGTGTCACACAAAAGGAAAAAATGCATACATACATAGGACACCCACAATGTCACAAGATAATAAGGCCCTTGAGCTTGCAAACAAGAGATGCACAACCACACACAAGGCATAATGCCACAAACATGAGACACCCATGATGTCATAAGACAATTAGGGCCCTTTGGTCACAATCAAAGTAGAGAACAAGCATACACACACAACTAGCAAGCATGTATGAAAAGTAAGTATATCAAAATAAATTAAGAGTGTATGGTATAAAAAGAGCTAGAAGAATTGTAAGCACTACAAAAAAACATGTGTTAGTCCCGTTAGGAAAACAAATAATAAATACACAATATTTATGCATAACCAAATGTAATGAGGAAAGAAATGAACTAAAATGGAAATATAGTACCTAGATGTAGTATGAAAAAGTAGATGCCCCCAAAGGTAAGGAGTCCGGGTAAAGGGTTAGCCAACACCTATCATCGTAATCGCTATCTATATGTCCAAAGATCATGGTCAATATACCACATGAATGTAAGCGTGTAAAGAATAAATGTTATCTATCAAACCAAAGGAATAAACAACATGTATAATGTAAAATGTAAATAATGTATGCTATAAAAATAGGTCCTGATTTTGTGTTATTTCAAATATTTGAATATTTTCTTTTCTAGGACCTCCCTAGGGGCATAAATGATAGAATATTTTTTGAAGAGAAGGATTGATGATCTAACAATTCGCATATGGAGGGAAATAGATATATATTATGTGATGAAAGGATGGGGATCAAGGCTTCCTCCAATGTGTGTGAAAAGTGAGGTTTGGGTGTGAAATTTCTCCCTTAATAGTCAATTTGAACCTATAAATAGAGTGCATCATCATGAAATGAAGGGGGAATAGTGTGAGACATATCCCAAGTTAACCCTAAAAGGATGTAAAACAAATAAAATTCCTACAAAAACTCATCTCACTAGCACGCCTTCATAGGAAAAAGTTGCAAGTTGAATAAAAATTCATGAATAACTCATTTTCAAAGTTTCTAAATTATTTCGATGCATTCTTTGGCCTATTTATAGTGAAATTCATATATTATGCACCCCATAAAGGTTAAGTTTGGACCTTATACCAAAAATCACACCCCACGTTCTAATTATCTATTAACATGATGATGTCATCAACTTAAGTGCACTATCACACTTTGGTATCTTGGCAGCCTTTTCGGTGTGCATTCTACTTTGTAATCTCCAATTTTAAATACCACCTTCCAAATGCGCCCTCCCATTGGTGGATAAAAATGTCAAAAGTAATGAGGAAAAAGACAAGTTGACAAGGTTGTGAATGTGTGGGCCCCACATCTTAACCCCTTAGGTGCAATTTTGAAGCCCAATTGCACCTAACATACTTTGGAGGTGTAATTTCACCACCAAAGTGCACCTAATCTTGATGTAGGCACATTTTTGAGGTGGAGAATGCAAAGTGGGTTTATTTTCCACTTTGCATTTACAAAACCAAATCTCCACCTCCATGTCAAGTCATTTTTGAAATTCCACTTCCCTCCAAAATTCAACTCCATGAAAAGGTAAAGTGCACACATGAAACTGTCCAAAATCTTGTTTTTACTCCTCTCATGTCCATAAAACCACTTGTGTGCCCTAGCCTTCGCATACCTTATTTTGCTCATATCTCCTCATCCCTTGGCCAAATCACTCTTATATTTTTAGAACATACTACTAAAAATGCTTTGAAATTGATACAAAGAACATGATATATGATGTAATGTATTAGTTTCCATGATCTCTTGAAGATTTTATATATTAAAAATGTTTTGGTAAAACCACTCAAACTTGATTTGATCATTTCTCGATAACCAAATAGAGGAAACTTATTAAACTTTTCAAATTATGTCTCCTCGCAAAAAAATTAATTTTGAGATATCATTCACTTGTTCGTGTAAATATATTCATGTGTTATGAGTAAAACCATTTTTGTTTCCAAAACTACACAAAACCACTCTTTACAATGAAAATTGTTTCATTATTTTTTTCGAAAACCCATGAGAAATATTACTCCAATTTAGAGTATTGGTTCCACTCTACCATACCTCTCGAATGAATAAAAACTAAGGCATTTAGATATGTATTTCCCCTAGAATGAATAACTTACTTTTTCCCATACTTTATTAAAACCCATTTTCTCGAGAGCTTGCCTCTTAGCCACAAACTATTTCCTACTTTACTATTGTTTATGACGAGGATTGTACCCAAGTTTAGAGAATCTCTTCATCTCAAAAAAATATCTTTTTGAAAAATTGAGTCTCAATGAATTTGGATTTTTTTCTCCTACATGGCTTAAACACGAATTTATGTTGCAAAACCATTAAAAATATTGAATTCTGTAAACCGACTTGGAATCTTATTTCACTTGTCCCTTTGAAATCCACCATATTTTTTAGGATCGTGATACCAAAAAAATCAAAAAACAAAATTCCATTACTCCGGATACAATCCCATCTCGTTCTTGGTTTACGAGTACTAAGACATTGGAGACAACAATGTGGAGCACATGGATTTTGATGATCTCAAGAGATGATAGAAGAAGGAACTGACAACATTCTTTGTGAAAAAATATTCCACAACAAACTCTTCTAAGCTTCTAAGTTCCCTTTGGGAATCTAAAACATTGATTTCATCCTCACTTATGCCAAGAACTACGAAGCTAAAATCCAAACTATTACTATGGACGATGGATCTATCATTGCCATAATGTCTCTTGAAGTGATATTTATACGTATTTGCATCCCGAGACCTAATAGCACAATAATCATAAGCAAATATGATGCATTGATCGAGTAGGAAAGGAAAGAGTCTTGTTTGCAAGGGGTGACAATACAAAATTGGATGAAGACAACCCATAAACATTCTCAACTTCCAAAGGTCCTCACCCACTATAAATTAATTAAATAAATATCCAATTACATAGTCGTACTTAGTAGGCTCATGAGAGAAGCATCAAATAAGGAATTTTATCTATGGATGCTTTAATTCATGTTAATAACCACAAAAGGAATCCAAAGGACAACTTAGAGCTAGATTATTAGAGATAATCTTCATTCTTAGTTAGTCAACCTTGAAGATATGAAGAATTTCACCATGGATTATTACTTGATATATGCCATCCAACCTTTAAAAAGTGGCATGGGTTATATCAAAAAAGAAATATTCCAAAGGGTGCAACATTATACACATATACCCATATCTCACCTTAAAGAAATACAAGAGGCAATATGCTAGGTTCAAAGATGTATTTGTAATGCATCTAATGAAGAAAATTGAGAGTGATACTTATCAAAAGTTTTTTGGAAGAAGCTTGTATGTGTAACGCTCAAAATTACAAGCACTGAAAAATGAGGATTTTTTTTAACACATAAACATAATAACAAATTACACAGATGCAATCATATAGATTTATTTAATCAAATTCATTAATCAAATTTTCTCTTTTGATCTATTTGATAACATCCATGTAAGCCATGTGCAACTAAGAAGGGTGTATCTAGATCTCCATGATCTCCCTTCGTCACTACTTCAAGTGACAATGCTTACTAGCATTTCGGCTCAACCTTTTAAAGGTCATGGGAACTATGTGAAAGTCCTTGGGTCTACCACAAAGCTAGTTTCCCAACTTCGTATTTTGGTATCCAACCATTGTCTACCTCATGTTCAGTATTTCAACTTCCCATGATTAGGTTATAGACAATTATTTTTATTTAATTGGAGGACTAGGTGATCAGACACTACACATCCATCAATACATTACATTGGCCAAAGTTATCCACCATGTAGGTTATGGCTAAACTCAAGACAACACACTAGTCTTATGAGTTTTAAGTCTTCTACCACCTCACAACTATCCCTACCACCTCACAACTATCCCTTTCACGATTATCTAGATCTTTATAGTTTTATTTATTTATTTCCAATTAAACCTATCTTGCAAGAGTTTATATTGAGATAGATGCTAAAGGCCAACTAGGATCTTTATGAGATAAGTACATTCATTATGTTGAAATGTAACTATATCATCATTTCACGTGTACTTATCCCTTAATATGTAAAAGGAACAATAACCAGATCGTGCCAAGTCAAGAACATAGATGCTAATCAAACATCATGATCAATAAGATGAAAGCAATTCACCAGAATAACTTTACATAAACCTTTGCAAACAAATGAGCAGCAATATCATATATTATTATGGAACTCAATGAAATACAATGAGAATGGGCCTTGCTTATATAGGTAAGGAATAACAATCTAAGAACCAGTCAAGGTCGTAGATCAAGCCATAAATCATGGAAAGAACTAGTCAAGTCCATAGATTTATGAGAGAACTAGACATCAATGATCTAGTCAATACCATAGATCAAGGAAATAATTATACCTAACACCTAGATAATATCTCGTAATATCTAAATAAATAAAAAGAAATATCCACACACATAAGTGGGTGAGGATAAATACAATAGAAGGAAAATAATGTACTTAGGTGAACACGAGCTAAGGTAAATACCTACTCTAACACCCCCTCAAATGAAGCTAGGGGCCAAAATAGAAGTGGCATGTCCACGATGTAGAGTCCTGGCAACTAGGCACGATGAGGTACTCATGTACAATATATCCATGAAGAAATCTTTTACCAAAAGAAGGAAAGAATCCTGATATAAGGAAAGAGAAAGAAAAAAGAAGAAGAAGATGTTCTCACGAACACCCCCAAGAACAACTTCTAAAACCCCAAGCATTCCACGCAACTCAAGGTAGCGAGGTGATGAAAAAGGATTCGTAAATATGTCTGCAACTTGCTGCTGAGTCAGAAGGTACTCCAAGCAAAGAACTCCATCCTGAATGTGTTGCCAAATGAAGTGGATGTGTATCTCAATATGCTTGGTCCGTTGGTGCTCAACTGGGTTACGAGAAATGTGAATTACACTTTGGTTGTCACACCAAAGTATAGTTGGTGAATCCTGTGGGAATCCAAACTCTATCAATAACTGGCGAAGCCAAAGAATCTGTTAACTCACTGTAACTGCTGCCCTATACTCTGCCTCTGAAGATGAAAGTGCAATAGCTTGTTACTTTTTACACACCCAAGCAACTAGAGAAGAACCAAGATAGAAAAGATAGCTAGAAGTAGAACGCCTATCATCAATAGAACATGCCCAATCTAAATTTGTATACCCAACCAACTGAGTAGAGCCCCTAGTGTAGTGTAGACCAAAGTGGGAAGTGCCATGCAAATAGTGCAAAATCCTTTTAGCAGCCTGCTAGTGACTACTATGAGGAGAATGTGCAAACCGAGATACAAGCCCTACTGCAAATGAAATATCAGGGTGAGTATGGGTCAAGTACATGAGACTCCCAACCAATTTCCTATACAATTTAGGATCACAAAGTGGTGTGGTACATGTGGATGTAAGAGTAACTATAGACTAAAAAGGAGATGGACTTGGCTTGCAATCAGCCATATAAAAGCGCCTAAGAAGATCATGGGTGTACTTTTTCTGACTCAAATGAATCCCTGAATTTTTATAAGAAATCTACAAACCAAGGAAATAATGCAATAGCCCAACATCTATCATGTTAAACTATGTAGAAAGAGCCCTTTGAATACTCTGAATGTGGGAAGAAGAGCTGCCAGTAAGTAACATATCATCAACATATAAGACAAGTATCATAATATCCTCACCAACATGCTTTGGAGATACACTGTATGATTGGAGTGGCAATGAACAAAACCAATAGATAGAAGAAAATAATCCATCTTCTCATACCAAGCCCGAGGGGCTTGTTTGAGACCGTAGAGAGACCTTCGGAGCCGAAAAACAAGAGAAGAATCCTGAACAAATCCAGTTGGTTGCTCCATATATATTTCCTCTTATAGATCTCCATGTAAGAAGGCACTCTTCACGTCCATCTGGTATACGGGCCACCCCTGTGATGCAGCAATAACAAGTACAAGGTGTACAAAATCCATCTTGGAAATGGGTGCAAAAGTCTCAGAGTAATCAATACCTTCGACTTGTGAAAAACCCTTTGCAACAAGACGAGCCTTATACTTTTCAATGGACCCATCAGCTGCGTATTTGGTTCGGTAGACCCACTTATATCTAACCATCTTTCTTCCTTTAGGAAGAGATACCAAATCCCAAGTATGATTCTTCATCAAAGAAGAATACTCAGCTGCCACCACATCATCCCACTCCGGTATCCCATGAGCCTTTGAAAAAGATTGTGGATCTTCAGAAACTTCCTGACACAAAAGTCCAAAACCTGTAGAATGTGCGTGATGATGTCTAATGGATGGAAGATCCTCTATGAAAGGTGCTTCCTCAGAAACTGTAGTACAAGCCCACTTAGGCATAGTGACAACATCAGTAGGAATGGGATCCTCAATGGCATCTATAACCTCCTCATCAATCTCCTCAAAGAAAGGATCCTCAAGATGAGATGAAGAAGAAGAAGTAATGGAAGAAGATGAAGAATCATGAGGAGTGAAATGCTCATTAAACTGAACATGTGTTTGAAAAAGAACATCATGTGTATCAGGATCTAAAAGACGATAAGCTCTCATGTCCTCACAATACCCTACAAAGATCAAGGGTTTACTCTTCTTATCCAAAGCTTTCCTTTTCTTCTTTTGCACAAAGGCCCAAGCATGGCTCCCAAAGACTCAAAAAATGAGACATTTGGCTTAGTGTTGGACCAAGCTTCCTCTAGAGTCAAATGCTCAAGTGCTCTATGTGGTGTGCGATTCTGAATATAGTTAGCACAATTAATTGCTTCTACCCAATAGATAGGAGGTATATCTCTAGAATGCATCATACAGTTAGCCATTTCCTTCAAAGTTCTATTCTTCCTTTCTGCTAATCCATTCTGTTGTGGAGTATGAGGAATAGAATGTTGGTGAATAATGCCTTGAGTTGCCAAAAATTTAGAAAACTCATTGCTAAAGTACTCCCCCATTATCAGTATGAAGGTTCTTTATGCTACTAGAATATTGTTTCTCGACCAAAGCCTTGAAGAATTTGAAGTGTGAAAAAACATCACTTTTTTACTTGAGAAAATAAACCCAAGTATGCCTTGAGAAATTATCAATAAATGTAAGTGCATACTTAGCTCCATTGAAAGATGGGGTAGGAAAAACCATCAAGTCACTATGCACAAGCTCAAGTGGTGAAGAAGCTCTCTTAGACAAATTCTTAGGAAAAGGATCTTGGTGTTGTTTCCCTAATGCACAACCATGACAAACTCCCTCAAGACAAGAAACTCTAGGAAGACCATCTACCATACCATGAGTGCTCAACTCCTTCAAATATCTGTAATTGAGATGTCCAAATCTTTCATGCCAAAGCTTACTCTCTGAATCTGAATGAGAAACCAATCCTGTCCCTATAGAAGAAGTGTCATCAAAACCCTCAAAGTGATATAGTCTTGAACTATGATCAACAATACCCTGAGCAACAAGTGAATAAGGCTCCAACAAAGTTCTTACTTCTGCCCCATGTGGTGTAAAAGTCACTATTTTCCCTTGACCAGAATGACAAATTTGATATACAGAAAGCAAATTTGTAGTGATGTTAGGAACATATAGTGCATCTTGGATATTGCCACCATCAAGTTGTATATCACCTTTTCCCTCAACAAAAAGAAAGGAAGAATCTCCAACCTCAATTTTGGAAGTAGAACTCAAACCTAGAGAAACAAAAGACTCCTTGGAAGAAGTCATGTGATGAGAAGCACTATAATCTATAACCCAATTGTCTGCAAGTGGTGACTGAGATCTTCCAACAACATTAAGTGCTTTTCCATGCTGATTAGAAGGAGGTGGAGTGGAGATAGAAATTTTGTGTTTCTTGATTGCATCCTCTAAGGCTTGCATTCACTTATAACACCTATTTTCTTCATGATTACTACCCCCACAAAAAGAGCATGAACGGATAGACTTATTCTTGGATTTAAAAGACTCCTTGGGTTTTGAGTTGTTTTCTTTGGGTTTAGGAGCATTTTGAGATGGAGAAGGTGTGGATTTGGTTTTACTGTTTGGTTTTCCCTTGCCCTTAGGATTAGATGCAACTAATACCTTTTGAGAGGTGGAAGACTCAAGGTGAGATAATTTGGATTCTTCCCTAGTAATTCTTTCACAAAATGTTTCTAAGTTAGGCATTTTAAAGGTGTCACCTAAGGCATCCATGCTAGAGAAAAAGATAGAAGAAAAAATTTGGAATGGTCCTCTCAACTTGGATAGAATCAAGTAAACACACTCTTCATCTTTCTTATCTATTCCACTCCTCTTCAACTGTATCAACAAATGCTTGAAATTGGTAAGATAGTCTATAATTGTTGGAAAATCTTCAGGATTAAGAGAGGTGATCTCAATTTCAAGTTGCATGGCTCTCATATGATCACATTACCAAATAAATCCTCCAATTTCTCCCATATTTTGAAAGGGAGTCACACTTTTCCAAATGAAATAAAATACTGTCACTTACATAAGTTCTATTAAATCCATATACTCATCAAATTTGCATTGGTACTGAAATTTCTCATATTCTCTAGTGAACACTTGGTTGTTCTAAAGAAGTTAAAGCCCATAATCCTTTCCTCTTATTCATTCTTTCCATTCTTGGTTTCCATGTGTGGTAATTATGTGTTGTTAATGTCTCAACATGATCTAATGTAGAAGTAGATAAATATTCCATCCTCAAAAAATCACCAAAAGAAATGTAAGAACCAAACAATGTAACAAGACCCCCAAACAATGCAAACAAGAGCCCTCATATTTTGACACTTTATAATGAGTGCAGTTACAATATGACACTTTATAATTATAGTGTGATTCTCAAAATAAATATTTCTAATGGAAAGAGCATAAAAAAACTACGCACTTTTACAAAAAATGAAACTCAAAACCAAGTTACCGATCAAAAGATACAAGTTTTTCAATATTATGATCTACTATTTATTTTAGTTTCCACTAAAAAGAATAAAATTCTCTTGCCTTCACCACACAAATAAAATCAAAGGGGGCTGGAGTTAAGCACCTATTAGTTTCCGTATGGTGCGGATATCGAGGCAAATCCAATATGTTTATCTCGTATAACAAAAAAACCAAAAATTGACTGCCTCAAAAAATGATCAAGTTTACAATGGCGATCTTAGGTTTTACTACCTTTTGGATCCAATCGAAGCCTCTGCTTTGCATAAAAATTCATGTAACAACAAAATACAATAAAATCTCGAATATATGAATATATAAAGAATTTATTTGCAAAATAAAACTTACGAGATGAATGTCAATAACAATCTCTGCTCTTTCTTGATACCATAAAAGGAACGATAACCAGATTGAGCCAAGCCAAGAACACAAATGCTAATCAAACATCACAATCAATAAGATGAAAGCAATTTGCTAGAATAACTTTACATAAACCTTTGCAAACAAATGAGCAGCAATATCATATATTATTATGGAACTCAATGAAATACAATGAGAATGGACCTTGCTTATATAGGCAAGGAATAACAATCTACGAACTAGTAAAGGTCGTAGATGAAGCCATTAATCATGGAAAGAACTAGTCATCAAAGAACTAGTCAAGTCCATAGATTTATGAGAGAACTAGACACCAAGGATCTAGTAAATACCATAGATCTAAGAAAGAACTAGTCAATACCATAGATCAAGGAAAGAACTATACCTAACAACTAGATAATATCTCCTAATATCTAAATAAATAAAAAGAAATATCCACACACATAAGTGGGTGAGCATAAATACAATAAAGCTAAATAATGTACCTAGTGAACATGAGCTAAGGTAAATACCTACTCTAGCAATATATGAGTTATCTAGATCTTTATAGTTTTATTTATTTATTTCCAATTAAACCTATCTTGCAAGAGTTTATATTGAGATAGATGCCAAAGGCCAACTAGGATCTTTATGAGATAAGTACATTTGTTATGCTGAAATGTAACTATATCAGCATTCCGCGTGTACTTATCCCTTAATATGCCTAATGGATCTTTTCATCTATTTACCATCCCATTTAGTCTCTTTTTCTTGATGTTTGATTCTTTAACCTTAAATTACCTTTTACAACGATACTCTTTCATTCTCTATACAACAGGATTTACAATCTTATCATATTAATACCAAGTTTACCGAAAGGATGAATTAAATATATATTAAAACATGTATATTTACTTATTCCTTCAATTAGCTACGCCACTAAATCGCTTATTTAATTTAGAAATTAAAGACAAGTGATTGTTATAATAATTGCCCAATTATCGGCTTCATACATTGATAACTATTAAATAAATGTATTCAACAATTTGTGAAAAGTAAGATTTCACAACTCAAGTATTCATCATTTACACATATTGAGATATTATTACACACAAAGTAACCAATTGAAATCCAAGTATCTCATTTAGATCCGTGCTACGATAAAAATTCATAAGACATGAGTTTCCGCACATCCGAATGTAACGCTAATGGTCTGCAAGATTGGAGTAGTGGTATGATGTCGATTCAAAATGAACTAGCATGAATATTAACTCCATTTTCTAATGCAATTAATTAATAAAATATGAAAGGATATACATGTTTTTTTATCAACAAGCACATGGTAATACAACTGAAAATGTGTTACTACCTAGTTTCTCTAAAGATACAGCTATGGATACAATAAAATAGAACAACCAATTTCTATTTTAGTGATCATGTTTCCCTCGAATCAAAAAGGTCAATACATCCGTATTCGAGCTTAATCAATATGCATTTGACATTTAAAATTTCTACCTAATCATTATTTTAAACCTAATCATGCTTCCATTACTCCTTGGTGCATCTTGGTCAAGTTGTCTGGCTTTCATGCCATTACCAAGATAAGCAATTTCTTTTTCACAATCTTACAAGAATCCAAGTCATATTGCCAGGCTGGAATTTATAGGCTAAATGCCATTTTTTTAATTGTTCGACAAGACACCCTCATTTATACATGAACCCATTTAGTGGTCCATAATAATAAAATTTCTGGAAAATGCAGCCCCATGCAAGAGCTTTGACACCCACAAATTATCATTCAAAAGATCTCAATAGATTAAAAATTAGACCTGCATATAACAACCAAGAAGAAAAATACAAAACCCCAACCGGTTGCATACCCATATCGATTGGGTTACCCAAATCAATTCCTTTATGCAAATTGATTTATATACCTAAATCGATTTGTTTACGAAAAACACACAACTAAATTTCGGTTTAACAAAATGAAAAAATACAAGCACAAATTGATTTTAAACACACAAATTCACAAAACATTTTCCTTCTTCATGTATAGGAAAAACCCAACTCTTTTACTTTTGGGTATAATTTATTATAATGCAGAGAAGAAATTTTTAACCTTTCTTTTACTTTATTTTTGCTGATCAAAACCCAAAACCCCATCTGCATATTTTTCTGGGTTAGGTTAAATCCACACAAAGAAAACTAAAAAAAATACATAATCCATCAATTTCCTTTTCATACTTCATTTCCAAACAATTAAATCAAAATTTGTCTACAATTTCCTTGATTGTCATTAAAAATGCGAATGTGTATTTCCTCATTTTTTTCAAATAATGTAGTAAAGAAAGGAGAAGATATTCATGCCTAAAGTAAACCCGAGATCGGAAACCTTCTACTCTTCCCACTCCAACAAGTTGAATCCTTCTTTCCTTCAAAACTCATGTAGGTATTCTAGAAGGGGGGAATGAAAATAGACGAAGGAAAAATAATAGAAAATATAATGAAAGAACTATAGTTGGGTAGCATATTGAAGAATTTTCGGGCTCTCCAATCTTTGAGTACGTGTTATAGTGCATGCCACACATTTATGCCATGTGAAGGTGTTTCACTTTATGAAACCCATAAAATTCAATAACTAAATAAAAATTTTGGCTTACATACCAAATCCCTCTAATATATATATATATATATATATATATATATATATATATATATATATATATATATATATATATATATATATATATATACTATATACTTATTAATATTTCATACATTTTTTTACTTTAACCCAACTTAATGGTTATGTTAAAATTAACCTTCATAATACAAGCCCACACATTTCCAACAATATATTACCATAAAAATTAGTTGAATTTCCACATTTATATAAAACATTTCAATATGAAAATCACTAAGACCGTAAATAAGAATTCGAAGATTCTCATAAATTTGGCTTGATATAGGATTTTTAAATTAAATAGAGACAATTATCATCACGGTCATGTAAAAGTCGAACAAAACAAAAGATGACCAAAACGATCAAAATAAAGTAACCGGAGTACAAATAACCGAAATATTCACTATCATTTATGAACCGTTTTACCTATGATTAAGGCCTAATCATGTTTTAGGAAGGATCATCAAGGTGGGTGTGGGGTTATTCGTTCTGCAATGTCATGCCTCGCGCAGGTTGTGGGTTATGATACGACGAACCAAATGAATTTTACACCCAATGATGATCTCATCTAATCTTGTTTAGACTTAACCGTAGTTAATTTAACTTAGAAGAAATTTTTGGATATTACATACTCCACCTCTTAGAATAATCATCGTCTTGATGATTTCAGGATAAATAAATAAACTAACCCCACTATTCATTTTTGCATAAATATATTTCAAATCAGCTTAGAATTTGTAGCAATATTATTTCATCCGAATTGTTAAGGTCACAACAACCCTTGTACATATAGAAAATCAGTCATATAATCTGTATACATAATACATTATTGCCTAAATGAAAAATTTTCCGGGTTCATTAACAAAATATTCAACAATAACTATTAATCAAAAAGTATGTTAGACCCAATATTCAATTATAGGCTTATCTACAAATTTTTTCTTATCTACCACTTTTATAGAAAAATTGAATTTAGTACTTTAACAAAACATGTTCATAAAAATCAATCAAACAGATTCATAAAAGTAGTCTGGATATCTTCCAGATTCTCCCAAGTGGCACTTTCTTCAGAATATTGGTCCCACTGGACCCTACATTGTGAAACCTCATAGTTTCTCAAGTGTAACTTCCGAGTTTCTAGTATCCTTATAGGATCAACTACGATTACCCTGGATCTAGAACCTGCAATGAATCCCAATTAAGTACATGTGTTAAATCAAGTACATATTTCTTAAGCAAGGATACATGAAATACATTGTGCAACTTGGATAGAGCGGGAGGCAGTGCTAGCTTGTAGGCTACTAGTCCAATGACCTCTAGGACTTCAAATGGTCCTACAAACCTAGGAGATAGTTTGGATGACTTGCCAAATGAAATGGAACTCTTTTTAGGTTTGAACCTAAGAAAAAATTTATCTCCCACGTTAAACTTTCTGTCAATTCTTTTTAAATTTGCATAACTTTTCTACCTATTTGTTGCTTCTTTCAATATTTCTTGGATTAATTTAACCTGTTTTTCCATTTCCGAAAGCATTTCTAGTCCAATCAGTACCCTATCTTCAAGATTATCCCAACTTATAGGTTTTCTACACCTATAACCATATAAGGCCTCAAAAGGAGCCATCTGAATGGAAGAATGGTAAGTGTTATTATAGGAAAATTCAACCAAGGGAAGATACTCTTCCCATTTGTATTGCTGATCCATGCAATACATTCTTAGTAAATCTTCTAACACTTGATTTACTCTTTCGGTTTGACCATCAATTTCTAGATGGTAGGAAAAACTTATGTTTAGTTTTGTCCCTAAGGTAGCGTACAAAGTCTGCCAAAATCTAGAAGTTATCCTTGAGTCCCTGTCTAAAATTATTACTTCTGGAACTCCATGTAATCGGAAAACTTCTTGTACAAACCTTTTTCTAGTATGAGTGAATTATCTGTTAAATTACTTGCTATAAAATGTGCCACTTTAGTTAACTTGTCTACAACTACAAGTATAACATCATGTTTATTTTGGGACATAGGTAGACCTTGGATAAAATCCATACTTATAACTTGCCACTTATATTCTGGCATGTTGTGAGGATATAATAGTCCTGTTGGATGTAAATGTTCAACCTTTACTTGCTGACATTTTAGGCATTGTGAGACGTAAAGAATCACATCATTTTTCATATTTTTCCATAAGTATTACTTTTTAATGTTCGCCATGATCTTTGTTACTCCTGAATGTCCTGAATAGGGAGCATCATGAAATTCTCTCATGACTTTATTTCTGAGTTCTTTACCTTCTGGTACATATATTCTGCTATTATAACACAGAATCCCTTCATTTCCACCTTGAAACCATCATACCTTTTGTCCCTTGGATCTTTTTCTAGGGTTGTTTTAACATGATTTTTAGTAGGGGTCATTGTTTAACTCATTTTTAACTTCATCTTTGAAATGGGTTCTTAATGTAATTATAACAACAATCATTTCGGGACTTAAGGCACCACCACCCTATTCTCTTTTCCCTTAATGTAATTTATATCAAAGTCATAATTTGCTAGGAACTCCAGCCATCTTCACCGCCTTGCATTTAGATTCGGTTGCGTAAAAATGTACTTGAGCCCAATATGATCTATTTTGAGTTCAAAAGGTTTTCCTAGCAAATAGTTCCTCCATACCTACAGTGCATGAACAATCACAGTAAGCTCAAGATCATGTGGTGCATAATTTACTTCATGCACCCTCAACTTCCTACTTTCAAAAGCTACCACATGCCCATCTTGTAGTAGTACTCCGCCCAAACCTTCCCCTGAAGAATTAGTTACCACTAAGAAGTTCCCGTTTGGATCCGAAATCTTCAACACCGGAGCACTTGTGGGTATACCTTTTAACTCGTTAAAGGATTCTTCACACTTATTATCCCAAACAAATTTCTTACCCTTCTTTTGCAAAGAAGTGATAGGTCTTGCTAACCTAGAGAAGTCCTTTACGAACTTTCAATAGTAGCCTGCTAGACCCATAAAACTTCTCACTTCATGCACATCCTTTGGTGTTGGCCATTCCATGATGGCACTGATCTTCAAAGGGTCCATTGAGATTCCTTCTTTACTTAATAAGTGGCCTAAGTATTGTACTTCATATTGATAGAAAGCACACTTAGATAATTTTCCATATAATTTATGTTTTCTAAGAATTCCCAACACAATCCTTAAATGTTCATCATGTTCTTCCTCATTCTTGGAGTATATTAATATATCATCGAGAAAGATAAGTACAAATTGGTCTAAGTATTCCCTAAACACATTGTTCATCAAGTTCATGAAAGTGGCAGTGCATTTTTAGACTAAAGGGTAAAATTTAAAACTCGTAATGCCCATACCTTGTTCTAAAAATGATTTTATGGATATCTTCATCCTTGATTCGTAGTTGATGATAATTGGATCTATGATCAATCTTGGAAAACACTTTTACACCCCCCATTTGATCAAATAGATCATCAATTCAGGGCAGTGGGTAACAACTCCTCAGTGTTACCTTGTTGAGCATTCGGTAATCAATACAAATTCTGAGGGTCCCAACCTTCTTTTTTACGAAGATAACCAGTGCACTTCATGGTGATATACTTGGTCTAATAAGACCCAAGGACAATAATTCATGTAATTGAGCTTTCAACTCAACTAATTCAGTTGTTGTCATTCTATATGGTGCCTTGGAGATTGGTTCCGTTGCTGGTTTGACCTCTATTGTGAAGTCAAATTCACGCTTAGGTGGAAGTCCGGGAAACTCATTTGGAAACACATCTCTAAATTCCCTTAGGATGGGAAATGCTTCAATTTCAAGCTCAATTTCTTGTCCTAAATTTTTTATTTTTATAGCATATAGATGGAAGCCCTTTCGCTTTTCCTTTTTTAGCTGCATGGCAGAAATCGCCTAGTGACAAACTCTCTTTTAACACCCTGAACACTTGTTGTTTTATGTTGATCATCGCAGCAGGTTACACTTTTCCCTAAGCAATCCAAGGTTGCATTATGTTGACTTAACCAATTTATACCTATGACAACATCATAGATCCAAGAGGTGCCACATACAGGTTTAATCTTGTCATGAACTCAGGTAATTCTAGTGGTGCCTCAAACAAACACTGATTCACTCTGTGTACAACATTATTTCCATACTATATAGTCCAAGTGTGTTCCATGTACCCAGCTCTTATTTTGAGTTTATCAAACTTTAGATGAAACAAAACATTCTGTTGAACCAAAATCAAATAAAACAGAAACAAGTTCTCCAAAAAGCTTACCTGAAGTTTCTATTAGAGTTGCTTGCTTTTCCACTTGCTTATTATGGACTACAGCATAAATCTTATGTTGTTGCCCCTCTTTATTTACTTTGTAGTAAATCCCTTCTACTAATTATTCCATTGTCCTCTTTGTGGACAGTTGTTAGCAAAATGATCACCACCACACTTAAAACATCCTCCCAATGGTCCTTTTCTCTCAATCTTATTCTGGTTGAAACTTGTTCCTTGTTGCCCATTTTTATTATTATTCACAATAGTTCTACCCACTATTCCTCTTTTATTGATAGGCCTAAACTTGTTGTTTCCCTTTTTCCATGCTAGTTTACTTGCGGTTGATGTTTGGAAATTGTTATTTTTCCTTCTGTTTTCCTCTTTAGAGGCATAAATACTTCGCAGCTTTAGTTCTTGCTTGATAGCTTTTTCAAACATTGTTTCCATCGAGGTAGGTCCATGAACATCTACCTCACCACCAATACTAGGATTCAATCCCATTATAAATTTTCTCATTCTAAACTTCTCATCCTTTTGATACAAAGGAACATATTTCAGCAATCGAGTGAAATGTTCCCAATATTTTGTAACTGAGTACTTTCCTTGAGTTAGATTTTGGAATTATGCCATCTTTTGGTCAAAGTATAGTTGAGGTAGCCATATTTGATGGAAGTAGGCCTTGAATTTCTCCCACATGATCATAACAGAATCAATTCCTAGTTCCATTTTCTGGTTATTCCACTAGGAATATACTTCACAGGACAATTGGTAGGCTCCCCATACTACTTTTCTCTCCTCTCAAAAGTCCCTAATCTCAAAATACTTTTCCATTTCAGAGAGCCAATTTTCAACACCATCCCTAAGAGTTGTACCCTCAAATTTAGGTGGGGATATTCTTTTAATGTCCCTTGCTAACTCAAAGAACCCGGCTGGCTTTCTTATTTTCCCTTTCATTCAGTGCTCTCAGGTTGATTATCATATCGCTCATCACCCCGATTCTCATCCCTACGATCCCCATTCTCTTCACCACCCTGACCTTGTTGTTCTAAGGAAATAACTCGGTTTCGGTGTCATTCAAAAGGTTGAGGATTTCTTCTAACTTAGCAACTGTATTATCCAACACGTCATCAATATTTACCCCACTATCACTTGCTATACTAGCTCTTGTTGCTGACCTAGCCATAGTTTCCTGTTTTATAAAAGAGGATACTTTTATTAGAATGTGTGTCCCATTAATGTCCAAGTGTCTGAGCCTCTAGCTCTAATACCAAAATGTAACGCTCAAAATTACAAGAGCTAAAAATGAGGATTTTTTTAACACATAAACATAATAACAAATTACATAGCTACAATCGTATAGATTTATTTAATCAAATTCATTAATCAATTTTTCTCTTTTGATCTATCTCGATAACATCCATGTAAGCCATGTGCGGCTGAGAAGGGTGTATCTAGATCTCCATGATCTCCCTTCGTCACTACTTTGAGTGACAATGCTTACTAGCATTTTGGCTCAACCATTTTTAAAGGTCATGGGAACTATGTGAAAGTCCTTGGGTCTACCACGAAGCTAGTTTCTCGACTTCGTATTTCGGTATCTAACCATTGTCTACCTCATGTTTAGTATTTCAACTTCCCATGATCAGGTTACAGATAATTTTTTTTATTTAATTGAGGACTAGGTGATCAGACAATGCACAACCATCAATGCATTACTTTGGCCAAAGTTATCCGCCATGTAGGTTACGGCTAAACTCAAGACAACACACTAGTCTTATGAGTTTTAAGTCTTCTACCACCTCACAACTATCCCTTTCATAGTTATCTAGATCTTTATAGTTTTATTTATTTATTTCCAATTAAACCTATCTTGTAAGAGTTTATATTGAGATAGATGCCAAAGGCCAACTAGGATCTTTATGAGATAAGTACATTCGTTATGCTGAAATGTAACTATATCAGCATTCTGCATGTACTTATCCCTTAATATGCCTAATGGATCTTTTCATCTATTTACCATCCCATTTAGTCTCTTTTTCCTGATGTTTGATTCTTTAACCTTAAATTACCTTTTACAATGATACTCTTTCATTCTCTATACAACAGGATTTACAATCTTATCATATTAATACCAAGTTTACCGAAAGGCCGAATTAAATATATATTAAAACATGTATATTTAATTATTCCTTCAATTAGCTACACCACTAAATAGCTTATTTAATTTAGAAATTAAAGACAATTGATTGTTACAATAATTTCCCAATTATCGGCTTCATACATTGATAACTATCAAATAAATGTATTCAACAATTTGTGAAAAGTAAGATTTCACAACTCAAGTATTCATCATTTACTCATATTGAGATATTATTACACACAAATTAATCATCTCTTTATTAAAATCATATATTACATATACCATTAAGGAAAAATATATAACCGGTATAATAATTCTCACATAGTGAGGTTTGAATATTTACAATGGGTCCAAGATCCCAATAATTCAGCCAAAAATTCAAGGATATCATTCTTTCACCAATTGAAATCCAAGTATCTCATTTAGATCCATGCTACGATAAAACTTCACAAGACATGAGGTTCCACACATCCGAATGTAATGGATAAGGGTCCTGCAAGACTGGAGTAGTGGTATGATGTCAGTTCAAAATGAACTAGCATGAATATTAACTCCATTTTCTGATGCAATTAATTAATAAAATATGAAAGGATATACATGTTTTTTATCAACAAGCACATGGTAATACAACTGAAAATGTATTACTACCTAGTTTCTATAAAGATACAACTATGGATGCACACAAATAGAACAACCAATTTCTATTTCAGCGATCATGTTTCCCTCTAAACATAACTTTGTAAAAACAATATAATTAAGAAGAGTATTTTTTTCAGTCAATGAGTAGCTCTAGAAATTAGCACAAATATCACCATATTTACATCACTTTAACATGTTCTATCTAGTAAACAAATATCCCAACCAACAATATAGAAGCACCATGGTTACATCATTTAAACATACTCTTTTAGTTAAAAAACAACTAATAATTTCTTTCATAAGATATCATTATTTTAAACCCAATCATGCCTCAAATTACTCCTTGGTGCATCTTGGTCAAGTTGTCCCGGCTTTCATGCCCTTACCAAAACAATCAATTTCTTTTCACAGTCTTACAAGAATCCAAGTCATATTGCCAAGTGGAAGTTACTAGTGAATGCTATTTATTTTAAATTATTCACACATAACAAGACACCCTCATTTATACATGAACCCATTTAGTGGTCCATAATAATAAAATTTTGGAAAATGTAGCCGCATGAAAGAGCTTTAACACCCACAAATTATCATTCAAAAGATCTCAATAAATTAAAAATCAGACCTGCATATAATAACTAAGAAGAAAAATAGAAAACTCCAACCGGTTGCATACCCATATTGATTGGGTTACCCAAATTGATTCCTTTATGCAAATCAATTTATATACCCAAATCGATTTGTTTACAGAAAACACACAATAAATTTCAGTTTAGCAAAATGAAAAACCACAAGCACAAATCGATTTTAAGCACACAAATTCACAAAACGTTTTCCTTCTTCCTGTACAGGAAAAACCCAACTCTTTTCCTTTTGGGTATAATTTATTATAATGCAGAGAAATAATTTTTAACCTTTCTTTTACTTTATTTTTGTTGATCAAAACCCAAAACCCCATCTGCATATTTTTTTGGGTTAGGTTAAATCCACACAAAGAAAACTAAAAAGAATACAAAATCCATCAATTTCCTTTTCATACTTCATTTCCAAACAATTAAATCAAAAGTTGTCCACAATTTCCTTGATTGCCATTAAAAACAGAATGTGTATTTCCTCATTTTTTTACAAATAATGTAGTAGAGAAAGGAGAAGATATTCATGCCTGAAGTAAACCCAAAATCAACAACCTTATACTCTTCCCACTCCAACAAGTTGAATCCTTCTTTCCTCCAAAACTCACGCAAGTATTCCAGAAGGGAGGAACGAAAATAGACAAAGGAAAAATAACAAAAAAATATAATGAAAGAACTATAGTTGGGCATCATATTGAAGAATTTTGGGCTTCCCAATGTTGGTACGTGTTTTAGTGCATGCAGCACTTACTTGTGCCATGTGAAGGTGTTTCACTTTATGAAACCTATAAATTTCAATAACTAAATAAATTTTTGGCTTACATGCCAAATCCCTCTAATATATATATATATACTAATTAATATTTCATACATTTTTTACTTTAGTTGTTACCTAACTTAATGGTTATGTTAAAATTAACCTTCATAATACAAGCCCACATATTTCCAACAATATATTACCATAAAAATTAGTTGAATTTCTAGGTTTATATAAAACATTCCAATATGAAAATCACCAAGTCCGTAAATAATAATTCGAATATTCTCATAAAGCTGGCTTGATATAGCATTGTCAAATTAAACAAAGACAATTATCATCACGGTCATGTAAAAGTTGAACAAAACAAAAGACGAGCAAACCGATTAAAATAAAGTAATCGAGATACAAATAACTGAAATATTCACTATCATTTATGAACTGTTTTACCTATGATTAAGGCCTAATCATGTATTAGGAAGGATCATCAAGGTGGGTGTAGGGTTATTCATTCTGCAATGTCATGCCCCATAGCAGGCTGTGGGTCATGATACTATGAACCAAATGAATTTTACACCCAATGATGATCTCGTCTAATCTTGTTTAAACTTAACCATAGTTAATTTAACTTAAATGAAATTTTGGGATGTTATAGTATGATAATCAATAAGTACATAAGCTACTTGTCACATTTTAAGACATTCTCCTACATCGGTGTCGGAAGATTCGATGGGGCTATAATGAGGCTTCCATAGTGCTTTGAGTAAAAAAATTGTGCTCATTGAAATGTGACAACAATTTTATAAAGTACATCTTAAATTCCACAAAAGAAAGCTGGAAGGAGTGACCTTATTAATTAAGTTGGGTATCTATTTTTATAAAAAATTAGAAAATACAAGAAATATAGAAGCTTCCTTGGGATCATTCAACTTGTATGCGTATACTACCAAGAAATTATAGGATATAAAATACTATATAGAGGTAGACCAAAATTATCTCATCATGCCCCATTATCCTTAAATGAAGGACTATTGGGAAGATTGTGCCAATGATAATCTTGAAGTCCTCCAAAAAGACTTCTATAGAATGACAATGTAACAAATGAAGAAATTATAACTTGAATGGTTTGTGGAAGACATATAAGATGATGGAAATGAAATGTTCAAATGATAATACTTTGAGAACATCCACTTAATGTCCATCCCTTTTATAGATGAGTTAGTAGTTGATCCTGTTGACAACTTGACTCGTATATTGACTACTATTTAGAGGCCAAAGTAGTGGTTCGTTAAGAAGGTGCACACAAATAGCCACACTCCTTTAGCTTCTCATAGGAAATCAAATAAATCAGGTAGTAAAGTTTATGTCATATAATTGAGAGGCCTAAGGAGAGATAAAACCCTCAAACAAGACAAGTTCTACCACAAACATCTCTAGAATCTCAACCCTAGTCTCATTGTAAGAAGTTATCAAGTAAGAAGAAATAAATCATGTGCTCTCGAGCTAGGTGAGTTCATAATTTATCCTATAAGAAATAAATACAAATCTCATAAGTCTCCCATGTAGTCACCTCATATCTCTCTCATGCCTCCAACACAATCTCACATGGTAAGTAGTCGCATATCCTCTCCAACCTAAAATCAAATAATGGTATCGTTTCTTCTATAGGTATTGCAATAGTCCATCCTTTATCTTCCTATCCTAGTCATGTCTTCTCGTGGGTTTAGGATATCTTAAAATATTATCAATTCACCGTCACAAAATCAAAGGCTCTAGTGGTTGAGATATCCCCCAAACTCTAGAAACTCATACCCATTGCTTTGAAGGCTAAAATGAATTATTTCCTCACATATGATGCTTTGGGGTATTAGTTCCATGATTTTTATCACCAAAGGATGGATAAGGATGAATCTAAAATGAGATTAAATGATTATGAAATGACCTGATACCCACATGGAGAGTTAGGTCCTTAAGAATATATAACCAATTTCAAACAAACCAATGTTAAGTCGGTTTCCCGAGAAGAGAAAATAAAGAAACTTAAAATAAATTGTATATCCAAGTAGATGTATTGAATTCATATGTCAAAACCTTCTTGGGCCCCGATACTCCTCTTCTTCCCCTTATGAGTCAATACTCCCCGATTAATATTGATCTCGCACATTGTTCAAGAGATCAAGCGGCTTGGAAAAATAGGAAAAATAAAAACTCTGGATTGATTCCATTATGAAAAAGGTTTTCAATTCCTCCTAGAAATAATCAAGATATAAAAGATGAGCACTTCGATGTCTTCTCCATGGTCAAGAAATAAGATAACCATTGAAATGAGCTTTTACCAACCATTAGTGAGATGAGCGTTGTAGATCCCGAGTTGTTACTTGACAAGAATGTGTTTCTAAGATTAGAATATAATTGTTCCTACACATAGGTGAGGAAAATCAAATGGAAAATGTGATCCCCCATTGAGGCTATTAAGGATTATCTACATCATCAAAATTGAGGCGGGAAATCAAGGAAGAAGTCAATGCCCGTCTAAGTAAAATGAGGTTTACTTCATTACAATTTGATTTTGTATCATTGGATGAACTCGATAAAATTTCAAGAACATTGTAAGGGGAGAATTATTTTATCTGTGATCCTATAGAGATAAAATCATCGACACTTTAACTTAGATAAGAGGAACCATTATTGATGCATCTCAAAAGATCCCAAGGTGGTTCAATAATTGCAAGATAATACAAGGTGAAATTTATCCTTTGCTTAAAATCATCATGAATATAATCATCCCTTATGGGAGGGAGGTTCCAAAAGTAGTGTTCAGTGCTCAATGCTGCAATAGAAAGTCAATGATCTCTCCAATGTGGTGCGTCAAAGGATCTTCCTCTTCGCATGATCCATCAATCAATTTATTCCTTCCTCCTCCTTTATTTCTCCTTCATTCTCATATGTAGAAATCATATTTTCCCAAAATTAACTTAAGTGGTTTCTAATTCTTCTTTGGGAAAAACAATTTTTCTAAAAAGTAACTTAAGTGACTTCCTTTCTAATTTTGTAAAAGTAATTTTCTTAAAATAAGGAAAAACATATTATTATGAAAGGAAATGTGAAAAATCATATAGGTATGTGAAGGATAATACATTTTTGGATATATATTAAGGCATCATCTATATTGTAAAGGATTATTTTATGCTCATTCTATAGTATACTACATTCTTTCATTCTCATCTAAGTTTTTTTCCTCCATTCTCTCTCTCTCTCTCACTCAACCGAATGCATGTGATTTTGTAACAACAAAAGGGATTTATACCTAATAATAATGGAATGAAAATTGGTCTTGAACTTTGTGTCAATTTATGTTTTTGTTTCATGTTCTTTACATAAGTTGTGTATGTTTTCTTGTGTCTTATAATTCAACTAGAAGGAACTTAGAGTTGTAGTTAGTGAAATTTGGGTGCGAGATCACTAAAGAACTTCTTTCATCCTCTTTATCCTCCACTTTCCAACCTGTATTTATCCCCCTATAATATCATTGCAATGAATATAAGAATGTTTTTTCAGCTTCACTTGTCTATGACCATCCCAAGAGTTAGTGTAGTGTAATTTTTTTCTAGATTTCAATAATGGGAGCCACTCCATCTCTGAAGTGGAGGGACTCGATCCCACAATTGTTGATAAAATACCCATTTTTCCTTTAATTTTTTTCACCAATAGTTTTGGAACCTAGTTTGGGGCTGATTTTGTTATCCTATACCCTATTGAATTCCAAAATACTAAAAATTAGATATCCTAAAATCATAAAAATAATAAATTTGAAAACCTCAAAAGAGATTTGATGTTTACGCTTTCTCTTACTACTAATGAACATTTTTTTAAATGCTCCAACATTACATCCCAACCTTCTCCTTTTTAATATACTCAAGAATATATCATCAAAGATTTAAGGAATTGTAGTTTCACAAAACAAGGATGGAAGCCTGTAAAATATATTATTGTGAAATCAACTTTGATGCATGACGAAGCGAGCTGCAATATATATACGTATTGCACAGCTGGGATACAAACAAAAGAGAAGTTGCAACAATGCAACAACAAATTTAAAATACATTAGCTTCCAAATATTACATCCGGGAAGCACAACAATAATATTGTTAAAACAATATAACAACATCCCTAATGTTTACATAAAACAAATATGGTTAATAAAACCAATAACAACATTATTTAATTAATAACATTAATTAAATAATGAAATATGAAATGCATAATTAATATATGGTTAATTAATAATTAACCTAACATTCCCCCCCTTAATTGTGCATTGTCTCAAGAGATGAGGAGAGGAACTCTTTGAACAACTCGAACTTGTCACATGCAAGTGACTTTGTGAAGATATATGCCCGTTGTTTAGTTGTTGGACAAAATTGAAGCTAGATGTTTTGCTTCAACACATGTTCATGTATGAAATGAACTTGTACCTCAATGTGCTTTGTTCTCTTGTGAAAAACTGGATTGCGAACAAGTTTGAGAACACCTTCATTGTCAACATACATGGTGGTTGGTTTGTCCTATGGTATTCCAAGTCCTTCTAGTATGCGACGTAGCCAAATCGCTTCACAAAAAGCTTCTCCTACAGAACGATACTCGGCTTTTGTGGAAGAGTGAGAAAAAAGTGTTGTTTCTTGCTTCTCCATGATATTGGTCCAAATCCCATAAAGAACACAAATCCTGAAGTGGATTTTCTATCATCAATATTTCCTGCATGATCTGAATTTGAATATCTAGTCAAGAAGAAGTTGTCGTTCTTCTTGTATTCTAGACCAAGATCCATTGATCCTTTGAGATATCTCAAAATGCACCTTGTTGCTTTCCAATGAAAAACTTTGGGTTCCTGCATGAACCTAGATAGATAGCTTACTATAAATGATATCTGGTCTAGTGTAGGTTAGGTAAATGAGACTCCCAATCAACTGCTGATAGAGAGTGGCACTTACCTCAGGAGATGGATTTGAATGAGATAACTGCAATCTATTCTCCATGGGTGTAGCAATTGGTGTGCAATCCATCATCCTAAATTTCTCGAGCATAATCTTGGTATATTTCATTTGAGAAACAAAAATATGATTCTCTTTCTACCATACTTCCAATCCAAGACAATAGTGCATCACCCGAGATCGGTCATGTCGAACGATCGATTAAGATATTTCTTCATTGCATCGATCATCCTCACTGAACTACCAGTGATGACTAGATCGTCGACATAGAAAATGAAAATCACAATCTCCCCATTTGCTTTTTGAGGTAAAGATTGGGATCGTATGGATTTATAACAAATTTGTCTTGTATGAGATGCTCATAAATCTTTATGTACCATGCCCGAGGTGCCTGTTTGAGGCCATACAGATATTTCCTGAGTCTGCATACCTTTGCTTCTTGACCAGGTACAACATATCCCTCAAGTTGAGTCATATAGAATTCTTCTTGTAAATCTCCATTTAGAAAGGCACTTTTTACATCCATCTAGTGGACTTTGCAGCCAAATTGTGTAGCTAGAGCAAATATCATTTTGAATGTTTTGATCTTAGCTGTGGGAACAAATTTCTCCTCATAGTTGATGCCTTATTTTTGTGCATACCCCTTTGCTACTAATCTCACTTTATACTTTTCCATTGTCCCATTTGCTTTGTAATTTGTTTTAAATATCCATATGTATCCAATGGGTTTCTTTCCCAGGTGGAAGATCGACAAGCTACCAAGTGTTATTTTTCATCACTGATTGATATTCAAAATCCATGACATATTTCTAAGCTTTTGAATGTAGGGATTCTTGGACTATAGAGGGCTCATCAAATTCAATAACTCTACTCATCAAAGAAAATTTAACTTCTTCTCTTTCTTTACTACAAGTCCATGGTCCAGGGGTGGATGTATCCAGTGGAGCATCCATTCTTACATCTCATAATGTGCTAGTACACCACTTGGGCATACACTTGAACTATTCCCATGGGTCATGGTTCTATCTAATCAACACCATCATCCCCATCATTACTTTCATCTTCTGAGGGAACATCAGCTTCAATTTTTACAACTGGAGAAAATCTACATCTAGTGAGTTTGGAGGAGGAGTCTCTACTTCCTTCTTCTAAAAAAACTCAACATCTTTGCTGGTGTAGAATTTTCTTGGTCTTAGGATCCATTAATCTGTACCCAAGAGTCTCTTCACTGTACCCAATGAAGATAAGTTTTTGTGACTTCATGTCTAATTTCTTTCTATTTTTCTTAGGTATGTGCATACTTGCATTACACCCGAATACTCTAAGGTGTGCAATAGATGGTTTTCATTTTGACCATGCTTCTTGTGGTGTTACTCCCTCAAGAGAAACTATGGGAACTCTGTTCAACAAATACACTACTATATTTGTTGCTTCTGCCCATAATGTCTTTGCAAGATTAGAGTCATCGATCATGCATCGCACCATTTCCATGATAGTATGATTTCTTCTCTTAACAACACCATTCTATGCGTGGTGTGTGTGGAGGAGGCATTTGTCGATGAATCCCATGAGTTTGTAGGAAGTATTTGAATTCATTACTGGTGAATTCTACCCTTGATCTAAGTGGAGAGTTCTGATGTGATGACCGGTTTCATTCTCAACTACTACTTTGAACTTTTTGAAGGTTTCAAATGCTTCACTTTTCTTGTAAAGACAAAAAATCTACATTTTTCTTGAGTAGTCGTTAACACAAAGCATTAAGTGCTGGAACCCAAAATGACTTGGCTGCATTGGACCGCAAAGATTGGTATGAACCAGGTCAAGTTTTCCATGAGCTAGAAATGTACTCTTCTCGGAACAAAGCTCTATGTTGTTTTCTGCTAGGTAGTGAGGAAACTTTTCTCGTATCCTTCTGAATAGATGGTATCCCATGTACCATATTATGCTGATGAAGTGTCTCAAGATAATTGAAACTAACATGACCAAGTCTCCGATGCCATAATTGTGCTTTGAGGTAGAGTTCTTAGCCATAAGTGCTTGATCATCTCTATGAACAAAATCAAGTTAGAAGATGCGTCCCACATTGAGACTTTTGCAACTATTTTCGAGCCTCGTGATTTATCTCGAATCAAACACATTTTCTTGCCAGAATGACTATCAAATTCAATTTTTAGGTTGTGATCAAGGAGTTGACTGACTGAAAGTAGATTCTTTGTCAACCCAGGGACATATAAGACATCTGATAGTCTACAGTTGTGTGAACCAAGGGGTAGAGAAATGTTCCCAATCCCCTGAATCAGTATATGAAGAATCATCTCCCAATGAAACATGATTTTTCAATGGCATGTCCCTCATTGAAATAAACTAGTCTCTATGGCTGGTCATGTGTCGAGTGGCCCCGAATCAACATACCAAACATCACTAGATGACATGGATGGTTCACTTGATTGAGCAAAGTGAACAAGTAGTCTTCATTGTCTGACTATTCTTGTTGCTCAACAATATTTCCTTGTTGATGGGGTCTTCTTTTCCAGTTCCCCTTTTTCTACCCATGATTGTAGTTAGAATGTCCCTTGTGAGATTGTTGTGGAGGTCTAGAGTTTCTTGATGGATCTTTCTTGTAAGTATTATACCAACAATCTTGTAGGTTATATCCTCTTTTCTGATTGGAAATTGCTTCTTCTATTGTTGTCTATCCCCTTGATACTAATTTTGATTTTGGAATTTTTGATAGGAATTAGGTTTTCCTTTACCTTTTCCTTTCCATTTTTGATGTGAAGAAAGTTCTTGCTCCTCTTCATCATCCTTATTATGTATGGCTTCCTCTTGTTGCAGTAAGTTTACCAACTTGTCAAAACTAACTATCGTATCTAACATGTTTAGTGTTGTGAAAAAATACGGTATGAAGAGGGGAGTGCTCTCAGAACAATGGGAATGAGAGCATCATCTATGACCGCTTCTCCCATGGCTAGAAGTGAAGCCCTCAATTTTAGTAACTCTTCTTAGGAAATATTCTATTTTTTCATTCTGCTTGAACTTCAATGTGTGTAACTGGCTCTGCAAATTTAGTATAACATTCTTGTTCTCGGCCTCGTATATTATACTCAACTTATCCCATGCTTCTTTGGCTGTTTTGGCATCTCGAATGTGGGGTTGCACATCATCAGACACTCTAAATAAGATGATGAGTTTGGCCTTATAATCTATTTTATCAAACTACAATGTTGTGTTTTATCGAGTAGTTGATCTAGTCGAGTACCATTCATAGAAAGCTAGATCTCTTCAAACTCAATCTGTGTCTTAATTTTTTTCTTCCATGCAAAGATAGTTGTTTCCTCTGAGTAGTTGTGAGTTTGGAAGAAAACATTTGGGGGCATTGGTGCCCATTTTGCAGAGATCACTGACAGGGTTTGGATCTTATCACTCCAGCTTATAAGGTATCCCAATCTATATACCATCGATCGATATACCGAACCTTTCTATATATGCGCCTTCCGATATACTTGGCTATACGTGGAAGAAGCTTGCCCTTTTTATATACCCTGGGTATGTGAAAGAGGTGTTAATGTACGTGAAATAATTCAATATGTGGTACCAAGATAGTACTGAAAGGGGTCTATGTGATTATTGATACTGGCTCAAAGAAATATCCTTATACGCATGCGTAACTTCACTATATACTTGGATAAATTCTCATTCTGGATTTATGTCGTGTAATCGTTCACAGATGAATGGGATGGCTCATAGTGTGTGCATTGTGACCTTATTACTCCCCATTGATTTAAAGGGTCGATGACCAGATGACATTGTTGTAGCTATATTAGGCATTAAGTGCAGTAGTAGTCACGATGAATTTACCCATAAGCGCTTCCCAGAGGCACCATATATACCGAACGCTGCAAATGAGATCTAGGATCTCTTAAGTGTTACAGAACTAATTTTTACTTTTTATGATTACAATATTCTTCCATTTTTTGAGCAATTACAAAGTTTTTAGTTGACTATGGTAACCTATAAATTAGTATAGTATAATGTAGTATACAAATTACATTCAAAAATCTAGAAAAATTGAATGACAGGAAATAATTTTTGTTTTGGGGCCTGGTGGCCTCCGGAGCCCAAAACAACCCAAAATGTCGAAAACCGTTAAAAAGAGGCCCAAGATGAAGTTTTTGGATGGTCTTCCTTTTCCAAAAAATGCCCAAAATGAAAAAATAGGCTTAGTGAAGAAAAAAAAATTTACCCTAAATTTAGGGTTTTTCTCACTAAATTTTTAGATGCCTATTTAGTTATGACTAAGCAATTTAGTCAAGGTTTTTCGGTTAAAAATCCCTCCAAACTTGGCGGTTTCACTATATTTTTCTCTAAATTCCAAAATTGAAAAATTTGTGTTGTTTTAGAGAGATTCGAACCATGCACATCCTACTCCTAAGCCGCTTCCAATTATCCAAGTTGGCACTATGTGTGCTTGCAGTATAAAATGGAGCAAAGAATATTTAAAGAAGGTAAATTTTGACTTACCTTTGTAAAAAAAAAATTGCTACCTAGAAGAAGTGGAGAGGGCAATCATGCGTGGAGGATCCACATGGATTAGCTAGAGGTGCATGTGGATTAGGTTTCCCGCGAAATGAGGATATCCTTATACCGCCATTTTGATGTTTATCACCATTTATTATTATTTGATGTCGCTTTGTATTATTTGCAGGTGTTGTTTTTGTAATCAATTCCACCATTTGAGTCTTGTTTTTCCTGTGTGCAGGTCGTGAATGGACGCAGGGTCTTGGATTGGCCGCAATGTTATTTTTGCAAGTCCCGCATGGAGGTATTTCCTTCCACCGTGTTTATTGTTTGCAGGAATGTGTCTATGGGATGGCCTCAACCTTTATTGGATTAGAACAAATTTGATGATTGGACTTCGGTGGCTACGTGCTTGGTTGCTTCAATGCCCGGTTTCAACCATTCAATGTTGTGTGGTTGGCTTGATCTGACTTGCCAATGCGTATATAGCTCACATGTAATATCCCAATATAAGCCAATACATTGAATCAAAATCTGCTGCCAATACAACTCGCCAATGCGTATACACAACTTGGCTGCAATATCCTGACTTGTTGGATAACATAACAGACCTCCAAATATAGTAGTGAAACCTCCTATTACAAAGAGAGCCTACTAGTTTTAGCAGAGACCAAAGGCACCTCTAATATTAGAGGTAAAACCCCTGGATGGGGGAATTTTTTTAATTTTTTTACATGCAACAAATTTTTCCTGGTGTTGGGTGCACTAGTGCAAAAAAAATTTGCATTCCAAACACTTGGAACAAACAAGAGGATGTGAGGAGGTAGGGATGGGGCTGGGAGGTTGCAAGAGGCTACACAGGCTCTCAGATGCTTGCATACGCTTCTCCAAAACTCCTCTATCTCAGCTGCTCTCTCTTTCCACACCTTCATAGGCTCACAGGTCCAGATTCTCACTCTGGTACCAAATGTAGTTTCACAAAATAGGGACGGAAGCCTGTAAAATATATTATTGTGAAATCAACCTGATGCACAAAAGTAAGCTGCAATATATATGTTTTGCATGACTTGGATACAAACAAAAGAGAAGTTGCAACAATGCAACAACAAATTTAAAATACATTAGCTTCCAAATATTACATCCGGAAGCACAACAATAATATTCTTAAAACAATATAACAACATGCCTTTTTTTACATAAAAGAAATATGGTTAGTAAATCCAATAACAACATTATTTAATTAATAACATTAAAATTAAATAATGAAATATGAAATGCATAATTAATAATTAACCTAACAGAATCACATTTTTTTGAGTAGACATAATATGACACTAAAAAGAGGACACACGAGAAGATTCGCATGTGGGAGGAAGGCACATTTGAAGGCGTGAAAGGATAGGGAAGGAAACACATGCGAAAGATAGATTGATTTGGGATTTAGCCATTTTCATGGTTACGGGCTATTTTTGGAGATAGCATATGAAGCACACAACGAGATGGAGACTTGTGTAACACATAAATTCTATTTTGGGAAGAGCATCTACTAAGCACCATGCATAAGTTTAAGTTAATAATAGGATTACTACTACCATATACCTGTAAAATATTTATTATTAGCACACTTGCATGTGTGTATGTTATTGTAAAGGCGCATGACTATTTTTAGCATGTGACCTATTTTGGGAAGTGTGTAAGTGGTGAAGGGAAAGCCATGTAACATCTTTGACAAAGAGTTATATTCCTCTTTTGCATTACAAGCATTGGCATGTGATTTTCTTGAATGAGGTATGTTTCCTTGATTGTTGAAAATCATGCTTGTTATGGATAAATAATTTTTGCTCTTGGATTCATTGGACTGAAATGATATGGCTTGCAAGAATCCATTTTCACTTCTTGTAGGTGAGTTGCAATCTGGTTTTGAGAGTTGTAAACTTATCTCTTTTAATCGACTCATCCTTGGATCAATTCCAGTGATCCAAGGAATGTTTTAAATCTCCTTACTAGAATGAATGGTAAAATTTACATTCATAGGTGGAGAGACATAGTGGATTGAACTTTGTATGTTACAAATTCTTTGGTCTTGTATGAACGTGCCTTCATTCGGTTGTATGATTGTGCTTGGATCTTTGGGATTGATCTCTTCAGGACATTTAATGGCATAAGAAAATAAAGTCTACTTCACGATAATGAGGGGAATCTAAATCCTAAACCTAAGGGATTATCCTAACGGTATCCTAAACTAGGTAAAAGCACCTACTTCCTAGCTATGTCTACTTATTTGGGTTTTAATCTAACCTAAGCTTCTTATTCTATTTTGTTTGGATGGCATCCTAACCTAAGTTCTTGTGCTAAATGAATAAGGGAGAAATTACTAAAGTAATGCTAGGCTATTTTAACCTAATACCTAATACTATATGGTTGTGAATTTGATCTAACCTAAGGTGGAAATTACCTATGGCAATGTTTTTAAGACCTAAGGTAATTATTTTTAGACTAACCTAAGTTTTGGGAAATCTATCCTAAACTATTAAAAAGGAACCTAGGGTCACATGGCATTATGGTGATGGTTCCAATGGCATTTATTTGATTTGATTTGGTTAAATGAATGGAGGTACAACCATTTTTGGAAAAGGCAAGTAGACTTTAGTGGAAGCATACATGGAGGCTTCACTAAAGATGGAAATGCATGTTGAAGTAGAAATGGCATTCACCAGTTTTAGGAGGCGGTGGAAAGGAGAGATAAGTAGGAGATTTGGGAGTAATTGCATTAATGAACCTTGGTTTTTGCATGCAAACCATCTTGGAAACAAGGAAGGAGGATTTTTGGAGGTTGTTTGATCTTGCATGCATTGTGATTTTTTCTCTGCATGGAGCTATCTAGTTCTTTGAACCAGCAGTTTGACTTTTACTTTGTGGCTATTTTTGGTTTCTCTGGTCTATTTTTGATTGAAGGAAAGTATATGAGGCATTGGAAGAAAAGATGTTTGGTTGTTGATCTTTCATGGAGGAGAAAAAGAGTTGGAAGCTCAGCTAGAAGTCTCCTTCAAATTGGTAGAAGCACTATCAGGCATGATAGGCTCTACCCATTAATATTTCTTTCTTTCTTCTAAATGATTCATTAAAATAATTCTGCTCTCATGAGATAAATGTTTTCATATTTTCTAGTTATTTACTTTCATGGTTTTATGAATCTTTGTGGTTTTGGATATAAATCCATTGCAAAATAATGTTATCCTTTGGAAACTCTCTCTGTGCAAGTTTAGTGGTGACATGCATGTGAAATGTATTCAAACTTGTGTATTTCATTCGATTATATTGTGTTTGTTCTAAACTTATATTGGAGCCTTGTGTTTTGTTCTAAACTTTTATTGGAGCCTTGTGTTTCATTCTGAGCTTGTTTTGAAGCTTTGTGTTGCTCTGAACTTGAGTTCAAAGCTTCATGTTTAACATTAAACTCGTATTCAATACTTGTGTGTTCTGAACTTGAATTCAATGCATTGTGTTTGGTTTTGTACTTGTATTCTGAGCTTGATTTTTACTCGTATTCAAGGTTTTGAAATGATTAGAACTCATTTATGGATCTGTTTTGTTGAAAAAGCTTGGGAGAATAGTTTTGGTTTAAGTTTATCGAAGTTTTGGAATAATCACTTTTGAGATCTTCTCCTTTTATAGTGGAGCTTCTTGAGTTGGGATGGTGGTGGTTTTTTAAGGAAATAAGAGTTGAATAATCTCTCATTCTGAATCTTGTTGATAGGATATATTACCTCTGGTTTGGGATTGTTCCTTTAATTGTTCTTATTTTGGATCATGAACTACTTGCTCTTTTGTATTGAGTTGTTAAAGCCCTTGTAATTAGGATTTCAATTTCTATTGAGTTCATGAGTATTTTTGAACTTGTTTAGCTTATATTGTTTTAGGTTTTGTATCCTTTGTTGGATTCATTGAAGGAATCTCTGGGTCTTTAAAAAGAGAAAGGAATATATTTCTCTTATGGACAATATTCTATTTTTGGAACTATACTGTGTACTCCTTTCTGAGAAATGAATTCAAACTTGTGTTTAATGAATTGGAATAGATAAACCAGGTTGTATTGATTTGTAAGGGAAACTAAAAGTGTTGCTTTCTTTAAACTATGTGTTTGGTTTAGTGTTCTCTCTTGGGAACTAGTAAAAGAACTTCTGAGTTTGAAACAAAAATTGGAATTCATTTATTAGTATAAAAGAAATGAATTCTTGATTGGATCTTTTCCATTTGAGATCCTTTAACTTTTGAAAATATAAGTTCACTTGACTTGACAAAAATTCTCTATGGCACTTAAATCTCTTATGAATGGAAATTTCCTTGTGGATTATTTAGGCTACTTTGTACTAAGTCATTTGTTGTTATGAGGTGGAAAGAGAATAGCTGAGTCGGTTCTGTTGAAGAGAAAATGTAAACATGTTTAGACTGACTGCTCTATTAGACTAAGTCATACTTCATTTGGATTTGATATTGGAAGGTTTTCTCTTTTTGCACTTTATCTTATTATGAATCCTCCTTGGATGGACATGAGAAGAGATTAAACTTGTGTGAGTCTTGCTTTGATTTTTGGAACATATGGTTTCAAAACTTTGAATGATATCTTCTAACATGTATAAGTTAGTTAAGACTATAGGTAGAATGTTTTGATTCTCTATCCCTTCTTGGATTGATTTGGGATTCTTGTTTAGATGTTGTCTCTTTAATGTTGAATCCTTATATTGTTATCCTTAAACCCAGAAGTAGTTATGTGTTTTTTGAACTGTTTCTTTTTTGTTTTTATGTATTGATTAGTGGGGGATAGTAAGTTGATTGATTCTTCTTATTAAATGTGGTATTTAAATTATGCTAGAATTATGAAGTTGTAGGATGAAGCATCCTAATTTGAGCTATGTTGATTTTGGAACATATGGTTTCAATATTTTGAATGATATCTTCTAACATGTATAAATTAGTTAAGACTACTTCATTTGAAGGTAGACTACTTATTATGATTCTCCTATCCCTTCTTGGATTGATTTGGAATTCTTATTTAGATGTTGTCTCTTTAATAGTGAATCCTTATATTTTTTTTATTGTCCTTGAACTAAATGTAGTTATGTTGATGTTATCCTTAAACTGTTTCTATTTTTTTCGATGATTAGTGGGGGATAGTATGTATTGATTCTTCTTCTTTTTGCTTAAGTTATAGGATGAATCATCCTAATATGAGCTATGCTGTAAATAAATTCTTTTGCTACATAGTAAAGATAAATGTTGTATTTCTATTATGATAGAATTATGAAACAATTGGATGACAAGATCTGTTGTTTGTTTAAAAGTAATTGAAAGGATCAATTAAACTATATGTTATAATGCAGATGTTGTAGATTATATTATGCTCTTTTCTTAAAAGTGAATTAAGACTCATTATTGTACTTCTTATCTGGTTGTTATTACTTATGCTTATTTGTATGATATATTAATTATTTCATTAAAGCAGTGTTGTTTTAATGGAACAATTAGTGGAATGCACTTCATTTTAATGCTTAGTGCTTATCATGCTCAATTCATTGAATTGACCCATGCTAGAAATTTTTGCAGATGGACATCATAAGTGATAAAAGAAGGTAAAAATTTTATGATGCATTAGCTTATTTAATTCTAGATCTTATGTAAAGAATTTTGATTCATTCTTGAGTTGTATTGGAAAAGAAAAGTGATGTTCTTTTATGATTGTAATGTTGATTGACATGCAGTATGTCTGAAATGCATAGTCTTGTAAATGTATATTTTATCATGATGAATTGAAAGGTTTGGAGATTGACTCCAATTTGTGGTGTAAATTCTCTTTTACTTTATATGATGGAAATAGTAGTGATATCTTGTCGATATTCTTTATATCTATTTGTATATTATTGTTGTTATCAATTAATAAGTTGGATTAAAGGGGATAGTACAATCTCCCTTACTATAATGAAACTTGTTAAATTGCAAAATGTCATTCTCTAACTACACAACTATAGTTTAATAATGAAATATGCATTGGTCATACAATTAAACTATATGAGTAAAGAATGATAAAAAGGTTATGTTAACCCTAACATCTAACCATGTAGAGGAAGACTCTTCCTCTCTCAAAAGAATGAAAAATAAATGGAATGGTGGTTATGATCTTTAATCCTTGTGCTTCATTTATAAAAAGTAAACACTAGTTGAATCTAGGTGAATGATACACCTTCTTTGATAACTAGGTTACATTAAGAATTAACCGATTGATGTTTGCTACCCTGTTTTAGGGATAACTACTTGTTAGGCCACGTTAATGAACATCAATGCAAGCATGAGTTAATGAAGTGCTTAATATCAATTCAGATTAATTATGGATAAAGAACTTAATGAATGTTGGAATTAGGGTTAGGCATGGTTGTTGTAATTTGAATCTTAATCCAATTAAATTAAATCTAATGTTCACTAAGGGGTATGTACATCTTGATGAATCATTTCTAACGGATGTTGGCACACACCAACTATAGGACTATACCTTTGAGAAGTCTAGGGAATTCTCAGGATACAGTGTTACAGTTGACATGTGGCAACACCCTTCTGTATTTATTCATCTAGATCTACACACATATGGACTTGAACTTAGTTTCTCTCTAGGTTCAAGTTAGTAGCAGGTTTAGGATAGGGAGTAGCTTTATATGACTCAGGTACCTTGGCACATTCGGTTGACTTAGGTCAGCCGAGTATATCCATATACCCTAAGTCATCGTGAGCATCTTCCTATAAAAATTATGTTACTAACCTAGGCTAGGGTTAAACCTTGGGCAAGTGGACTGAATGGTAGTCAGTAAAGACCATTCTAGATAATAGAAGAGTGAGGTGAAGGACGTATTTTGAAATGACAAGTATGTCATCTAGGAATAATAACATGAACAGTATGTTGAAAATCTTTGGCCAAAGTATCACAAGTTATTGGTTGCATTATCCTAAGTCACCTAGTTTAAAGCAACATGATGTCAGATGAATATTGGTAACAAATATTTAGATAGGTTCTTTAAATAGATCACTCAGTACTGGAATAGGGTAGAAAAAACCAAGTATATGTAGTATACATAAAGTATTCTATACTTTAAGACAAACATGAGAGATCGGTTAGTAACCGAGTCATGGAATGAGAGATTAATAACATACCGAGTCATTACAACTACATATGGTTATCTCATTATGAGATTTATTAGCATGGAATGTGTGTTTTAAATGATGTTTTATTTAGAACAGGAACATTGTGTTAAAAAAAAATCCTTTGTTTCTTAAAGTCTTAAAATGGGAAATGTTACATCTTGGTATCGAGTTGAATGTTGTAGCTCTTGACCTATTGTGTCCAAAATCGATGAAACTTAAATTTTCTTGTTAACAAAAAAATGGTTAGAACAAGAGACAAATGTTACAAATAATCCTCCACCTAAGGAAGGAAAAGCAGAACTACCCAAAAACTCGATGAGATCCTTTCTGCCCTATTGGACACAAGAGATCGTTTGGATGTACTTAAACAACAAGTAATGGGAAATGAGGAGGAAGAAGATGTTGGTAATAATAATCAACCACCTCTTAAGGACAACACTAATTTAGGTGTTGATAATAATAATGTGAACATACTTGATCATCCTGAGAACAAAAAGGCTAGGTTGGTAGTTGAACTCACTAATGATATAAAAAGGATAAGTCCACCCAAGTTTGATGGCACCACATTAGGAGATGGAGCTAAGAATTGGCTCAGTGAAATGGAGAAGTACTTTACAATAAGGAATTTCTCAGAAGAAACAAAGGCGATATGGGGAGCATATCATCTTTCCCATGAGGCATCTTCATGGTGGGATAATCATAAGGCTAAGTTAAATATTGATGAAACTAATATCACATGGGATCAATTTAAAGGTTACTTTAGGCAACATTGGCTGCTGTAACTTTACTATGATTAAAAAATGACTAAATTTTAGAACTTAGCTCAAGGAAAGCTAATTGTAATTGAGTATTGGGAGTGGTTTACTAAACTCCTTAAGTATGTACCTCAATATCAAACTGATGAGAAGTTCAGGATATGAAAATTCATCATGGGATTGAATCCTATTATAGGAGGAGAGGTGGATGTTCACAACCCAACCATGATGGAAGGGGTTGTTGAAAAATCCATAAGGCAGGAATAGAAATTGAAGGAAATTTCTACTCATAAGGAGGAAGTAAGGAAGAAAGTTCCCAACTCCTCTTCATCATCTCTTGCACCTAAGAAAGGACCATGGAAGAAATTCGGAATGAAAAGTAAGTTTTCAGCTGATAATAGTAAGAAAGAAACAAAAATAAGTCTACTGTAATGCACATAAAATTTTTGTCAAGAATAATAATAATGGATAGAAGTCCTATGGAGGTCATAATGATAATTCTAGGGCTGGAAATAAATTCGAGCCTAGAAAGGGACATATAGGAGGCTGTTATAACTATGGAAAAGATCATTACGCAAATCAATGTCCTTTGAAAAAGGATGATCGTAATCGACAACACAAGATACACGCTACAATAGTAGCTGACAAGCAAGTTGAAAAACAAGCCACGCCCATAGAGGTTCTGGTAAGTTATTTGGCATACCTATAACTATTATTTTTGATATCGGAGCTACTAAATGTTTTATTTCTAGTAAATTAGCATCAAAACTAAAAAGAAAAGCTAGAAACATGGATAAAACATGGACTATACATTATGGAAACAATTTTATGCATATAGTTAGTATGTGTCTTTTTGGAGCAGTCCTTGACTTATCTAGTTTTTCCACTGAGGTTGATCTTTATGTTACACCTTTGGGGTCTTATGATGTAATCATAGGTGTTAATTGGTTAGTTGAACATAAGGAAAAAGTGGATTGTTTTGAAAAACATATTAGTTATTTAGATGATTTGTAGAAAACAACAGAGATTCAGGGTGTGAAACGTGAGATTTCTATTAGAAAATGGTCAGCTATGTAACTTTAAAAGGTAAAATAAAGGTTGTACCTTATATGCAGTAAAGATTACAATAGCTAAAGAGAACAACGATGTCATGGAATGATATCTGTTGTTACAAAACTTCATTGTGACGTGTTTCCGGAAGAGTTACTTGGTCTTCCACCCAAAAGGGAATTTGACTTCACAATTGAAATCAAGCCTAGAACTGAGCCTATTTCTAAAGCACCATATCGAATGACTACTATAGAATTAGTAGAGCTTAAGGCTCAATTGCAAGAATGTTTTTCTAAAGGTTTGATTAGATTGAGTGTTTCACCTTGGGAGCACCAAAGTAATTTTGTGAAAAGAAAGATGGAACACTTAGATTATGCATTGATTACAAAATGTTAAACAAAGAAACAATCAAGAATAGATACCCACTCCCTAGAATTGATGATCTATTTGATCAAATGCGTGGAGCATCGGTATATTCTAAGATATATCTTTGATCTGGATATCATCAATTACGGATTAAGGATGAGGACATTCATAAAACAAATTTTAGAACAAGGTATGGACATTATGAGTTCATAGTTTTACCCTTTGGATTAACAAATGCACTGCTACAAACTTTTATGAATTTAATGAATAATATCTTTCAAGAATACTTGGACAAATTTGTGCTCGTATTCTTGAAATTCTCATATATTCTAAAAGTATTGAGGAACACCATGAGCATTTGAAGATAGTTTTGGAAATTTTGAGAAAGAGATGGTTATATGGTAAGCTATCTAAATGTTCTTTCTATGACATAGAAGTGCACTATTTGGGACATGTAATAAGTAAGAATGGAATTGTTGTAGATCCTTCTAAAATTATAGCTATAACTGAGTGGCCTACACTAAAGAATGTACATGAAGTTAGAAGCTTCATGGGACTTGTTGGTTACTATAGAAAATTTGTAAAAGATTTTTCTAAGGTGGCTGCACCAATAACTTCATTATAGAAAAAGGATAAGAAGTTTGTTTGGAATGAGAAATGTGAATCTTCTTTCAGAACTTTGAAGGATTAGTTAACTTCAACACCTATTCTAGTATACTGATCCTAATGGAGACTTCACTATTGTAATGTGAGATGCATTTGGGGAAGGTCTAGGAGGTATTTTGTTACAAAATGATATGTCATAGCTTACAAAAGTAGAAAACTAAAGTTACATGAGTTGAATTATGCTCAACATGATTTAGAGATTGTGGCCATTGTTCATGCACTATAAGTTTGGAGGCATTACCTACTTGGTAAAACTTTTGAATTAAAAACTGATCATCTTGGGTTGAAGTACATTTTCACTCAGCCAAATCTTAATGCAAGACAATGAAGATGGTTAGAGTTTTTGTCTCAATATGATTTTGATATCAATTACATCAAAGGTAAGGAAAACAGAGTGGCTAATGCTCTAAGTCATAGGAAGCACATTTATGCTCTTATAACATTGAGAACTCAGTTTAAGGATGAAGTAAAAAGTGTTATGGAATCTGATTCATACTTTTAGCAAGTAAAAACAACGCTTTCTACTCTTATAACATCCAAATGATGTGAGGTATAAAATGTTTTCACTTTGACAACGAAGGAATCTTAAGATTTGAAAACAGAGTATACATACCTTCACTAAATGATTTAAGAAAGAAATTGTTAGAAGAATTTCACAATTCACCTTTTTCAGGACACCCTGGTATTACAAAGATGTTTGTTGATATAAGACAACAATATTTCGGAAGGGGATGAAAAATATGTTATTGAGTATGTGACACATTGCCTTGAATGTCAACGTGTTAAAGTGGAACATATGCACCCAAATGGGTTTATTGTATCCTCATAGCATAGCATACCAACTACAAAAATGGCAAGTAATAAGCATGGATTTTGTACAAGGGTTGCCTATGTCAAGAAATAAACATGATGTTATTTTGGTAGTTGTTGATAAACTAACAAAGGTAGCACATTTTATTGCTAGAAATCTAAAGGATGATTCTCCTATATTGGCTAAGATATTTGTACATGAAATTTTCAGATTACATGGTGTACCTGAATTAATTATATCTGATAGAGATCCTAGAATGAATTCAAGGTTTTGGCAAACACTTAATGCAGCTCTAGGAACTAAGCTGAATTTTAGTTCTACGTATCATCCGAAAATATGATGGACAGATTTTGAAGCACTTTATGAAAGAGTTAATCAAGTTTTAGAGGATATGTTACGAATGTATTGTATGGATCAATAGTATAAGTGAGAAGAGTACCTTCCACTAGTTGAGTTTATATATAATAACACATATCATACCTCTCTTAAGATGGAACCTTTTTTAATCACTTTACTAGTCGAAGAAAATGCGAGAACCCCATTAGTTGGGACAACATTGAGGATAGAGAGGTGATTGGACATTAAATCCTTACGAAATATGAACAACAAGTTAAAATGATTTGTGAACACTTGAAAGAAGTAGTAGATAGGTAAAAGAGTTATGTTGACTTAAAGTGGGTGAAATGAAATTTAAACTTGGTGAGAAGGTCTTTCTTCAGGTTAAACCGAAAAATAGCTCTATAAATTTTGGCAAGGCTACCAAGTTATCACCTTGTTATGTGGGACCCTTTGAGATAGTTGAAGTAATCAACCTATAGCTTACCATTTAGCATTACCTCCTTCTTTGTCATGAATGCATGATGTTTTCCATATTTCTTTTCTTAAGAAATACATTTCAGATTTATCACATGTGTTAAATTAGAATTCCTCGTAGTCTGAAGACCTAGGAATAATCATGGTTAAACCCATCCGAGTGTGAAACTCACTAGTTGCATTTAAGAAATCATGAAATAAGTCAATGTAAGGTCCAGTGGGACCATTTCAATGAAGAAAGTGTAACCTGGGAAAACCTGGAAGATATGAAAACTACTTTTCCATATTTATTTGATCAGAATTGACTATGATGACTGATAAAAAAATTGTGATTTTATCTTTATATGTCAATAAGTCTACCAGTTTTGGGTAGATGACTATTTATTTATTTTTAAATAAACAACTATGTGAATGCTGATTTTTGGAACATTAAATTTTGATATTTTGTAAACATATTTAAGTAAGTGAATAAATTGATTATCCTTAATGCAATGTTCAAACATAAGACAATCATCGAGAATGATTCTTTTAGGAGGGAAGTATTCAACATCTTTGACAAACAATATATTCCTCATTTGCATTACAAGTGTTGGCATGTGATTTTCTTGAATGAGGTGTGTTTCCTTGATTGTTGAAAATCATGCTTGTTATGGATAAATCATTTCTACTCTTGGATTCATTGGACCAAAATGATATGGCTTGCAAGAATCCATTTTCACTTCTTGTAGGTGAGTTGCAATCTGGTTTTGAGAGTTGCAAACTTATCTCTTTTAACTGACTCATCCTTGGATCAATTCCAGTGATCCAAGGAATGTTTTAAATCTCCTTACTAGAATGAATGGTAAAATTGACATTCATAAGTGGAGAGACATAGCGGACTGAAATTTGTATGTTACAAATTCTTTGGTCTTGTATGAACGTGCCTTCATTCAATTGTATGATTGTGCTTGGATCTTTGGGATTGATCTCTTCAGGACATTTAATGGCATAAGAAATAAAGTCTACTTCACGAAAATGAGGGGAATCTAAATCCTAAACCTAAGGGATTATCCTAATGGTATCCTAAACTAGGTAAAAGCACCTACTTCCTAGCTATGTCTACTTATTTAGGTTTCAATCTAACCTAAGCTTCTTATTTTATTTTGTTTGGATGGCATCCTAACCTAAGTTCTTATGCTAAATGAATAAGGGAGAAATTACTAAAGTAATGCTAGGCTATTTTAACCTAATACCTAATACTATATGGTTGTGAATTTGATCTAACCTAAGGTGGAAATTACCTATGGCAATGTTTTTAAGACCTAAGGTAATTATTTTTAGACTAACCTAAGTTTTGGGAAATCTATCCTAAACTATTGAAAAGGAACCTAGGGTCACATGGCATTATGGTGACGGTTCCAATGGCATTTATTTGATTTGATTTGGTTAAATGAATGGAGGTACACCAATTTTGGAAAAGGCAAGTATACTTTAGTGGAAGCATACGTGGAGGCTTCACTAAAGATGGAAATGCATGTTGAAGTAGAAATGGCATTCGCCAGTTTTAGGAGGCGGTGGCAAGGAGAGATAAGCGGGAGATTTGGGAGTAATTACATTAATGAACCTCGGTTTTTGCATGCAAACCATCTTGGAAACAAGGAAGGTGGATTTTTGAGGTTGTTTAATCTTGCATGAATTGCGATTTTTTCTCTGCATGGAGCTATCTAGTTCTTTGAACCAACAGTTCAATTTTACTTTGTGGCTATTTTTGGTTTCTTTGGTCTATTTTCAATCGAAGGAAAGTATATGAGGCATTGGAAGAAAATATGTTTGGTTGTTGATCTTTCATGGAGGAGAAAAAGTTGGAAGCTTGGCTTAGAAGTCTCCTTTGAATTGGCAGAAGCACTATCAGGAATGATAGGCTCTACCCATTAATATTTCTTTCTTTCTTCTAAATGATTCATTAAAACAATTCTGCTCTCATGAGATAAATGTTTTCATGATTTGTCTGGTTATTTACTTTCATGGTTTTATGAATCTCTATGGTTTTTGGATATAAATCCATTGCAAAATAATGTTATCCTTTGGAAACTCTCTCTCTGTGCAAGTTCAGTGGTGACATGCATGTGAAACTAATATTTGATGCCTTGTGTTTCATTTTGAACTTATATTGGAGCCTTATGTTTTTTTGAACTTTTATTGGAGCCTTGTGTTTCATTTTGAGCTTGTTTTGGAGCTTTTTGTTGCTCTAAACTTGAGTTCAAGCTTTATGTTTAGCACTAAAATCGTATTCAATACTTGTGTGTTCTGAACTTGAATTTGAGGCATTGTGTTTGGTTATGTACTTGTATTCTAAGCTTGATTTTTACTCGTATTCAAGGTTTTGAAATGCTTAGAACTCGTTTATGGAACTATCTGCTTGAAAAATCTTGGGAGAATAGTTTTGGTTTGAGTTGATTTGGTAATCTCTTTTGAGATCTTCTCCTTGTAGCTTCTTGAGTTGGGATGGTTGTGGTACTTCTGTTTTTGAGACTGTATCACGCTTTCTTTGAACTTGTAAGGGCATGTAAATATGGAGGATATTATTCTCTCCTCTGCTATGAGAAAACCCACATCTTGTTGAAGGCTTGACTGTTTTGTTTGAAGGTTAATGGACTATAATTATAACTTGTTGAGGGATTAAGGAACCTCTGGTTAGATATTATACTATTATTTACTCTTTGGTTGATATAGAGCTCATTTGAAATAGTCGTTATCGGTTTTTGAAGTTTTTGGAATGTAGTATGCATACTCCTTCTTGTGATCGATGTTTGAAATGAATACCTTCTCTGTCATAATCTTTATAGATGGAGTTGTGAGAGTCTTGTTGTGATTTCTGGTTCAATCATGTTGGAGGAAAAGTTGAGACATTACTTGACTTAAATGTATTTTGGGTTTTCTTAATCTCTTTTGGATCCTCTTAAATTGATTTTTGGGTTTTTAAGGAAAGAAGAGTTGAATACTCTCTCATTTTGAATCTTGTTGATAGGATATATTACCTCTAGTTTGGGATTGTTTCTTTAATTTGTTCTTATTTTGGATCACAAACTACTTGCTCTTTTGTATTGAGTTATTGAAGCCCTTGTAATTGGGATTTCAGTTTCTATTGAGTTCGTGAGTATTTTTGAACTTGTTTAGCTTATACTTGTTTTGGGTTTTGTATCCTTTGTTAGATTCATTAAAGGAATCTCTGGGTCTTTAAAAGAGAAAGGAATATATTTCTCTTGTGGACAATATTCTATTTTTGGAACTGTCTTTGTGTACTCCTTTCTGAGAAATGAATTCAAACTTGTGTTTAATGAATTGGAATAGATAAACTAGGTTGTATTGATTTGTAAGGGAAACTAGAAGTGTTTCTTTCTTTAAACTGTGTGTTTGGTTTAGTGTTCTCTCTTAGGAACTAGTAAAAGAACTTCTAAGTTTGAAATGAAATTGGAATTCATTTGTTAGTATAAAAGAAATGAATTCTTGATTAGATCTTTTCCATTTGAGATCCTTTAACTTTTGAAAAGATAAGTTCACTTGACATAACTTCTTTGTGGCACGACTCTCTTCTTGTGTACTCTTAGGCCTTCTCAACTCCTTGGGTTCGGCTTTCTATCCTTCTGAGAAATGGTGAAACCACTCTTTCCTTGTGGATTATTTAGGCTACTTTGTACTAAGTCATTTGTTGTTATGAGGTGGAAAGAGAATAGCTGAGTCGGTTATATTGAAGAGAAAATGTAAACATGTTTAGACCGACTGCTTTGTTTGACTGAGTCATACTTCATTTGGATTTGATATTGGAAGGTTTTCTCTTTTTGCACTTTATCTTATTATGAATCCTCCTTGGATGGACATGAGAAGAGATTAAACTCATGTGAGTCTTGCTTTGATTTGTGGAACGTTTGGTTTCAAATTTTGAATGATATCTTCTAACATGTATAAGTTAGTTAAGACTTGCAGGTAGATTGTTTTGATTCTCTATCCCTTCTTGGATTGATTTGGGATTCTTGTTTAGATGTTTTCTCTTTAATGTTGAATCCTTATATTGTTATCCTTGAACTGAAGTAGTTATGTGTGTTCTAACCTATTTTTGTTTTTCAGATGATTAGTGGGGGATAGTATGTATTGATTCTTCTTCTTTTTGCTTAAGTTGTAGGATGAAGCATCCTAATATGAGCTATGTTGTAAATAACTTCTTTTGCTACATAGTAAAGATAAATGTTGTATTTCTATTATGATAGAATTATGAAACAATTGGATGACAAGATATGTTGTTTGTTTAAAAGTAATTGAAAGGATCAATTAAACTATATGTTATAATGCAGATGTTGTAGATTATATATGCTCTTTTCTTAAAAGTGAATTAAAACTCATTATTATACTTCTTATCTAGTTGTTTTTACTTATGCTTATTTGTATGATATATTAATTATTTCATTAAAGCAGAGTTGTTTTAATGAAACAATTAGTGCAATGCACTTTGTTTTAATGCTTAGTGCTTATCATGCTCAGTTCATTGAACTGACCCATGCTAGCAATTTTTGCAGATGGACATCGTAAGTGATAAAAGAAGGTAAAATTTTTATGATGCATTGGCTTATTTAATTTTGGATCTTATGTAAAGAATTTTGATTCATTCTTGAGTTGTATTGGAAAAAAAAGTGATGTTCTTTTATGATTGTAATGTTGATTGACATGCAATATGTATGAAATGCATAGTCTTGTAAATGTATATTTTATCATGATGAATTGAAAGGTTTGGAGTCGACTCCAATTTGTGGTGTAAATTCTCTTGTACTTTATATGACGGAAATAGTAGTGATATCTTGTCGATATTCTTTATATCTATTTGTATACTATTGTTGTTATCAATTGATAAGTTGGATTAAAGGGGATAATACAATCTCCCTTACTATAATGAAACTTGTTAAATTGTAAAAGATGTCATTCTCTAACTACACAACTATAGTTTAATAATGAAATATGCATTGGTCATACAATTAAACTATATGAGTAAAGAATGATAAAAAGGTTATGTTAACCCTAACATCTAACCATGTAGAGGAAGACTCTTCCTCTCTCAAAAGAATGAAAAATAAATGGAATGGTGGTTATGATCTTTAATCCTTGTGCTTCATTTATAAAAAGTAAACACTAGCTGAATCTAGGTGAATGATACACCTTCTTTGGATAACTAGGTTACATTAAGAATTAATCGATTGATGTTTACCACCTTGTTTTCGGGATAATCTTTGTTAGGCCACGTTAATGAACATCAATGCAAGCATGAGTTAATGAAGTGCTTAATATTAATTCAGATTAATTATGGATAAAGAACTTAATGAATGTTGGAATTAGGGTTAGGCATGGTTACTGAAATCTAAATCTTAATCCAATTAAATTAAATCTAATGTTCACTAAGGGGTATGTACATCTTGATGAATTAGTTCTAAAGGATGTTGGCACACACAAACTACAGGATTATACCTTCAAGAATTCTAGGGACTTCTCGAGGATACAATGTTACAATTGACATGTGGAAACACCCTTCCATATTTATTAATCTAGATCTACACACATCTTGACTTGAAGTTAGTCTCTCTCTAGGTAAATTTAGTAGCAGTTTAGGATAGGGAGTAGGTTTCTATGACTCAGCGTAACTTGGCACATTCGGTTGACTTAGGTTGGATGAGTATACCCATATACCCTAAGTCATCGTGAGTGTCTTCCTATAAAAATTATGTTGCTAACCTAGGCTAGGTCAAACCTTTGGCAAGTGGACCGATGATATTCAAGTAAAGACAATTCTAGTTAACAAAGAGTGAGGTGAAGGACATATTCCGAAATGACGAGTATGCCATCTAGGAATAGTAACATGAACAATATGTTGAAAATATTTTGCCAAAGTATTGCAAGCTCTGGTTGCATTATCCTAAGTCATCTAGTTTAAAGTAATGTGATGTCGAGATGAATATTGGTAACAAATATCCAGAGAGGGTTTTTAAACAAATCACTTGGTACCGTAATAGGGTAGAAAAACCAAGTATACATAGTATACATAAAGTATTCTATACTTTAAGGCAAACATGAGAGATTGGTTGGTAATCAAGTCATGGAATGAGAGATCGGTAACATCTTGAGTCATTACAATGCATATGGTTATTATTATGAGATTGATTGACATGGAATATGTGTTTTAGATGATGTTTTATTTAGAATAGGGAACATTGTGTTAAAAAAATTCCCTTGTTTCTAAATTCTTAAAATGGGAATGTTACAGGTCCCCACCCTTATAAATATGTATTAATTCATGTATTTAGATAAATAGTGTGTATGAGATATTGTGGAGTTATGATACCAGATCTAATGCAAAAATAAACTTATGATACTAATTATTGTAAGAAGCATCTATATTTTTTATTTTTAATATAATGGAGTGTATTGGGTGAATAATGGTGTTAAACATGACTGTAACTAGTTTTTACATGGTTGATTTCATTATGTTTATCGTTTGATTCATGATTCTTTAAGATCTAGATCTGGAATATGCTCTATGGAATGTTTATGCTATTTATGGATCTGAATGCATTATATCTTCATCATGTTCACATCTTGCACAAGAAACTCTAAGGAGGGTCTTGGTACCTTTGCACACTTTGGGTGAGTGCTCAGCTCAGGCTGGGTGATGTGCTAGTGCACCTAGGTTATTCATGGTAAATTCTAGGCTGCATCATTGGTTCCATTGTTGGGACCTATTTTTCAGTTGTTTTCAGCATGGTTCACGATGAAGACGTATTGGTTAATCCTAGCAAGTATTGAGGAGTGGTTAAAATATCTAGAAGAAGAATACACCGGAGGTTCAACACTGGATTTGAGTTTGGCCTTACGCACATGGGTGGAATAGAATCTATATGAATGTTTGTATGAGAGCTTCTTTGCTATTTTCTTGGTAGAACTATACAAGTGGCTGGTTACTTATCCATCAAAATAGAATTGGAGGTATCACACACTTGTCTGGACACAGGAATAATTTTAGGCCTTATATGATGCTAATCTAATTTGGAAACGTGTTCTGGATACTTGGTTCCGTGGTGTTTTGAACAACTATATTATCGAGTACTCAATTTCCACTTATTCAAGTGGAAATTGGAGGTATCATATTTTCTTGGTAGAACTATACAAGTAGCTGGTTACTTATCCATCAAAATAGAATTAGAGGTATCACACACTTGTCTGGACACAGGAATAATTTGAGGCCTTATATGATGCTAATCTAATTTGGAAATGTGTTCTGGATACTTGGTTCCGTGGTGTTTTGAACAACTATATTATCGAGTACTCAATTTCCACTTATTCTTTCCCAGAGGTAGATAAGTTCCAATTTTTATGGTATCCCGGGGAATTTACTTGCAAGGCATTCCACTGCGATCAAGATCTTGATGGTAACCCTAAACTTATAGGAAAAACTGATGGCTAGCTAAAACCCACCACACGTGGGGGTAGGAGTAGGTTTGGTGAAAGATGGTAGACCTAGTGGAAGAGAGGAAGAGAGAAGAAAGGTGGCTTAAGTATAATGAGGCATGTGAGAGGGAGATAGAGAATAAACATGACATTGCAGAGTGGATGGCATTGAGGAGAGAGATGGCTCGTGAAGGATTTAGAGCTCACACAGAAGGCGTGGAGGTAGAGCATTAGGAACTCCCCATTTAGGAAAACATGATAGGGAACCCTCCTCGGCCTCACATAGGAGCACGCCAATAGAGACGACTCCGAGCCATAGGCCTCCATCTCGAATCTACCTAAAAACCTAGCCCTTGCGCTTGGTTTTCTAGTATCTAGTACATCTAATAGTCAACAAGATAATTTGGACAGTAGGGAAGCATGATTAAGTCACATAGCAAGTAAATATATGTTAGGAAAATGTCTTCATTGTTGTTTGGAGGTACATTTTTAGGTGCATCATCTGCATAAAATTTGAGCACGTAGAAATTTGGGGCTCACTTCGGGAGTAGTACCACCACACAAACTATAGGAGTTTAGTGCAAAGTACTATTGTTGGGACACATGGAATTACATCTTCTGGTCCACTTACGTCATAGGTGGGGGATCGGGGGGTATAGGTGGCTCTATTTCGTGGATCTTGAGGCATAAGCAACACAAGAGTTTCTAGATTAGGTGGGCGGGTCCCCACCAACCCTATAATATTTACATGGAGATGTCTCTTCATCTTATAGATTATAGGGGCATAGAAGATGCTTCTAAACATGTGCACATGTGTGAGATAATGTGGCGTGAAAAAGGAATCATGGATTTTGAGTTCAAGGCAAGTCAATTTGCAACTACATTTACAGGGATGCACACACATTTGGTACAAGAAGTTTGATGCTGATCAAAATTAGATAGATTATGCAACATTCAAAGATGCATTTCAAGTACAGAGTTCTATATCCATGAATTTGAGTAGAAGAGTATAAGCGTGCTCAAGGATATTAAACAAGGCACTACTAAGAGTGTCCGGGAGTATGACACCTATTTCAAAACACTTTTATCTAAGCTTTCTTATGATATTCATGCAAGCCAACATGCACAATGGTTCATTGGAGGTCTGATCACACCTTTTAGAAGGGTGTTGTCACATAAGACATACACTTATCCGTGCAAAGCACTTGAAGCATCTTTGCACATTGAGGTAGTTGGGAGTATAGACACTAGAGTCAACCCATTCTTGGAAGCATAGATTGTAGCTATGGCAAAGCAGTTGGAGAAACTATCGGTGAATTTAGCACATGAGACGTGCATTGGGATTTGGTGTATAGATTATGAAGTGGAAGGGCACACCAAGGATAGTTTCCCGTAGAATAGTACTTTCATTATTGTTAGACTCGAGATATGTCACTGAACCATGACACCAGCCACTGCCCATTATTACAATGCACGATAAGGAAGAATGTATCCTACTATTGTAATATTTTCTAGTCCATGACTCACAATACAAAAGACTGCAGGTTGATTGGTTAGATCCATGATGCTATAGATATCTATCTGCAATGAGATAGGAACATCAAATAGCTCTAAGGGTAAAGTTGAGCATACGGATTAGAATCACAATCAATCACACTATTATCGTAACGATGGGTGATATGAAGGACTACATGGCAGAGGTCAAGGATATCTTGGTGGATTTAGAGGTCAAGGCCGTGGTGGTGGAAGAAGTGAATTCCCTTGCGGAACATGTTTTACATGCGAGATCACCTGACCACTATAGGAGCGAATGTCCTCATAATATTACATGTTCTTTCTGTGGGAAGAATCATAGCTATGAGGAATGCCCGAGATCTATATGAGCATCTTAGAAAGCAGCATAAATAGGAAAACAAAGGAGAAGGGATGGTTAGTATACAACACGTTGTGGAAAATCAATGGATTCCAAAGTTGGCACTTTGGAACATGAAGTATTACCTATGAAGATCACTACACACGCTAGAGAAGCATTACAACATAATCCTACCATCACTAAGGAGGAAATTTTTCATGTAAAGTATCTAGATCTTGTGCACTAGAAATAGGTTTATCAGGAGACCATGGAAGTACTCAGAGACCTTAAAGGGAGAATATAGTGTTTAAAGGAGAAATCACAGAAGATGGAACAAAAGAAGGCAGTAGAGATGGTCCAGTCAGATATTGATGACTTGAAGGAGGTATGCAAAATTTTGCACAGAGAGAATATCATTCCATTACTAGGGAGTTCACTAAAGGGAAACACTCCACGCATAAATATTGAGAATGGATGTTAGATCTTACATGAAAATCTTCCCCCCATGGCTTATATTACAACAAGGAGATCACTTTGAATGTTGTTATTGATGGATGAATTTTTAGTAGTATATTGATTGACATAGGCGTGGAAGTAAATGTGCTTACTTTAGATGCATGGGTATAGATGGGGATACCTTCATTACAACCATATTCTATTTTTATGGCTAATTGAACTAAGGCCACTTCTATTAGATTTTTAAAATATGCATCCATTACTATACAAGGGGCCAAGTTCACTGGGGATTTTGAGGTTTTAGCGCTTGCGAGGCGAGCACGCTTCTCACTCTTCTTGGGTGCCCTTGGTGTTACGCAAATAATGTTGATCTTCAGTTCAAAAAGGGATATATATTAGTTTTTAGAACAAGGAGGAAAGAGTTATTATCCCTTTAACAAATGGGAAATTTGTGCCCTATGTTGAGCCTTTGAGTGAGGAAGATATGAATAGGATTTATGTATGCGTCATTTAGGACCCAGAAGTACTCAAGCCATCTAAGGAAGGAATCCTTTAGTGGGAAGATGCGTAGTATATTAGTAATACTAAAAGTATTTCTTGTGATAATTGGGCTCACGGTACTTATGATATGGTTGGGCACAAAGTAAGAAGTGCATTTGCTTGGAAAATCAAGCCTTGTTGCATCAGGAGGATAGGTAATGGCTTTGTACCTCGGTACACCTATGGTATTCATGCATGTCATGGAGGAACGGTGGATAAACCAACTTGAAAGAAGAAATATGTTAGCTTATACCCTACATGAGACATCAATAGGTTGGTGGGTGGTTCATAAGGATAATCTTGTAGAATGGAATGAAGTCAGGATTTCTCTAACAACTCAGTTTTCCAGGAGCAATGCACTTACCCAAACCTAAACTCATCATGGTAATCAACCTGTTTATCACCATGTTCAGTAGTGTGAGAGGCTCTAGATAGCGGGGTAGGAAGATTTATTGCCTTCACTATGGGTTCAAAAACTTTATTCCAATTTACAAAGCTGCACATGCGCTTGGTATGTATATGTAGAGATACATAGAGAAACTAGAAATTGGTAGGATTTGATTGCAGGAATGGTCTAGAATTTTGACTACTTCTCTACTAAACCTCTAGTAGAAGAGGCCTTAAGGGTTATAAAGCATTTAACTATGGGAGACAGTGTAAAGGTGGAAAAACTCATTTAGGAGTTATTTGATGAGAATGACTCAGGAGCACGCTTTGATGAAGAAGAAGAGACATATGCCACACTACTTAAGCACACTTTCTTTGAGAAAGAAAAAGGAAAGATGGTCTACATAGTGGATGATGAGGAAGTAGAAAATTTGGATATAGATCATTCAAAGCAAGTCCGCGTGAGGTCTTGGACAATGAGGATAACAACGTGCGTACTTGTCATGAACCTATGAGGAAAAATAAAGTGAATATTGGTATGGATGTTGAACCTAAAGAGGCAATAATTGGATATTATTGGTTTGAATATGAAGTGGCAAAGATAGTTGAGTTACTCTATGATTTTCAAGACTTATTTCCTAGGGGCTACCATGAATTAAAAGGAGTTCATGAATCATTAGGAGAGATGAATATCAAGCTTAAGGAAGGTGCACGCCTGGTTAGGAAGAGACCCTACAGGATGAACCCTAACCTACGTGTAAAAGTTAAAGAGGAAATTGACAAGATGTTGAAGTATGTCATCATCAAGTCTCTAGAAGAATCAAAGTGGGTTAGCCCCATGGTTATCAGTATAAAGAAATATGGTTAGGATTTGTGTGGATTACAAAGAATTGAATGTTGCATGTGTGATTAATCCCTTTCCTAAACCTTTCACAAAGGAGATATTAGAAGGCCTTGCAGGGCGTGAAATCTATTCTTTTATAGATGGATTTAGTGGGTATCGTCGGTTCGGATTGCATAGGAGGATGAAGAAAAAAAATTTCACCACTGAATGGGGAATTTTTGCATATAATGTGATGCCCTTTGGTCTAAAAATCATGCATGCTTTGTATTTTGAGGAATAGTTGTTCAAGCATTCTAGGATTTTATTCACATTTTCTTACAAGTTTACTTTGATGATTGAATGATGTATGGGCTTGTTAAGGATAATTATGACAATTTGTGCTTAATGTTTGAGAGATGTAGATAGTGAAGAACCTCTTTGAATATAAATAAGTGTGTGTTTACTACACCTTTTGGCACTCTGTTAGGGCACATCATATGCAATGAAGGTTTGTTTAGTAGATCCACTAAGGTTGCGTTATTGTCATCCTAGAAGAGATTACCGCTTAGAGTGAGGTGGGCAGATTATTTGGTCACACTGGGTATTATAGGAAATTTATCAAATGATATGTTAAGGTTATCACACCCTTGGAAGAGTTACTAAAAGGAAAAGGGTCATTTTATTGGGAGAACCGCAGTGGTGCATTTGAGACATTGAAGGAAATACTTACTACATCACTTATTTTGTGTTTTCCCCCATGGAACAACCCGTTTCATGTACATGTGGATGCCTCTGGCACGGTCATTGGCATGGTGTTAGCTCATCTTAGATAGGGTATTATAGATCATCCTATTTGTTTTGCTAGTTGAAAGTTGACTCCTGCAGAGAAGAATTATATAACTACTGAGCGCGAAGCCTTGTCAATGATCTATGCACTGCATAAATTTAGACAATACCTTCTAGCAACACCATTCATATTTTACACCGATCACATGGCATTGAAATAATTGGTAAACAAACCCATTTTACATGTGCGCATATCTCGATGGGTTCTCTTGTTCCAAGAATTTGATTTCAAACCTATGGTAAAACTAAGGAAAATTAATTATGGCCCATACCACTTTTCAATAATTCAATCAGAGGATGACGAGAAGACAATTGAAGATATAATTTCGGATGCACAACAGTATAGGTTGCAACATGCAATTTTAGAATTAGAGGATATTGATATATTTTACGAATAGGTGTGGCACCGAAAGGGTTGAAATCCTTAGATAAGAAACAACTTACAATTGTGTGACACATTTTATGTTGATTAGTGGTGACTTATACTTATTCCAAGATGAAGTATTGCATCAGTGTGTAATAGAGCACAAGCACATAAACATCATATAAGAGGCTCATTTTGGTATTGTAGGTGGGCACTATGCCAGTGATGCCACTGCACGTAATATTCTACTCATTGGATTATGGTGGGAGACCCTCTATAAAGATTGTAAAGAATATTGTAAGGTGTGTGATCACTTTCAACGTGTTGGTAAACCTGGGCAAAGAGATGAAATGCCTTTAAGACCTATTCCTAGTGTAGAGCCATTTGAGAAATGGGATATAGACTTTGTGGGTCTTGTTTTGCCATTCACACTTAGAACTAGATCACGCTACATCATCACTTGCACATATTATCTTACAAGGTGGGAAGAAGCAACACCTACCAAGGATTGTACAACAACTACAATAGCCAGGTTCTTATGGGAAAATGTTCTTACAAGGTATGGATGCCCGCTAAGCTTGACGAGTGATAGGGGTACACAATTTCGAATGAGATGATCAAGATACTATTGGATGAATTTATTATTGTGCACTATAAGACTACACCCTATCATCCTTAGGAAAATGGGACTACTAAGGCCTTCAACAAGATTTTGAGCCAGACATTGACAAAAATTTGTGACATTGGAAGGAAAGATTGGGATGATAAATTTTCTACCATGCTTTGGGCATATAGAACAACATTTAAGATGTTGAACAAGGACACACACTTTTAGTTGGTGTTTGGCACAAAAGTAGTTCTTCCTATGGAATTCATGTTACCTTATTTGTGTATTGTGTGCGCTGGAGGACTAGATGCTGAGAAATCTTTGGAAGAAATAATTGATAAATTGATACAGTTGGATGAGAGGCGTGTCATAACACGTTGGATTCAGAAGTATGAAAAGGCCAAGAAGAATGCATGTCATGCTAGACACATCAAGGACAAAACACTTGAGATGGGACAGATGGTGCTTCTTTATGACTCTAAGTTTCTGTGCCATCTAGGAAAGCTTAAAGTGCATTGGTTGGGACTCTATATTATCACTCATATACTTGAGTCAGGAACTTATCAGTTAGAGACACTTGATGTATTATGGTTACTTAGTTACTTCAATAGGAGTAGGCTAAAGCCCTACTATAAATAAGTCTTATTGGTGTTTGTAATAAGGTAGTGTTACCATTTAGACTAGGTTTCCATTTCTGTATTTCCTTAATGTATTTCCTTCTTCATCACTATGCTTTATCAATTTAGTTGGTGTTTTGTGTAATAAGCACGTTTGTGGATGGAAGATAATTACCATTTGAAGAATTTTATGCGAGGACTGCACATACCATTGGTGTGGGGTGGTTATTTACAACTGGGTACACATAAAGGAACAAACTACTACAAGTGTTATTCAAGTTTGGAGAGGAGTTGTTAGAAAGGAGATTGCTTTAAAAAGATGACCGTAGATGGAGATAAATGAGGGAACAATATAACGCGAGGTAAGAAGCGGTCATGGAGACTACCAAGGGAAGGTGTAATAGCGAGGTACTCGGGCACATGGAAGCACATTGAAGATAATTATGTAGCTAGAAGGAAAGAAGGCACTATAGAAGTTTATAGATAGGGCACGCAGATGTACCGCATGGAGATTATGAAAATGGTCAATTAATGAGAGGATTGTTGGTTGGTGAAGGAGCAATAAATGCACTAAATTTTTGAAAATCTATATAAGGACGTGATGCGGGTTCATTTTTACCTTTGTGATCACAAGTATTTGAGCAAGCTAAGTGTGATCGAGCCGAGCGATTCATATTGAGGTGCGGAGAGTGTGAAACTAGATGTGGAGAGTGGATTATTACATGGAAGAGGCTTACGTCCCCATTGGTGAAGGGTTTGAGTGAAGCAGAGGCATTGAAAAGAAGCTATGGCACGTGTTTTCAAGCTAGGAATGTAGATTCAAGATAGGGTTTGATTTTTCTTGTTACAGACAATGAAAAGGTGGGATTTTTACGATGGCACAAAAGAAATAACCTACAATAGGCACAAAAGGAAAGAAGAAGGTAGAAGATGAAGTTGAAATGGCTCCTGAGAGTAATTTTTTAGAGATGCAGTACCGAGAAGGTATGATAGTTAGACAAGAGTGGGATTCCCACATCCGCAGAGTTTAAAAAAGTGACTACAAAAACCGTACATTAGACAATAAGAAATAATTGGATGAATTGTTGAATACAAAGAACAACAAGCACACCATGGAGGATATGCTAGTATATGACAACGCTAGGGAGAAATTGTTGACGCAGATAGAGTCTATCAGGTTGTATGAGCTCCCATATTTTGGAAAGTATGAACCACTATATCAATGGATGATAAGAAAAGTCCATGAGGACTTCTTCTATTTCTATGGATGAAGGGTTCATAAAGCAACTCGATTTCAACACTAACAGGATTCAAGGGCATTGGGGTAGACCTTGCTAGTGATCTTATTGATAAAGCATCAATTATAGAGATAAGAAAGAAGTTGGGGTATACTAAGGGTCTATGCAAAATGGAAATTGATAAATTGAAGAAGTACCTAGTGGTTCAGGTAGCCATGCATCTGGTAACCAAGTTGAATGATCAAGAGAGATGGTCGCAAGTGAATACCATGTGGCTGCATGTTATGAAGAAAATGTCTTAGGGAGTAGTCTACAACCTAGCAGGATACATTACAAACACCATTATTGAGGAAGCGTGCATAAGAGAGAAGATAAGTTTTGGTGCTATCCTCCTTTCCCTTGTGTTTGTAGAAATTGGAGTTCCCGATGGGCCAAAGAACAAGATCTGGGAGTATCCCATGGAAAATAAGTCCCTTACGGAGAGGTTTGACAAATATTTATGTGAAGGATCAATGAGTGGGTCATTTAAGTAGAGGGCGGAGATGTGGTATGACCGAATTTACATGGAATTTGAGGAGGAGTGGCACATTCCCAAGGAGCTACCTTCGGTGGTGGGAAAGGTAGTACAGTTTGCGGTGTACCAACACTTTTGCATCACACAATTTGTTATGAGGGATGGGGCATGGAGCCCATGGTGCAAACTACCATATGCCTTCACAACATGCTACTTCCAGTGTCACTATTGATTTACTAATGCGCGTTACCTAAAATTTAATGCAAACAAGGTAGACTATGACTACCACACTCTGAGGAAGGCATATGTGTATCCAAGCTAGACTACCTATATTGAGAGGCTCATCTCAGATGTCATAAGTATGAATCTAGTAAACTTGGCTATTAGGGACAAAAGAGCCGTGCTAGTATACATTCATCTTAAGCCTAAGCTCAAGAATAAAAAGTATGTAGAAAATGAGTTCATACTCCCAGGGCCTTCTAAAGGCAAACATACAATGGAGAACATGCTAGCCCCACATCCTGTAGAAACTATAATGGTAGATGAGGAGGATGAAGAACATGAAGATAGTGGTGGCTTAGATCATAGAGACTAAAGGTAGTCCGAGACATAGTAGAGAATGAGCGTGTGGGTACTCCACCTCGTGCAAAGAAGAAGACGTAGAACTGGACATGGAAGAAGTCCATGGAGAGCATCACTTTAAAAGGGTATTTAGAAGAACAAGGATCCAAGGCATGGAAACCACACATCATGTGAGGATATCACCACAAATATCTCCTAAAAAGATACAACTAAGAGGAAAAGGAGAAAACTAAAGCTGAATGAGGAGGTAGAGAAATCTACAAAGAGTGTGCCTGGAACCCCTATATAGCCAGAACATGTGGAAGAAGCCAGGGATAAGGATATGAAGGATGAAGAGGAAGGTGTGAAAGAGGAAGAAGAAACAAAGCATGATATTTCTCAAAACATCGAAGATCCAACTCTAAACCTTGGCGCTCAAGTTCCTAAGGGGCCAAGAACGAGGAGAACCAATGGAGAGTATGTTGGTCCAAGTATGGGCTATGCTGAGGACACAAGTAAAATTTTCCACACCCATTTCCAGAGCATAATGGGCCTTAAGGGGTTGTATGGATGGGAGTTAATGGACCTAGACATGGCCACTATGCATGCGAAAAAAAAATTTCTGGTCCATGCAAACTCATATGGATGAGCCTGATTTTGATGTATGTGAGGAGTCATGTGTGTCAAGAAGAATGAAGAAGGCACCACAGAGCAGACATGTGACTATAAAGCCCACTCTCATGTCTGATGAGCAAGTGAGAAATGCCTTGGTTAAGGTATCTATAAAGGTTATGCAGAGGAACATAGATAAGGTTGCCACTATTAGAGCGCTACAAGAAGATAACAAGGAAAAAGATGCAGAAATAACGCGTCTAAAAGGAGAGAAGGACTTAGAATAGAAAAATAATGAATCCTTCATCAACATGGCAAAATAAATTGGTGATTATGTCCTGAAAGAAAGACCACACTTAGAGTCTAAGGTACCTAAAAAGTTTCCTTCAGCTATGCATTATGTGCATACGTTAGTTGATTTGGTGCTTGAGGATGGACCAATTCACATGCCAATGCCAAAGGACCCTGAATAGGAAGTAGAGAGAGAAAGGGCCTCTATGGTTAGAAATATTTCATCGTACGAGGCATTGCTCCAAACTTTACAAGATGAGCTAAAGAAAGAAGACCAAGCTTTGAACATATGCGTAGCTCCAGAAGTAGTGATCAGGATCAGAACTATATTAGAAGATAATGAAGTTATGAAGGTAATGAAGGATGAGACTTTAGGGCGTGAAGAGATATTGGAATTATTAAAGAAAAAGTGTGCCCTTGCAGTAGCATAACACCTACATAAGGAGAGGATGGATGAGCTTGGAAAGCTTGTCACACAAAAGATGGATCTCCTAGAGGGAATGATGTCTATTATGGCTAACACCTTGTCCTAGTGTTACAAAAATGAAAAGGAGAGATGACCCAGACGAGTTACAATTCATCACCGTAGATGTTCCAGAGAAGACCATAAACATGTTGGATGACTAACAAGCCTTGGAGGCTAACATTAAAGAAGTATATCCAGAGTTGATCCTCCTAATTGGCAGAGGGTTTTGCGAGAATAGAAGCCCATTATTTTAAAAGTAAATTCTTTCCATTCTTATTCTTTATTCTTTGGGAACATTAGAAGGAACCCCATTTCTGGGATGACAATGTAGTTTAGTGTGGGGTAATGTTGAGTAAACAAAATATGACACTAAGGAGAGGGCACACAAAAGATTTATGTGTGGGAGAAAGGCACATTTTAAGGCATGAAAGGATAGGGAAGGAAACACACATGAAAGACAGATTGATTCGGACTTAGCCATTTTCATGGTTATGAGCTATTTTTGGAGATAGTATATGGAGAACACAATGGGATGGAGACTTACGTGACACACAAATGATATTTTGGGAAGAGCATATACTAAGTGCCACACATGAATTCAAGTTAATAGTAGGATTACTACTTCCAAATAACTGAAAAATATCTATTATTAGTGCACTTGCATGTGTGCATGTTATTGTAAAGGTGCATGACTATTTTCAGCATGCGACCTATTTTGGGAAGTGCATAAGTGGTGAAGGGAAAGTCCCCACCCTTATAAATATGTATTAATTTGTGTAGTTAGAGAGACACTATGTATGAGCTATTATGGAGTTATGTTGCCAGATCTGATGCGCACATAAACTTATGATACTACTTATTGTAAGAAGCTTCTGTATTTATTGTGTTTTAATATAATGGAGTGTATTGGGTGAATAATGGTGTTAAACATGATTGTAATTGGTTCTTACATGGTTGATTTCATTATGTTTATCATTTGATTTGTGATTCTATAAGATCTAGATATAGAATATGCTCAGTAGAATGTTTATACTATTTATGGATTTGAATGCATTATATCTTTATAATGTTCATGTCCTATACAAGAAACTCTAAGGAGGGTCCTGGTACCTTTGAGCACTTTGGGTGAGAGTGCATCTCAGGATGGGTGATCTGCTAACACGCTTGGGTTATTTGTTGTAAATTTTAGGCTACATCACATTTAGAACCATCAAGTGAATAACGCTTATTACCACACCACCGTAAGAATCTTAGATAGATAAAGAGAACATGCCAATTATTTGGAAAGGTTGCACTATATTGGAAAAATTCTAGATCACCCAAGGAGAGTGTAAAGGAAAACATACAATTGAAAAAAACTATTTAAACCGACAAAAATAAGATACACTAGAGCTAATTGATAAAATGGCCTTGTTGACCTTGCATTTTAAGAAAAATAACAAGCATATTTTAGACTCTTCTTTTTCAGAACCACAATTTAAGTTGGGAAATAATTATTCCATAAATCTAATCCTCGACTTTCCCCTTGAATACCCTCCTAAAGGCCCAAGATATAGGTAATATTGAATTTTATTCCTCAAGAAGAAGAACAAGAACAAGAAATGGATGCACCTATACCATGGGGGCATAACACAATCCCATTGACACTAGCTCCTCCTCGTCATGAATTAACTAGAGGATGACGATTTTTTTCCAAATTTTAGAGGATATGGAAAACAACACTTGAATGATCATATTTCCACCTTCATCAAAACATGTGGCATATTAGAGTTGAAACAAAGATGTATCTATAAGGTTGTTTGTTGAATATCTATAATATGCTACCGTAGATTGGTTCTATCACTCACCTAGAAGTCCTATCACTAACTAGAATCAAATGAAGACAAAATTTGAGGCTAGATTTAATCCATTTGAAGATGCCCATGCTCTACTTGCTTAGTGGTCACAATTGAAGAAAGAACCTGTAGAAGATATGAATTTCTTTGTATCCAAATCTAACAAGTTGATCAACAAAATTCTGAGAATTCTGACTCACCCAAGATAACCTATTACAGCTTCTTCACCAATGTTGAATCACCTCAAGTTAGATCTATCTTTAAAAGAGCTTAGCTAGCTACCTTGGATGAAGTTCAAGACCATGTGGTGGAGGTAGAGTATGATATAATCAGGTCCTGAAAGATAAAAGGGGATAAAAAAGACAAAGGTCAAAGTTTTAGCTCTAGAACTACTGACCCATTGCTGCAGATAGTTGGCTAATGACCTGATTTCTCTAAAGAAATAGCTTTCCTAAAGTACCCCTACAAGGATTTACCTCGGAAGAACTTTAAAAATAGAAAAATTATTGTTAGAGCCCCACACAGACTTGATATCCTCTAATGAAAGTGGTCTATGAAGTTGAAGAACATGAAGAAGAAGAAATTGAAGAGCCCAAATAAAAAGAAGAACATGGAAATTTCCTAGAAGTTGAAGAAGAGGTTAAAGACAATGACATTGGCTACTATGAATATTCCTCACATGAAGAGTATGTTGAATCCATGGTAGATATGAATAACTATACTTGTGTAATGTTTACCCACTCGCAATCTCAAATAGAATCCTCTTATGCTTCCATCTAAAAGAAGAAGACTACATATTCTAAAAAAATCCTTTAAAATACCATAAAAAATCGGGGATATATGGTACCTCCTTCCATGGAATATATAAAAAAAACCCCTATTCCACCATGGCCAAGGCTTCATCTTCTTCTTCATGTAATTCCTCCACACCTATCTTAGTTAAAAATTATTCTACTAAATTTGTATCCTCTACTTTTAATCCCAAAATTTCATCCACCTCTTTCAAAATGTCTACAACCTCTGAAATTTCCATTTCCACCTCATTTAGTACCATTGAATATCTCAAGAAATCCATAGTGCAAATTTTAAAATCTTAATACTTATAAAATCATCCGAGAATAGTTTGATAAATGGGTTTAGTTCATTAAGAATGGTCATCTTGAGCCTAGTCCATCTTTGTACACCTCTTAAGAATTGCTACATACTCCTCCTTTCCCTTCATCTCATAACCTACTTACCATAAGTCCATCCACCTCATGTAAGTTAGAACCTTTCTACATTTCTTTACTCACCGGAGGCCACAAGTTGAAAAATTACATCATTAATTCTAGTGCCTCGGAGATAACGTCATATCTTCTAGGTTCACAAGTTCTCTTGGTCTTACCTTGACCCATACATATGGTCATTGTTATTCCATCGCAATTAGATAGGTTTCACTTATTGGATGGATTAAATATGCCTAAGTTTCCTTCACTACTTTCCTAGAAAATAGAGTAAAGATAACCATACTAGTTATAGGCATGTCTACTTACTATGGAATGTTGCTAAGAAAAGGTTTCTATGTGGGCACTACAAGATAAATGGACTGGTTGTATGCTACAATCCCTGTCAAAGGTCAAATGAAGAAGCTTCTTCCTAAAAGGAAGATGTAGTACATGATTAAGAAGAAAAATGAACCACTAGCTAATATTATATACCAAAAGAGACATTTGAAATTACTTTCTCACCATGGAAAAGGATGACTAGTTTCCCACCGAATCGGAGGAAGAAGAAAATAAAATATAGACTTTTAATTTCAATTAAAGTTTCTCTACTTCCATATTAGGAACAAGTTTAGTTCTCACTTCTCCTATGGGTAAAGCAATTCCTCTCTTATAAAAGCTATAATTTTTAAACAAAAATAATACAACAAAATATAAAGCCTTGATGCTAGTGTTAACAAAATTCCCTGCTTCCTATTTTAGATTAGTGAACTAGTACTAAAGAAAATAAGTAACTCCAAATATGCAAGGGTTTAAGGTACCTCAAGATGGGATGATGATGAATACAGGCGCAAATGAGATATCCTTCTCCACAACGAGCTAGATTACCTATAAATAAAATGAAATCAACAAAAATGGATTATTAGATTGATGGATGGGTTTCTAAAGAAGTTAGTCCCTAGAAGTGAAAAATTCCTAGGATAGATGTCAACCCATGTTTTGATAAAGATAAGATAAAATATTGATAAATTGGATTTAGCATAATCAAAAATGTTATAGATATTGAACTACAATAAAAGATGATAAAATACAGATCTGATTTAACAAAATTAAACCAAATTTGTGTAGGTTGACGGTGACCCAAGACTACGGGGGGCTAGTAGATGGAAATTGTGGTAGATAATCTGAAATAATGATTGAAAATATAGATATGAAGGCTTCAAAGGTATATTTGGAACTTATGATGCACTAAGGTGGTAGACAGAACTTGAAAGAGATGTGGAACAAGATTTAAACAAAAATATGTAAGAAAATTATGAAATCTAATGAAAATGTAACAAAAATAGGCCCGCTCGATTCGATGGTTGGGATGAGTTGATGGTGACAGTACAATAGATCTGGGATGACAGAAAAGGTAGAATGATAGGATTTGAGGGCTAGGTGATTGTGGAATCAAGGAAGAGATGGTTAGGGATTTGAATGACATAGGGACCAACAAAATAGAATTTGGGTTGATAGAGACTAGATAGGGTTGATGACAATTGGGGGTGATCTAAGATTTGTATGAAAATGGATGGATGAAATGAAGACACGCACATGAAAAATGGAGGAGCAGGAAGGAAGAGATCGGGATCTTAATGATAGCTGAACTCGTACAAGATCTTTTTGAAGACAACGATGAATTTTTTTAATAAATGACCTAAGCATGCAAGGGTGAAAAATATCTCCAAATATCCAAGGTTGAAGCACAAGATCTCGAAGATGATGATGATAATTATAAGAGAAAACTCAAAATGAAATAAATATTAAAAGAAAGCATGAAATCTCCAAAATTGTATCCTAAGAAAAGGGTGGGTAAGGGGGTTTTTATAGGTTTGATGACAACTCGGATGGGTCACAACCGATTGCGGGATCTGTCAATTTTGGTAGTGGAATGGTGACAAGCTTGAGACAAAGATCCCATGAGAGGTAGGGTTATGATTTTGAAAGGGGGTCAACAAAGACCGGGGTCGATGGGCTATATAAACCCCAAATTTGACTTATTAGGCTCATTTTCATTATGCAATGTGATGATCAAGAACTTCAGTATAAAAGAGGGTTAAGTTTATGAGTGAGATGGAGGTTGGTGGAGCATCTAGGAAGTGTCGGAGGACCTACAAGATGATAAGTTCCCAAAAACTAGCCTTGTTTTAAAGTTTTCTTGTTATTTTTATGTATTTTTTACATTTTGTTAAATATTGGGGTCAATACTGAGGGTATTCGCACACTAGGTACGATCACTATCAATCGTGTGCTGTTAGGGCATCAATCCATGCTGGGTTGTTGCCAACCCAACATGGGTTAGTGTCAACTAGGGCTCAAAGGTTTGATTTTTATTTTTTTAATGATGTGGAATCTAAAGTTTGTATGTTTGATTAGTTTTGTAGGCCAAGGAAACATTATATCTGCGAGATAGAGTGCCCATGTTGCATGGTCGATCGTGAGGATATGTGACGGATGCAGAGTGGGACCATATGGCCACATTGGGATTGGGTGTATTCCGTCATTACTAGTGGACTCCACGAGATGTAGGGTTAATGATTGATTTAATACAGAGACGAGATTTATGCAAAGGAACATTTTGGCTTAGGATGGGAAAGATAACCATTACACTTGAGGATGTATATCACATCATGAGGCTTGATCTAGGTTAAGCCTATAGAGCCTATCATAGTAGATAGAAAATTAGGGGTAATCGACATGACTGTTTGGAGTTAATGGTGCAAAAATTACTTTCACATCTTGGGAATTTTTATATGAGTGGGGAGTGGTAGTGCAGATTAGATTGATATGCTTAGTGATGATGGCCATTTCATGTTACACACTTTTATATTTAGGGGTTACGATATTTCCATGAAAATTAGTTGGGGTACTAGAAGATATTATTGATCCTAGAGTGGTGTTTACATTTATGCCTGCCTTTCTAGCGTGGGTATATCATGAGCTGAGTATGTATGCTCGAGAGGAGGACAAGGTTGGATATGGGATTCCTACTCCATTGTTAGGCACATGAGCATATCGTAGTGATCGAGCCACTAGGGCTTCCATGGGTCACAAGGAATCATATTGATTTGGTCATTGGATTATTGAGATGGCAAGATGATCGGCTCATGACGATAGGAGAGAGAGGAGAAGAGTGGTATGTTGATAGGCCGGTAGAGTTGGAGATAGATTGGGTAAGGTGAAGGCCTTGTTGTGATTTTCTGACATGGCTAGGGGTAGATGTAGATCTCATTGGGATGAGGAGGATGAATGGAGACCTGAGATAATAGAGGTCATATAGTTTGATTAAGTCGGTGGTAGTTTGGAGCGGTCTAGACAATACCTAGGGAGCCTATCTGATATAATCAAGATGAGACAGAGAGGGAGCTTCCCAGTCCTAAGATGGTGGACCCACCGGAGGAGGCAGGAGCACTATGGGATGATGATTATGACATTATTGTTTGAGATGGGTATGGTGATTGGATGACAATGAGTGGGAATATTGAATGGTGGCGAGAGGAGACGAGGGAGGAGAGGAGGAGGAAGAGGATGTAGCACCTAGGGGTGATGAGGATGATGATAGAGGGGCCATTACAAAGATAGCTCACTTACACGTAGAGCATGATTCATCCCACTAGGAGTGGGATTAGGAATGCTAGGAGATTGAGGTGACACATCGAGAAGGCTATAACCTTATACTAGGAGAGGGACTTTGTAAGGTAGCAGCAAGAAAAATATAGGAGATAGAGGCGGGGCTATAGAGCATGATATGGATATCTTGACCCTATATTGGCTACAGAGTCAAAGAGTGGTGTATTAAAAACATCAAAGGGGGTGGGTAGATGGAACCACTACATACTATACCCATAGAGAAGTACAGGGCATTATCTACGACGCACACTATTATGAGTGCATAGTGAGGTCGAGGCTATTGCACGTCTTTGAGATATGCCACATATCCGGTGAAGAAGTAAGGAGCGGGGGGTGCAACATGGTTGGAACCATATGGGAGCACAACTAGTGTGGCTAAACCAAGATGAGAGATAGGCCATGGTGGAGGAGATGAGGCCTAGAGATATTCCTAAGAACTCCTCCTAGGGGACAAGACCTGAGGTTGTTTGATTTAGAGTTTACTAATTTTGATGATGTATCAGCTTTGAGATATGATCTTTAGTGGCATTTCATGGATGTATAGATGTATTGTGGATGATATATATATATATATATATATATATATATATATATATATATATATATATATTGTGATTTATCATGTGTCATGTGTTCATTTATGGATTTGATGATTGTATGTTAGATGTAGATGTTGCATGGTGATGTTATGGATTTGATTATGTTTTAGAAAGTAGGATAGGATATGAATGTGATGTGATAAGCTATGATGAATATATGCATGGATGAAAATGTAATTTTTCAAGGATAGATAGTTGTTAGACATGATGAAACTTCAATATAAGTGACCAAAATGATATAAACGACAATAGGTTATATTAAGGAGTGTACAAAGAAACAATGATTCAAACCGGATTGGAGGTAAACAAGAAAAGCAACCAATCAACGAAATGGACTTGCAACCAATAGTAGGTGGTAACACATAACCATTGAGATTTAGTAATCCCAAGGGTCACAAAGAAAGGTATGGAGGGTGGATTTATAAACCTAATGTTGACACAACATAAGGGTTTTAGATGTAACTCGTACATAGAAATATAGGTTCTCATTAGGTGGGTGTCCCTAGGGCCTAGGTCTATGCTCCATCTCTGAGCAATATAGTGTAAACCGATCAATGTGAGGATTTTGCTATTGTTGGCTATAAAACAAGACTAAATATTGGGATAGGAAGAGACGTGCATGTGCACGATGGTCAATGCAACAAGTGGGAAAATGAACATAATGAGTGCGCGGAGGTACAAAGGAAGATAGAGTCGGGACTTAGCCAATTTTCCAAGAATAAGCTAATAATATACTTGGAGTATAAGACACACAAGGAGACTTTGGAGGCTAAGAAGAGTCTATTTTTGGGATAAAGGAACATAAACATATTAGGATAGTAATAGGATTAAAGTAGAGTTTCTATTTTGAATAATCTATTATTAGACTTGTTAGAAAAGCATGCACTACTTTATTGATGTACGCATGGCTATTTTTGAGGATACAGATCTAGTTTTTAGATGTATGGGTGGTGAATGGAAAGATCCTATCCCTATATATATATTAGATGATCTGCATAGTTTTGGACACCATTCATGAGACCATGTGTGTGATGTACTAGGCTTATTTTGCTATGATGTTATGAGCTCATGAATCTGTGGTGACTATGTTTATGTATTCAAATTCTATCAAGTAATACTTTACAGTTATCAATGGATAGTTGTGGTTGGGTGTAATAATTGATGTCTTTGATCATGGTACTTGTATGGTGAATCTGATATTAATTCTTATCTGATCTATTATGATTTATGTTTTGTGTAATAGTGAAGGTTATGATTTACACTTGAGAATGATATTTGTTGATGGTTAATACAAACACACATACTAAAATCTTGACAATATTTTATAAAAGATGGACTGTAGGCTTCACATGCTTTAGGTGAGCATTCAGATCTATCTAAATGAAGTTCCAGTATACCTTGGAAATTGATTACAAATAAAATACTAAATTTTAGTTTTGTTTTGGGGACCTCTTTTCAATTTGTTTTTCAGGATGTTTATAACAGATGGTGTATAAGTTGACTCTGGAGAGAATTGAAAGATGGGTAAAAGACAGACAAGACAAGTTTGCACAGAGATATAACACTATACCTAATTTTAATGCATGCAGATGGGTGGAATACAACCTTTATGACACACTTTATGATACTTTTATTTTTCATATTTCCAGGTAGAATTGTATGAGTGGATGTCAGCATATGCGATAGGGAAGTGTTGGAGTTATAGGAAAAATATTTAGATGCGAAAAGATATCGGACTCTTGCTAGTGTGGATGTGGAGTGGATAAGAGCTATAGATCATTGGTAGGCTTGAGTATACGATTACATTTTGGAGTATGATATTTCCACATATTTGTGTCTTGAGGAAGCTAAGTTCTAGTTCTTGCATAAACCTAGAGGATATTACTTGTGTACTATAGCTTTATTGATCAAATTTTTGATGATAGAGCTAGATTTAGAGTACCTCCCTATGGCTAACTAAACCCCTACCTCACGTAGGGGTAGGAGTAGGTGTGGTGAAGATGGAACACCTAGAGGCAATAATAGAAAGAGAGGAAAGATGACTCAAGATATAATGAAGCATGAGAGAGGGAAATTGTGAAACAAAGGGAGATTGAGGAGTCCCTAGAGCTTAGGAGAAAAATAGCTTGTGAAGGATTTGAATCTCTTGTGAAAGATGAGGAGCCGTAACATCTGGTTCTCCCGATATTGGAAAATAATGGTATAATATCCCCTTTAGATTTAGATGAGAGAGCATCGAATAAGAAATATCGAGGACCGCAGTGTGCATTTGGTACCACATGGCGACCTAGCCCTTGTGTATGGTGTTCCGAGTTCTATAAGTCATTATTGAAAAATAGGATAGTGCAAGTAAGCAAGTAGAGGTAAGTAGGTATAATTTTGTGTTGAATTCAAGTGATAAATTTAATAGCGCACCCATATTGAGACAATCAACATCGTCATTTGGAGGAATATTTTCTAGTGTGTCATCAAGACAAAGTGTGGGCACATAGAATATTGGGAATACATCTGTAAGTACTACAACTTCATAGACTATGGGATTTTATTTTAGGACTACACTTGGAATGCAAATAAGTACATCCAATAGCTGGGTGGATCATGAGGATCGGGATCAAGTGGATCAAGCGATTCTAGAGGTGGAGGAAATACTGGTGGAGGTTACAGTTATGGATTTGGAGGAAAAGGCCCACATTACCCAGTAACCCCACATCAACCCCAACAAGTTTAATATGAGATGTCTCTTCACTTTATAGAATATAGGGGTATTAAAGATTGTAGTAGAACATGTGCATAAGTGTGAGCCACTATGATGCGCTAAAAGAATTACAACCTCGAGATAGGAAATCTAGTCGGTTTTCTACTACTCTTCAAGGGCATGTGCATAAATGGTACATAAAATATGATCTACACTAGAATACATAAGTGGATTACGATGCTTTATGCTCTATGTTTCTAGTGAGTTCCATATTCCAAAGTTTTAGTAGAAAACTATTATCATGCTAAAGGACATTAAGTAAGGATTGGCCTAAAGTGTGAGGGAGTATTATGTTTTTTCAAGACCCCGTTGTCCAAATTATCTTATAATAGTCATCCGAGTCAACATGCACAAGTGGTTTTTGGAGGTTTTTGACTCCTTTTAAATGAGAACTATCTCATAATACTTTTTGGACCTATGCAAGGCTTTAGAAGTTACTCTCTGCATTGAGGATGTTGAAAGCATTGATATTGGAGTAAACCCATTTTGTGAGGCACACATTACAACCATGGCAACAGGTGGAGAATATTTCTACTAATTCAACTCATGAGATGCATAGTGGAATATGGTGAACAAATTGTGAAGTGGAGGGTTATACTAAAGATAATTACCCATGTAGGTCAGTACATGAAATGTTATTGGATTCTGAGGTTTGTCACCTGAATCATGATGTTCAAGATTTTCCTTTGTAGCAACATGCGCTTAAAAAGAAGGTGTCTATGTATTGTTGTATTTGTAAATCCCATACTCATGACACCACTGAGTGCAAGTTGATTGATCACATTTACAAATTCATTGAGACAAGAGCATACTAGACAGTGTGGCTAGTATATCTAAGGAGTATGAAGCCCATGATAATTGAAATAACATGAATGGTGGATTTAGAGGCGAGATATAGAGGCCGAGGATGTGATGGTGGTAGAGGCATATTTCCACGAGGAACACGTTATACTTATAGATCCAAAGATCATTATCAGCATGTGTGTCCTTAGAAAATGTATTTCTCATGGTGTGGAAAGTTGCATAAGTTAGAAGAATGCCGATATTTGTATGAGCATATGAGTAATAATAAGAAGTAGGGAATGGGTGCATAAATGATTAAGGTGCAATGCGCTATTGCTGATCGATGGATGCCAATGAAAACCATGATCCTGAATTATATATTGTAAAGGCTACCACACGTACTAAGGCAGCATGTGCACATGATCCTCCAAAGTCTAATCCACTCATTACAAGGGAAGAAGTGATACATGCTAAGTATCTAGATGTTGCACACTAGAAGGAAGTTTATCAGGATACCATGAAAGTTATCGAGCCTTTGTAGGGAGAGATGGATTATACAAGTGTGTGACATGGATTATACAACGAAGGTTGAACTCCCATAAAAGGACGTGGATGACTTGAAAGAGGTGTGCAGGATGTTACACCAGGAAAACATCATTCCTCTACTAGGGAATGGATATGAGAAAAGGTTTCGTGTGTTGGATTTGAGCACGAAAGACAAATACTTTATACAAATGTACCACCACGGAGAATCATGATATTAAAAAAGAGATTACACTTGATGCAGTAATTGATGGTTAGTTATTGCCTAAAATTCTTATTGACACTAGCACAAAGTTGAATTTACTAAATTTATATGCTTGGAATTAGATGGGTAGACCAACCTTGCAGCCATCGATTAATGTGTTGTATACCATGAATAAAACTAGGGCTATGTTGATCGGGTTATTAAAGGATGTGACTATTACAATTCAGGGAGTCAATTTTACTGGGAATTTGAAGTGTTACATCTTTTTGAAGCGAGAAAAATTCTGAGAACTACTTGGACGAAGATTTGTTCTTTAATAATATATACATCAGATTTGAGAATGAGGAAGAGTGCATGATTATACCCTTGTTGAATAAGAAGGAGGAGCCTATGTTGAGACCATGGATGAAGAAGAGATTAATAGAATTTATGTCTAGTTAGTGCACGATCTAGAGAATTTAGAACCATCCAAGGAGGGTGTACTTCATTAGGAAGATGAATAGTTTGTAAGTGACACTACAAGTGTTGCTTGTGATAATTGGGCTCACAAAACATACAAAATGATTGGGTGCGAGTAAAAGGATGAGTCACTCAAATGATTAGACTACACATGGTGAGGAAGTTGGGATTCAATAGGTTACTAAGGTATACTGGTTAAGGAAATCTTGACTCCTTTCCGCATGCCATGGAGACTCAGTGGCAGAATGAAGGGTATTAAAGAAATATGTTGGAGTACACTTTTCATGGGATAGAAGCATGCTCATGGGAAACATATAGAGATGGCCTTTTGGAGTGGTGATAAGTGATAATCACTTTCACCACTAAGTTCACACGAGATAAATTTACCTACACTAATATGTGAATTCCACGGGAAGTCTTCTTCCTCTCATGATGTCTAGGAGTGTGAGAGATCTTGGTCATAGGGCAAGGAGGTGCTACCACCATCACTTTGGGTACATATGTTCTACTCCACATTGTATGGTTATGCGTATGCATGGTATGTCCATGCTGAATTGAAAAGGGAGACTATGAATTGACTAGACGTGACCTCAGGTATGATTCATACTTTTGATTATTTTTCTACTAAGCCTCTGGTTAATGAAACATTGTAGATTATGAAGTGCCTTACATTGGGACATAGTGCAAAAGACTGAGTAAATGATTTTAGAACTATTTGGAGAACCTAACCTTGGGGCACACCTTGATCCTAAGGAAACAGATGAAAAAGAGATGGTCCGATCTTTAAAAGTAAAATAAAATGGAAAACTGATGTATATGATAGATGATGAGGAAGTAGATACACTAGATCTTGAGCACACTAAACATACACGTTTGCAATGGATATAAAAAATGAGAAAGGGTGTGCATATAATGGACCTATGAAAACAAAGAAGGTTAGCATTGGTAGAGAGACAGAGCCTAAGAAGGCCATTATTGGTGATTTCTAGCCAGAACAAGAAGTGGCTAAGATTTTTGAATTACTGTGGGACTTCCAAGGCTTATTTATGGTGGGCTACCATGAGTTAAAGGGATTACATCGTTATCTCAATGAGATGAAAATAAATATGAAAAATGGTGTGCACCCCATTAGGAAGAGGCCTTATAGGATGAATCCTAATCTACATGTGAAGGTAAATGAAGAAATTGACAAGATACTCAAGTCTGGTATAATTGAGCCTATTGAGGAATCTGAATGGGTTAGCCCCATGGTAATAAACATTAAGAAGGATGGGAGGATAAGGATTTGTGTGGACTATAGAGAACTTAATGTTGCATGTGTTATTGATCCTTTTCCCACCCCATTCATAGAGGAAATCCTTGAGGGAGTTGTTGGGCACAAGATTTACTCTTTAAAAGTTGGGTTTTTAGGGTATGATGAAGTGTGCGTAGCGAAGGAAGATCAAGAAAAGAAAAATTTAACCACTTATTTTGGAAGTTTTGCATATACCATGATTCCCTTTAGACTGAAGAATGTGCCAATAGTTTTCTTGCACATTTTTGTGCATTCTTTTTAAGAATTTATCCATAAGTTTTTGAAAGTGTATTTAGATGACCTGATGAGTCTATGGGCTAGTTAAGGACCATTATGACAATTTGAGGCTCATGTTTGAGAGGTGTGGGAAGTTTAACATCTCTCTTAACATTAAGATGTGTATCTTTAAAACACCTTTTGGCATTTTACTTGGGCCTATAATTTTAAAAGGACTATTTAGTAGATTCGTCCCAAGGTAGATGTGATTTTGGGTTTGGAAGAAGCTAACAATTTGAGTGAGGTGCACGGATTCTTCGGTCACATAGGGTACTAGAGGAAGTTTATTAAGGTGTATGCAAATATTTCTATGCCCTTGGAATAATTTTAGATGGAGAAAGGTAAATTCTATTGGGTGATGTGAAACGACATGCATTAAAAACATTAAAGGAAAGGTGACTACTATACCTATTTTGTGCTTTCCTTCATGGGAAAAAATTTACTGGTCATGTTGATGCCTATGCATGGAAATTGGTGTAGTATTAACACAACCTAGAGAAGGAATTGTGAACCATCCCATTTTTTTTACAAGAAGGAAGTTGATGCCAACAGACCGAAATTACAAGAATACTGAGTGCAAAGATTTGTCTATGATCTACATGCTACAAAAGTTCAAAAAATACTAGTTAGTGAAACTTTTCATTTTCTATATAGATAATATGGCACTCAATTACTTCGTAAATAAATATTTTTTGCAAGGGTGCATATTCGAAGGATCCTTATTTTTCAAGAATTTTATTTCAGAGTTGTTGTAAAACCTGATAAGAGTAATTCAAGGCTTGATCATTTATCACGGATCAATTCTGGTGAGGAGGTGAATAACATTGAGGAGATAATGCTAGATGCCTAGCTTTTTTGATATAACTATGTGCCCATGGAACTAGAGGACATTGCGGTGTTCTTGTGCACTAGCAAAGCACTTGAGGGAATGAAAACATTAGAGAAGAAGAAACTTTCAAGTATGCAATGCCTTCTAAATTGATTAGTGGAGATTTATACAAGTTAGGCCATGATGAGGTATTGCACCTTTGGTGTGTTCTAGATCATGAGCATTAGGATATCATGGAATAAGCTCATGGTGGAATAATGGGAGGTCATTATACAAGCGATGCTAACATACGTAAGATTGTAATGGATGGAATTTGTGAAAAGATACTAAGGAATATGTCAAGTTATGTGATCATTGTCAATGCCTATGAAAAATTGGACACATATATGAGATGTCATTGCGACCTATTGCAAGTTCTAATTCTTTTGAGAAATATGCAATTGAATTTGAGGGTCCTATTTCACCACATGTATGTAGGAATGGAACACACTACACAATAACTTATATAGAATATATTACAAGGTTGTTAGAGGAAACACCTACAAAGGATTACACAATGGATACAACAACAATATTTTTATGGGAAAACATTATCAACAGTATGGATGTCCATTAATTTTAACAAGTGATAGGGGACTCATTTCTTAAATGAGATAATCAAAATCCTTTTGGTATAGTTTATGGTGGCACATCATAAGAATTCTCCTTATCATCCATAGTCCAATGGTATTGCAGAAGCTTTCAACAAGATTATGGCATAGACATTGAAAAAATACGTGATGTTAGACAAAAATATCGGGATGATAAAGTATCTATTGTACTTTGGTCATTTAGGACCACTTATAACAGGGTTAACAAGGCCACACCTTTTCAACTGGTGTTTGGTGCAGAGACTATATTTCCTTTAGAATCCATTTTACCTTTCTTGTGTATTGTGCATGCAAGTGGACTTACTTGATGAGAAAGATCTTTGAAGAGTTCCTTGAAAACTGATGAAGTTTGATTATTTGTGCATCATTGCACATTAGAGCTAGAAGATCTAGAAGGCACGGAAAAAAGCATGGAATGATATGCACATCGGGCATAAGACATTTGAGGTTAGAAAGATGGTTCTTTTGTATGATTTGAAGTTTGTGTGCCACCTAGGAAATTAAAATTACATTGGTTGAGACCGTTTATGGTAACACATATACTTGAATCGGGCACTTGTGAATTGTAGGCCTTTGGATGGTACCATTTTTCTTGGTTACTTTAATGGGAATAGGATAAATCCCTACTATAAATAAGGCTTCTAGGTGTTTGTAAGAAGGTAGAATTACTATTTAGATTAGATTTCCTTGTAATGTGTTTCCTTTCATCATTGATATGCTTTGTCAATTTAAGTTATGTGTTTTGGTGTAATAATCACACTTGCATGCACAAAGATGATTACTATATTTTAATTTCATGCGTACCGGACTACGCATACTTTTAGTGTGGGGTGGATTGCAAGTGCATACAAAAGATAAAATTTGTTAGTGTTGAAGGTTTCCTAAGAACTGAAGGAGTGTGCATGTTGATGATGATGTTGGTTGTTGGACTAAAGTACAAGTAAGAAAGAAAGGTTCTACAAATAATGAGAAGGATGGTGGTAATAAGGATGATGCTCATAAGAAAATCCACGTATGAAGAATGGAATCTTAGTGTAACATGAGGTAATTGAGATCGCGTAGTTGGTTATGTACTTGAAAGATAGGGAAGCGGCGTAAGGAGGTTTGCAACTTGAGAAGTAGTGAGTTTGCAAGAAGGTTATGACCAAGCACGTAGTGGAAAATAATAGAAAAGGCGTGAGAAAAGGAGGAAAATCAAACTTAAATCTTTCGTATGGTGGTAGGTTGTGAAAATTTAATGTGGTAAAAATTTGAAAATCTATAAAAAGGTGTTGGGGTAATTTCATTTTTACCTTACCTTGTGAAGAACTTGTGCATTTTCAAGTGAGATTGTTGTGTGAAATCTTTCAAAATTGAGTGTAAATCTAGAGAATTAGTTAACCATATTGAATTACAGACACGATTGAGTGAAAAAGCTAGTTTGGAAGATGGATTGGAGCTTGCGGTAACATGAAAAATTATTTTTAAAGGCATTGAAGGTTATGTTTAGGTTTTCTAGGATTAGGGCATGGTTCAAAGAATAGAGAAAAAGGTGTGAAGAGCATGGTTCATGAATGATCTGAAGTAGGAAGTTTAGGTGGTTTGAAACTAAAAAATAAGGTAAGATATGAGTTGGAAGTTGCGTCTTTAGGATGACATTAAGGAAATAAAAAAACACATCACTCAAGGGAAAGGGCAAGTAAAATCCCATAGTGGAAGATCTGCAAGAGGAATGTTACGCGTAAATGCACGACTGTTGTGGTAAATCAGCGGCACCCCGGATGTTGATCGATTTCTAGTTTGATCATTCCGAGCATCCAGTGTGATTACACAACATTGAAACCTTTCCCCAAGTGTGGGACTTGTAAAATGGGAAAGGAATCTCCAGTTAAGAGGCTGGTTCCTCAACTCCTCTGATCAGGTATATCACTTGCACAATTGCAGAGGTTTGAAATTTCCTAATTCTACTCTAAATTCCAAGGGGGTAAAGATAGGAAATGCAAAGAAATGAAGCTAATACTAATGAGGTGATGCACCAAAGGAGTTGTAGACACCTGATGCTGCATAAAAATACACAATCCATAAGAAAACACAGCACAAGCATGCACAAATTGCTAAAAATTTAATGAAAGATCAAGAAAGCAATGATATATATATGAAAGGATTGAGGGACCTTAATCACAGAACATATATTAACATTTCAGATCCAATACAATGCATTATAGTGATCCGAGAGGCAAAAAAGGTACTTGTATTACATGGAGAGGTAAAAACCTTCACAAATTCTCCAGGAGGAAGAAAAAGAAAGTTGCAGAGCTGAAAAAGTGTCTCCCTTTTGCAAAATGAACTCATTAAAGCTTTTACCACGACCCCAGAGAGAGAAAACATGGGAGAGGTTCAATCATTGAACAAAATTCATTCAAAATAGCATGGGCATCCTTATAGACCCATTCCCGACATTTTTAACCATCTTTGGGAGAGAATGCGAGCCATTCTTCATTAAAAGCGATGGTTGAAATGTCATTTTTGTTCATCACACATGACGAGAGACATTTTTTTATTTTCTCTCTCCAAACTCCACCAAAATGCAAAATTTCACTTGGAATCTTGTAGATAATTTCACTAGCTTTCCATTGATATAAAGAACGTGAAAAAATGAGCTCTGGATCGAAAGTTATGGCCATTTGAAATTTTAGGGCAAAACAGGCCATAAAAAGCAGTCGGCGGGAAAAAAATTCAAATTTTTTACCTTTTTGGTCATTTGGAAAAATTTTCAAAATTTCCCGTGCTCCACCCTCCCGGGACATGTGGCAGCTTTTGATTGGGTGCGGGCCCTTAATGCTTCATTTCCCTTTGTTTTCGCCTTTGGAAAAAATTTCAAAAATTCCCGCCAAGACTATGAGTTGAAGCCACGTGGTGTGTGTTGATTCGCCGTGGGCTTTTCTTCTCTAAATTTTACATCACTACTTTGGCCATTTTTGCCTTGACACGTGGCATAACCCCAATGAGTGTGGGTTTTCCTCCTCAAAATTTCCATGTGGGCTGCCTTGAATTTTTCGAACCACCTGGACACGTGGCGAGATTCTATTGGCTCGCATTTGGGGGGCGGACTTTTCTCTTTGAAATTTCATCCATTTTTTTGGGAAAATTTCCCGAATTCCCCCCTTGCCCCACCTCTGTAGGGCACATGGCATGACATGATTAGTTGGTGGGGGCAGTGGGCCAAAACTCACCTTTTGGATTTTTGGCAAAATACTTCGCCAAAATTTGTAACTCTCCCCCGCGCTCCGAACCTCCGGCTCCTTCGGACACGTGGCACGTTTTTATTGGCCGTGGGGGCCATTCCTCCAAAATTTCCATGTGCCAACACTTAGCCAAATTTTCCAAATTTCACCCCTGGACACGTGGTAGCTTCCGATTCGTTGGCGGGCCTGCGGGAAAAATATTTCCTTTTGAAACCTTTGCCAAAACACTTGGTAAAAAACCAAGTTCTCCTCCGACCCCGCCACTTCCTTGGACACGTGGCAACATCTCATTGGCTGTGGGCCTTTCAGGGGAAAATTTCCCACAAAACTCCACCGAGCCATAACTTCAAAAATACATGGAGTTAGGAGGAAACCTTTACCTTTCGGAAAGGCGAGAAAGAGCTCTATCCAATAATGACATTTCGAGAAGGATTTGAGTGCCTAAAAAGAAAAAAATATGACTGAGGCACAAGAGAGGGGAGAATGGAAGGAGTTAGCCACAAAAATGAGCAGGGGCACATTTTGGATAACAATTCAGTGACTCGAGAGGGTCATTTGCTCGCCTCGTTGGATGAAGTTATCAGTTGCCTGAAGCAATCCATTGGGCATGGAGTCATCATCTTCTTTGTTTGATACCCCAACTGACTAGAACATTGCAAGGATGAAGATGGAAAATCACCTGATGGAGTAAGGCCTGCAAACACATTCCCAGGAACAACAAGCCTGTGCCAAAGCACTTAGGGAAAGAAAACTAACCTATAGCAGAACAATGTGCACAAGCACTTGGAGGAATGAAAACCTAAGCTAATATTTACAAGGTGGAGAATTTCCCTTTAGTAGCAATGCTTTAGATGGATTACATTGACTGGAATCCGCAGTTATTCACCATCCAATGAAGACAATTGGAAGGCATTTCTGTCCTTACACATTGTGACCATGTATGGGCCACTCCAAATGGCATCAAATTTTGAATGCCTCCCGGTTTTGCTCTATCTCGCATCCCATTTTAACACTAGATCTCCAACTTGGAAAGATCTATCCTTGGCCTTTCTATCAAAGGTCTTCTTTATCAAATCCTGATCTTTCTCCATTGCTTGGGATGCCCGATTTCGATCTCTTGGAGCTGAATCAATTCTGCATATCTGACTTCCATAGGCTCAAACTCCAACAACTCCAACTGTTTCATGAGTTCCAATGTTGGAAACTCAAGTGACATGGGCAAAATTGCCTCTCTTCCATAAACAAGCTTGAATGGAGAATTACCTGTAGATCTCTTGGGAGTTATCTTATAAGCCCATAAAGCTGATTTCATTTTAGTATGCCAAGATCTCTGATTTTCATCAAGAGTCCTTCTAATGATCCTCAACAAGTTCTTGTTTGTAGACTCAACCTGGCCATTACCCTGAGGGTAATAGTTTGATGAAGTACTTAGGCAGATCCTGTTCTTGATAGCCCATTTAGTCACCTTGGACCCGATGAATGCCAATGCATTATCTGATATTATTGTAGCAGGTACACCAAATCTGGTTGCTATTCTCTCATAGAAGTCTAGGATGCTAGATTCATTTGCTTCCTTGAGTGCTACTGCTTCAGTGCACTTAGTGAAGTAATCTGTGGCTGTTAGAATCCACTTGTACCCTTGGCTTGAATTGGGATTAATGACTCCAATGAAGTCTAAACCCCATTGCATGAATGGCTGGTCAACTGAAATTGGATGTAATGGAAGGGCAGCTAGCCTCTCTTTACCTGTGAAGAATGCACAATTCTTGCACCTCTTGATCCATGCATAACAATCATTGAAAATCTTGGGCCAATAATAGCCAGCCCTCATGATCTTTAGAGCTGTCACTCTTGGTGCAAAATGACCACTAGCTGGTCCACCATGGAACTCTTCCAACACCCTATGAATCTGATTTGTACTAACGCATCTTAGCAGTACTCCGTTCACATCTCTTTTGTACAAAATACCATCAACAAGGCCATATGGGACACCTGCAATCTAAAGTGTCTTCTTTGTGTCTTGTTCATCTCTGGAGGGAATAGGACTATGCTTAGGAAGTGCATTATACTTTGGGTCCAGAAAGGAGTGGAGACACCATTATTTTCCTCTTGAGTGCTTTCTTGCTTGATGGCTGTCTTGCAACACCAAAACAACCTCCTTTTCCTTGCATGCTTCCTCTTGTTTGCTCAAAGTCAGCTGCTCACACAATCCTTTCCCTCCGACCAACTTGGTGACTTTAATCTCAATGTCATACTCAATGACATGAGTAATCCAACCTGCCCTCTTTTCATTCAAGTCTTTGTTAAGGAGGAAGTCTTTAACTCCCACATTAGAAACAAGCAATTGGACCTTATTATTTGAGACTAAATGCTTGAACTTCTTCAAGCTTCGATTCTTTGCAAGAACATGCTTCTCAATGAAAGAATATCTCACCTCATAGTCCTCCGTGCTTTGGTTGAAGAAAGCAATTGGCTGCTAATCATTTTCCCTTTTTGTTGTACCAAATTTGTAGAAATAGTATCATCACCCCCAAATGCATAGAGGATGAAATCCTTGGAGAAATCCAGGTTGATGAGAGTTGGGGCTTGAGAAATGGATTCTTTGATTGCTTCAAAATTCTCCTTGCCTTCTGTTGTCCATTTGAAATCCATGCTTTTTTTTAACATCATGGTGATAGGTTTGACAAGGGCTACAAAATTTGGGACAAACCTCCGAACAAAATTTATTCTCCCCAAGAAACTTTGAAGGGCCTTCGTGTGGCTTGGAAATGGTAGTGCTCTTATGGTTTCAACTCTTTCTCGGATCAATTGCTAATCCTTCCTCACAATCACATGGATGTTTGGTTGTACCTTGTCCTTTTGAATGCTTTCAACAACGTCAAAGGCTGCCCCAATGCTTGCAAGCTTTGTCAAAGAACTTGGTTCTCTTTTCTAGGAATGGATTTTATGCTAAAGCCCTCAAAATCTTCAATGAGGTCCCATACCCTGTTCTTGTAGCATTTGAGTAGATCATTCTTGACAGCATGCTGCCCCTTAACTTGGTTGACAATCAACTCACTGTCACCAAAGACTTGCAAGTTCTTTATCCCCCTTTTGATTGACCAATGCAATCCTTGTACCAAAGCTTCATATTCAGCAGTGTTATTAGAGCATGCAAACTGAAATCTAAAAGTTGAATAATACTTAACTCCTTGTGATGAAACAAGCATAGCTCCTCCTCCTACCCCTTGTCTACTTCTTGACCCATCAAAAAACAACTGCCATACCTCATTTTCATCCTTGTGGTCTGGCTTGGTAATGCTAGGAATAGGCTGATTTTCTTCATGCATGTAATAGACTCCTAGTCCAGATTCTTCTATTTCTTGATAAGGATCAAAAGCATGCACCTTGTTTGCCCATTCATCGAGTTAGATATGGGATGCTTCCAACCTTGGTGTCACTTCATCAGTTCTTGGGTGATCTTCTTGATCAAATGTTGAACAATTGGCATTGATTTGACTGAGGTGTAAGGCTCAATGTGAAAGTTCTGCAATAGGTTCGAGACTTGATTGTGGCTTTGGTTCCATATCTTGTTACGAATAGCATGTGTGACCAATCATCGGACAAGTAACCCCCAATCTTAGTTGTGAAATCCCTTGCCAAACATAGGGAAAAGAGTGGTGGAAGGTGTATTACGAGACATCTTGCAAAACAACCACGTTGGGACATGCATGTAAAGTAAGACACAAGTTTTTATCACTCCAACTATTGTTATTCTTGCTGTCCCATCCAATTGCACTACCCCTTTGGATATGGTTTCATCTCGAATTCCCAACCGATCAGCTATTTTCTTGGGCATTACTGAACTACTTGCCCCGGAATCTATCATGCAATTGTGTACTAATTGATTTCTAATGATTAATGAAACATAGAATGGAGGGGGCTTCAACATTTTACCTTGCTGTCCTCCATGGTTCCCCTCGGGCTGCCGAGCAGCATTTGTGAGCACTTTCTCATGCATTTGGTTTGCTGATTTGAAGTTGACCAGTCCTTCATGGCAGCTTGTAGCAAATCTCTTTGGCCTGGGATAGATAGTGATTCCCACATTGATATGTTTACATTTGTCTTCTTCATCTGATCAATGATATTGAATGGAGATGAAGTACCCTTTTGTTGTCCCTTGGCCCGCACATTCATTCCTTGTGTATGGATAGTAACAAACTGGCATTTGGGTTGGCCTAGAACTGCTGTTTTAGGCAATCCTTGCGTACTTGGGATTACATTTTGTTTGCCAACATTCTGTGGGGTGATGGAAGGTTGTGGATTGCTTGGAGTTAATGGCTGTTCTTCACCCAGATTTCTTCTTTTTGATCTTGTGTTGGCTGCAACACTTTGGGAAACCGTTTGACTCATGCCACAAAAATCTTACTGCTTGCTAGTTTACAAGTGTGGTATCATTTGGAGCTAATTGCTACTAGAATGTTTCTTGTTGTTGGTCATTTCTTTGACTACCTTCACCCTACACACCATTGTTGTCACCATTAATGATTGATTCAAGGCCTTTGTTGAAGCACATGGATTGGTTGTGAGGTTCATTGCATGGGAAACACCAATCATACTCTTGAGCTATATTGTTTTGTACTGGCACTAATGCTTTAGAGGCAGATGTAGCATTGGGATTATAGGGCTGAAATGGTCTATTGGTAGGAGGCCTTGCTTGATTCAAATTTACAGCTGGATTGGGTGGTCTTTGGGGTTGATATGGCTGCCTGTTAGGCTGAGCTTGGGGCTGGAAAGAAGGTCTAAAACCTTGGGTTTGCTGCCTCTTGAGAGTAACCAGCTCATTGCCTAGATTTTGCAGCTGCTTCATGACTTCTTGAAGCTCATTTGAGGCACTAGAAGATGAAGTAGAAGCTTCATTCAAATTGTGATTTCTAGGAGTGGGAATAGGAGCTAAATTAGACACTTGGCCAATACTTGGGCTCTCTAAACTTGGAAACAATGGCATTGGAGGCCTAGGAGCTAGTTTGCCAGCTTGAATCAAACAATTTTCAGCTCTAATGGCAATGCTATAAGCAATGGGAATAGTTGTGCCTCCCATGGATTGAATTAACATAGAAATATCAGAATTTAAAGCTTTAAGGTAATAAAGAAAAGCACCTTCTTGCACATTGCCTTTGGACTTGCCACTCGGAATTGTCTCCCAAGTCCTTTGAAATTTGAAATTAAAATCGATCAATTGCTCATTGGGAGCTCTCTTAATGATTGTCACTGCTCCAAAAGGGACAATTTGTCTCCCTTTTCAAGAAACTATTCATGGAGGGCTATACATAGCTGATTCCAATTTTGAATAGAACCTAAGGCAAGGCTCCTGAACCATTATAAAGCTTTCCCTTTGAATGAAGATGCCAACAATTTGGCAAAGAACTTGCATCTCATTGATCTCATGGATTGCACAAATGTTAGCAATATCCTTGACATGATCACCAGGAGTGGTCTGATTTTCTCCAGTGAAGTATGGAATGTTCTTCAATGCTGCAACTGGGATTGGATTTTGTGCATTGAGGGCAAGTGGGCTGCTGCCAGTGAAATTGACATAGGGGTTGTTTTGTGCCATTCTGATTGGCCTTAGAACCCTTGTTGATTGAATGAATGGCCTACCAGGTGGAGGAGTTGAGAGAGTTTTGTTTGGTGGAGATGGAGACCTTTGGATTCTCCTCCCACTTTGCCTTCTTCTTGGAGATAACTGCAGATATTCAAACAACACCTCTTCTTCTCCAGCTCTTGACCTTGTAGTGATTCTTCTCATGAGTTTTCAGGTCTACACTGCTAAAACCAGTTTATTCTTCTTCCTTGGAGTCACCAGATGTGTAATTTATAGCTCTTTTAAAGCAAGAAAGTTGCGACAAATGCACATCAATTTTGCTACAATGAAGATGAATACCTCTAAGGTCCCAGTGGGTGTGCCAAAACTGTTGTGGCAAATCAGCAGCACCCCTGGATGTTGATCAAATTTCTAGTTTGATCATTCTAAGCATCCAGTGTGATTACACAACATTGAAACCTTTCCCCAAGTGTGGGACTTGTAAAATGGGAAAGGAATCTCTAGTTAAGAGGCTGGTTCCTCAACTCCTCTGATCAGGTATATCACTTGCACAATTGCAGAGGTTTGAAATTTCCTAATTCTACTCTAAATTCCAAGGGGGTAAAGATAGGAAATGCAAAGAAATGAAGCTAATACTAATGAGGTGATGCACCAAAGGAGTTGTAGACACACGATACTTTGCATAATAATACACAATCCATAAGAAAACATAACAAGCATGCACAAATTGCTCAAAATATAATGAAAGATCGGAAAGCAATGATAGATATATGAAAGGATTGAGGGACCTTAATCATAGAACATATATTAACATTTCGGATCATATACAATGCATTACAGGTGATCCGAGAGGTAAAAAGGTATCTTGTATTACATGGAGAGGTAAAAATATTCACAAATTCTACCAAGGAGGAAGAAAAAGGAAAGTTGCAGAGCTGAAAAAGTGTCTCCTTTTGCAAAATGAACTCATTCTAGCTTTTACAGTGCAAACCACGACCCCAGGAGAGAGAAACATGGGAAAACATGGGAGAGGTTCAATCATTGACCAAAAAGCATTCAAAATAGCATGGGCATCCTTACAGACCCATTCCCTAACATTTTTAACCATGCTGGGAGAGAATGCGAGCCATTCTTCATTAAAAACGATGGTTGAAATGTCATTTATGTTCATCACCACGTGCCAGAGACATTTTTCAATTTTATCTCTCCAAACTCCACCAAAATGCAAAATTGACCATAGAATCTTGTAAAAATTTCATCATATTTCCATTGATATAAAGAATGTGAAAAGCGAGCTCTGGATCGAAAGTTATGGCCATTTGAAATTTTAGGGCAAAACGAGGGCCAAAATGGGTCGATGGGAAAAAATTTCAAATTTTTTTACCTTTTTGTCATTTGGAAAAAAATTAAAATTTCCGTGCTCTCCTAGGACATGTGGCAACTTTTGATTGGGCATGGGCCCTTAATGCTTCATTTCCCTTTTTTTCCTTTGGAAAAAAATTTCCAAAATTCCCATCGGGCCGATGAGTTGAAGCCACGTGGCGTGTGTTGATTTTCCGCGATTTTCTTCTCTAAATTTTCCATCGCTACTTTGGCCATTTTTTTCCTTGATGCGTGGCATAACCCAATGGGTGTGGGTTTTCCTCCTCAAAATTTCCATGTGGGCCTGCCTTGAATTTTTCGAACCACCTGGACACGTGGCGAGATTCTATTGGCTCGCATTTGGGGGTGGTCTTTTCTCTTTGAAATTTCCTCCATTTTTTTTTTCTCGGGAAAATTTCCCAAATTCCCCCTTACCTCACCTCTTTGGGGACATGTGGCATGACATGATTAGTTGGCGGGGGCAGTGGGCCAAAACTCACCTTTTGGATTTTTGGCAAAATACTTCGCCAAAATTTCTAACTCTCCCCCGCGCTCCAAACCTCCGCTCCTTCGGACATGTGGCACATTTTTATTGGCCGCGGGGCCATTCCTCCAAAATTTCCATGTGCCAACACTTAGCCAAATTTTCCAAATTTCACCCTGGACACGTGGCAGCTTCCAATTCGTCGGCGGGCCTGCGGGAAAAATATTTCCTTTTGAAACCTTTGCCAAAACACTTGGTAAAAACCAAGTTCTCCTCCGACCCCCGCCACTTCCTTGGACACGTGGCAGCATCTCATTGGCTGCGGGCCTTTCAGGGGAAAATTTCCCACAAAAACTCCACCAAGCCATAACTTCAAAAATACATGGAGTTAGGAGGAAAACTTTACCTTTCTGGAAAGCTGAGAAAGAGCTCTATCCAATGGTGCCATTTCCAGAAGGTTTTGAGTGCCTAAAAATAAAAAAATTATGACTGAGGCACAAGAGAGGGGAGAATGGAAGGAGTTAGCCACAAAAAATGAGCAGGGGCACATTTTGGATAACAATTTTGGCGACTCAGAGGGGTCATCTGCCTGCTGGATGAAGTTACCAGTTGCCTAAAGAAATCCATTGGGCATGGAGTCATCATTTTCTCTGTTTGATACCCCAACTGACTAGAACATTGCAAGGAGGAAGATGGAATATCACCTGATGGAGCAAGGCCTGCAAACACATTCCCAGGAACAACAAGCTTGTGCCAAAGCACTTAGGGAAAGAAAACTAACCTACAAAGAGAACAATGTGCACAAGCACTTGGAGGAATGAAAACCTAAGCTAATATTTACAAGGTGGAGAATTTCCCTTTAGTAGCAATGCTTTAGATGGATTCCATTGACTGGAATCTGCAGTTCTTCACCATCCAATGAAGACAATTGGAAGGCATTGCTGTCCTTACACTTTGTGACCATGTATGGGCCACTCCAAATGGCATCAAATTTTGAATGCCTCCCGGTTTTTCTCTATCTGCATCCCATTTTAACACTAGATCTCCAACTTGGAAAGATCTATCCTTGGCCTTTCTATCAAAGGTCTTCTTTATCAAAGCCTGATCCTTCTCCATTGCTTGGGATGCCTAATTTCTGATCTCTTGGAGCTCTATCAATTCTGCATATTTGACTTCCATGGGCTCAAACTCCAACAACTCCAACTGTTTCATGAGTTCCAATGTTGGCAACTCAAGTGACATGGGCAAAATTGCCTCTCTTCCATAAACAAGCTTGAATGGAGAATTACCTGTAGATCTCTTGGGAGTTATCCTATCAGCCCATAAAGCTGATTTCAATTTAGTATGCCAAGATCTCTGATTTTCATCAAGAGTCCTTCTAATGATCCTCAACAAGTTCTTGTTTGTAGACTCGGCCTGGCCATTACCCTGAGGGTAATAGTTTGATGAAGTACTTAGGTAGATCCCATTCTTGACAGCCCATTCAATCACCTTGGACCCGATGAATGCCAATGCATTATCTGATATTATTGTAGCAGGTACACCAAATCTGGTTGTTATTCCCTCATAGAAGTCTAGGATGCTAGATTCATTTGCTTCCTTGAGTGCTACTGCTTCAGTCCACTTAGTGAAGTAATCTGTGGCTGTTAAAATCCACTTGTACCCTTGGGTTGAATTGGGATTAATGACTCCAATGAAGTCTAAACCCCATTGCATGAATGGCTGGTCAACTGAAATTAGATGTAATGGAAGGGCAGCTAGCCTCTCTTTACTTGTGAAGAATGCACAATTCTTGCACCTCTTGATCCATGCATAACAATCATTGAAAATCTTGGGCCAATAATAGCCAGCCCTCATGATCTTTAGAGATGTCACTCTTGGTGCAAAATGACCACTAGCTGGTCCACCATGGAACTCTTCCAACACCCTATGAATATGATTTGTACTAATGCATCTTAGCAGTACTCCGTTCACACCTCTTTTGAACAAAATACCATTAACAAGGGTATATGGGACAGCCTACAATCTGAAGTGTCTTCTTTGGGTCTTGTTCATCTCTAGAGGGCATAGGCATGTGCTTAGGAAGTGCATTATACTTTGGGTCCAGCAAGGAGTGGGGACACCATTATTTTCCTCTTGAGTGCTTTCTTGCTCATGGCTGTCTTGCAATGCCAAAACAACCTCCTTTTCCTTGCATGCTTCCTCTTGTTTGCTCAAAGTCAGCTGCTCACACAATCCTTTCCCTCTGACCAGCTTGGTGACTTTAATCTCAATGTCATACTCCATGACACGAGTAATCCAACCTGCCCTCTTTTCATTCAAGTCTTTGTTGAGGAGGAAGTCTTTAACTCCCACATGAGAAACAAGCAATTGGACCTTATTGTTTGAGACTAAATGCTTGAACTTCTTCAAGCTTCTGATTACTGCAAGAACATGCTTCTCAATGAAAGAATATCTCACCTCATAGTCCTCCAGGCTTTGGCTGAAGAAAGCAATTGGCTGCTCATCATTGTCCTTATTTTGCTGTACCAAAATTGCAGAAATAGTATCATCACCCCCAAATGCATAGAGGATGAAATCCTTGGAGAAATCCGGGTTGATGAGAGTTGGGGCTTGAGAGATGGCTTCTTTGATTGCTTCAAAATTCTCCTTGCCTTCTGCTGTCCATTTGAAATCCATGCTTTTCTTTAACATCTTGGTGATAGGTTTGACAAGGGCTACAAAATCTAGGACAAACCTCCAACAAAATTTATTCTCCCCAAGAAACTTTGAAGGGCCTTCTTGTGGCTTGGAAATGGTAGTGCTCTTATGGCTTCAACTCTTTCTGGATCAATTGCTAATCCTTCTTTGGAGACAATGTGACCAAGGAGCTTTCCTTCATGGGCTAAGAAAATACATTTTTTAGGGTTCAAGGAGACTCCAAATCTTCTGCACCTTTGGAACACTTGTCTCAAATGAGAGAGGTGGTCTGCTGTATTTTTGAAAAAATAGTGATATCATCAAGATATATTAGCACTATGTTGTTAATCAAACCTTTGAACGCCATGTCCATTACTCTTTGGAAGGTGGCTCCAGCGTTGGACAGCCCAAATGGCATTTTCCTATATGCATAAGTTCCCCATTTGGTTGTAAAGGCTGTCTTGAACTGATCTTCTTCCTTCACCGTAATCTGATTGTACCCTGAATAGCCATCAAGTAGTGAAAACCTTTCGGAGCTAGCAACAACTTGCAAAATCTACTCCATGGAAGGAAGTGGATAATGATCCTTGAGAGATGCTCTATTCAAATCTCTAAAGTCAACACACAATCTGATTTCCCCACTCTTCTTTCTGACTGGAACCAAGTTGGCAACCCAACTAGAATGCTTGATAGGGAATATGATTCTTGATTCTATCAACTTATCCAACTCTTTCCTCATGAGAGGCTCCATGTGGGGGTTGACTGGCCTTTGTTTTTGCCTGATGGGTTTAGTACTGGGGTCCAATTCAATGGTGTGTTGAGCTAACTCGGGATTGAAACCTTTCAAATCTTCATAGCTCTAGGCAAACACATCAGGGAATTCTTGACAAAGTTGTATGAACTCATACCTTTCTTGCTCAGTTGTCATCTTGCCAACTTGGAGTGATTTGCCTTCTTCCACCGAGATGGACACTGAATCTTCTCTCTTCACTTGGATGTTTGCTTTCTCCTTCCTAAACTGATCATTAGGGTTGAAAATGGACTCCAAAGTAATAAGTCCCTTTGGTAGTTTGTTGGTTCTCAGTTGCACCACTTGGTCACCATACTGCTGCTCCAACTTTTCCTGATTTTTGGTTGAGAATTCAGCCTCTTCTTGCAAGAAATGGATGATTTGCTGATCATTTTCAAACACTTGCCATCTTACATTGTTGTCTGGCACTAAAGGCCTCACAATCACATGGATGTTTGGTTGTACCTTGTCCTTTTCAATGCTTTCAACAACATCAAAGGCTGCCCCAACTGCTGCAAGCTTGTCAAGAACTTGGTTCTCTTTTCTAGGAATGGATTTTATGCCAAAGCCCTCAAAATCTCAATGAGGTCCCACACCTTGTTTTGTCGCATTGAGTAGATCATTCTTGGCAGCATGCTGCCCCTTAACTTGGTTGACAATCAACTCACTTGTCTCCAAAACTTGCAAGTTCTTTATCCCCTTTTGATTGACCAATGCAATCCTTGTACCAAAGCTTCATATTCAGCAATGTTATTAGAGCATACAAACTGAAATCTAAAAGATGAATAATACTTAACTCCTTGTGGTGAAACAAGCATAGCTCCTCCTCCTCTACCCCTTGTCTACTTCTTGACCCATCAAAAAACAACTGCCATACCTCATTTTCATCCTTGTGGTCCGGCTTGGTGATGCTTAGGAATAGGCTGATTTTCTTCATGCATGTAATAGACTCCTAGTCCAGATTCTTATATTTCTTGATAAGGATCAAAAGCATGCACCTTGTTTTCCCATTCATCAAGAGTTAGATCCGGGATGCTTCCAACCTTGGTGTCAGCTTCATCAGTGCTTGGGTGATCTTCTTGATCAAACGCTGAACAATTGGCATTGATCTGACTTGGGGTGTAAGGCTCAATGTGAAAGTTTGCAATAGGTTCGAGACTTGATTGTGGCTTGGTTCCATATCTTGTTACGAGCGAACATGTGTGACCAATCATCGACAAGTAACCTCCAATCTTAGTTGTGAAATCCCTTGCCAAACATAGGGAAAAGAGTGGTGGAAGGTGTATTATTGAGACATCTTGCAAAACAACCACGTTGGGACATGCATGTAAAGTAAGACACAAGTTTTTTATCACTCCAACTGTTGTTACTGCTGTCCCATCCAATTGCACTACCCCTTTGGATATGGTTTCATACTGAATTCCCAACTGATCAGCTATTTGCTTGGGCATTACTGAACTACTTGCCCCGGAATCTATCATGCAATTGTGTACTAATTGATTTCTAATGATTAATGAAACATAGAATGGAGGGGGCTTCAACATTTTACCTTGCTTTGTCCTCCATGGTTCCCCTCAGGCCGGGCAGCATTTGTGAGCACTTTCTCATGCATTTGGATTTGCTGATTTGAAGTTGACCAGTCCTTCATGGCAGCTTGTAGCAAATCTCTTTGGCCTGGGATAGATAGTGATTCCCACATTGATATGTTTACATTTGTCTTCTTCATCTGATCAATGATATTGAATGGAGATGAAGTATCCTTTTGTTGTCCCTTGGCCTGCACATTCATTCCTTGTGTATGGACAGCAACAACTGGCATTTGGGTTGGCCTAGGAACTGTTTTAGGCAATCCTTGCGTGCTTGGGATTGCATTTTGTTTGCCAACATTCTGTGGGGTGATGGAAGGTTGTGAATTGCTTGGAGTTAATGGTTGTTCTTCACCCAGATTTCTTCTTTTTGATCTTGTGTTGGCTGCAACACTTTGGGAAACCATTTGATTCATGCCACAAAAATCTTCTGCCTGCCAGTTTACAAGTGTGGTATCATTTGGAGCTGATTGCTGCTGGAATGTTTCTTGTTGTTGGTCATTTCTTTGACTACCTTCACCCTCCACACCAGTTGTTGTCACCATTAATGCTTGATTCAAGGCACCATTGAAGCACATGGATTGGTTGTGAGGTTCATTGCATGGGAAACACCAATCATACTCTTGAGCTATATTGTTTTGTACTGGCACTAATGCTTTAGAGGCAGATGTACCATTGGGATTATAGGGCTGAAATGGTCTATTGGTAGGAGGCCTTACTTGATTAAATTTACAGCTGGATTGGGTGGTCTTTGGGGTTGATATGGCTGCTGTTAGGCTGAGCTTGGGGCTGGAAAAAATGTCTAAAACCTTGGGTTTGCTTTCCTCTTGAGAGTAACCAGCTCATTACCTAGATTTTGTAGTACGCTTCATGACTTCTTAAAGCTCATTTGAGGCACTAGAAGATGAAGTAGAAGCTTCATTCGAATTGTTATTTCTAGGAGTGGGAATAGGAGCTAAATTAGATGCTTGGCCAAGACTTGGCTCTCTAAACTTGGAAACAATGGCATTGGAGGCCTAGGAGCTAGTTTGCCAGCTTGAATCAAACAATTTTCAGCTCTAATGGCAATGGTAAAAGCAATGGGAATAGTTGTGCCTCCCATGGATTGAATTAACATAGAAATATCAGAATTTAAAGCTTTAAGGTAATAAAGAAAAGCACCTTCTGCTATTGGCCTGACTGCCACTGGAATTCTCTCCCAAGTCCTTTGAAATCTGAAATTAAAATCAGTCAGTTGCTCATTGGGAGCTCTCTTGATGGTTGTCATTGCTCCAAAAGGGACAAGTTGTCTCCCTTTTCCCCAAACTGCTCATGGAGGGCTATACATAGCTGATTCCAATTTTGAATAGAACTTGAGGCAAGGCTCCTGAACCATTGTAAAGCTTTCCCTTTGAATGAAGATGCCAACAATTTGACAGCAACTTGCATCTCATTGATCTCATGGATTGCACAAATGTTAGCAATATCCTTGACATGATCACCAGGAGTGGTCTGATTTTCTCCAGTGAAGTATGGAATGTTCTTCAATGCTACAACTGGGATTGGATTTTGTGCATTGAGGGCAAGTGGGCTGCTGCCAGTGAAATTGACATAGGGGTTGTTTTGTGCCATTCTGATTGGCCTTAGAACCCTTGTTGATTAAATGAATGGCCTACCAGGTGGAGGAGTTGAGAGAGTTATGTTTGGTGGAGATGGAGACCTTTGGATTCTCCTCCCACTTTGCCTTCTTCTTGGAGATAACTGCAGATATTCAAACAACACCTCTTCTTCTCCAGCTCTTGACCTTGTAGTGATTCTTCTCATGAGTTTTCAGGTCTACACTGCTAAAACCAGCTGATTCTTCTTCCTTGGAGTCGCTAGATGTGTAATTTATAGCTCTTTTAAAGCAAGAAACTTGCAACAAATGCACATCAATTTTGTTGTAATGAAGATGAAGACCTCTAAGGTCCCACCGGGCATGCCAAAATTGTTGTGGCAAATCAGCAGCACCCCTGGATGTTGATCAAATTTCTAGTTTGATCATTCCAAGCATCCAGTGTGATTGCACAACATTGAAACCTTTCCCCAAGTGTGGGACTTGTAAAATGGGAAAGGAATCTCCGATTAAGAGGTTGGTTCCTCAACTCCTCACGATCGGGTATATCACTTGCACTATTGCGAGAGGTTTGAAATTTCCTAATTCTACTCTAAATTCCAAGGGGTAAAGATAGGAAATGCAAAGAAATGAAGCTAATACTAATGAGGTGATGCACCAAAGGAGTTGTAGACACCTGATGCTACATAAAAATACACAATCCATAAGAAAACACAGCACAAGCATGCACAAATTGCTCAAAATATAATGAAAGATCAGGAAAGCAATGATAGATATATGAAAGGATTGAGGGACCTTAAGCACAGAACATATATTAACATTTCAGATCCAATACCATGCATTACAGTGATCCAGAGGTAAAAAAGGTACTGTATTACATGGAGAGGTAAAAATATTCACAAATTCTACCAAGGAGGAAGAAAAAGGAAAGTTGCAGAGCTGAAAAAGTGTCTCCCTTTTGCAAAATGAACTCATTTTGGCTTTTACAGTGTAAACCACGACCCCAGGAGAGAGAAACATGGGAAAACATGGGAGAGGTTCAATCATTGACCAAAATGCATTCAAAATAGCATGGGCATCCTTACGGACCCATTCCACGAGATTTTTAACCATCTTTGGGAGAGAATGCGAGCCATTCTTCATTAAAAACGGTGGTTGAAATGTCATTTTGTTCATCACCATGTGCGAGAGACATTTTTAAATTTTATCTCTCCAAAATTCACCAAAATGCAAAATTGACCCTAGAATCTTGTAGAAAATTTCACCATATTTCCATTGATATAATGAACGTGAAAAATTGAGCTCTGGATCGAAAGTTATGGCCATTTGAAATTTTAGGGCAAAACAGGGCCAAAACAGGTCGGCGGGCAAAAAATTTCAAATTTTTTACCTTTTTGGTCATTTGGAAAAATTTTCAAAATTTCCCGTGCTCTGCCCTCCCAGGACATGTGGCAGCTTTTGATTGGGCGTGGGCCCTTAATGCTTCATTTCCCTTTGTTTTCGCCTTTGGAAAAAATTTCCAAAATTCCCCGCCGGGCCGATGAGTTGAAGCCACGTGGCGTGTGTTGATTCCATAGGCTTTTCTTCTCTAAATTTTCCATCGCTACTTTGGCCATTTTTTTCCTTGACACAAAGCATAACCCCAATGGGTGTGGGTTTTCCTCCTCAAAATTTCGATGCGGGCCTGCCTTGAATTTTTCAGAACCACCTGGACACGTGGTGAGATTCTATTGGCTCGCATTTTGGGGGTGGTCTTTTCTCTTTGAAATTTCCTCCATTTTTTTTTTCTCAGGAAAATTTCCCAAATTCTCCCCTTGCCCCACCTCTTCGGGCACGTGGCATGACATGATTAGTTGGCGGGGGCAGCGGGCCAAAACTCACCTTTTGGATTTTTGGCAAAATACTTCGCCAAAATTTCTAACTCTCCCCTACGCTCCAAACCTCGGCTCCTTCGGACACGTGGCACATTTTTATTGGCCGCGGGGCCATTCCTCTAAAATTTCCATGCACCAACACTTAGCCAAATTTTCCAAATTTCACCCCTGGACACGTGGCAGCTTCCGATTCATCGGCGGGCCTGCGGGAAAAATATTTCCTTTTGAAACCTTTGCCAAAACACTTGGTAAAAAACCAAGTTCTCCTCCGACCCCCGCCACTTCCTTGGACACGTGGCAGCATCTCATTGGCTGTGGGCCTTTCAAGGGAAAATTTCCCACAAAAACTCCGCCAAGCCATAACTTCAAAAATACATGGAGTTAAGAGGAAAACTTTACCTTTCTGGAAAGATGAGAAAGATCTCTATCCAATGGTGACATTTCCAGAAGGATTTGAGTGCCTAAAAAGAAAAAAAATATGACTGAGGCACAAGAGAGGGGAGAATGGAAGGAGTTAGCCACAAAAATGAGCAGGGGCACATTTTGGATAACTGATACCCAGATGGAGTAATAATAGGGAAGGAATGGGTATTCCATGGTAGGAAAATGGTAGTAAGTGATTAGAACCATCGAATAGACACTACTACACGAAGATTATGATATAACTTGTTCAAAATCGAAGAAAAGAAATCCGGAGGGCAAGGCTGTATATGATGATGAAGGAGAGAAAAAATTTTAGAAGGTAGGGTTGATTTAATTAGATGATCTCCCATACTTTGGAAATCCAAAGTGACTATACCAATGGTTAATGTCGAGCATTCAAGAGGATTTATTTTGTTTTTATAGTATGAGGACGCACTTAATTGCAATGCTAATTTACAAGTATACTGGACTTTAAAGCAAAACTGTAGAACTTCCTTTGGACTTAGATAATGTTGATGAAGTAAAGAAGGCTACCAAGGAGTTCAACTATCAGTGAGGGAGTCACATAATGGAAATTTTGAATCTTGATGACCTGTTATGAGAATAACAACACACAGATTGACTAAAATGAATGGAAAAGAATGATGGTAGAAAGTAAACAAGCGGTGGATGTATACTACAAGGAATAGTATGTAGGGAACAATCTATAACCTCACGTGATTTGTAGTTGAATAAATTATTAAGGAGGCCCTCGCAGGTGACAAAATCACGTTTGGGAATATTTTTTTGCTGATAGTATTTTCTAATATTGGGGTACCAAATGGACCCAATGATAAGATATGGGAGTACCACTAAGGAATTTAAATCCCATGTGGAAATATTTTCCAAGTATAAATGTGAAAATATAACCCCTGCATATAAGTTTCAGGAGATAGGTGGTACAAGAGTATGCATAATGCATTTGGACTAGAGTGGTGCATTCCCGGTGAGTTACCCACGTAGTTGGAGGGAAAGGAAGATTTTTGTATATCAACACTTCTACATTGGACACTTTGAGTTGAAAGATGCAACGAAGAGCCCCTGGTGTAAGCTACCCTTCTCTTTCATAATAAAAATATTTCCAAACTGTTGTGAATAGGTTTAAGGAAGTACACAAGATCACAATTGATGCAGATAAGATATATTATGAAAATCATACTTTATGTCAGATGTTGGTTTACCCAAAGAAGAGTGCATATGAGGAAAATATGATATCAACATGACAAGGTTGGTTACTTTTCCAATAATAGGAGTGATGAATGTGAAATTTTATATATATCTGAAGCTAAGCATGGTCTCTAGAGAGTATGTGGAGGATGATTTGACTATTCCCAAGGAGCCGACGGGGAAGAATACGATCAAGCATAAGAGAGCGCGTTGAACTACCCCTCCTATTAGTGAAGAGGAATAAGGAATTGATGATGAACCCGCGACCCAAAGTGCAAACTATCAATAAAACCCCTTTGCGTAAGGAATTTGAGCCAAGTGAAATTTTAAGGATCCAATATTCAAGAAACAAACACCCAATCAAAAAGAAGAAGAAGGTTTCTAGTGAGGACACAAAAAAAATTGAGGAGGAAGAGAGGGATGAAGAGGAAATCATGCAACCTAGCCCCCATATACATCATGTTGAAGAGTCTAACGCAAAGGATCATAATGCACATTGTGAGGAGATCCACGATGCTAGATGTGGATATGGAGGGGGTTCATGCTTCCACCGCCCACATTTTAGAGGAAAGGTAGGAGCCCAAATTTAAGTGCATTGTTGAAACTGAAGTTGGCGCCAAATTGAAAATTAAGTAGAGTGCATTGTTGAAGATGTCATGTGTGGAGAGGTGGAGAAGAGTGAAGATAAAATAAGAGGATCGAGTATACCCTTGCTTTAAGTTTTCCAAATGGTTCTGAAGAAAGAGAGGACTGAAGCATACACCACGAGGGATTGATGATGTAGTATGATGACAATATAAATAAGGTGTTTCATGAACGATTTCAAAGCATAGTGGTCATAGAGGAATTGTTTTGTTGGTAGTTTTTCAAGAAAGAAGAAAAATTTCACGTACCGGGAAGATGTTATCCTAGGCATTCCAGGTAACATATGGAGGAGTAGGAATTCAAAGTTAATAAGCAATTGTTAATAGAGACTTGTCAAAGTCTAATCCGGGAGAAGCATACCTAATAGCAAACTCCCATAGTTGATAGATGAATAAGCGTGTTAAACACTCAAAAAGTTATCGGCGGAGACACGAAGTCACAATTTTGGATAAGGACTACGAATAAGAAACCCACAAAAATATATTGAGGAGAAGGAAAAGGAGAAAGATAATATCAATGCATAGTTGAAACATGAGGTAAGAGAAGAGAGGGGGGAGGACATGAGCCACTTATAAAAAGGAGAATGCATCGAAATGTAATTACACTTGCACACCCAAATTTTGTACCCTAAATTTAGATTACCTATGATTCAGCCCTTCATTTCCTAGAATATCTAGCGCGTGATTATAAGTGAAAATCCAACTCTTGCCTTGGAATCTATAGAAGATGTGTTTCCACAAAAAAACAATAGGAAAAATAACAGGTAGAAGCACCCCTTACGCAATATAGTGAGTTGGTTGGAGTGGTCAAAGAAGCTACGCATATTATAGAGGTAGTATATGACAAGCTGAGGACTTCAACCATGTTGTGGGTTTGCTAGTGGCCAAGGATGAAGCATAGTTGAAGGAGTTCCAGGCCAAAAATAAGAGTAACATGGTAGAATGAGAAAGGATTTTACACAGGTTGAACAAAAGAGGAGGTAATCGACTTGTTGAGGATCCGAATAAAAATTAAACTTAAGGAACTCCTCCCTAGGTAACATACATGATGGACGCGCTGAATAACATAGGTAAACAACTAGAGACTTTGATTAAGTAGATGAAAGGAAGGGGTGAAGATTTAACAATAGAAGAGGTTACAAATATTTTTGGTGATGCACCTATACATGGGAGTAGGGAGTTAGAAGGGTGGAAGGAGTTAGAGAAAATAGTGATTCAATAATTTCCACTCCTCCTCACTCAATAAACAACTTGATTCTTTTATTCTTTAGTGCAAGTCATACATTCAAATTCTTTATTCTTTGATTTTGGTGGAGTACTATATGACTATTTTACACAAGCGAGAATGTCGTGTTGTTGAGGATGGACAACATACCTAGTGTGGGGTAATGTTGGTTGATGAAAAAATGAATAACTATTGGGATAGGAATAGACATGCGCACATGCATAGTGATGGATGTAGCTCTTGGGAAAATGAACATGATGAGCGCGCATAGGTACATAGGAAAACCGTCGGGACTTAGCCAATTTTCTAGGAACAAGCTAAGAATAGACTTGGAGTATGCAACACGCAAGGAGACTTTGGTGGCTAAGAAGAGTCTATTTTTGGGATAAAGGCACATGCACGTGTTAGGATAATAATAGGATTAAAGAAGAGTTTATATTTGGATTAATCTATTATTAGACTTTTTAGAAAAGCATGCACTGCTTTATTGATGTACACATGGCTATTTTGAGGATATAATCTATATTTGAGATGGATGGTTGGTGAAGAGCATGTCTTTACCCATATATATTAGATGATTTGTATAATTTTAAACACCATGTATGAGACCGTGTGTGTAATGTAATAGGCTTATGTTGTTATGATGTTATGAGCTCATGACTCTGTGGTGACTATGTTTATGTATTCAAATTCTATTATGTAATTCTTCTTAGTTATTAATGGATAGTTGTGGTTGGGTGTAATAATTGATGTCTTTGATCATGGTACTTATATGGTGCATCTAATATTAATTCTTATTGGATCTATTATGATTTATGTTTTGTGTAATGGTAAAGGTTATTATTTATAATTGAGAATGTGATATGTTGATGGTTAATACAAACACACATGCTAACATGTTGACAATATTTCATAAAAAGGGACATGGTAGGCTTTGCATACTTTGGGTGAGTGTTTAGATATATCTAAATGAAGTGATAGTGTACATATGCAATTGAGTACAAATAAAATACTAAATCCATGGATGAAAAATTTGATTGATGTGGGAATCTTTATAAGGATGCTTTCTTTTAGGCTTTATGCTTTTACTTTTGAAATAGATAGAAGGTTGATCAATGTGGGAAGCCTTCACTAACATGATATGAGATGGTATCCATTCTTCGAGGGAGTGGTCTAAATTTTTCTTTATGATTTTAGATTTTGGAATTTTCTTTTATAAATGGCATGGTATGTGATAGATATCCTTGAGGATTATTCTACACTTTTGAAAATTTTATGCTTTTATGAAAAACTATCCTTCATGGGAGCGGTTTGTTTTCTTTTGGATAGAATAGCTTTTAAGATGAGCATCCATGAAATTTTGAATTTATATGGAAGAGTTGGGGATAGCTAGGTAAACCACTTAGGAGGAGATGAATAATGTATAAGTGACACCCATGGACCCTTAGTGTGGTTCCATTAAGTAGATAAGGAGGCGGTGAATGTAATGATGATGGAATTATCACCAAGAAGGAAGAACTTATCCATAAGGAATATGCAATCAACAAAACCGTGGCTCCCATATTCACGGTCATAGGTAGGAAAGTGATGGTAGACCTCATAGTTCCAAATCATTACGATGAAGGGTGGAAGAGGTTAATAATGGATGGATGACCACTAAGATAAATAAATTCATGTTGGTAGGTATTTTAACAGTAGAAAGGCCATAAATTTAATGCATTAAGAGGTTCTAGTTTTGGTTTACCATCAGGGAAACCGATCGATAGGCTCAGAGACCCATATTTATGCATGATAATATATGGTCCAATCATGTTGGGAGAAAACATTCCACATTGAATTCTTTCTAGATTAGTGGCATTCTAATTTTATTTAAGGAAAAGGTCACCAATGTTAAAGTCACATTCCTTGACATTTTTGTCGTAAGCATGTTTAATGTGCTCTTGATAGAAATGATGATGTTCAAGATCAAGATGGTGTCCTTTATTTAATAACTCAAGTTGTGTTAGGTGATCTTAGTGATATTATTTGTTAGAGAGGATGTCATGAAGATAAATGCACAAGGATAGGATTTGGAATTCAAGAGGAAGAATGACCTGGAGTCATAAACGAGAGAAAAGGAGTAACTCTCATAGGCGTTTGGATGATATTCGATAGGCCTAAAGAGAAAAGGGTTATGAAGGTGCCAATTATGACGTTATTTATCAAAAATATTGGAAAATTTATTACAAAGGTTCTTATTAGTGAATTCAAATTAACCGTTAGCTTGAGGATGGTATGGAGAAGAGAAGAAAAAAATTATTATTGAATGAATCACAAAGATTTTGAGATCCTTTTTAAAATACTTTATGTTATCCATGAGGACTTTTTGGGGAACGCCGAAGAAAAAAATGATGTGCTAATAGATGAAATTACATATTTTATTAGATTTAGTTGATGTAAGTGTAATTTGTTCCACCCATTTGGTGAAGTACTCAATAGTGGTGATGAGAGAATTATGGCATTGGGAAGAACATAGATTGATGAGGCCAATGAGGTATAATCCCCATTTTGAGAATGGCCAAAGGTCTTGAGCTGAATGTAAAGGCGACTAGGAAAGTAGATTAGATTGGAATGTTTTGGAATTTAACACATTTCCTAACATACTTACATCATTCTTGGTTAAGAGAGCGTCAATAATAACACATGTGAAGGATTCGCTTGGTGAAAACCAAACCTCTAAAATGGCCACCACACATCTTGTCATGGACTTCTTGGATAACTCGAGTGGATTCTTGAGATTTAAGACAACAAAGAAAGATGTCATTGAAGCCACACTTGTAAAGAATGCCAAAAAGGATGACATAGTGGTTATCAATTTGAAGAAAATACCTACTACTTTTTTTAGATAGGTCGGAGGATGATTGATTAAGAGAGATAGTCAAATATTTGAGAATATAAAGATAACGAGGGTTAGATTTGATAAGTTTGACACCAACTAACTCACTAAGATCGGTTGGTTTATCAATGAGATGAATTATGATGGATAGCTTAGACTTTTCCATAGACCAAGGGATAAGAGATGTGAGAAAAGCCATAGTGTATGGGAAGAGGTTAGATGATCAGGCGATAGTTTGAATGGTATAGAAATCAAATTCCCCAAGAAGGAATTCGACAATATCCTTATACTTTTTAAGAATATCATTATTACATTGATATATTACTTTGACTTGATTAATGATGAGTTTAGAATCCCGATAGATGTCGAAGATTTGGATGGCAAGTAAGATGGCTCTTTGGAGGCGTAATATGAGAGCTTCATATTCATTCATATTTTTTATGAATTCAAAATTAAGTTTATAGGTGATAGGAATAGGAGTGTCCCAAGAAGGAATGATAATGATGCCAACGCCCACCACTCTTGTCGACACATAGAGCCTTCCAAGAAGAGTGTCATTTTGAGAGGAGAAAAATCATGTTCAAATTTGTTGAGAGAATTGTTTAGAAATTTCTCATGAGGAAGATGGGTATAAAGAAGAGGGGCATCAACTAATTGATCTGTGATAGCCTTTCCTTTGATTGATTATTGAGAAATCATTTCTAGGTCAAAATCTATCATGGGCATGAGCCATCGAGTGATATGATCACTATGGTAAGGCTTAGAATGTATGGTTTTGAGAAGATGAAATATAGTGATGCCATATGTATTATGATAGAGAAGATAATGACAAAGCTTATAATTAGCAAAGAAAAGAGCATAACACAAATGTTTAGCTTGATGTAGTGAGTCTCATAATCTTGAAGGATGTAAGCGATGTAATACATGGCGATATATCTACTTTTCTCATCATGATATACCAACATGGCACGCAAAGCATGATCATAGGTAGAGACATAGAGATAAAAGGCTCCCCCTCGCATGGAGGGGTAAGCATAGGTAGAGATATGAGATAATGTTTGAGATCCTCAAAGACTTTTTGGTATTTCTCATCCCAATTGAAGTCCGTGTCTTTACAAAGAAGGTGATGAAAGGGTTGTAAATGATCATAAAGTTGTTAGATGAAATGGTGGAATGATTGAATTCATCCTTGAAGATTGTGAAGATTTTTTAATTTAAAAGGAGAGGGAATTTCAAATATGGCTTTGATTTTGGCGGGGTAAACTTCAATTACAATGGATAGAAATGATAAATCCAATGAGTTTACCAATAAGCACTTAAAACACACACTTGGATTGATTGAGATGAAGGAAGAAGAAGATAAAGCACTCAAAAAGGACCTGAAGGATGACAAGGTGGTTGTGTCGATGCTTGGATTTACCAAAAAGGTCATCAACGTAGTCCTCTACTATATTATGGATGAGATCATGAAAGATGTAAGTCATGGGTCGCTAATGGGTGGCTCTGGAATTTTTCAAACTAAAGGGCATAATGAGATAGAAAAAACTCCCCTAAGGAGTGATGAATGATGTCTTATGTTAGTCTTCTCGTGTAATGAAAAATTGATTGTATCTAGAAAATCCATCCACAAGAGAAAACATCTCATGGCATGTAGTAAGGTCCATGAGTTGATCGATGTTAGGAGGAGGAAAATCATTTTTAGGGAAAGGAAGATTTAGATATCGAAATTCAGTGCATATGTGAAGCTTTCTTGAAGCTTTAGAAATGGGTATGATATTGGAAACCCATTGGGAATAGTCGATAGGGATGATGAAATTGGGAGAAAGGAAGTGTTGAATCTCCTCTTTAAAAAGGAGGGCAACTTGAGGGTGTACACAAGGAAGATTTTACTTAATTGACTTAGCGTTAGGAAAGGTCACGATCTTATAGAAAATGATGAAAGGATCTAGACCTGACATATCAATGTACTGCCATACGAAGGCTTGGATATGTCTAGAAAGGAAAGAGGTGAAATATTTAAGCTCTTGCAGATCAAGATATTGACCCATTTTAAGGATGTGGGACTCTTATGGAGTCCCCATGTTGATGTCGATGGTGGATTGTTTGAGAAGGGTGGATGTGTCTAGTGGTAAGGTCTTATGAAGATAGGAATATTTTTCCCCCATGTAGGAAAGGTTGGAATCATGATCATTGCATTGAAGATTATCGATGGTAGGGAATATTCCTCTATCATTTTCAGAAATTAAAGAGGTAGAGACCTAGATTTTCCATCACAATGATAAGTGACGGGTCCTAAGGTAATGTTGGAGATTTAAAAAAATCTAGAGGAGATAGAAAAGTATCACCCATATCTATAATGTCATGGGATGGATAAGATGTAGGATTGATGTCCATGATAACTAAAAATGTTGGAAGAGGGCTTGTAAATTGTTCCTTATAGCCCAACCCAAATTTTTCATGGGGTTTGTGAGATTGGTCAATGATGAGGTAATGCATTCCTTGTTCATAATGCCCCATTCCAAATCCTTTCCAGGCATAACAATGAAGATAGATGTATAAAAAGGATTTCTTATAAATAAAGTCAAATTGTTTGGTATATGATTTGTTGTGCAGTTGAGTGTCAATGTGGGAGGAAAGATGATCAATGATGCCATAGATAAGGTTGGTATGGAGATGAGATGGACCAAAAAATGATATCCCCAACATTAGGTTGATACATCACAACTCTTTCGAGTCTACCTATCTATGAGGCATGGGAAGAACAATAAGTGTGAGGAGATGATCCTCCCCTAGTGTGAACTGATCCATTACTTTACCTAAGGAGTCATCATTGGGAAGTTTAGACACAAAAATGTATGAGATAGTGGATGATTCAAAAGAACCTTGTGTGTGAATGAGCACATCATTAGAACGATAAGTCATGTGACATGCTTTGAATAGAGTAATGTATTCAGGAGAGTTAATATTTTCCCCTTGTGTTTGTACTTAATGCATCGATGGTGGAAGGAATGAAACACATTACGCAAATATATTTTCATCCAAGGAGCATATTGTATTGAAACTCCCACTCTATGATATAAAATATATTGTGGAGGAGTTTTTCAATGACATAGATGGGGAGAATAATTGTTCCCAAAGAAGGGAAGTAACATCATTGAATGCATGAAGGACCACGAGTGATTAGAAGAAAATGGAATTAAAGAGCTTAAGGTGACAAAAGGTGTGAGATGAGATGATGTTTAAGATGGCTCCATTTTCAATCATAGAATGAATAATAAAAGTGTCATTGATATGCATAGTGATGAAGAGGGTAAGGTCATTCTCTTATGGTGATATGTCAGGGATTTTAGTGTCATCAAAGGATATGGAGGATGAAGCAGTGAAAGTGATTACACAAGAGATGTAAGAGGATGATCCTCATCACTAAGAGTAGGTATATGTTTGAGAGCTTCCATGAGAGATTTCCAATGATCTGGAGAGCTTTAGATGAGCTCATAGAGTGAAATCTTAACTGAGGCCTATAGAGTTGTTTAATAATGCTTTGTTCAATGGCAGCACGCCGAGGGAAAATAAGATAGACACCTTAGGTTCGATGAATAATGTGGTTGAGTAGGTGGTTGAAAGTCATGGGGATGAGAATGGGTTGTGATCCAAATAATATTAATGAAGAGAGGAACATCTTATTTAGGAAATGTTGAGGTTGGAGGAGGGATGAAAACATAAGTTTTAGATGAGTGAGGGGATTTAGATATCTTAGTGGATGAAGATGAAGAAATGAAAGCAGTCTATGAAGGAGTGCAGTCCCCTTGAAGAAGGTCAACCTCATTGATAAGACTATGAATCATAGTTCGAAGGGCTCTCTAATGTTTGGTGTCATGTTTTGGTGCACGATGGTATGCATAAATGAGATTAGAATTGAATAATGAAGGTCTTGGGAACTTGGATCAAAAGGTTTGATAGATGGAAGGGTGATTGCAAATGTTGTAAGTAATCGATGAAATATTTATGTGTAAGAAAAAATGGGGGCAGCTAGAGAAGAGGTTGTAGATGAAGTGGTCTTAAGAATTGAGGTTTAAGGTAAGAGGATGGCCTTCCTTGAGGTGATTTCGTGGGAACCTTTGACTCTATCCGGGGTTTGAAAGAAGAGGAAAATGGTTGTATTTTGGTTTTGGTTTTGATTGGTGGTGGCTTAGATGGTTTGGATTATAATTTGACGTTGGAGTATGTACATGATTTAGAAGGAGGTTTTATTTGGAAGAAGGTTTAGATTGTGTTGGCTTATTGATAATGGGGGTTTTGGATGAAGAGGATAGCCCTAAGATGGAAGGATATTCTCTTGTTGAACCATGGTCATTGGTGTTGTCATTGATGTCAAATGAAATTGATGGAAAAAGTGTGAATGGTGAAGTAAAGCTTAGTAAAGCTTTGTAATGGACATAAAGGTTGATTGGGAGTGTCATCTAAATAGGTTTGCAAGGTTTGTATTAGACCTATACATAGGCATATGAGGTTTTTTTAGTATGTTGCAAGTACTGAAGAAAGGCAATGTACTCAAAGAAAAGAAGAAGCGATGTTCTTATAATTACTATGCAAATAAAATGAAATTTGAAGGTTCGGTGTTTGTGAGTTAGATGAATGATGATCTACAGGCCTGTTATGAATGTTGAAGTGTATAAAGATGATTCTATTGGCTATAGTTTGAAGTGATTTGTATATGTCAAGCTATATCAAAGATATGGTTTAAAGCATGGTGTAAAGGTTGAGACAAGATGTATAGTTACAAAGATAGCTCTTGATGTCTATAGGCTCAAATAGATTAATCAATGTTCACTTTGAAGACTTGAAAAGATTATTCCTACTCGTATAAGAGTTTTTGGCAATGATTAAGGTATGTATCTTGTAGAACTCAGTAAGAGCTTTCTAATAAGCCCAATTTTGAGTAATTTGTAGCTCTCTAGAAAAATTTATGGTCATCCAAAGATTTGCAAGTCGTGATAACATACACAATCAAAATTAGGTCACATGGCCAAAGATTGATAAGAAAATTGGGAAAAGAAGGATAGGACACATGGTAGAAGATGGTTGATACTTGTGGAAAGGAAGATTAAGGACAAGTCAACTTAAGTAAACTCAAGAATCCTGATAGACATGTGAAATGGGTAAAACTGGATTAAACGGTGTGTCTAGTAGTTGCAAAATAAAAAGCTATGTGGAGTCATTTGATTGGCTCATTTTTTGCATTATGAAAAGATCTGACCTATAGATTTACTTGGAACTTTATAATTAGCTCAAGTTTCACATTATGACAAGTCTTATATCACGAAGGTACGTGGAGCTTCCTTATTGGAGCATGTGTCACATTAGTAAGACATTTTAATAGTTGCAAAGGAAATTGGATCTGTTCTATTGGATTAAGATTCACACTTGACAAGGCTAAAATCAAAGTGGTATGTGGACTCTCTCTATTAGTATGTGTGTCATAGTGGCCAGTATAGGTTAAGAATGGTATGAATTTTTGAAGGCATGGAGTATTCCTATTGGTTCAAGCTTTACAATGACAAAGTTGAAATCTAAAAGGAATGTGGAGTTGTTTTATTGATGAAGAGTACTGACTCCAAAAGCATGTGGAGATGTTTTATTAGATCCACTTTGCAACGACAATCCTGGAACCATAAAAATATACATGGAGATATTCTATTGGATGAAGAATCTGACAAATATTGTCACCTAAGGAGGTAGAGTTGGCTGATTGGTTTAAGCTTCACATTCATAAATCCTAAAAATGCAAAGTATGTGGAGCTTTATCATTGGATATAATTTCACAAAGGCACACACTTGATACAAAAGATATGTCGAGTTGAATACAAAAACAAGTGGACCAAGCAAAGGGTGCCACTTGGCAACATGTGGAGAAAATGACATGGCTAATTACATAAATGGTTGGAAATATCCTCAAGAAATTAGATGGTGACATGTAAGGTTGGAACAAGTCAATAATTTTGACATATGGAAAGCCCATCAATGATCATGGTGATGACTATGAAAATGGAAAATTGATTGAATCTCATGATTTCACGAATAAAATTTCCTGAATTTTTGAACATATCTCTATCTGAGGATCATAAAAGTGTTGCAAAATGAATGAGGTTGTTTCATCTTAAAATGGAGGAGAAAATTTTAATAGATTTTTCCTCATTCGGGAAAGTTTGTTAAAAATAGTCGGTAATAGAAATTCAAGATGTAACCTTGTAATTGTCACATATTGTAACTTAAGATAATTTTAGGAAACAATATTGTAATAGAAAATTCACTAGTATATGTGAAGAGTAATTAAAAATAATAAAAGGCTAAGATTAAAAATAGGAAGAAATAAATTCATGTCTATTTAATCTCAAATGTTAGATGATAAGAGAATGATGAGAAAAGGGAGAGAGGTGTAACTAGGCTTTGGTTTTTGTAGAGAGAGAGGAAGGGGACATTAGTGTATAATGAAAAACCATTGCTGAAAGAGAGGATAGCTACATGATGAAGAAATTGTTGTAGAGATAAAGAGGAGACAATGCCATGAAATGAAAATCTGCTAATCAAAAGAGAGGAAAGCAATGTGTTGAAGGAGATTGTGCTACCAAATGAAGACCTATTGACTAGAAAATAAGATCAATGACATAGGTGTAGAGAGGAGAAGAAATACAATTCAAAATAAAATGAATGTTTAAAGGGATTTGGAAAGAGGTAAGGATAGTGATGAAAATATGAGTTTGAAGAGTGAATGAAGAGAGAAAGAGAAGAGTGATCATAATCCATTTTATAAGCAATATTGAATCTTTATGATCAAAATGTGTGTAATATTTGTCTAATTTATTGTGTAGATCACGGGGGTTGTAGCCTCCTTATAAGTAGTGGCGTACAGAAGATTAGTGGTGGCTAATCAAATCCCAGTGGGCCAAAGCCTCCTTGTAAGTGATAGCTTACTAAAGGTCAATTTGTGCTGTACCAATTTGGGAGTTGTGGCTTCCAGACAAGTTATACTTTGTCAAAGACCAAGTCTTTGTGAGGGTTAAATTATTGGAGTTTTAGCTCTAGATTGAGTTCTAGCTAAATCGTGAAATCATTATAACTATGAAGGATAATTGTCCAAGTTAGTTATTTGGTTTCAGTGAGTTTTTTCCCAAGAAGGGGTTCCCACATTAAATCTGGTCTACTCATGTGTATGTGTGTGTATTTCTCTCTCTATCTTTCATGTTTAATAATGCATGCTTATGACAATCAATATAGTTTAACGGTAATAAAGTAAGGAAGTGGAGATTAATTGTAAAATTATTTAATCAATGGTGATTCACCCCCTCTCGGCGATTGAAATTCCTAACGATTCTTTAAGAGTGATGATGTGACATTGGTTTGCTTAAGAGGGTTGGTATTGGGAAAAGGAAGATCCAAGTTTGTTTGTGGATGTGTGAGAAAATTTTGGATGGGAATGTCAAGGTTCTTATAATTTTTGTGAGGATTTACATTTAGTTGGAATGATGATAATTTCAAGCCCGGGAATCTATGGCGATAGAGCTAGGTAATGTGGGTTGCATTGTAGAGGTGGATATTGAAGGTGGAAGTGGTTTTGTATGATGCACTTGACAAGATCTAAAGGGGTGGTAGATTTCGTAGTTTTAGGATTCACTAGTGTAGGTGTAATAGGAGTATCAGATTTGGTGAGAGTGTCATTTGTAGATGTATTGAGTATGGGTGTTTTCATGTTGGATGATTCAAGAGGTGGTATGGATGTGGATGTAAATTCGGATGTTGATGTGGGTATAGTCATGGTAGTATATGTGTTTGGGATGGAAGTAAGTGTAGAGGTGTGAGGTGAAGATGTTAAAGTAGGCATTGAGGTAGTTATTGGTGAAGGATGAGATGTGATAGATGAGGATGTAGATGATATGGATGGAGAAGTGGGTATGATTAAGTTTGATGGGGATGTTGTGATTGTGGTCATAGTTGATGTTGATGAAGTTGTGATCATGAGGGATGAATCTGAAATACATGTGGATGTACTAGATGGTGAGGTGATGGGAATAGGTGATGGTGTTGGATTTTGATCTATAGTGTTAATGGTATGGGAATTAGGTTCTTATGATGTGGAGGGTGGAGTTTTATTATTAGGTGGATGATTAGGAAAGGGTTGTTTGAAGATGCCAAGATGATGATGTAGTGGTGCATTAGGAATGTCAACTCAGAGGTTTCCAAAGTGTATAATTTTTTGGATGAGGTATTTAAAAGTGTGACACTTCTTAATGTCATGGCCACGGACTTGGTGATATTTATAGTAATGTTCCTCATAGTACCATGATGGTTTGGGTCGTGATTCATCATAAGACTGGAAGGAAGGAATTTGAATGAGATGGACCTCCATTAACTTGTCAAATATTGAACTATGAGACTCCCCACGAGGGTATATTTAGGAGGTGGTATAGAAGCTCTTTGTGGAGGATCCATGTCAGAAGTATATGTGGAGGAATATTTAACCATGGTGGCATTATCGATATTTTTGGATTTTTCACTATGCGTGGAGGATTTAGTGAACTAGGTTTTGGGTTTATTTGATTAAAGCTTAAGATGGCCTTTATAAAGGGTGCGAAGTTCAATTTTGTGAGCCATGGTAAATACCTCTTCAAAGGTTTAGAATGATTGAATTTTAAGAGTAGAGGAGATGTGTTTCACACATGACTGTGAAAAAAGTTCAATTAATCTAGTCTGTGGAAGGGTGAATGATAGTTGGTTGATGGTTATCTTGCGATAAAATCTGTGATAGATTCATCATCATACTATATAATGGAATAGATGTTTTTGATAGTGATCATACACGCAATATTAATCGATAAGTGTTCTAGGAAAAATTGCATGAGTTGGGTGAAGGAAAATAACGAGCGTTCTTGAATTCCATTATACAAGTCCAATGCGGAGACGGCTAACGACATTGTGAATATGTAAAGAATAAGGTATTGATCATGGGCGATAAGGTAACATGAATGTATAAAAGTGTGAAGGTGTTTTTTTGGATCCTCCTTGCTATTTAACTTAGAGAATTTTGGTAGTTCCCAATAAGTAGGATAAGGCTTTACATAGAAAGATGGATTGATAGGTTTGTTGCAGATTTGTTCATATAAGAATGTGGTTTTGGATCCCAAGGTAGCGGCTTCAAGGTTAGCTATTGTACTCGATAACGCTTACATGGGATCATTAGATGGATTAGGTTGTGAAGTTGAAAAATGAGATTGTGATTCATAAGAGGTGGATGGGTTAGGTTGTTGATATGTTTGAGGATGTATGGGTATTAGTGGAAGTGGTTTATAAGGGGGATGTAATTGAATGGTTGCCACTAGATGGGTTGAGATAAATTTTATTATTGAGAAATGGGGATGTAGTAAGATTGGTTGGATTGAGTTGGTTGTTGAGAGATGGGGACATTTTATTGGTTTGTTATGGGATGAGTTGGAATATAAGTAATGCATGGTTGGGATATTTTAGTTGGTTGATGGGTTTGAATTGATTCGATTGATGAGATTGTGAAGTGATCACATTGGAATGAACATGGGAAGTGGAATTAAGGGGAGAGTCGTGTTATGTTATTGACATATAGGAGGAAACAAGTGAGATTCTTAAAAGGATTGGATTGTGGCACAAGTGATCTTAGTGGATGACGAGGTGATGGGAATATAAGAAGAGATGGTAGTGTTGACCCAAGGAAAATTAAGGGGATGAGGACCACCAATTGAGTGGTTTGGTGATTGTGAGGAATTAAATAAGAGGATTGATTAGGATCAAGCTCATGTTGGGATCTAGAAAATTCACTCATATCTCTAGGAAAGAAAACAAACATTTGTGATGTGAGGACTTGTGTAGATTTAAGATTGGAATGATAGGCATAAATTTTACGAAAAGGAGGTCCATCAATGGGGATTTTGGTGGTATCACGAAGGAGATATTCACAGAGGGAAACCAGATTAACATCGAGAAGTTCTTGGAATTCCACACACCCATAAGGGATGAGAGGAGGTTGAGAAGTGTTGATAGAGGTGGCGAGAAGGGGTGTTGTTGGTCTAGATGTAACAAATTGATTAGCAAGTAAGGGGTTAATTTTGACATGAGTGTTGGGTTAGATCACTTGAATTCATTGAAGAGGGGAATGGAAATGATGGGTTGAGTAACCATGGAAGAGATGACCAAAGGAATGGAGGTAAGGATGGAAAGTGAAGAAGTTTGTTGGAAGGAAGTGGTAGTGGAGATAGGAATGTTGTTTGACGACATTTTTGTTCTGTTTGTTTTTCTTGGGTTCTTGTAATAAGGAATGAAACAAACATTAAACAAAACTTATGTTGATTGGTAATTTTGTCAAGAAAATCACACAACAAAGTTTTGATTATCTTGATTATTAAATATTTGAAAAGAAATAAAAAAGGGATTGGAGGGAACCTAGGAAATGGAAATCTATGGATGGTTTCAGGTATCTTTGGTTAGAGTCATTGATATACCCAAAGTTATGTGAGGAAACATTATTTGATGAATATGGGTATAGGGCTTGGTATTTGTCCTACCCCCTCACTTACGGTCCCACAAAGGTGATAAATTAGTCGAGTGCTTAGCCAATATACCCGTAGAAAATAATTTGTAACATGGATAGAACACCACAAGTAGATTACCATTTGGGTTATGAAATCCCAAAAGTTCCTCATGGTAGGATATTTTTAGATGTGTAAATTGGTTTGTGTGTTTAGATGTATGTGATGAAGTATATGCAAGGATTTTAACCCCTAGTTAACATATATTTCTAATAAGATCTTAAGGGTTCTTTTTAGATCCAAAATGAAATGTGTAGATTTGATGAGGAAAATCAAGAAATAAAAGAAAGTACAATGAAAAAGGAGCAACTAAGAAAAAGAGGAATACCTAGACAACGTTTTTCCTTTTTATATGAATTTTTAATTTTTAAGCAAGTAAGAAAAATCCAATCTAAGCAACGTGACCCAACGTAAGCAAGAAAAGCGATGCTCCATATGCAAGGTAGTAGAATATGGATAAAAGAAAATAGAAATGAAATAAAAATGAAAAGATTCACCAAAGAAGGGTAGGTCCCATTGGGCATGCGAATGTTGAAAAAATTCCTTTGTTCATGTTTCTTATTAGTAACTTAGTACTAAAGAAAATAAGTAAATCCAAATATGCGAGGGTTTAAGGTACCTCAAGATGAGATGATGATGTATACTAGTGCAAGCGAGAGATCCTTCTCCATAACAAGCTAGATGACCTGCAAATCAAGTGAACTCAACTGAAAATGGATTAGTAGATTGATGGGTGGGTTGCACGATGAATTCGAGTCTCGAAGTGAAAACTTCCTAGGATGGATGTCAACCCATGTTTTGATAAAGGTAAGATAAAATATTGATAAATTAGATGTATAAGAATCATAACAACAGCAACAAAAATTGAAATGTAATAAAAGATGATAAAATACAAATATTATCTAACAAAATTAAACCAAACCTGTGTAGGTCAATGGAAATTGGGGTAGATCAAATAAAAAATGATGAAAAATGCGGATCTAAAGGCTCGGAGGTAGATATCGAATTGATGATGCATTGAGGTGGCGAGACAAAGAACCTACAAGACATCGGGAGCAGGATCTAACAAAAAGGATGTAAGAAAATTATGAAATCTAATGAAAAATGTAAAAAAATAGGCCCAGTCGAAGCAAGCAACAAGACTGAGTTGGTAGTGACTAGGGGCTGAAAAAATAGATCTGGGATGACAGAAAGGTAGAATGAAAGGATCTGAGTGCTAGGTGAATGTGGAATTAGGGAAGAGATTATCAGGGATTTGAATGATAGAGGGACCAATAAAATGGAAGCTTCGTCGATGGAAACCGAGATAGGGTTGAAAGCGACTCAAGCTGATCTAGGATTTGGACAAAAAGGGATGGACTGAAACAAAGACATACAAATGAAAAATGGAGGAATGGGAATGTAGAGACTAGGATCCTGATGGTTGTTAAACTCATACAGATCTTGGTGAATAAAATGGTGAAAAAATTGTAAAAAATACCTAAGTGTGTAAAGGTGAAAAGGATCTCCAAATATCCAAGGTTGAAGCACAAGATCTCCAAGATATTGATGACAGTGCAAGAAAACTCAAAATGAAATAAAGATCACAAAAATCCTAAAATATCTAGGATTACATCCTAAGAAAAAGAGGGGTAAGGTAAGATTTATAGGGTCGATAGCGACCCAGGATGGGTCACCTCCTATTGCAGGGGATCTGTCTATTTGGGTGGTGAAATGGTGAGAAACTTGAGACAAATATCCCATGAGAGGTGAGATTAGAGTTTTAAGGGTTATGACAAATTAGGGTTGCTTAGGATGAGTAAATGGGTAGGTAGAGGGTGAAAAATAATTTTAAAAATTCCATGGAGAGGTGAAATCATTAAATGATGGCTGGAATGGATAAAATTGAGGATTTAAAAAGAAATAAATTAAAGAAGGGTTTATAATTAAGTAAACATGGTTAGGGATGATTATTAGATGATTAAGGCGGAAAATAATGTTAATCGGGACAAATTGAATTTAGGAGGGAAGAAGGAAAATTTTAATGGGAAGAGAGGTATGTATGTAGAAAAAAGATGAAAGAGGGAAAATGCGAGGTGAGGGGTAGTGATACCAAAAATTGGTGTCTATAGCTAGGTATGAAATCTGTTGAAGAAATATGAATCAAAAGTTAAAATGACAAGGTGATCTTTGAGATCATCGTCAAACAAGTAAAAAAATAATTTTAAGTGAAGAACGCAAGGATTAGGCATTATAGAAATAGGGTATGGGATTGTATGTAATCCTTTGAAGCCTTTGCAATTTTCATAGTCTTACTTGAACAAAACAAGAAGGAAGACTCCTTAGTTATATCTACATCTTTGCTCATTTATTATCCATATTTTGGGAAAAAAAATTTAGTTGAAATGATTTTCATACCAAGTGTTCTAGATAACATTGAAAGATGGGAAGTCTTCAAAAACAAAAGTGCATTTTTTCTTTCTTCAAGCAAAAATACAATTTCGAAACCTATATTATGAGGGAGGTGATGCTCAAACATGGAATCTACTCCAAGTAATGGAAAAGGTGAAATTGAAGGAGTAGATGCATATGGTGTCATCAGACTAAAAGGTAACAAGATCCCTAAAGGCCTTGTATTTCTAGAAGATATTTTCAAAAATCATGATAGGCTCATGAAATCTAAAGGCGATAAATGTCCTCTAGGATTAGTGGAGCATGAGAAGATCAATAATGGAATAATGGAACTACGAAGGGTGGTAAACATAAAAAAGTGTTACTCTCTGGAAGAACATAAAGGTTTTGTTTCACTCTTGAAGAAATAGTTGAACGTGTTATCTTATTCATATGAATAGCTAAAGTCCTTCAAGCCCAAGGAATTGTAAAATTCCATTCCCCTCAAACAAGGAATGAAACCTTTTTGGAAAAATAAAAGGCAATACGATCCCAAGATATCCGGGACTATCAAGGAGGAATTACTCAAAATTCTAAATTCTCACATCATCTTTGTTATTCACCACTCTACTTACGTAGTAACCATTGTCTCGGTTTGTAAGAAAGGAGTGGTGAAATAAGAATTTGTGTTGATTTTAGGAATTTGAATAAAGATTCTCTAAAATACAACTACCCTCTACTAATCATGGACCAAATCCTACAAGTTTTTACCGTTCCAAAATGATTTCCATGTTCGGTGGTTTTTAAGGGTCAATCCAATTGAGGTAGCACCAGAATATTAACACAATATTGCATTTACTACTCCATGAGGAATGTTTGCATATAAGCATATTCTTGTTTTCCTTATCAATACAAGAGATACCTTTCAAAGAGATATGGATTTATCATTAAAATTCCTTAAGAAAAAATGCATAGTAATATATTTTGATGACATGACGAGTATATTCAAAGAAATTAAGTGACCATTTGCAATAACTTGAATATGTTCTCATCAGGTGTAGGGCATATTGTATCTCCTTAAATCCCAAGAAGTCAATATTTAGAGTCATGGAAGGAAGCTCCTTGGAAACATTGTGAATAAGTAAGGAACCAAGATTGCCATCGAATGAGTAGAAGCAATTCAAAATATCTCCATACCTACATACAAGCCAAGAGTGCATTATTTATTTGGAAAAGTGAAATTTATTTTTCATTTTATTCATGAATTCATAGAGTTGACCAAACATATCACTAATATGATGAAACATCAAGGGAGTTTCAGTTGGAATAAGGAGGGTAAGATTGATTTTGAAAATATCAATAATGTCATTTATCATGCTCCTACAATGGTATTTCAAAAATGTGATAAATATTTCATCATCTATTGTTATGCATTAGAGCACACTTTGTTAGTTATTCTAGTTTATAAATGTGAAGAATGTTTTAAATCTCCTATTTCCTTCATGTGATGCCCATTGAAGAATCATGAGTTAAAATAATCACCCATAGAAAAAAACACATTCGATGTTTTCAAAGCAATTTAAAATTACTTAATTTATATCTTGAACTCACATACAATAGTATTTTTTTCTTGATACTATGGTGAATTAATTTCTTACTTAACAATAATTTAGATGTAAAAGAGGAAAGCTGGATTGTCAAGGTTCAAGAGTATGATCTTAAGATCCACCCAAAAGAAGCTTGTAAGAGGGAAAATATTATGGAAACTCATTTCTAAAGACACTTTGAAAATCCAAGTGAAGAGGTAGAAAAATAATTGTAGAGTGAAAGCTCAGATGAATTACCTAAAATACTCATGGTAAGTACCACCTCTGATTGGTATCATTGCTTATTTATTAACTTATGGTGACTTCCCACCCCATTTGAGTGGGAAAGAAGGAATAAATCTTAAGCTAGGAGAAACGAGTTTCATATTATGGAACCATGTATCATACAAGAGAGGATTGGATGGTTTTTCCCTATGGTGTGTTGAAAAAGACAAACAAGAAACTTTACTCAAGGAACATCATGACTAATCTTTTAGTAGATAATTTTCAGCTTTGGTTATAGCTCACAAGCTCCTAAGAGGAAAATATTACTAGCCTATATTTTTACAGGATGCTCATAACTAGGTAGCTAAATGTAAACCATGTCAATAATGTTTTGGTAGACCTCAATTGGCTGCACTTCCTCTCATGCATGTGGTTATTGAGGATCCATTCCAGTAGTAGGGTATAGAATTCATGGGCACACTCAATCCACATTCTAATGCAAGTCATACCTATGTGCTCATTCTTAAAGATTATTTCACTAAATGGGTTGATGCCATCCTAGTCAAGCACGCAAACACTAAAATGGTATAAAATTTCCTTAAGGAGAACATCATAGATCAATTTGGCATTCCGCTAAAGTTTTTACATACAATACTACCTATTTCTCTTCCATAGAACTCATTTATTTCTATTATGAGCATAGTATCTCCTTCCCTCATCTATCTAATTATTACCCCCAAGGTAATGGTCAAGAAGAATCTAGTAATAAGAACATTGTAACAATCATCCATAAATTAGTTGATCAAAATAAAAGGAATTGGCACAAGAAACTATATGATGCATTATGGGCTGACTAGATCACACCCAAGAAAGCAATCGGGATGTCACCATTTTAGTTTCTATACGAGGATAAAGGCAAAAGTTTCCATATTAGTTAAGCTACCCACCTTGTAGTTGGTAAAGGTATTTGAAGATAGTCAATTCCATGATTCCTTATATAAAAGGACCTTGTATGTTGAGAATATCAATGAGGAAAGAATGATGGTTTCCAACATGATTAAAGAGCACTAAATGTGATTGAAGAATATTTTTTATTAGAAAACATGGGAAACTACATTTTAGATGAGTTACCTTATCCTACTCAGGTATAAGAGAAGAGAACAAAAGGGAAGCCATGGGAAGTTTGATGTCATGTGGCTAGGACCATTCAATATCAAGAATGTTTGTCATGATAATACATTTTACTTGTCCTAGATATATGACACACCCTAGGAATTACCCCGCAGCGAAAAATATTTGATGTTGTAAAAATAGTGGAATAAAGTTATCCCCCTCTTGTACCATAGGTGATTTAGGTTTTTTTTGTGTGTGGTGTGTTTACATTTATTGTTGTGTTATTTTTCTATTCACATTATGTGGTGTGTTTCTTTCAACTTATTGTGTGTGTTTGTATCTTTTCATTCCATGTGTCCCTTCTTAGAATCTTTTACCCAACGGATAATGAATTGTTGTAATAGAGGTTGTGATATTTTGGTGTTCTTTAGTGCCTCATTTACATTTCATCCAAATCAAATCAAGTCCTTGAGTATGATCCAACTATTATCATGTAAAATGGCTTGCCATTTTACTTGACAACCCTATGAAATTTTTGCCACTTTATGGCCAACTAGATTAAACTTGTCCAATTTCCTCTTTTGAAAGGTCAACATCCGGGAAAGGTTTGAAGACCACAAGTTATAGTTAATGGAAATGTCTCAAATTTTTCTTCATGAGGTCAGACCTAATAAATTTGAATTAAGGAAAAGGAATACCTATAAGGATATAGATCCAGGAAACATACTGTTTGGATCAAAAGGTCTTGAGAAAAAGACATTAAATCTTAGAAAATGAATTGCATCTCTTAGAATGGAAGAGGGCTTAACAACCTAGAAAAATGGAGGATCCTTAAAGATTTGATAGAAAGTCGAATCTAGATTTAATAGTAGTTCAAGAAATAAAAATGAAGGAAGAAAGTTTTATAAACTTACGTAGGTTCTTTTGGAAGAATGAAAAGGCATTTGTTGTTAGTTATAATGGTGCCTCTAGAGGGCTAGCTATGTTTTGGAATCCTTCAATCTTTGAGGTCTATCTATTAAAAAAGAGACAATCATATGGTGGTTATGATGAGAAACCTAGGTAATGGTAAAATATGGGTCTTCTCTAATATTTATGCACCTACTCTTCATAAGGAGAGGAGAAAATTGTGGCAACATCTCCTAAAATTCAAAAGTATTATCTCTGGATCATATTGGATTTTGGTAGGTGATTTTAATACTCCAATGTCTCCCTCGGAAAAAAGGGGATTCATGGAATATACAATTGGGATGGAGGATTTTAATGAATTTATTATCTCTTCTAATATTTTGGATATTGAACTTAAGGGCAATAGATATACTTGGTCAAACAGAAGAGTTGGATCCCAACTTATTCAAGTGAGACTTGATAGGGTCTTGGCTTCGGAAGAGTGGCTAAAGAAGGATATCTCTCTATTCTCTCTCCCTAGGATTGGATCTGATCATAACCCAATTATTTTGACAATAAAATATCCCTCAAGAAGAAAAATCCTAGATTTTAAAAAATGTGGATTCAAAGCATGAGGAGTAAAAAGATCTCATTAATGAATAGTGTGAATTAAAATGTCCAAGGTACAACCATGTTTAGATTATCTAAAAAGCTTCAGAATGTTAAAATGAATCTAAAAAATAGAACAAAAAGAGCTTTGGAAATATCTTCCAGAAGAAATTTGAACTGAAAATGGACATCCTTAATATACAGATGAAGAGTGAAGGGTGGGCTTGTGCAGAAATGCAAGATTATGAAAACAAAAGAATCCTTCTATATAAATACTATAGTATCCAGCGCAAAGGAATAGACTTTTGGAGGAAAAAATTGCATATAACTTGGCTCAAAGAGGGTGACAAAAAAACAATATTTTTCACTTGACCACTCTCAAAAGAAGAAGTTTCAATAGAATTGAAAAAATTAGGAAAAATGAAGGGTTAATTTTGGAAGATAAGGAAGAGATCAAAGATGAAGCTATCTCTTTTTTCAAAGAGTTGTTAACTAATCAAAACAGTCCTAATGTGGAAAAGGAAAATGATTTTCTTAATTACATTCCTACCCTAGTGTCAGAGGAAGATAACAAAATGCTTTTGGTTACTCCTTCTATGGAAGAGATTGAATTTACAGTCAAACACCTTAGTCCGGATAAGGCCCCTAGACTGGATGGGTTTTAGGCTTTGTTTTTCAACACTTTTGGGAGATAATTAAAAAGGATGTCTATAAGGTAGTGGAGGAATTTTTCAATAATAGGAAAATGCTTAAAGACATGAACTAACTTTTTGGCTCTTGTCCCAAAATGTGGCAATGCTATGGAATTCAAATACTTTCACCCTATAATTTTATGTAATACAACTTATAAAATATGCACTAAGATTCTTTCCCTTAGGCTGCAATTTCTCCTTCCTACACTTATTTCTGAACAATAAGGGGGTTTTTCATGGGAAGACAAATTCAAGATGGGATCATTACTGTTAAAGAGATTATTCACTTAGCAAAGCTCAGTAAAAACACTATTATGATCCTTAAACTTGATATGGCTAAGGCTAAGGTTTCATGGAGCTTCTTGGATAAAATACTAACAAATTTTTTCTTTGATAATTCCTTTCGAGTTTGATTAAGGCTTGCACCTCAAATTTTGGTTTTCTATCCTTCTCAATGGGACCCCTTGTGGGTTTTTCCAAGTTCACACACGGTATGCGGCAAGGGGACCGAATCTCCCCTTTTATTTTTATTTTTATGGATGAAGCTCTTAGTAGGAGACTAAATTTTGAATTTCATGTTGGTAGGATCAAAGATATATCTCTTTCTAGGGGATTGGATAATGTCTCACACCAACTTTTTTATGACACGATACTTGTTAGAGAAGTTATGACCTACATGGAGGGCTAGCATGTGAACTACAGAAAAAGTTCCATTTATTTCTTAAATACTATGGATGGTACAAGCAAGAATATTGCTAATATTTTAGGATGTGATATCAAATCTTTTCCTTCTATTTGGGTATGCCTTTAGGAGATAAGAGACCTCTTAGTGAGGAATGGAACTTCCTTATCGAAAGGTTTGAAAATAAATTAGTAGGGTGGAAAGCAAATCTTCTATCACAAGCCGGAAAATCACTCTTCTTAAAATTTCCCTTCAAATTCTCCCGAGTGTATATGATGTCCCTTTATCAGCTTCCTTTGAAGATAATTGAAAAAATTGAAAGTATTCAAAAATGTTTTCTATGGAGCAGAACTGAAAGTAAATATCATATTCATTTGGTGGCTTGGAGAAGAGTGTGCAAACCAAAAAATATGGGTGGTCTAGGTCTAAGAGACTGGATTAAAATGAATAAATCCTTATTAGCAAAAATTAGATGGAGACTAATTAGTGAAGAAGGGGCTTGGACAAAAATCTTAAAAAGAAATATTGGGAGGATGCAAATGATGAGAGATGGATCTTTAAACCTGCCTCTTTCAATGGCTCAAGCATTTGGAAATCCATAAATTGGGAAAAGGAAACTGTGGAAAAAGGATGTGAGATAAAAATGTGAGATGGTACAAAAATATTGTCTGGAAAGACAAATGGGAGGAAACTTTAAGTTAGAAGATAAATTCCCTCTAATATATAAGTTGTTGGAAGTAAAATATGGGAGGATGGTTAATAACTACTTGTTGGAAGAAGGGATTTTTCATACTTGGAAACAAATGGAGCTGGATAGACATGACCTCACAGGTGAAATGGAAAACTTTAAAGACTTCCTACATAACCAGTGTCCTACAACAAAAATGATCAAGACAGAGTTGTTTGGCACAAGGAAGAAAATGGTATATTCTTAGTCAAATATGCTTATGATCAATTTTTTGAGGGAGAGGTTAGTGAGGAGGATGTATTAGTTGGAAAAATATGGAACAAAAACATCATTCCTAAGGTCAACACATTCAGCTGGCTTACTATGAATAATAAGATTCTAACTGTTGACAACCTTACTAAAAGAGGTTTCCATATGGTGAACAGATGTGTATTATGTGAAAATAATTTGGAGATGGTCAATCATTTTTTTATGGAATGCACTTTCTCTCTCCAAGTTCTAACAACTATTCTAGCTTTGTTCTTTGTTAATTGGGTTAGCTCTAATGAGGTCAAATCTACTTGGGTCCAATGGTGCTACCCTTTCAAAAGACAAGGCCTAAAGAATCTTTGGATCATGAGCCTTGGGAAAATTTGGTGGGAAGTTTGGAAAGAAATAAATAGGAGAATCTTCAAAGGAAAGAGTCTATCAAAAAGATTATTTTTAAAAGATGCATATAAGTTGTTAAAAATAATCTCTATCCTTAAAAATAAAGAACTGGAAATAATGGAAAGAGAAAAACATATTTTGAGTAATTGGCTTCTCGCATGTAACACTCATCCTATGAAAAGTAATCCAAGAGAAGGAATTAAATTTAGTCCTCCTTCGAAAGGATTTATATAACTAAATTTTGATAGAACATCCAAGGGAATCTAGGGAAGGCAGGTGGAGGTGGTATTTTTAGGATTTCAAAGGTAAATTTATTCTTTCCTTCTTATTTAATTTGGGTATACAAATGAACCATGTGGCAGAGGTAGTGGCTATGTTTTGGGGAGTTAAACTAGTGGAAGAGAGAGGTTTTAACTCCTTGATTGTGGAAGGTGATTCTATGAATATAATCTCTTGTATGCAGGGAAAAAACTCTATATATTTTTCCATAGAAGACTTCATAAAGAGATCCTAAAGTAGAATGTCATCCTTCACTTCTATATATTTCAAACACATATATCAGGAAGGAAATAGTGTGGCTGATATCTTTGCAAACAAGGGTGTGGTGGCTAAAGAGTTTAATGTTGTTGATAACTTAGCAAGTTTGGATGAACATACACTTCAAACTCTTGAAGGGGATTTTGACCCCAAATCCATACCCCTATTATGATGAAATTAAAAAAATGTAATGATGATAAGAATACAATTTTGGAAATTATGGATTCACATGATGCACTCATGCAAAAATTATATGTAATTACTTCAAAGGTAGGAAAGAATGGGCGTATCTTCTAAGCTGTTGTCCTTGTTATCTCGATCCTTCATTATGAAATTTGTTTTCCAAAGATTCAAGGAAAGGGAATTAGTTGTTGGAAGGAGAGAAAAAATTACTATAACAATACAGTGGGTGGGTATTTAGTGAGAACATATCTTGCTTCTATGCCATAAATTGCGAAGGAGGTTGCTACACTATTAGATAAAGGTGGGTTATTAATTTTTTTTTTTTAATTTTGATGGGTATGATGAATATATAAGTGCACGGGTTGTTAGCTCATGGAAAAAGGTTGTGTCTATGTTCAAAATGTCTCTTTCACTATCTTGCCAAATTTTATTGCCAAAGTCACCGGCCTTTCCTTGGAGGGAAGGTGTGTATTCAAGCCCAAAACTGACTATAGCCTGGAGGTAGACCATTTTTTGTAAGGTAAGGGTTCTTTAAAACAACACTTCAATGGAATTAATAGAGAGGATTTACCCTCCTTGTATGATGAAATTACCCTTCTTATAATGTTATATATTACACTAGAGGGTCATTTTAAGGTGGTTTATGGTTACCACTTCCCCATGCTTAACCATATTAAAAATGGCGGACATTATAATTTCACAACTTTTCTTGTTTTATCTCTAGCTAAGTTTGTAGAGAAGGTTCACAAAGGTAATTTTACCTACCCCCTACATCAAGGTCTCCTTAAAATCCTAGTAAAAACAAGGACTCCCAAAATTGGGAAAAGTGAAAAATTTAGTGCCAATGCAGAAATTCCTAGGCTGACGGATGATGATAAATCGGTAGCCAAAATAACTAGATCTATTTTGGATAAGGAAAATGAGAAGAAAAGAAGGAAAGTGGAAAAGGATTCTGATAAACAGTTAATATTGAAGTCAGCTCTAAGTCAAGGGATCAAGAAGAGGGTAATGATTAGATGGACAGTAGTAGGGTTGGGCATAAGGAGACTCAAGAGGATACAAGAAATGAACTAGCAAAACATATAGTTTTTCCTCCTTTAAGGATGGAAAAGGAATATATCCTTGATAATCACTCCCATAACATTAAAGAGTCTATTGAGAGCCTTCATACCCTCAAATATTCCCGAGAAAACATTGTTCTTGGACCAAGATTATAATGTTTTTTTAAAAGGATTTTTTTAAAGAGTTTGAAAACTATCATTTGGATACTAACATCAAAAGCACAAGATCAATATGGTGTCCATTAATTTGAGGGAGATCTAATAGAAGGTTGAAAAACTCACTACTATAGTTCTCATTGAAGACCTAAAAATGCTAATGAAAGATGTATCTTTATGGAGCAAGAAATGTTAAAAATGAAGGAAATCATCATGCAAATCAAGGATGTCCATCTTCTCTTGAATGTGAATAACACTATTCATCACCTGAAGCTCTTGGCTGATATGATTCATACCATGCAAAAAGCTAAGAAGTTGGAGAAGGAGGGCATTGTGGCCAAAACGGTAATCCACAACCGTATTATGAATATTGGAAGGCCACCATTGCTGGATTGGTTAAAGAGTGGAATAGTTACATGCGGATCATGAAAGACTTGATAAAAGAATGACTGGATTCTATGCTTTTCTCCTATAGGTTGTATTTCTCTTTGTATCTACTATTAGCTTTGTTGTTAGTTTCTTTTTTTGTTACTATCAAAACTATTAGTATGGATTATGTCATCTTTTAGTTTCCTTATGTTTTTGCTTTAACTGGGATTCAATGGTTATACCCTTGGCCTCATTTCTTGGGTTTTAGAGCTTCTTATCTTATATGGGATAGGGTCCCCTCAACCCTATTTTAGCTTTAATAAAAAATAAAATACAATTTAAGAGATATTTTGTGAGATTCGAGAATGGTCTTAAGAAATATTTCTCTCCGGGAACTTTTGAGGAAAATGCGTGTGTGATCATTTAAGAAGGTTCAAAATTTGGGAAATATTTTAGGAACTCTAGGCACTGTTGGGAAATAAAATTATAGTCATTAGAAATGTTACAAGGTTTACTACATGATGAAATATGTAAGATAAGATTCTTGGAGCAGAAAGGTGGAAACCTTCCCAACACTAAGGTGTGGTGGTATTTTTAGATAAGGAAACTTGTACTATATGTTTCAGGAACCTCAAGAATATTTAGGAGACTAACAAAGGTCCAAGTTGAAGAAAATTTAATCCCCTTTCACGACTTGAGTGTACTACCCCGGAATGAAAAAGTAATTTTTTACCATACTCCATTAAAACCTATTTTTGAGCTTGCCTCTCGGCCCAGAAATTATTTCTTCATTTCCTATTGTTTATAATGAGGCACTTCTTCTACTGAATTTAGAGAATATTTTCATCTTAGAAATACTTTTCCAAAAATAGAGTCTCATCTAATTTGATTTTTTTAATTCCTGCAATTTCCTAAACAAGAATTTAGCTTGCAAAACCATTAAAATATTGAATTCCCGTAAACCGACTCCTAGTCCCATTTCACTGTCCCTTTGAAATCCACCATCATTATGAGGCCTATGTTACCACAAATTTGTAAAGTGAAATTCCATTACTCTAGATATGAGCCCATCTTGGTCTTAGTTTCTCTGTACCTAGACATTAAAGATAAGAGCCTTGAACACTTGGGTTTTGATGATTTGAAGCGTAGGATGGAAGAAATACTCCCACAAAATTCTAATTGAAAAATATTCCATTAAGGACTCTACCAAGCCACCAAGTTCCCCTTTGAAATACAAGACACTTTGATTTCATCATCGTTTGTGCCAATAACTACAAAGATGAAATCCAAATATTATTATGGATGATGGATCCATCATTCCCATATCATCTCTTGAAGGTATCTCAAGATGTATTTTCATCTTAAGACCCAAAACACAATAATATTGAGAAAATATGATGTATTTATCCATTGGTAAAGGAAGAATTATTTCTCTAGTGGGAAAGGAGTGAATATAGGTAATTAGATGAAGATGGCCCATAAAATTTCTCACTTTCTAAATACCCTCTCCCACTTCAAATTCATCAATAAAATCTTTGATTTCATAGTCCTATTCAACGGGATAATGAGAGAAGAATGAATAAAGGAATTTCATCCTTGGATGTTTCAATTCATGTTGATAGCCACATAAATAGGATAAATAGGATCTAAATTATATGTGATAATCTACATTCTCAATTGGTCAACCTTGAAAAGATGAAGAAGTTCATCATGGATTCTTACTTGGTATATACCATTATAGCCTTGTAAAAGTGTCATACGATATCTCCACAAAAAAAAAATCCCAAAGGGTGCACCAAGGTATGCCAAGTCTACCCACAGTCCACCTTGAAGGAATATAGGAGGAACTACACTAGGGTCAACAACATCTTTGTAATGCATCCAATAAAGAAAAAGGAGGGTGATCCTAATCACAAGTTTTGGAAGAATCTTGCATGATGATAAATAAGTGTGGAAGCTATTTATAAAATTTTAAGACATTCTCCTACATCCATGTCAGAGGATTTGATGAAGGCCTAATAAGGCTTCTGTTGTCACCTGAAGTTACACCTTGATGCAACTAGGTTCAACACCTCAGTGAAACATGGTATGATCTCTCAAAGTGGAACTTAACTATATGAGATCAACCTTTTGAGAATGTTGAATTCCTTTACCTATCCTACCAATACTAACAATAATCCTAAACTAAGCCTATAAATAACTAATAATAATCTAAGGCTCAAAGTGACTAGGGTTAAAGAGAATCAATGAAATAAAGATAAGATAAGGAAATGGTGATGGCACCAAATCGGGAAGGGGATCACTCTCCATGATGGGAAGAATAGAAGGAAACATAGAGAAGAGAGAGAGAAAACATGTTATAGACAAACCTTACATTGAACCTTCCATTCCATGCATTATAGACAAAAAATGGAAACTTGTGAATATAATCCACAAAAAAATAGAAAAAACAATATAGAGTCAAGAATATAATAAATGTGAGCATAGGTTAGAAATGTGCCACAACGAAAATATTTTATCTCCTAAAATATGCACACTCCATTACGTTAATTTTTAAAGCCACTAGATGCATTACGGTTTAGATCAAAGGTATGTAATTTGTGAAAGCTCGGTCACCATTTTTACATGGTGAATTAACGATCAAGAGAGGATCCTTTTCAACTAGATTTGAATTGCATTAATAGAAAAAGGAGAGAAGAGAGATAGAGAAGATCAAATCACACTAGTACTAAAGGGAACCAACCTTTAACCACTAATAAGAACCGGTTTCCATAGATTTCATAGGTTTTTATGGGTACGACATTGCTCCAATCACATGTCATAAGATCTCCAAGTGCAGGAGGACAACACTTCTCAAAATTAAAGTCTATCTGGGTAGAGTGATTGAGTGCCTAGTTTCAAATTAGGTGCACCTTTTTTATGTTTTTTATAATCCACAACTTATCCTATGTTTTTACTACCTTCACATAATTTCTATGCTTTTCCTTTTTCCATGAATTTGTTTCTAACCTTCACCAAGATCGGAAAACAACACTCAATTTTTGCAATGCATTATACCACATGTGGCCCTTTTTTCTCTCCCATGACATTCAATGTGCTATGCGGGCTTCATCATGGCTTTGTAACATGTGATACCTTTACTACACATATAACATTCCCTATTCACATGTAGTGGTGTTCCACTTCTTTTCCTTTTGGATTTTATGCCTTTGAAAATGCCCCTTTGCTTCTTGAGAAGCCGTGGAATATATAGTTCCTATTTTGTAACTTCCAACATTAGTAATATTCAAACTTGCTTATTTTTCTTCAAGGATTCTACTGAATGAAATACAGCCTTTGTTACATGGAATCAACCAAATTTGCAAAATTATATATTTTCCAAGCCCATGTAATACTATATTTTCAATGTTGCACAACACTAAGATTTTCACATATACTACAGATGACTATCCTTTCAATTCCTTTATTTTACGAGGCTTGATCGATGTTGCCTAAGTCTGAAATTTAGAAGATTTTTAAAAAATAGCATGGGGTGTTATTTTGGAAAAAAATTGGTCAATTTTAGGGGACATCTACCTGTTATACAGATCTAATTATTTTCCTTAAAGAATTCATTTGAAATGGATCCAAACCCAAAAATTTGGAATTGATCCCATAATGTTGTAATTGTCCCCAAATATGCATGAAGAGTGAACTAGTTTTGATTGAAGATGATCCCTTAGAGCTCTTAGTAAACACTTAGATATTTTATATAATATTTTGGTTGTCTTGGTGGAAGCACAAACACCGAGGGGGTGAACTAGTGTGCAATAAAAATTTTGTCTACTTATATAATTTCAACCATTAACCATTCAATTAGCCAATAAGCATGCATCCATAAGAACATACATATAAAAGAGAAAATGAGAGTGAAACAACAAAATAACACCAAATATACATGGGAAAACCTCAAGGGTAATAAAACCCACTAAAATAAAAATTTATTAGAGCTATGAATCAAATTTAGTTGAGCACCAACTCAACAAGGAGAACCAACCTCTAGATTTAGTGAGGCACCCACCCACAGGAGAACAACCTCTAGTTTAGTAGATCACCAACCCTACAAGGAGGCACTAACCCCTAATATGGATCAATCTTGAAAAAATCCACTTGAATGAAATGTTGCTTCAATAACTATAGATGAAAAATTGAATCTTACCCTCCTCACTCCTTCGATTTTCTCACTAGGTCAACTCGCTCTATATCTTCTTCACCAAGATGAATTAGGTCCAATGACCTATATCTCCAACACCTGAAAACAATCTAGAACATATGAAAATAATACTTTTCCTCTTTTTCAGGTCACAAATACCTCTTACACCTTCACTTATCTTCCCTCTAGCTCGCACTATTATCAAATGAGCCTTATAACATATTTTTATACATGTTTATTCTTTGTAACTCACTTGGTCTTCCATCATAGAGTAAAACACATTCCCACACCATAATAAAATCATAACAATTCACCCATAAGATCATATAGGTCTCCAACATCACCTAGAGCCTTCTAGACCTCCATTAGGATTCAAGAAGTCCTAAAACACCAAACAAAACAACTCACCACCAAGGGAATGTTCTAGAGAAAAATTATTTTCAAAAATAATGGAACAAACTTAGAAATATTTTTTAATCCTTTAAATATATCGAAAAACCATGACACAACTCATGACCACGAAGCCTCTCAAGAGCATGTCCAACTAAGCACCCCAAAATCTAGTCTTCAATAAATAAGTCAAAAATTCCTCAAATATCATAAAAACACAAGTGTGATATACCAATGAAAATATAATTACTTCATATTCATCATAAAACTAAAAACATGCCATAAATTTGACCGTAGTACCTCCAAAACACCTTTGTGACCAGAATGCTTCAAACTTCCCAAAACTACCCAAAAACTATTTGTGTAAAATAGGGAGCTCTTGACCTCTTAATAGCTCAAACATGATCTCAAAACATCATGAAAATGAATAAAAAATCATATAATTCCATAAATGATAAATTAGTCATATGGTCTAATGTAAAACATCAGCACAAATTGAACTTTACCAAAAAAATTACTTATTTGAGTGGGTCCCACATACTATCACAACCTCTAAATACCACCTAAAAATATGGAGGAGTAGTAAATAAACTCTAATCAGTACATTTTAAAATAAAAATCAATTCTAGACTACTACAATAAAGTTCTATCAATTCACTACACAACTAGGGTTTTAAGAGGGTTTAAAACTAGTTTACCTTCTTAACGATTGTTCATAAAAACATAACAATAAAAGGCCTCATTCCACTTGTAAAATATTCATAATATACCTATTAAACTATCCCCGGATATTGCATCCCCATGCAAAGAATACAATCTCAACGAGCCCTAGAAAGTCAAAATTAATATCAAAATCTCACCCTTGAAACTTGTTTTTGGTTAAAATGCAATATCTCAAAAAATATTCATTATATCAATCTAAAATTCGGACCAAACCATCATATCAACTTTAAAATACATCTCAAATTCTCAAATTTTCTAAAATATTCCTATATGTACTGACTCCACCACATCGTGGTCTCCGCTTTCTTAAGGCCTAAGTCTAGGAATAAACCTAAAAACTCACTTTATATGAAAAATACTTAAAGCATAGACCTAAAAATTAATCAAAATGCTATAAAAACTTACCAAATATCTCAAATTTACATATCTATCTCTAAAATTGATCAACTCACCTCATTTTTCTCTCTAGGCCTCCAAAACAAACACCTTGAACATGTTTGTTTCACCAAATATGACCTCAACATCACTTTTCCAACCTTGTAAGGACCTTCAACACACTGCATGAAATTATCACATCATCCTCCATACCTCTACAAGACACTACCACACTCCTCCAAGCCACTACACAGCTCAAGAACCCATGCAAACTCATGCAATCTCAATAAAATACTCACCTTGGCTTGACATTACAAATCAACCTTCATTCTCCACATTCCTTTTGACCACAATGCAATCAATGAAAACGTCTAAAACATCATACTTTGACATCAATGATAACAATATGCCAAAATTTCTACCACGAGGAAGTAAATTGAAATGAGTTGTTTACAACTACAATGGACTCCCAAAACCTATTTATAAAATATGAAGATAACACATGTTCCAAGTGGAAATATGAAGATTGTACAAACACACTTATTTTTAATAAGAAAACCTAAACTAATAATATAAGAAAAAGGAAATCAAGCTTAAAAATCCTAATATAGGTTGGGAAAAGTAGCTTCCCTTTCTTACAAAATGCAGCGATGTGATCGGTTTTGCATATAAATCACATGATGGGAGTGAATTTGTTTCCCACACTTCCTTTTCCCCGAAAAACCAGAGAGAAGAAAAGAACATATACCTATGTATAATTTAAATTTGTTTTTGGGGGTATTAGGACTAACCTTTGCACTTTGAAGCTCATTCTCATGCTTTGGAGTGACCATGACTAATGGAAACTTTGTTTTCTGGTCTAGAATATCCATATACCGATTGGGAAAAATAATTCCTAAGTTGATGGATTGATCCTTTAGAGACATTTAGCTCCAATAATGGAGCCATTAGAGACACTTTCCTATTCATGGTGGATGTTTTCAAGCTAATATAAAATTTTTCTACTTCTTATTGAGAAAACAAATCTATTTCCATTATTGGATTCTAATTTTCTTCTTCATTTCCCTCAAATTTATTAATTGCAACAACTAAATATGCTCTTTTTATATCATTGAAATCCTTCAAAATGCAACAACCTCTAGAGATTCGGGGTAATGAGGATCACCGCATTTAATTATAGTGTCTTTCTCACTCTGAATCACTTCTCTCAAGTCCATGGATGTCATTAGTGTTGAAAAAAACTCTCTCTATTCCCAATTCCACATTGATCCTCCTTATGATCTCGACTGATTGAGCTTCAAAATATATGCCCCTTTTACACATTTTTCACATTCTCATCATCCCAAACCGAATAACTCGATCCTATTTGTTATGAAATTTTCATCCTTGGTAAAATTGGTTTGAGATGAGACATTAACAAGGGGTTGTTAATTAATTACATTATCAAAAAGAGATGATTTGGGCTCAAGAAATATAACGTTGCCATTTGAAACACCTAAATGATCCTCCAAAACATGCTCCCTAAAACCCTTTGTGACATCTGTATGGTTTTGCATAGGAATCATTGGGATTGTTGCATGGGCTGTAATTCCTTTTCTCCATGATAGTAGAAAAATCCCTATCTACCAACATTGTAGGATAACTTGGTTTATTGAATGTTAGATATAGGATTGGAACAACTTTGAAATACAAAAGTTCCACAAATATTTATGAAATAACTTTAGAGGGTTGTGTAATTCCTTGGGTGGAGATGGGAGGGAATTATGCATAACATAAGGGATGTTTTGGGTACTATAAGATTTTAGAGGGAAAATAGAGGACCAAGAAACATAGGGGTTTTACGGATCTGAAGTGGTACAATAGGTTTTCCCTAGATAGTATGAAGGGTTTGAAGAACTTGAAAATGTGAGTGAAGAATGGGACTAATGGGGAAGGTTTTCCTCTATCCATCTTAAATGAGACACTTCTAATCTTGTATAGTAATACCAAAATCTCGAGGAAGTGTTTTGCCTCCCAAAGTTTAGATCAAAATAGCCAAATTAGAATCAAAGGCCCTCAAATAGTACAAGAATACCATACCTAGTTGGGGTCTAAATTCTTGAGGAATTCTATGCCAAGTCTTTGTGAATCTAATGTTGAAGTCTGAGATATACTCCATTGAAGCGTGTTGTATTGTCTTTGAGGTGTTTCATAAGCTAAATGATTTTTGCATTCTCCTTGAACTAATTATTAAATGGTTCCCAAGATGATCCCATTTGGAAATAGATTTTGGAGCCAAACTTATTTACTATTATTGTGCCTTTCCTCCGAAAGATGAGACAAGAAGTATGAGAGAATGATTTTTTTCTATGATGTTGTGGATTGTACAATAGTTTGTTCTGATTCAATATGATTAATATGGATGAGAACTCCATTTCTATGAAACAAAGGAAATTTTTTCAAGAATATCTTGGGGATATCATCCCACTATTACAAATGGAGGGGGATAAAACTTAATCGAGGGAAAGTGTAAGCTATTTGAAGAGCCAAGAAAGAGTGGAAACATTAATATGAATGAAAGGATGGAGGAAATGCTTAAACTAAAAATGGGTTTTTTTATTAGTGTAGTCACCAGATGTGTGTGGAAAATTCCTAAAAATATAGATATCACCACTTGACACACTTCAACCTTGGTGAGCTGATGGAAATATCTCAAAAAGGTTCCCAAGGTGTGCCATAATTGTTGTCGATTGCGTTACACCCTGCTGAAACTAGGTTCAACACCTCAATGAAACATGGGATGATTTGTGAATGTGGGACTTGATTGTATGAGATCATCCTCTAGAGAAGGTCGGATTCATGTACCTATCCTACCAATACTAACACTAATCCTAATATATTCATATAACTAACTAATCTTAATCCAAGCCTTGAGGACCAATGTTAGAGAGAATACAAGAAATAAATATAATATAAGGAAATGACATTAGATCCGAGAGAAGGAGGGGGATCACTTTGTCCATGAGGGGAAGAACAAAAGGAAATACAAAGAGGAGAGGGAAGACATGTGTCAAAGACTAACCTTTCATCAACCCTTCCATTCCAAAAATTATAGAAATAAAAAATGGAAACATGTGAATATAATCCACACACAATATACCAAAAGTGAAGAAAGAGGAAAGAACATAATAAATATGAGCATAGGGTAGAAACAAGACACACTAAAAATATTTCATTTCTTAAAGGATGAAAAATCCATTACAATGATAGTGGAAGAAACTAGATGTATTATAGTTTAAATTCGAGGTCTATAAATCATGAAAGCTCGGTCGCCATTTTGACATGGTAACTTTATAGTCGAGACAGGATCATTTTTAATAAGTTTTCAAGTTGCATTTATATAGAGAAGGAGAGAAGAGATATGGAGAAGCCTAGATCATGACAATAATGAAGGGAACTAACCAATCACTACCACCAGGGACCAACTTCCATATATTTCACAGGCCAGGTATGTGCACCTAACATTAGTCCAATAATATGCCAACAAATCATCATTGTAGGAGGACAATGTTTCTTTAAATTAAATTCGGGTTGGTAGAGTGGTTGAGTGTTGATTTTCACATTAGGCATGGATTTGTTTTGTTTCTTCTATGATCTATAACTTTACCTTAATTTTTATGACCTTCACATCCTTTTTCTACTTTTTCCTATGTTATGGATTTATTTTTTTATCTTCACCAAGATCCATGAGCAACACTAAAACTTCATAATGCATTATACCACACATAGTCCTTTTTTATTTATCCCTTGTCATTCACTCATGTGCTCCGTGGGATTCATCAAAAATTTTAAACTTGTATATCCTTTATTCCACACTTAAAATTCCTTTTCCACACACCATGGTGTTCCACTTCTTTTCCTTGTATATTTTAGGCGTATAAAATTTCCCTCGATTCTTGAGATCCCATAGAACACATAGTTATTGTTCTATGGCTTCCATTCTTAGTCGTATTCAAACTTTCTTAATTTTCTTCATGAATTCTACTCGAGATAACTACATGCTATATTGTGCAGAATTAACCAACTCCATAAAATTCCATATTTTCTAAGTCCAAATTATAATGTGGTTTCCTTACCACACAACAATAAGCTTATCACATATGCCAAAAAAGACTACCATTTGGATTCCTTTATTTTGTGGGTCTTCAATTGGATCCTCCTAAGTTTGAAACTTGGATGAGTTGTTTAAAATATCACTCACTTTGTTATTTTGGATTAAAAAATTGCGTTACTCAAGAAATAAATTAGCGATCATTGTGTTGTGTTGAAAATTATCTAAAGTACATCTTAAATTCCACAAAAGAAAGAGGATAGGAGTGAATTTTTCAATTCAACTGGATATCTACTCTTGTAGAAGTTTGATAGATGTAGGCCACATAGATGCTTCCCTAAGATCATTCAACTTGTATGCATATTGTTCCAAAAGATCATATGATAAAAAATAGAATATAGAGGAAGAACACATATATCTCATCATGTCTCATCAACTGAAATGGAGGACTATTGGGAATATTGTGCCAATGACACTAAAGTCTTCCAAAGATATTTCTCTAGAATGAAAATGCAACATATTACAATATTCTTACTCGAATGGGTCATGAATGACATTGAAGATGATGAAAATGAAAATTTGAAACCAGGGTACTTGGAGACCATCTAATTTAATCCCATCCATCTTATAGGTTGGCTAGTAGTGGATCCCATTGACATCTTTTGGCTCATATAGTGGTTGATGTTGATTCAACAATAGAGGTGAAGCTTTGATTAAATTTTATTAAACTCAATCAACCAAAGATTATAATGAATGGGATGCAATATTTATAGCTATTGACAACCAAATACAAATAGGAAACTAAGTTACATAGGTGCAACTATATTCTGAATTGCATTAGCTTCCAATAACATCTGGGAAGCACAAATGAATAAAAACAAATATCTTTGTTAAAACAATATAACATCTCCGTAATATTCAAATACAAACAAAAGAACGGTTATAATTAAATATAACCATAAAACAATAAATATGCAATGCATAATTAATTAGGATAATATTTTATCCTAACATTCCCCCCCTTAATTGTGCATTGTCTAAAGAGATGAGGAGAGGAACTCTCTGAACAACTCAAACTTGTCACGTGCAAGTGACTTTGTGAAAATATCTTCGTTGTTCAAAGAGTTGGGAAAAATTGAATTTGGATGTTGTGCTTCAACACATGTTCACGTATGAAATGAACCTGAACCTCAATGTGCTTTGTTCTCTCATGAAACACTGGATTGTGAACAAGTTTGAGAACACCTTCATTGTCAACATACATGGTGGTTGGTTTTTCTTGTGGTATTCCAAGTCCTTCCAGTATGTGACGTAGCCAAATTACTTCACAGATAGCTTCTCCTGTAGAACGATACTCGACTTCTATGGAAGAACGAGAAATAAAGTGTTGTTTCTTGCTTCCCCATGATATTGGTCTAGATCCCATAAAGAATACAAATCCAGAAGTGGATTTTCTATCATCAATATTTCCTGCATGATCTGAATTGAATATCCTGACAAGAAGAAGTTATCGTTCTTCTTGTATTCTAGACCAAGATCCACTGATCCTTTGAGATATCTCAAAATGTGCCTTGTTGCTTTCCAATGACAAACTTTGGGTTCTGTATGAACTTGGATAGATAGCTCACTGCAAAGCTAATATCTGGTCTAGTGTAGGTAAGGTAAATGAGACTCCCGATCAGCTACCGATAGAGAGTGGCACTTACCTCAGGAGATGGATCTGAACGAGATAATTGTAAGTTGTTCTCCATGGGTGTAGAAATTGGTGTGCAATCCATCATCCTAAACTTATCAAGTGTTGTCTTAGTATTTTTCATCTGAGAAACAAAAATATGATTCTCTTTTTGCCATACTTCCAATCTAAGATAGTAATCCATCAGCCCAAGATCAGTCATGTCAAACGATCGATTAAGATCTTTCTGCATTGCATCGATCATCTTCACTGAACTGCCAGTGATGACTAGATCGTCGACATAAACAACAACAATCACCATCTTCACCCCTTGATTTTTGAGGTACATATTGAGATTGTATGGATTTCTAACAAATCCATGTTGTACGAGATGCTCATTAATCTTGATGTACCATGCAGGGTTCCTGTTTGAGGCCATACAAAGATTTCCTGAGTTTGCATACCTTTGCTTCTTGACCAGGTACTACATATCCCTCAGGTTGAGTCATGTAGACTTCTTCTTGTAAATCTTCATTTAGGAAGGAACTTTTACGTCCATTTGGTGAACTTTCCATCCAAAATGAGCAACTAGAGAAAAAATCATGCTTGATTGTTTTGATCTTAGTTGTGGGATCAAATGTCTCCTCATAGTCAATGCCTTCTTTTTTGCGTACCCTTTGCTTTACAGTCTTTCTTTATACTTTTCCATTGTCCCATCTACTTTGTACTTTGTTTTAAATATCCATCTACATGTAATGGGTTTCTTCCCGATGGAAGATCGAAAAGCTACCAAGTGTTATTCTTCATCACCGATTGATATTCGAGAATCTATGGAATCTTTCCAAGCTTTTGACCGTAGGGCTTCTGGAATATTGAGGGCTCATCCGATTCAATAACTATACTCATCAAAACAAAGTTAACTTCTCTTGCTTTACTACGAGTCCGTGGTCTAGGCGTGGATGTATCCAGTGGAGCATCTAATCTTGCATCTCGTAATGTACTTGTACACCATTTAGGAATACGCTGAACTATTCCCATTGGTTGGTTTTATCAGATCAACACCATCATCCCCATCATTAATTTCATCTTCTAAGGGAACATCAGCTTCAATTTTACAACAGTGAAAAATATACATCTTGTGAGTCTAGAGGAGTCTCTACTTCCTTCTTCTCGAAAAAATCAACATCTTTTCTGGTGTAGACTTTTTTTGGTCTTAGGATCCATTAATCTATACCCAATAGTCTCTGCACTGTACCCAATGAAGATGAGTTTTTGTGACTTTATGTCCAATTTCTTTCTGTTTTGTTTGGGTATGTGCATGCTTGCTTTGCACCCGAATACTCTGAGGTGTGCAATGGATGGTTTCCTTTTGACCATGCTTCTTGTGGTGTTATTCCATCACAAGTAGTTATGGGCACTCTATTCAACAAATATACTACTATTTTTTCCGCTTCTTCCCAAAATTTCTTTGCAGAAGTCCTAATCATCAATCATGCATCACACCATTTCCATGATAGTATGATTTCTTCTCTCAACAACACCATTTTTCGTGGTGTGTGTGTGGAGGAGGCATTTTTTGATGAATCCCATGAGTTTGTAGGTAGTCTCTGAACTCATCATTGGTGAATTCCCCCTCAATTTGAGTGGAGAGTTCTAATGTGATGAAAAGTTTCTTTCTCAACTGCTATTTTGAACTTTTTGAAGGTTTTAAATGCTTCACTTTTCTTGTGAAGACAAAAAATCCACATTTTTCTTGAATAGTCGTCAACACAAAGCATGAAGTACTGGAACCCAGAATGACTTGGCTACATCAGACCGCAAAGATTGGTATGAACCAGGTCAAGTTTACCATGAGCTCTAAATGTACTCCTTTAGAATGAAGCTCTGTGTTGTTTTCCTGTTAGGTAATGAGGACATTTGTCTGTATCCTTATGAAGAGATGGTAGCCCATGTACCATATTACACCAGCGAAGTGTTTCGAGATATTTGAAACTTACATGACCAAATCTTTGATGCCACAACTGTGTTGAGGTGGAGTTCTTAGCCACAAGTGCTTGATCATCTCTGTGAACAAAATAAAGAACGAACATGCGTCCCACATTGAAGGATTTTGCAATTATTTTCGAGCCTCTTGATTTATCTTGAATCAAACACGTTTTCTTGTTGGATTGACTATCAAAGTCAATTTTTAGGTTTTGATCTAGGAGTTGACTAACTGAAAGAAGATTCTTTGTCAACCCAAGGACATATAGGACATCTGATAGTCTACATTTGTGTGAACCAAGGGGTAGAGAAATGTTCCCAATCCCCTGAATTGTATATGAACAATCATATCCTAATGAAACATGATTTTTTGATGGCGTGTCCCTTATTCAAATAAACCAGTCTTTGTGACCAGTAATGTGTCAAGTGGCTCCTGAATCAACATACCAAACATCACTAGATGATGTGGATGGTTCACTTGATCAAGTAGTGAACAAGAAGTCTTCATTGTATGACCGATCTTATTGCTTAGCAATATTACCTTCTTTGAGTGGGGTCTACTTTTCTAATTCCCCTTTTTTTTGTGCGTGATTATTGTTAGAATGTCCCTTGTAATATTGTTGTTGTTGTGGTCCAGAGTTGCTAGATGGACCTTTTTTATAAGTGTTATACTAACAATATTTTAAGTCATGTCCTCTTTCGTAGATTGGACATTTCTTCTTCTATTAATTGTTCCCGTGATACTTGATTTTGATGTTGGGACTTCTAATAGGAATTAAATTTTCCTTTACCTTTTCCTTTCCATTTTTGATGTGAAGACAATGCATGTTCCTCTTCATCATCCTTATTGTGCAATGCTTCCTCTTGTTGCAGGTAGGTTTACCAGGTTTGTCAAAACCAACTGTTATATCTCGACACGTTTAGTGTTGTGAAAAAATGTGGTAAGAAGAGGGAGTGCTCTTAGAATAATGGGAGCGAAAGCATCATCTGTGGATTCTCCTCCTGGGGTAGAAGTGAAGCCCTTAATTCTACAACTCTTCTTAAGAAAGCTTCAATTTTCTCATTCTACTTGAATTTCAGTGTATGTAACTGACTCTGCAAATTGAGTATAACATTCTTGTTCTTGGCCTCATATACTATGCTCAATTTATCCCATGCTTCTTTTGTTGTTTTGGCATCTTGAATGTGGGGTTGCACATCATTAGACACTCTAAACAAGATGATGATTTTGGCCTTCTGATCTGCTTTATCAAACTGTCGTTGTTGTGTTGTATCAGTGGTTGATCTGGTCAAAGTACCATTCACAACAGGCCAGATTTCTTCAAACTCAAGTTGTGTCTTGATTTTAGTCTTCCATGCAGAATAGTTGTTTTCCTCTAAGTAGTTGTGAATCTGGAAGAAAAAATTTAGGGGTATTGGTACCCATTTTACAGAGATCACTGACAGGGTTTGTCTCTTATCACTCTAGGTATTAGGTCTCCCAATCTATATACCGTCAGTCTGATATATTGAACCTTTCTATATATGCGCCCTTCCGATATACCCGTCGGTATGTGGAAGAAGCTCTCCCTTTCTATATACCTGGCAGTATGTGAAAGAGGTGTTAACGTACGTGAAAGAATTCAATACGTGGTACCAAGATAGTATTGATGGGGTCTATGCGATTATTGACACTGGCTCAAAGAAATATCCTCATACGCGTGCGTAAATTTGTTATATACTTAGATAATTTCTTAGTCTAGGTTTATGTCGTGCAATCGTTCACAGATGGATGGGATGGTTCATAGTGTGTGCCGCCCTTGTGACCTTATTACTCTCCGTCAATTTATAGGGACGATGCCCAAATGACATTGTTGCAGCTATATTAGGCATTAAGTGCAGTAGTAGTCTTGACAGATTTACCCATAAGTGCTTCTAGAGGCACCATATATACCGAACGCTGCGAATGAGATCTAGGATCTCGTGAGTGTTACAGAACCAATTTTTATTGTTTTTTATTACAATTCTACCAGTTTTTGAGCAGTTACAAAGTTTGTAGTTGACTATGGCAACCTACAAATTAGTACAATATTATGAAGTATACAAATTACATTCAACAATCTGGAAAAATTGAATGGCAAGTAAAATATTTTTGTTTTGTGGGCCCTGGTGGCCTTCGGAGCCCAAAATGACCCAAAATGCAAAGAATTGCAAAAAATATCTGAAAATGCAATTTTTAGGTATCCCCCTTTTGGAGAAAGTTGCCCGGAATGAAAAAACAGGTTGAATGGGAGAATTTTTTTTACCCTAAATTAGGGATTTCTCCATTAAATTTAGTTAGTTATAACTAAATTCATTTTTTTGCTAAATTTGGCGGTTCCACCAAATATCCCACCAAATTCGAAAAGCAAGTTGGGGGTGGGATTTGAACCATGCACCTCCCACTTCTAAGGCTTTCCCTCTATCCAACTTGGCCACTTAAGGGCGCTTGATATAGGAATGAACAAACTTGTATTTAATGAAAGGTAAAAGTGACTTACCTTTTGAAAATGCGACTTGAATGAAGCTCCACGTGGCTCAACATGAGAAAAATGTGATTTAGGGTTTCTTTTTGCTCCAAATACGGATCTAAGACATTTTTTTATCTCCACGCCTGTGCATTGTTTTATATTCCCTTTGGCCGCCACTTTTTCCTTATTTCTCACTTTGTATTTTAATTATTTTTGTTTCTTTTTGTTTGCTAATCACTGTCCCTTTTTTTATTGTTGTGTTTTTATTTGCAGGTCGTTGTTTCAAGCTTGGGGCTGTGTAGAGGATGCGTAGGAATGGAACGGCCCTCCATATTTCTAATCCGCCTTTTTTTTGTTTGTTGCGAGTGCATGGAGATGCACAACAATAGCTTTTATTGCTGGTTTGGCCAATACAATAGGTTGATTTTATTGCACAAAGAAGGTTGATTTTATTGTTGGTTCAGCCAATACAACCCCCAATGCAGGTACAACAAGACACAGTTTGGTCTTAAAGCATAAGCATGGGTCATTCACCCTTTGCAAGTCACCAATCCAGCCGTGTAAGCAATCTAATTCAGCCTCAATGTTGATGAATAGCTCGATCAGGAGCTTGGTGCAAGAGCACTAAACTTGGTGCACTAATAGTGTTAGTTATGGCTAACAATGTCACTAACTTTAGTGACAAAACCCCTAATGGGGAAAATGGATTTTTATATAGATTCTGAAAATGAATAGCTTCTAGATAGCAAATTTTCCTGGTGTAGAGGGCACCAAGGCAAAAAAATTTGCTTTACGTTTACCTGGAAAACACACAGGAGATTGTGAGTCTGCAGGGAGATGTGGGAAGTTGTTGGAGGTAGCACTGGCTCTCCAATGTTGCAAATTTCTTCTCCACGAATCCTTCTTCCTCTGCAACCTTCTCCAACCTTGCCAGGAGCTTGATTCACTCTGGTACCAAATGTTGATTCAGCAATAGGGGCGGAAGCATGATTAAATTTTATTAAACTCAATCAACCAGCATTACAATGAATGGGATGCAATATTTATAGATATTGCACAACCAAATACAAACAGAAACTAAGTTGCATAGGTGCAACTATATTCCAAATTTCATTAGCTTCTAATAACATCTGGGAAGCATAAATGACTAAAAAAAAATACTATTAAAACAATATAACAACTCCCGTAATATTCAAATACAAACAAAAGAATGGTTATAATTAAATATAACCATAAAAAAATAAATATGCAACGCATAATTAATTAGGATAATAGTTTATTCTAACAGATTGATCAAGAAGGTACACAAACATAGGAACAATCCTTCACCTTTTTATAAGAAATCAAATAAATCTAGGAGATAGGTGTATATCATAGAATTGAGAGGCCTAAGGAGTGATAAAACCCATAAAATGAGACAAGTTCTTCCACACACATCTCCAAAATCTCAACCGAGTTTCCTTGTAGGAAGTTGATAGTAATAAGAACTAACTCGTGTGCTATTGACCCAAGTAATATTATTTTTCTCCTACGATAAATAAATACAAATATCCTAAGTATCCCATGTAATCACCTCATAGGTATATCTTTCCTCCAACACAAACTCACATGGTCGGTGGTCATCGATTGATCAGGGGATCATTTTTTAAAAAGTTCCCTAAACATCCCTAAATGGTGTCAGTGCATAAGATCATCTTGAGAGATTTCCAACGACTGTAAGAACGCGAAAAACAGACATCGGGAGCTCTAGTTATGTCCGGTCAAAGTTTGGTCAACAGAAAGTCAACTCTAGTCAACTAGTCAATAATGGACCAATCACACTGCGACACGTGGCGAAAAGGCAAAAGGGAGTTGTTTGTTGGTTTTTGATCACCGGTCTTCGACGAGCGTAAAAATGGTGCACAGGAACACAAGAGGCTCAACTTTTATTACGGAGGGGAGCCCGCCGTGTGGACTATGGTATTATCGCCAACATGGTAGGTCCACAAGCCACCACGTGGCTTGCCACCACTCGTCGAATTTTCTCAATTTGCCTATCGTGAGATGACAAGTGGAATATATACTATTGACCGAGTTAATTATTTCCTTACCACATTACATGGGTCGAAATTATATTTACTTGGTAAGTCCACTTTCCATATTCCACGCATTTAATCCAAATCCATATTACATATTCCACACATTTAATCCAAATCCCTATTACCTATTCCACGCATTATATTTGGCATTATTCTAGGTGTCTAAAAATACTATGGCTATGTCTATCCATGCACTATCCTTCCAACCAACAAATGTGCCCACTTCCCACGGCTAAGGTGGCTCTTAAGCCACTTAAACTATGCACTGCCTACCTTTTTAAAACCTCCTCCACTTTAAAATGCGCCAAATGTGGGATATTGTTCCCTAAGAGATAAGTCAAATGCATGGGGAGGAGAATGGAACCCGGGTGGGCCGTGTAAAAGGATAAGCACCTGACGGTATGCTAGGAGGCTTAGACACAATACAAAAGGAGCTTTATTTTATTTGAATAGCATTCAGTCTCAGGCAAAGAAGGAGGATAAGGACCGATCTCTCGAAAACGCCATTTTGAAGGCCTTGCACTCAGATTGGGAACTTGGAGTAAAAAGATGAAATGAAGGAAATTATGAGACAATTCCAAAGATGTAAGATTTGATATTTTTTGTTGAGTTTTAACCTATTTTTGGAAGCTTTGAATGCAGTTTTTAACAGGGATCTACAAGACAACTAGTTGGAAAACACAAATTTCAATGCACTTTTGGTCCAAATTGTGACTTGGTGTAAACATGAAAAGTGTTTAGAATTCAGATATGATCTTAGATATATGATTTTTTTTCATAGAATGTTTTTAAATCTCCATTTTTAGGTGTTTTTCTAACATAGTTGCAGGGAGATCACATTGTGAAAACACTTTAGGAGCCACAGATCGTTCTTGGGACAGTTTCTACTATTTTTCAGAGTTCTTGGGACATTGATCAGCTCATTTGCAGGTTGTGATTCATTATTGGTTGTTTGTAAGAGTTATTGTACTTAAATTTCAATATTATTAATGGATCAGTTCAATCTGAACCCGGGGACGTAGGAATTTCCGAACCCCATAAACAATCTTGTTTGTTATCTGAATGTTTTCAGTTTTCTGATTATTTATTTGATACTAAAGTTTTCCACATTTCTATGGATGCTTAATAATCAGAATTTAATCAATTTGTGGAGTTTAGAATACTTAAAATTGGTTAAGAAAATTACGATCTTTGGAAACTTTTAAAAGTGAAAAAATACAACTCACGCCGATCAAGTTTGGTATCGAGCAGCGGTTAGATCACGGATTAGCTTCTAATTGTGTTTGAAAATTTGGCTTCAGTTTCAGTATTGATTTCACTTTTTAGTGTGCAGAAATTTTGGGGCTTGTTAATCTTCTTTCGTAGTGTGCAGTTTTGGAAGTATAGGTTGTGTTTGCAGAACAAGGAATCATGGGCAAGTCATCCAAACAGGAGCAACTAGATGAGCTTGAAGCCATAAAATGCCAACTCCAAGAAGAAAACTCTTTCTTGAGAGCTAATTTTTATTCCTTGGAAGAGGAAATAGTGCAGTTAAAATCTGAGCCAAAATCATCTATAACCAAGAAAGAGGAGTATGTCAACAAGATGCTTGAAGAGAGCAAGAAGTTGATGGGCTTTGTTAAAGAGTTGCAAGAAGAAATACGAACCAAGGATGCCCTCTTGGAAAAGCTGTAACAAGGTGAACATAAGAAGGAAATGCCTTCCAAAGCAGATGTAGGTACTATGATAGAAGAATGCACTGTAAGTTGTTCACATTTTAATTCTTCCTCTCATTCAGTTTCAGATATTCCTTTGGGTCAGTTTGAAAAACACACTAAGGGAATTGGGTATAAGCTAATGGTTAAGATGGGATTTAATGGAAAGGGCCTTGGTAAAAATGGACAAGGTGATGCTAACCCAATACAGGTAGAGGATTAGCCTCGGTTTGCAGGTTTGGGTTATTCTAGTGGGAAAATGGAAATTGGAGAAAATTCCAAAGCAGCTGAAGGAAGACAAGCTTCCAATAGCCAAGGATCTACACCACTAGAATTGTAGGATTCTCGCCATCAGGAGGAACAATGAAAGGTGTAAGAAAACAGGTAAAAGAGGTAATCATATTCCACCTCCTTCCACTTACACTAAAAATAGCACTAAGGGAAAATCAAATCCTAAAAATTCTAATACACTCTTTCAAATTGGAACAATATAGCTTTGGTAGGCAAAAATATGCTTTCCTCGCACATTTTGTGAAGGTACTAATCATTCTATTGCATATTGTTGGAAGAGGAAATTTTTATTAAGAAGTTAATGCCTTTTGTGAATGATAAGGCAGTGCTAAAGACCAATCTCACCAAGGAAAGGTGAGAAATAGCAAGAATGTTACCTCTCCTAAACAGGGGAATCATTCTCATAGACAGTAGTTCGAGAATGGTAAAATGGGTAAGACTCCTAAAAATAGGGAAGTTAAATTTTGTTCCCATTGTAATAGGAATGGTCATGATGTTAAGGTTTGTTGGTTTGTTTCTAAACAACAAAATTGGAAAGTTGTTAAAAAGAACAAGATTGTAAAACCAACAATCTTAAACCTAACTAAAACTCATTTTGGTACGAGGAGGTAAAACAACCAAAACGGAAAAACCCAAGTGATTGGTTTGGAAAAACACTCCTTAACTTTATATTTTCCCTACAAGAAATTGTTGATAGTAGGTAAGAAAAATGTTTTTCGAGCTATATTTTAGGGATTCTGTTGATTGATAAGGATTTGTTCTAAGTTGATATTTAAGCTTTGAAAATGAATGGAAACAACTAAAGAGAAGATTTGAGTGATAGGTTCATCATACTAATGTTTTGTTTTCTCATATTGGTTGGTAGTTCTATTGTTGAAAACACTATGCGGGGAGGATAGGCATCGAGCATGTCTAAATTTGAAACTTGCAGCTTGTAATCAACATAATCACAAAGTGTCACCAACACTAGCTTCCATTATAGATGGGTCTTATTATCCGACTTATTATTTGTGATGGCGATACAGTGTTTTGGCATATTCATGTTGATTCAGTTGTTGACTATAGCTATTTTTGGGCATTGATAGTCTATTATATTCTGATAGTGAGTTCTTGCAGTTGTTACAGTTTCATATGGGCAATGGGCACTAGCCTAATTGTGGCGCTTTAGATGTCTCAGTATACGATCTGCTTTATGGAATTGTAATTTTTGGTAATCGGCCGTATCACAAAGTGATAGTTGAACACTAGCTTTCCGTAATAGAATGGGTGTTATTATCTAGTCATTTATTTATGATGGCATTACAGTGGGGTATGACAGTTCACAACAGTGCGTAGATTGAGTCGAGGGTTGCGGTCATAGTTTTAGTTGAACACTAGCTTAATTGGGTGTTATTATTTGATTGGTTATGTAATTAGATAATCAAATATTTGCATTTTTATTAACCTATAATGTTATTCCAGGTTCTTTTATGTGTTTGTGTAATGCAAGAAGATATAGCGTTATTTGTGGGTTGATACACAACTTTTTGTGGACAAAAAGCCTTCTCAGTAGGGAGGTGTGATCAGGGGATCATTTTTTAAAAATTTCCCTAAACATCCCTAAATGGTGTTAGTGCAAAAGATCATCTCAAGAGCTTTCCAACGACTGTAATAACGTGACAAACAGACATCGGGAGCTCTAGTTATGTCTGGTTAAAGTTTGGTCAACGGGAAAGTCAACTCTAGTCAACTGGTCAATAATGGACCAATCGCACTGGGACACGTGGCGAAAAGGCAAAAGGGAGTTGTTTGTTGGTTTTTGATCACTGGTCTTCGACGAGCGTAAAAATGTTGCATGGGAGCACAAGAGGCTCAACTTTTATTACGAGAGGGGAGCCCTACCGCTGTGTGTGGACTATGGTATTATTGCACAACGTGGTGGGTCCACAAGCCACCATGTGGCTTGCCACCACTCGTCGAATTCGCTCAATTTTCCTATCGTGAGACGACAAGTGGAATATATACTATTGACCGAGTTAATTATTTCCATACCACATTACATGGGTCGAAATTATATTTACTTGGTAAGTCCACTTTCCATATTCCACGCATTTAATCCAAATCCATATTACATATTCCACGCATTTAATCCAAATCCCTATTACCTATTCCACGCATTATATTTGGCATTATTCTAGGCACCTAAAAATACTATGGCTATGTCTATCCATGTGCCATCCTTCCAACCAACAAATGCGCCCACTTCCCACGGCTAAGGTGGCTCTTAAGCCACTTAAACAATGCACCGCCTACCTTTTAAAACCTCCTCCACTTTAAAATGCGCCAAATGTGGGATATTGTTCCCTAAGAGATAAGTCAAATGCATGGGGAGGAGAATGGAACCTGGGTGGGCCGTGTAAAAGGATAAGCACCCAGCCGGTATGCTAGGAGGCTTAGAAACAATATAAAAGGAGCTTTATTTTATTTGAATAGCATTGTGCAGTGCAAAGGAGGATAAGGACCAGATCTCTGAAAACGCCATTTTTGAAGGCCTTGCACTTAGATTGGGAACTTGGAGTAAAAAGATGAAATGAAGGAAATTATGAGATGATTCCAAAGATGTAAGATTTGATATTTTTTGTTGAGTTTTAACCTATTTTTGGAAGCTTTGAATGCAGTTTTTAACAGGGATCTACAAGACAACTAGTTGGAAAACACAAATTTCAATGCACTTTTGGTCCAAATTGTGACTTGGTGTAAACATGAAAAGTGTTTAGAATTCAGAGATGATCTTAGATATATGATTTGTTTTCATAGAATGTTTTTAAATCTCCATTTTTAGGTGTTTTTCTAACATATTTGCAGGGAGATCACATTGTGAAAACACTGTAGGAGCCACAAATCGTTCTTGGGACAGTTTCTACTATTTTTCGAGTTCTTGGGACATTATTCAGCTCATTTGCAGGTTTTGATTCATTATTGGTTGTTTGTAAGAGTAATTGTACTTAAATTTCAATATTATTAATGGATCGGTTCAATCAACCCGGGGACGTAGGGAATTTCCGAACCCCATAAACAATCTTGTTTGTTATCCGAATGTTTTCGGTTTTACGATTATTTATTTTCTACTAAACTTTTCCGCATTTCTATGGATGCTTAATATTCATAATTTAATCAATTTGTGGAGTTTAGAATACTTAAAATTGGATAAGAAAATTACGATCTTTGGAAACTTTTAAAAGTGAAAAAAACAACTCGCGTTTTCGGATCATCGATCCTCTCCTACCCAAAATCAAGCAAGGGTCTTAGTTTCTCCTACATGTATCCAAATAGTGCATGATTCATCTTCCTCTCTTTGTCATGCATTGTTATGGGTTCAAGATATCATCAAATATCATTAATGCTCCATGACTAAAGAAATTTATCTAGTGGTTGAGATATCCCCTAAACTTTGAAAACTCAAACCCACTCCTCTAAAGGATAAAATTAATTCTTGAATCACAACTGAATGAATATGAAATGAGAATAACTGATAATGAAATGACCTAGTACCTTCTTGGAGAGCTAGGTCATTAAGGATATATCCCTAATTTTTAACAAACCACTATTCAAATTAGTTTCCTGACAAGGGAAGGTGAAGTAAATTAAGAACAATTGTATATCCATGTACACTTGTTGACTTCATATGTCCAAATCTTCTTAGACCCTAACACTCCTCTTCTTTCCCATTTTGATTCAATTACTCCCTTGAGTAATATTGACTTAAATGTGATTTAAGAGATCAAGGAGCTTTGGAAAATGGAAAAAATAACCAAGTCATGGATTGATTCCATCATACAAAAATGTTTTGAACTCTTATAATTAATCAAGATATAATAGATATCCAATTTTTCAATAGAGAAGGTGAAAGATGTATTCTCCATGGTCAATAAATAATCCAACCATTGGAATGAGATTTTACCAGCCATCCATGAGATGAGTGTTTTCTACACCATGTTGTTACTTGACAAGAATGTGTGTCTAATCTTAAAATAAAATTGTTCCTGCACATGGGTGAGGAAAATAAAATGGAAAATGATATCCCTCATTGAGGATATTAAGGACTATCTACAATATCAAAACTAAGGTTTAGAAATCAAGGAATAAATCAATGACCATCCGAGTAGAATGAGGTGTGCTTCATTACACTTTGAATCCATGTCACTAGATGAAATTTGAGAACATTTCAAGAAAATTGTAACGGAAGAATTATTTGATCCATGGTCCTATGGAGATGAAATCATGAATACTTTAACTTAGATAAGAGGAGTCATTTTCAATGCATCTTAGAAGATCCCAAAGTAATTCAAGAATGAAAAGATAATCAAAAGGGGCAAATGATCACCTGATTTGACACCATCACAAATACCATCATCCCTCATGGTAGGGAAGTTATAGAAGTAATGTTCAAGTTCAATGCAGCGATGGAAAGTCAAAGGATCTCTCTAATGTGGTGTATCAAAGGATCTTCCTCTTTATGTGGTCTATCCATCAACTGATGTATTTTTCCTTTAACTTTCTCTCTCTATATCTTTGTCGCTCATTCTCACATGTAAGCAATTGAATTTTCCCAAAAGTAACGTAAGTGGTTTCTAAATATTTTTTGGGAAAAGTAATGTTTATTAAAATTAACTTAAGTGATTTCCTTTCCACTTTCGTAAAAGTAATTTTCAATAAGAAAAAGTGTCTTAGTTTAGAAAGGAATATGAACATTCTATCAAAAATGTGAAGGGTCACACATTTTAGGCGATATATTAAGGCCTCCTCTCTATAGTAAAGGATCACTTTTTTCTTCTTATATAGTATACTACATTCTTCCATTCTCATCTAAGTATTTTTCTTCCATTCTCTCTATATCACTGAGTCGAATGTATGTGATTTTGTAAGGGAAAATGGCTTTTTACCTATTGATAATGGAATGAAAATCATTCTTGAATTTTTTGTGAATATTTATTTTTGTTTCATGTTCTTTGCATAATTTGTATATGTTTACATGTGTCTTCTAATTGAACTAGAAGGACCGCTTAGTTGTAGTTATAGAAATATGTGTTCGATTGATAATGCAATTCCTCCTCCTCTTTCTCCTCCACTCACTCACCCTTATTTTCCCCCTCTCTAATATTGTTATAGTTACGATAAGGGTGTTTTTGTACATTCTCTCATCTATGACCAACCCAAGATTTAGTTCAATGTATAGGTTATCTAGATTTTAATAAATGGGAGTTGCCCCATCTTGAAGTGGAGGGAATCGGTCTCATTATAATCGATGAAATACTCATTTTATCCTTGAAAAATATTTCACCATCAATAAATTGGCACTTGAAACTAAACTGGTCAAAACCATACAACTAGGTGAAAAACATCTCTCTGGTCCCAACCCTTCATGCATACGGTCTTAGAACTACTTGGAATCTTGGGCTATAACTTCTTGAGTGCTTTGCATTCCTAGAAATAAATGTCACTATGTGTCATTATTCTTTTATCACCTTTAGAATGGATATATAAACTTTTCTCAAACCCTAAAATCCTTGTATTGCAAGGAGTTCCTCAAAAACAACGTTAGGAGGGTTGTGGGTGACTTGTGCATCACTACCATTTCTACTACATTAAAGAGAGGTGAAAGAAAACATAATTCTTCTATCATATGATATCTACCATAGCACAATCAGAAATTGACAAATGTGATTTGATAATGCTTCAACTTGAGTTTTATAGTTTCTCAAATACTTGGGAAGGGTTACTTTTATTGATTGTAAAAGAAGATGGATACTCATATACATAGAAGGAGAATTTATACCTATAGAGGGTTCTACCCTAATGGATTTATATGAGTTATTTCATACTTTACGAAGATTGGATTGTCATTTTTATTGCTTTTACATGAAGAGTTCCTAAAGTGTCAAGTTCTTAAATGAGGTATGATTTACTTGCTTATATGTGTTTGTAAACGTTATTTTTTCATGAAAGGCCAAATAAGGGGATGTATTTTCTCATTAAAAAAATTGATAGAATTGGAATAGTTATCCCAAAATATGTTGGTCCAAAAACTTATAGTAGGGTCACCTTGTAGAGTTGTAAAAACTAACCAAAAATGATGGTTTTGACAAGGAGGGAAAAACATGTTTTGAATTTATTGTTTCTAGATGTGTTTTATGATATTAAACTTAAAAAATTGGTGATAAAGAGGTATACAAAGATAAAATAGTAATGAAAGATCTATTAGAGTGTTATAAGAAAGAGTGAGAAGAGTGTATTTGTATATGAAAGTGTGCAATGTTAAGATTGAGAATGTCAAATGATGGATTGCTAAATTTGAGTGTCTACAAGAAGAAAGGAGTGCTGAAGTAGGATATTTTATATAATACATGAAGGAAGTGCACAAACATGTGTGTAATTAGTTCTAGAAGATGATTTCACAATAAAAATAACACATGGATGCGAAAAAAAGATAAGTAAAATATTATACTAGAGACATGGTCTTAGCATACCTATGGAAGCAAATGTTTTCTAGGGGAACATATAATAAACTTAAATAGAAGAAGATAGGGCCATGAAAAATAATTAGGAAGTTTGTGTAATATTTTTATGAGGTTGAGTTTCTTGAAGGCATTAATATATCTAACATCTTTAATATAACATATATGTATCTTTACCACATAATAAATGAAGGTAATGATGTACCTGAGTATGAATATGGAAAAGTATATTAGAGAATATATATTCTAGAAAAGGAGTGTGATGAAGTAAAATGGATAATAGGTACCATGATCAAGAAGAAACACCAAAAATAGTATACTGAGTATTTGGTCAAATCGAAGGGAAGAAGGATAAATATGTGACTTGACTAAGTGTTTTAGATGCTATGTAACATGAAATTCAGTTTCCTTGAGTAGAAGATCAATTTTTCAAAAGTACCTAAGGTGTTTGGTGTAAGATCCTCCAAGTTCATAAGAAATCCTTTATCAACCATAATAGTAGAAGAGTATTGAGTCAGTTATGTTTTCATTATGCATATTATTTTTTGGGGACACATTGAAGCATTATATTAATGGTAAAGAATGAAATACAATGTTGCATTCTATTTAATGTGCACATCCATTACATATAATTTGTTGAGTGTGCACTTCCTTTATGTAGTGTCTAGTATTATCTGCCGAATCATATAGTGTGCAACATTGTGTGTGCAATATTGTTCAAGCCATGAACTTGGATTAATTGAATTTTTAAAAATTTAAGTTTAGGAGAAGGTTAACTAGTTGTGTTTTGGGTTAGTTATTGGATCTTTATAAATTTGTATTTAAATCTTGAAATTTTAAAAGTCTTATAAGGTGACATGAATGGATATATAAGTAGAACCCAATTTCCTTCTTAAATTAGCTCAGGTTTTTGGGGTCCCAATTAGAAATCAAAGAAGAGTTTGGATGTGATCTTAAGGCTCATAACACGTCTTGTAAGTGATGTGACATGACATGGCATAGTGAAGGTGTAACATTATTGATTATTGTATTATGATAAATGGAGTATTATCCATACTTGAGTGACATAATATAAGTGGATATGACTATATAAAATATGTTGTAAGAGGTTGTAGCATCATATATCAGTTGTATAATTCTATTTCTATAAGTGGATTACATAAAGCTTTTTTTTTAAAATCTATGTTCATTTGATATTTCTATTGATAGTATATTTTGAACATATTCTAAGGTTTATGAGGTATAAGGTGGATATTCAAAGTGAGAACATTGACCCCATTTGTGCTAGAAAATCATTAACAACATCATCATCAAGTATAGATTACGCTTATCATATATGGATGACATTATTTATTTTCTAAGTGGTGTGAAATACTTTAGTACGATTGATCTAAAGAGTAGATACCATTAAATTCACATTATAGAAGAGGATGAATGGAATAATATGTTCAAGATGCAATTGTTAGGTTGTGGAGCCTGTTTTCATGTGTGAAAGTGTTGAAGACTGTACACTAAGAGTACTGTACACTTTTCATGTATCCTCGCCATATACACTAAGGCGTAAAATTTTTTGGCCTCGAAAAATGCACCCGACATATCAAGAAACGTGCTTTTCTCATATGGGTGAGTTTTTGACCCATAGGTTTATGGGACGGGTTTTGCCCATGGTTTTGATACCCATGGTTTTGTAAAACTGCTTAAGCAGTTGTCTATTTATATGGTCTTATGCATATGATAGATGGACAAGCAAATGTATTGCAGATGTGTTTTGAATTTGGCTGTGAATTCTGTAGAGTTTGTTGAGCATAGCTCCAAACGGATCTGGGTATTGTATTGAGAGAGTGGTGGCTTGTAATAAAATTTAAGCAAGTGATTCTTGGTGGACATAGCCCAAATTGGGTGAACCACGTTAAATACTCGTCTCTTAATGTTGTGTTATTTTATTCTGCAATTTTATTTGAGATCTGTAATAATTTCTGCATATTAGTTTCTACTGTTGCGATTCTGTGAGGGATTATTCCACATATTTTATCCCTTATTTCCTAACAATTGGTATCAGAGCCTGGTTTGGTTTGCTGAAGTGTTGAATCGCAGGGAAAGTTTTTAGCTTGAGTGGGAGCTATGGCAGATGAAGGAAGATCTAGGGTTGATAAATTCAACGGGCAGAATTTCAGTCTTTGGAAGATGCAGATGGAAGATTACCTTTATCAAAAGGATCTTTATACTCCATTGTCTGAGAAGGTGAACAAACCCTCGAGTATGACAGATGCGGAATGGGATTTGTTGGATTAGAAGGCACTTGGAACGATCCTGGTTTGAGTCTTGCATCTTCGGTATTATTTAATGTTTCAAAGGAAAAGACTACAAAAGATCTAATGGATGCATTAGGGAAGTTGTATGAAAAACCCTCTACCTCTAATAAGATATTTTTAATGAAAAATTTGTTTAATATGAAGATGTCTAAGAATAGTTCAGTAGCAGATCATTTAAATGATTTCAATACGGTAGTGAATATGCTAGCTTCGGTTACAATAGAATTTGATGAAGAAGTTAGGGCTTTATTAATTCTATGCTCTTTACCTGAGAGTTGGAATAGCCTGGTAATGGCGGTAAGTAACTCGGTTCCAGCTAACTCAAAGTTGAAGTTTGAGGATGTTGTAGGGGTGATTCTAAGCGAGGAAATGTGAAGAAAAAGCTCTGGGGAATCTTCTACTTCAGGGAATGCTTTGACAGTGGAAACTAGAGGGAGACAGAAGAATAGAGGAAACCGTGGAAAATCAAAAGATCGGGCAAGGTCAAAATCCAAGAACAAGATTGTATCTGGAATTGTGGAAAGCTTTGGGCATGCAAAGAAGGACTTTGTTGGGAGCTTCGGGATAAGAAGAAACAACAGGAAGAAAACAAGGAGGCAAATGTGGCAATGGGTAATGTATGTTAGGATGCTTTGATTCTTTCTTTGCACAATATTACTGAATCTTGGGTTTTAGATTCAGGGGGCTTCTTTCCATGCTTCTCCACATAGGCATTATTTTGTTGATTATGTTCAAGGAGATTTTGGGCATGTTTTTCTTGGTGATGATGAGCCTTACAACATAGTTGGAAAAGGTTCTGTTCAGGTTAAGATGCAGAATGGGAATACTTGGCTATTGAAGGATGTCAGACATGTGCCTACATTAAGATGAAATCTGATATCGGCAGGGCAGTTGGGAAGTGATGGTTGTACTGTGATATTTACAGACAGACTCTTGGAAGGTTACCAAGGGTGCTCTTGTGGTGGCAAGAGGTAAGAAGGTTGAACCTTGTATTTAACCACTGATAGTACTAATGATTGTAATCTTGTGGCTTCAGATGCAGATACAACATTATGGCACTATAGGCTCGGTCATATGAGCCATAAGGGCATGAACATCATAAAGAAGAATTTTCCTGGATATACAGAAACATGTTTGGATTTCTGTGAGAACTGCATATATGGGAAACAGAAGCGAGTAAGGTTTCTCAAGGTTGGACCTACAAAGAAAGAGAGTAAGTTAGAGCTGGTGCATTCTGATGTGTGGGGGCCAGCTCAGGTATCATCTCTTAGGGGTTCAAGTTATTATGTTACTTTTATTGATGATGCAACAAGGAAAGTTTGGGTTTATTGTATTAGAAAAAATCTGATTTATTTGACAATTTTGTTAAATGGAAAGCCTTGGTAGAGAATGAAACAGGTCTTAAGCTAAAATGTCTCAGGTCAGATAATGGAGGGGAGTATTGCAGCAATGAATTTAATGATTATTATTCTAAGAATGGAATCCACAGGCAAAAGACGGTTCCAGGAACTCCACAGTAGAATGGGGTATCAGAAAGGATGAACAGAACAATAATGGAACGTGCTAGGAGCATGAGGTTACATGCAAGACTACCTCTTTCTTTTTGGGTAGAAGCGGTGAGCACAACTGTGTACTTGATAAATAGAGGACCCTCAAGTGCCTTGGATGGAGGCATACCTGAGGAGGCATGGTATGGTAAGAAAGTTGATTATTCATTTCTTAGAGTCTTTGGATGTGAAGTGTTTGTTCATATAGACAAGGATGATAGGACCAAGCTAGAGGCTAAATCAGAAAAATGTACTTTCATTGGTTATGGTGGTGATGACTTTGGGTTTAAATGTTGGAGTATTAAGGACAAGAAAATCATTCGGTCTAGGGATGTGGTCTTTAATGAGAAAGTCATGTATAAGCAACAGTTGCAGGAAAATAGGGAAGAATCCAAGAAAGAATATGCAGTGGTAGAGGATCTTTCGGATGGGAAAGTGACCCATGAATCAGTTCAGGAACCTACTCAACAGGAACCCCAAACTCCTACAGTGAGGAGGTCTTCTAGGGTAAGAAAAGAACCTGAACGGTTTTCTCCTTCTCTTTATTATTTATTACTCACTGATAGTGGAGAGCCAAAGAGCTTTGATGAAGCAATGCGGAACAAGTGGGTGTACAGAGTTAAAGATGAAGAAGGAGGAAAGAAAAGATATAAGGCCCGGTTGGTGGTCAAGGGGTTTGCACAGAAACAAGGTATAGATTTTGATGAGATTTTTTCTCCTGTAGTAAAAATGACTTCTATCAGAACTGTTCTTGGAATAGTGGCAGCAGAAGACTTGCACTTAGAACAGTTAGATGTAAAGACTACATTTCTCCATGGTGATTTGGAGGAGGAGCTATATATGCAGCAGCCAGAAGGATATGAAGTCAAAGGTAAAGAGGAGATGGTGTGCAAACTGAAGAAGAGCTTGTATGGCCTGAAACAAGCTCCACATCAATGGTATAAGAAATTTGATAGCTTCATGATGGAGCAAGGTTATATTAGATGTCATTCTGACCATTGTGTGTATACAAAGAAATTTGAGGATGGAAGTTATATTATCCTGTGTTTGTATGTTGATGACATGTTGGTTGCAGGTAAAAACATGCAGAAATAAAAGTACTCAAGAAACAACTAAGTGAATCCTTTGATATGAAGGATTTGGGGGCAGCCAGACAAATCCTTGGTATGAGGATAACTCGGGATAGGAAGGAATGGAAGTTGACTTTATCTCAGGAAGAGTACATTAAGAAGGTATTAGACAGGTTTAACATGCAGGATGCTAAACCGGTTGGGACTCCTTTGGCAGGCCATTTCAAGTTATCAAAGGAGCAGTGTCCCATGATAGAGCAGGAAAGAAACCAGATGTCCAAGGTACCTTACTCATCAGCGGTTGGCAGTTTGATGTATGCTATGGTATGCACTAGGCCTGATATTGCCCATGTAGTGGGAGCTATGAGTAGATTTATGAGTGATCCAGGTAAAGAGCATTGGCAAGCAGTAAAGTGGATCCTTCGGTATTTGAGAGGAACCATGGGGACAGTTTTGTGCTACAGTGGATCAAACACCACTTTACGTGGTTATGTAGATTCAGATATGGCTGGAGATGTAGACAACAGGAGGAGCACGACAAGTTATATTTACACTGTAGGTGGGACAACAGTGAGTTGGATTTCACGACTACAGAAGCTGGTGGCTTTGTCAACCACAGAGGCTGAGTATGTTGCTGCCACAGAGGCAAGAAAAGAGATTATTTGGTTACAACAATTACTTGAGGAGTTGGGGCATAAGAAGGAGGAAAGGAAGCTACATAGTGATAGTCAGAGTGCTATACACCTAGCTAAGAACTCTGCTTTCCACTCTAGGACAAAGCATATACAATTAAGGTACCATTTCATCAGGACAACTTTGGAGGAAGAGAAGTTGAAGTTGAGAAGATTCATACTAGTCGAATCCTGCACACATGATGACCAAGGTGGTCACAAGGAAAAACTAAAGTTGTGTTCAAGCTTTCGTTGGTTTTCACGAAACTAGTGAAGGGTTGAGAAGCTTGCTCAAAGGAAAACTAGTCTCCAAGTGGGAGATTGTTAGGTTGTGGAGCTTGTTTTCATGTGTGAAAGTGTTGAAGACTGTACACTAAGAGTACTATACACTTTTCATGTATCCTCATGGGTTCGGGGCACACCCAAAATTTTTTTTTTTTTTTTTTTAGGCATAAAATTTTTTTGGCCTCAAAAATGCACCTTACATATCGGGAAACGTGTTTTTCTCCTATGGGCGAGTTTTTGACCCATAGGTTTATGGGACGGGTTTTGCCCATGGTTTTGATACCCATGGTTTTGTAAACTGCGCAAGCTTGCTTGTCTATTTATATGGTCTTATGCATATGATAGATGGACAAGCAAATGTATTACGTATGTGTTTTGAATTCGGGCCAGAATTCTCAGAGAGTTTGTTGAGCATAGCTCCAAACGGATCTGGTATTGTATTGAGAGAGCGGTGGCTTGTAATAAAATCTCGAGCAAGTGATTCTTGGTGGACGTAGCCCACATTGGGTGAACCACGTTAAATACCGTCTCTTAATGTTGTGTTATTTTATTCTCGTAATTTTATTTGAGATCTGTAATAATTTTTGTATATTAGTTTCTATTGTTGCGATTCGTGAGGGATTATTTCACATATTTTATCCCTTATTTCCTAACAACAATTGTTGGTGTGTATTTTCCACATCATTATGTGAGTCATCTCACTTAGGCCGATCGTAGGTCCACGTGTCATTTAGGGGTCATTATGAGATTCCCTTATGCATCGATGTCGGACGTCAATGTGTCATATGCGTCATTGGGAGTTACACTTCTAATCTAGGAATGTAACTCCCCCTCTCTACTCGAGTTGTCATGATTGCAGCACTGGGGGTTGCTCAGCACCTCCTATATGTACACCCCATTTGATCTATGAAATAGAGGAGAGTTTTATGGCTTAACCAGGTTCTTGCCCGTTTGTCGAATCTTTGCATGCACATTCGGTTGATGCTCACTCCTCTCAAGATCTCTTCACACTATCATTTGCATGTCCGTTGATGTGCACATTCATCATGATCCTCACTTATGGATTTTCAAACCCTCTTTCATGGTATCAGAGCAGATCTTGTGGATCCATGCACTCATCGGCGTTTACGTGCATATTTTCCAGCTTCCAGTGTGATATAAAAATTTTGTGCGTGTGTCGTAATGGATATTCCGATCGTGCTCTTCTTGCATTGATTTCAGGCATTTATACCTTGTTTGGTTTGCTCGTGGTTTCCGGTTTGTGGGTTCTCAAACCTTCAACGGTTGCATGCAGTTTTCAAGGTTGCAGATCAATTTTCTATGCTAGTGTTGAGGCCGGTTAAAAAGGTGCAAATCTAGGCATATTATACCTCTAGCTCGCATTGGGTTGCTTGTGTTTCTTTTGGACTCTTCGACCCTCGAGGTGTTTCTACTGTGCATTGGCTTTATTGGGTTCTGGTCTAAAGGTTTTTGATTGTCCTTGGGTGTTTTCAACCTCTCGTAACTCGCACTCTAATATTTCTCAAGATGTGACCTCGCCTCTAGCACGTTTTGGAGCTGCCTTGGACATTTTTTGGAACCTGCATATTTTGGAGCTGCCTAGCACGTTTTTGGAGCTACCTTGAATGTTTTTTTTGGAACCCACATTTTTTTGAATAGGAAAACATTTTTTCCTTGACTACTCTCCACGCACCTACTCCTTTGGTGTGTCAACCTCGCTGCTCCACCTACAAAGACTTCTGGGCATGTGGCCTCCTAAACGATCGCTCCAAATTTGCTCGGTCTTGCCCAAAAAGACCAACCCCTTTGTCTAGCTCCACCCAACACAACCATTTTTCTGGCTTTTCTAGCATTTTTTGGTGGTTTGGGTCTTCTCCAGCTTCTTCCCAGCACTCAAACCTCTAGCACGTGGCTTCAGCACCTCCAGCTCCTTCCTCCAACGTTAGAAAATGGTTTTTTTTTGCATTGCAGTTACAAAAACGTTTTTCTGACCTGCACGTGCTCCAACATTTCTTCTGCATTGGAAAACGTTTTTGCATTGGTAAAATGTTTCAGCTTGCTCCCACGCTCAGCTCCAGCTCCTTGCACCACGTGGACACCAACAACTCAGCCTGCAACACCTTCTAGCTCACCAACACAGCACGTGGACCCTCCAATCTGCCACGTGGGCTTCCACAGCTCGGTCAACAACCATCTCCATCAATGTGGGCCCCCACACACTCCTTTCCACCTCCTTTTTTAATGTTTTAAGGTGGTTAAATAAAAAACATTTCATTTCTTGGCATGTATTAATTTATAAGGTTGTTTTTGGCTTGTAATTTAATCCCCTCCTATGAGTGTCGAAGACGGAGGGCGAGGTCCGGGGTTGGCAGGAGGCTAATCCCCCCTCGCAGTCAAAAAAAACTCTACCTAAAATTTCATGCCATTTCCAACGAGTACCCACATGATACCCTTTGCACCCGTTTCGTGCACTTTTTTAATGTGTTTGCAGCATCTAGTGTATTTTTCCATCAGTTGCGGGAATCGTTTTAATGCGATAACTTTTGACTCGCTGCTCATTTTTTAGTGCTTCCTTGGTCAAAGTTGCATGATTTTTCACACATTACGTGATGGGATTATTAGTTTTGTAAATGCACTACTTTTATAAAGTGCCACATTCTGGGGGGTTGCTTGTACTCTTGGGCCTACACACACAGACGCATTATCGGCCGAGTCCGACATCTTACTTTTGTGCATCTTGCATTTTTTCATCATGGAGAGTGCTCTTTCCAGACGTGAGTGTCGTAGGATCACCTTACAGCCTCCGCCACTTCTCACCGGGAGAGAGACCTATTCAGCTTGGCATGCTTCCATGGAACGTTACTTCGCCCACAAGGGTCTTTTACCCTTCTTGCTTGGGCCAGTTCCTGCACCCACTGATCATCATCATCTAGAGGACTTCCTCGACACTTGTGACCATGTCTTTGGTCACATGATGATGCATGTCTCTCATTCTCTCTGGTTTCACGTGGCAGACTCAGATCCACCCCACTATGTCTGGAGCATTCTTCAGTCCTTCTATGGAGACCCTTCACATATTGCAGTCATTGTTCTTGTTGCTGATTCAGTTGTCTCCTCTTCTTCGTGTGATGGAAATTTCACTGACATAGACTCACTTGATTCTACTTCTGATGACGAGGATTGTGCACCCAGTTCTGATGTCGAGAGTACTACAGAGGACTCTTCTCCTCTTTCTCTCACTATTCCAAACATTGTTGTCACCCCCCACATCTCATCAGATATTGAGCAGTCTCATACTCAGTCTCACACCATCATTACACCAGCCTCCTTTCCACCTTCAGTGTGTGAGGCCCATTTCACTCCTTTACCTTCATTGGATGACTCATACCTATCTAACATCACTCTTCTATTTGTTGAGCCCCCTCATTGGGACGAGTATCTACCTAACCTTAGTCATCTTTTCACAGAGTCTACTTGTGATGCACTACAGGTCCCTCATCCATCTACAGGTGTTTCAGAGGAGTTCATCATCTTTGTTGTTGGGAGTGCCCTTCCGGAATCATGTCACTTCCACATTTCCAGAGACCTTCATTGATCCACCCTCAGCTGTGGATCCCTTTTTCTGTTGTGGAGGATGTTTTGTTCCCTTCACATCACTTGGACATCCTTTCTGTGGGTGTTCCTCTTCACTCTAACAATTCTACGCACGTGGCATTACCTTTGGTTCCTTGGCACTCACTCACTAGACCTATGTCACACTTATGCACACCCAGACTCAGAGTTCTTCGTGTTTCGCCTTTAGTTTCCTTTGTGGAGTGGGTGGACTTCCAGCACATCATTTTTGTCCTTCCTAAGGGCAGGCACATAGTTCGTTGCGGGTGGCTCTTCTTCAGTCTAGAGGTAGAGGATCTCATCATCGACATTCTTCTAGGAGACCTCTTAGAGCTGTAGAGTTCAGATCCATCCATGGCATCTTCTGCATTCCTCTCGTCTCCCTCTTCTTCTCTCTTCTTCTTCTTTCCGAGAGATTGCCTCTTTGTACATGGGTACCCTTTTAGGCTCATCTATGGCCAGGACCCATATTTGGCATCTTTCTTAGATTAGAGAGTGTGTTGTTCTCTTGTGGTGGATGTTTTTCCCACTGGGTTTTCCTTCACTGCTTGGGACTTCTTTCTTGTACATGGGTACCTCATCAGGCTTTGTGTCGGGACCCATTTCTCATTTCTAACTTGCCGCCTCATCCTAAGTTACAATGAAGGGGGTGTTGGTGTGTATTTTCCACATCATTAGGTGAGTCATCTCACTTAGGTGAGATCGTAGGTCCACATGTCATTTAGGGGTCATTATGAGATTCCCTTACGCGTCGCATCGCATCGGGACGCGTCGGTCGTCGGCCAAGGTCGTCATATGCATCATTGGGAGTTACACTTCTATTCTGGGAATGTAACTCCCCCTCTCTACTCGAGTTGTCATGATTGCAGCACTGGGGGTTACTCAACACCTCCTATATGTACACCCCATTTGATCTATGAGATAGAGGAGAGTTTTATGGCTTAACCAGGTTCTTCCCGTTTGTCAAATATTTGCATGCACATTTGGTTGATGCTCACTCCTCCCGAGATCTCTTCACACTGTCATTTGCATGTCCATTGATGTGCACGTCGTCCCTCGTGATCCTTGCTTGTGGGTTTTCAAACCCTCTTTTAACAATGAGGACTATATGCATGACTAGTTATTTCATTTGGATTGAAAAACACAATGAGTAATTTTATGAGGTTGATAAATGAAGTCTTGAAACCATATTGGAATTTTTTTGAATGTGTTTGTTGTTAATATCTTGATATTCAACAAGATGTAAGGAGAATTTTTACACATAAGACAAGGGTTACAATAATTCAATGAGGATAATATGATGATTAAATAAAATAAATATAGGTTTATGAAAGAAGAGGTTATGTATCTTGGATTTGTGATTTTGAGTGAAGGTTTGAAGATGGATCTAGAGAAGGTCCATGAAATCATCGATTAGTCATCAACACACAGTGCTTTTGAAGCATGCAGCTTTCATGGGTTGGAAAATTTTACCACAAGTTCATAAGGTATTTTAAAAAATTATGTGCACCTATCAAAAAGGACATATGAGGAGAAAAAAAGAGTTTCATTTTGATATATTGCATAGAGGATGATTATCAACAGATGAAGAGGTAGGTGAAAAAGATATAATGTTTGTGTTGTCAAATTTTGTGAAAGTGTTCTAGGTGCATTATGATGTTAGTGGTTTATCCATTGGTGAAATGTTGAATCAAGAATTGATACAAATAGTATTTTAAATGATGAAAAGAGAAATTATAACATGTATGATCATAAGTTATATACAATTGTGCAAGTGCTTAAAAATTGGAAGAATTTCCTATCACCAAAGGAATTTTTGCTATTTATTACTCATCAAGAATTATAGTTTATTAAAAGTTAGAGGACATTGAACCAAAATCATATGAAGTGGGCCCAATTGACTTCCCAAGTCCAATTTCCTCCCAGGTTGTCCATTTTTTCTCGGGGGTAAAAATGGATAACAATTTGGCGACTCATGGGGACATCTACCTACTAGATGAACTGACTAGTGGCCTTAAAGCATCCATTAGGCATGGAGTCGGCCTAATAAACAAAAAATTTATCTGAAACTCTAAAATCTTGCTAAAATTGGAGAACTTAAACACTTTGCTAAAATTGGAGAACTTGCTGATTTGGAAAGAACTTAGAGCTTCTGTTAAAATTGGTTCCTCTCCTGAACATTGCCACTTCCAATGAGCTGAACTATGTGAAATCAACCAAAAATCACCAACACTATGTACAAAAGAGTAAGATCATACATGCCCTAAGTGGAACATGCAGAGTGTGCACAAGCACTTCTTCTACTTGAAAGTAACTTACTCCTACCAACTAAACATTACGCTAAAATCACTTAAAGGAATTGGAATCCTAAACTAACATGTACAAGGGTGAGAATTCACTTCAGTAAAAATGCTTAAGATATACTTCATTTACTGGAATGTGCAATTCTTCACCATCCAACTTGGCCAGTCAAAAATCAATGCTACTTTTGCATTCTGTGATCATGTAAGGACCACTCCATATTACATCAAACTTAGAATGCTTGCCTGAATTTTCCCTGTTAGCATCCCACTTCAACACCAAATCTCCTTCTTGGAAGGTTATTTCTTTGGCCTTCTTGTCAAAAGCTCCTCTTCATCAATGTTTGATCCTTCTATATGGTTTTCACTTCATGCTCTCTTGTTTCTTCCAACTCCATGAGTTCCACATACTTGGCTTCCATGGGTTCAAACTCAGCTAACTCCAGCTACTTGAGAAGCTCTAATGTTGGTAATTCAAGAGATATGGGAAGCCTTGCTTCTCTTCCATAGACTATCTTATATGGAGAGTTGTTTGTATACCTTTTGGGTGTAATTATATCAGCCCACAAGGCTGATTTGAGCTTTGTGTGCCAGGTCCTCTGGTTTTCATCAAGATTCTTTCTTATGATTCTCAGTAATTTTTTATTTGTGGAATCAGTTTTCCCACTACCCTAGGGGTAATAATTATATGAAGTGCTGAGATATACTCCATTTCTGATATTCCATTCAATTATATTTGTGCCAAGAAATTCCAGGGAATTCTCTGATATAATAGTAGATGGGACACCAAATCTAGTCACTATCTGCTCATAGAAGTCCAAAATAATAGATTCATTTTCCTCTTTGAGTTCCACTACTTTGGTCCACTTAATGAAATACTCAGTAGATATTAGAATCCATTTTTGGTCTTGGCTTGAATTAAGATTAATGAACCTAATGAAGTATAATCACCATTGCATGAAAGGACGATCCACTGAGATTGGATGAAGGGGCAGCGCTACTAGATTTTTTTTTCATGGTGAAGAATGCACATTTCTTACACTTTTTAATCCATGCATAACAGTCACTAAATAGTGTGGGACAATAATAACCAGCCTTCATGATTTTAAGGGTTGTTACTCGTGGAGAAAAGTGTCCTCCCACTTCTCCATCATGGAATTCATGTAGCACCTTCTCAATCTGATTTTTTCCAATGCACCTTAAGAGAACTCCATTCATATCTTTCTTGAACAAAATGCCATCCACAAGCACATATGGGATGGATTAGAGCTTGAAATACCTTCTTTTTTATTTTATTAACTCTAAAGGGCATAGGATTGTTTGAAGGAAATTAATAATATCCTAAGTCCAAAAAGGATTGGGTATACCATCCACGACTTATTTCTTGTTATCTTAGAGCACTAGGATAACTCCTCCATTATCTTTAGACTCAACATGTTGATTAGAAGCTAACTTCTCATACAAACCTTTACTACGGACTAATTTGGTTACCTTGATCTTTATATCATACTCCATGATGTCGGTTATCCAACTGCCCTTTTCTCATTCAAATCCTTATTCAGACAAAGTCTTTGACCCCAACATAAAACACTAACAATAAATCTTATTATTGGAAACCAAGTGTCTAAATTTCTTTAGGCTCCTAATGATAGCTAAGACATGATTTTTAATAAAATAGTACCTCATATCATAGTCTTCCAAGATCTGGCTGAAGAATGCTATAGGTTTCTTTGATCCTTCTTTATTCAACTATACCAAGATGGTTGAGATTGTATCTGAACCACCGAAGGCATATAGGATGAAGTCCTTTGAAAAATATGGGTTTATGAGAGTTGGGGCTTGAGATATGGCTTGTTTGATGGCCTCAAAACTATCTTTACCCTCAGCTTTCCATTTGAATGCAAGGTTCTTCTTCAACATCATCGTTAGTGGCCTAACAAGAGTGGAAAATTCAGTGTGCACATCTACAAAAAAAAAATTCTCCCCAAGAAAGTTTGGAGAGAATTCTTGTGACTTGGAAATTGGTAGAGCACAGATAGCTTCAACTCTTTTGGGATCAATGGTTAGCCCTTCCTTTGAAACAATGTGGCCCAAGATCTTTCCTTTATGAGCCAAGAATACACATTTTTGGGATTCAAAGACACTCTAAATCTCCTACATATTTGGAAAACTCACATGAGGTGAAAGAGATGGTCTGTTGCATTTTTGTAGAACACAGTGATATCATCAAGATAGACAAACACTATCTTGTTAATCAACCCTTTAAATTCCATATCCATAGCTCTACTGGAATGTAGCTCCAACATTTGACAATCCAAAAGGAATTTTATTATAAGAATATGTGCCCCACTTTGTGGTGAAGGCCATCTTGAACTGATCTTCTTCCTTCACCATGATTTGATTGTAACCTAAGTAGCCATCCAACAATGAAAATCTCTCCGAACCAGCTACTACTTGCAAGATTTTCTCCATGGAAGGGAGTGGGTAGTGGTCTTTAAGTGAAGCTCTATTTAGATCCCATAAATCCACACATAATATGATTTCCCTATTTCTCTTCCGCATTGGCACAAAATTTTCTACCCAACTTGAGTGATTGATTGGAAAAATTATACTTGCCTCGATGAATTTTTTTAATTCCTTTCTCATGAGAGGTTCAACATGGGGATTTATTGGCCTTTTCTTCTACCTAATGGGATTGAATTCTAGATCCAATTCAATGGTATGTTGTGCCAATTTTGGATTGAAGCCTTTCAAATCCTTGTAACTCCAAGAAAAGACATCTAGAAATTCTTGACAAAGTTGGATAAAATCAGACTTCTCCTGCTGAGTACTCACCTTGCTAATTTGTATCACCTTACCTTCACTTATTGAAATAGGCTCTAAATATTCACCCTTGACTTGAATATTTGCTTCCTCTTTCCGGAAGTAGTCATTGGGGTTGAAGATAGATTCAAGAGTCACCAAACCTTTAGGGAGTTTGTTTTTTTGCAGGTTGAACACTTGGTCACCATACTTCTTCTCCAATTTGTCCTGATTTTTAGTAGAGAATTCAGCTTCTTCTTGTAATAACTTGATGATTTTTTGATCATTTCCAAACACTTGCAAAATTGTATTATTGTCTAGGAAAGATGGCCATAAAATCACCCCGATATGAGGCTGAGTTTGATCTCTCTTTATACTATCAACAATGTCAAATGCTGCCCCAATTCTTTGCAAAGCTTGTCTCGCAACCTTATTATTTTTCCTTGGGATGAAATAGATACTAAAATCCTCATATTATTTGATGGGATACCATACCCAGCTTCTTTTAGCTCTTTATTAGATCATTTTGGTAGCATTGAGTCCTCTAACTTGGTTTACAACCAACTCACTATCTCCGAAGACTTGCAAGTTCTTAATACCTTTCTTCCTTGCCCAATGTAATCCATGGATCAATGCTTCATACTCAGTTGTGTTGTTTGAACAAGTAAACTGAAAATGGAAAGCTGAGTAGTATTTTATACCTTGAGGTGACACAAGAATTTCTCCTCCTCCGACACCTTGTCTACTCCTTGAGCCATCAAAGAACAACTGCCATACTTCATTGTCATCTTTACCATCTAGTTTGGTGATGCTAGGGAGAGGTGGATTTTCTTCGTGTAAGCAATAAATTCCCAACTCAACTTCCTCTATTTCCTTGTAAGGATCAAATGCATGCCTTTTTTTTCCCACTCATCAAGAGTTAAGTCTGGAATGCCTCCAAATTTGGTATTTGTCTCCGAAGTGCTTGGGAAATATTCTTGGTCAAAAGCTGAGCAATTTGCATTGATTGGACTTGGTACATGAGGCTCAATATGGAAGTTTGCAATAGGTTCAGACCAGATTATAGCCTTAGCTCCATACCTCATTCTGAATAGCATATGTGACCAATCAATAGACAAGTAGCCTCTAATTTTAGTGGTGAAGTCTCGAGACAAGCATAGAGCAAAGAGTGGTGGCAAGTCAATAACTGACACATCTTGTAATATTGTGACATTGGGGCATGCATGTAGTGTAAGGATCAAAGGTTTGATCACACCAATAGTTTTCACTGTTGTTTTGTCTAATTACACAACATCTCTAGAAATGACTTCATCATCAAGGCCCGGTTGATCAGCTATTTTCTTGGTCATTACAGAACTTCTTTCTCCCGAATCAATCATGTAATTGTGTACAAGATTGCTCCCAATAATTAGAGAGATATAGAATAGTAGAGGCTTCATATTTTGGTTAACCTCCTTAATCGCCTTCTTGTGGAGTAACATTAGTGAGAACCTTTTCTTGATTCTTGGTTGGCTCATTTTATGCGACCATTTCACCATGGTTTCTTGCAATAGATCTCTTGGGCACGGGATTGATAATGAATTCCAAATTGAGATGTTGACATTTTTTTCTTCATTTGATCTATGATATTGAAAGGAGAAGAGCTATCTTTTGGCTTTCCTTTTCTTTTCGAAAATGTTCTCTTACACATGAGTTGCTACAACTAGTACATGAGCTAGTCTAGTACGTGACTTGGGCTGATTATGCACATTTGGAGTTGTGCTTGGATTGCTAACTCCTTCTAGGGTGACATAGGCCTGAGTATCACTTGTATTAGATGATTTACCTTCCTCTAAATTCCTCTTGTTAGACCTTGTGTTCGCTCGCACCTTGAGAAGGAGCTTGATTTATGCCACAAAAATCCTTAACTTAATAATTCACAAGCATAGTTTCACTTGCAGGTGCTTCTTGGGTAGCTAGTTGATGTTAACTTTCTTCTTATTTTTTGTTTCTGAGACACACTAACTATTGTCACCATCAAAGCTTAATTTAGAGCACCATTGAAACATGTTGACTAATTGTCAGGTTGATTACATGGGAAGAACCATTCATATTCTTGTTCCATGTTATTTAGAGTTGGAACAAAATCTCTAAATGTAGAAGTAGCATTAGGATTATGAGGTTGAATTGACTCATAGCGGGAGATTTTCCTTGGCTTTGATTAAAATATTGGGAAGGTGGTTTATTAGGCTGATATGGGTGTCTATTAGGTTGGGCTTGGGGCTGATATGATCTAAAATTTTGTGTTTGTTGCCTCTTAATTGTCACCAACTCATTTCCTAAGTTTTGCAATTGCTTCATGACCTCCTAAAGCTCATTTGAGGTGCTAGGAGAAGAAGTAGAAGCTTCATTAGAATTCTGATTTTTTGGGTAGGAATGGGAGCTAATGTAGGTGTTTGGCTAGAACTTGGATTCCCTATTTCTAGATAGAGAGGCATAGGTGGCCTAGGTGCAATTTTACCATCTTGAATCAAACAATTTTTAGCTCTAATAGTGATGTTATAGGCTGTGGGAAAAGTTGTACCTCCCATAGATTGTATCATCATGGCTATATCAGAATTTAAAGCTTTTAGGAAGTATAGAAAAGAACCTTCACTATCGGTCTCACGAAAATTGGAATCCGATCCCATGTCCTTTGAAATATGAAGTTGAAGTAAACCATTTTCTGGTTTGTTTCTCTCTTTATTGTGGTTGATTGCTCTAATAGAGATAAGTTATCCGCTTTTTCTCAAACTCGACCACAAAGAGTTATGCACAATTGATCCCAATTATTAATTGATCCCACTTATAATTTTTGGAACCATTACAAAGCCTTGCCTTTGAAATAAGAGGATAATAATTTGATTACATCCATCTCATTGACGTCATGAATGAAACAAACATTTGCAATGTCTTGAATATGATCAATTGGAGTTGTGTGTTTTTTTATTTAAGGTTAAAAGTTTTAAAGGGACCTTACCTAGAAGTACAACCAAAGGCTCAAAAGCCAACATGATCAATATAGAGTAATGTAGTATTTTGATAGGTGGACACCACACCCCAAATTAAAAAGTAAAAACATAAACATAAAAACTAAGGAAGGGGCTGAATGCTAATAAGAAACCCTACAACGAACATAAAAAGAGAAATCGCAACATAATAACAACATTAAAATAGTTGCACATCAAACAAAGATATAAAGGCACTAATTAATAGATTTATCGTAGACCTTGAGAGAAATCCTAAGTATAGTAATAATGCTTGGGTCCCGCTTAGAAGCCTTAAACTTCTTGGTAATCTTGTTGTTCCTCCAGTGCCAAGGCCAGAATACCACTGAGATCACAGATCTGATGAATGTGAACTTGCTTGAGGTCAAGAACTCGCTTCTATGGATGGCCAAGTAATTTTTGTGCTTATCTTTAAGGGATTTGAATTGAGTGGTGAGAGTGTTAATTTCGTCCTTGAGACCGGGAGTAGATTCAAAATTTGATTCCTTAATGCTAGACTTGAGTTGTGTGATTTTCCCCAGTGAAGTATGGGATATTTTTCAATATTGCAACTGGGATTAAGTTTTGTGCATTGAGAGCAAGTGGGATGCTACCCGTAAAATTAACATAAGGATTTTTTGGTGGTGGCTATTGATGAGCCATTCTGATTGGTCTAAGAACTCTATTTGATTGGATAAATGGCCTACCAGGTGGAGGTCTTGACAAGGTTCTATTTGGTGGAGATGGAGACCTTCAAGATCTTCTTTCCTTCTTTGTATTCCTAGAGATAGCTTCAAGTATTTGAAAACACCTCTTCTCTTGTTCTTGAACGGGTTTGAATCCTTCTCATAAATTTGAACCACTAGCACTGCTGAAACCATTGAAATCTGCCCCTTGGAGTCACCAGATGTGCTGTTACAGAGCCTCTTAAAGGCTGAAAATTACAACAAGAGCACACCAATCTTGTTGTAATAAAATGAAGACTTCTTTTTGTCCCACCGGGCATGCCAAAATTATTATCACCAAATCACAACACCCTTTGATTTGCTAAGATGTGAGCTTATTGGGAAATCGCAGTAATCGGCCAATATGGAATTGTCTCAAGGTGTGGGACCTTGTAGTTGAGACAATTCTCCAGAGAAGGTTGGTTCCTCTTCCTAAACTAATGCAACAACTACCTCTAATGAAGGGAAATATACTATCTAATCCTAATATATGATTCCAAGGGACCAGGGAGAGAGGAAAATACATAAAAATGAATAAATCCTACACTAAGGAGGTGATAGCACCAAGAGAAAGGAGTGAGATACACTGTTGAGGGAGAAAATTGAAGAGAAATGCAACTAAGAGAGGACAGGATAGCTTTGACACAATCCCAGAATAGAATTTAACACCAAATCCCCATGAAACACAACAACACAAGCTTGAAAATAATATAAACATGCAAAAATAGAACAAAAATAAAAAAGAGGTAAGGAAAGACAAGAAAATAAATGCAAGGGTTGAAAAAACTAAAAGGAACGATAACTAGATTGTACCAAGCCAAGAACACAGATGCTAATCAAACACCACGATCTATAAGATAAAATAAATTCACCAGAATAACTTTACATAAACCTTTGCAAACAAATGAGAAACAATATCATATATTATTATGGAACTCAATGCAATACATTAAGAATGAGCCTTGCTTAAATAGGCAAGGAATAACAATCTAAGAACCACTCAAGGTCGTAGATCAAGCCATAAATCAAGGAAATAACTAGTCATCAAAGAACTAGTCAAGACCATAAATTTAGGAGAGAACTAGACATCAAGGATCTATTCAATACCATAGATCAAGGAAAGAACTATACCTAACAACTAGATAATATCTCCTAATATCTAAATAAATAAATAAAAATATTCACACACATAAGTGGGTGAGGATAAATACAATAAAGGTAAATAATGTACCTAGGTGAACATGAGCTAAGGTAAATACCTACTCTAACACCCCCTTCAAGTGAAGTTAGGGGCCAAATAGAAGTGGCATGTCCATAGTATGAGTCCCGAAAACTAGGCCTGATGAGGTACTCATGTACAATAATTGGGAAAAAAGGGACACCGCAAGGTATCCAAAACCAATAACAACAAAGTAAAAGAGTAAAAATCTGCTCCAAGGCATCCCAAGAAGCTCGGCTCAAAAAAACTCGTACAATGCTGAAGAAGTTTGGTTTGAATCCACTGCTCGATCATAGAACTCAAAAACAATTGACACTGGGCTTCACTAGAATAGCTCCATACAAGGAGACTATTAATGGAGTGATGTCGAAAGTGCAAAAAAACACCAAACATAATTCGATCAAATGCTACAAATAGGTGTGCCACGATCCAAGAACAAAAACCAAAGCAACAAGGCAAGGACACAAAACCCGAAGAAGTAGGATCAACACCTCGAAAAAAACTACTCGAACACCGAAAAACTAATACTGGCTCCACCGAATAGCTCCCCTATAAGAGAGACTGTCAACATGCCAAAAGTGTCGAAAATATAGATACAAAATATCTCAACAAACAAGAGAGATACACTACACCTGCTAAAGAAAAATGCTCAAAACAAGAAGCATCACAATGCAGAAGGTATATAAAGTGGAGCAAGAGGCCGAATGGTGGAGGAGCCACACCTGTAGAGTCCTCTCAACGAATTCCTATGTTGCCTTTATGAGGGTTTAGATATACACCCCAAATTAACATGGATGGATGAAGAAGATGTCTGTATATGACTTGGTGCAAAATACACAATGGGTGCATGCAAAAGAACATCAAAATGTGTGTCAGGTTGATCATGTCTGACAACTAAAAGCTTAGGTTTCTCAAGTCTAAGTGAAGATGTAGAACTCATGTGTTGCTCAAGATCCTTAGAAAGAGTCGAGCGAACAAAAAAAGGAGCTCTATCAATGTGTGATCCCAATGAAGTATCTGCTCAAAAACCAATGGCATGACAAGAATTCCACTTAACATGTGGAATAGAGGAAAAAATATCCTGTGAATGTCTTCCAATGACTCCGCTTAGGAGACCCATAGAATGGAGCATGCAAGATTTGAATGCAAAGTGGTATGCTTCTCGAAAAATCCATGCAAATGAAAGGTAGTAGGATACATAACATATGGTACTGTAATAGGCACATATGTGGAAGAGCATGCAGTAATAAGCCTCACAGGTTTAGAAGCATCAAAAGTAGGTTCAGGCTCAAAGATTGACAAATCAATGTTAGTGGGTACAAGAGCAACAACTGTAAGTGGACTAGGAGCATGGATATAGTTGTCCACAATATGATGGTGATGTTGTAGGCTAGCAAGTTTGTTTTGCAGGGAGTGTATTATTGTATCCTTATCATGAATGAGTGATTGTAGAAGAGAATTTTGCTTCTTGAGTGATCTATTTTCTTCCACAAATTTTACAATATCCTCTTGAAGTCCACATACTTAAGAGAAAATCATATCATTCTCAGAATCCATGATAGGTACAAACTGCAACTCCCAAAAATTTAGGACGTCAGACTCAGTCGAAATTGCGTCGACAATTGATACAACACTCCTCCATATTTGGCACTTTATAATTATAGTGCAAGTCTCAAAATAAATAACTCCAATGGAAAGAGCACGAAAAACAAGCACTTTCACCAAAAAAAAATGGCACTCAAAACCAAGTTACCAATCAAAATATACAATATTTTTAATATTTTACTCAGTTATTTATTTTAGTTGCCACTAAAACAAAATAAATTGTTATTGCCTTCACCACACAAATAAAATTAAAGGGGGTTGAAGTTAAGCACCTACTAGTAGGAATCACAAGATTTAAGCCCTCATGTGACCATACCATATGACCAAGGGCTAAGGATTTTAATGGGGTGTGTCGCGGTTTTCAAAAAGTCACATCTAGCCGCCTCCTCTTATGAGTACAAATTACTATTTTTTGACAGTGTAGACAAATTTTCATTTGCTGAAAATAGCAACCCACGTAAAAAATGATCTACCGTAGCATATCTCGTGAAATTCAAAAACCCAAAAACATTTCATTTGATTCCTTTACCAAAAATGGCCAAAACTCGAGGTGAACTCGTATATATTCTATCTTACTCCACAAAAATACACAAAACCTAGCCTCCAAAATGGCCAATGGAAGCCTCTTAGGGTTTTCACACCTTTTGATCCAATGGAAGCCTCTGCTTTGCATAAAATGCACGCAGCATAAAATATGACCAAATCCCAAATATATGAATATACAAAGATTTTATTTGTAAAATAAAACTTACAGACATGGATGTCAACAACAATCTCCTGCTTTGATACCATGAAGGAACGATAACCAAATCATACCAAGCCAAGAACATAGATGCTAATCAAACACCATGATCTATAGGATAAAATCGATTTTCCATAATAACTTTACATAAACCTTTGCAAACAAATGAGCAGCAATATCATATATTATTATGGAACTCAATGCAATACATTGAGAATGGGCCTTGCTTAAATAGGAAAGGAATAACAATCTAAGAACTAGTGAAGGTCGTAGATCAAACCATAAATCAAGGAAATAACTAGTCATCAAAGAAAGTTAGTCAAGACCATAGATTTAGGAGAGAACTAGACATCAAGGATCTAGTCAATACCATAGATCTAGGAAAGAACGATACCTAACAATTAGATAATATCTCCTAATATCTAAATAAATAAAAAGAAATATCCACACACATAAGTGGGTGAGTATAAATACAATAAAGGTAAATAATGTACCTAGGTGAACATGAGCTAAGGTAAATACCTACTCTAACAAGAACACCACAAACACAAATTTTATTACTTCAAATGGACGCATAGTCCATTATATCCGTAAAAAAGCACAAATATATACTACAGCCAATGGGAAGGATTACAACTCAATGGAATTGAGAAACCAAAATGCAAGAGTTTCTCCAAGTCCTAGAATATCTCCCCTAAGAAATGAAAAGAGTTTACAATATATAAAAGTGAATGAGAGAAGAGAGAAAATTGAAACTCGGATTTTTACTTCTACCCACCAAAACCTAAAATTGAATAATCTGAAAAGGACATGGGAATCCTTACAAATCATTCCCCCCACACACTTTAGCTTCTGGAAGAAGAAATGGGGTGCCATACTTGATTAATTGTGGTGGTTAGGCCCATAACTATGAATTTTTGTGCTAGAAATGTTTTCCAAAATTTATCACATCTAGCCTCAATAAAATCAAGAAATAAAATTCCTATTGCATAGAAGATATTGAGACCTTTCCAATGATATAAATTTTGTCAAATTTCAAGCACTTTCGGATCAAATTTATGACCATTTTAAGTTTCGTGCAAAACACTGCTGTTTTCCTTTGTTTCTATGGATTTTCCTCTTTTCTTCGTGACTGCCTAGTTTTCTCGTGGACTTCTTTATCATGCGACTTCTCGCATATTTCTACGAAATTTGTTCCATGGACCTTTATGTGGCTTGCATGGAATTCTATGGAGCTTTTTTTCGTGGATTTTTGTAGCACTTTGTTTCGTAGACTTTTTTTTCGCAACTTCCACGAACTTTTTCTCGTGGCTTCCAAAATTTCTATGGTACTTTGTTCTCGGAATTTTTCTACAACTTTATCCATTTTTGCATTTTTCTCTGATTTTCTCTAACTTTTTGGATTTCTCTTGATTTGGGGAGTTAGAAAAAATGAAGTAGAGTGCCCCAAAGCCAAATTTTCTCAATTTTACTCATTTTGCTCAAATTTGGCTAAGAATTGAACTCCTTTTCCTCTAGAAGAAGGGAAATGCACCAATGACCCCAAGTGCTCCCAAATCAACTACAAGTGTTAAAGAACATGGGAATTTACTTGACATCTCTAGATTCTCCATTAAATTCCCGATCAATTGCCCAAGTCCAATTGCCTCCCAGATTGTCCATTTTTGCTCGGGGGTAAAAAATACATGATTCTAGATTGTGTATGAGATTAACCTAAAAGTAATGGTAGAGTTGAAATATATACCGCATAATGAAGGAACAAGTACTAAAGCATTTTTTTACAGAGTACATGGAGCAAGCAAACCAATAATTACACAATTAGTTAAAAAGGATGCATGCACATTACAAGTACTACATTAAATAACAAAATATCAAGTTTGAGATATGATCTTATCCCATTTACTTAAATAAATATTTCCTAAGGGGGCATATAATAAGCTAAAATGGATAAAAATTGGACCATGAAAGGTGTTGAGGAAATTTATGCAGAATGCATTTGAGATTGAGTTTCTAAAAGGAATTAATATCTCAAACATATAAAATGTGGCATATTTGTATCTAAACTATGTGTTACAGGAAGTGTGTTTAAGATTCAAATTTGTAAATAACGGGTACACTAGAGAGCACATTCCATAGAAATCATGTGAGGAAGTCAAGGAGTTATTGAAACTAGGATAAAGAAGACTCACAAGGAGTATGAAGAGTATTTAGTCAAGTGGAAAGGGAATAAATTTGAAGATGCATCTTGGTGAAGTGTTGTGGATGATGGTATTCATATCGCTTGAGTAGGAGCTCAATTTTTATAAATTATTTTAGGTGTATGATGCAAGAGCATATGGATTCATAGGAAATATATATCAACTAAATTTAGTTTTGAGTTAGTTGTTTTCCTTCTATTTTTCATTTTGTGTTGTTAGTGTTCCATAAATTACTAAAGTTACATTTTACATTGTTGGACTACGACATAATCATATTGTGCAATGTCTAATCTTTTGAGTAGTTAAGATAAGTGGATTCTTTATAAAATCTGAGTAAACTATTGGAAATATGTCTTATAAGAATTGGTAGATTTGTAGATGTCACAAAATAATAATGTAAGACACATAATACTAAAAATTAAATTTGAAACTACAAAGTACTATTTGGAGCTATGGAATACTACAAAGCTATTTAAAATACGTAAACATTGGAGAAATATATTTTAAAGCCTCAAAATCTTGGAAATCCTAAATGAGTGTAAGGATCCTTTAAAACATAATTTTATATTTTTAGGTGTTACTTTTGTGGAATTTATTTTCTATATAAAGAAGTCTTAATTTCCTTATGGAGTCAATTTTTAGAAATAAAAATTCAATAACTTTACGAGTTAGAGTAGTGTAGATGCAATCTTAAGGATTAGAGTAGTGTGTATTTGACACGAGAATGATTATATAACATAGTAACTATATTGTTGGTGATCAATCTATGCATTTTCTATTTATCTAAGAACATGAATAAAGCATGTTGATGTGTTTTTATGATATTGAATTCATATTCCATGTTATTGCATGCATGCCTAGACACTAAAATTTGGTAAATTGTCCTTTTGAAATTCCAAGTTTTAATATTCTTTGTTGTTAAGAAAAATACCCACCTTTGAAGTCCAATTAGTTTATCTCTCTCGGTTCTTTTGTGACTTACTTATCTTAACACTTTTCTCTGTCACCACTTTAAGGAGTATTATCATGCCACAAATTTTTGTTTCATTTTACATATCTCCTATCTAGGACCATACAAAGGGTCAACATGTGGGGTTTTGTCTTGGTTGAATTGTACGATCATGTCTCTTTACATTCTCTAATTATGTTTTTTATTTGAATATACATATTTGGTTGTTCCATCTTCTTAAGGTTAGAATTATTAGAATATTTCACCTATATAAGGCTATATGAACAAGTCAATATCACCTTATAACTCAGATGGAACTATTATAAGATCTTATTATAAATATCATTCCAAACAAAAACAAAGGTCTCCAAAATCTATCCAAATAAGCTTCACATAAATTAAGGAAGTCCAAAATACATGTTTTAATCTCTCAACTAGATAAAATAGTTTATATTCCTCTATTTACAAGTATGGAAAGGTCATAGATCCATATCTTAGCAAGATAAAAGTAACTCCAAGCATTGTTCAAGGGTTTTAAGGAATAAAGGGTTAGGTCATGTAGTTAGGCACACCACATCCCACTACTACCATACTATGTGCATTATATACTACATAGGTAGGCTATTATCTTGGTGTTTCGAGACATGAGAGTAAATTTAGGAGATTATCTAGTTTGCACTCACACTTGTACAAATACCTAATATAACTACATGAGGTTTGATCCCATACAAGGGCATGTAGTACAACACTTAGATTGATTCAATATATTTTGTTAATCGTAAAGGGAAATCTAACCTCACCACAAACACTTATTTCCTCCTAGTTTTCTAATATCGACTTAAAATTAAAAAAATAGTATATGAGTTTCAAAAATGGTGGTCAACGCCTCATATTCCTAACGAACCCTAAATAGAGTACACCATATTTGTATGTTATGGAAGAGCATGAATATTTGGAGCATATAAAATATCCAAGCTATAGGGACATAATTTTGAACCAACAATGGAAGGAGAACTAAAGTGGGGAGATAACCAATCAATGTCCAACACAACTAGTGTGGCATGTGAAAATTGGGCACATGGTTCATACGAACTACTAGGGAGAGATTGTGGTATGATTCAACGTGCATCCAATAACAATACCATCCTAATATCCACAATTGTTCTCAAAAGTATTCAAAAAATTAATACATAAAACACCTAGCCTCCACCAAGTTTTAGTGGGAGTGAAAATATCTAAGACTTTCTCAAGGACATGGAATCCTACATGCAAATTGAAGATGTGCAAGCAAACTAATTAGCCTATTTATTAAAAGGTACCACAACAAGATGGTGGGAAACACATCGAATGATGTTATTATCATGAAAGGACATAAATAAGGCCATTAAGGATAATTTTGAAAGAAGTAATGCCACACAAAGATACCCCACCTATAGTGGAGTCACTAGCTCAGAGGAATATATACGTAAATGTGTGGAGATATGGATGACTACACAAGTTAACAATTCCTTATGGACACATCTATTCTATCATACATCAGTGTATGGGCATGAGCACGACATGTCGCTTGAATTACGGAGAGAGTCAAGTTCCTAGAAAATTATAACTCAAGTATTTCTTCATAAATTTTCCATTGTATCATCAATTCTTCGTGCTACTTCTAACCTTCAATATATTAAAGATGTGAAATTTGCAGATGACACTACTATAGAAGAAAAAAATTAGTGCTACAAAAGGATAAAGGTTTCATACTAACCAAAATGTTTTTGAGGATACCGAGGAAAAATATCCAAAGATGGGGATGAAGTAATATTGGAACAATCAATTTGTGCAGGGAAAGGTAAAGAATTTTTTTTTGTGACATATAGCCGATAAGGATGATAATTATCAATAGCATGTGGATATTTCTTATGGGTTACGAGGAGTCATAAAAAAGGGACAAGGGAATAAACCACATGATTCACCTTTTAAATCCATATAGATTAACATTGGTAGTAGAATTGAATTGAAAATGGAAACAATTGGTGATTACTGAAGTGAACTAGAAATCATAAAGGTTGTTGAGTTATTATCCGAATATGAACATATATTCACTAGAGGCTACCACGAGATGAAGGGTTTGCACCCATCCTTCGGAAATATGAAAATAAAATTAATTAAAGGGGATAAACTCATTAGAAAGTTCCTCTATAGGATGAATGCTAACCTATGCATAAAATTATAACAAGAACTTGAAAACATGCTGGCTGCAGGATTATCATACCAATAAAAGACTCTGAATGGGTAATACCTATGGTAATCAACATTAAGAAAGATGGGTGAATTAGAATTTGTGTGGATTATTTTTCTTTGAACTCTATGTGCATAATATACCCTTTCCATACTTTACAAAATAAATTTTAGGAGTCGTAGGAAAGGAAATATATACATTCACATATGGGTTTTCTGGATATCACAAACCAAAATTTCAAAAGAGGATCACCCAAAGAAAAATTTTGTGAATATATGGGGATCATACATCTACACATTCATGTCATTTGGACTCAAGAATTCACTTCTTGTATTTTCTCACATTTTTGTAACTACTTTTGAGGATTTCATGTTCAAATGTTTTCATGTATATCTAGACGATTGGACAGTCTATAGATTGGAAAATATCATTGTGATAACTTGCACTTGATGTCCATGTTCTGCTGACAATTACAAATCTCATTAAATTTAAATAAATTCTTGTTTGCCACTTCATTTAGTTCCTTATTTGGGCACATTATATGTAAATATGGATTATTTTTGGACCAACAAAAATTACAACAATTGTCTATCTCACAGAGCCATGAACGCAAAGAAAGGTTCATTAATTTTTGGGAGATTTTGGGTATTATCAAAAGTTCTTAAAAACTTTGCATGTATTGCAAAATCATTGGAGAAGCTGATACTAAATACACAATAATTTAATTTAGTGGGGTTCCAATCAGCAGTATGCCTTTGAACAACTCAAATATAAATGAACACAAACACCTACTTTACAATTTCTAAATTGGAACACATTGTTTCATGTACACATACATGCTTCAGGAATTACGATTGGAGAAATATTAGTACAACTAAGAGAAGGAAATCTTGACCAATCAGTCTACTTTGCAAACCAAAAATTGACGTGCGTAGAAATTATTCTACCAAAGAGCATGAAGGACTATCCATCTATTATGTTCTTTAAATATTTTGACATTATCTCTTCGCCAAACCATTCATACTCTTTACCAATCATACGTCCCTTAAAGACTTGGTTAACAAAGAAGTATTACATGAGAGAATCTATAGGTGGATAATACTATTCCAAGATTTTTGGTAGTGGTCAAGTTAGATACAAAAATTTATACTCGATAATTTGTCATGAATTGATACCAGTGGATAGGTGCAACCCATAGACGAAGGCATGTAAGATTATAAATGTCTTAACATACAAAGTGAGTTAGTAGAACTGGAGGATGTTCTATTCTTCCTACAAAATGAGATGGCACCTAAGAATTATAACATTAATCAACAAAAGTAATTAGGTATCAAAGCAATGCCATATAATCTAATTTCCAATCAACTCTATAAAATGGGGCACAGTGAAATTCTACGGTGATTTGTTAGAAAGTTCATAAAATAAAATACATCCTCCGTGAAGCACATGAAGGAATCACATGTGGTCAATGTGTAGGTGAGGCTACCATTTGAAAGATTCTAAACATGGGGATCTAGTGGAAGAGTTTATTTAAAGACGTGAAATAATATTCCAAGGCATGCGACCAATGTTAATGATTCAGAAAGATGGGAAAAATTGATAGTATGCATTCAATCCTAGTAACTTCCCAAGAACCATTTGAAAAATCAGAAATTGATTTTGTCTGACCAATCAACCATGCAGTGCAATGAAAGGACACTAGATATATTATTACAACTTATTATCTTACATTATGGGTTGAATATTCACAAAACAAATATTGTACAACATCCATAATGGTAAGACTCATTTGGGAAAACATTATAAGAATATTTTATTTCCCATTTAGCCTAAAAATCAATAGAGGAACACATTTTTTTATTAACACAATTTGTGTTCTATTGCATGAATGTATGGTTATGCATCATAATATGACACATTATCACCTAAAAGCTAATGGCATATTGGAATGCTTTAATAAAATATTAGGTCACATGTTGAAAAATATTTACGACATCGTAAGGATCAAGATAAATTATCAACAATATTTTAGACGTATTAGACAATATACAAGCTCTTAAATATAGAAAATCCCTTTCAAATTTCCTATGGGAAAGAATCCATGCTACCAATCAAATTTTAAGAACCATCATTGATAATTTCATACATTGCTAATATGTAAGATGAAGACTCAATACATGAAAGGTTGACGAGGTTAGTACAGCTAGATGAAACATGATTACAAGTGAGGTGGTCATAGAATATTGAGAAAGCATGTCAAAAAACATGGTATGATCATAGCCTCGATATAAAAAATCTTAGGGAAGGAACCAAGTTTATATTGTTTGAATCTAAATTTGCATGACATCTAGGAAAGATAAAAACTCATTAGCTCGGATCATATGAGATAGTTGATATATTTCCAACTAGGGCATGTAAACTGATGGATCTTATAAGTAAGATGCTTCCAAGATACTTAAATGAGAGTATGTTGAATCCATATTTATAGCCATATTGGCATGTAATGAATAAGTAATATGCCATTATATTAATCCTTATTTCATTTTTTAGGTTAGCTTTCTTTATGTTGTGTATTTGCACTCGAAAATTGTGATCTTTATTTTTAGACTAACCCTATAGAATGAGCTAAAAATAATCTTTCACAGAGGAATGGAAAAAACTTTAAAATGGAGGAGTTATTGGTGGATGATAATTACAAAGGAATGTGGAAGAAGCTAGATTACAAAGTTTATTGATGTGGTATATAGACATTGTCGATAAAAGGGAGACCAATAGAAGAAAAATGTATAAAAACTCACATGTATAAGTATAAAATATATGAAAAGGAAATAAATAGGGATGAAGTGTGGTGAATGGAGGGATGAGAAATATTATAGGAGGATGTTAGCTTAATGTAGAGGTATGGAAAGAGGAACGTAAGAAATAAATAGGGGAGGAAGACACGTTCTAAAAAAATCTCGTTAAATGCAAATAAGGGCGTGATGGATAAGGATATGAGGAAAAATCCCTTGTCCCACAATTAATAGTCACTTGGAAGAAAGTGGGAAAATAAAGAAAAGGATAGTTATCAACAATTGAGTGTTAATAATTAGGCAAGAATGGTAACTATGGGAAACTAATGGCTCACACATGTGGGAAGTAAGTGGAACAAGAATTTATTGCTTTCTAAGAAGGGTATATATAAGAAGGACTAATTAATTTTATCTATCTTGTAGTGAAAATGTGAGTCCCGGTGAAAAAAATGAAATAATTTATAAAAAAATTAAACACCCGATCCTGTCAAAAAACCAATTGCCATTAATACCACCGTAAGATTTTTTAGTAATTGATCTGAAAATCAACTTTAACTAGCAATTGTGCACACACTTTGCTTTGCTTTGTATTGATTTTTGATTGATAAATTGACCATTATAACCTTTTGTATTTTTAATAAAGGAAATAAAACTGAAAGTATTATGTAAAATTAGAAAATATAGAGATGAATCACCAACAAATTGACACGGAATTGATAACGGAGTTCAACACTTGTGGCCTATGTCTCTAGGTCCAATTGAATGGGACCAATCTATTAAAATATTGAAAATAAATCTTTACAAATATTTCTACAAGAATCTGATCTTCTCATCACGTTCCTCTACCAAAAATAATAGGAGTCACTTTTTACATCACCTCAAAATTCCTTCTCTAGCTCAAGTTATGAGCAAAAAAATCACACACTCCCGACTTCGGTGTTTAAGTAAGAATATGCTCCTCATATAATGTTTCTAATCCCATGGCACATTGGTCAAAGCCTTATCATTTTTTCCTAGTGCCCAAGGTTCAAATCCCACTCCTTGTGGGGTGCATTTTCTATAGGGATAAGATCCCACATGCAAGGCACTTTAGGAGGGGATATGGTTTAAATTTAGGCAGCCTAGAGATGTGCATTGGCTAGGAAAGCCATTTGAATTGGTCCTCCTTGGTTATAGCACTGAGTTTGGGTGCTTTGTTTGAATGTGGTGCATGGAAATGCATGGAATGATATACATGATACATGATTTTCTTTGTTTATAACTTTAATACGTTGAGATATTAGAATCATGTGTTGGATTTAACCAAGTTTAGTGGACCAAGATAGGTTTATTACACTAATCAGTTAGTCCCACGTGCATGATATACAAAATATTATCAATAAATATATGTAAGAACTCTAATATGTAATGTCAAGTGAAGGGGGCCAACATACTCCTCCATACTCGAGTGTGTCAAACTCCGGCCGAGGGCCCCTAGCCGAAATAGTGGGGTCCATCTGTCCGTGTATGAGTGTCCAAGACCGGCATTCTAAACAAAAATTTTTATGTCCCCTACATTGTCCACATGTTATAATCCCATTGGTCCACTTGGTGAGTGTGTACACGTCCAATCTACACATAGTCTAAAATTTTTCCAGCTTGCCCAAAAATTTTAGGGGCTATAACTTTTTCAAACTATCTTCGTTTCCTGCAAACAAGATATCACCGAAATCATCTTATTTTTCTCCAAGTTATGGAACTGAGTGCAAATCATTCTAAGAAGATCTTAGATCGGTGTTTCTTAATGAGGATCCTTTGGATCATTCCTCCCCACTAAGAAACTTTTGGACCTCAAAAGTCAACTTAATTGGTGAATAGGTGAGGGTATTTCTCCCTCACCTTTCTCGGTTTCCATCCATTTTTCCTTGTTTGATGCATGCCTTTGAACCCAACACAAAGATACTCAATGTCACCCCTTCGTGAAGTTCTTACTTTCCTGTCCAAAATGATGTCTTCCTGTAACTCATCAAGATACTTAGGAGCAAAATCATCAATGGAAGGCATTATGTTAGCATCATCATGATCAAAAATCATAGGCGGTTCATACAATCTTAAATTATCAACATTTACAACTGAGTATATTTGCATATATGGAGGTAAATCTAACCAAAAAGCATTGTTACCAATTTTTTCCAATATTTGGAATGGACCATATCGTATAGGTTTCAATTTTTTACCTTCACCTGTCAATCTTTCCTTGTTGATATGAAGCCAAATTGAATCACCAACTTTGAACTTGTGATCAATTCTATGTTTATCATGCTTGGCCTTGTACTTAGCCTCAATTTCCCTAATTGTTCATGGACATACTAATGAACCTTTTGTATTCTCTGCAAAAATATTTTAGCCTTGTCAGAATCACTTGAACCATTAACAATAGTTTCATGTCCATAATATACATCTAAAGGAGAATTAGGAAGATATCCATAACAAGTGTCAAATGGAGAATTTAAAGTAGAAGAATGTAAGGCATGATTATAAGCATGTTACACATAATATAGATGTTCATCCCATAATCTAGGATGTTTTCCACAATAGCCCCTAATAAAATGTACCGTTGTGTGGTTTACAACCTCTGTTTGACCATCGGTCTGTGGATGAAAAGCAAAGTGGTCTTTTTCAATTTTGTGTCCATTAACCCCCACAATGTTGACCAAAATTCCCAAAGAAATCTAGAATCTTGATTAGGTATAATTGAAGTAGGTAATCCAAAGTGAACCCAAACAAACTGAAAAAATAAATATGCAGTTCCCTCACTAGTTACATGTTTAGTACATGGAACCAACACACACATTTTGCTAAATATGTCCACTACCACATATAAGTAATCATGTTTCTTCCGTGTCATGGGAAAGCCTCCTACAAAGTCCATGGAAACACTTTCCCAAGGCCTTGTTGGAACAGGAAGAGGAGTGTAAAGTCCTAATTTCATGTTACTTGGATTTCTTGTGGCACAAAGAACACATCCTTTAATATACCTAGTTACATGTTCATGCATTCTAGGCCAATAACAATATTTCTGTAAATGTGCAATTGTTTTACTAACACCAAAATGCCTAGAAATAAGAGAAGTATGTGCTTCCCTAATCATATGCACACATTCATTTTATGTAATGTAAAGTTTACCAAAATGATATAACAATCCATCATGCAAATGATAATCTTTTTCTCCTAATTGCTTCCCACTTAGTAGATCCTCATACACTTCTCTAAAATCAACATCATCAACATATTGTTCCTTATAACCGTAATGTCCCCTTTTCTTATGCCAAATGGCCCAAGAGCCAAGTTGAGTCCAAACTGCAGGTCGACACAGGGACCGTGGATGCTTTGGGAGATTTTGGGAAGGGGCCCCATGGTTTTAATATCCATGTTTTGCATTTGGGGTCACTTTTAAACCATAACGACTAAAAAGGAAAAAGTAACTATAGTTACTCTTATTTTATTGGCCCCTACATGGAATGAGATGTGCCTCGGGTTATGGGGGCTCATTTTGTGAGGAGAAGCATATAAGGATCGGAGGGAGAAAGAAAAGGAACCTTTTGTCATATACATTTTTAGCCTCCTTCACATGCAGCTAGCAGTTGCTATTGTTGCACATCTACAGCTTATGGAGTCAAATCCCACAGGGACCCTAGCTTTGGTGGTGAGAGATCCATCCCTAGCTAGCAAGGCATTCTTCAGTAGTGAGAGATCTACACTAGTTTATCATTTTGGAGCTGCTTTCAGGGCTATGTGGTAGAGACATTATCATAGGTTTAAGAGGAAGGATTTCAAGGGTTTTAGAGGGCATTTGGGGAAGATAATCAGAGGGGCTCCAGATCAGATTCACGACAGCCATTTGGGCTGGCGTGGCAACACGTTGAAGGCACCTCCATCATTTTCTGACCCCATTCCAAGTGAGGTGACTTGCAGCCTTTATTTGGGGGTTTTCCAATTGGCCATTTTTAGATCTGAAGGTGGAAATATTATTTCCTATATCTGTTAATGTTATTTCCAAATACCCTCATTTTTGCTCTTGTATTTAGAGAGTTACGACCCTCCGAATTTTCCCAATGTGTAGGGCACGTTGTGCTTTTTTGGTAGAATTTTAATTTGTGTAAAATTCCAAATATAGTTTTATTATATCCTCTATAATAATATCAAGCTCTCTTTAAATTTTCAAGTAATTCGAGTGGATATTTTGGGATATATTGATTTTATTTAGTTTGTTGTCCTTACTATAAAAATATGCATAAATCAGTATTTTATTTGGCTGCAAACTTTCAATATTTGGTGCATTTTTAAGTGGTATCCCATAAGGGATATTTCAATAACTAACATGAAACAAAGAACTATGTTGTAAAAGAATAGATGCTACTACAACTGGTGGTCTAGATAACATGTCAGCAACCTTGTTTTGTATACCTTTTTTATACCTTATTACAAGATGAAATTGCTACAAAAACCCCATCCACCTGAAATGTCTAGACTACTGTAATTTGGTTTGTGTTTGTAAGTCATTGAAGCGATTGATGGTCAATATGTATAATTGTTTCTTTTCCTATTAAATAATTCCTCCACTTTTTAACACTCGAACCAAAGCATACAACTCTTTATCATAAGTTGGATAGTTTCTTATCGCACTTGTACAGTTTCTAAATGGTAACACACTGGTCATTTGTTTTGCATCAAAACTGCCCCCATTACATAGTCACTAGCATCTATCTCAATCTCAAATGAATGTTGTAAATATGGAAGTGCCAAGATCGAGCAATACTTATCTTCTCTTTCAGTGTATCAAAGGCTTTCTGTTATTTTCCTCCCCACTAAAATACCTGTTTAATACTTGTCAAAGCATGCAAAGGAGATGCAATATATGAGAAGTTAGAAATGAATTTCCTCTAGTACTAAACTACACCTAGAAAACTCCTAACTTCCATCACATTAGTGGGTCTAGGACATTTTACAATAACCTCTATTTTTGCAGGATCAATTCTCAATTCTCCATTTCCTACAACATAACCCAAGTAAATTAAAGATGATTTCCCAAATTCACATTTTGACATCTTCACATACAATTTCTCTCTCCTTAATGCATCTAAGACTTTTTGAATGTGTTTAACATGTTCATCCCATGACTTACTGAAAACAAGAATATCATCTACGTAGACAATAACAAAATCATCAATGAATGGTCTAACGATATCATTCATAATTCTCATGAAATTTTTGGTCAATTGCACAAACCAAAAGGAATCACTAACCATTCAAACAATCCCTATTTATTTTTAAAAATAGTTTTACAAACATCACCTTATATAATTCTTACTTGGTGATAACCACTTCTTAAATATAACTTAGTGAAATAAATTGCATTCTTTCATTGATCTTGTAAATCATCTATTCTAGGAAGAGGGTAACGATTCTTTACTTTGTAATCTTGTTTGAAGCATGAAAATCAACACACATTTGCCAAGTGCCAACCTTTTTAGGAACCAATATAATTGGTGAACCACATGGGGATGTACTTGGATGAATTATACCTTGAGCCAAAAGTTCCATTACCTGTCTCTTGATTTCCTCATTCTCTACTACTGACAATCTATACATTCCGATATTGGGAAGAGGTGCATCTTGAAGAAACTGTATCTCATGTTGAACCCCTCTTTTGGGAGGTAGACCTTGTGGATCCTGAAAAACATCATCAAAATTAGAATTTTTTTACCAATTCATTCTTATGTTTCGAATCACAATCCTCAAAATCCATCTCATGTTCTTTCTCTTTGGCTTTGACCACCATGAGTACAAAAATTTTGCTTGAGTTTACAAGCCTTTTCATTTGACCTGTAGTAACCAAGGATAGATTACTCTTTTCATGATGAGCTCTAACAATAAACTCAATTCCATGCTTGACAAGAAAATATTTATTTTCTTCCCTAAATAAAATTGCTTTACGATCACGTAAATAAGGACTTCCCAAAACTACCCCACAAATATCCAAAGGAACTACATCCAATTCAACCTCATCTATAAAATTGTCTGTAATGGAAAATATGAAAGTACAAGTTTTAGTTACTTGTAGTTTCACATCATCACAAACCCATCCCAAAGGATAAGGCTTAGGATGTGGTTTAGTTTTGAGTCCTAATTTCTTAACAACCTCCTCGAAATTATATTATCTTGAGATCCACTATCAAAAAGAGTATCAATTTTTTTATGCTTTGAAATTACTCTAATGTGGAAAATCTCATTCATTTTCTTATCATCATGTATAGTTTGTTTACTAGAAAAAGATGCAACATTTTTAGTAGTATTGTTGAAAATTGAAAGAGTTGATTTACCTTAAAAAATCATAGCTGTGATCTTGGTTTCATCACCTGAATCAAACCCAAGATCATGAACTACAGTGTTTATTTTCTTTTCTTTTCCTTTATGAACCATCCATTTAGGCTTCATTGTAGGATGTAATTTCCAACACTTAGACTCATCATGGTTCTTTTTACAATGATTGAAAAATGGTTTTTCATCTTCCTTCTTAACAAGAGAGAGTTTGTCTTTTACGCATACCCTTTTCCTTTTCCTTGTTATTTGAAACCTTTTTCTTTAAATTGATTGTTATTTTGTTTAAAAGAAGAGGAAGAGGACTCCTTTGTCATTTTCTCTCATTCTTCCAAATGGGTTTCTTAAACACATATTGCATCAAGATTAGTAGGACCTAAAAAGCGAATCATATGCCTTAGGTAACTATGTAATCCACTAATATATTTAAGCAAAGTGTTTCTTCCGTGTTTAGGAAATTCCCAATTAGAGTCATTTTCCTATATTCATGTGTGTATTCTTGAAAACTTTTTCCCTTCACTTTTATTACTATTTGCTAATCCATCATAGCTTTTTTCTTGTAACCAAGAGGATAAAATTGTTGCCTAAGATTCAAACAAATTCAGACTCAATAAGTGATTGCAATACCTTTGGTTTCTTCCACTTCCTGAAGCTTACTCTCCCACAAAATGAGTGTTGTGCCACCCATTCAAAGAGTTTCCAAATGAATCTTTGCTTCATCATCCACAATTCTTTGAACCCTGCAATATACTTCTATCTACTTGATCCAATTATCCAACTTCTCTACATTTAGCTCTCTAGTATACATTGGCAATTCAAACTTGATATCTAACTTTAATGAAGGAAAATCATATTTTAAAGGTTCACCTTTAGGAATATCAGAACTAGAGATTTCTTCTTTCTTACCTCCTCTAGTTCCCTTTTCCCTTTTTCTATCTTGGTACATTTCTTCCACCATTTCCTTCATCTATTGGAATGATTGTCGAAATTCTTCGGCCTCTCGATCTGCCATTGTAGGACTTTGAGATCATCTTGCACTAATTTCGGGATTCCATTCTATCATCTCTACTTCACCCTTCTTAGACTGAGACCTTGTTAACATCCAACACATAACTTGCAATCCAAAAAATGTTAATTTGATCCAAAAATTAGTCAAAACCAGCTCTGATACCAGTGATCTGAAAATCAACTTTAACTAGCAATTGTGCACACACTTTACTTTGCTTTGTATTGATTTTTTATTGATAAATTGACCATTATAACATTTTGTATTTTTAATAAAGGAAATAAAAATGAAATTATTGTGTAAAATCAGAAAATACAGAGATGAATCACCAACAAATTGACAATGGAGTTTGGCACTTGTGGCCTACATCTCTCGGGTCCGGTTAAATGGGACCGATCTATTAAAATATTGAAAATAAATATTTATAAATATTTCTACAATAATATGATATTCTAATCACCTTTCTCTAGCTCAAGTTATGAGCAAAAAAATATCACAGTCCTCGGCTTCTGTGTGTTTAAATAAAAATATGCTCCTTATATAATGTTTCTAATCCCATGGTGCAGTGGTCAAAGCCTATCCTTTTGTCCCAGTGCCCAAGGTTCAAATACCACTTCTTGTGGGGCACATTTTCTATAGGGATAAGATCCCACATGCAAGGTGCTTTAGGAGGGGATAGGGTTTAAATTTAGGTGGCCTAGAGATGTGCATTTGCTATGAAAGCCATTTGACTTGGTCCTCCTTGGTTTTAGCACTAATTTTGGGCACTTTGTTTGAATGTGGTGCATGGAAATGTGTGGAAGGATATACATGATACATGATTTATTTGTTTGCAACTTTAATACATAGAGATATTAGAATCATGCGTTGTAATTAACCAAGTTTATTAGACAAAGATAAGTTTATTTGCACTAATTACTTAGTCCCACATGCATTATATACAAAATATTATCAATAAATATATGTAATAACTCTAATATGCAATGTTAAGTGAAGGAGGCCAAGACACCCCTCCATACTCGAGTGTGTCAAACACCGTTTGAGGGCCCCCAGCCAATAAATAATGGGTTCCATCTATCCGTGTACGAGTGTCCAAGACTGGTGTTCTAAACCCAAATATTTCTCTGTCACCTACATTTTCCACATGTCACAATCCCATTAGTCCACTTTGTGAGTGTCCACATGTCCAATGTACACACAGTCCCAAATTTTTCCAATTTCCCAAAAAAATTAGCGGGCTATAACTTATGTAAATGAGCTATGTTTCCTGCAAAACAAGATATCGCTTGAATTGTTTAATTTTTCTCCACACTTTAGAACCGATCGCAATCGATTCTTACGAGAAGATCTCCGATCAACATTTCTCGGTGAGGATCCTCTGGATTATTCCTCCTTGAGAAATACTAATCTGTCAAGAAAACCAATTTCCATTAATACCACCTTAATATTTTTAGTAATAGACAAAAGAACATTAACATACTATCCTATCGAGAAATAACCAATCTTGACTTCCATTAATGTGGGATCACAAACCCTTGATCGAGAGGACAAAAATTGGGGAAATTAACCGCCTTGGGTGAACCAGAGTGATTTATAGCTTACAAAGAAAGAAGAAGAAAAGGCATTAGAGAAAGGAAACAAGAAAATGCTTGCAAGTTCAATGATTATTTCATAAATGAGACACCATCATATGTAATAAAAAATAATTCCATGTCATAAAAGGAGAAGATCACTATGGGCGTAGGAAGGAAATCTAAAAGGAGAAAATATCCAATGCCCCAACCATTAATATTGAAATGTAATACCTAGAGGAAATCGAAAGAATTGGGGATTAGACCACTCATGTAAGTTTGACAAAAATATCATAGTGTAATCATCTCACATATGGGCTTGATGGAACAATTGAGAAATAAATGGTATGCCCAACATGATAAAAGGACAATCAAGGTAATGATGTTTATGATAATATCGTATGAAAAATGTTGGAAAAAATAGGGGTCCTTCAACTAATTTAACTTCCTTACTTCAAAAACCATTAGAATTGTACCACTACCTTATCTCACATGGTAGGGAAGGATATTCATATTTTGTAGAAAGGTGCATGAAACTATCACGCTATCTAATAAATAAGGAAACATGGATTGAAAGGCATGGGGAAGATTTAGGGAAAGCCCTAGAAGATGATGCCTCTATAGAAAACATTGGAGATATCCTCAAATATAGGCATATAGGAAAGTTCATGTTTATATATCAACTCAAGGATCCTCGGAAAAGTTTCTCGAACAAATACTTACATTAAAAATTATAGGGGATGAGAGGTGGAAAAATTTTAATAAGAGGTTTCTAAGCATTGCGCATAAGGTAGCACATGGGATGGTTTTCAACTACTCCCAATTTGTCACGCAAGGCATAGTAGCGAATACCGACATGGCCCAAGAATCCAAAGGGGTTAGATTCTGTTGGGGTGTGATTTTGTTATTAATAATCTTCCAGGAACTTGGTGTATCACAAGGGGATGGTGAACCATCACAGATATATCCATCTATAGATCCATACCGATAAGAATGCATAAACCATTCATGGCTCCCCCAACACTCAATAATGCATATAAGGAAAGCTTTACTACATGGTTGATAAACTTATAAAATTTATTTGAGAAAGACTGGATAATCCCATACTAATTACCCAAGGAGTTTGTTGGAGATGAAGATTTTTATGTCACCTTAAACTACTCAAGAAATGGAAAGGATAAAAATGTGGATGAGACATGGACACCATGGGCCAAATTACCCTATGCCTTCACAACAAACTACTTTTTTGACCTATTAAAAAATTAAGGGGGTAAAGAATCTCATTATTGATGCACAAAGGATAGATCATGACATCCATGTACTACACGAAGCATACAAACATCCCACTCAAGATGGGCATGAAGGAACTTGGGTCATATATATATATATATATATATATATATATATCACCTCACTAAGTGGGAGACTATTGTCATGTGGAATGAATTACAAAAATCTTCTATTATCTACAACCAAATAAAAAGGCTAACAAGGATGACATGAAAGATGAAGAACCCGATGAAGAAAATTTTATGCCTAAATGTGCATGAAAAGTAACATGATAACAAGTAGACCATGCATGAAAAATACAACAAGATAAATAAAGTGCATGTACCTATTATCCAAAATGAGCCCCCTACTTATTTTGGCTAACTTGCCTTCATTCTTCCCTTCCTTGTGATTCAACTTCAATTTTTGCATGCTTCAGGGACTCAGAATTTTCGGAAATGGCTCCATTAGATAGGATTTTTCTTCCCCTTTCTAGAAAGGTAAAATTTTCCTCCTAACTCCTTGTAAATTTCAAGTTATGGCTCGGCGAAGTTTTTGGGGAAAATTTCCCTTCACAGGCACGCAACTTGTGACCAATGAAATGATGCCACATGGTGGTGGAGGTTAGGGCAGCGGGGTAAAGTTTGGGAATTTTCCAAAGTGGGCAAAGGGCAAAAAGGAAAAAATGGCTGCAGGCATGCCGAGGAGAAGGAAAAGAAATGGCTTGAGGCCCGCCGAGCAAGGAGGATGCGACACATGTCCAGTCGGATGCAAAATTGGAGGGGCAGGGAATTTTTTGGTTTTTCACCAAAATTGTAAAGGGCAAGGGGAAATATTGAATTGCATGTCTGTGGCCAATGAGGAAGTGACATGGGTAGTGGCAATGGGGCATGGGGGTGTTTGGGGATTTTTTCAAAAATGAAATAGAAGGAGAAAAGGCAAGTTTGGGTCCGCAATCTCATCAGGAAATGGGAGAGAGACACATGTCCCAGGGGCAGCGGAGGTGCAGAGGATTTTGGGAAAATTTTCCAAAAGGGAAAATTTTAAAGTTTGACCCCACTGACCTAATTTTGACCCTATTTTCACCATTTTTTCCCTAAATCTTCAGAGGGCCATATATTTTGATCTAGAGCTTGGGTTTTACATTCTTGGTGTCATTGGAAAGATATTGAAATTCTCTACACAATGGACTATTCAATTTTGATTTTTGGCAGAGTTTTGTGGGAGAAAAATGAAGAAATGTCTCTATCATGTTAAAAATGTAGAACTGACCCCCAACCACCAAAATTGATGAAGTATGGCGCTCGTTCCTTCTCCAGCATGGCCAAATGCATAGAAAAATGGATTTTTGAGGGTTCCCTTGCTGTTTTAATGAATCTTGTTGGTGGTTGGAGATCAAAAGATCATTTTCCTACATTTTTGCTTTCCCTTCGTTCTGCTTCGCCATTAAAAGCCAGATTTGGCTCATTTTGTAATGTTGGATGTTCTTGCTTCTGCAAGCTCTTCTTTCCCCTTAGCAGGTAGATTTGAAGGAGTTTTAGACCTCCCATGGAGATTGTAACATGTTTTTGCCTCTTTGCTATTGCAATGAATTGTATCAAATTTGGGCATGATAATGTATGTTTTGTGATCAATTTTCAATCCTCTCATGTAGTTATTATTGTCTTTTGATCCTTCATTGCATTCTGGTAATTTGTGCATGTTTTTTTGTTGCAATCTTCATGATTTGTGTCTATATTTGCAAAGAAAGGAGTTCAACACTCCTTTGGTGTATCACCTCTCTGTTTTTGCTTAGTTTTGTTTCCATTTCCATGTTTTCTCTCAACCCTGTCTCCTTGGTAGTTTTAGAGTAGGAATTTTGAACCAGAACCTCTGTAAAATTGCATGCATACACCTAAATAGAGGAGTAAGAACCAGCTTCAATCTAGAGAGTTTTCTCACCTTACAAGGTCCCACACCTTGGAGAAAACTCAATGTTGTGCATTCACACCAGATGAGATTGCCTTAGAAAAGTAGATCCATAACTCATTTGGGGGTGCTGTGAATTTGCACTAATAGTACCCAGATGCATCATTCTACAAAGAGAATACGGTTGAATCCAAAGCAAGGGTCAAGCCTAGTACAAACAAAAAAGGACTGAAAGAAGTAGACAACCTAGTGGCACAAGGTCACAATCATATCTAGATAGGACCTCCTCCTTCCTTTGTATAGATTTAAGAAGTATAGAGAGGGGGTATACATTAGCCAAAATAAGACTAATGTTGAGATCCTAATACATCACTCTCAAATCCAAGTAAGCATTGGGAAGGGCTAGGTTAATATATGGAGTATCCAAGCCCTAGAAAATAAGCAACCTCTAATCTCAAGTTTCCATAGAAGGTGGTGGAATTAAAAGACAAGTTGGAGGAGGCCGTGTGAAGAGAAAGTGCAAGAGGAGATCATGTGGAAGGAAATGGCCACGAGGGAGGAGTAAAAATAGAGAAAGCCCACTCAAGCAAGGACAAGAGGCCCATAAAGAGTAAGAACCAAACATAGAAGAGGAAGAAGAAGACATACAACTCAACCCCAACCCTAGAAAAAGGTCAATGAATGCAATATATCAATGGGGAAGAATGATTATGAATTTTTCCAATGGAATAATATTGAAAAATCATGGTAACTGAGTAATCCAAAAAGGCTTTGCCCTTTCCACTGGATGCATACAAAAAATAACCTCTAATTAAATTTCCCAATGATATCATTCACACAATTTCATCCAAGGATGGAGATCTTATTCTCCTCACAACCACCTATAATATGTATGAGACTTAAGATAGGGAGGAAATGCTAAATATTATTGGAGAAGTGTAACAAAATTCATATAACAATAATGAGGCAAGAGCATATAAAACTTAGGAAAGGAAGCTATAGGAGGATCTAAAAGAGAAAAAATGATAGTTGTATAAGATTCAACATGAAAAAAAGGTCTCCAAGATCAATAATTGAGCATCAAGTCAAATTTTGAGAGCCTCAAAGAGTGGGTGATGTGTAATGAGTTGAAGCTTCTAAAAGATAATTTTCTCATACTATATGAAAAAATAGATGAGATCCAGAAATTAATGAATTTATTTTTCAAGGAAATAAATAAGGATAGGGAAATAACAAAATAAAAAGGGTAGATAGTGATAACATTTTTTTCATTTGTAACAAGAATCACACAAAATGTGAAGATAGCATCGAAGATCGAGGCCAAACCGAGAAAAATTGAAAAACTACTTAAAGGGTTGTATAAGAAACCCTGGATAATCAATACACAAACAAAAGAGATAGTTGATAAACTATTGAAATTTTAAGCCCAACTAGATGATGAGTCCTTACACAAATATAACCATGATAAAATAATGGAAGAACTTGAAGTGGTTAGTGAAGAGGTCATGGAAAGGAAAAAGTAAATAAAGTAGTGCTTAACGGAATTAAGAAAGCTCATGGTACAATAGAAACAGAACTTCAAGCTGCACACCAATATTTTTAAAATCAAGTCAATCAACTACATATAACAGTGGCCATAAGAGTTAAAGGTTCTTTGGTGTTTAACCAAATGGTAACACATTTGGAAAAAATAACCCAAATCATTGATGTAGTAATGAATAAATGGAAAGTGCATGAAGACTTGTTACATCTTGAGGTGCCAATATTATTTGAGGATGTCCAATAAGCATTTCCTGAGGACAGATAACTAGATTAATAGGGATTTATTATCATATTGTTTATTCTTTAAGTCCTAAAGGAATTGATATTGTTTATTAGTAATTCATTATTTTTGGAGGCATGTGCAATAATTTCACAAGAGAGTGCGTAATATATAAATATAAGGTAATCACATAAATATAAGGGAAGGAAACATGTTCATAAGAAGAACATTAGAGGATCACATGAGAAATCACAAAGAGGATCGTGTAGTACATGATAAGATCCAAGAAATGACATGTAAAACAACGAAAGATAAGGATAAACATGAGTCTGGAAATGGATTTAAAATTAATCTCTTGATATCTACATGAAGTTGAAAGAGGGATTGGATAAGGCCAAGAATAAGCAATGTTTTATGTGGAGGATTAGCATACAATGTGGGATTAGGGTGATAAAAGGGATTTTTTTGCTAATTGCGAAATTTATTAGTTAATTGGAGTTCTAAAATCAAAGGATATTATTATCCCTTGAAATACTAGTGAAGTACCAGCCTCACTAGTATAAATACTCATGAAGGGGTCTAGTTTGATATATGCATAGGTATGTACGTTTATGTATATAAGTGTGTTAGAATTTATATGCATAAAGAGATGGAGGATTAATGTGTGATTGAATTATATTTGGAGTTTGTGCTACTAGATGACCATAGTTTTTAATTGTGAACCAATTGATATATGATCATTATTTTTGGTCTATGCATGGATGTGTTGTATTTTTAATACACAAGGAACAAAAATTTAATTTCTAAATTAATAACTCAATTTACTTAATTTTTCCGAACTATGATCAGACTTGGAAACTATTCATGCTTCGGTGAGAACACCTTAGTTTATCTAAGCATGATATTCCAACACAATGGTGGGGAAAACTCACACGCATTCTTGGCGAGAATAATGATGCATTCATAAGGAAAGAAGACTATTATATTCCAACAATAAAATTTAAGGTTTTTCATAAATTAACTCCATAGGATGCTATTTTTGGAATTTTTCTAAGTTTCATATTTGTTTTTAAGTATTACAAAAACTTAGCTAGAACTTGTTCTCTTGTATCTCTCTATTCAACCAATAACCATAAAAGACCCCAAACCCAAAATTCCTACCCTAATATGTGTATACAAAGACTCAAACCCTACATCATAAAAAGGATATCAACTAGAGACCATGTGATTAGTCAATCCACTCTAGGAATGACTTCAAATAACGAAGGTATGGAATTTGAATATCCATCTTCTAGAGTATCAGAGGTATTCAACCAACTGTAAGAAAATGTTAATAATATGGAAAGTAAGGATGACCTAAGCCACAATATTCACGCATTATAAATTAAAATGGAATGTAAACTTCAATAATTAAAAGGTAGCCTCGAAAAATAAATGAAGTGTGAAATGTAACTGGAGTTTGGAATAATGAGGAAAGAGTTGATGTTCATTCTTTCAAGCATGAATACTATCATGTATTCCCATTCAAGTGATACATGTTCCTTAAGAAATACATGCTCCTATCCAAATAACATCAAAAAAATGGGATCCTCTAAAAATGTAGCAAATCTTCTATCCATTAGCCTAACATTACTCCAAAAGTGGAAATTCATAAGTTCAATGAGAATGGTACGATCACCTAAATTAACCAAATGGAGAATTTTTTTTTATCTACAACAAGTCCTAAGTTGACCAAAAGGTGGTAAAGGCATCCTTGTATATGGAACTAGAAAAATTCACTTGGTGTCATTGGTTGTGCAATAAAAAGAATAACAAGGCCCTTAATGTCACTTGGTCTATCTTTACGAAGGATTTCAAAATGCACTATAGTAGTAGTGTGGCCGAGAACTACTTTATCCAATTAGCAAAGCTTAGAAAATGGAGTCAGTAAAGGATTATATTCAGTAGTTCCAATGTTTTCATTGCATTTGGATATAACTACATATGATAATTTGAATGATGTTGTCTTAGGTTTTCTAGAGTATCACATCCATCATGAGGTATAAATGTTTGATCCGGTCATTTTTTTATTTTACCATCATGACACATAGGGAAATGGAAAAAATCAATACCACGAAGAGGGAGACCTTCACTAACATTAGAGATTGTATCACCTCAATACCATCATTCCCTCAACATACCTAGTTGATTCCACAAAAAATTGAAGATAAATGAGAAAAAGGGATATGTTTAAGTTGTGACAGGAAATGGAGAAAAGCACATAAATGTGCTTTGAGAATAAATTATTCTACATTTAATGTATGAATAAGGAAGACTAAGGGGATGAATAATTTGGTGAAGAGGAAGAAGTTCATGAGATCAAAGATCAATAATATTAGCCAAGTATATCTTACAATGCAATTTATGTCACTAACACCCAACAAAACCTTAAGGTAGTTCTGTTCATGAAGAAATAAAGGGTGATGGAATTGATTGATCTTGAAGTACTCATAAATTCATCAATCCTAAGTTGAATTTTCACTTAAATTAATTTGTTTGTCCAACCCTGGAGCTTTAATTCATGGTAAAAGATGGAGGTGAAGTTAGTTATTCATGAAAATGCCATAAGATTAATCTATCCATAGTAGAATACCTACTGCAACGTCCCATGCATTCCTTTTCAATGTGGGGCATAAACATTATGTTATGGGTCTAATGGATTACTACATTGGGAACTGTTGAGATGAACTTCCAAGACTTGTTCATGAGGATCCATTTTAAAGGGAGGAATTTTTATTTGAAATGGATAGGAAAAATATCCACATTTGGTAAGTCTCATCAAATGTAAAATATGCTTAAGGATGGTGCAAATGGGTTCACGAAATAACTATTTTTAGTAGAAGATCAACCATCAAAAGGAACAACACCATCAAATCTATAGGAAATTATTAATGAGAACTCAATATTTTTTGGGATATACAAAAAAGGGTTATCTCCCAAAAGAAATCATGATCATGTTATTGTCAAGGTATGAGTTATACATTAAATAATGTGAAGTTATTACAACATTAATAAATAAATAACATAATAAATGCAACATAAATACATTACAAATTTCAACACAAATTTATGTGGAAAAAATCATAAGATGTAAAAAAACACGATGAAATATAGATTTCCATATCTCGATAAACTTTACAGAGTACAATAATTATTCTTCACCCCACTCCTCTCTAGATTCCATTTCAATATATTTCAATTGATTTTTATTGGGCCCCAAATCCCTATTTAAGTGTATTTACTATGTGTGACTTCTTGTGAAGCACCCTCCTCTTATTCATTGATTTTAATAATCAATTTAAACCATTACCAATAGTTTATATTAAATAAATAAAAATATTTCATATTTTTATTTATTTAATTATAAACTAAAGTTTATAACTTCATACTATAAGAACAATTAAGAGGGGATTAAACCTTTCTTAATATAATTTTTCTAACACCCCCTTAATATTTAGTAGGGTTTATATGCCAACATTGCATGTTTATATAACATGATTTACAATCCTTAAACCACGGTGAGGGTTTAGGATAACATATCATTTTTAATGATTTATACATCTTCATCATGTTAAAATTACCTTTTGTACAAAATGATTCTGAATCTATAAATCGAAGTGACGATTTAGGCTAAGCATGATTTGTTAGAATACATCTCACGCTTTCTCATGGAATATATATATATATAAGAACCCTAGGATCCTTTTATAAAATAGGGACCTTATTTACAAAATTATGCTTTATTATTAGACTACACAATAAACTTGGAGTGATAAGTTTACATAGATGATAAAAACATATTTTACAATGCTTTAATTAGAGTAAAAGTATAGAATTGAAGAAGAAAACATGTGGTTGAAAGTTAGGATGTGGCATTTTCATGCACACTCCCTATCAATAGAAACTTTGAAAAGCCAGGGCATTGTACAAAATTTTAGAAATTCAAGGCATACAATAGCTTCATAAATATGTCTAGAACTTTATCTTTATTTAGAAAGAAATGGAGATCTATAACATTATAGAGTATATTATCCTGGATGAAATGCATATGAATATTTATATTCTTTGTTCTCTCATGCTGAATTAGATTATTAGTTAGAGAAATACAACTTTTTGTCACACATAAAAGAGGAGTAATTACTTTAACTTTCATGTGAATTTATTCCAACAACCACTTTAGCCACATGGATTCTTTCGTTTCTAACATTGAAATTCTATATTCTACCTTAGTAGAAGGTATGGAGATTGTTGATTGCTTCTATCTACTCTAAGTAATGACACCTATACCAAACTTGAACACATATCAAGTCGTATGTTTTATATCTATTACATCACCAACACGGTCGAATCACAATATCCATATAAATGTGCTTTATTAGAAGAAATGTAATGTAAACCAAAATTAATTGTTCTTCTAATATATTTTAATATTCTTTTTGCTAATTCCCAATGATCGTGATATGATTCCTACATGGATCGAGATTCAATACCTACTCACATGCAATGTTAGGTATAGTGAATGTTAAATAAATTAAACTACCTATAAGTTTCTTGTAAAGAGTAGGATTAGATTTTTCACATGCAGGTTTAGGGTCAAGTTTATAACCAATTTTAATAGGAATAACAACTGGTTTATAATCTACCATATTAAACCTTTTAAGAAAATTAGTAGCATATTGTGATTGTGATACAAAAATAGAATTTTTATCTTGACAAAATTGTCATGCCTAAAAAATGATGTAATAATCCTAAATCAATCATTTCAAAGTATTGTTTCAATTTAGCTTTAATTTTAAAATTAAAATATTTAAATTGCTAGTAATAAGAAAATCATCAACATATAATACAATAAGAATAATTTGATTATTTTCAACTTTAACAAAGATATCATTATCAAATGAGAAATTAGTAAAACCAATATCTTTGAAAAAACTATTTATTTTTGCATACCAAGCTCTAGGAGCTTGTTTTGAGCCATATAAAGATATTTTCAGTTTATAAACAAATCAATTATTTCCATGTTCTTAAAAACCTTTAGGCTGGGTGATCTAAATTTATTATTTTAAATCACCATTTAGGAAGGAATTCTTAACATTAATTTGTTGGATTTTCTAACCATATTGAGCAACTAAGGTAATAAGAATCCTAACAGTACTCATTTTTACAACATGTGAAAATGTTTCTACATATTCAATACCATATTTTTGAGTAAACTCGTGAGATACTAACCTAGCTTTGAAATTTTTAATATTTTCATTGGCCTTATACTCTATTTTGTAAATCCATCTAGAGCCAACAATACTACATTTTTACAGAGAGGATGGACAACATGCCAAGTTTGATTTTTAATTAAGGCATTATATTTTATTTGCATAGCTTTTACCCATCTTTCATTGTGACATGTCTCTTAGAAAGATTAGAGTTTTGGATCATACATAGTCATTAAGGCATGATAGGTATGGTGACTTGTAGTCATCTTACTATGATTATCATGATTAGAGTTTTGAAGTAAATATTAAGCCCATTTAGGTCGTTTAGTTATAAAATATACAAGAAGAGACTCTTGTTCAATTATAGAATCGTTATTACATTATACTTTTTCTTCCTTGTATTCATAAGGATCATTTTTTCTAACTCATTAGATTCATCATAAACAAAATAAACTTAAGAAATAGAGGAAGAATTACAAAAGGTTTTTCGAGGATTTTTAACATCATTTTTCTCAATAAATTCACATTTTGTAGGATCATATATCCTTAAACCTTTTATTTTACCTCTATATCCTACAAAGATGAAAGGATAAGAGGTTTGATCTAAATTATTCCTTTCAGATTTAGGAATGAAGATTGAGGAATGGGCTTCCAAATATTCTTAGATGAGATACATTTGGTTTCTTATTATTCTAATTTTATATAGGAGTAAATTAAAATAGGGATTTAGTCGAGAATCTATTCGAATATGAACAATGGTATTAATAGATTTAGACCATATAAATTTAGGAACTTTGGCTAAGTGTAACATAGTATTTTATATTTCAATAATAGTGGGGTTTTGTCTTTCCACTATACCAATATTTTGAGGAGAATAGAGAATGATAAATTCCCTTTGAATTCCAAATTCAAGACAAAAAGAATAAAATGCTTTACTAATGTATTCTCCTCCATTATCTATTCTAAGCATCTTAATTTTGTGACTAGAATTATTTTCAACTAAAGCTTTAAATTTATATAAAATGTCATATTTATGTTTAATAAAGAATTTCTAAATCATGCGAGAATAATCATCAACGAAAGTAACTACATACAAAGAACCATTTAGGAAATGGAATTCTAAAGACCCTCTAACATCACTTTGTGAACAAGTTCAAGAGGTTGAGAGGAGTTAACCTCATAATGAAAATGAAAGAGATTTTCAGATTGCTTATTTTTGGAACACAATGATTAAGTGGTTTGGACCCTTAATGTATATGGGTCCATCACTAATATATAGGTTAATATTTAATAGTATGAAATATTTATATTTCTATTATTAAATATGCTAACCTAGGTATATACTTTATGTTAAATATTTAATATCATGAAATTATTATATTTCTAATATTAAATATTATAAACCTAGATGTATGTGTCAACCATTTTAGGTTGAAAAGGTGGGTCGGGAGACATACCCGATCACCTTATATAAAAAGTACTTTAGGTCCTCATTTGATATATTCAGAAATATATCAAAGGTGTGCAAATCAAGTGATTTGGTTTTACCCTTGGTAAATAGGGTTTTAAAGGAGGAGGTGATCTTACTGGATGTAAAATAAGTTCTTTGAAGTAAAAGGTTATTTTCAAAGTGGTTTTTACCCTATTGAGGTTTTCCACTATAAATATTGTGTCACATATGTTATTTATTTTCTGTAAGTATTTCTTTATTTACTTATGTTGTGATGTAATGTTTATTTAAATATTTATTGTAAGATTATATAATATGTAAGTTGATTACATCCACATTTATTAGAATCCTCAAATTCTAACAAGGTAATAGATGGATGTAAACTAAGATTAAATGTTTTGTATTTTATTTATTTAATTTGTACGGGTTTTTTCAACCAACTTGGAAGGGTATTTAAGTTGATCGCACCCCTTCTTTTAAATTTTTTTGAAAACTAAAATTGTGTGTGTTTTGTGAAGAATTGGTATTTGTAGGAAAATTGTGGTGGATCCTAGTCTTCAAAACCCTTGGTGAAAAGGGCTCTGGAATAAGTTGTTTACCTAGGCATGAATATCATATGTAAAGGTTAAAATGTTTAAGAAATATTTTATTAATTATTGTATAGTTTGTAATGTATGTGTAGGCTAGGTAAACATGTAAAAATTCAAATCACAAGGTCTCCCATATGGAGACAATCTTCCTCGAGAATAGGAAAATTAAAATTTTCCTATTGGCTTGGGGTTAAAGACCCATGGAATGGGGTAAAATAATGTAGTGGCTCTAATATCCTGGTTTGAATTTTTTCTTACATATTTTTATTAAGGAGTCATCTATAGTTGTCAGACTCCCTTTAAATAGGGTCCTTTCTATTTCTTTAATAAATTCATGTAAATACTATAGTCTTAAAACTATAGCAATATTTTATTATATATATAACAAAATAACTATAATTTTATAGTTTTTAAAACTAAGTATTCAAACCTAAACCTAACATGTGTCCCTCACCGTTTATAGTATCCATGTAAGGGGACGACCCCATTCATTTATATCTTACAGTTTATAAAAATTATATAAATAAACCTATTTAAAGGTTTTCTTTTATATAAGAGTGGGAGTAGAGAATAAAATGGGATAATATCTCAGGTATAAATGTGGAATTCTCAGAATAAATGGAGAATTTAAAAAAAGATAGTTTATTGGTGGCCCACATGAAGTGTGGTAAATATTTATTAAAATATTGGTAGTTATAGCCACATAAAAGTTTTAAAGTTTTTTAACTTGCAGAATTATATAAAATATTTTGCAATCTTTCCATAGTTTTAAATGTGTGCAGGGTAAAATTAAAAGTAAATGAAGGGAGGAGACAAGGTTCATGAAAATAGGGATTTCAATTTATTTCATTGGTTGGGTGAAATTACTTGTCCCCTCTCGTAAAATATGCAATTTAATCTATACTATCATAAATCTACTTGCACATGGTAAGATTCTTTTAACTTTGGTCCATGTCCTTTAAACCCCTTTAATAAGGGTTATGTGTTTTCTTTTATAAAAAAATATACTATATTTTATAATTTTTTTGAACCATATGTTGTTTTTTATTTACATTCTATAAATTATATACCTCTTTTTTAAAAAAAAATTATATATATTTTTACATTATAAATTATAATAGCTTATTCTAATGTATTACAATATAACCTCCTAATATTATACGAAGAAGAAAATTATGGAATTTCACATTCAAGAAATACATAACAAGTTTTGGCTTATTTAAATTTGACGATCAAATGATCATCACGGTAGACCAAACATAAGACAATATGCCGGTCATTTAGATGTCAAATTTAAGCTCGTAGGTTCCATGAAACTTTCATTGTGTTAAAAGTGATGGTCAAATTTTCGTCACAACATGCCAAAAAATAAACCACTATGATGGTTATTTAGATGTCGATTTAAGCCGGGTCGGATCTTTGTCTACATTAATTTTTTTAGAAATTTGAAGTTATGCATTCTTAGGGGTCTCTTCTTCACTTCTATATGGTTGGAAATATTTTTATATAAATATGGGGTATAATGTAGAGCCCTTTATATTGCAGATTATTATTTTGATCGTGGAAGCTTAATTGGTATGCATTGTAATGACAAAATTAGTTATGATCAAAGAGTTTCTTTAGATCTATAAAATTTAGTATCTTGATTCTATTAAAATTATTATTTTTCAATATGTATCTAACTCTATGGTACATTTTATATTATAATGGGGTGTGTGTTATAGGTTTAGGAAAACAATGATGTCTAACTATTTCTGTCTCGACAAAACTTATATCCTGAATGGAACCAACTACAACATTTATGTCAAAACAAAATTTATGGTGAGGAAACTTTAGATGATTGTTTCTAGATCTGAGGTTGCTCCCACTTTTGGTCATCAAACAACTATAGATAACATGAATGCATTCTTGCAATGAAGACATGAGGATCTTTTTATGATTCTGTAATGTGAACGATGAGTACCTTCTACACATTGGTAATATCAAACATCCAAAAGAGGTATGGACACAACTAGAATCCATGCATGAAGGATACTTGGTATATCAAGGATAGTAATGAGAGTATAATAGCTGATGGAATTCAAAGAAATGATCTATATATTTTTGATAATTTCTCTTCTATGTCTTGTTTATATCTCAAAGTTTGAATAATTCAAACTATGGCATGAAAGGTTAGGACATGTTTACATGTGTTGTCTTATTCTCTTGAAGTTACTTCATTAAATGCTTCTAAATGATGGTTTTGATTCTGATTTAGTAAATGGTCATGATGATGTTTTGATGCTATATATGTTTATGAAACTCTTATCTTCCTAGATAAGAAATTAAATTGGGCTCAATCTATGTTAGAAATTTTAAATCCTATTAACCTTAGGAAAATGACCAGAAGTCATCATATGTACCATGCATTAATTACCTTGTATGAACCTGAACCGCGAGGTGTTATATGGTATAGATGGTTGTACAAAGTAAAATATAATGTTGATGGTAGTATTGATAAACATAAAACTAGACTTGTTGCTAGATGTTTCACTCAGAAACTAGGTATTGATTATGTTGAGACCTTTGCTCTTATAGCTAAGATGAGTACTGTTAGGGCCTTATTTGTAATTTCCGGTCAATTTGGGTAGGAAATCCACCAAATAGACAAGAAAAATACTTTTTGAGTTGTGATTTAAAAGAATAACTTTACATGTTTCAACCTAAAGGATTTGAAGAAATTGGTAAAGAAAATTATGTTTGTAAGTTGAGAAATCTTTGTATGGTTTAAAACAAGCTCTTAGAGCTTGGTATGCAAAAATTGTTTCCTTCTTTAAAATGTTAGGTTTTGTTAATTGTTCTTCTAACAATGATATATTCATTAAGCAATAAAATTCACATATTATTATTATATGTATATATGTTGATTATTTTCTTTTGACTAGTGAAAATTCTGATTTAATTCATAGGATTAAAGAGAAATTAAAGAAAAACTTTGAAATGAATGAGTTAAGTATCTCACATCATGTTCTTTATATGACTGTATTTCATTCTATTTTTATTTTTTAAAACACAACATACAACCATTGTATTGAAAATTTTTCTTATGATTGATTGTAAACCATTTTATACTTCAATGGAAGTTGGAATAAATATTGATCCTAAATCTGCATATGAAAAAGGTTGATCCTATTTTATATACGTTGTTAGTTGATAGTTTGATTTATCTAACTATAACTATATCGATTATTTCCTATACGGAGAAATTACTTCAAGGTTTATGCAGGAATATTTTTTTAGAGATCATTGGAATCTTGCAAAAATAATTTTTAGATATATTAAAGGAACAATCAATTATGGGCTGCATTATACTAAGAATGAAAATGCTATCTTATATAGATTTTTGATTCTACCCATATTGATGTTGTGTTATAAAATATATTAGATATGTGTTCATGGTTTTTGGTGTAGGAACCATTACTTGGAATAAAAAATGTAATCAAGAGTCTCCATTTCTTCTATACTGCGGTAAAAAAGTACAAGGGAAGAAGTAAAGAAGCCATGTGGCTACAGTGGCTGTTGGTAGAGATACACATGGAAGCTAAAGGAAATATTTCTCTTCTATGTGGTGGTCAGAGTTGTATTACTCTTGATTAAGAATCCAGTTCAACATCAGAAGATAAAGCACATTGAGATATATATACGCTTCACCTGTGAGAAGGTTCTAAGTGGTGAGATAAATATCAAGTTTGTTTTGGACTGAAGAGTATGTTGTTGACATCTTCACAAAGTCTCTGAGTGCTGTAAAGTTTTGTCACTTTCATGAAAAACTTGGATTGTCGGAGTTTCCATTGAGGGGGAGTGTGCATGACAATGTCACATCCTAATGGAACTTAGTTTTTGTAAAAACTTAGAGCATTTGTAAAATACCTTTGGAAAAGAGTAAAAAGACCTTCAAGAAAGTGTAAAGAGACCTTCTCGGCATATATACCTCATTGGCTTCTTTTTTAGAAAGAAGTGTAGAAAAATATTAAAGGATGTATTCAATAAACTCTTTAGTGTTATTGAGTTTACTTAGTAAACATCCAATATAAGCATATTGTTAGGGAGGTCCTTGGTTGTAAAAGAGTTACATATTCTTAGGTTCAATAACCTTTTATGAGAACCTATGAGAACATGTAAAACTCACAAATCATACTTAGCCAATGATCATGGGATGATATTTATGATTCTAAATGATTTTTACCAAAAAGTAAATTAAATATGATGAAGGTGTTATAATTCCTTCAACTCGATATGCTATCCTAAAACATTTATGGTTTAAGGATTATAAATCCCGTAGTGTACCAGGGTAAGTAATCTATTGGAATATGTTATGTTATCCCACTTAACATTAAGGGGGAGTGTTGGAACATAATGATTAAGTGGTCTGGCCAACCCTTAATGTATATGGGTCCATCACTAATATATAGGTTAATATTTAATAATATGAAATATTTATATTTCTATTATTAAATATGCTAACCTAGGTATATACTTTAGGTTAAATATTTAATATCATGAAATGATTATATTTCTAATATTAAATATTATAAACCTAGGTGTATGTGTCAACCATTTTAGGTTGAAAAGGTGGGTCGGAGACATACCCGATCACCTTATATAAATATTACTTTAGGTCCTCATTTTATGTATTCCGAAAATATATCAAAGGTGTGCAAATCAAGTGATTTGGTTTTACCCTTGGTAAATAGGGTTTTAAAGGAGGAGGTGATCTTACTGGATGTAAAATAAGTTCTCTGAAGTAAAAGGTTATTTTCAAAGTGGTTTTTACCCTATTGGAGTATTCCACTATAAATACTGTGTCATCTATGTTATTTATTTTCTATAAGTATTTATTTATTTACTTATATTTTTTTTAATTAAGGGCAAATAGTTTTGAAGGGACTATACCCTGTATACAAAAGGGCTCAAAAGCCATATAGCAAAGAGGAGAGAAGCAGCCTAGAGAAGGGAAAAATAGCCAACCAAGGAAGGCTCAGCAACCAAATATTACAATATAGGTGAAAAAAGGATCTAAACGTACATAGATCCAAAAAAAAGAAGGCAAGATCAAAAAGGAACCAAAAGAGAAACAACATAAGGAGCCCCACCACAAAACAGCTCCCGAACACTGATGACAAACAGATCGCAACAAAAAAAAATAGCATCACAACAGCCCTTTACTTGATGGCTCACAATTTTGGTCTTGATAGCTGCGAGTGACATAAAGAAGGCAATTTATTTACTTATGTTATGATGTAATGTTTATTTAAATATTTATTGTAACATTATATAATATGTAAGTTGATTAAATCCATGTTTATTAGAATCCTCAAATTCTAACCATTTAGGGAATGAAATTCTAAAGGCCCTCTAACATCACTCATGTGAATAAGCTCAAGAGGTTGAGAGGATTCAACCTCATGATGGCAATGGAAGGGATTTGCAGAGTGCTTACCACATAAACACCATTCACCGGTTTGTTGGGCATGAAAGATAGGAGGTAGTCCAACAACAAGGTTAAGACGAGACATGTCATACATGATCCTAAAGTTAACATGACCTAATATTTAATGTCACTACTATAAATCATTATTATTTCAAGTAGAAAGATAGGAAGTAGTTGTAAAACCTTTAAACATATAAACCATTCTTTTATAATCCTACGCAATAGTAACATCTAACTTATTTTTAACATATCATTTATCTTTTAGTAAAATTATACTATAGTTGTGAACATGATAGCATATTCATTTCCAGTTTAAGAACACTCACATCATTTATATAGCCATTGGAAACTTTAATTCTTCCTTGAATTAGAACATCAAGAATGGAATGATTGCTAAGATAAATTTTATCATTACATTCTTTGATATAAAAAAATATCAAATATATAAGTAATGTGCCTAGATACACCACTATCTAATATCCATTTATATTCTTTTACAAAGAAAAAACATAGCATATAAAGCAAACCAGATTAGGTTTTTTATTATTCTTTTGATTTTTGTGTTGAAATGATTAGTTTCGATTCATTTCTAATTTTAGAAATATGGTTTGTTTTTTTAACCCTAAAATATTACTTTTTAAGGCCAAATTTGCCACAATTATAAAATTTTCCTTCAAAACCAAATTTTATGTGATTATTCACTTGTTTATTATCTTTACTAGGGGGTTTAAAGAATTATTTAAACTTTTGATTCTTGTTAAACCTAGAAAATTTATTATTAGGATTTTGAGTGAGAAGTTCCCGAGTGGCATTCTCTTTCAAATAAAATTTTATCACCACCTAGTCTTCTTGAATTAATATGATATTTTGAGTATAATATGGAAATGAAGTTCCTAAAGCTTTCATAGATGTTCATTTGAATGATAAAGTATAATATTTATCTTGAACCAAATCACAATTACACCCATCTAGTTGAGATTTACTTGTTTTTAATTTTAGCTAGAAAATAAACCTCTTTTTGTCTCCCTTCATGATAGTTGTCATTAATTCAATAATTAATTTTATAATTTTTAAAAGGTGTGTACCTTCATGCATTGATTATAACATTTTCTAAGCTTCACTCGAGAATTCTTTATTTCCAATGTGTAGAAAAAAGTCATCTTTCACGCTTCATAGTATAATTGACATTACTTCTTGTACTTTCAATTGAAATGCATGAACAAATTGTTTTTTATCGCTTGTCTTTCAGTTGACACCTTTTACTCGTATCATTCACGACTCTCCAGCTTTTGTATCATGAATTCTAATTTCATTCATATCTTTCAAATGTTGTAGTTAGTACCATTCAACATTTACGACTTATCAATAATAAAATTATTAGAACCCATTTTGAGTGAATATTTCAAACTTAAAATCAAGATGAAAAACTTATTTCTTTACTAAAAAAGTATAGTTAATTCTTATTATATAATTTCGATTAAGCTTAAGTTTTAAGGAGAAATTAAGGAAAAAAATGTAATTTTTTTAGTAAATTCTCTCTTTCATCTCTATGTGACAATACATGCTTTGAATTTGAGATTTTTGTTCTTCTTGCGTATTTGATTCTCAACCTATTTTGTTAAGACACAAGAAAAGATGACTTTTCGATTTTATCAACAATTTAGTAACTTCACTATAAAAATAAATTCGTTGATTTTTTTAATAATATATTTTTCTAACCAATTCATCTACAAAAATAATGGAAAGCGGTCACATACAACATCAACCCCAACTAATTCAACGATCCTACTTTGAATGCATATATGGTGGCCTTTTGATTGGGTAAGGTGGAAGATATGTGGGATGATCTACCCGCCATTATAAACTATGGTGGTTAAAAAAACATGCCATGTCATTTACATATATTTCAAGTGTTCAAAGCGTTATTCAAATATTTTCATATTATAAGAGCAAGGCAATTTATGTCTATATTTCAATTTTTTTGTTTTTTAATATTTCCAAATCGTGGTCCCTATTTCTAATGTTGTGTTTTTCATGGTCCAATGCCAAAACTTGAGAGTCCTACAAAAATGGAATACGTCTCCATTTACAAACGTCTTGTTAATATATGTATTTTATAATCCCTACCAAGGTTAGAAAATAATATAAATTGAATTCTTTCCAATGTTTACATTTTTTAAAAGGTCTATCTTACCTCTGATTGGATTTAGGGCGAGCTCAGCTGCTCCAATCTTGCTTACTCTCATAAATAATAAAATGTGCAAGATTAAAAATAATTTACAAGAGAAATGTGTGATTGAAAAATTGAATAGAAGGGGTCCATATTTATAACCTTGAGGGGGTAAAACTTCCCCAACAAAATTTACCACCTAACATTTAAAATATATATTTTTGTTTTAAGAACTTTCATTTGATCACATTTAAATAATTTAATTATGTATGCTCAATTTTTTTACTAAACTCACGCTCTAGTACCATGTCAAGTTCTCGGTTATACATTAAATAATGCAAATTTAGTTAAACATTGTGAAATAAATAATAGAATAAAATGCAACATAAATAAGAATTACAAATTTGAACACATATTTACATGCAAAAACCTCGTAAGAGGTAAAAAACCATGGTGAAACATAGATTTCCATTATCTTGAGAAACTTTACAAATCCAATAAATCTTCTTCACCCCACTCCTCTCCACATTCCATTTCAATATATTTCAATTGATTTTTACCGGGCCCCGATCGCATTAATTAAGTGGATTTAATGCGGTGTGACTTCCCACAAAGCATCCTTCCACTTATTGATTTATTTTAATAATAAATTTAAACCATAAAAAATAGTTTATAATTAAATAAATAAATATATGTATGTATAACTTTATAATATAATAAAAATTAAGAGGGGATTAAACTCTACTTAATATTATTGTCATAACAATTATTTAGCTAGTCTTGGAAGCCAACCATCCATCATTTGACCTTATAAATATCCTTATCTATAGAAGAGTGATATTGAAAAGATGGTAGAGGAGATGTTGTAAGTAGGTATTATTAACCATATTTAGAGGGCTTACACCTATCTAATGGTGATGGTACGAAACAAGGATGGAGGATGGAATCTATGTCCAAACTATAAGCAACTCAAAAATACATAATGAAAAATAAGTATCATATTATTTTCATTGAATATTTTTTAGATAAATTACCTGCAGTGGTTTTTATTATGTAAAATTAGATCTTTGATCAAGATATCATCAAATACAAATTAGTGATAGAGATATTCATAAAACAACATTTAGGACACATGAGGGCCACTATGAATTTATAGAAATGTATTTTTACTTACAAATGCAAAGATCTAAATTCCATAGTTTGATGAATTCAATCTTTTGGCCATTTTCACTAAACTTTGTTGGTATTATTTGATGATATATTCATCTACAAAAAACCGATGAAGAACATTTAGATCATGTAAATAAGGTTATGGAAACTTTTAAACAAAACCTTTATACCAAGCCCTCCAAGTGTGATTTTGGAGTAAAGGACGTAGAATACTTGGTTTGTGTTGTGTCTTAAGAAGGTGCAAATTTGGATCCTCTTAAGATCCAAGCCATGGTGGATTCCTAAACACGTCAAAACCTCGGGGGTTCTTAGGGATTATGCGTTATTATCACATATTTATGAATAATTATGGTGGAATTAAATGACCACTCACAACATTATTGAAGAAATAATCTATTCATTTGAATGAGGAAGAAAGCCGAGAATTTGAATCATTAGAGAAGAAACCACCATTTCATTAAATTTGAATTCATTTTAGTCTAAGAACTTAAAAAAAGCTTATTATTGGTTTTCAAAAATACTATTATTGGTTTTCAACATTTGATTTCTTTGTCTCCAATAATTGCAATATTGGTTTTCAATTTTAGTTAATTGAATTATGAGGTGTAATGGGAGCCACCCGTTCTCCCTATTAATTTTAATTTAGTTTGGAAAAAATATTCATTAAATTTGGACTAATTTTAGTCTAATAATTTATTCAAGAAGTTTATTATTAGTTTCTTTACATATAAATTTGTGTTTACATTGTCAATTGTTTTTTACATTGCATGAAAATGAGAGGAAACATATTCTACCTCTTCATGGTTATTTTGAGCTCAAATAGATAATATGATGTCATCTAGTAATGTAGCCAAATTCTAAACAAACTTGATATACTGTAAATAATATGAACTCCAAAAGAAAATAGATCTCCTTCTTCGTTATTCAATAATGAATCACAATGTTTCATAAATAAGAAAACAACTCCCAACTCGATTTTCCAACTAAACTCTAACTAAATTTGACTAAATCTACTCTAGGTGGCGGAAATTACTATTTTTAGCAGTTTACTAGAACCTGCTATTCTTAGTAAGCTCACATGCTTCTTTGTGCGGGCACAAAAATTGCCATGAATCTTCTACATTCCTAAATTATATGAATTTCCAACTTTCTAACTCATAATGCAACTAATAGACTAAAATTAACTAATGCCAAAAAATAGGAAAAAATTGAACCACGACTTAAATCCTAATTTTTGGACTCAAGATGGTGGATTTGGGGCACGAAAATGTTCCAAAAATTTCCCCAATTGGACTAAAGGGTTTTTGGTGCATTTTCTCTCATCGAAACAAGTGGTTTTAAAAAAAAACGGACTCAAACGGACACTGGAGCTCAAGATATGACCTTGTCAACTTCCTACTAATTTTAGCACATCATTCTCCCCTACTTGAAAAATACATAGCTCCTGTTAGTTGTCTTCTTCAAAATGCTTCCATTTATCTGCATCCAACCTCTTAATCTCCCACTTTATGACCCAAGTATTTTCCTCTTGTTCTAATCCTTTCTAATGTACCAAATATTTGCTTTGTATTTCCCATGTCGTATGTACCAAATCCGCCATCTTGAGGTCGAAAATTAGGATTTAAGTTGTAGTTCTGTTTTTTCCTATTTTTGGGCATTAGTTAATTTTAGTCTATTAGTTTCATTATGAGTTAGAAAGTTGGAAATTACTCTAATTTAGGAATGTATAAGATGCGTGGCAATTTCTATGCCTATACGAATAAGCATGCAAACTTACTAAGAATAACAGGTTCTAGTAAAATGCTAAAAATAGTAATTTCTGCCACCTAGAGTAGATTTATTCAAAGTTAGAGTTTAATTTATTTTTTCATCTCATCGAGACATGTGGTTTCAAAAAAACGGACTTAAACGGACACCTGGAGCTCAAGTTATGACCTTGTCAAGTTCCTACTAATTTTGGCGCATCATCTAGTTTAACAATATAAAATTTCATAATATGATCTCAAACGGATAATATGATGTCATCTAGTTATTTTGAGCTCAAATGGTTTCCAATTATTGATTGATCTTTGAGGGAAAATTGGGTTCCACCCATTCTCCCTATTTTTTTAATAAAATAGGAGGCCATCTAGTTCACTTAAGGATTATTTCATTTAAATGATTATTAGGAGGCCATATAGTTCAACATATGTAAGTTCCATTATATATTTACTCATAAAAACAAATTTGAGTGAAAAAAACACTTCTAAATTACTTGTTTCTAGTTTGTTAGTTGGATTCTCTTTACCTTATTGCTATGCATAGTATCTATGTCAGAACTATTATTATAAAAACAAGAAAATCAACATATACATTTCATATATTTTACTTGATAAAAATAAATTCACAATTTAATTTTCATTTATAATTAATAATCATCAATAGTTAATTTAAAATTTCTCAATGAGTGCCTCAAGTTTTTTAGAGGCCCCACATGTTTAACCCAAGTATATAGATGGGTTTTTACAATTTAATCTTTCTCATAATTTTCAAACTCTTCAAATATGTATTTCCCCTCATCAATGAATAATATGTTAGAATCAACATATCTCTCTTTGTACACATCAATAACATCCTTTAAACTTTTCTTATATATAGGGTTCAAATTTCCACTCTGAGATCTCTCAAATGTATTTGATATTATACAATTTTATCTTCCCCAAGTAAACACAAATTTTGTATCATGTAACCAAGAAAAGTGTGCAATAAAAGAATGTACTTCTTTTTATCTAAAAATGTAAACCACAAAGCTATATTGAAATGTTCTCTTACAACCTCTAACAAATCAGGTGAATAAATCCTTTGAAAATATGCATATGAAGCATATTTAAAATCATGTTGTAATTTGTAAGGCTTAGTTCCAGAATATCCTAGAACTCCGAACAACAATCCTTCTACTCCCAATATCAACAATTTCCTTGCAACTGAAATCAAATGTATGATATACATTATTATAGAGATATATATTAAAGATTAATCTAATAAATAACCACATCAAAAAATTGAACTCCATACAATGTTATAGCATAAATAACAAGATGTAAACTAACTTTAAAATAAATTTCAAAAGTACATCCTTATCACTACAAAAAGTAATAATTTCATTGTAATTGTAGTTAAAGATATCAAAAACATTACTAGCATTTTAATAATTACACTAGAAAAACAAAAAATAAAAAATAAAGTCATTTTAATGCTATAAAATAAATAGTAATAATACATTATATTAACTTTTAAATGGATTCTATTGTCTTACAATATAACAAAGTATCTTCAAAATGATTTCAAAATTGGCTTACAATGAAACTAGCTCAAAATATTCATTGTAATATCATTTACAAAATTTTAACTAATGTTCTTGCATCATTTACATCATTCTCTAAAGTTCTCAGGATCTGCCAAATATGAGCCATTAGCCAATTATCAACTTGCATATCATCTGAGAAAGCAAAACTTGGTGCAATGAAACAATTTTCTTGAGGAACCCCTACCATTTCAGAATTGATCAATATGGTATTTTTAGTATCATATGATTTATGCTTTGACCAAACCATATTTAGATCCTTTACCTGTTCACAATTTGCATTTGTGCACATTTCAACACCATAATAAAATAAATATCTCTGCTTACCATACCCATATTTCTTCAAAATATTCTTCCCTAAATATTTAACATCTTGGTCGCATAAACCTGACCAAAATGCTATCTCAAATTTAGTACATATGCATTTTTAAAAATGAGATAAATTTTTCCTTGGAACATAATGACATCCTTTGGTCTAGAAATATTTGGAAATTTTAGAATTCACTTGAAAAATTAGCACACCTTCCAAATATAGTATTGATAAAGGTTTTCTACTTAGATCTACACAAATAAATAAGTGAATAATATACTCTAAAACTACCATTACAACATTTTTATAAGATTAAAGAAACTTATTTTTCTTATATTATACCTAGAGAATGTGGTATTTGGCATTGAATTGTTGACTCTACATATATATTCTCATAACCACATGTAAATAAATGTTTCATAGAATTAATCATTTAAATTCACTATTTGCAAAAAAAAATCATATGAAATAAAAAAGTGAGTAGTTAATTACATGTTTCAGTCTGATGCTATTCAAACTTTTCTCAACTTCTTGATTCTCTATATTTCAAAACATTGTGTATGATTGGATCTTTTGACTCAAGAACATTTTCCAAATCTTGTTGATTAGATATGCATTTATGTTTCTTAGAAACTATTGTTTTTGTTGCATCCAACCCAACACCATGTGAATCACCCCAAGATGGCAATGCAAGTGGTTCTTTATATGTTTGAGAGACATTGAATTCTTGGATTTCCACACCTATCAACACATATTCACTAATATTAGATCAATTATGAAAAAATAATGAATATGATAGTTTAAAAACATCTTTAAAAGAGACAAAAATTCTTACATCATTAAATATTATGTAACTTAGCGGATGCTAGCCTTATGTAGCTAATGAGAGGTATCTCATACTTCCTCAATGTGGAATAAATCATATCTTATACAAAATAAACTTAAATTTAAGAGAATACATTTTGATAGTATAATTATTTAACTTTTTCTCCCTCCAAAATAGAAAACTATTGATTAACTAAAATAGGGTTTTATTTAGGGGCACGATAGTTAATCTAAATAGAAACAATGATGGCATAACTAATACAAATTGAAATACTAATGCTAGATGATTTTTATTTGATTTTAAATGAATTAAAGTAAATGAAATAGAAGGGATGAGATACTAGCTTGAATATAACTTACCTCACTGTGTGTTGGGCTAGATCGGATGATGTATGGGATGGACTGGGTGTGAAGGCGTTGTATTGGAAACTACAAAATTTGGAGATTTGAATGAACTGAGGTTTCGAGAAAGAACTTGGGCACCTAGGGGCACCATGGTTTGTGTTTTCAGCGCTCTGGTCTATAGAAAGATTAGGACCTAGTTTAGACAATGTCACTAGGTCTTTGTTGTATCTCGTATGTATCTCTGTCAGCACTATTGTTGTTGTACTTTCACTTATGATGCTAATAATATGATGTGAAGATCTACCTACAAAACCCCATACAAAGCATCAATTCCTAAAAAATAAAGATGCAAATGAAGGGGTCAAACTAACCTTAGTTGCCATAATGGTGGACTTACGACTAAGCATTGCACTACATTCTAGACCCAATGTAGTTTTGTGTGCTTGTGTGTATAATTTTGTGCCTAGGTTTCCCTAGCACCAATGATGCAGAAGTAGGGGAAATAAATAGATGTAAAAATATAAATGGTGGATGGAATGGAATGAATACAACCCTTCCCCCTATGCTTGTGTGATGCAAATGTAGAAGATGCCCAAATGCAGTCCTTTTCCTTAGTAGATAGCTGACCTTGATAGTAATATGTTCACCTATAATTTAGTGAACATGTTATGTTTATATAGGGATATCTTATTCAAATTTCAAAACTAATGACCTAAAACACTGACTACCACTAAAGGGAAAGAACAAGGTAATGAAAAGACTGGCCTCGAAAGAAAAAAATAGGACCAAGAGTTATAGAAACCAGGCACCTAGAATCACGGATTGGGGTGCCCCGGGTGTCCCAATGCAACTCTAGGCACCCTAGAGTAGGACTGGAGATGAAAATAAAAAAATTACAACACCTGAGACTCCCTAAAATACACCCAAAATTATATAAACAATTGATGACTATATCGGACAAATAGCAATGATAGCGATCAACTAACTAACGACATGACTAGAGGATAGGTGATTAGCGAATACTTTTATTGTGCGAGATCCATTTATAAAATAACATACCAAGTGGTATAAATGTAATAGTAAGTGCATGATTTTTGACTACAAATATAATCATAGAAAGGTACAAAACTCATCAGGTACACATAAAACCTCAATGGGTTAAAGTTTCTTGTAAAATGTCTTTGGAAATAACTCTTGGTAAACATTTTCAACAATTGATACGAGAGAATGATCACCTATTTTAAAAAATGTTGGATGTAATGTGAATCATGTATAAATGGAGATATTTTTTTGTCCTCTTGTGTGTGTTATTTAATCAAATTATTCCCAAAACACTCAATTCTCTCAAACCGGAATGGATGTCTTGACCCAATAAGACTAAGATCATTACAAGAAGGAATTTTCACTTCATCTTCATTATGCTCCTAATATAAATCAACCTTATTTCTTTCCTCCTCTTCATCATGGTTATGGATGCCATAAACAATGATACATAGTACTAAAAGCCCATCAAAACCATGGGAGGTATACAATCTATAGCACCCATAATCAATCTCTGGAAAATTCTCCTTAACATATCGTAATATATTTTCACATCTTCTTTAACACTTGGTATTATAATTTTATAATTGAAACCGAAACACACAAACACTTCTACTTGCATTTGTTCTGAAAAATGTGAAGATGTCAATAAGGTCCTTTATTGTTACATTATTAACAATGTTACACATATCCATAACAAGAATATCACATGAAAGCATAGATAAACTATAAATATTATCCAATGTAGTTCGTGTCCAAATGGAAAACTACAATAACAAGTAAAATTATTTGTATCTCAATCTCTGGATAGAGTATTGTTTTGAAAAGATTGTATATATAAATATAATATTTTTGTTTTTTAGGAATGTTTGGTTCCTTAGCCTCATATAATTTTATTTTTCCTTTTTTAGCATTTTCTTTCCTTTTCGATATTTTGATTTTCCCTTTTGAGAAATTTGTTGACCAGTAGCATAATGTGTTTCTTCACTAATTATGTGACATAATTAAGCCAAATGGGCTATATGAATTCCATATTTATTTACCACATTTTCTGCATCACATTGAAGTCTTGTAAAATTGTCACCATCCTTCATGAAAACATATTATTTGGCAATAGTCTTAGCTCTTTGACCAGGGTCAACCAATGTTCTCAACCAAACAAGTCCTTCATATATCTAATGAGCAAGGCAATATAATTCATTTTCATTAATCCCATGTATGCACTTAAAAACATTAGCACTAAATTGTTTTATTAATTTTTTTGTGAATTCATCATGGTTGTCTTTTTTGGGTGAACATGCTAATCCACCAAATCTATACAATTCATTTTTTCCCCATTTTTCCCAAATAGAATCAAGCAAGTAAACTAATGTCAACTTATCACACAAAATTTCTTCTTTTTCTATTTCAAATATATCTAAGCACCTTTTAATGAAACCTTGCATTTAAATTTATTAAAAGCATGAGTGTTAATTTCTATTTAACTATTTTTTTGGATAAATATAAATTTGAAATAAAATTATAATACACACCTTCCACTCTGTTGACTGTTCATTTCCCCTTCCTAGATGTTTAGGTCTTCCACAACTTATCCATAAATCCCTTTCCTTAGATATATTATCAATAAATTGTGTCTCAACCCACACTTTGTTTGCTCAATTTTGTTGCTTGCAAATAACATATATTGTACTTAATGGAACATTATGGGCCATGATTCTAGAATTTCACATTTTATAATGATTGTGCACATCAACATACTTGGGATTTCCAAGTATTTTATTTTGGGCACTAATAGTGTGTTGCCCATATAATATATAAAAATTGATGCTCTCATCCACAAGATCCTCTTCTGTTATAATTTTAGTAACTTGTTTTGTAATCTTATTAAAAGGAAGAAGTATTACATCTCGAGGAGTTATAATCATATTTATTTTTTTATCATTGAGGCCACTATTTTTGAAACTTCATCTTCATCTAGCTTCCTGAATTGGATATCTTTAGGTGTAATTTCACACCTTTGAACATCAATAGAAAACAATTTTTCCTCAAACAAGAAATGCTTTACTTCTTCAGTAAGTTCTGGAGCCATTTTTAAAAATACATTCTCTAATTTCTTTTTAACTTCTTTTTGGATCTTTTTCATCTCCTTGAAAGAGGAAAGAGATATATCTACCTCTAATGAAGATAAATATGATTTTCTCGTGATATGTAATTTTTCTAACAAGTGCAGGATTAGTTCCAATGTGTGAAGACTTTCTATTAAGAAGATGAATAATTGAAGATGTTGTAGGTTTTCCATACAACATTTTAAGACATTGCAACATACCTCTATATATTTCTTGTGATGTAGCCACATATTCCTTATTATTTTTATCAGTTGGGAATGGAAAATTCCAACAAAAACTAGAAAAATAATATTTGGCATTTTGTATTGACCTCTCTATTAAATATTTACGATAGTTGGCCACATAGAGATCAATTTCCAAAAGATAGAATTTTCTTATGATGTTATCAATTCTCTCAACTTGAACCTTAATCACATCTTTATTAATTGGTTTTGTAGCTATAACCATGCCAATTTCTGTTACATAATTAATTATCATCTAAAACATCCGTAAGTTGTCATGGAATTTATCTCGCTCATGTACTTTAAAACACCATTCTTCATCTCAAATACCTTTTTCAAACTCTTTATCAACTTTTTGTAGTGGTATTTCCAAAATGGAAGTTGACCAAGTTCTACCATATTACTCCTACAAATGAGAGATTTGAACAAATTTATCTCAATATCGATAATAATGAAAACAAATTACCAAGTGTTACCATAACGCTCATTAAAATGAGACATTTGAACAAAGTTATCTCAATATAAAAAAGAATGAATATAAACCACAAAAAATTAATGAATACATCCAAGTATTTTTTCACTTAAAAAAATTAGTAGGAATAATAGTTTTCAACCTTAGAGGAAAATAAACCAAAAAGGTAAAATGGGATGTCTCCCATTCTATTTCATATTGAAAAATAATTATGAGGTAGAAAGGGAGCTCTCCGTTTCTCCATTTATTTCTTGTTTATGTATTACCTAGTGATCACCAATTTCTAAAAATGGCATCCTTATAATACATATGAAAATATGAGTATCAAAACTATTATCTTATTTAGCATAAATAACAACTACTAAGCTCTAAAAAATTGGCATCCCTGGAATGCATAGGAAAGTGTGAGATTTCTAAGCGCTAAAAATGGTTTTTTTTTTTAGCATCGGTCACGACATTACATAAGGATACTAGTCGCTAAGATGCATAAGGATAACACTCACTAAGCTACATAAGGCTAGTAGCCGCTAAGATACATAAGGCTAGCACCCACTAAGCTACATAAGTCTAGTGGCCACTAATCCTCTTGAACAGGGGTATGAATATTTTCACTGTGAGGAGTTTTGGAGGAATCACAATTTACCTAAATTTAAAAACCTTCTTATTATCCATAAAAATATTTAATATTTTTAGGAATATTGGGAGGCCTCCCATTCCCCCTCAATCTAAAAAATTAAATGTTGTGAAAGAATGAAAAGATTTTACTTCTATATCTACCCTTTTATTTTTCATTTTTATTCACTTTGAAGGAATAAATAACAATTGATATGGAGAATGAGAGGCCTCCCATTATTCCTCAATGTGAAAATATAATGAAATATTCCATTTTGAAGAATTATTTGGGGTCTTAAGGCAAGAGAAAACTAAAAACATGTCATTAAACTCGCCAAGGACGATTTCCCTGTTTTGATAGTGACATGAAGCCACATCTAGATTATATGTACTTTTATTCTCCCTCTTAACCTCGTCTAATTCTTGATATTTTAAATTCATCATGAATATCTCCTCAAGACCTTTCCAATGGTACCAAGTTTTCTGATTTGGAGTTGTAGAAATAAAGTTATTCTCATTTGAAGTTTTTATGGTCCAGTGAGTTATGCCTAGCGGCCCTAAGGCTCCAAAATAGGCCAAAACAGTGCCTAGCGGCCACTAACCACAAAATATGTAAGAAAAAGTGTCTAGTAGCTACTAGCACCAAAATTAGTTTAGTCAAAGTTCTAGCGAAACTAACCTCAAAATTATCCTTGTTACTACTAGCCTTGAAACATCCTAGAGACCGTTAGCCTTAAAAATAGCTAGGATAGTGACATGAAGCGAATTCCAAATTGTTTTTCCTATTTTGTATCCCTCTTTGATTAATCTAATCTTGTATATTATAAATCCATCATTAATATCTCCTCACTACCTTTCCAACGATACTAAGTTTTCCTGATTTGGATTTGTAGAATGAAAGTTATGTTCATCTGAAGTTTACATGGTCTATTGAATTATGCCTATTGGCTGCTAGGCTCCAAAATAGGCCATAAAAATTTCCTAGTGGCCCTAACCTAAAATTCTATAGGAAAAAGATCCTAGTGATCTCTAACCTCAAAATTAAGTTAGAAAAAGTTCCTAGCGGCCACTAACCTCAAAATTATCTTCGTGATTTATATCCTTAAAACATCCTAGAATCGCTAAGATGCAAAAATGCATAAGATAGCAACATGATGCGACATATAAATTTTTTTCCTATTTTTCACCATTTTAACCTTATCTAATGTGTGATATGATAAATCCATCATGAAGAGATCCTCAATACCTTTCCAACAATACCAAGTTTGCCTAATTTAATTTTGTAAAATGAAAGTTATGCTCATTTGAAGTTTGCATGGTCTAGTGAATTATGTCTAGCCGATGCTAGGCTCCAAAATATGCAAAAAAGTTCCTATTAGTTGCTAACCTCAAAATCAATAAGAAAAAGTGCCTTGCAACCACTAGCCTCAAAATTAAGTCAGCAAAAGTGCATAGTGGCAACCAACCTCAAAATTATCTAGACGACCATTAGCTTTAAAACATCCTAGCGACTGCTAGCCTACAGAAATGGCTAAGATAGTGACATGAAATGATATCTATATTTTTTCACTATATTCCACCCTTTTAACCTGATCCAATCCTTGATCTTCTAAATCCATCATGAATAGTTCCTTAAGACCTTTCCAACAAGTCCAAGTTTTCTTGATTTGGAGTTGTTGAAAGAAAGTTATCATCATTTGAAGTTTGCATGGTTGGGTGAATTATGCCTAGCATCTACTAGGCTCCAAAAAAGGCTAGAAAAAGTGACTAGCAGTTGCTAACCTCAAAATTAGTACGAAAAAGTTCCTAGCAGCAACTAGCCTCAAAATAAGGTCAACAAAAGTGCCTAGTGGCCTCTAACCTCAAAATTATCCTGATGACCGCTAGCCTTAAAACATCGTAGTGGCCACTAGGCTCCAAAATAGTCGAGAACAAGTTGTGCTCATTTGAAGTTTTTATGGTTGCGTGAATTAGGCCTAGTGGTTGTTAGGCTCCAAAATAGGCCGAAACAATTCCTAGCGGTCGCTAACCTCCATAACAGGCGCATGAAAATTCTTCATGAAAACTTTATCTTTATTCACTTTGAAGGAATATATAACAATCCATAGGGAGAACGCGAGACATCCCATTCTACATCAATGTGAAATTTTTTTAGAAAGAGTGAGATATTTTTCATTAAGTCTCATCTTTGATTGTTTATATTAAGGAAAAATGGGAGCCCTCCCATTCTTCTTATTTATTTATTTTATTTTGAGGAGAATCAAAATATTTTTCGTTAAGGGAGATTAATAGGCCTCCTATTTTTCATGAAAGTGAAAAACTTCCTATTCTCCCAAAAAATAAATAACAATTGATAGGGAGAATGAGAGGCCTCTCATTCTCACTCAATGTGAAAAAAAAATCTATGAGACAATGAGATGTTTTTATCCTATTCTTTATCAATGTGGAAAATAAAAGCTAATAGAGATTGAGGGTTTTTTCATTCTCTCTAAGAATTTATTTTTACATTGTTGGTATCCAAATTTGTTCTCCCTTTCAAGCCGAGCAGCAACACAGATTAGATGTGGAGCTTAGAGGCAGATAGATCATAGTGTGTGTTGTTTTGTAGCCTGGGGATGAGATCTAACTAGCCCTTTGTTACTCAAATTTGTGGAGAGATGGATAACACCTTTAAGAGGATTTGACCTATCCTCACTACTTTAGGTCATGCCTCTTCGACCAAGGTGAGAGGACCCTTAGTGTAACCTTTGTTTGATGAAGGAGATGGAGATATCCTTCGTTTGGACAAATTTTATGAAGAAAACCTTGGGAAAATACGGTCAATACTCCATAATTTAACTCTTAAGAGTTGTCACTTCTAAACGATGGAGATAATTTCAACACAAGGCTAAGGTTACTGAAGACATTAAGAAATCCTAAGTGTTCTACATATTTTAGTAAGTAGATTTTGTTCCTTTGTTGATATACAGGGAAAACAGGGGTAGTTCAGGATGGATCAATGGTTTTGAATGATTTTTGTGGGAGATGAAGCAAGATAAAGTTGATTATACTAGATCTTTGAAGGGACTTCACAACAATGAACAAATCAACAACAGAAAACTTCAGAATAGTTAAGATGTTCCTTCAACTAGAAGGTGTGCTTCAATGGAGGCCTAGATCAACATGTTTTCACATAATATTTGAGACTCTAACATGAAGGCTCAAATTGAAAGACTCAATTAAACACCAAAGTCTCTGATCAATCACACCTAAGGTACACTTGAAGACTTACAGACAATATTTATCAACAAATGACAGTGAATTGATTTTAAATTTGTTTATCTCATCCAAGATGAAGGCTCTTCTTGAAATGAAATTACAAATACCATTAAACTGTCATAGGGATGAGATCCTGTGTGATTTCACAAAGATTTCAATGTAAGATTGCAATAGGAATGAAAGAAACTATTTAGCAGACATTCTGAAACAAAGCAAACACAAATTGTTAGAGATTGGACACAAATTAATTTCAAAATTTCTTAGATTCATCAACAGGGGAAAGCTTCCAAAGAAATCTCAATGCACTCATCAATGGCTATACATATGCAACCAACTTGACATGATATAAAATCTAACATAGAAGAAAATAACAAGTTATCTCAGCTTTGGTCTCTCACGAAGATGGCTTTCTCAAATTTTCTCTTAGGAATTCAAACTCTAACCATTTGCAAGAGTATTCTCATTACATTTATACATTTTACTCACTCAATTTTCCCCCAAAAAGAAATAATATTTGAGGGACCTTTGCTTGTTAACAATTTTCTTCAGAAAGTGACATTTTAACAAATTCAGATCCGAAAGCTGCTAGGTGGACCAATTGTGAACTGATCACGTTTCTTGGGCCCTTGACTAATGACTAGGATGCCATGCCACAAATTTTTGGCAATCCTTCTAATCATTCTAATTTTTTCATGCGAGAAATCCCCTTTTAATCATTTTTGGAGACTCTACACAGTTGGATATGATAGGTAATCCTTTTCACTCTCGAGGCAACACCTTTTTCATCTTTTGCACCTGCACTTTCATCATTTCATCCTTTTTCCCTCTCTTTCCTCTGCAATTCTGCCCCGCATCCATCTCCTCTAGTAATTCCCATTTTTGCAAGTGCCTTGAGCAATTCCAACTTCAAAATATTGACCTTAAAAATCCTTGGACTCACAAATTAAGTTCCAAATCCATCAAATGGCACTTTACAGACAAAGACGACAAGGAATTTCATCAAAGAACGATGAAAAATAGTGCGTATTCGCATCTCCAGAATCTTGGAGTAAAAATCATAAAAAAATAGACACAATACACAACAACCGTTGATTCTACCCCTTTTCCACTTTATATCATAGCTATCCATGTGTTTCCTTGCACAACTGCAAAGGAGAAGCACAGAGGCAAGTCTCAAACAAGCGCAAGCCTTCCATGTACCCTGGGCCCAAGAAAAATGCCTTTTGGCCTTTGAAAAGTCTCGGTGTAAAAGGAGCCAGCAGAAGCCTCCACGTGTCTCAATGGTGCATTTTGAGATGGTCCCCAAAAGTAGAGACCCCAAACAAGTGTGGGCTCAACACGTGTCTCAGTTCGGCAGAGTTTGTTAAAAATTTGAAGGTTCAACGAAAGGCACCATGTGTCTAGGGTCCAAGACATTTTTCTTTGGCCGTTGAAAAGTCCAAGCAAAGGGTAGAGTGAGTGGAAGCCTCCAAGTGTCCTCCTAGTGCTTCTTCAAAATAAAACTTAGGGGTCGGTCCCCAAATAGGCGTGGTCCTCCACGTGTCCCAGATCTTTAGAAATTTTCTTGAAAATTCTAAGTATGGGAAGACCCAGCGGAAGCCTCCACATGTCTTCATGGCACAACTTTGAGATGGTGCCCAAGAGCGGAGACCTTAAACAAGCACGGGCTCACCACATGTCCTAGGCCTTAGAAAATTTCTTTAAAAGTTTAAGTACAAAGTGGAGCCGGTGGAAGCCTCCACATGTCTCCCTGTCGTAATTGTTAAGGTGGGACCCTGAGGGGATCCTCAAATGAGCACCAGCCCTCCACGTGTCCATGGTCTGCCAAAACTATACTAGCTACATGAAAAAATTGTCTAAGTCTAGGAAAAGTAGTAAAAACCTCCACGTGTCCCCCGGCGCAACTCCAAGGCCAAACCAAAAGGTGAATTTTCAAATGAGCGTCGTTCCTCCACATGGACAAGTTTTGGGTTGAAGCAAGCCTTAGAGTTTTTAAAGTGCCTCGCCAAGCCGCATCTAACCAAAAAGGTTCACATTTCCACAGATGCTGAGATGTAAATTTTAACGGGAAAAATACACCCGTTCAAACCGTAAAATGCAGAAAAATTGCCATTTGAGCCCGAAATGAATCTTTCTTCAAGGACAGAGAATTTGGAAATGTTATAAGGCTCAAATATGATCCTTGAGCTACATCCAATCATGTTTCCATAGGTATTTGGGACAAAAATGACAGGGAAAACAAAATGTGACTGTGGAAAATGGAAGGAAAGGAAAAACCTAAGTTTTACACCCAAGTTATAGACTCTTTCGATGGACAGAGGAACGAAAAACAAATTCTGGAACCTTTAAGTGATCCTCGACCAAGGAAGGGACTGATCATGGCAACCAAATGGAGGATAGATTTTTTATGCATCAATACAGGAGATAGAGAAAATGACAGAGCTTGAAAACTGAGAACTTTAATGAAAAATGGGGCGAGACTAATTTGAGCACCAACATACATTATGGGAGAATGAGAGGCCTCCTATTCTCCTTATTTATTGTTTTTATTTTCAGGGAGAATGAGAAGTTTTTCATTGTATGGTGAATGAATAACACAAAATAGATACATAAGGCTAGTGGTTGTAAGCAACATAAGGCTAATGAACTCTAAGTTACTTAAGGCTAGTGGCCACTACAATGATTCTATTACATATTTTATTTTTCATATGGAGGGAGAATGGGAGGCCTCCCATTCTCTTTGTTTATAGTTTTATGTTGTCAAGGAGAATGAGAAGATTTCCACTATGAGGGGATTTGGAGGCATCACAATTTACCTAAAATAAAAAAACCTTCCTATTCTCCATAAAAATAAATAATAATTTTTAGGGAGATTGGGAGGCCTCCCATTCTCAATCAATAAATAAAATTAATGTTGTGCAAAAATGAAAAAAAAACTTTCTATATTCACCATTTTATTTTTCATTTTTATTCACTTTGAAGGAATAATTAGAAATTGATAAGGAGAATGAGAGGCCACCCATTCTTCCTCAATGTGAAAAATTAGAGCTAAGAGAGAATGAGAGGATTTTCATTCTTTCAACATTTATTCCTTTACGTGAGAATGGGAAGCCCCTATTTTCCTTATTTATTATTTTTTAGTTTTTCATGGTGTATTCATCCTTTTTTATTTATTTTATTCACTTTGAAGAAATAAATAACAATCCATATGGAGAATGGGAGACCTCCCATTCTCCCTCAATGTGGAAAAAAAGTTAAGAGAGAATGAGATATTTTCCATTCACTCTCAGCTTTGATTTTACGCATTAAGGAAGAATGGGAGGCCTCCCATTATCACTGAATGTGAAAAATCAAAGCTATGAGATAATGAGATGTTTTTAATCCTATTCTTTATCAATGTGTAAAATCAAAACTAAGAGAGAATGAGGTTTTTTTCTCGTTTCTCTCTTAGTTACTATTTTTTGTTTTCATGGAGAATGAGAAGTTTTTTATTTTAGGGAGAACAAACAACACACAATAGATACATAGGGAGAATGAGAAATAGAACTTTACAAGAGGAAGAAAGTGAGGTCTCCCATTCTCACTCATAATGAAATGTTTTTAGAATATTAATTAAAAATAATAATGAATATTCTAATATGTTAACTTATCAACATTTAGCTATAAAACACATAATATTTCAACATTTATCCTAGTTTCAATATCAATAAATTTATATTGAATAAAAATTGATAAATTATTACATTAATTTTACAAAGCTAGCTAATTTAGAATTTTATTTTACAAATGATAGCTACCTAGTTTCAAAATAATTTAAATTTTCAATAACAACATATTAATTTAACATTACTACAAAACATATTAAAATTTTAATATAGCATTTTAACTTCAAAATTTTACCTAAATGACTATACGTTAAATAATATTCACTTCAACTATTTAGAAAATAAAGTAATTTCTCTCTATTATTATTTAAGAATTATTCATTCTACCTCTTATAATTATTATATTTGACATATTTATATTTTATTATCAATCAATTTTTAGTTGTTATTACATCATGTTTATTTTCTATTTTCATTAAAAAGGGGTCTAACTATATTTAATCTATTACTACTATTTTAATTTTCATATTAATGTTTTTAATTTTAACTTTCATATTCAACCCCCATCATTTGAATTTCAAATTAATATTATCAAATGTGAACCCTCATTTTTTTGTATTCACAAGTAAATATATAAATGTGTAATAAATAATAACTATCCCTATTTTTTATTTTCAAAATCATAATGAGGTAAAAAAGGTAATTGTATTCTAAAAAAATAGATATCCCACCTATTTTTATTTTCAAATTTGTCCCGCCTCATTCTGAATTTGAAAGATTTTTCTTTTATAATTATTAAACCCAACATGTTTTTTATTTTGAATTTTTATCCCACCCAACTCCATTTTAAAATTCATCCCACCTCATTTCCAATTTGAAAAATCCACCCAAAACGTCTACAATGCTATAAAAAGGTTTTTTTAAAAAGTAAAACATTTTTCCCATTTCATGAATTTAGTTTTTGCAGGATTACTAGAGGATGAAACGACAAAACGGAGAAATGAATGTATTGTTACTATCATAGAAGCCTTTGAAACAAATGTCCAATAATGGAAATTGATCTCACAATGAGGAGGATTTGAAATCTTTCTCAATAAAAATGAATGTTCAGTAATGGAAAGCAAGATCAGAGAAAAAGAAATGTTCAGTCATGGTGGTACCTATAGGATTTTATAATGATCTGGGAAAAAACTAAAGTTTGATCCAACAAATATTAAGGTCAGCTCAACTACACTAGACATTATTTAATATTATCTTTGAAGTGGAATATATCAGAGTTATATGCACCTTAGTTCCTAGAAGGAAAAGAAAAAATACACAGTAATAGAAATACACGGTTTACAGGTACCATTTCTCTACATTTTGCACATTTATTTGAAAATGATTAAAGATGTTTAAATAGAAGAAGAATACCTGTAAATATTTTCTTCCTCTAGTATCACTTCCTTTCTTAGCAATATTTCCTTGCTTGATGGGGTCTTCTTTTCCATATCCCATTTTCCTACAATTGATTGTAGTTAACATGTCCCTTGTGAGCCATTTGAAGACCACCGAGTTGCTTTTTTCAGGTGATTTGTCTTTCTAAAGACCGTGTTTGGCTCCCATTTGGACCGATCCATCCATAAAAGCCTCGACTCTAACATATCAAGCCTTGTGCACAACCAACGAACCACACTGAGCCATCATATTCGTGTATTCTTCTCGGTTAGTCAATGGCCCACCATTCAAGATGAGTCGACCTATTACGTTGGTCATCCATCATTTGAGTTCGAAAACTACACATCTAGGGCCGAAGTTGTTTCATTTACCAATAGCGACCCACACTATTTTGATTATATATTGGCGAGTCTCACGCCATAAGTTAAAGCTATTTTAATATTTACGTCCATTCCTACATTTGTGAAAGGTAGAGGAGATATCAAAATTATCTGTAGAGGCATCAATCATTCTCCCTTAAAATAGTGGCACCTACATAAAAAAACTACATTACATACTATAGTTTTACATTAAAATAATGTAGAAAATCAAGGAAAATAGCAAGCAAAAGCCGGATCCAAACTACAGATAAATAAAACTCAAAGGCAACCCGGCATAAAAATCCTCGAAGAAGATCAACAAAAGCTTTGGATCCATTTTCTAGGCAAAGAGAAAGCCTAAATCACCTTCTACTCCTTTGTAGACATGTGAACCCTCTACCCCATCACATTTACAAAGGTGAGTCAAATTTTCATATATTAAATATAATATTCTTTATTTTCTAGCATGAGCACTCACAGAGCCTAGTTGGATAATGAGAAAGCCTTAGCATTGGGAGGTGTATGGTTCGAATCACAAAAAATCACAAGTTTTTTGAATTTTAAAAATTTGGAGGCAAAATTAGAAAAATTGCCATAGTTGGAGGCAGATCTGCCAAAAAAAACTTCACTAAACCTGTTAGTTATAACTAAACAGGTCACTAAATATTTAGTGAGAAAAACCCTAATTTAGGATAAATTTTTTTAACCTAATAGGCCTGTTTTTTCATTCCGGGCATTTTTACAAAAGGAGGCCTATCCAGAAATTACATTTTCAGCTATATTTTTGCAATTTTTTTGGCATAGTGGGTCATTTTGGGCTCAAGGCCACCAGAGCCCGCAAAACAAAAAAATTTCCTTCCATTCAATTTTTCCAAATTTTTGAATGCAATTTGTATACTTTAGAATATTGCACTAATTTACAGGTTGCCATAGTCAACTACAAACTTTGTAACTGCTCAGAAACTGGTAGAATATTATACTCAAAAATAATAAAAATTGGTTACAAACACTCACGAGATCCTAGATCTCATTCGCAATTTTTGGTATATACCGTACCTCTGGGAAGCACTTACAGTAAAGTCATTGCGACTACTACACTTAATGCCTAATATAGCTACAATAATGTCGTCTGGGCATCAACCCTTTAAATCGACGGGGAGTAATAAGGTCACAGTGCACACACTATGAGCCATCACATCCATCTATGAATGATTGCACGACATAAATCCAGAATGAGAAATTATCCGAGTATATAGTGAAGTTACGCGCGCATATGAGGATATTTCTTTGAGCGGTGTCAATAATCACATAGACCCCTTTCAGTATTGTCTTGGTACCACGTATTGAATTCTTTCATGTATGTTAATGCCTCTTTCACGTACCACCGGTATATAGAAAGGGTGAGCTTCTTCCATGTACCATCGGTATATTGGAAGGACACGTATATAGAAAGGTTTGGTATATCATACGATGGTATATATATTAGGATACATTATCGTGGAGTGATAAGAGCCAAACCATGTCAATGTTTTCTATAAAATGGGCACCAATGAACCCAAATTTTTTCTTTTGGATTTACAACTAGTCGGAGGAAACAACTATATTGCATGAAAGACAAAAATCAAGACACAAACCTTGAGCTTGAAGATATCTCGGCTGCTTGTGAATGGTACTCACCAAATTAACTACCGATATAGCACAAAAACAAAATTTTGATAAAGCAAATGAGAAGGCCAAACTCATCATCTTGTTTGGAGTGTCGATGATGTGAAAACCCACATTTGAGATGCCACAAACCAAAGAAGCGTGGGATAAGTTGATCACATTATACGAGGTCAAAAACAAGAATGTTATACTACATTTCCAGAGTCAGTTGCAAACATTGAAGTTCAAGCAAAATGAGAAAATAGAAGCTTTCTTAAGAAGAGTTAGAGAATTAAGGGCTTCACTTCTATCCTTAGGATAAGCGGTCAAAGATGATGATCCATTCCCATTGTTCTGAGAGCACTCCCTTCTTCATACCATATTTTTGTAACAACACTAAACTTGTCAGATACGACAGTTAGTTTTGAAAAATTGGTAAACCTATTGCAACAAGAGGAAGAAATGCACAATAAGGATGATGAAGAAGAGTAGGTACTTTCTTCAGATCAAAAATGGAAAGGAAAAGTTAAAAGAAAACCTAATTCCTATCAAAATTCCCAACATCAAAATCAGTATCATGGGGACAGACAATAGAAGAAGCAATGTCCAATCTGTAAAAGAGGACATGACCTAAAATATTGTTGGTACAACACTTACAAGAAAGGTTCATCAAACAACTCTGGACCTCCACAAAAATCTCACAAAGGGACATTCTAAGTACAATCAAGGGCAGAAAAGGGGAACTCAAAAAGAAGACCGCATTAGCAAGGAAATATTATTGAGCAACAAGAACAATCGATAATGAAGACTACTTGTTCACTTTGCTCAATTAAGTGAACCATCCATGTCATCTATTGATGTTTGGTATGTTGATTCGGGGCCACTCGACACATCACCAGCCACGAGACAAGTTTACTTCAATGAGGGACACGCCATCAAAAATCATGTTACATTGGGAGATGATTCTTCATACTACTGATTCGTGGGGGATTGGGAACATTTCTCTACCCCTTGGTTCATGCAACTGTAGACTATCAGATGTCTTATATGTCCCTGGGTTGACAAATAATCTACTTTCAATCAGTCAACTCCTTGATCACAACCTAAAAATTGAATTTGATAGTCATTTCGGCAAGAAAACATGTTTGATTTGAGATAAATCACGAGGCTCGAAAATAGTTACAAAAGCCTCCAATGTGGGACACATGTTCCAACTTGATTTTTTCATAGAGACGATCAAGCACTTGTGGCTAAGAACTCTACCTCAAAGACAATTGTGGCATCAGAGACTTGGTCATTTTATTTTCAAGTATCTTGAGAAACTTCATCAACATAATATGGTACATGGGATACCATCTCTTTAGAAGGATACAAACAAGTGTCCTCACTTGCGCTAGCAGAAAACAACACATAGCGTCATTCCAGAAGAGTACATATTGAGCTCATGGTAAGCTTGATCTGGTTCATACTGATCTTTGTGGTCCGATGCAACCGAGTCATTCTGGATTTCAGTACTTCATGCTATGTGTTGACGACTATTCAAGGAAAATGTGGATTTTTTGTCTTTGCAAGAAAAGTGAAGCTTTTGAAAATTTCAAGAAGTTCAAAGTAGCAGTTGAGAATGAAACTGGTTGTCACATCAGAACTCTCCACTCATATTGATGGGGGAATTCACCAATAACAAGTTCAAAGAATACCTACAAACTCACGGGATTCATCGAAAAATGCCTCCTCCACACACACTGCAACATAATGGTGTTGTTGAGAGAAGAAATCATACTATCATGGAAATGGTGTGATGTATGATCAATGATTCTAGACTTGCAAAGACATTCAAGGCGTAGAAGCGGTAAAAAACAACAGTGTATTTATTGAATAGAGTGCCCATAGTTACTCTTGAAGGAGTAACACCACAAGAAGCATGGTCAAAGCGAAACCATCTATTGCACACCTTAGAGTATTCAGGTGCAAAGCAAGCATGCACATACCCAAGCAGAATAGAAAGAAATTGGACATGAATTCACAGAAACTCATCTTCATTGGGTACATTAAAGAGACTCTTGGGTATAGATTAATGGATCCAAAGACTAGAAAAGTCTACACCAACAGAGAGATGTTGAGTTTTTTGAGAAGAAGGAAGTAGAGTCTCCTCCTCCAAACTCACCTAATGTAGATTCTTCACTAGTTGGAAAAATTGAATCTTATGTTACCACAGATGATGAAAGTGAAGATGGGGATGATGGTGTTGATCATATAGAAACACGACTCATGGGAACAGATTCAACGTATGTCTAAGTGGTGTGTAGTAGTACATTACAAGATGCAAGAGTGGATGCTCGACTAAATACATCCACCCCTAGACCACGACTCACAAGAAAGAGAGAGAAGAAGTTAACTTTTCTTTGATGAGTAGAGTGATTGAATTTGATGAGCCCTCTACACCCAGAAGCCCTACAAAGAAAAGCTTGGAAAGATTCCATGGATTCGAATATCAATTAGTGATGAAGAATAACACTTGGTAGCTTGTTGATCTTCCACCAGGAAGAAACCCTTAGATGCGTATGGATAATTAGAACAAATTATAAAGCGAATGGGACAAAAGAGACAAGCATAAAGTGAGACTTGTAGCAAAGGGGTATGCATAAAAAGAAGGCATTGACTATAAGGAGACATTTTCTCCCATAGCTAAGATCAAAATGATCAGATGATCTTTTCTCTAGCTGCTCAGTTTGGATGGAAATTCCATCAGATGGACATAAAAAAGTGTCTTCCTGAATGGAGATTTACAAGAAGAAGTCTATATGACTCAACCTGAGGGATATGTTGTACCTAGTTAAGAAGCAAAGGTATGTAGACTCAGGAAATATTTGTATGGCCTCAAATAGGCACCCCGGGAATGGTACATCAAGATTGATGAGCATATTGTACAACATGGATTTGTTAGAAATCCATACGATCCCAATCTTTACCTCAAAAATCAAGGGGGGAGATTGTGATTGTTGTTGTCTATGTCGATGATCTAGTCATCACTGGCAGTTTAGTGAGGATGATCGATGCAATGAAGAAAGATCTTAATCAATCATTCGACATGACCGATCTCAAGTTGATGCATTATTGTCTTGGATTGGAAGTATGGTAGAAAGAGAATCACATATTTGTTTCTCAGATGAAATATACCAAGACAATTCTTAATAAATTTAGGATGATGGATTGTACACCAATTGCTACACCTATGGAGAACAGATTACAATTATCTCGTTTAGATCCATCTCTTGAGGTAAGTGCCACTCTCTATCGGTAGTTGATTGGGAGTCTCATTTACCTGACCTACACTAGACCATATATCAAATTTATAGTGAGCTATTTATCTAGGTTCATGCAAGAACCCAAAGTTTGTCATTGGAAAGTAGTAAGGCACATCTTAAGATATCTCAAAGGATTAATGGATCTTGGTCTAGAATACAAGAAGAATGAGAACTTCTTCTTGACTAGATATTCGATTCGCATCATGCAGCAATATTGATGGTTGAAAATCCACTTCAGGATTTGTATTTTTAATGGGATCTGGACCAATATCATGGTGAACCAAGAAACAACACTTTTTTCTCGCTTCTTCCATAGAATTCGAGTATCATTCTACAGGAGAAGCTATCTGTGAAGTAATTTGGCTACATCACATACTGGAAGGACTTGGAATACCACATAACAAACCCACCACCATGTATGTTGAAAATAAAGGTGTTCTCAAACTTGTTTGCAATCCAGTATTTCATGAAATAACAAAGCACATTGAGGTACAGTTCATTTCATACATGAGCATGTGTTGAAGCACAATATCCAACTTCAATTTTGTCCAATAGTTGAACAACGGGCATATATCTTCACAAAGTCACTTGCATGTGACAAGTTCGAGTTGTTCAGAGAGTTCCTCTCCTCATCCCTTGAGACTATGCACAATTAAGGGGGGGAATGTTAGGTTAATTATTATTTACCTAATATATTAATTATGCATCATATAATTAATTAATGTTATTAATTAAATAATGTTGTTATATGGTTTTTAAACCATATTTGTCTTTTATTTCCACATGTATAATTTTTATGATTGTTATAAAAATTATGTGCTTCCCGGATGCATTTTGGAAGTTGTTGTAACAATTATTATTGTATTCATATGTTGTATAATTCCTATAAGAATTGCAGCACTCCATTGTATTCTTGGTTGATTGAGTTTAATAAAGATAATCAGGATTCCACCCCTATTGCTCAATTTACATCAACGAAATGAATAATAATTGTTAGGGATATTGGGAGGCCTCTCATTCTCCCTCAATATAAAACCTAAATGTTGAGAGAATGAAAACTTATCATTCTATATCCACCATTTTATTTTTTTTTTTTTATTCACTTTGTAGGAATAAATAGAAATTGATAAGGAGAATGAGAGGCCTCCCATTATTCCTCAATGTGAAAATTTAGAGCTAAGATAGAATGAGAGGTTTTTCATTCTCTCAGCATTTATTCTTTTACATTAAGGAGAACATGAAGCCTCCCATTCTCCTTATTATTTTTTATTTTCTCATGGTAAATGCATCATTTTTACTTTTTTATTTACTTTGAAGGAATAAATAAAAATCCATAGGGAGAAGGGGAGACCTCCCATTCTCCCTCAATGTGAACATAGGGGTAAGCTACATAAGGCTAGTGGTCACTAAACTACATAAGGCTAGCGACCGCTAAACTACAAAAGGCTAGTGGTCGCTAAGATAGATAAGGGTAACAATAATTAAGTACATAATTCTAGTGAATACTAAGCTACAAAAGGTTAGTGGTTTCTAAGCTATGTAAGGAAAGCATACGATAATATACATAAGGCTCCAAAATATGGCCAAAAAAGTGCCTAGTGGTTGCTAACCTCAAATTCAATAGGAAAAAGTGCCTAACGGTCACTAGCCTCAAAATTAAGTCAATAGAATTTTCTAGTGGCCGCTAACCTTAAAATTATCCTAGTGACTACTAATCTTGAAACAACCTAGTGACCACTATCCTACAAAAATGGATAAGATAGCGAAGTCCAAATATTTTTTTCCTATTTTCACCTTTTTAGCTCATTCATCCTTGATATGATAAATCCATCATGAATATTCTCTCAATAAATATCCAACGATAATTTTTTTCTTGATTTGGATTTGTAGAATGAAATTTATGCTCATTTGAAGTTTACATGGTCAAATGAATTATGCCTAGCAGCATTAAGCTCCAAAATAATCCAAAAAAAGTGCCTAGCAAGTTCTTAACCTCAAAATAAGTAGGGAAAAGTTATTATCGACGCTAGCCTTAAAATTCAAATAACAAAAGTGCCTAGCGGCCGCTAACCTCAAAAATATCCTAGCAAATGCTAGCCTTGAAACATCCTAACAACCACTAGCTTGCAAAAATAGCTAGGACAACAACATGAAGTGAATTCCAAATTATTTTTCCTATTTTCTACCATCTCGAACCTCATCTAATCCTTGATATGATAAATCCATCACAAAGAGATCCTTAATATTTTTCCAATAATACCAAGTTTTCTTGATTCAGATTTGTGGAATGAAATTTACACTCATTTTAATTTTGCATGGTCTAGTAAATTATGCCTAAGCAACCGCTAGGCTCCAAAACAAGCTAGAAAAATTGCGTAGTGGCCGTGACCTCAAAATTAAGTCATCAAAAGTTCCAAAAGTCCACTAACCTCAAAATTATCATAGTGACCGCTAGTCTTGAAACATCCTAATGCGACCGCTAGTCTTCAAAAATTGCTAAGATAGTGATATGAAGTGACATTCAAATTGTTTTTCCTATTTTCACCCTCTTAGCCTCATCCAATCCTAGATATGATAAATACATTGTGAAGATATCCTCAATAAGTTTCCAACTATACCAATTTTTCTTGATTTGGATTTTTAGAATGAAATTTATGCTCATTTGAAGTTTACATGGTCTAGTGAATTATGCCTAGTGGCTCTTTAGGCTCTAAAATAAGATAGAAAAGTGCCTAAACAACCGCTAACCTAAAAATAAGTAGGGAAAAGTTACTAACGGCTGCTAGCCTTAAAATTAATTCAACAAAATTGCCTAGTAGCTAGTTAACCCATTGATCATTCAAACTATGGCACTTAATGGAGAAAATACATAAGGTTCACACGGGAGAACATAGCACATTCAAAGGTGTGGAAGCATCGGAGAGGATCGCGCGTAAAATAGAGACATATTAAGGAATTATCCATTTTCATGATGAGGATCTATTTTTGGAGATAGTGTGTGGAGCACTCAAACCAATTGGAGACTTACATGTCACACATAGTGGCTATTTTTGGATGATCAGATATGAAACACTTTGTATGGATGTAGGCTAAAGATAGAATGACAGACTGATAGTTGACTAAGGGAGATCTATTGTTAACACTCTTGCATGTAAGCCTATTTTTGTAATGGTGTGTGGCTAATAATAGCATGCACCTATTTTGGGATTAGATAAGCGGTGAAGGGAAAGTCCCCACCCTTATAAATATGTATTGAACTATGTAGCAAAGAGGATATAGATATACATGTGAGAACTAGGTTATAGTGAGATTATGCTATCAAATTTGTTATGTGCATGAGTGTATACTACTGTGATTGTAAGGAAGCTTCTATGTATTTACTATAATTAATATAATGGATATTATGGACTAAAAACAAGGTGTTCTCATGGTTATAATTTAGTATTGCATGCTTGATTCCATTATGGTTATCTGTTAAGTCTATCATGTTCTAGATCTAGGTCTGAATATGCACTGTTTGAAAGATATATTAGCTATAGATATGAATGGTTAAAGTATTCATCATGCTAACATCCTACAACAGCAACCCTAAAGAGGGGCTTGGTACCTTTGCATGCTTAGGGTGAGCGCTCAGTCTAGGTTGAGTGATGTGCCAACGTTCCTGGCTTGTATTGCTAAATTCTAGGCTACATAATTGGTTCCATTTATGGGACCTCTTTTTCAGTTGTTTTTAGAATGGTTCCCAATGAAGACATACCGGTTGACCTTAGTAAGTGTTGAGGAGTGGATACACAATCTGGAAGAAGAATACACACGGCAGTTCAACACTTTGGATCTAATTTTAACGTATGCGTATGAAAATTTATATGAGAGCTTCTTTGTTATCTTTCCAAAGAGAATTGTATGAGTGGCTGATTGCATATACATCTAAGTGGAATTAGAGGTATCACGCACTTGTCTGGACACAGGAAGAATTTTAGGACCTTTATGATGCTGATCTGATTTGGACTCGAGCTATGGATATGTGGTTCCATGGTGTTTTAAACAATTATATATTGGAGTACTCAATTTCCACTTATTCATGTCTAGAGGTAAATTGAATTCCAATTTTTAAGATATCCAAGGGAACTTACCTGCAAGGTATTCCACTAGCGATCAAGATCCTGATGGTAACTTTGAATTTGGAGAGTAAATCGATGGCTAACTAAACCCCACCATGCGCGGGGAAGGAGAAGGTTTGGTGAAAGATGGAAGACCTAGCGGAAGAAAGGTAGAGAGAGGAAATGTAGCTTAAGTATAATGAGGCATGTGAGAGGGAGGTATAGAAGCAGCGGGAGGTTACAGAGAAAATGTCATTGTGGAGAAAGATAGTTCAAGAAGGAGTTTAAGTTCACACAGAAGACATGGAACTCGAGCCTCATGAACTCCCCCATTTGGGAAAACCTGATAGGGAACCCTCCTCAGCCTCACATAGAAGTGTGTCAACAAAGACAACCTGGTCCATGAACATGCATCTGAATCCACCTGGTAACCTTGCCCTTACGCTTGGTTTTCTAGCATCTAGTATAACAAGCAGTCAACAAACTAATTTAAATAGTGGAAGAGTAGGAGCGAGTCTTATGAAAGGTATAGTAATGGTAGCATAAACGACTTCATTGTTATATGGGATTACTTTTTTGGGTGTATCATCAGCGCAGAATATAGCACACCGATTTTTAGACTAACTTCTAAGAGTGGTAACGCTTCGTAGACTGTCAGGGTATAGCTCAGCTTATACTTTTGGGACACAGAGAAGTATATATTTTGGTTTGACACCAGCTACAAGTTTGGGATCAGGAGGCATGGGTAGCTCTAGTTCTGGTAGATCTAGTGGTTCTAGGGGCACGGAAAACACAAGAGGTTCTTGATCAGGTGGGCAAGGTCCACACCAACCCTAGAATATTTACATGAAGATGTCTCTTCGTCTTCAAGACTATAGGGGCATAGAAGATGTTGTTGAACATGTGCATTTGTGTGAAATATTGTGGCACGTAAAAGGAATCACAGCTTCTAAGCATAGGGCAAGCCAATTTGCTAGTACGTTACAAGGGCGCACACACAATCGGTACAAAAAGTTTAACCTTGATTAGACTTGCATAGACTATACAACTTTAAACGATGCATTCCTTAAAGAGTTTCACATCCCCGAGTTTGAGCAAGAGTATAAGTGCACTCAAGGATACTAAGCAAAGCACAATTGAGAGTGTTAGAGAGTATAATTCCCATTTTAAAACATTGTTATCTAATCTTTCTTATGATATACACGTAAGCTAACATGCACAAAGTGGTTCATTGGGGCCTAATTACCCCTTTCAAAAGGGCATTATCACGTAAGACATACACTCGATCCACGTGAAGCACTTGAAGTAGCCTTATGCATTGAGGCGGTTGGAAGTTTAGATACTAGGGTGATCCCACTTTTAGAAGCACATATCACGAGATATGGAAAAATAGTTGGAGAAACTATCAAAGAAATTCAGCACATGAGACACGTACAGGATTTGGTGTATAGATTGTGAAGTAGAAGGTCACACAAAGGATAGTTGTCCTCACGATCGCATGCTCATTGATGTTGGATTGTTAGATATGTCATTTAGACCATAATGTTAGTTGTTTCCCATTATTACAACACCCAATAAGGAAGAATGTTTCAAGCTACTCTTTGTAAGATCTCAAGGTCCATGAATCATGACATGGAAGACTAGCTTTGAATGATTGGACAAATCCATGATGCTATAGATATTGGTTTATGATAGACAAGAATTTTAGATAACTCTAAGGGTAAGAACGAGCATCAAGACTAGGATTACAATCGGTGTGCTATGATAAAAATGAAGTGTTTTGAAGGCGGTCATAGTAGAGGTTTGGGATACCATAGTGGATTTGGAGGATGATGTCTTTGTGGTAGTGGAAGAAGTGAGTTCCCTCACGAACATATTATACATGCTGATCTCTTGACCACTATAGGCATGAATTTCCTCAGAATATTACATGTTCATTTCGTGGAAAGAACCATAGCTATAAGGATTTCCTGAACTTGTATGAGCATCTTAGTTAGTAGCATAAACAAGAAAAAAAAGGTGTAGGAATGGTTAGGATACAACGCACTATGGAAAATCAATGGATTCCTAAGTTAGAAGCAGCATTCGAGGCATCGCAAGTGACTATCACGACCCTACACCGAAATGGCATGCACCCGAGAAGCATTACAACAAAATCCTACCATTACTAAGGAGGAGGTTCTACATGCATGGTACCCAGATCCCGCCCATCAAAAGGATGTTTATCAGGAAACCATGGAAGTTCTTACAAATCTTCGTGGTGAGATACAATACTTAAAAGAACAATCACGGAAGATGGAGTGAAAGAAAGTATCATAGATGGTCAAAACTGATATAGATGACTTAAGGGAAGTGTGTAAAATGTTGCACTAGGAAAATATCATTCTGTTGTTAGGGGATTTCTTAAAGGGAAACACTCCATGTGCAAGTATTGAGACTGGACGGAAGATCTTGCATGTAAAGCTTCCCCCTCATAGCCTAGATTATGACAAGGAAATTACTCAAATGCTATTGTGAATGGGTGGCTATTGAGTAATATACTTATTGATACAGGGTTGAATTCAATGTTCTTACCTTAGATGCATGGGTACAAATGAGGAGAACCCCATTGTAGCCATCCTTTAATGTATTATTCATGGATAATCGACTAAAGCCACTCCCATCAAAGTTTTGAAAGATGCATCCATTAATATACAAGGAGCCAAGTTCGTTGGAGACTTTAAGGTTTTAACGCCGGCAGAGTCGATAGCTTCCCATATCTATTGGGGCATCCTTGGTGCTATGTAAATAATGTTGATCCTCGCTTAAACAAGGGCTATATCAGTTTTGAAAATAAGGAAGAAAGAGTTATTATCCCTTTAACAGAGATGGAAAATCAATGCTCTATGTTGAGCCCTTAAGTGAAGACGATCTGAACAGGATTTATGTACACACCATCTCGAGACCTAGAGATGCTTGATCTAATTAAAGAAGGAATAATTCAGTGGGAGGATGCACAATCTATTAGCGATACTACAAGTGTTGCCTATGATAATTGGGCTCATAGCACTTATGAGTTAGTAGGGCACAAAGTAAAGAGCATATTTCCTAGAGGTAGTAAACCACGTTATGTCAGGAGAATAGGTAACAACTCGGTACCTTGTTACACCAGAGAAGGAGATCCTATGGTATTCCTATGCACCATGGAAGAATAGTGGATAGACCCGTTATAAAGAAGAAATATGCTAACATATACACTACGTGGGACAACAACATGTTGGTGGATGGCCCACAAGGATAATCTTGTAGGATGGAATGAAATTAGGATCACCCTTACTACTAGGTTCTTTAGGAGCAATGCACCTACTCAAATATGTACTTATCATGGTAATCAACTTGTTCAGCACCATGTTCAGAAGTGTGAGAGACTTTTGATAGAAGGGCAGAAAATTTAACACCTTCACTATAGGTGCACAAGTTTTATTCCACTTTACAAGGATGCATGCGTGCTTGGTATGTATATGCAGAACTCCATAGAGAGACTAGAAATTGGCAGGATTTAATTGCAAGAATGACCTAGACATTTGAATTCTTCTCTACAAAGCCTTTGGTGGAAGAAGCATTGAAAGTCATAAAGTGCTTAACTATAGGAGATAGTGCCAATCTTTGAATAACTCCTTCATGAGTTATTGGATGAAGGAGACTCTGGGAGCGCGTCTTGTTAAAGAAATAAAGGCTGATGCAACACTACTTCAACCGCTTGCCTTCGAAGGAAAAAGGAAAAATGGTCTACGTAATGGATGACAAGGAAGTAGAAAATTTGGATGTAAACCATTCAACAAGTAGGCGTGAGGTATTAGATAGTGTAGATACAACCATGCATGCCTATCATGAACCTATGAAGAAAAAGAAGGTGAATATTAGATCAAAGGTTGAGCCCAAAGAAGCCGTAATTGGGGACTATTGGCCGAATCTTAAGTGGCAAAAACATAGAGTTACTAAGGGATTATCAAGACTTATTACCTCAAGGGTACCATGAACTTAAAGGCATGCATGAATCATTAGGGAGATGAAGATAAAGCTTAAATAGGGTGTGCACCTAGTTAGAAAGAGACCCTATAAGATGAAACCCAACTTGAGTGAAAAATTCAAAGAAGAGATTGATAAAATGTTGAAGTCTGGAATTATCAAGCCCCTTGATGAGTTAGAATGGGTTAGTCCAATGGTGATCAATATCAAGAAGGATGGACGGATTAGGATTTTTGTGGACTACAGGGAGTTGAATGCTACATGTGTGACTGATCCCTTTCCTACGCCATTCACTGAGGAAATACTAGAAGGCATTGCAGGCACGAAATCTATTCATTTACTGAGATGGTTTCTTTGGGTATCATCAGTTTAGATTTCCCAGGAGGATTAGGAAAATACTACGATTACTACTAAATGGGGTAGCTTTTCCTATACTTAATTTCTTTTGGTCTAAAAAAACATGCCTCTTTGTATTTTCATGCATAGTTGTTCAAGCATTCAAGGAATTTATTCATAACTCCTTACATGTATATTTAGATGATTATATGGTGTATGGATTAGTTAAGGATCATTGTGACAATCTACACTTAATATTTGAAAGATGTAGACAATTAAGTATCTCCTTGAACAAAGAAGAAGTGCATATTTGCTACACCATTTGGGATATTGCTAGGACACATAATCTGCAAGGAAGGTTTGTTGGTTGATCCAAATAAGGTTGCATAGTCATTATAGGCCTAAGGGAGCCTATTAGTCGAGAGGGAGGTGCATGGATTCTTGGGTCATATAGGATATTATAGAAATTTTATACAAGTATATGCTAAAGTTTCCACCATTGGAAGAGTTACTTGAAAGGGAAAGTTATGTTCTCTGGAGAGAGCTGCGCAACAAAACGCATTCAAGACATTAAAGGAAAAACCTTCTACCACACCTATTCTTTATTTTCCTTCATGGGACCACCCATTTCATGTACATGTTGATGCCTCTGGCATGGCCATTGGCGTGGTGTTAGTTCAACCTAGAGAAGGTATTATAGATCATCCCATCTATTTTACTAGTAGAAAGATGACTCCTGCAGAACATAATTACACCACTACAAAGCGCGAAGCTTTGTCAATGATCTATGCACTACATAAATTCCAACAGTACCTACTAGCCACACCATCCATCTTTTATATAGATCACATACCATTGAAGTATTTGGTAAACAAGCCTATTTTACAAGGGCACATATGTTAATGGGTGTTATTATTTCAAGAATTTGATTTCACAGTTGTAGTAAAACTAGGGAAAAGTAATTATGGACCAAACCATCTATCAAGAATACATTCAGGAGAAGAAGCATAGGCAATTGAAGATACCATGCAAGATGCAAAGTTATACCAGTTACAATGAGCACCATCAGAACTAGAGGACATTCTTTTCTTTCTACGAATAGGGATGGCACTAGAAGGAATGAAATCCTTCGAGAAGAAACAACTTTCTATATGCGCGCAACCCCCTATATGTTAATTGGTGGTGACCTGTACAAATTAGGCTAAGATGAGGTATTATGTCATTTTGTATTGGGACATGAGTACATGGATATTATGGAAGAAGCCCATGGTGGTACTGTAGGTGGCCATTATGTCGGTGATGCCACCTTTGCGCGTAAGATTCTACTTCTTTGGATTATGGTGGGAGACCCCGTATAAAGATCAGAAAGTTTGTAAGACTTATGATCATTGTCAACACCTTGGGAAACCAGGTCAACTAGATGAAATGCCTCTAAGACCCATTACTAGTGCAGTAATGTTTGATAAATGTGATATAGATTTTGTGGGTCCTGTTATCCAAAATTAGCCCCCTGCTTATTTTGGCTAAGTTACCTCCATTTTGTGCCTCGGTCAAATTTTTACACATTTTTGGCTCTTAAAATTTTTGGGGTATTGCTTCATCAGATAGAGAATTATTTCCCCTTTCCAGAAAGGTAAATAATTCCTCCTAACTCCTTGTATTTTGCAAGTTATGGCTCGGTGGAGTTTGGAGGGGAAATTTTCCTGGCAGCCAGGAAATTTTTTTAAGCACTTAGCCCTTTTAGGCAAAAAAATTAATGGGGAATTTTGGTCTGAAATCCAACAAAGAAATGAAAAGCTACCACGTGTCCAATTAGTGGCAGTGCACTTGGAGGAGCTTCAAGTTTTTCAGCTTTTTGGTCAAAGTGCGTCAAAGGAAAAAAGGGCGCATCCTGCCGAGCAATATGAGGGTGCCACGTGTCCAGTTGGTAGCGAGAGTCGGGGTGGCGTAAGATTTTGAATTTTTTTCAAAGTGACAAAAAAGGTCAAAGGAAAAATTTGAACCTCACTGCGTGCCACATCAAAAGGTGCCACGTGTCCATGTGTCACGAGAGGTCGACAAGGAGGTTTTTGGGAAATTTTCCCAATTTCGCAAAAGAGGCAAGATGTGATCTTGAAGCCTGTGGAGAAACTAGGATGTGCCACATGGCAGCAGAGGTTAGGCCGTGGATATTTTTGGGAAATTTCCCAATTTGAAAAAGAGAGGAAAAGTTCAAATTTTGGCCCGCGAATCCGAATTTTTCCCTAATTTTGTCATTTTTGCCCTAAATCTTCAGAAGGGCATATCTTTCATACCAGAGCTCATATTTTCATGATTTTGGTATCATTGGAAATTTTTTGAAGTCCTCTACACAATGGATAGTTCAATTATGATTTTTGATGGAGTTTGATGGGAGAAAATTGAGAAAACGTCTCTGGCATGCAAAAAATGCAGAAAACGACCCCAACCACCAAAATTAATGAAGTATGGGCCTCTTTCTTGCTCTGCGAAGCAATGTACAATGAAGTATGGGATTTTTCATGGAAACCCATCACTTTGTAGGCTAATTGAACAGATCTGTCGGTGGTTGGAGTTTCAAATCAAATTTGCCCACGTTTTTTACCTTTCTTTCATTTTGTTTGATGGTTAAAAGCTAGATTTTGGCTCATTTTGAAAAGGTTGTTCATTCTTTCTGCTTTGCCCTCACTTCTTTTCTTCCCTAGGGTTGAAAATGGAGTTTGAACCTCCTCCCCTACTCTGTAATGGCATTTTTGCCTCTTACATGTGAAATGATGATTCAGTGTAAATTTCTAAAGCAATAAAAAGTGTTTTGTGATGCATTTGTCCATCCTTTCTCATTTTTGGTTGTTTTCTTCTTACCTCTCTTCATTACAGGTATTTTTGCATGTTTGGATGTTCATTACAGGTTTTGGAGCTGTGTTCATGGAGTTTTGGGACATTTTTTGTGTGAAATCCATCCTTGGTTTTGTGATGCACTTGTCCATCCTTTCCATTGCTCACCTCTTCTTGTTCCATGGCAGTTTTGATAGATGTTCAACACTTTCCTTCTCTGGTGTATCACCGTTTTAGTGTAGGCTCTTTTTTTCTCTTTCTCTCTCTATCCTTGTCTCCTTGGAAGTTAGATTAGGATTAGATTAGTTCGCTTGCACTAGGATAATTTGTGGTAGGTAGTTTAGGAAGAGGAACCAACCTTCTCGAGAGCTTTCCCCATTTGCAAAGGTCCCACACTTTGGAAGGATCAATGTTGTGCATTCACACTAAATGACATTTCCTTAGAAAAGTAGATCCATACATCATTTTGGGGGTGCTTTGTGAATTTGCACTAACAGTTTTGGCATGCCCGGTGGGACCTTAGAGGTCTTCCACTTCATCTTTTGTAGGTTGGTGTGTTCCTGTGAAGATTTTAGCCTTTGGAGGCACTTGCAAGCACATCTAGTGACTCCATCTGATCAATAACTCATTCTCTAAGTTGCAGACCTGTTTTCCATCCATTTTCATCCATTTTTCCTTCCATCTCTTCCATCTTCTTCCATTCCATGAAGTTGTGCAATCATGACTTCATTTCCCTCATGGAATTCACATTTACAACAGCAGTATATTCCACCTCCAACATGCTTTACAACTCCTTCAAATCAGCATTTTGAACAAATTCAAAATCAGCATGGCTACCCCTATGAGCAGCAATACCAAAATCAGTTTGGTTATGAACATATCAAGAGTAAGGGTAAACATGTAATGAGGGTTTTTTTAGTCAAGAAGAAAATGTAGATTTGTTAGAGAAAATTCAAAAAATGGAGGTTGGCATGGTGCAATCCAGGGCTCAAGCACAAATGAAGGCATTTCAGATTGATTTTAGAGCACTCTGTTCAAGGGGAGGCCCTTTTCCAAGACACTTTATCCCTCAGGAGAAGCTGGACTTCATGATTGAGTTTCTACCCCAACTTGCACAATGGACATCGAGAGATAGAGGCCTATAAAATTGGTGCTAAGAAACCTTGTTAATGGGTAAGTTATACACCATCATCTATTTTTTCCCCTTCCATTCCTCAAGCAGCAGCATCTCATTTTTAATTCCAAATTCCAAATCCAGCCCATGGTGCTCCAAATGTTGATTTCATTTCTCCATTCCCTAGTCTTCCACCTCATCTCAATTCTTATGTCCTTTTCCCTTCCAAACAGTCATCCCCTCCACAAGAGCTAAAAGAAATACCTTCCACTCCAAGGAAACAAGAAGTTTCATCTCTTCCACCACCACAAATAATTACAAAACTAGTTGAATCACAACCCACCACTCCTCTTGTGTTCCCAAATCCATGTTGGGAAAATGAAAATCAGAAAATCAGTCATGAAGGACAGCAAAAGAAGAGCCCAACAAAAAATAAATGACAGAAAATTTGAAGAGTTGGGCTCTCAAATTTGGGATAACAAAGATCCCCTTGATGGTCAAACCAATGGAGGAGGTCAGGGTTGAAGAACAAGTGGTGGCCAAGGCTGATTTTGTTGCAGCAGAAGAAGAGAAAAAAGAAGAAGCAGATCAGCAATCAGTTTTCTCAGAATGTAGTGTCCATGTTGGCACTCTACTTGAAGAAAATGCTGATCTAATTCAAGTTACACAATCAGCCATGGAAGAGGAAAGCTCTAAAAGAGATCTTCCAGCCCCAACTTTTCCTCTAGAGTAGCAGATTGAAGAGTTTGATTTTTCAAACTTCATGCTAGAGGAAGAGGTAATTCAAGAGCAAGATTGTCTTCAAGCAGTAAAGGAAGGAGAAGCTGCTCCAAATCCAAAAGAAGAAGAGCACATTCTAGCTTTGGGAGAGAAAAGAGCAGATCTAAAAGCTTTGAGCACAAAACGGGCTATAGAATAACCTTCAGTTCTTCCTTCTACTTCATTCTCTTCAAGCTCCAATGTTGAAGAAGAGTTTGATCTTTCAAACTTCATCTTTGAGAATGAAGATAAACATGGTGATCAAGTTGCAAATCAAAAGAACACCATGGAGGAGGTTGAGCATTTGCAGCAGGACAACAATGAGGTAGTTTATCTATCAGATTTGGAGGATTGTTTTGATGGAGAGGAATCGGTTGAGTTTCTATTATTTCCTCCTTCATCATCCACCCTCCAAGCATATGAGCCTACTTTTGTCATGAAGGAGAGCATTCATTTTCAACAGCCTACATTTTATAGCAGCCTTTTGGAGCCAAGATTGGAAGATTTTAATCTTCCATGTTCTTCATTGGAAGAGGAAGGAAAAGAGCAGAAGAGTTCCACCACTTCTTCCACACCATCCATTCAAGAAGGTCTACAAGAGGATTCCATTTTTGGAATGGAAAATTAGAGATATGGGCATATCAAATAGATCAAACCTTTCCCAATCAGGTATTTGGCTTCATTGGAGCCAAAGGAGAAGCCAAAACTAGTCATGCTTGCTTCTAAGCATGAGGATGATATGCAAAGCACCAAGGATCAACTGCCATACCTCTTCAATCCAAATGCAAAGCAACTAAAAGAGGTATCTAATTTGTTTTCAGCTGACACCTTGCTAATTTGGGTAGAAGACCAACTTCTTGTTGATTTTCCACTCATCCAACCAGCCATGATCAGCTCCAAATCAATTGCATGGCTGCCAATTTTGAAGAAAGGAAGCTATTTTACACAACCAGTTGTAGGGTTTGTTTAGCTTACCTTTGCTTCCAGTTAGAGTAGAGTAGGTAGGTTTGCTTTTAGCAGAAGAAGTGATTTTTCACACTTTGCATGTTCCATTTGGAGCATGTATGATTTCCAATTTTGTACATATTTGTTTGGTGTTGTTTTGGTTGCTCTTGCACAGTTCATTTCAGTGGCATTTTGGTGAAGATCAATTTCAAGTTTCAATGGGTTTCCAAGTGGCTCAGAGGTCATATTTTCATAGTTCAAATCAGAATTGGTTATCAGGATTGACTCCATGCCCAATAGATGCTTCAAAGGCCACTAATAATTCATCTAGCAGGTAGATGATCCCTGAGAGTCACCAAAGTTGTTATCCAAAATGAGCCCCCTACTTATTTTGCCTAACTTGCCTTGATTTTGTGCCTTAGTAAAATTTTTACACATTTGAGGCATTCAAAATTTTCTAGGTATTGCTTCATCAGATAGAGAATTCTTTCCCCTTTCCAAAAAGGTAAAGAAGTCCTCATAACTCATTGTATTTTGCAAGTTATGGCTCAACGGAGTTTGGAGGAAATTTTCCCAGGCGGGCTTGGGGAAATTTTTTGGCACTTAGCCCTTTGGGAAAAAAACTCAATGGGGAATTTTGGCCTAAAGCCCACAAAGAAATGAAAAACTACCATGTGTCTAGCTAGTGGTGGGTGTCAAAGGAGCTTCAAGTTTTTGACTTTTTGGTCAAAGTGCGTCAAAAGAAAAATAGGGAGAGCATCCCCGTCGAGCAATGTGAGGGTGTCACGTGTCTAGTCGACAACGGGAGTCAAGGTGGTGGAAGGATTTTTGATTTTTTTTCAATGTGATGAAAAATTTCAAAGGCAAAAGTTGAACCTCACCTCCGTGCCGCATCATAAGGTGCCACGTGTCCACGTGTCGGTGGAGGTCGGACCGATAGAGGTTTTCGTGAAATTTTCCCAATTTTGCAAAAGAGGAAAGATGTGATCTTGAAGCTGCGGAGCAACTAGGATGTGCCACATGGCAGCGGAGGTCGATCTGGAAGATATTTTTGAGAAATTTTCCCAATTTGAAAAAAGAGGGAAAATTTTCAAATTTTGGCCTGTGAACCCGAATTTTGCCCTAATTTTGCCGTTTTTTCCCTAAATCTTTAGAGGGGCATATCTTTTGTACCAGAGCTCAATTTTTTACGATTTTGGTATCATTGGAAATATGTTGAAGTCATTTACATGATGGATGGTTCAATGTTTATTTTTTATGGAGTTTGATGGGAGAAAATCAAGAAAATGTCTCTAGCATGTAATAAATTCAGAAAATGACCCCAACCACCAAAATTAATGAAGTATGGGCCTCTTTCTTGCTATGTGAAGAAATGTACAATGAAGTATGGGATTTTTCATGGAAACCCATCACTTTATAGGCTAATTGAATGAATATGTTGGTGGTTGGAGTTTCAAATCAAATTTGCTCGTGTTTTTTACCTTTCTTTCATTCTGTTTGATGGTTAAAAGCTAGATTTTGGCTCATTTTGAATAGGTTGTTCATTCTTTCTCTCTGCCCTCCCTTCTTTTCTTCCCTAGGGTTGAAAATGGAGTTTGAACCTCCTCCCCTACTCTGTAATGGCATTTTTGCCTCTTACCCGTGAAATTATGATTTTGTGCAAATTTCTGAGCAATAAAAAGTGTTTTGTGATGCATTTGTCCATCCTTGCTTGTTTTTGGTTGTTTTCTTCTTACCTCTCTTCATTGTAGGTATTTGTGCATGTTTGAATGTTCATTGTAGGTTTTAGAGCTGTGTTCATGGAGTTTTGGGACATTTTTGTGTGAAATCCATCCTTGGTTTTGTGATGCACTTGTCCATCCTTTCCATTGCTCACCTCTTCTTGTTCCATGGTAGTTTTGATAGATGTTCAACATTTTCCTTCTCTGGTGTATCACCGTTTTAGTGTAGGCTCTATTTTTTTCTCTTTTCTCTCTCTCCTTGTCTCCTTGGAAGTTAGATTAGGATTAGATTAGTTCACTGCACTAGAATAGCTTGTGGCAGGTAGTTTAGGAAGAGGAACCAGCCTTCTCTGGAGAGCTTTCCCCATTTGCAAAGGTCCCACACTTTGGGAAAGCTCAATGTTGTGCATTCACACCAAATGACATTGCCTTAGAAAAGTAGATCCATAGGTCATTTTGGGGTGCTGTGAATTTACACTAACGAGTCCTATTTCACCAAATGCGCGTAGAACTATATCATTTTACATCATAACTTTCACAAATTATCTAACACAAAGTGGGAAGAAGTAGTACCTACAAAGGATTGTACAATGGCCATAATAGCCAAGTTTCTTTGGGAATATATTATTACAAGGTATGGATGTCCTTTAAGTTTGACCAATGATAGGGGCACACATTTTATTAATGAGACAATCATAGTTCTATTGGATGAATTCATGATTACACACCATAAGACTACACCCTATCATCCTCAGAAAAATGGGACTGTTGAGGCTTTCAACAAAATTTTGAGCTAGACATTGAAAAAAATCTGTGATGTTGGAAGAAAGGATTGGGATGATAAAGTATCTGTAGTAATTTGGGAATATTGGACAACATATAAAAGGTTAAACAAAGCCACACCATTTCATTTAGTGTTTGGCATAGAAGTATTTACTCCTATGGAATTTATGTTACCTTCTTTGTGTATTATCACGTGTTGGAGGTCTTGCTAATGAGAAATCATTACAAGAATACATTGAACAGTTAATCCAATTAGATGAATGATGAGGCATAGCATGTTGGATTCAAAAATAAGAGAAGGCGGACAGAAAGCATGACATGGCGGGCACATCAAGGATAAAAAGTTGGAGATAGGATAGATGGTGCTCCTTTATGATTCTAAGTTTTTTCACCATCCAGGTAAACTCAAAGTACATTGGTTAGGACCATACGTTATCACTAACATACTTGAATCGGTGCTGCTTGTCGGTTAGAGGCACTTGATGGAATACGGTTACCTAGTTACTTTAATGGAAGTAGGTGAAGCCCTACTATAAATAATTCTTCTTAGTGTTTGTAATAAGGCGGTGTTGCCATTTAGACTAGGTTTTCAATTTTTCATTCCCTTGATGTGTTTCCTTATTTGTTACTATGCTTTGTCAATTTAGTTGGTGTGTTTATGTAATAAGTACATTTACACGCCATAAGCTAATTACTATTTAAAGAATTTTTATGCACATAGGGCTGCACATACCATTAGTGTCGGGTAGGTTGTTGATATCTAGGTACATGACTAATGGAAATAAGTCCACATTAAAGGAACTATCTACGGGTGTTATTCAAGGTTGGAAAATCAAAATAAAAAAAAAGATATTTCTTCTAGACACAATGACCATAGATAGATAGGAATGAAGAAACACGTATAATGCGAGGTAAGCGTGGTCTAGAAAGACCACCAATGGAAGGTACGGTGATGAGGTACTTAGGCTCATGGAAGCATTCTGAAGAGAAGTCCACAGCCAAAAGGTAGGAGGGCATGCTAGAAGGTTATAGTTTGGGAGTGAAGATTTATGGTGTGGAAATAATGAAAGGATTATTGGTAGGTGGAGGAGCAATAAATGCACTAACTTTTTGAAATTCTATATAAGGATAAGATGCGAGTTCATTTTTACCATTACAATTGAGAGAATTTGAAAATGGTTAAGTGTAAACAAGTGAGAAATTGTGTTGAGGTATGTATAGTGTGAAACCGATGTGGAGAGAAGGGTTGTGCACTAGAGAAGCTTGTGTTCCCATAGGAGAAGGGTTTGAGTGAAGCAGACGTGTTACAAATGAGCTAGGGCATGCGATTTCCACTAGGGCATGAAGATTTAAGCTAGGGTTTTGACTTGCTCGACTACATAGGGAAAAAGAGATTTTTCAAATGGATTTAAAGAAATCACCCGCAACATGAGATAAAGGGAAGAAGAAGGTTGAATTGGAAGAAGAGATTACTCCCAAGAGTAATATTTTAAAAATACAAGATGTCTGGAGGGTGTGATTGTGGGACAAGAATGGGATTCCCATATCTTTCAATGTCAAATCAACAACTACAACCATCGAACATCGAGATAATAAGAAGGAGCTCGATGTGTTGCTTTGAGAACGAAAACAAATAAGTGCATGACGGAGGATATGCCGGTATATGATGAGGTCATGAAAAATTGCTAAAGCGAGAATGGATTCTACTAGTTGTATGAGCTACCATATTTTGGAAAGTATGAATCATTGTATCGGGTGGGTGATGAGTAGATCCCATGAGGACTTCTTCTACTTCACCGAATGGAGGGTAAGAATCACGACGCTTTGATTTCAACAAAGGTGACAAGACTAAGGGCCTCGGGGTTGGATATGGATAGTGATTTAACTGATAAGGCTATAATCCTGGAGATGAGGAAGGATTTGGGGTATACCAAGGGTCCATGGCATGGACATTGAAAAGTTGAAGAAGTACTCGGTGAGTGCGAAACCGCACATCTTGTGACAAAGTTGAATGACCAAGGAAGGTGGACACATGTAAACATAATGTGGTTACACGTCACTAAGAAGATGTCTCAAGGAGTGATCTACAACATTGTAGATCACATAACAAAGAAAATCATCAAAGATGTGTGGACATGTGATAGAATAACTTTTGGCACTGTGTTATTGTCTTTAGTATTCATGGAGATTAGGGTGCCTGATGGGCCAAAGGAGAAGATTTCAGAGTACCCCATAGAACACAAGTCACTTGCGGAAATATTTAGCAAGTACTTGTGTGATGGATCAATGAGTGGATCATTCAAGAAGAGGGAAAGATGTGGTATGATAGAATATATGTGGTTTTTGAGTAAGAGTAACGCATACCCAAGGATTTTCCTTCGGTGGTGGGTAAGGTAGTTCAGTTTGTAGTATACCAACATTTTTGCATCACGTGATTTGTGATGAAGGATGGGGCTTAGAGCCCATGGTGTAAACTATTGTATGCCTTCATAGGAAGGTATTTCTAGGCATCAATTCACTAGTTCTCATATAAACTCTCTTCACCTTCAATGCAGATAAGGTAGATTGCGACTACCACACTTTGAGGAAGAAGTATGTATACCCAGGGCACAATGCATACATTGAAAGACTTATTTCAGATATTATAAGAATGAAACCTGTGATCTTGGCATTTGGGGACACCATTGCAGCACTCATGTACCTATAACTCAAACCTAAGCTAGAGAATGCTAAGCATGTGGAGAATGAGTTCACGATCCTAGGGCTGCTAAAGGATAAGCATACAATGGAAAATGTTCTAACACCCAAGCCCATAGAAACAATTCAAGTCGATGATGAAGAGGAGGAGCATGAGGATAGTGGTGGTTTGGAACACAAAGGTAGAATAAAACCTCCAAATAAGGATGAAGTTGAGTGCGTAACTACTCCACCTCAACCACAAGAGGAAAATGATGAGGACTTGGATGTGGTCCAAGGAGAGCACCAATTCAAGAGAGTATTTAGGAGAATAAGGACCCAAGGTGCTACTCTGCAAATAATGCATAGATCACCTCGACTCTCTCCACAAAAGGAGACAAATGAGAAAAGAAGAAGGAAATTAAAGTTGAATGAGGAAGCGAAAGAGTTGGAGGAAAGTGCGCCTAATTCTCCTACACCTCTAGAGAATGTAGAGGAACAAAAAGATGAGGAAATTAAGGATGGAGAAGAGGGAGAAAAAGTGACAGATAAGACAACAACCGATACTACTCAGGACATAGTAACACAAGTTCCCAATCTTTAATCCCAAGTTCCTAACCAGCCTAGATCAAGAAGAACAAGTGGGGATTATATTCCACCAACCATGGGCTACACTGAAGACACAGGTAAAATTGTGTACGCCCATTTCTAGAGAGCAATGGCACAAAAGGATTTATACGGTTGGAGTTAATGGATGAAGATATGGGTGATGGTGCACATAAGAAATAAATTATCATGGTCGATGCACACAAAACATGGATGAAACAAAATTTGATGTATGTGAGGATTCATTCTGTCAAGGAGGTTGAAAAAGACACCTCATGCCGGACACATGATAGTAAAGTCTACTTTTATGTCAAATGAACAGGTGAGCAATGCTTTGGTAAAAGTATCAACAGAAGTCACATGTCAGAATATGGATAAAGTTTCCACAATTAGGGCACTAAGGGAGGAGATTAAGACTAAGTATCAGGAAATAACATGCCTAAAACAAGAAAAATACTTGGCACAAAAGAAGAACGTTGTTTTTATTAGCATGACAAAGGAGATTGGTTGCAATGTCATGAAGGCGAGGCCACACTTAGAGCCAAAGGTACCCAAGACATTTCCTTTGGCAATACATTATGTAAGTACATTGGTGGACTTAGTTCTTGAAGATGAACCTTTGTGCATGCCAGAACCAAAGGATCTAGCATACAAGGAAGAGTGATAAAAGGCTTTAGTGATGTGGAAGATTGCATCATATGAAGGATTGCTTCAGAGCTTGCAGGAGAAAGTGAAGAAGGTGGATCAAGCACTGAATATTTGTACAGTGCCAGAGGCCATTATAAGGACTAGGACTATTTTGGAAGACAATGAGGTCCTGAAGGCCATGAAGGATGAGACATTGGGCCATGCAGAATGGTTAGCACTTGTTAAGAAGAAGCGTGAGGCCATCACAGGGAGCTCGAAACCACACAGGAAAGGCTGGATGAGCTTGGGAAACTCATCGCTCAAAAGATGGACTTGTTGGAAGGGAGAATGACTGGCATTTCCAACATTGTGTTGGTATTATAGAATGAAAAGGAGATATTGTAAGGGATGAATTAGAGTCAATTGCAATGGATATTCTAGAGAAAGTAGAGGTCGTGCTCAATGATTGGAAAACCTTAGAGGTGGAGATAAAAGAAGAATATCCCGAATTGATTATTCAGGTTACAGCAGAAGATACTGCATGTTAAAGACATTATTTTATTCATCAAAATTATTTCTATTCTTCTATTCATATTCTTTGATTCATTTTTGGATACAACCATTTCTGGGGTGGAAATGGAAACTAGTGTGGGTTAATGTTGATCACCATAATCTAGCACTTAGTCAAGAAAATACATAAGGTTCACATGGGAGAACAAAGCACATTCAAAGGCATGGAAGAATCAGAGAGGATTGCATGCAGAACATAGACATATTTAGGACTTATCCATTTTCATGATGAAGGTCTATTTTTAGAGATAGCATGCGAAGCACTCAAACTGATTACAGCCTTGCATGCATCACACATTGACTATTTTTGGATGATATGCTATGAAGTGCTTTTCTTTGATGCAGGGTAAAGATAGAATGATGGACTGATAGTTGACTAAGGGAGATCTATTATTAACACTCTTACATGTAAGCCTATTTTTGTAACGGTGCGTGGCTAATAATAACATGCGACCTATTTTGGGATTAGATAAGTGGTGAAGGGAAAGTCCCCACCCTTATAAATATGTATTGAACTGTGTAGTAGAAAGAATAGATGTAGATATAGATATAGATATACATGTGAGAACTAGGTTATAGTGAGATTATGTTGTCAAATCTGTTACGCGCATGAGCATATACTATTGTGATTATAAGGAAGCTTCTGTGTATTTACTTTGCAATTAATATAATGGATATTATGGACTAAAAACAAGGTGTTCTCATGGTTATAATTTAGTATTGCATGCTTGATTCCATTATGGTTATCTATTAAGTCTGTTATGTTCTAGATCTAGGTCTGAATATGCACTGTTTGAAAGATATATTAGCTATAGATCTAAATGATTAAAGTCTTCATCATACTAACATCCTGAAACAACAACATTAAAGAGGGGCTTGGTACATTTTCATGATTCAACCGAGCTATCATTCTAGGATGAGTGATGTGCCAGTGCACCTGGGCTTGTATTGCTGAATTCTAGGTTGCATCATAACCTCAAAATTATCCTTGCAACCACTAGCCTTGAAACATCCTAGTGACCACTAGCCTATAAAATAGCTTAAGATAGCAACATAAAGAAACTTCAAAAAAAAATTCACTATTTTTCACCCTCCTAACCTCATCTAATCATTAATATGATAAATCCATCATGAAGAAATCCTCAATACCTTTCCAAAATACCAAGTTTTCTTGATTTGGATTTGTAGAATTAAATTTATGCTCATTTGAAGTTTTCATGGTCTAGTGAATTATGCCTAGTGACTGCTAGGCTCCAAAATAAGCTAGAAAAAGTTCCTAGTGGTCGTTAACCTTAAAATCAATATGAAAAAGTGCCAAGTGGCTGTTATCCTCAAAATTAAGTTAGCAAAATTTCCTAGCGGCCGCTACCTTCAACATTATCCTAGCGAATGCTAACCTTGAAACATCCTAGCGACTACTAGCCTACAAAAATGGCTAAGATAATGACATGAAGTGACATAAATTTTAATCCTATTTTCACTCTCTTAACCTCATCCAATCTTTGATATGATAAATCCATTGTGAAGAGCTCCTCAATATATTTCCAAGGATACCAATTTTTCTTTATTTGGATTTGTAGAATGAAAGTTATGGTTATTTGAATTTTGTATGTTCCAGTGAATTATACCTAATGGCCACTAGGCTCCAAAATAGGCCAAAAACGTTCCTAGTGGTGGTAACCTCAAAATTAGTAGGAAATACTACCTAGCAACCTCTAGCCTCAAAATTAAGTTAGTAAAAGTGCCTAATGGCCGCTAACCTCAACATTTTCATGGTGACCACCAGCCTTGAAACATCCTAAGAACTACTAGCCTAGGAAAATAGCTAGGATATCGACATAAAGTGAATTCCATATTGTTTTTCCTATTTTTCATGCTCTTAACCTCATCTAATCCTTGATATGATAAATCCATCATGAATATCTCCTCAATACCTTTCCAATGATACCAAGTTTTCCTTATTTGGATTTGTAGAATGAAAGTTATACTCAGTAGAAATAAGTAAGTAGCGGACACTAACCTCAAAATCAGTAGGAAAAAATTCCGATCGGCCACTAGTCTCAAAATTAAGTCAAGAAATTTTCTAGTGGTTGCTAACCTCAAAATTATCTTGGTGATCGCTAACCTTGAAACATCCTAAGAACCGCTAGCCTTCAAAATGGCTAAACCACTTATTTCACTAAATCAGGACTTATTCTAGTCCAAGTAACAAGAAAATATAACCAATATTAGAATCCAAAACTACTTGTTTTAGATTCCAAAATGTTAAATATTATAATTTTTGGACTCCAAAATCGCACATATTGGATTCTAATATCGCATATATTGGAATCTAGAATCACATATATTAGAATCTAAAATCACATATATTGGAATCCAAAATCACATATATTGGAATTTACTGCACTCCAAAGTCCCATATATTGGAATCCAAAAATTCAAATATTGGAATCCATTATACGGGCTAGCATTCACTAGGTATTGTCTATGCTTTGGACTAAACAAAACATGTATATGTTTTATACGGGCTAGTAGCCACTAGGCATTATTTATGATTTGTTATGTACAAAACATGTTTATATTTTAAAAGGGCTCGTTGCTTTGCCAACTATTATTTATGCTTTGTTATATAAAGAAAAAAATTATGTTTTAAATGGGCTAGTGGCCACTAAACATTATTTATTCTTTGTTATATACAGAACATGTTTCTATTTTATACGGTCTAGTGGATGCTAGGATTATTTATGAGATGTTATGTATAGAACATGTTTCTATATTATACAGGATAGCAAACATTTTTTGTTGTCCTTCAATGGTTGCAACAAAGGCCACACCATGGTGTTAAATTTGATGACTTGTTTAGACATTTCTTTATTTTTTTATCCTTAAAATAGTTGTAAATATTTGAAATAACCATCACATATGACTTGCATATTATAGATGTGACCGTCAATTTTTTTAGAGATTTATTTATATATTAATTATATTAAAAAATATTAAAAACAATTAAGTATATACAATATAATTTTATATTTATTTTATGAACAGTGTAAAAAAATACTATTTTACAATTTTTCAAGGGAAATTTTTTCGATAATTCACCACATAAGTTATTCAATCATACTATCAGCTTATAATTAGTGAAAATATAAATCCTCCCAACTTATATTTTGAAAATATCATCATAATATAATAGAGTTACACAATACTTTCATAATAACATATGTATGTATATATTATTGACAATGTTAAGCAATACCATCATAACAACATTCTGAAAAGATAAATAGTTATTTAGCATTTTATTGCTCCAAGTATTTGATGCCCTCTACCACATTCAATCCCTAAGACACTATTTGTGATATTGTTTTGTACAAATCGGCCATCAACCATTTATCTTTTGTACAATCTTCATGTCTTCTTTTCATCCCCACCATAAAATTTTCAAGAGGGTTTTCCTTTCCACCTAATGTAATAAACAAAGTGGTTCTAGAACTATCTGAAAAATTGTTTTTACTCCAAACCTTTTCTAGGTCTCTTATTGCTATTCCCTCAACTATATTGCAATGTTCCTTTCCCTAAGTGAGTCTTGGATTCAATACAGTTGATATATTTTTATTGAATCCCATTGATATCTTTTTAACATCAACAAAAATGAGATTTTCATACTAGAATCCCAGTTCACAGTATGGTGATAATAATTTTATAAATTCTAACAAGCCACCTCACAGGTTGATAGCTTTCATACTAAACCTAAATGAAATATTCCTATTGTATGTTTTTATCCCATATAGCAGGTCCTCCATATCCAAAGTAAGTAAATAAATCTTATCGCTACTTGGAGGGAAGTAAAAATAAATAAAATTCGGCCGCATATCAATTACAACCAATTGAAATAAATAACATTTTAGCTTACGAGATAAGAGTTATTGATTGATATTGTGGCTTGGATTACACCTCCTTTACACACTTTTGGATCCATTGATGTAAGAGCTATTTCAAATAAATAATCATCAATTCATAATTTGTTTCTTTCTATTGAAAATTTGAGCATAATGTATTTGAAATAAACATTAATCAATTCATAATCAATTTCATGATTTATCAAATGAAAGCTTAAATGGATAAACATAGTGATTTTTGTGGTGATATGGTAAGTACAATATCAATTATCCTTTGTCTTATCATTCAAATTTCCGTTAGGCTACGCTTATATTCATCGAATCACCCTTTGGTAGAAAAAATTCCTCGGCTATTGATGAGGATTTGCGACCACTAGGCTATGTCATCATTAGCGAACTACACTTAACTAAACAACATTTAATGAGGCTAGCCAAGTGTTTCTTTACATACATACAAGTTGGTTCAAGCCATATGTAGTTTTGTTTATGATGACGTTGAAGAAAAAACAATGGTATTTCAATGTAAGTAGTCATTTTGTAGTAATGAATTAGTGAAACATTGTAGACATCATGTAGTTGTAAATTAGTGATATATTGATGAATGTAAGGTTTTTAGTAAAACCATTATTGTATTGAATGTGGATACATAGAGTCTACTAAGCTCCATATATTTCATTTTAAATTTATATCGTAGCATACAAATGGATTTCCTTAAACTTTTTCTTCGACCTATGCCAAACATATAAACTAATGTATGTTAGTTATCATTTCCTATAAATTTTTGGGCCTTATAAATATTTTTTTATAAAATACACATGGATATCATATGAGGTTGTGAGTGTTTATTCATGTTGGATACCTCCACACCCTCCACAATTACGTTGTTTGGTTGTTGGTTGTTTGCATGATCATTTATTATACTATAAATTAGTGGGTCCTATTAGAAATTTTGTTTGGAAATTCAAGCGATTAACATACCTAGATCTGATGGCGTATTTTGTGTCTGATGTGCCCATGTCCTCCACATATGTCATCTAAACTGTAACAAAAATAAGTTTGTTAAAAAATTGAAAACCATGGCAATTGAAGATAGAGCTCATTAAACATATTTATAAAATGATTGAAAGTAAATCACCATGTTAAATTGGTTGTGTGGTGTCACGATGAAATGGCTATACATCAAATTTTATAGCTTTGTGCTTGTCTCGCATATAAACAATAATTGTATAAGTAGCATAATTAGGTTAAAATCCATTAAACAAAATCACTTGTTTAAGATTTTTCCCTTTCTTCATATGAGAATAGTAATGTTTGAAACATTTCTTGATTATGTGTCTCAACAATAAAAACAATAGATAGTTTGGAATCCACCAATGAATTGAGTGCGACATTGTATCCGTAAAGCACTACTACTTTGGAGAATTTTTAGAACAACATTGAGTTAAAATCTTAGCCTAGAACTCATACGATCTTTCACAAAGAAAAGGTTTGGATGTTTCCTTATAGGCCGCTTTCACTTGCGATTACCAATTTTTGTGGCGCTTTCTCCATCCAATCCATAGTGACTTTGTTCTCTATAATCATCATTATTATCATGGTTGTGCTCACAAGATATTGTGTAAATAAGTCACAAAATATTGAATATCTCATTTCTATCATAGAGTTAGTAGCATCCATCTAGAATTAATACTCCAATGTCTTTAACCTTTTCCATGTATCTTTGTATTGTGTCACTAAACATTTTTGAATAATCAATTGGTATGATAACAATAATAATACAATCTAGAAAACTAGTTTCTATAGTTTTTAGAAGCTCATTATGACATCGGAAGAAATATCGCTAGCCGTTTGCAAAAATCAAAGTGATCACACATTCAACATTGAAAGGATTAGTAGAAATAATAGTGATAAAGTTGATGGAAGTGGAATGGATATTCTTAATTACAAGAAAAATTGTCATGACTTCTATCCATGTTGGAATATTTCCTTCCAGGTGACATCACATAGTTGTCTAATATTTTCTTAGCTACTGATGGGAAGAAATTCTTCCACCTCATGATATTTTTTCCATTTTTCCATTTTTTCCCCTATATGGGAATCATATTTTCTTTTTCCATTTCTCTCTTCACCCAATAGTACAAATAATTGGTGGTAGTGTGATTCATGCAATTTAAATTTTTTGATTACATTGGATTCACTACAGGATGTCAATACAATATTATCTAGATGCTTATTTCTCAAATAATGTAGAACTTTTTCTCTCATTTTTTTATCTCCTTTTATTCTTTGGAAGTAAGAATCAAATGTCTTTGTTATTACACTAGCCTCAAAAGACCCAGTTGATTTAGTATTCCTTTTCAACCCATGTAATTTTGATTTAGATGGGTCTATCTCCAATTTAGTCAAATATGTTCGCCTCAACATAGTAAAAACTTGCATGTTTTGGAGGTGAAAGAAAACCTTTTCTATGCAAGAAATGAAAAACAAAATATGTTTTCTCGTTTCTATACAATTTTGAATACTATAAATATACCATTTTGAATGTCTTCTACATTTGAACAACCAATTTTTTAGAATCTATTAGAATCCCCAAATTCCAACCATATTTTAAACAGGAATATGGTCTGTTGTTTATGGAGGAATGAATTTCCCATTTCTTGAACAAAGAAATATCCAACTCCATATCCATAATAAGACACTTATTTTTTTCAAAGTCAAATTGTTCCACCTGGACACGCAATGTCCCCAAATCAATAACTTATGATGATAGAACAATACCAACTTCCTCGTGATTGTCATCTATAACAAAAAACAACCATATGTCAACGTGGTAGTTTTTAGGGGAATTAATTTCCACAAACCATTCCTCATCTCTTTTCTTCCAAAAATATCTCCTTCCATGAATGGAATTGTTACGAATGGAACGAAATAGTAGAAGACATTTTACTTATATTTAGAGTAAACTACATTAATAATTAGGCCATTTCCAAACTTTAAATTGTTTTCTCACATTATTTGTTAAGGAATTTAAATACTACCCTAGCAGACACCAACCTCTAGATTTCTTTACTATGTATGATAAAAGAGTAATGAACTTAATGGGTAGCGACTGCTTTGGCTTCGATAGGTCATCTTATGTATCATTTAATGGTTACAATAATTCATATTTTGTGGATAAAATCAATAATAACATAATTTTTCAAAAATTCTAAAATTGAATTATGATGCATTGAAAAATACAAAATAATTTGCACCTTTTGAAAGTATTACATATAAGCCCGGACAAGTTATAACATTATATAGATGGCATGATAGGAACATTAAAAAATACACACTTTTGTGGCGGATAGACTTCTAGTCAACTTATAAAAGAATAGCCTAAAACATTGTAAAAGCCATTTACATCTATTTAATGATAAATTGTAGAGGACATTAAGATGTAATATTTTGTATTTCAAAGAAATTTTATGCGGTAGCTTGGGATTTTTGTTTTAGAAGATGATGTAATTTATGTGTATATTAGTCATCTTGTAGAAGTGAGGATTAGATGCCTGTAACAAGACTAATGAACATATTTAAAGGATAACACTCGAAAGATCTAATGTTTGGTATTTTGTGGAGAGTATTTGAGAAACAAATCACATTAACGAAGTTAGTGATAGCTCATCATTTTTTGTTATATAAGATAATGTGAAATATATGTATATCAGACATACTTTATTTATTTTGTCTAAATGTCTATAACTAATCTAAGTATGATATTTTAAGTGTAGAATTTGGTGGGAATTTCCACATCAAGCTATAAAAAAATGGGAAGGATTACACTTTTCCTAAACGTAAGTATGGCCCTCTTCACAATAGTTGTTTTTCATGGAAACAATGCTCTTTATAAAGTCATGGTGGGTTATACCTATTTGAGAAAAGATTTGATTATTAACAATGTTTTTAGTACCACTAAAAAAAAGGTCTATTCTCATTTACTCTGAAAATAAGTTATATTTACAATACTAATTGAAGAAATTTATTCCAAATTGTTTGAACTTATTTTAACTTATTTATAGTGCCCGAGTTTTCTTAAATTTCATGAACATTTACTTTTTGATACATTGTATCCATTGAGGGTAAAAAGAACTAAGAATTTAAAAATAGTGATAAAATAACAAATCACGACCTAGCTTAGCGGAAGCTAGGGTCCCACCATTTCATCTTGTCATTGTAATCATTGTTTGTACACTTTTGGCTCACTAGTGATTTTCATTGATTATAATTCTATCATATTCGATAGAATATCCATGGTGGAAACAAGTGATACACTAAAAATCCTTGATAGGGATCAATCCATATGTATTTTCCATAAAATATATTATTTGTAACATATAATTCACAATGTTTTGTATCGGAAAATTATTTACCTAACACTTAGTTTCATTACTTATCAAAAGTAACGTCATAATGGATGTTAGTTTCAACAGTTTATTTTATTTAAAATTGTGGTAAAATAATAAATCACAACCTAGCTGAGTGACCGCGAGGCTCCTACCATTATGGTCATTATAAAAACTATCTATAAAACTTTGGATCACTAGTTATTTTCAATGATTATAATTATATCATGTTGGTTGGAATGTACCTGATGGAGACCATAACTGCACTACATACCATATAGATTGATCAAGCCTTACATAGTTCCCATAAGGTATATTGTTTGAAACACATAATTCACATCAAATCTTATGGGAGAAAATGCTTAGCGAACACTAGCATTTTTCCTTATTGAAAGTAACGACATAGTGGATGCTAGGTTCAACAATTTAATAATTTGAAAATAGCAATAAAATAAAATATCATGCTCTAGTTTAGTGGTTGTTAGGTTTGTATCACCATTACTACTAGTCATTATAAATACCATATGTATATAGATTTAGGTCACTAATGTGTTTTCATGGATTATGTAGTACTCATAAGACGTATTGTTTATAACATATAATTCACATATGTTTGTAGGATAGAAAATTCTTAGTGACCGTTAAGATTTTTTATGTATTTAATGGAACACCATAATGACTACTAGGATCAACTATTTTTATTTCAACACTATGTGCATGGATTTTGAATGATAGTGTTATCCATTTATTTTAATTGTACCATATTTTCTAGGCTATGTGTGGTGGAGAGAAATTCATGCATTACATACCCTCTAAATGGATTGAGACGTATTATGTGTTTCCCATAGACTCAAAAGTTTCTTATTTTTAAAAATAGCCATAAAATAGTAACCCATGGTATAGCTTAGTGGCCGCTAGGCTCCTACCTTTACCTCTTATCAATATAAACACTATCTTTACAGTTTTGGATCACTAGCCTTAATATGTAGTTCCCATAAGATACATGGTTTTCAACTCATATTTTACATTGTTTACTATCAAAGAAAATGTTTAACGACTACTAAAATCCTTTACTTCGACATAAATGTCATATCAAACCCTAGTCTCAAAATTTTCTTATTTTGAAAATAGCCATAAAATAACAAATCATGGTATAACTTAGTGGCCGCTAGGCTCCTACCTTTACCTCTTCTCATTTTAAACACTATCTTTATAGTTTTGGATCCCTAGCCTTGGTATGTAGTTCCAATGAGATACATGGTTTTTAACTCATACTTCACATCATTTCCTATCAAATAAAATGCTTAGCACCCGCTAAGCTCCTTTACTTATTGACATAAATGACATATCAAACCCTAGGCTCAAAATTTTATTATTTTGAAAGTAGGAATAAAATAATAAATCTTTGTTAAGCTTAGCAGCCATTAGGCTCCTACCTTTACCTCTTCTCATTTTAAACACTATCTGTAAAGTTATGGATCGCTAGGCTTAGTATGTAGTTGTCATAAGATACATGGTTTTCAAGACATATTTCACATCGTTTCTTAACAAAGAAAATGCTTAGCACCCACTATGATCCTTAACTTATTGATAGAAATGACATATTAGATCCTAGGCTCAAACATTTCATATTTTTAAAATATCCATGTAGTAACACTATCTGCACAATCTTGGATCACTAGCCTTATTATGTATACCAAATAACTTGTTCAAACTTTCCTCATGGAACATTTTAATTGGATAATTAATTTAAATTAGGGCACACTATATCTAACATTATAGAAATAGATTTTGATAAAGAATGGAAAGTGAATGTCTAGATATTATTCTAATAGGCTTCAAAACTATGTTTAAGATTTATTTCTTTTGTTTTCTTATAATCTATATTTTGTTATGCTTATTTTATTATATATTGTAAAATATTTTTGTTATTATGTTTATATTATTATAGGCTATAGACAATGAAAAAAATTAGTTTTTAATTTTTAAACCATGGAAAAATAAAAATAGGGAAATTTGAATTCCCGCACAACTATTCGGATATTTGAAATTTCAATGGCCCACCCTTTTGCTTTTAGAGGGACAAAGTGAAAATTTCAAATTTTCATATCCTGCTCTTTTTCTATTTTTGAAATTTATTTCATGGAATGTGCTAAACAAATTATTAAATACCTCGAGAAATATTGAGTAGGGTTTTTGATTTTTTTGGTCAATTAGAAAAGCATGTCTTCAAAATAAAAAAATATGTGCATGTCGTAGATTGCAGGGTTGAGTGTTCAAATCCTTGTTTTTTTGCATGCGATTATAATCTTGTTTGCAGAGAAGGAACACAAAAGACGCACAGAAAGGATGCACACAAAGGACGCACATGAAGGAGGATAGAAATAGAGGTTGTGAAAAGAATCACACAAATTATTTGATTGAGGTAGAAGATGGAGGTTTCACTGACAACATAAAGCACGAAATAATCCCAGATATTACTAAACCATATATTTATAGTAAAGGTGTACATTTTTTGTGGGATCTATTATTTCTATGTAGTCTACTAGTTCCTATGTTTTTCACGGTAGTCTAATCATGATCCGCACAAGCTCTGCTTTGTCCTACTGAATTGTGCTCCGTAGTCAAGCCTTTCTTTCTAGTTTCTTTTGATCTCTGTGCCAAACTGCCTTGTTCTTCATGAAAACTCACTTTTTTGTGTGTTAATGAAAGAAATCTTAATCTATTTTTTGCTCTAGTATTTATCTATGTTTAATGCTTTCCCAATTCTCGCCATTCTATGTCTCTCTTTGGTTATTTTTGTTTTGAACTTTTGTTCTCATTCCTACAATTGTTTTTAGGATAATGATAGCTTCTGGCATAGTCACCTTATTTTTAATTTTATTTTTGTCGGAGAACCAAAAATATTTTAATGTTGCTCATTAAGATGACATCTTTCAGACATGGAAAATCTTGGAACTAGAAATACAGGAATTCAATGATCATTTGAGTAGGCTCAATGATTTCCTAAAAAAATATGTTTCTTCTAACAACAAGGACCAGGATAGAATAGTCTGGGACAAAGATCAAAGTGGTAATTTCTATGTCAAATCTACTTATTCCCTATTTTTTGAGGAAGGGACTAGTGAAGAAGATTTAAATGTTGGTAAGATTTGGAATAAGAACATAACCCCAAAGGTTAATGTCTTATGTTTGGCTTTCAGTAATGAATAAAATTCTCATTGTTGATAATCTAGCTAAAAGAGGTTTCCAGATGGCCAATAGATGTGTTCTGTGTGAAGTAAATATGGAAACTATAAATCATCTTCTCCTGGAATGCCCCTTTTCCCATCTTATGCTTTCTTCTATTCTGGGTTGTTTCTCAGTTCTTCTAGGTTATTCCTAATGAGATCAAGGATGCTTGGATTCAATGGAGCTGCCCTTTCTTTAGTCGAGGACTTAAAAATCTCTAGGTTATGAGTTTGGGTCACCTATGGTGGGAATTGTGGAAAGAAAGAAATAGAAGGATTTTCAAGAACAAGAAACTTCCTATTAGGGTGACTATTAACAAACTCCTATAGGTTGTTAGAAATAACTTCTCTATACTGAGGAAAAATGAAATGGAAATCCTTGACAATGAACTTCCTTTCTTTAAGAATTGGAACCTTACAGGTGACCCTAAATCCAAAAGATGTAATCCTCATTCAGGGATTAAATGGAATCCTCCTAAGGATGGCTTCTTTAAACTCAATTTCGATGGTGCTGTGAAAGGTAATCCTAGGAAAGCTAGGGGTGGAGGTGTTCTTCGGGACTCCCAAGGTAGATTTATTCTTGCGTACTTCTTCGATCTTGGCCTCCAATCCAACAATGTTGTTGAGGCTGCTGCAATGTTCTGGGGGGTGAAGTTAGCTAAGGAGAAAGGCTTAACACATCTTGAAGTGGAAGGGGACTCTCTTTATATCATTTCTTGTTTGAAAGGAAATTCTCAACCCTCTATATCTATTGAGGACTTCATAAATAAAACTAAACTTCTTGCATCCACTTTTAAGGCCATTTCCTTTAATCATGTGTACCATGAAGGAAATTCTCTCACGGATTGCATGGCCAATTTGGGGGTGAATGCTAGGGGTCTAAAGGTGGTAGAGGATCCCATCATGATGCATGCCAAATTTATTGAAATAATGAAAAGGGAAGGTTTAACTTTTAACACCTCTACAAATGAGGAGGCAAAATTTATTCAGACTCATGACAATCTTCCATGATTACTGCACTCGTGCCAAATTTCTTTTCTTCTCCTCGAAGGGGTAGGATGGACATCTTTGTTCTATAGAAGTGTGAAGATAGGACTCGGGAAGTTACATTTTACGAGAGCAGAGCCAATAGCATGGGGGGAGAATTAGTTCGCACTGAACCCTGTAAGAGGCAAGAGATGTTTGTCAAGGTAGAAACTCTACTTGAAAAGGTGGGCATGCTGCCCTTTTTCAATATTTTTGATGGCCACGATGAGAAGATTAGTGAGGCGGTGGTGAAAATGTGGAAGGAGGGCCATGTCTGGTTAGAAAATTTTCCTTTACCATTTCTCCTAAGCTTATTTCCAAGGTCTTGGGTTTATCTCTGGAAGGCAGATGTATCTACAAGCCAAAGTCGATTATAGTCTAGAGATTGAATGTTTCATGCAAGGTAAGGGTACACCTATCTCTCTTCACAATGGGTATGCTCGTGGAAATCTGCCCCACCCTTATGATGAAATTGCTCAGCTATTTATGTCATACATCACCTTAGAAGGCAGGTATAAAGTGATTTATGGTTACCATTTTCCCATGTTGAACCATGTGCGTAACACTAAGGCCTACAATTTCCCTTTCTTTCTATACACCTCCATGGAAAAATCTATTGGTATGGTGGAGAAAGGGACTTTCTCCCTTCCTCTGCATTAAGGCCTCATTAAAGCCTTGCTTAGGATGGGTACTCCCCTTTTGGGGAAAAATGACAAAATTGGGGCCTCCACCGCTGAAGGATTGGTGCCCAAGGAGGATAGTCTTAGTGAAGACCCGCTTGGCAAACTTGTGGCTAAGCATACTAGATCTAATCTGAGTCATGGTGTTGTCAACAAACGTAGCAGGGTTGAGGAGGATCCTAAATAGGTGGAGGAAGTGGAGATTTTAGATTCGAGGAAAACAATGATGGGAATCCAAACTTGTCGAGGTCCCAGTTTGGACAAGGACACTTGCATATGAGGATAATAATGATGAGGGGGAGAGCAAGAAATCTTCGATTCTACTAATGATAAATGCTCCAAGAATTCAGAGGATGCCATTGAGAGCTTGCATACTCTGAAGACTAGCCTAATCTAAATTGTTCACTGCTCAAGACTCAGCTGTCAAGACTCACTCTTTCATGTGGGATTTCAAGCATTGTAGGCTTGATACTAACATTAATAGACATAGGATTAGTATGGTCTCCATGGATTTGAAATATTTAATTGATAAAGTGGAAAAGATTTCCTCATTGGTCCTTAGTGAACAACTCAAGAATGCCAATGAGAGAAGCCTGAAATGGCCAAGGACATGCTTGAAGATGAAAGAAGTTGTGTTCCAGATTTGTGACATCCATCTTCTCAACGTTAAGAGTACCATCCACCATCTCAAGATTTTAGCTGAGATGATCCACTCCATGGATCTTGCTAAGGAAAGGGGAAAAGAGGGTAAAGGCCCCAAAGTGGAGGTCCCTGAGCCAAACTACAAGGTTTGGAAAGATACCATTGAATCCCTTGTCAAAGAATGGAATAGATGCATGAATTCAGTGGGGGACCTGATAAAAGAGTGACTTGTGTATATGGGATATTGTTTGGTTGCTGTTAGTTCTAAGCTATTTTTTTGTTAGTCTCTTGGTTATGCTATTGTTAGTTTATTTTTTGTTTGGTTTCTTCCTTTTATGTTTGTATTTCCTTGTTGTCGGTCTTGTGGTAGGTCTTCAATGGTTTATCCCTTGGCATTTTGTAAGGAACTGGTAACATTATGTATGGGGTAGGGTCCCCTCAACCCTTTTTTTACCTCTAATAAAAAAATATGATGCAAATAAACATCGTTAATTAATGCATATTACATTTTTTACATGGTTGCCACTTAGATATTTTAGGAAAATATATGAGGTTAAAAATTAATTCAAAACTATAAAACTATATTTATAATTCAGTTGTATGATAATTATTTCCAATTATAAACATGTTTCCATGTAGAATTAACCAAATGTAATGTCTTCATAATTTTCATGTTATGTACATTGTAAGTTAAACACATTATATATGCAATAATATTATTAAATCTAATTTTGTTCACTATGAATTTTATAATTAATATATTCTTCCTTTTGAGCCCACTAATCTATGCCAAAAATTAACACATCTTTGAGGTTTCCATGATATAATTGGTTGTTTCAACAACCTATTTACTGAAACCCCAATTTTATTTCAAATTACATACAAGTTTCTACACGTATATTTATACATCCATTGTATAAATTCAAGATTTATTTGTTATCATTTGTATCTTTTCAATATGATTTATTTTCTACGAATAAACTCAACCATACAAAAAAATTCTACCTTAGCATCCGCTAGATATAATTTTAATTTGAAAAAGAATTCATTTTCATTGGCCCCTTGTAGATAAGTTATTTTTACTATATAGGCAACACAGGTCTTTTTTGTCATAACAATTGCTTATGTTCTTTATTTATTGATATATTCGCAAAGATTAACAATTTAGATTAATAAAACAACTTCATTATGAACATGATATATTTACCTTTAAGAATAGATTAGCGGCTGCTATGATGCAACAAGTAGATGGGTTATATGTAAAAATGTGTTTTATAGATTCTTAGTTGTAATTCCAAGTTTCCATATTTTTTCATAAATGTAAAATTATTTTGACAAAACTTATATGAAGTAGATAAAACTATACATATACCCGTATAACATATTAAAGATACAATTTCACATGTATATTTTTGTATCCATTATATAAATGCTGATTTATTTCTTATCTTTTATAACTTTTCAATATGATTTCTAAAAAGATTAAGAATTGAGATTTATAACATAGCTTCATTATGAACATGATATATTTACCTTTAGGAATAGCTTAGCGGTCGCTAGGGTGCAACGAGTAGATCACGTTGTATTTAAAAACTTGTAGTATAACTTTATGGACACTAGTCTAGGTTTCTTTTCTTGTCCTAAATGCAAAAAAATTATACCAAAATTTCATAAGAAATATAGAATTCTACATGTATAACTCTCAGTAACACATGAAAAACATGATTCTAAACATACACAACTTCATTATGAACATGATATATTTTCTTTTAAGGATAGCATAGTGGTCATTTGGGTACAATGAGTCTAAATCTATATGTATACTATTATATGAATTCCATATTTATTTTCTCATTGTTTATGTAAAATCCTTTTGAATACAATCTATATGAAAATTTTTACCTACTCTAGCGATCGCTAGGCTATAATTCTTATTTGGATGTAGTCTTCATTTTCCTTTGTGGGCTCAAGGATAAGTGGATTTTGTTATTGGCAACACACATTTTGGGTCAAGCGATCGCTTTGTTATTTGTCTCATGCTAAATACATAAAGACTAGAAATTAAATTCATAGCACGACTACATTATAAATATAATATATTTACTTTTAAGAATAACTTAGCATCCGCTAGAAGCTTCACCGAGTATATCGTGTTGTATTTAACAAAATTTATTTAAATCTTCACGGTCTCTCATCCAATAGGTTAGCCCAAGATATAACATTAAGACCTTACGGTTGGGTGGATTAAATAAACTAAATTAAAATAGTTTGAGATAAGCGGGTGCTAGTTACTTACACACTAAAATATTTTGAGATTAGTGGGTGATATAATCTATCTAGTTACTATACGTACCCAAAATTGTAGAGGGTACTTGCACCACCAAAAAGATGTTACAATGCCCCAATGATGATACAGAGTCTCTCGCAAGGCATTTAGGATCCGTAAAAGCTAGCCAACTATACATTTATATCCTGTATGCCTCACTCAACCTCCACGTGCTTTATTCTGCCCTCTGCCCCCCATTTATTCTTGCATTTTGGTATTAAGTAACGAGATCGCCGCCTTACCTAGGCAAAGGTGGTCCTGATCGCTGCCTAGGATAGGGTGGCGGTCCTATAACTGCCACCCTGCATAGGGCAACGGTCTTGTTCACGTTTTCTAGAAAGTTCTGATGATCGCGTTAAACGTAAATCTTCAATTTCTATCTGTTTTCTTCAGCTACTTTGCTTTGCATTTATGTTTTGGCCGCCCTATGAATAGTTTTCACTTTGTTTAATGGTAAAAGAGTTCAATTCCAAGTTACCTTCTAGTGAATGCATTTGCTATAAATAGCCAACTTGTTTTCAAACAAAAGGCCCCTCTCCTTCTCTATTTAATCATTCAATATTTTGAGTTTCTTGCTTAGAATTCCAATAGTTTCATGTTTTGCATCCATTATTGGTCTTCCTTTGTTGTTTAGAGGTCATTCAATCTTCTTGTTTCATTCTTACTTCATTGTTGTTCCATACAAGTTAGTTTAGAATAAAATAGTTTCATTTTTAGATTGGAATCCATTTAGAGTTGCAGGTTTTGTTTAATCAAAAGGATAGTTTCTAAAATTCTTGGCGCATTTTTGTTGTATTCCCGCAATAAATCCCTCTAGGAATTACATAGTCAAGCTCAGTTCACTTGCACTATGTCTCTCTTACTCACATTGTATTTGGTCTATATCCAAAGATGTCATTGTTTGAGCACCTTATTCTCATTGATGCTATCATGTACACACATTTTTTCGGATTCAAGAGAACATGAAAGAATGAGAGATCACACTTGAGGGGACAAAGTCACACACAACTAGATTTAACACACTGCTCGTAAACGCCAGGTTTGATCTATCAAAGTTCTAGTTACAACGTATCAAATAGAGTAGTGAATTATTTTATTTCAAAAGCTCACTCTCGATAGTGCCAAGGAAGCTGTGGGGATTGATAGTTTCTGAGAAACTATGATTCATCCCTCACTTCTAAGGTAGAATCGAGAGTCTTTCAATTTAAAATAATTAGTTACTTAGATATTTAGGATAAATTCACAACTGCACAGGCAAATAGCCACACCAGGTTGTTTTGTTTGTTTTAATTCTCATTACTTAGACTAGTTGTCCATTTTCTATAATATATTAGAATATCTGCTCTTTAATTTCATTAAAATACTTCATTAAAAATACAAAAATAAAAGAATACATGCATAGTGTAGACACATATTTCATAATTAGTTTATTAATTTTAGTTAAAAGTTGAATCGTTTTGCATGACAATCATGGGACCTAGAGAGCCTAGAGAATACATATTTGAACCAATAGTACCTCAACCAAATCTACCCACAAGCTGATATAGATCAAGACCTTAGGATACAGTCTTTTGAGCAATGGTAAACCTACAAGTAATTAGTTAACAACTGAGAGGGTTAAATATCGAAGACGATAAAGGCAACGACATTTTGGTCAAATCATCCTAACTATAGATCGCTTGATAGAATATCTATATGACTATATAAGGACTCGAAAGATAAAAATATTTGGTTGTGATCATTTAGTTCCACAACCTAATGCAAGAAACCTCCTCGTTGACATAGATACTATCTTACGCATTCAAGTTGCGTAACACCTATAAGGTATTCTAAGAAAATTATACAACTTCTAGTTCTAAACATAGAGGCTGAAAAGGCATATGATTACTAGATAGTTGGAAGAAGGGATTGATTCTTCACATGACCATAACAGGTCCACAACAACCACGAACTCACGGTTATGATCCCCAAGTCCCACAACCCAATGGGCCTTTAAGTCGGTTAAGTATTGATCTTTGGTTTACAAACGCTGGTTTTTAGATCCTCACCACTCCCGATGGATATCATAACAAAATTCTCCTTACTAAACACAATAGCCAATCAAGCTAAAGATTTCTAGACTAGACCAGAGAATCGTCCATAAAACCCCAGAGAATCCACTACACCTCCCATCACCATTTTCATGACCTTGTCTAGAAATATACACGAAGCTCCCACAGGTCACTTCCCACATATCCAACAGCCAATAAATAGGATCTCAAAGATAGCTCGACATTGATTGGAGCCTCCGAACAGCTATTATATCCGAACGATCCATTACACCAATTCAGGTTAGGAGGGCCTTCTTTGCCTTAGATTCATAGATTCCATTATTGCGTATTGAGGATATAAGATTGCCCAATTAGTTTTTCTGTATCCATATATATTCCACATTCACCGCCATCTCAGCATGACCTCGGGAGGTTAGGTACGAGGAAGAGGTACTTGTAGATTCCCATGCTCACATGTCACTTTTCCATTGTACAAAACTGGTGAACCCGATGTGAAATAAACAATTCTTCCTCTTTTATTTTTTTCATCCACCTTCACTCTTTCCCATTATTCTGCGGGTATTCATATACCCCGAATATGTCAAGATATGATGCATATGGTAGACCTCTCTCAGGTCTCGAAGCAAACTATAGTCAAACAAATAGACAACCATCACCCTCACTTTTTGCATGGGCTGATAACTATTCAAGTAATTACTTGTCATCTCAAACTCCCCCTCAAAGAACTAGTTCTAGTTCTTCGTTCTTAATTGAGGAGTTGGATCAACTTACACAAACACGACAACCAGAGCCATCAGGCACTAAAAATATGATGTTTACTTAGAGAATCCATTTCATCACCTCGGGTCTTTTTTTAGACTGCAGATCAATAGATAGTCAGATCCACTCCCATTTTTAGATGAGGAGTATTTAGCATGCTATGCTAGAAGTGAGCAACACTTCTAAAACATGTATCCACCTATAGGGAGTTTGCAAACACAATCTGATACCCTATTCTAAGAAAACACCCCCATTCCTCCACCTATGGGAAATACCCTCGGTGAAGCTTGGCAGGGTAATGATCAATTCATAGCAGGGTACCATACCCCTTTACAACCTCAAGGTATACAACAAATTCCATTAAGGAAAAACATTGTGTCTTCACCAATAGAGGTCATTTCAGCCTTAGTTGAAAAGGTTAGAGGGCTAGAACTTGCTCAAGCAAACCAAAATTCATATTTTGGGCAAGCAGGAATCCCCAACCCTCCACATCACCCCAATCAGGTTGACCTCCTTACAGAACAGAACGTTAGGCATGCCTCCTCAACATCCATATAATTACCCATAGCAAACGCCAACTAGGATTGCGTTTTCAAACACCGCTCTAGTTGAAAACATGACACCTCTCGGCTTGGCACCAAACAACCCATACTAGAACAATGCTCCTCCTTACTTAAACATTTATTCAAATTCACCACAAGGAGACATGTTATCTTCCCCGGGATGTTCGTCCAGCCACAGGGATTCCCTTATGTCCCTATAAATATGTATGATATGCCATATCAACAAACCATGCCACCCCCACCCCCTCAGCAAGCACCATCGATGGTCAAAGCCTACGCAGTAGGGACTTATTCAGAATATTTAAAAGATCCCCTAGACTTCACCATACAAAGTGTTATGCTTCCAAGACCTCTTCCTGATTTACCCAAATACAAAGGGGAAGGAGATCCAAATGCACACATTAAGGCCTATGCCACAGCCATATGGGAATTACTCCCTTGGGATGGGGTTGTTGCTAAGATATTCCCTAAGACCTTAGAGGGTATTGCCCTTGATTGGTATTACAGAATACCTGAAGCCTCGATACACTCATTTAAACAACTCATGTCAGAGTTCATCAAAGCTTTTGACATGAACAAATTGTTAAGAACAGGAATCAGGGAATTCTTGCATATTAAACAAGAACATAATGAATTTGCTGCTCATTTTATTTAAATATGGCATACGGTTCTCTACTCATTAGCAAGTTCTCCAAACATGGATCAAATGGAACTATGTGATTTATTCCTTCATTCTCTCAATAGAGAGATAAAGGAAGAAGTCCAAAAGTTCCCACTAAGAACTTACGATGAAGTACTTGAGAGTGCTCTCCGAATCGACCAAGCAATGATAGATAGTGGTCGTAAGACATATGGGAAAAATGGGAAATTAACCATTCCCAATCAAAACACTGTGGCCTATCCTAATACTGGGAATGATAATCAATGACCTAAGATTATTAACAAGAACCACGGAGTTACAACAGATGGAGTAACTGATCAAGTTAAAAGAGCAAACGTTATAAACATTTCACCACCTATTAATAATTAGCGGAATAACAATTTTACTCCAACAATCAACACAGTGGATTTTAATCATCCGCCATGACCACGACAACAACAACAATGATGATGACGATGAAAAATCCAAACACAAGGTCCAAATCAAAGCTCAAGTGGATATCGAGTCAAAACCAAAGGAAACAACCTCAAAATTTTAACTCTAACAACCAAAGAACCTTATCGAATTTTGGGCCATAACAGGTTTTAAATCAAAAGCCTCAAAATTATAATCCCAATTTGTATTGTTGCTTCCACAATATTTAAGGCCACGATACTAGGACTTGTCGTGACTACAATAAATTCATGTAGCGCCACGATACTAGGACTTGTCATGATTTAATTAATGAATTAACTAAAACCTTCTCTCACATCTCCTTTTTGGATTTGTTGAAAAAATCTCCTGCTCACAAGGCTTCCCTCTTAGAAGCATTAGGCCTTGGTCATTTAATCAACATCACTCCTCCTCCGGAAACGCAAGTAAACCCCATAGACTTTGATGTCTATCCTCCAGGGCAGCCAGATGGGGATACTGAGTTTATATTTGATACAAGCAAAATGCCAATAGACGTCGAGATTGCATGAAGAGGTGACCCAACTTTACATTTATAAGTATGGGTTTACAATAATTATGTTAAACGCGTAATGATTGATGATGGGGCAATAGTTAACATAGTCCCCTTCACTTTTCTTCAAAAGTTAGGATATGGAGAGACAAACTATTCCACAACATGAAATACGTTAAGAGGATATGATAGCCTCAAGGCCACTTCAATTAGAACCATAGTTTTACCAGTCACTTTAGGACCCAAGATAGTCCTCACCAAATTTTATATTATAGATCGGAAACCAACTATAATATGATCCTCGATCAGCCATGGATACACCGCATGAAGGAAATCCCTTCCATGTTATTCCAAGAAATAAGATTTCTACACTTAGGGAAAATATTTGTGGCACAAGGTGACCCAAAACCCTTCGATATACACCTAGTTGATTTGAAGAAAAGACCAGGCATTCACTCCAAGTTTGAACTCCCAACAAATCAACTTATCAAACCAATTAATTCAAAACCAAAAGAGAATTTGATACCCACCACAGAATTGGAAATTACAAATCTAGCTGAGGACATTCCAACACTCAAAAATGAGACCAACGTCATAGAAACAGTGTCACTAGGGACTACCACAAAAATTGTCGAGTTGCTAGAGAAAGACTTACCTATTCTCCTACCATTTGATTCTATGGGTATGGGACGCACCCTAGGAATTGCTTCTCTTCCATCAGACAAAGTTTTTATGGTAGAAGTAACCAAAGCAAAAGAAATAGATATGAAAAATACCCCAACATCCATTTTTCCAAGCAAATATTGGACTCTCCACTTCGATGGAGCTAGATGTCACTTTGGAGCTAGGGCAGGAGTGATCTTTACTTCACCTGAGGGAAAGATCCTACCTTTCACCTTTAAATTAAAATTTGAATGTACAAACAACGGGGCTGAGTACGAAGCTCTCCTCCTTGGCCTCATCCTAGCCAAAAGAATGGGTTTCGATAACATTAGAGTGCTAGGAGACTCGTAACTAGTTGCAAACCAAGTCTCTGAGGTATATGAAACTAGGGCTGAACATTTACAACTCTATAAAACAGCGGTATTAGATCTAAGCAAGGGATTGTTGTATGCAGACTCACAGCACCCCTGGATGCAGATCAGGCTTCTAGGTTGATCACGCTAGCATCTAGTGTGATTGCACAACATGGAAACCTCTCTCCAAGTGTGGGGACTTGTGAAACTAAGAGAGGAATCTCCAGATTAGAGGCTGGTTCCTCAAACTCCTCTGATTTAGATCTATATTTTGTAAAACTACAGAGGTTTGAAACCTAATCCTACTCTAAAATCCAAGGAGATAGAGATAGAAAGTGCAAAAATGAAACTAAACTAATAGGTGATACACCAAAGGAGGAGTGGTGAACACTTCTTGTTCTGCAGATAGACACAGATCATAAAATGCAACATAAAACATCATGCACAAGCTGATAAGATGTAATCAGAGGTCTGAAATGAAACAAGCAACACAAACAGAGGACTGAAAACTGATCACAGAGCCTGTATTGTCATTTCCACTGTCAAAACCCTTGTATTACAACATCAAAAAGGTAGAAAACCTGTTACAATTTTAGAAGAGGTCTGATACTTGCAAAAATCACTTGTTACAGGTGAAAGAAGAAGCTTGCTATCCAAAGAAATGTTCCCCTTAGAAATGAGCCAAATCTAGCTTTTTACATTGCATGGGTCGAGCCCAGGGGACAGAAAACATACAGAAACATGGGAACCCATCCCTCCTTGACTACAGATGCATTAAAACGGCATGGGGGACCTTACAAACCCATACCCTGTCATTTTGACCGGATTACAGGAGAATGCGACCCATTCTGCATTAAATCTGGTTGCTGAAATGTCACTTCTAGCCATGAACACGCGTCAGAGCCGTTTCTCAATTTTATCTCTCTAGACTACACCAAAATTCAAGATTAACCTCGAAATCATGTAGATAATTTCATGAGCTTTCCGTTGATATAAAGAACGTGCAAATCTGAGCTCTGAATCGAAAGATATGTCGATCTGAAGATCTAGGGCACAAAACAGGCGAAAACGGATTTTTAAATTTCTTCCCGCACTCTGCCACCTGGATGACACGTGGCATGCATTGATTGGTCACGTGATTCTCTCTCCTTCCCTACTTCATTGGACACATGTCCTCTTTTTATTGGCTCGGGTCAGTGCTTGAAACCTCACCCTCTGACCTTTTGGACTTTTCTCCTTGTGACACGTGTCATGATTTGGTTGGTCCGTGGGTCTGCCGGCTCTTCGCGCCCTTCGCATCTTTCTGTCCCGGATGTCCCAAACTGTTTGGGACAAAAACTCCCGAACCACCCGAAATGGGCTTCCTTGTCCCTCATTTGGCTGATGACACGTGTCATGATCTGATTGGCCCTCGGGTTTCTCGGCTATCCGCGTACCACGCGTCCCCTTGTCCCAATGTCCCAAAGGCTTGAAGTTCCTCGTTTCGCCAAACCGCCGGTTCAAGGCGTCCTTCGCGTACATTTGTTCCACTTGTTTTGGACTGTTTGGGACAAATACTTCCGAACCACCCAAAATGGGCTTCCTTTGCTCTCGGCCGCTTCGCCTTTTCGCGCCCTCGCGGCCCGGATGTCCCAACCGCTTAGTGCGAAAATTCTCCATTTCGACAATCCGGCGGTTCGCATCCTCAAGGCCCAAATGTCCCGAGCAGCTTAGTCATTTTCTTCTCCTTCACCTGAACCAGCTTTCCGCGTCCTCCACGTCCATTTGTCTTGGATGTCCCTTTGCTTCGCAGCCGCTGGAGGCGTTTCGCCGAACCGCGCCTTGATGTCCCAAATGTCCCGACTGTTGTGAGGAACTAGGACTTAGCTAATTTTCACGATTTTTTCTCGCCCGAGCTTGTTTTCTCGACTTGAATATTCTCGATGCATGTTATCAAAATTACCCTGGGGAAATTTTGGATAACAATTTGGCAACTCAATGCGGGTTATCTCACTCTTAGATGAATGTTCGAGCTCAAGCAATCCATTGGGCATGGAGTCATGAGTCAGTAGCCCGCAAAATGATCTCGTACTTTGAAAACTTCCCTCTCTGAGCCACTTGGAAACCCACTGAAATGGAGTCATTCTCACCAAAATGCCACTGAAATGGACTGTGCAAGAGAAAAACCAGCACCACAAAACTATGTACAGAACTGAAAATCATACATGCTCCAAATGGAACATGCAGAGTATGCACAAGCACTTATTCTCGCTGAAAGCAAACCTACCTACTCTACTTTAACTGAAGCAAAGGCAAGCTAAACAAACCCCACGGGTTGTGAGAAATAGCTTCCTTTCTTCAAAATTGGCAGCCATGCAAATGATTTGGAGCTGATCATGGTTGTTAGGATGAGTGGAAAATCAACAAGAAGCTGGTATTCCACCCAAATCATCAAGGTATCACCAAGGCAAATTCAATACCTCTTTTAGTTGCTCGCATTTGAATTGAAAAGGTATGACATACTGATCCTTGGTACTTTGTAGCTCACCCTCATGCTCGAAGCAAGCATGACTGGTTGGACTTCTCCTTTGGCTCCAATGAAGCCAAATACCCGATTGGGAAAGGTATGATCCATTTGATATGCCCATAGCTCGACTTTCAACTCCAAAAATGGAGTCCTCTTGTAGACCTTGAATGGATGGTGTGGAAGCAATGGTGAAATTCTTCTATCCTTTTTCTTCCTCCAATGAAGAACATGAAAGATTAAAATCTTCCAATCCTAATTCCAAAGAGCTGCTATAAGATGCAGTGTCTGCCGCAAATGAATGTTCTCCTTCATGACAAAGCAGGCTCAAGTGTTTTGAATGTGGATGATGAAAGAGAGAATGGTGGAAACTCAACAAGCTCTTCTTCATCAAAACAATCCTCCAAATCGACAGATAAACCGCCTCATGGCTGTCATGCTGCAAATGCTCCACTTTCTCCATGGTGTCTTCTTGATCTGCAACTTGACCACCATGGTTTCCTTCTCCTCCAACATTGAGTTTGAGAGATCAAACTCTTCTTCATATTAGAACTTGAGAGAGATGAAGTAGAAAGAAGAACCGAAGGTTCTCCTCAGTAGCCTACTTTGTGCTCAAAGCCCTTGGATCTCGCAATTTTCTCCTGCATAGCTGGGATGTGCTCCTCTTCTTTCGGATTTGGAGCAGCTTCTCCTTTGGCCAATGTTTGAAGACAATCTTGCTCTTGATTGAACTCTTCCTCCAGCATGAAGTTTGTCAAGTCAAACTCTTCAATCTGCTGCTCTAGAGGACAAGTTGGGACTACAAGAACTTCTTCTTCTGCTGCAACAAAATCAGTCCTGACCACCATTTGTTCTCTGACTTCAACCTCTTCCGTAGGTTTAACCATCAAGGGGATCTTTGTCATCCCAAACTTGGCAGCCCAAACCTTCAAGTTGTCTGTCATTTCTTTTCTTCTTGGCTCTTCCTCTTGCTGTCCTTGATGACTGACTTTTGCAATTTCTTCTTCCCCGCATGGAATTGGGAATGCAAGAGGAGGGATGGGTTGAAACTTAACCGATTTTACAATTTTTGTGGTGGTGGAGGGGGTGAAACCTCTTGTTTCTTTAGAGGAGGGGGATTTCTTTTAGCTCTTGTGGAGGGGATGACTCGTTTGGAAGGGAAAAGGAAAGAAGAATTGAGGTGTGGTGGAAGACTGGGGAGGTGGAGACATGGGATCAACATTTGGGACAGCAGATATTTGCAATTTCAAATGAGATGGTGCTGCTTGAGTAATGGGAAGAGAAAAACTAGATGATGGTGTAGAACTTACCCATAGACAAGGTTATTCAACAACAAGTGCATAGGCCTCTATTTCTGCTGTCCATTCTCGCAAGTTGGGCAGCATCTTCATCATGAAGTCCACTTTCTCCCGAGGGTGAAGTGTCTTGGAAAATGGCCTCCCATGGACAAGGAGTTCGCAACCAATTCTAAAAGCTCTCATTTGGGCTGTTTCTCTGGATCGCACCATCTTTACCTCCATCTTTTGGATTTGTTCCAACAGATCTGCATTTTCTTCTTGACTGCCCTCATAACCAGCATACCCTTTTGCTTGACATGCTTCATATCCAAACTGACTTTGGCACTACTGCTCATATGGGTATGCATACTGATCTTGAATCTGCCCAAAATGTTGATATGAAAGAGTTGTAAAACATGTTGGAGGTGGGATATACTGTTGTTGTTGTAAATGTGAGTTCCATGATAGAAATGAAGTCATGATTGCACAACTTCATGGAATGGAAAAGAATGAAAGAGATGGAAAGAAAGATGCATGAAATGGATGGAACACGTGTCCAGAACTCGAGAATGAGTTATTAATCGATGGAGTCGCCGATGTGTTTACAAGTGCCTCCAAAGGTTGAAATCTTCACAAGAACACACCAACCTGCAAAAGATGAAGTGGAAGACCTCTAAGGTCCCACCGGCGTGCCAAAACTATCAGTATGCAGACTCACAGCACCCTTGGATGCAGATCAGGCTTCTAGGTTGATCACGCTAGCATCCAGTGTGATTGCACAACATGGAAACCTCTCTCCAAGTGTGGGGACTTGTGAAACTGAGAGAGGAATCTCCAGATTAGAGGCTGGTTCCTCAAACTCCTCTAATTTAGATCTATATTTTGTAAAACTACAGAGGTTTGAAACCTAATCCTACTCTAAAATCCAAGGAGATAGAGATAGAAAGTACAAAAATGAAACTAAACTAATAGGTGATACACCAAAGGAGGAGTGGTGAACACTTCTTGTTCTGCAGATAGACACAGATCATAAAATGCAACATAAAACATCATGCACAAGCTGATAAGATGTAATCAGAGGTCTGAAATGAAACAAGCAACACAAACAGAGGACTCGAAAACTCGATCACGAGCTCAGTATTGTCATTTCTAGATGTCAAAACCTTTGTATTACAACATCAAAAAGGTAGAAAACCTGTTACAATTTCAAGAGGTCGATACTTGCAAAAATCACTTATTACAGGTGAAAGAAGAAGCTTGCTATCCAAAGAAATGTTCCCCTTAGAAATGAGCCAAATCGGTTTTTACATTGCATGGGTCGAGCCCAGGGGACAGAAAACATACAGAAACATGGGAACCCATCCCTCCTTGACTACAGATGCATTAAAACGGCATGGGGGACCTTACAAACCCATACCCTATCATTTTGATGGATTGCAGGAGAATGCGACCCATTTTGCATTAAATCTGTTCACAAATGTCACTTCTGGCCATGAACACGCGTTAGAACCATTTCTCAATTTTCTCTCCATACTACACCAAAATTCAAGATTAACCCCGAAATCATGTAGATAATTTCATGAGCTTTCCGTTGATATAAAGAACGTGCAAATCTGAGCTCTGAATCGAAAGATATGTCGATCTGAAGATCTAGGGCACAAAACAGGTGAAAACATGATTTTTAAATTTCTTCCCGCGCTCTGCCACCTGGATGACACGTGGCATGCATTGATTGGTCGCGTGATTCTCTCTCCTTCCCTACTTCATTGGACACGTGTCCTCTTTTTATTGGCTCAGGTCAGTGCTTGAAACCTCGCCCTCTGACCTTTTGGACTTTTCTCCTTGTGACACGTGTCATGATTTGGTTGGTCCGCGGGTCTGCCGGCTCTTCGCGCCCTTCGCGTCTTTCTGTCCCGGATGTCCCAAACTGTTTGGGACAAAAACTCTGAACCACCTGAAATGGGCTTCCTTGTCCCTCATTTGCCGGTGACATGTGTCATGATCTGATTGGCCCTCGGGTTTCTCGGTTATCCGCGTCCCACGCGTCCCCTTGTCCCAACTGTCCCTAGTGCTGAAGTTCCTCATTTTGGCCGAACCGGCTGGTTCGCGTCCTTCACGTACATTTTTCTACTTGTTCCCGGTCGTCAGGGACAAATACTTCCGAACCACCCGAAATGGGCTTCCCTTTGCTCTCGGCCACTTCACCTTTTCACGTCCTTCGCGTCCTCGCAGCCCATATGTCCCAACTGCTTAGTGCGAAAATTCTCCCTTTCGACCGATCTGGGCGGTTCGCGTCCTCAAGGCCCAAATGTCCCGAGCAGTTAGTCGATTTTCTTCTCCTTCGGCCGAACCGGCTTTCCGCGTCCTCCGCGTCCATTTTCCCGAATGTCCCTTTGCTTCGCGAGCCGCCTAGAGGCGTTTCGGCCGAACCGCACCTTGATGTCCCAAATGTCCCGACTGTTGCGAGGACTAGGACTTAGCTAATTTTCACGATTTTTCTGCCCGAGCTTGTTTTTGCGGGACTTGAATATTCTCGATGCATGTTATCAAAATTACCCTGGGGAAATTTTGGATAATAGGGATTTAACTTCATATCAATTGAAGCAATCCCATGGAGAGCAGAATCTTCTCGCAAACTCAATAGCAACCTCAGCTTCCCATTTTACTCCAAATAGTGAGTTGGAAAATACAAATTTCATTGTATCACTTCATACTGAACCATTAGTGTGTAAAATACCAACAAACTCACTCCTGACTCATGAAGAAGTTAAGGATGATTTTTCTATCATGGATCACTCTGACAATGATGGAGTCACTCTTGAATATATAAACACCTGTGCGGAGCTACACCTTGCTTACTGCATAGTGGATCTTTCCCTAATACCACATTCCTCTTCCTATTTTTGAAATCCCATGGTAGAGTCTCCTCCACAAAAGGATCTCGATATCTACGAGATAGAAGATGGAGAAATCTTGGAACTACCTCCAGCCCCTGAATTTGAAGAAGGTAACACTTCTTTAATAGAAGAAACCATTGATATAAACATCGGAACGGAGGAAGAACCAAAATTTTGAAGTTGGGATCCTCGTTAACTCCAGAGGAGATAGAAATACACACCCAAATCCTCAAAGAACATCAAAAGGCCTTCACATTTAACTATAAAGAAATGACGGGCATCGCACCACACATCATGGTACATAATCTTGTCACTAAAGTAGATGCAAGACCAATTAAACAAAAATCAAGACCAATGAGGCCAAAAGTGGCTCGATGGTAAAAGAGGAAGTAATAAAACTTCTCCAAGTGGGATTCATCAAACCCATTGACTATTCACAATGGGTATCCAATATCATCCCTATTCTCAAAAAGAATGGGAAGATATGCATCTGCATAGATTTTTAGGATATTAACAAAGCTTATCCCAAGGATGACTTCCTGTTACCATCCATTGATGTTATTGTTGATGCAACAAATGGATTTGAACCGTTGTCCTCATGGATGGGTTCTTAGGGTATAATCGATTAAAATATCTAAACAGATCAAGCCAAAATTACATTCATAACTCCCCTCGGGAACTTATTTCTATGTAGTCATGTCATTCACCTTAAGAACACCGGTGCTACGTATCATCGCAATGACATACATAGTCCACAATATTATACATAAAATTGTGGAATCCTATGTGGATGACTTATTGGCCAAGGCCAAGAAGCATTGTGATCATCTAGAAGTATTCTGTATCATCCTTTCACGATTAATTGAATATGGCATCACATTAAACCTAGAGAAGTGCATGTTTGGTGTGACAGGAGGAAAACTTCTGGGCTACATTATATCTTCACGAGGAATCGATGTCGATCCAGCAAAAATCCAGGCTATTCTCGAAATGATTCCACCATCAGACAATTATGGAATCAGGTCATTTCTTGGGAAACTCGGTGCAATCCGGAGGTTCATCCCGGATTTAAGTTTTTCCATTCATCCAATCAACAATCTATTAAAAAATATTATAGCATTGATTGGACTGAAGAATGCAACGAGGCCTTTGAAGTAGTTAAATTCTTCTTATTTTCTCCACCCACGCTAATGCCTCCCAAACCAGACCACCCTTTGATCCTATACTCATGAGCCACTCATGTCTCGCTAGCCTGCATGCTAGCTCAAGAAGACAATGATAAATGAGAATGTGCGGTCTATTTCATTAGCCGAATGTTGCTCGATTATGAAACACATTATACATAGGCAGAGAGAGAATGCCTTGCCATAGTCTTTACAACAAAACGTTTAAGACATTACATGTTAAACCAAGAAACAAGGGTCATTATAAAGACAGATCATTTATGAACATTCCTCATGCAAGGGTCTTTATCTAAAAAGGTTAGGCATTTCATAACCTTAATGGGAAAATTTGAGTTAACATTTATAAACCAAAAATCCATTAAGGGACAAATCATTATAGACTGGTTAGCCGACAATCCATTAGATGGAGGCGATATGGTAAATCTGGACTTTCCTGATGAGTGTCTATACTTTGTCGAAACCAGGCCCCCCATCTCTACATGTCCCTGGTACATTGATATCATCAATTTTATCATGGACCACACATACCCGGAAAGTGCCACATCACAACAAAGAAGGTGGTTGTGCATTATCACCGCTAAATATGCTGTTTTAGAACAAGTACTCTATCATAAAGCCTTCAACAGTATGCTTCTAAGATGCGTCAACATGGAAGAATCCAAGAAGATTCTTTATGAATCCCACATTGGGATATGTGGAGGCCACTTTGGTGGTCACGCCACTGCTTGAAAAATACATCGATGGGCTATTTTTGGCCCACTCTTGAACATGACATAGTAGAGTTTGTATGTAAGTGCCACAAATGCCAAGAATTCTCTCATGAGATTCACATGCCAACACAATCCCTACAACCAATAGCAACCCCGTGGCCCTTCTCCATGTGGGGTCTAGACTTGATAGGGAAATTCTCTCCCTCATCAACCGATGGCCATAATTTTATAATTACAACCATGGAATATTTTACCAAATGGGTAGAGGCCATGCCTCTCACCACCATACCAGTTTGGTAATTGCCAAATTCATTCTAAACCAAATCATTTGCAGGTATGGTGTCCCACAAGTCATTATCTCAGATAATGGCACATCCTTTAAAAATGATGAGGTCTGTGAATTATGTAACAAATTCAAAATAAACCATCACATGGCCTCTCTTTACTTCCCTCAAGCCAATGGGAAAGTTGAAGCAACAAACAAAAAATTAAAGGCTATTCTCCTCAAAACAGTCAAGGAGAACAAGTGAGATTGGCATTTAAAACTATATCCATCCTTTGGGCCCATCAAACCTCAATAAAAACACCGATAGGAGTAACCCATTTTTCGTTGGTATTCAGGGTAGAAGCAATTCTCCCGCTTGAGGTTGAAATACCCAATATCCACATCTCATTACAAGGGATTTTGGATGAAGAAGCTTACAGGGAGGCACACCTCTCTCAACTGGAAAGCCTTGATGAGGCCAAAGCAAATGCCGAACAACGTCACAGAGCCTATGCCGACTAGATGTGCCAAAGCAAGATAACAACAAAAAAGTCTATGAGCGACAAATATATGAGGGAGATCTAGTTCTAAGACTAGACAACTGGATTGATAAGAAAACCAATGAAGGAAGTTCTAGCCCAAGTGGTTGGGCCCATACTGAGTCATGAAAGACTACGAAAATGGTGCGTATCTCTTATGCACACTAGAAGGTGAGGAATTCAATGAAACTATCAATTCCTTGCATCTTAAATAGTTTTACGCATGAGACATTGGAATCACCACTTGTACATTATAGCTACCTACATTGCATTAGTCATCTTGTTGTTTCATTTTGTCCACTCATTTCGTAAAAATTGTAGTCAAGGAACTTACTCTTAAGCAATCTTTTACAAATTTCTGAAAATATTGGCAAAAGCATTCAAATCACATCTCTTCAAACATCATCAAGTAATTTCAAATCTTCTCATCAAGTTTGACAGACAAGTATTGATGAAAACCATGCCAAGGCCTGCATACTTGGTTTTTCTCTTTCTTTCCACTAGGTGAAGTTGTCCTTACCTACGGTCTGTTCTAGAAGCTTCTTGGTGTCACATCTATCCCTCTAAAATCTCTTTGAAAGAAAGGATATCCCAAATTCAAATAAAATCAAAAGTGCCAAGCAAACAGAATATTTTATTTTACACACTTCTTTGCCCCACCAACCTTCGGTGATAAGCCCACATCTCTTACCAGTGGTGTGAGGTTGGGAAAGGAAAGAAGTGCCCTTACTCGCCTATATCCTGCCTTTGGTGACAAACCCATGCTTCTTACTAGTGGCATGAGGCAAGGTGTGGGGGGTCCATTCACACAATTTAACAAATCTTGGTATTCTAGAAATACAAATCAAATTATATTAAGAAGAAAAAAATGTCCAAATTCCAAATAGATCAAATCCTCAAAACCAGATTTTGTCAACCGGGTTGCCATTTATAAATCTAAGTCTAGATAAAATAGAAAGTAAGTGGCTCTTGAGCTTGGTGGTAGTTCTGAGTAGGGTAGGTGTGTAGGTATAAAGTTTGGTTTCTGATACTGATTTTTCTGTCTCTCATCATTCCATTCAGTCAAATCATACAATTTGTGCCCTTCCCAACTCTTGGTGTAGAGCCCTCGCATCTTACTGGTTGCGTGGAGTTGGGAATGGGGCAAGTTCATCTCTTTATCACTATATATTCATCATGTTTTGCCAACATAAGAAGAAATCATAGACATTTCCCAAAGAGGTCGAAAGTTCAAATACTACAATGTGTTTGTATCATCTCATATCAGCATTTGCAAAAAGAAATAAAAAGAGAAGAATTATGTTTAGTATTTGCTATCATTTGTCATTCACCACATACATTCTGAAAAGCATGAAAACAAATACTCTAAAAACATCTAGCATACATATGGAAACGAGTCACAAAATTCTAGGCACCAAGAGTCTAGATCCAAAGATATATATATATATATATATATATATATATATATATATATATATATATCAAGTTTTATATACAATGCCATCATGCACTAGGCATGGTCAAAATGCTCAATGAGCCCGAAAAGTACAAAAACACTCATATAAATATCCGACAAAACACTACAAAAATGGCCTCTCAACCCCTATGGGATCCCTCAGAGGGCGCACGACCACGTCTAGGACTCGCTACGCTAGCACTCCGAATGTACTAAGGGCTCACAGTCACGACCAGTAGCTACCGTCTCACTATGAGAATGACTCCTCCTCATCAAGCACTTGGCCATCCTATATCCAGCTACCTCAGCATAGAGAGAAGTCATGATCCTTGCCACCTACCAGACAGGGGAAAAAACATCGGTATGCCTACCACTGCTTTGAAGGCTCTCCCACATCCTTAGAAATCTCAGCCCGAGTCTTCTTCAAGGGGAGAAACAAGGTATCCGCACATACTCGGTGAATCAAGTCTCACCACTCATCAGAAGTCGCTGCAAATAAAGGAGAAAACAAGTTAGAAAACTATCAAAAATAAAACCAAGAATAAACGAAACAACAAAAGGAAATAACAACTAAACAATTCTAAAGAAAAGTTGAGAAAGGAGTAGTAACTCACTCGTATCTCTAGGCCTTCAGGAAGGGTCTCTAGGACCCACGCTTGCCACTGATGCTGCCGCTGACTGTCATCCCTCTCCCACATCTAGAGAAATGTGACAACCTACAATGGACTCACCATCTCCCCCTAAATCCTGAGAGGGAAAATCCTCTGAAATTAGAGTCACCCTCTCTACACTCCGCTCCACCCTCTTGGCCCATAGGATATCCTAAGTGTCATGCCACTTGGAATCACTATCATCCTCCCCACCTATCCCTCTAGTCTCCGTCTCCTCTGTCTCTCCCCTAGTGAGATCCTTAGACTCAGATTCCACATCAATGGGCTCATCACTGCTATAGGTAGGACTGATGGCAATCCGAAGTAAAGGTACCCGAGGAGCATTGGCTACCCCTCGAGCACGAACCACCCTCCTAGCTACGATGGGGACACCAGGAGTAACAATAGTCCAACCCCAGCCTCTAAGACCTCCCCGAGCCTCACAAACAGATCTATACACTAGCCCCACTGGAGGAAACATGTCAATGTATGGGAGGACAAACTCTGTGGTACTTTGTTAAAGGGGTGGATCTCTAACTTTCCCGTCCTATCTACCAGCTGACTGGTAGTGTGGCAAGAAATCAATGTAACAATCTCCTCTCCCCACAACCCTACCATGGCCTGATAAGGAGTAGCCTCCATATCTCGTAATAGTCAAAGAGGCCACTGGCTAGTGAGGCACTCTAAGAACGGTCATCCCTATCCACCTCGCTGCCCTGATAGCCCTAGGATCCTCTGCCTCTACACCTCTCCCATACGGAGTGATGTGCTCATACACCCAACTCATGACAAGAGTGGGGTGGCTCAGTGACTGTCCCTGTAGTCTGACCACCCTATATAAATCATGGTAGGTGGTCCCGAGGATGTCTGCTCCCCAAGCGTAAACACGTCCATGGCCCTCAATCTGTGTAATGATGGGAGCCTAGCAATATAAGAGAGTGTCCCCTCCCTTGTCCCCAATCAATCTCAAAGAAAGGATGCCCATGATAGCCTTGTGAAGCACAGAATATAAGACTCTACAATGGAGCGGACCTTCACCCCCTTCTTCAACCCCATGGAAACAATGACATCCCCCATATAAGTGGCCCACTGAACCACCTGAGATCTCGACACTACTGTCTTGAGAGACAGCCACCTCCCAAGAATCGGGACCCCCAATATGTGATAAACATCCTCCAGGGTGATGGTCCACTCACCCCTAACTCCCGAAAATCGAAAGTGTTCCGATCTGCATCCCAATATGAAAACAAGTCACATAATATGTGACTAGCAGGTGTAACATGAGGGACCTGTGCAATCCTCCAAATGCCATCCCTCTGAAGAGTATCTCACTCTGCCTAAGTGAGTGCCTCTAACACTACTAGGAGCCAATCACACTCCCTCTCTCGGCTCCATCTGATGTACTCCTCCTTTACATACACCCAAAAACATGGAAAAAGAGTAAGTTAGTAACAAAATCCGATTAGAAAAGCTATCAAAAACATGTAAAAATGCTAAAAATGCAAAAACAAGTAAAGCATCTTTTTTTCATTCTGTTGTGAACCGCCACCCTGTGCAGAGAGAGCTTCCATAACCACCGCCTTCTAGGGCAGCGGTCCCATAACCGCCACCCTGCACAGGATGGCGGTCCTATCCCGAACCTACGAACAGCTCAAAGCCCTAAAAATGCCTAAAAACAAGCAAAATACACTATTTTAACTAAAATAAAGACCTACCCTATGGGCACCCCCCCTAGAGACTCATTTAAAACTAGTATTTTCAAAAATACCCCCCAAGACAAAGATTTTATCATTTTTACATTTTAGGTCCAAAAATAATAAATTGAGAAGAACTAACCTGAGACTTCGTGGGTCAATGTTCCGCTCTCGGAGGCATGATCACTATCTCACCATGAATGTTTTGACTATACTCTCATCGAAAACCATCACCATGGGTCCCAGAGCTCAAAAACTATCAAATCAATCCGTGCAAATGAATAGTAAAATGAGTTCGTTTTATATATATAGCTTTCTAAAATTAATTTTGAATGTCTTTCACAGGGTTGGAGCATTGACGGAGGTAAGTTCTAAACCCCACACAGATGGTAAGTCCTCATTTCATATCAATTTAGTTTTATTTCTTGATTTATTTTATCTATCTGCACTTGAGTCCCCTTTTTATCTTGCAGATAGCGGGATTTTGGATGGTGACTTTCCGACACATGGGCGTGTCAGGTATAACCCCTAACTCCCCATTTCAGGACTGCCATACTCGGACCGACCATTTTATGCCTCTTCATGGCTAAGATGCTTCTCTGAGGGGGAAATATGTACGTACCCAAAATTATAGGGTACTACACCACCGAAAGATGTTACACATGCCCCAATGATGATACAGGTCTCCTCGCAAGGTGTTCGGGATCCAGAAAAGCTCGCCAAGTATACGTTTGTATCCCGTATGCCTCACCCGGCCTCCATGTGCTTTATTCTACCCTCTTCCCCCTTTATTCTTGCATTTTGGTCTTAAGTGACAAGACCACTACCCTGCCTGGGTGGCGGTCCCGTATCCGTCGCCCGCACATGGCGGTGGTCTTGTTCACATTTTCCAAAAAGTTCTGACGATTGCGTCAAACGTAAATTTTCAATTTCTATCCACTTTCTTCAGCTACTTTGCTTTACATTTATGTTTTGGCCGCCCTATGAATAGTGTTTTCACTTTGTTTAATGGTAAAAGAGTTCAATTCCAAGTTACCTTCTAGTGAATGCATTTGCTATAAATAGCCAACTTGTTTTCAAAAAGAAGGCCCCTCTCCTCTATTTAATCATTCAGGATTTTGAGTTTCTTGCTTAGAATTCCAATAGTTTCATGTTTTGCATCCATTTTTGCTCTTCCTTTGTTGTTTAGAGGTCATTCAATCTTCTTGTTTCATTCTTGCTTCATTGTTATTCCATACAAGTCAGTTTAGAATAAGATAGTTTCATTCTTAGATTGGAGTCCATTCAAAGTTATAGGTTTTATTTAATTAAAAGGATAGTTTCTAAAATTCTCAATGCATTTGTGTTATATTCCCACAATAAATCCCGTTAGGAATTGCATAGTCAAGCTCTATTCAATTGCACTATCTCTCTCTTACTCGCATTGTATTTGGTCTATATCCAAAGCTGTCATTGTTTGAGTGCCTTATTCTGCTGATGCTATCATGTACATGCTTTTTCTAGATTCAAGAGAACACGAAGGAATGAGGAGATCACACTAAGGGGACAAAGTCACACACAACTGGATTTACCACTGTTCTATAAATGCCAGGTTTGAGCTATCAAAGTTCTAGTTACAACGTATCAAATAGAGTAGTGAATTATTTTATTTCAAAAGCTCGCTCTCGATATCGCCAGGGAAGCTATGGGGATTGATAGTTTCTGAGAAACTATGATTCATTCCTCACTTCTGAGGTAGAATCAAGAGTCTTTCAATTTAAAATAATTAGTTGCTTAGATATTTAGGATAAATTCACAACTGCATAGGAAAATAGCCACACCAGTCGTTTTGTTTGTTTTAATTCTGTTACTAGATTAGTTGTCCATTTTCTAAATATATTAGAATAGCTGCTCTTTAATTTCGTTAAAATACTTCATCGAAAATACAAAAATAAAAGAATACATGCATAGTGTAGATACATCTTTCATAATTATTTTATTAATTTTAGTTAAAAGTTGAATCATTTTGCATGACAATCACGGGACCTAGAGAGCCCAGAGAATACATATTTGAACCAATAGTACCTCAACCAAATCTACCCACAACATTAGCTGATATAGATCAAGACCTTAGGATATAGGTCTTTCGAGAAATGGAAAACCTACAAGCAATTAGTGAACAACTGAGAGGGTTAAATATCGAAGATGACAAGGCATACACATTTTGGTCAAATCATCCTAACTATAGACTACCTTGATAGAATATTTGTATGACTATACAAGGACTTGAAAGAGAACAAGTATTTGGTTGTGATCCTTTAGTTCCACAACCTAATGTAAGAGACCTCCTCATTGACATAGATACTAGCTTATGCATTCAAGTTGCTAGAACACCTATAAGGTATTTTGAGAAAATTACACAACTTCTAGTTCTAAACATAGAGGTTGAAAAGGTGTATGATTACTGGATAGTCGGAAGAAGGGATTAATTCTTCACATGACCATAGCGAGTTCACAACAACCACGGATTCATAGTTGTGATCCCCAGTCCCATAACCCAACGGGCCTATAAGTCGCTTAAGTATTGACACCGGTTTATGAATGCTTTGGTATTTAGATTCTCACCACTCCCACCGGATATCATAACGTAATTCTCCTTACTAAACACAACAACCAATCAAGCTAAATATTTTTGGACTAGACCAGAGAATCATCCATAAAACCCCAAAGAATCCACTACACCTCCCATCACCATTTTCATGACCTTGTCTAGAAATATACACGAAGCTCCCACAGGTCACTTCCCATGTATCCAACAACCAATAAACAGGATCTCAAAGATAGCTCGACATTGATTGGAGCCTCTAGATAGCTATTATATCTGAACGATCCATTACACCAATTTAGGTTAGGAGCGCCTTCTTTTCCTTAGATTCATAGATTCCATTATTGCGTATTGAGGATATAAGATTACCCAATTAGTTTTTCTGTATCCATATATATTCCACATTCACCGGCCATCTCGGCACGACCTCGAGAGGTCGTACAAGGAAGAGGTACTTGTAGATTCCCATGCTTACATGTCACTTTTCCATCATACAATTATCTAATTATATTTTGAGCTTAACATTTGCTAGCTTATGACACAACATAATATTTGGATCTTAGAAGCCTCTAGGTTTTAGTAAAAGAAAGTAAGATATTATAAGCTTAGCGGTGGTTATGTTATGCCAAAACATAATAATACGATCTTAGTGAATACTGGTATTAATAGCTTAGCGGCCGCTAGGTTATGCCACAACATATTATTTAGGTATTCAATTCACTAGGTTATGTATCACAAACATGATATGTATCACAAAGAAGATGTGAAAAATATGTGTTTAAATTAGTTGAATTTATCGTATGATTTTAAGATTTTAAATTAAGATATTTCGAGCTTAGCGCCCGCTAGGTTATGCTACCACATACTCATTGGAACCTAGTGGTGGTTAGGATTTAATAAACTAAATTAAGGTATTAAAAGCTTAATGGCCACTAGGTTATGCAACAACATATTATTTTGGTATTGAATTCATTAGGTTATGTATCGAAAACATGATATGTATCATAAAGAAGATGCAAACAATATTTGTTTAAATTAGTTGAATTTATTGTATGATGTTAATATTTTAAATTAATATATTTCAAACTTAGCGCCCACTAGGTTATGCTACCACATAATCATTGTAACCTAGTGGTGGTTATGATTTAATAAACTAAATTAAGGTATTAAGAGCTTAGCGTTAGCTAGGTTATGAAACAAAATATTATTTGGGTATTCAATTCACTAGGTTATGTATCGCAAAAAAATGATATGTATCGCAAAGAAGATGCAAAAAAATTGTTTAAATTAGTTGAATTTATCATATGATTTTAATTTTTTAAATTAATATATTTTGAGCTTAGCGCCCGCTAGGTTATGCTACCACATACTCGTTGGAACCTAGTGGTGGTTAGGATTTAATAAACTAAATTAAGGTATTAAGATCTTAGCGGTTGCTAGCTTATGCAACAACATATTATTTGGGTATTGAATTCATTAGGTTATGTATCACAAACATGATATGTATATAAAAGAAGATGCAAACAATATGTTTTTAAATTAGTTGAATTTATCGTATGATTTTAAGATTGTAAATTAAGATATTTCACGCTTAGTGCCTTAGGTTATTCTACCACATAATCATTGGAACCTAGTGGTAGTTAGGATTTACTAAAATAAATTAAGGTATTAAGAGCTTAGTGGCTGCTAGGTTATGCCACAACATAGTATTTGGGTATTCAATTTACTAGCTTATGTATCACAAACATTATATGTATCGTAAATAATATTTATATAAATTAGTTGAATTCATTCTATGATTTTAAGATTTTAAACTAGGATATTTCGATGATAAGTCTTCAAAAAAGTACATGAGGAACCATTCCATGATAAGTCTTCTAGAAGTGGACTCTCATGATGATTACACTCATAAATAGTTCTTATATCTATACACTTCGCTATATAGATAGCCATTCTAGACCTTAATCAAAAACTAAAGAAAAATGCATCTAGGAAAGATTATTCTGTTCGACCTCTCGAATCCACCTTGTCGATGATCTTGAAATATGTGTCCCCTTTACTATGATCAGAGGAGGAGGAAGAATCGACACATCATTCTGACATTTTCACTTTAGCACCAACAGGGAGTTCTATACCTTGATTTTCCACAACTACCTCTAGACCACATGAAATTGTCTTTATCCCCTACGTCAAGGCATGAACATGATACTGAAGGATAACTAGATGCTCTTCCAAATTCTCATTCTCCTTATGCAAGATAAACTTACCCGAAGAGTTAGAAAATATGTTTTCCACACTCAACCCTTGTGCCATGTCAAAAATGTTCCTCCGCCATTTAGATCGGTGCAGTCAAACATTAAATCTTATGCATGCTCTCACAAATATCACCGTCATCTTCTTCTTCAAATTGCTCTGTGAGAAACTAGACCTTCTTGAGATAATTATGCATACTTATGTTCCGAATTTTCTTATCCATCAAAGAATTAAATGATTCCCTATCATCCTTTCCTATCATAGCTCTCCTCCTCTTCCTGTTAGGACTACACTCCATGTCACCCAAGAAACCACCAATACCCCTGTCACCTTTTTAGAGAGATAGGAAGCATAACGACCAAAAATGAAAAGAGGAAAGGGGTAGTGAAATGTCCAACTAGCCTAGAGATATAAATCCACCAAAGGCACAACACATGAAAGGAAGTCGGTGACGGCATCAAAGATCATTGATTAGACTCTCTAATCATGAATATCATGCTTCCCATTAAAACTTTTAAATGCCCAACGACATCTTACATCTCGTATAACCCTTAATCGATTATGTCTATCACACGAATGCAATATATCAATGTCATAAATGACCATTAAAGCCACATATGTCATATCCTCTTGTCACCACCAAAAAATGTTACCCTCGAATAATCTTACATTTTTATTAAAATCTTATCATTCGCTATGTTTTGACAAATTAAAGTAAACTATTTTGAGCTTATCAAACTCTAAGTTAATCAACCAAAGTTAAATTTGGAGAAATGTATAGCAATTAAGATCCGTATAAATTAGTCAAATTTATTATATGATTTTAAGATTTCAAATTAAGATATTTTTAGCATAGCACCCACTAGTTTATGCCACAAAAAAATCTTTGCATCCTATCGGTGGTTAGGATTTAATAAATTGAATTCAAATATTTTCAACTTAATGGCCTCTAGGTTATGCCAAAACATAATATTTGGATCTTAGCAGAGTCTCTAGGTTTCAACAAAAGAAAGTAAGAACTTAATAATATAATATTTTGATCTAATAAGTCAATATTATTTAATAAAATAAAGAAAGACATTGACTTTGGAGATCTTTATAGCAATCAAAACCAGATTTAAATTAGTTGAATTTTTTTGTATGGATTTATGATCCGGAATTGAGATATTTCGAACTTAGCACTGCTAGGTTATGCCACCACATAATATTTGGAGATCACAATGGTTTCGAGATACTTTGAGCTTAACAGCCACTATCATATGCCACAACATATTATTTGGAGATTGAATTTACTAGGGTTCATTAATTTATAGTTATGATATTTTACAATAGTTATCAAATTACAGGAATATATTTATAACTTATCTCACACTAGTTTAAACAACGACATAATATATGGAGGTTACGGTCGATAGGATTAAACAAATTAAATTAACATATTTTGAACTAAGCGGAGACTAGGTACTTCCATAATATATTATTTCTAGTGTACTGGTTGTTATCATTTAACATGTTACTGAATGATATTTTGATCTTAGCGTCTCTAGATCATGACACAACATAATATTTTGTACTTAGTGCTCACTAGGTTAAAAAAACAAGAAATAATATATTATTAGCTTTTTTGCCAATGGGCTACACCAAATCATAATATTGGGATCTTAATGGTGACTGGATTTAACAAATTTGAATCAACATAGTTTGATCTTAGCAGCCGCTAGGTACTTTAACAATATATTATTTTGAGCTCAAAAGATGTCGATTAACAAAAAAGGAAATATTTTTTTATCTTTTTGGTCACTAGGTTTTTCCATAACATGAGAATAAAAGATGAGTGAGTTGTTCACTCATTATAGGTTGAATGGTTATAGCTATCTCGTTATATAAGAGAAGTTATGCTATATATATGTGATGTCTAAGTAATTAAACATATCATAGAATTATTGTTCATTAAAATCATAGATGAAGATGTTTTTTTAATTTCCTAGTGATAATTCCAAATGGCTTGATTACCCCATTGACGACAAATTATGTATCTTAAATTCGTAGCAGCCTTTGTCTTCAACCCTATAGATTCTCATTCAATATTTCCATATAATGTGATTGATTTCATCACTAGGGTTTAATAAATAATTAAGATATTTTACATCATCTAACAAATTAGAGACAAATATTCATAAATTTTCTTATTCTAAACTCACAATATAATATTTCGAGCTTACTTTTTGCTAGCACCCAACTAATAAGAGAATTATATTTTGATATTATAAAACGGTACATTATGCCACACCAGAAAATTTTGGAGCTTAGTGGTCACAAGGTTTTATCAAAATAAAGTAGGATACTATGATTTGAGAAGCCACTAGGTTATACCAAGACATAAAAGTTTAGAACATAATGACCTTAAGGATGTAAGAAATCTCGTTAAGATATTAGGATCTTAGTCACGACAACGATATGTCAAAACATAAAACTATTTGGAATTAGACTAAAAGTGGGTTTTCCCAAATGACCTACATACTTGCACAAAAAAAATCCCTCACGGCCGAGATATTACGGTGAAAAAGAAGAGAATAATCCTATATACATCAAAAAACAAAAAACCAAAAAGTCCCAAACTAAAAAAAGCCAAATTACATTTTATGGATATTCATGAGAGTAGTTGCTTAATCCTTAGCATCTGTAGTAGGGTTTTCTTCAACCAGCACGTCCACTAACTTAATGTGTTCCAGCAATTCTTCATTGATTTTCATCCCGGTCATTTCCATGTTAATTTTCCATTCCTTGATAGCGAGATACCGATTGTAACATAATCTTCAATAGCCTCATGTGGATCAGGAGAGATCTTCTCTAAATGCTCCTTGTGTTTTGCAGGCTGCCATGTAGAGCCCATTTTCTCTTATAAAGGATAATTAGGGTAAAATGAGGAGATATCCCGTAACACATCTAGAATTTTTAATTCCATGCTAACTTCCATGTAAAAGGAGGGGAGAAGCTACACATGCTTCGTGATAACGTGAGGTGATTCGGTTTTAGCCATTCAATGTCCGAGGAGAGCGAGAGGGAGAATCTAGATAATCATTTCCAAAGATGGAGTGGAAGTAGATGTCGGGTCCAAAATTGGTTTAGATACCTTAGGAAACTACTTGAGGGGCATGAAGGGTTAAGATCCACTAGAGAAGATGATGGAGACACAAGAGTGAAAGAACGGGGAAACCACTAGACCACTTTGGCTAATGTTCATGATATCTAAATTGAAGTTGGAAGGGAGACGAAGGCAGCGACGAAGGAGAAATAAAGAGGGAGTTGGTTGTGAAAGAGGAGGGGGGACACGAATCTACTTTCCTGGATTAGAGGGGAAGTGTGATATTTCTTTTTTGGAAGTTGTCATTTTAAAAAGAAAATACAAACAATTTCCTTGGTGTAGGAAAGGACCTTCATCTTCTCTAGCTAGTTTAAGGGACCTCTCGTGTGACTAAAAAGAAAATCCATAATGTTTACCTTCCGATCATGTCAAAGATGCACAAGTAGAAAAATACAAGGTTCATAAATCACTTTTTAGTGTCACACCAACATGAATTACATCCTTAATTTCTCAAAGAACCCTATCACAAGGTTGTTGAATCGAGTCCTATTCATAGCTCGAGTGATACATTGTCATATTTTCACATGGATATAAGAACTCATCCATCTCCTCCTGAAGTGAACATTTAAAATAAATGTCTCACTCCACAGGGATCCTCATCGCAACCACAATGGACTTTGTCAAAATAAAAAAATTCCTCTTGCCCACTTTAGGTTGTCCTTTCTTCTTAGTTGTCACACACACATTGTTGGTCACTCAGACAAAGTGACCAAACAATATTTCCATAAATGACATAACACCACCATCATGAAAAATATTCCATACTACCGAGTTGGCCTCGACCTCTTAATAGGAAGAAGGCTCAATGCATTTTATAGGCGACACCAATAGTGAATAGGGCTATTGTGGTAGTGATTAACAAAGGCTGGATATAGACAATACTTAAATAGAGATGTCAAGCACCTTCATTCCAATATTTAACACATGTCTACAAGCTTTCTAATTGAAATCTGACATAATTAGTAATATTCATTAATATTTTCCACCCATCACACGAATGTAATCTATGAATGCCAAAAATTCCCAAAAAACCCACAAATGTCATATCCTCTTGCCACTACCAAAGAGGTTATGCCTCAACATAACCTAATAAATTTTATTGTAATTTTAGTTAATGTTCAGCCAACCACAACATTAATTAGTTAATGTTCTTGTAATTACTGCATTTAGTGGAGGTTGAAGGTTTGAATGTTAGCGATATTAGATGTATTTAGTTAATATATATTGTAAAAGCAAGGTGAAATAACTATAATTTCTAGACATTATTTCATACTTATAGATTATCAGACAACAAATCATAAAGCAATATGTTATTATAATTTCTTTATTGACACATCTATTTGTTACATTTAGGTTCTCCAAGGTTATTCATTCTACACATGGAAATGAAGTGGGTGAGCACAAAGATGCTTCAGGGAGCACAAGAAACACTTGTGATGGGAATTTGTTTGTGAAATTTGGTGAGGTGATTTAAAAGAACACTTTGTTTGAATGGAATGAGATGGAGATGTTGTTGCCTTCGAAAAAAATACATCCCCGTGATTCCTCTCCATCTTGGGGTTTGATGTTTTCAACAGAGAGAGAGAGTGTTTAGTTTAGAGAAAGAAAAATTTAAATGTAGATACAATTACATGTACATGGAAAGAATAATATGCTTATTGGGTTTGTGTTCTCTTATAGTACAATTACATTCACAATTATAGGTATAATTATAGGTACATGACAAGAATAATATGCCTTTTCATCTTTTAACTAGCCTCGTGGATGTTTAAAGTTCTTTTTATATTTAACTCTTACGTGACTTCAGATTGGTGTGGGTATATATATTTTCTTGAATCAATATTGTTTTATCACGGTATAGTCGGTAGTTGGTTGTTTATATTACTTTAAGTGTAATGGTCACTTTCATTTAACAATTTACTGAATGATATTTTGAACTTAGTGTACACTAGCCTATGACACAACATAATATTTGTATATTAGTGGTCTCAAGGTTTTGAAAAAATGAAGTGAGATATTATTTTGATTTCATGGTCACTTGGATTTAAAAAAATTAAATCAACCTAGTTTGAGCTTGGCGGCCGAATGTATTTAAAGAATATAATATTTCTGAGCTAAAGATTCACTATCATTTTACAAGCTAAAGAAAGACATATTGAGTTTAGTTTCCGCTTAGTATATCTAGTGTTAATCTTGTAATGAACTTCCACCTGGTTGGAGGATTGAATTTATATAACAAAAAAGGGTATAATAGTTTGGGATTGAAGTGAAATTTATAACCTATTTTTTAAATTTGTTACTACTCGAAGAGAAGAGTGACTAGCGTCGTGGATGTTAAAAGTTCTTCTTATTGGAAGGATTGAAAGATTTGTTAATTACTACAAAATGCCTTTTATGTTGTACTTATAATATGTTGTTGTTTGAATGAAAAATATTGAACATGTTTCTAAAATAGTCTAATGTCTTTTAAACGTCCTAGATCAATTGTTTTCACAAAAACACTTTGCTTACATGCATTGATGGAGATCAATGACTACAATGCTTAAGTATAACACGTGACATATCGGTTATTAGACCAAACACATTTATTTTCAAAACATATGTTGTCTTGCGCAAAGAATTCGGAGGAAAAATTGACTATGGATTTACTCCCCAAGGTTAACAAGATGAATAATGCTTTCCTTAATTGGAATTGAATTGTAAAGATTGGAGGACAAATTTTTTTATTTATTTGAAAGATGTGTTACTTACTACAAATTACCTTTTATATTGTACTTATAATATGTTGTTGTTCGAATGAAAAATATTGAACACGTTTCTAAAATAATTTGATGTATTTTAAACATCTTATATCAATTGTTTTCATATAAATGTTTTTCCTACATACATTTATGGAGATAAATGAATATAATGCTCAAGTATAACAGCTCATATATCAGTTCTTGAACCAAACATATTCATTTTTTGAACATATGTTGTCTTGAAAAAGATTTGTAGAGGAAATATTTGATTAAGGATTTACTCACCAATGTCAACTTGTTTTTTTGGTTAGTTGTTCAAAACAATATTTTAACCCTTTGTAATGTGAGAAAGGATACAATTAATAATTTGACCATAAGAAATATCCTTAAAGATAATAAATAAAATTTTCTGAAAGATTTTGATAAACGTAATTATTCATACCCCTAGAAAGGGTAATAAATGTTCCAATTATCTTGCCAAACCTGGGGGCTAAAGGTAGTAATTTTAAAGTGTGTGGGAGGGGAGATGATATCACTAATGTTAATAATCTCATTAATAGAATTAATTTATGATGTTTTGATGGAATTTTTCCCTCATTGGGATGTCATCATTATATTTATGGTTAGTAGGACCCTTTACACATGCAAGATATATGGTAGGATTTGTATTAATTTGGATCTTACGATTCATTTTAGCCATTGTTTCTTCCATTTTCAATATCACTTGACTAAAACCATGTGAGGTGATCATTCGAGAACTTAGCCCATGAGCTATGGTGCCCAGAAGGAAAACTCCTCCTTGTGGCACATTCTAAAAATAAGGGGGTTAGGAATTTCATCTCAAAAATCATGAGGTCTGATCCTTATCTTGCACCTGGAGTTTGGTCGGGCATGGAACAATGGCAAAAGATGGTGATCTACAACATGGAAATTCAGGTTTTAGAGGATTTGATAACATAGGTGACTGGAATAGAGATGGAGGGATTAAATATATTCAAAGACCACACTAGACGTAAACACAAAATTGAGATTTTATTCCATGGTAAAGTAATGGTTTACTTGCTAGTAGACAATATAGCTAGATTATGTATCCCTGATATTTGAAATATGGTCTTCCTCCACCTTATGAGTTGCATTACTCTTGAAGTGAATTATAGAAAGATATTTATCCACCATTTTACTATGTTTAATATGTTTAGGCATAATATTGCTATGAGCCTCCTTGTTCTTGTTTATGTCACTCTATGCATCGGTAAATGATTTTCAACAGGAAATATTGATACCACGATACATCATGGACTATTTTTTTACTTTTTAAGAATGGTAAACCGATGGTGGAAAAGGAATTAGATCCCGAATCTAGGGATTCAAATGAAAATTGTAATCTTGTAGACCATATGAACAAACTGAGAAGAAAGAAGATTAAGACACCTCAAGGGAAGGGAAATATTTAAACTAGGGCTGCATGTTATCCGATTGATACAAAAGGGGAATTGTCTAAAGGTAAAGAGAGAGAAAAGATGGGTTGGAATGTGGATTTTGATAAAATTTCTCTCAGGGTGAGTCAGGTGGAAATGGATATGGAGGCCTTAGGTGAAGTTGTAACGGATATTGGAAATAGTGTCATGCATTGCATCGATGCCTCTAAGAAATTTTTCATCACCCAAAACTCTCTCACGGCCAATATGGCAGAGATCAAAAGTTTGGTTTTAGAGTTGCGAGGGCATGTGGTCAAGCTAAAGCAGGACGCAAAGTTCATAGGTATAATCTCCACCTCAATATTTCTACGGTGAGGAAGAGCGGAGTTGAATATGACATCCCTATCATGAGCGAGAAGGATGATCATATGAAAGGACAGGAAGAGCATTAACCGGAGGAGTACAAACGTTTGAAGACTAAGTAGTCTGCGGCTCTTGGAGATTTTATTTGACTGCTTGTGGACTATATCATTTGCGATGTTTTCCCTCCATGTTTTGTGATTTTTCCTTGTATTGATCTATTGGATTGTAGTTTGGGATAATTTGTTTTAGCTGTTTTTTTCGTATCTTTTTGTTCACTCTTGGTGATGCTCACGAAGCATTCTATTGTAAGGTTTGTGCCTTAATCCTTGTAAAAATAGCCAATCATTATGTTCACATATATTTAATAAACCTTGTTAATAGTAATTTTTTAAAGAAATTTTAAATTAAACAATACATAGCATCAAGTTCATGCCTCATGGATGGGAGATGTGCTAGTTGTGCAATTATTTTCTTAGAATTATGATTTTTATTAAATATAATAAATAAAAGTTCAGAACAAGGCCTCATATTTGTCAAATCTATACTAACTAGAAAATAAAGAAAAATATAAATAAGTTTTGTAGTTAAAAATTTATTTAAATAAATTATAAACAGTAGAAAGTTGAAAAGTTATAGAATTTTTCTATTTTGATTGGTGGATTGAGGAGAAATTTTAAGTAATAATTTTTGAGCTTAACACCTACTAAGGTAACCTAATACTTCCACAATATAATATTTTGAGCTTATGGATCACTAGAATTTAACAAGTCAAAGAATATTAGTTTTAGCTTAGCGTTATAGCTTATGTGACACAATAGTAATTAGATATTATCGATCAATAGGAATTAACAAAATTAAGTAAGATATTGTCATCATGGAGTCTCTTAGGTTATGCCACAACAACAAATTTTGATGTTCAAAAACTATGTTCATTTTTTTATAAGGGTGAATATGGGGGTTTTGAAAGGACCTGCATCCTTTTACAAAAAGGTCCTTAAGGAAAAATATGACATTGAAGCATAGAAGAGATAAATCACGTAGGTAACAAAAGACAAAAAGCCATATAGCCATGACCCAAAAAGAGAAAAATTATATTTTGTGAAAAAATTTGAGGATAGCTGATGCTTCTATAGCAGAAGCATCTTAGAGTTTCCTTGTTCCTTGAATTATCCTTTAACAAATTTGTATTAGTTCTTTTGTTCTCCAAAATCTGTTTGGTTCTCCTACTCTTGCATCAATTTTTTTTTTTTCGCAAATAGGTCACCGTAATCCAACACCAACACATTGAATAACAACTCATTCTTAACATGAATATCATCTACAATATTGTCATTAACAATATCAATGTTGTCGTAGCCATTGAATTTTGCTTGAGTATGTGCGGCGGAGAACCATTTCGGACAACAATAAGGTGAAAAAATAGTATCAATTTTATAAAATACATCTTCTCTTCTATTTTTGCACACCACCATGACCATAAATCGATTCCGATATTCAATTTTTTATTATGCAAATTGAGCCACCATCCATACCACCAGGATTCTTTTTCAAGACACAACAAAACAAGTTCTTGGAAGGTGTTATGGGTTTTTAAAATTCTGCAAATCTTCCTCTCATGTTGTTACATATTAATCTGCGTCATTTCTCTATCAAGATGTGCTCCATTCCGTCCTCTTTCACTTCTATAAAAAAATTACTATATTATGAAATTATTTATTTGATAAAAAAACTACCTTCTATAAAATATTGAATAACAAAGTTTAATTATCTACAAAATCCCTCTATGGATATAAGCCCTAATCAACTATGGAAAATTTTAAATGGATATAAGCCCTAATCATCTATGGAAAATTTTGCATTAACAAAATTTTGTAATTTTGCATTAACAAAATTTTGTAATTTTGGAGGGACTGAAGGTGAGAATGCATACCAATTTTTGTGTAGAGGAAATCAAAACATTTCCAGAAATCGAGCACAAAATTTTTGACACTTGCCTTGGTGAGATTTTTATATTGATGAATAAGCTTATGTATTGACAAAGAGAATAGAAAGGCAAATGTTAAAAATATAAACTCAAAAATTGTCTACTTATAGTGATATGTAACTAACAAATCCAACCACCAATTTCATTAGCACATGAATTTAAGAGGGAACGCATATGATTTTACATTGCTTTTCATTAAATAGCTAATTAATGGCTAACAACAAATTACATGCTCCGAAAGGCACGCTTATTTTGAATGGATCGTGTACTTTTAAATGGAAAATTTAACATAGCTCGAATTAATGGCTAATTAATGTTGAGGCAATCAGTATAATAATTAGAATTTTTCCTTAAAAATGGTTATCATTAATACTACATTTGGTATTGTAAAGAATTAATGTAGGAATTTAATATTATAATTTTTATATCGTAAATAAAATCCCTTATATAATTCGGGTAAAATAAAGCTCTTAATTCTTGTGCTTGCACTTCGACGTGTGACTCTTGACTCTCGTTTAAACATTTTGGTTTATTATAGCCATAAGATATTTACAAATATTTTTAATAAACATCACACGCGAATTGTATACTTAATATTTAATTGTCAATTATTAACATAGATTTATATATAAATTATAAAAAAATTGCATCAATATATATTTAAAACTAATGAAATTTATACATAATAATTGGTATAAATAAACACTATTTTGTATTTTTGAAGAGCAATGTTGAAAAATTACCGTTAGCGATTTTTTTGTCAAGTGAGTTATCGCACTTAGTTGTGCGAATCAAGACTCGTACTTAGCGGTGTGAATCAAGACTTACACTTAGAAGTGCGACTCGATACTCACACTTAGAATTTCTAGTCGAGACTTGCACTTAAAGTGCGAGTTGAGAGATGTGTGACTCGATTCTTTCACTTAGACGTGTGACCAATCACACTTACAAGTGCAATCACTCATACTTATACACTACTTACAAAATTTATAAATGACAATTCCATATTTTTTAAACTATACTTAATATATAAGAATAATTTTTATATAAATGTATATAAATATTGATGGTCACCTTTTAAACATGTGAGTCACACATGCCAATTCTATAAAATATTTGAAAGTATGTTATGTCTAAAATCATGAAAAATGTCTAAACAATCGTCAAATTTAACACCATTCAAGGATGTTCAGGAAAGGATTTTCAACATTAACATTTATTGATTTGAATAAGGTATGCATGAATAGTTGTATATGTATGATGATATTAAGATTGATATTTGGCATAAGTGACAACAATCACTTACACACTATCTTGAAGTTAGCATCATTGTTGGTGTAGGTGGTATTTTCTTCACTTATGTATTGTTATTCCACCTCATCGGGTGAGTCATCTCACTTAGGTGGACATGGATATAGGTGTCATCTTAGTTATGAAAGATTCTCTTATAGAATCAGTCATATGTGTGTGTCATAGGAGTTACATTCCCATTTGGGAAAGTAACTCATCTTCTCTATTATGGAGGAATATTCTCTTACATGGGAGTTGCACATTCACTCCCCTATTTGTACTCACCTCCTTTGATCTATGATAAGCCAAGCCAAGCCAAGCCAACCATTCCATTATACTCCATTTTTGAATCTTGAGCTCTCATATGCATGCACATTGCTTTACAAAGGTTGCGTACTTTGATCTCACAACTCCTACACTTTGGTGAAGTGCGAACTATTCGATGCACATGAGTTCCTTCCACATCTTCGTCTTTCACTCCTTCTTGGTATCAAAGCTTAGGGGACCAGAATCACATTGCTCACCATTATTGCTCCACCGTGTAGTTGCTTGTGTAAGATCTCACTTTTGCATGTACTTTACTTGCATATTTTAAGATTCTTGTGGTTATTTTTCAGTAGTTTGTTTTGTGTGTTTCTTGTTGGTTTACATGTGATCGAGTCAAGGAAGAATACCAGTTTATTATGTTGAAGAGCCATTCTAACAGTTCACCATATACTCGTTGGTTGACAACTTACTTGGTTCGTGACTTGCCTTAATCGATGCTCTCTGCCTAGACAACTCATATAGTTGTTGCCTTATTATCATCTTAGGTCATTGAAACCTCGGGCTTTGGTTGGCATAACTTGTGGAATTATCCTTTACAATGTTCTCGGCCTTGGCCTAGTATTTTAGCCCACGGTTGAAATATCCTCACAATTGTTATCGGTGATATCATAGCACACAACTCAACGGTTTTATTTTTCCTAGCAACACGTGGTTCTACGCATTAGGTATTTTTTATCCATTATTGGACTGTTACACACCTCAGCACATGTAGTTTGAAACTGGTTCTGCTCTCTTCCCCCACTGTTACCTGATTCTTCTGGCACATGGAATCTATAGTGGGCTCATTGATCTGCTGCATGAAGAATGGGTGGGCTTACTTAACCATTCAATAGTTATAATAATCTCTACTCACTGGTTACGATTATTTGGCCTTCACCGTTTGTTATGTAGTCGACTAGTTTCTACTTCTCTCCAACGTCCTCGACAAGTGTTCTTCAAAGCATTTCACTACCATTCAACATTGAACCACTGTCTGACACATTGTCACCATGTGGCATTGAATCCTTGGATAGTTACACCTCTGCATGCTCAAACGTGTTCACACGAAGCTCCTCCAACTTCCTAGTTCGCCAATAGAGGTAGCTTCCAGTTGCATGCATCCATGCCTTGAAACACTAGCTTGGTTCCCTTTTATAATTGTTTGGCAGTCAAAATAATCCCTCCTTTTTAATGTTTTAAGGAAAAATGTTTATTTCATGGCATTGTAATAATTTTTGGTACCTATTTTTCTTGTATTATGTCCTTCATTTGTGTGTCGAAGACGGAGGGTGAGGTCCGGGGTTGGCAGGAGGCTAATCCCCCTCGCAAGAAAAAACAAACCCTTCTTAAAATTTGATTCCATTTCCAATGAGTACCCACATGACACCCTTTGCACCCATTTCGGGCACTTTTTAATCAATTTGCAAAGTTCATTGGCATTTTCCATCAGTTGTGGGAATTGTATTTTTGCTATAACTTTTGATTTGTTGCTCATTTTTTAGCGCTTCTTTAGTCAAAGTTACATGATTTCTCACACATTACGTGATGAAATTGTTAGTTTTGTAAATGCACTACTTTATAAAGTGCCACATTCTAGGGGGTTCACTAGTACTCTTGGGTTTTTACATGCAGACGCATTATCGGCCGAGTCCGACGTCTTTCTTTGTGCACCTTGCACTTCTTGCTTCGCATCATGGAGGGTGCTCTTTCTAGACTTGAGAATTGTAGGATCTCTTTACAACCTCCACCACTTCTCACCAGGAGAGGGAACTATTCATCTTGGCGTGCTTCTATGGAACATTACTTCGCTCACGAGGGTCTTTCACCCTTCTTACTTGGGCTAGTTCCTGCACCCACTGATCATCATCATCTAGAGGACTTCCTTGACACTTGTGACCATGTTTTTGGTCACTTGATGATGCATGTCTCTAGATATCTCTGGTTTCATGTGGTAGACTCAGATCCACCCCACCATGTCTAGAGCATTCTTCAATCCCTCTATGGAGACCCTTCACATACTACCACCATTGTTACTGTTGCTGATCCTATTGTCTCCTCTTCTTCGTGTGATGGCAGTTCTACTGACACAGACTCACTTGGTTCTACTTCTGATGACGAGGATTGTGCACCCAGTTCTGATGTCAAGAATACTACAGAGGACTCTTCTCCTCCTTCTCTCACTATTCCAGAGAATGTTGACACATCCCACATCTCATCAGATATCAAGAAATCTCCTATTCAGTATCACAAAGTCATCACACCCACCTCTTTTCCACCTTTAGTGTGCATGACACCTTCCACTCCTTTACCTTCATTGGATGAATCATACCTATCGAGATGTCACTCTTCTATTTGTTAAGCCCCCTCATTGGGTTGAGTATTTTTCGACCTTGGTCATCTTTTCATAGAGTACACTTGTGATGTACTACAGGGTTCCTCATCCATCTAAAGGTATTACTGAGAGGATTTCATCATCTCCATTGTCGGGAGCACCCCTTTTGGGACTCTAACCACTTCCACTTTTTGGAGACCTTCATTAATCCACCCTTTCTTGTGGATCCATTTTTTGTTGTGAGGGATGTTTTGTTGCCTTCACATCAGTTGGACATCCTTTCTACAAATGTTCCCCTTCTTCACTCTGATTGCTCTACACACATGGCATTACCTTTGGTTCCTTCACACTCACTTGCTAGACCTATGTCACACTTTCATGGACCAGACTCAGAGTTCTTTGTACTACTACCTTCGGTTTCCTTCGTGGAGTGGGCAGACTTCCAGCATGTCATTTATGTCCTTCCTAAGGGCAGGCACATAGTTTGGTGTGGGTGGCTCTTCTTCAGTCCAGAGGCAAAGGATCTCATCATCGACATTCTTCTAAGAGACTTCCTAGAGCTACAGAGTTCGAACCGTCCATGGCATCTTCTGCATTCCTCTCATCTCCCTCTTCTTCTCTCTTCTTCTTCTTTTTGAGAGATTTCCTCTTTGTACATGGGTACCTTTACAGGATCATTTGTGGTTAGGACCCATCTTTGGCATCTTTCTTAGATTAGAGAGTGGACTTGTCTCTCTTTTGGGGGAATTTTTTCCCACTGGGTTTTCTCCTTTTACTCCACTTTTTGAGAGTTTCTTGTACGTGGGTACCTCATCAGGCTTTGTGCTGGGACCCATTTCTCATTTCTGACTTGCCACCTCATCCTAAGTTATGATGAAGGGGGTGTTGGTGTAGGTGGTATTTTTATTCACTTATTTAGTGTTATTCCACCTCACCGGGTGAGTCATCTCACTTAGGTGGACATGGATCTAGGTGTCATCTTAGTTATGATAGATTCTCTTACAGAATTTGTCATATGTGTAAGTGTGTCATAGGAGTTACATTCCCATTTAGGAAAGTAACTTCTCTTCTCCATTAATGGAGGAATACTCTCTTACATGGGAGTTACACATTCACTCACCTATTTGTACTCACCTCCTTTGATCTATGATAATCCAAGCCAAGCCAAGCCAACCATTCCATTCTACTCCATTTTTGAATCTTGAGCTCTCATATGCATGCACATTACTTTACAAAGCTTGCTTACTTTAATCTCGTAACTCCTACACTTTGGTGAAGTGAAACTATTCGATGCACGTGAATTCCTTCTAGGTCTTCCTCCTTCACTCCATCTGCTTAGCTTATGTAAGTTTGCAACCACTTGGATTATGTAAGTTAGCAACCACTTGGCTTATGTAAGATAACAACCACTTGGGTTATGTAATATAACAACCACTAGGTTTATGTAAGTGGGCAAATGTCAGGCTTATGTGGGGGAATCAAATAATAACAAAATAAAAAACCTAAAATAGAAAAACTGAAATCCAAAAATCAAGATTTAGTAATTGGATTCTAATAATGGCAAAAGTGGAATCCAATAATAACATTATTGGAATCCAAAGAATAGTAAATTGAGTCAAATAATAGGAAATTGGAATCCAATAATAGAACAATTGGAATCCAATAATAGAGAAATTAGAACTTGAATAAGTCTAATAATGAAAATATTGGAATCCAATATTTCTACTAATGGAATCGAGATAGCGAAAATGGAATCCAATATACGCAAAAATGGAGATGGATTTTTTTGAATACTTGTAATATTGGAATCTGATTGATGGAATATGTCCAGATTTAGTGAAATAAGTGTTCAAAGATTGCGACATGAAATTATATCTAGATATTTTCCTTATTTTTCACCCTCTTAACCTCATCTAATCCTTGATCTAATAAATCCATCATGAAGATCTCCTCAAGACCTTTCCAACAAGTCCATTTTTTCCTAATTTGGAGTTGTAGAATGAAAGTTATGCTCATTTGAAGTTTGCATGGCGAGGTGAACTATACCTAGCGACCGCTAGGCTCCAAAATAGGACAGAAAAAGTGCCTAAATTTAGAATTTGTATTCAATAAAATACGTAAACATTAGAAACATCATAAAACATTTTTTGATTTTTTATGAATATGTAAACATCATAAAACATTTTTAATATGCAACATATAGACTAAATTTAGAATGTGTATTCAATATTTTTGTATTTATAAGCTATACATAGAAAATTTCATGTTGTTTGGAATTATAAATTATACTAACAAATATGTCTTCTTTCTCACTTTGATTTTTATTTTCTTTATACTTGTCTCTTTTTTGTCTATACATTATGTTTATGTGTATTAATCTATTCTTTTTTTGAAAATTTCTAGATTTCCCACAATGCATCATATATTTGAAGAAGCACAACATGTTGATTTATTTTCACAAGGATTGAAATTTTCGAGGGGAGAGTTTATCCAAGTAGAAAAACTCTACATTGTAGCATAATGGGAGAAGGTTTATTTTCCATTAGTGTAGATAAAGTATTGGATGGGAAAGCTTGGTTTCCTTATTTGGTTGATGAAGCAAAAACATTAGCAGACATAGAAAATAAAGGGTACTATATTGCATGGGATGAGAAGAAAATGTTAGCACATGATGATTCATCAATACCCCATATCAATTATATAGATGAAACATTGAATTGTAATTGATTCATATGATGTTGAAATTGAATACAATGAGAAAATTAATGGAACATATGAAAAATATTGGATCCAATTTATTACAGAGAATGTCATACTTAAACAACATTGTTATGCACATGGAGACAATATAGCCAAGGGTTTTATATCAAATGTGATTGAGGACCACATTGTTCAAGGTGAGAAGTTGGGTCCTCTAATGTTTGGTGTGATGGTGGAGAAGATATTGATTTCTTGCAATATTTTTTCATCATTAGTGAAACCAAACATGATAATAACATGGCCAATAGAGAAATTGGTGAATCAGATATAGGATCTGCACTGAAGGTCAAAAGGAGTGCTACATTAGAATGTTTAGCCTCTTCAAATGCCTATGATCACAACTTGAAATTTAGAGGACTTCAGGAAAAGTTAATCCATCTTTGTTCAAAGGATAACAAATATGTTGTAGAGGGGACAATTACAAATGTAATTGAAGGAGATATGGTTCATTTTAAATTGTTATATGGAAATAATTTTGGTATTCTATTAAATACTATATTCATCCCTTCTTGTTCCACATCTACCCTATCAGAAGGTTCTCTCATACAATGTCCTTCAAATCAACTAACATACCTTACTAGTTCATTGATGGATGTGAAAATAAAGGAATTTCTAAAGGAAATAGAAGTCAATATGTGGATTGCATTATAAGAATCACTTCCTAAATTGGAATTTCTAATTTCTATTGATGTCTTGAATTACACATTTCCACAACATTTGGCAAGTAGGCCATATAGACATCACAAATGAAGGCTCGCTACATCAAAAGTCAATGTGTCAAATGCAAGATCTACTAAAGATCAAGATGAATTATATTTCTTGGATAAATTAAGGAACACGGTTTGTTACAAAAATAAATGTCTTAGCTCCATAATACCTACTAGATCAATCACTAGTGGTTGGCACTAGTTTAGATATATGAGTGAGGGTTCAAGAAGATATTTTGTGTTGAATGCATTAGGAGAAAATGGATCCATAAAGAGAAATGACATAAATGGGAACAAAGAAATGTTTACCATGAAGTATGACACCGTTGATGTATGTCAAAATTCTTGGTTTAATACTTTTAGCATACATAGAATCATCTTCTTTAAATACAAGAAATAATTTTTAAATGGTGATATCGGCAGTGAAAGGTAATGTTGGTCTACAAAAATCAAGGCCAAATACTATGGAAATGATTGCTAGTATAAGAAAAATACTTAATGAAAATTTAGGTATAGATCCTCATCGGAATTGCTCCATAAATCATGATGGAACAAGAGTTCCTATAAGGATGTTGCTAGAAAATTATACCCAATGTTCAATTCTCAAAAAGTGTAATGCAAACGTTAAAATCCTAAATCTCCCTCCAGTGTCACAGACTAACTTTAACAAGATATGGTCAAACCATTTCCAATATGTTTAATTGTAAAGAATAACTTCTTTGCAAAATTTGATGAGTGTGTGGATATTGCAAACAAATGAAAAGCCACAACTGACCCAGATATAATCAAGCAATTGCAGAAGTATCAAAAATGTCATAATGATTACATTACAAGTTTTCGTGTAGACTATTATGCCCACAAGATTGAATCTGAGGAAAACCCTAAAAATTCTTAAGCATTATACATGATAAGATGGACAAGATGAATACTTCCATACCAAGGTTGGGGAAGAATTCTAATTCATTCGAGAATGTTTGGAACCTCCCAATCTCTTTAACATGTATGCTTACTCATGGACATAAGACAAGGGGTTTCAAATCACTTTAGCCTTCCATTTCTAGAAAGAGGTTCAAACTTCACAATGACATCAATAGCCTTGTGCCTTTGCATGCTCGAAGAACTAGTGGTTGATGTATATGGGCACCTATTGTACAAGACTGGGTCTTCAAAACAACCACTACATGATGCATTATTACAAAATGATTCATATGAAAAATTTCAAGTGTATAAGGATGCAACAATGCAATCTATTTCCATAAATGTATCTAAAACATGTTTTTCACTCAAAAATTACCACCAATCCTCTACTTACAGTTGGATAATGCTTCAAGTGACAATAGAAAATTCTATTTCTTCGGTTTTTTTTATCTATGTTGATGGTCGAAGGGTTTTTAATCCAATGTATGTAGGATTTCGATAGTGGGACACACCCATGAATATATTGATGGAACAATTGGGAGATTATCTACTATGTTATGGTGAGAAGATACATTTTCTCTACCAAAGATCATGGACACATATAGAAAATTTTAGGTTGATTCAAGTTCATTCACACCATACCGAATGAATATGTCTATGATTTTAAAGCCTTTTTTGGGCCACATTTGATAGATTGATTCACAGGATATTGGGTCTTAATAAGCCTCAATACTTGAAATTCCATGTCATAAATGGAATACCAATGATGCAATACAAAGCAACCAAAAAGGATTTTACATGGTCTAATCCTATCAATATCCGTGGTGTACATTTCTTAATGGAAATGTAGACTTTCTTAAAGGGAAAACTCAACTAGCGCTATTTAAAACTTTGAAAGATATGGAAGAACTAAAGATATGAATAAGATCCTATATTATTCAATGGAGTAAAATTTCTATAGATGGAGGGAAAGCATTCTGGTTTCCAAAGATAAGGTATTGGGAAAATGTTTTATATGCTTTAGATAAGCCCTTCATCAATAGTGATATACTAGAAGGTGATTTTTGGCCAAGAACTAGACAAAACTCAAATACCAATAATGATTCTCATTATTTATTGGATGATTACTTGAGACAAAATGTCTTTACCAATGAAGAAATTTATGTGGGACCTAAATGTAAACAACCTAGAGAAGAATTCAATCCAAAGGCAGATGTGGTACATGGAAAATTTGTTTTAATACGACCAAGATCAAAGAAAAACCCAATATGGATGGGTAAAGTAGAAGGAAATGTCTACCCTTGCAAGGATACTGAGAGTGAGACATATAAGGTAAAGGTTTGATGGTGGACACCAATTGGAAAAGGAAATTAGAAAAAAATTGTATGAGGATTTCTTACATAAAACAAAAGAGTGGAAAGAAGGAAATGAAGGAACAAGTGACATAGATGTGAATATTATCATCTGGGATTGGTCACCAAAAGTAGGTTAGAATTGAGAAAGAATAAGAATAACAGAAAAGGGGCATGCATCCATTAATAATATCAAGTACAACTTCAAAAAATTGAGGATAGCCAAAGTGATAATGATGTTGAATGATTTACTATAGATACTGAAAAATATGTCAAAGAAAATATGTGATATTTTATCTAATCTCAAGTTATGGGTTTTATGAAAAAATCTATTTTTTGCACTTAAGATGATGGAAATATATGTTTTATGCAATCATTATTAATATTCATTTCAAATAATATTATCTTTAATCTTGATGTATATCCAATGTATGAAAAAATGATATATTCCCTTAAGATATAAAGTTAACATTTTAGTAAGGATAATGGTAACAAACCCATTATACAACTTAATTCATTCATTTCAATATGGATAATAGTAATGTCACTTTGAAATAAAATGGTTGTGAAATATGGTCATTCTGTATTAGTGTATGTGCTTTAAACTTGACCAATTTTAATATGTTTTCATGGTTGTGTGACAAAGATAGTAATATGAGATGGTCCTTCATACCACACAATCACAAGATTACAATGAAATGGATAGTAATATGAGTGGTCCTTCAGACCGCACCATCACAAGATTACAATGAAAAAATCATATGATAATTGATAGGAAGTAAAATATCATGTAACAAGAAAATGCAATATAAGTAGGTAGAATACATGTTTAAGTAACAAGAAAATACAATAGAACTAGGTAGAATGCACATTTGTGGATTTTTTTGCCCCAAAATCCAAGAAAAATGTTTCCTTTTGGTGTGAGGACAATAAATTTAAACATAAACCAAAAACCAAAACTAATTTTTACGTACCTGAAAAAATATTATTGTTGTCTTAGCCCTTATTCACCTGTCACAAATATGCTCTCACTAATGGCCTCCACCTGAAGTTTCTTCATAAATTTTAGGGTTTTCAAAATGGAAATGATTAGGGTTTACAAATGCATTTCATACTTTAGGTTTCGTCTCAAACATACTTTATTAATTTGACGTCCGTTTATAGTTTTTCATGACTTTATTCGTAAAATAATTACAATATTTTTGTAATAACTATCATGTATAATATGCTTCGTGGGAGGTTAAAAAATATAAAAATTTGGAGGTTAAAAAGTACAATATGTTTCGATGGAGGTTCAAAAGTGAAAATGTGCAAGATAATAAAAAAATTTAAAAAAGTTTGGGAAGTTTTATTTCCATCTTTCTCGCACTTTGCAAGTGCAAGAACTCACACTTTGGAAGTGCGAGGACTCTCACCATGCAAGTGTGAGTTCTCGCACTTGCAAAGTGCAAGTTTTCACACATCGTAATTGTTCTCATGCACTTGTAATTTTTATATTTAATTTTTATTGTATAGAATGAACATATTCCCATTCTCAAACATTAAATATAAAGGAACAATAATTGATACATTTTTAACTTCTATAGAGTTGGAAGAGGACTAATAAATTCAATCTCATAAATTCAAAATAGAGGAAGAATAAAAACAATGAATAACTATAGAATGGGAGGCCTCCCATTCTATCTAAAAGTGAAAAATAAAGAGGGAAAAAAAAGACCTTAAATTCACCATCAAAGTTAAATGTAAAATGAAAAAGGTAGATTCTATGGAAAAGTGATAAATATTCAAGAGGAAAAATGGGATAGAAAACTCAAGAGATAGAATGGGAAAGTTAAAAAACAATGGAAAGAATGGGATGCCTCTCATTCTCCCTTAAAGTGAACATACTCAATAATAACACAATTGGTCACCAACATTCACATGTTTGGAAACCGATAATAACATAATTGTATACCAACATTCACATATTTTGAAACCAATAATAACACAACTGGAAAATGATAATCACACAATTGGAAACCAAATTTCATGTTTATAAAACTAATAATCACATTATTGGAAGTCTATAAAATTTGTGGTTAAGACCATGTGTACCAATCCATTTTTGGCTACCCCATATTTCACCAAAACCCTCATTATTGAATGAGAGGCTTTAGGGTGTGGCTTAGGTTTATTACTTATGTTATATGGATTCCCCATTGTATTTGAGAGTCATTAACACAAAGGTAATGACCTATCAAGACAAAATTATGATAAGAAAATGGTGGCTATTCTTCATGCGGTCAAATAGTGTATATCGTATCTCATTGGTCATCACTTTAAGGTAATGATGGATCATGAAAACGTGAAATAATTCTTAGAGTAAAGACTATCATATGAAGAAAAAAATGAATATGTCACTAATATGTTGGGATATGAATTTGAGATAATTGATAATAAAGGGAAAAAATGTGGTAATTTATGTATTAAAACGAATGATAACCAGATCGTACCAAGCCAAGAACACAAATGCTAATCAGACACCATGATCAATAAGATGAAAGTAATTCTCTAGAATAACTTTACATAAACCTTTGCAAAAAAATGAGCAGAAATATCATATATTATTATGGAAGTCAATGAAATACAATGAGAATGGGCCTTTCTTATATATGCAAGGAATAAAAATCTAAGAACCAGTCGAAGGTCGTAGATCGAAGCCATAAATCAAGGAAATAACTAGTCATCAAAGAACTAGTTAAGTCCATAGATTTAGCAGAGAACTAGACATCAAGGATCTAGTCAATACCATAGATCAAGAAAAGAACTATACCTAACAACTAGATAATATCCCCCTAATATCTAAATAAATAAAAATAAATATCCACACACATAAGTGGGTGAGGATAAATACAATAAAGGTAAATAAAGTACCTAGGTGAACACGAGCTAAGGTAAATACCTACTCTAACATGTACTATCTAAGATATATGAGTCCATTGAATAATTTTTATATTTCATGTCCATATTACAGGTAGATTGGGTAGATCGAGATATATTAGCATAGAAAAATGACACGAGACCTAAACTCTCATTTATAGTATCAACAAGATATGATAATTTCATTAAAAATCATATAGAAAGGGATGAATTGTGGCAAAATAATTAGTTATACTTATGAAATAAATATACCCTTAAAATTTAGGTTCTCTCATAGCTCCATGCTTCTATAGTGGGTCACCATTTAGGGTTCCCGAAACTTATCACACAATTAAGAAAGATTTCTTCTAGGAAGGTTGAAAGTAGGTGTCCAAAATTTGTGGCGAGAATGCTTGGTGTGTCAGTGTAATAAGGGAGAAAATATTAAGTCTCTAGTCCTTTTATAACCTCTATCTATTCCTAGTGGTCCACTGGGTATAGGTTAAAAGGAACATTGTAATTATGGTGGTTTTGGATAGAATCACCAAATATGCTCATTTTTAGCCTTGTCACATCCATTTACAAGGAGTATATTTTCCATATATTTTATGGATAAAATTCCAAATCTACATGGAGCACCTAAGATTATAGTCAGTGATTTTGATCCTATATTTACTAGAAATTTATAGGCTGTTATTCTCATGTTTCAGTATTGAATTGGCTCATAGTTCAACATATCATTCCCCAATCCGATGGATTGACTGGGGTAGTAAATAAATGTTTGGAGGTGAATCTATGATGTTTTTATTCATATAACCAGGAGATGGGTTAATTAGCTACCAATTTTAAAATGGTGGTATAAAAATTCATTTCATACTTTATAAAAATTTTCCACATTCTTGGCATTGTATGATTACCGTCCTCATCCCCACTTCCAACTTAAAGTTCTAACTTAAATTAAGAGAATTTGAAGATCATATTAAACACTAATAGGAGGTTCTCTTTAGCCATAGATATAATTTGGTAATGGAACAAAACCATATGAATAAATAAACTAATAAACATTATAGTGAGTAAATATTTGAAGTTAAAAACTTTGTTTTTGTTTTATTACAACCATATAATAAACTATCTTTAAAATAGAAATAATAATAAATATCAAGTGCTGCACAAAATTATTAGTTTGGCATATAAACTTGAGTTTCCCCATAAAATAAAATACATCCAATTTTCCATGTTTCTTGCTTGAAGAAGGTCATTAGGCGAAGGTGACTTCTCATTCAAAATATATAACTTGGGAAGATGAAGTATTCAACCGGAATAATCCATAAATTACCAACATTGGGGAAAATGTTGCTTTATAGGGGAGAGGCTTGCTACACCCTTAATCCTAGGTCATATATTGGGATATAGATGGTCAAATTATGGATAGCATGTGTGTGTGTGTGAGTGTAAGTTATTAGTTAGTGGATGATCATCATATTGAGAACTTGGGTCTTATTGTATGGTTTGTAGGTTGCCCCCTTGAAGTGTCTAAGACACATATTGTTATCATTTATCTATATCTTTGTGTTATTTGGAGGTATATTGTTGTTGATATTCAAATCTATCTAAATAATTTCATTACATATTACTTTTATCCCTAGGTATAATAAGCCACATCACCTTAGGTGTACCCCATATTTCACATGGACCATGTCAGTGTAATGAAATTACTTAGATAAATTTGAATATAAATAGTAATGTTAATAAAAAAGAACACCAAAATATAGAGAAATGATCACAATATTATTCAAAGTATAATGAATTGGACACTTCAAAGTGGAAACCCCAAAAATATACAAAAAGACTCAAGTTTTCAGTATGATGATTAACTACTCCTTACTACCTCTTTGTTGGTGAAATAATTTGTTGCAGGAAATATTAGTGGTTTTCACCAATGGTCATGGGCCTAGGCCCCTCCTTCTTGGGTATGGGGAGGCTCCCATTTATTGAATGTAAGGAATAAATAAAATTATGGGTGGTTGTTAGGATGGGGATCACATAAGAATAATCCACTAAACCTATGGCAAACTACTTGTACAATGTACAAGGGAGGAATTTTCTTTGAAGAGAGGTAAATATGAGATGGGGAAATGGAGAGAGGGGGTTAATTTTGTGAGTAGAATTGCACATTTCACACAAATTTAGAGTAAGTCCACATTCATAGGAAAAAATCAATCGTGTAAGCAATGGAAAGAATAATAAATTAAAGACACAAAGTTATATGGATTCATTAATCAAATACATAAAGTTCATATGCAAGGAGATTACAAGGAGATCAAAGAATTCTTGGTTGTACAAGATTACAATGCTTGCAAAATTTGGAAATTAGAGATAATAGAAGAACATATGCAAGGATATGGAATAACATAGCTTATTTCTTGTATTAGAGAACAATAGCTATCAATTGCTAACCCCTTGAAATGAAGAAGCCACCCCAATATACAAATTTACAAAATTTCTTTTTATTTCCACCCACATCACTTTTCACACTCCAATAACTTTTGACCTTTCATATTTCGTATGAATAAAAATAAGCCCATTTATTATTAATGAAAGAGAACTTTTACAATTTTAAATTAAAATGTCACTTAAGTGAATAAGACAAAAAATTAAAAAGTACATTCTCAATGAAGAATTAGAACATAGAAAGAGAGAGGGAAGAAGAGAGTGATCAATATAACGATTAATAGGCTTCCAATGATGAATCTAGATCTTGGAGAAATCGAGGGAATTCTCTTGGAATGAGATCCTCATTGTTCAATTATTTACTGAAACAAGTTGTTGTGAGTGTCACCTTCTATATATGTGGAATGTAAACACAATCTAAAGCACTAATCCAAGTCTTGAGAAAACTACTAATGGTTTTGCATTGGTTGAAAAGACTTGATGTTCTCTTACAATATTATAAATTGATCCTCTAATGTCCACAAGGGATTCCAAAGTATCTTCATTGAAAGAGAATAGATCCCCTACCTTATCTTGACCAAATATTGGAAAGACTTAAGGATCTCTTCTAAGGATGATTTTTCACCGAGAAGAAATGATCCACGCTTCACGCATACACTTTTGAAACTTTCCAAGATCTTAGATGCATGCTCTCCACAAGACTCAAGTTTTGAGATAACATCATTTATCATATCATATCTAACACTCATTTTGTGAGACCATATGGGAGAAAAATTGTCAGAGATAGAGGTGAATACATTTTTTCTCACTAAGGAGTGAGAATCAAGACATGTCATCTAGAAAAAATAGAAATACACTACCCTGGTGGGAATTTTATATTTAAATGCCCTCCTTCTTCATTTTCAACTTGGAAACATTGGCAAGGCAAAATTTGAACAAAGAGAGAACCTCGGTAGCATTGAATTTCCTTTTTCTAGAATCTTATCCACCCATTTGTCATTATCTCTCCCTTACATGGTGTGCCCTTGAGCTCTCTTGAGCACTTGAGGATAAAAATTTGATGGGAGAAATAGCCTCTACCATAGGAAGTTAAGGTTCTCACATGATCTTCCAGTTTCTCCACAATATGTTTATTCTCTTCGTATATGGAAAGAAAACAGGCCATAAAATATTTGAATAAGCACACATCTCTCTTATGTGTAGATTGTCCCAAATAAAACCTATTCATTCACAATCATTTTTATTAATCTATCTCATGGGTTTTGAAAATTTTGGTCATGTAACTACCACATATTGAGATTCAGAAGCCTTGGTGATTAAATGAGAAATTTGTTTTACTTTCTTGCTTCACTTGGTTTTGATGAATTTTGAGATGGCCTCAAAATTTGGTGTAGTGGCTTACTACACCATTCTTTACTCAATTATGAGAAGATCATGTACTCATGGGAATGTTTTAGCTGGAGTAAGTACAAAATCAGGCATAGGGAAAATTTTAGGTGCTTAATAAGGGATCACAATCTACTCATGATGAGATGATTCCTCTACCGAGAAGGAAACACTTGGATGTGGGTTATGAATAGGAGATTATGATGGATCAATCTCACCTAAATCAAGGGATTCAATTGGATTTTTAATGATCTTCACCCTCTTTTGAAGCCTCCTAGGGGATAATTTTCAATGCACTTTGCTTCCACAATTTTCCTCTTGGAGGATTCCTCTAAATGAGTAGATCCCATGTGTTTATTAGATGCCTTGAGGGAGGAAGTGTGAGAAAATTTCCTATATGGAGAAAAAATATCACCATAATTGATGAAAGAATATTTATTTTTCTTGAACCATTCTTTTGACATTTGGATCACTTCTATGGTCCTTTCTTTGATATCACCTAATTCCTTGATGTTCCATGGAGTAGGAAGAAGAGGTGAATATTACACCACTTGGTATTCAGGATCAAACAGGTCCGACCCATCATATTTTATCCCATCCATAAACCAATCAAACTTGAGTATCTCATTTGGTCCATTTTCATCTGCACATAATCCCATTATTGGACCTCAAAGTCATTTGTGTAGTTAACATAGTAGTCCTTAATTTTTGGCATACGATGCAATCCCGATAAGGTGAAATTTCGTAGGTTCCTCTTAATATACCAGTTAGACCGAGATATGTATGAGTATAGAGTGAGATCTAAGAAATATATTTTGATGTTTGTTGTATGTGTGAAATTATTGTACAAATATATTCTCGGGGAGATGGGAAATGACACAACTTTCCTTTTCACTTTGTCACACTTGGTATAAAAATGAGATAAATTTAGACATAGTTAAAACATGATGATCTTATCACTTGGGTACATAGGTAGAATGCAAGGAGAAAGATAAAATCCTCTAACCCTTATGTAGGTGAAGGTCGGAAATTGGATGAATTTAATTTTGCAATTTTTGATCAATATTACCTAGGATTACATTATTCACTCGGGATCTCCATTGAGTAACCTTATGATGCACATGGTGAATGCATCATTCACCCTAGAATAGTGAGAGTTACTCTCTCAATGTGTGAGTTGTGGATATTTCTCATAGGTCGATGAATTTTGTGGCACATTAGGAGTAGTGGATAGGCCTCAAAAGGGTCTTGTTAAAGTGAGGGCATACACTAGATAATAATTCATTTTTAACTTCTTAGAGGTGGGAAAATACAACAATTACCGATGGATTTTGTTACTAATGATTTGATCCTAGTCCACCATTTGGTTTCCTTCTATGGCCACCAAGATGAACTAAGCCATCTAATCTTGGAAATCCTTCATTGTCTCTCCCCCATTACTCTTATTATTAGGACATGACATTAGAATATGCCTCATTAAACTCACTCCATGTCAAGTTCTTAGAGACATGAGGTTGTACAAATATGAGTCATCCATTTCCTATTCCTATGAAGAAAACTCCTGGTTATGATGACCAAATTGCTACTAGTGGGAATTTACAGGAATTAAGAAATTCCCTTTGTTGTGAAGAATGTGAGGATCAAATTATCATTTTCATGATTGCTCTGGTGTTAGGATCACAATTCTACATACAAGCCATGACTAGTCCAGTGCTTTGAAAAACAATGAGTAACATATTGACTGAATAGTCCACTTGAGATTATTTTTTCCTCCACTATCCCTTGTGGTTCATTTATCATCCTTGCCTTAAATTCTTCCAAGTCTATGTGAGTTACATCATTTGTCACCCACATTGGGGTATTCGATGACTAGAGTGGATATTTCTTCCAGACATGAATTCTTGAACTTCAAAATGGTAAAAGAAATGTAACAGTGTAACATAAACTAATACAAGTGATTTGAGCCTAACTACGATAATTTCTATTTTTAACAAGTCCTATCTAGGATAGTAAGTTTTCACAATTTTCATTTTTGGTGATTTTTACTTATAATGAGTAACATGGATCTTTGAGAGTTTACTATTTTTTAAACTTACTATATTTATATAGAGAGGACCTATAAAAACTTACTATTTTTAGATGGTGGTCTACTAGGTGTTGAAATGAAACGAAACTAGTCTCAAAAGTTTGGGTTTTGTCTAAGGACCTTCTGCTCCCAATTTTCAAGGAATTTTAATTGAAAAAGCTCTATAAATCTGAAAAGGAAATTGTAGGGGCTGAAAATTTCTTTTCTTTCTCAAAATTATACGAGATCATCGATGGTGCTTATTTTATAGTCAATCTAAAGGCATTTTTGGGAGAAGTGCATTGGTGAAGTTTTGCGAGAGATTTGTTGAACATAATATTAAGTACTTATAATGCTTATTTTATAATTAAATAATATAGAATATATTCAATATTCTTAATTATTTAATATAAAATTTATATAATATGTTTTATTAGTTTTTAATAACTAATTAAATTAAACTACACACCCCATCACTTAATTGTTCATGACCCATGGGGTCATTTAAATATGGTTGCGAGGCCATAGTTGGTTAATTCACGCGAGGTGAATTATATAGGAGAGAAGTGATGAGGGAGATAATTCCGGACTATAAATGTTTCTCAGTATATGGTAATTCTTTTTCTCTGTGGTTTTTTCCCCCTTGGGGTTTTCCACGCTAAATTATGTATTCACATGTTTTTACTGTGTGATGTACTTATTTAAGTTTACATTAATGTTTTGGTAAATCTTGTAAATATAATTTAAAGTGGTTAATTAATATTTACACCTTAGATTTGACATGGTACCCGAGCTTGTGTATTTAATTATGTTTTTAATTAATCAGCGGTTATGTTTATTTGGGTGGGTAGTTCGACAGAAAAATTAATTTAAACCCCCTTCCCTCCAGGACATAGATTTGTCAATATTATGTGTGCACAGGTGAAAGGGATCTAGAATAATCTTGTACCTACGCATGAAATCACATACAAGAACACGGGTAAGTGCTAATTACAATATGAAATATTTTTATTTTTATATCATTTTAAATGTGTTCCTGTAAATGTTATCAAAGGTAAATTCAAGAATAAATGAAGAACACTTATTTCACTAAATTGGGACATATTCTAGTGAATTGAGACTCCAATATTTCAAATATTGGAAGAAATCCATCTCTAATTTTACGTATATTGGATTCCATTTTTGTCTATATCGGATTCCATTATTACTATTATTGGAATCTAATAGTAGCAATATTGGATTCCAATATTGTCATTATTGGAATTATTCTAGTTCTAATTTCACTATTATTGGATTCCAATATCGCTATTATTGGATTCCAATATCACTATTATTGGATTCGATAAGCCAATTATTATTGGATTCCAATTTCACCACTATTGTAATCCAATTTATAAATCCCGATTTTTGGATTTTATTTTCACTATTTTAGGATTTCTATTTTGTTATTATTTGAATCCCCACATAAGCCAAGCGGCCGCTATCTTACATAAGCTAAGTGTTCGTTATCTTTATTAAGCCTAGTGGTTGTTAAATTTCAAGATGAAAGCATAACTAGGTGAAATCACCCTAGTGGGGTCAAAGTTACATATTTTTATTGGCTGATTTGTACATGTGACTTGATTTTACTTGTGTTATTGGCTACCTTTTTTCTAAATTTTTAGTATAAAATTTATAAATGCTTTGACTTCAATTTTTACAAATAGAGGTACTATACTACACATTACCACTCATAGTCATTAGTTTATGCACATTCATATGCTTATTTCCCCTATGACTTTTAGAAGTTGTATACCCTAGTGGCCGATGTGACGTAGTTTTCTTTCTTACATGATAAAATTCAAATATTAACTCCAATGGGAGGCCAAAATTTGGTGATCACACTTCAATGTGCGAGCGAGCGTAATTTCAAGTTTGAAAACTCGCACTTGGATGTGACAATGATAGCTCATCATAGTGTGAGAGATTCATGGCCTCATACATCTACCTAGTGCGATTCATTACATGGAAAAGTGTGATCCATCACACAAAGAAGTGTGATCCCTTTCACGTCTAAGTACGATCCCTCACACGACAAATTGTGATCCCTCTCACATATTAGTATGATCCCTCACACAATGAAATGTGATACCTTGCATGAAAAGAATGATAATTTTTAAGATGAAGTGCGAGCATTCACAATTGGAAAAGCGGGGATAGGGAATAGATTTTGGGAATATGTTTACATGGACTAAATCCTATCCAATTTATTATAACCACTATTGTAATCCAATTTATAAATCCCGATTTTTGGATTTTAGTTTCACTATTTTAGGATTTATTGTTTATTATTATTTAAATCCCCCACATAAGCTAAGCAAGTGCTATCTTACATAATCCTCACAACCGATATCTTCAATAATCCTAGGGGTTGCTAACTTACATGATGAAAGAGAATGCTAGGTGAAATCAACCTAGTGGGGCCAAAGTTACATCTACCTTACGGCCATTAAGTTGCATTTTCCTTGTGGCCACTAAGTTACATAATCCTTGTGGCCTCTAAGTTACATGATACTAAGATAATCTTAGTGGCCGCTAATTTACACAAGAGTAGATCCATCTAGGTGAAATAATCCTAGCAGTGTGAAAGTTACACCAGACCTACTAGTAGCAAGTTTCATAAGCCTACCAACTACTAAGCTACATAAAACTAGTGGCCGCTATGTTACATAAGCTTAGGTGCCACAAAGTTACATCAAATGGGGTTAAATTTGACCACTTATGCCTGTCAAGAAATTTTTAGATGACAACAATTTTACAATATTGCCCTTTAAAAATATAAAACAATAGTTATTGAAATTATTCAAATTTATATTTATTTAATATTTTACGTATTTTATATACTTGATATAATTTTTGTATAAATCTATATAAAAAGACCATGAAATTGTAAATATGCAAGTTGTGTGTGATAAATTCAACTACTTTTATGGTTTTGCATTTTGTAAATCGTAAAGAACAATAAAGAGTTAAGAATTACATTAAACAAGTTGTTTTGAGGAAATGGATTTGAAAATTTATTTCCATAAGCAATCAATCCTTTGAGAAAATCATATAATATTTGATCCCTCGCAAGGGTCTTAAATATTGTTCTTGAATTTATGCAAGGTAGTGTTGGATAGCTTCATGACCCCATTACGTATTTTAATTTGAACTGCTTTCGAAGTTATTCTTGGACTCCATGCCCAAATGACATTGTCTATATCAATATCTGATGTGTTCCTTGATTTTTTCCACCATTTAATTTTCAACAGTCATTCCTCGTACCTTTCTTTTTCTATATTTCCTTTTCTTGTGGGTTCCCACCAGTGTACCCTTATCTTTTGAGTGTTTGTGTGAACATCATGTATTAATTTTAGTTCTTCTTTTCTCATCCATATAGGTATATTATCATTAGAAAGTCTTACTAGTATCATCTTCCTAATATTCACATCCACTATTAGGTTGAATTCCTCTCAAAGTCTATCACAAATAGGTCCAACATATATATCCTTATTCGAAAGGAAATTTTGAAAATAGTAGCTATCCATGTCAAGACATGGTGCACCCACTATCCGATCATACATTAGCTATCCCGATTTTTTTGGCAAAAACAATCTCTTCTCATCATGTTACAATTTAAAAGGGATTCTCTAGGGAGCGTAGAACATTTTTCCAATATGCAATCTTTAGAACATAGTATGCTTCTCCACCATATGTTGAACTCTTTTTCTAGTGTGTGATGTATGCATAAATGCATCTCTACGTGTCTACCATTTCTTTGGGTTATTTGAAAGGTGCCAATGGAGGACCCCATTTAGGAAAGAAAGGTTTCCTATCCACTGTTTTCCAGATCTCAATTGAGTGTGACAAGAAAGACTCCAAGATTGATGCTTTGAACTCCATGACGGGCTTGTTGTCTTTGACATAGAATTTAAACATCTTTGGTTTGTTGATACCCATGATCTTGTGGTCACCATCTAGCAAGTGTGGTTCCATAAAGGCCTTAAAGTCATAGACTACCTTGATAAGGTACAAAGTGAATGTGATGGACTCCTCTTGGCATGTTTTGTAAGTGTCCATTATTCATGGCAAAGAGAATGTATTTGATTTTCTCAATGTTGTTGATAATCAACAGAATGTCCCATCTATGTCTTCATGTGTGTGACCCATTGGATTTAAACTCACATACACTATGTTAAAAACCCTTCTAGCTATCAACATGGATATAAACGCAAACAATGTGTGATTTTTTTGTCACTTGCGGTATCATCTAGTTGTAAGTAGAGAGTTCGTGGTTGTTTTCTAAATGAACTTGAACAACTTCTTACAATATTAGGTATATGAGTACCCTCATTTTTCTACTTGTATTCCTTGAACTTTTCATATGCATCATTTTGCAACAAGTGCATCATGTATGGATGTTTTGACATCCCATCATATATAAAAATCACCATACTTGATCTCTAAGTGGTTCTTCTAGCTTCGGATACATAGTGTTAATGATATTATTGTGAAGTTTTCTCCTCACTCAACAAAAGGGAGACCAAAGTACCTAAAACCCCCATTTTTTTCCCATATGTCAGCGCACTTGATCAAGGTGACGGGGATATTAATAGCATTGCTTATTGATTTTTCTTTTTTCTCATCCTTGGTATTGTAGTATTCATCTTGTCCATTTTGTCATGGACAATTCTCAAATAACTATTAGGATTTTTTTGTGATTACACTCTACGTTCATAGTAAGTTACACAAAAAATTTGAATGTAATCATTGTGCCATTAAGGCATTTATATATTTGTGCCGGTGTTTATGGATATAAGGTTGCTACACATTTGTTCTTAAGCTCTATGCACTCATCAAATTTGGAAAAAAAAGTTGTTCTTGGTGATTAAAACATGGGAGAAATGATCTTGCCATATTTTGTTGAGATTTGATCATGTCATATTTTAGGAAGGCACAACGGTGAAAGGCCCTTGTTACACTTTTTTAATATGTAAGAAAAACTATAACATGCGGAAACAATCTCATTGTTACTTTAGTACCATATTTTCCCAATGAACGAGACATGTGTGGGGATATATAAGAATTATTCTCCACCATTTTGGATATCAATACAATAGTTGCAACAATGTTTGGAATTTGTTTTTATTTTCCTATATTTCCATTTAATTCCCTCCTCTCACCATTAATCTAATATTGTTTGTATCTCTAATAGGTGTTTTTCATGATTCCATGACATTTGTACCATGCATTCTAACATACATCCCTTCCACATAACTTCAATTTATCTATACTATGTTTTAAAGTTTGACCTTGATCACAACTGATAGCATTTGTGGTGAATGTATTAAATACAAATTTTTGATGGCATGTTCATCCATATCTAGAGTTAAATTCCAACAGTGATTGAAAGTTCTTAGAGATAGATTTGAGAGACATCTTCCTTGCAGCAGAGTCTTTTCTCAACTTCAAATAAAAAATATTCTCTTGATTTTTTTATCATTTTACATTGCCTTTGATGTACTCGATGGAGTAGAATTTACCTTTTGGCGTTTGGAGGCATTGTAAGGTATTTTAATTAATTTTTCATTACTACTACATATGGAGGATTCATATGAATTTTGGTATACCAGTTGAGGAAATGGATATTCAAATGCACTCCACATTTCTACTGGTAACTCTTCTGGAATTTATTTTAGCCTTACTTCCATAACGGAACCATCTTGATGGGCCAACTAGCTAGCAAGCCATTGGATGAGAGATCCTTCTGATATGGAGTAACCCTTGCAAAAAGGCGTAATTAATTTATCAACATGTAACCCAAATATATTGCCATATAATTTTTTAAAGTACACCATGTCTCTTTCACAACATTTGTAATTGTTGTTTCTGGAACAAATTTGTGTTCTTTTGAAAAATATGTATCAAATTGGCATTAAACCCCTTGAACTTAAAATTGAAGCCATTTTTTGATGTGGAGGTTGTTTCTTGGAGTTCATAAAATCCATTCACACGAAGTGCGGTTCTTGTTTCTAGATAAACTAAGTTTTTGATTAGTTAGGAAATGTGGTTGTTGCATTGTACACTTGGATAACAAATGATCATTGCATGTAGTTATAATATTATCCATAAAAACACTAAAGTATGTGGGTCCCAACACCACTCCCAAAATCACATGTTTTTCTTGTGCAAGGATATAAACCCTTCATCTATTTCACCTTATTTCTAAGGAAACTTATGTTTTAGCACCATGTAGGTTGTAGAAAATTCATCCCTATGTTTAGGAGTTGTGACACAATGGCTATCACTGGTAGAATTCAAACCCTCATCCTCATTAAATGTATCCTATGAGTCACTACTCATGATGTTTTAAAGGCCATTACCCCCACATGTTAAACATTTGAAATCACATGCTTAATCATTTGCTTCCTTTCCCATAGGATAAAGTATCCCTTGTTTTCAATTTCTTCTAGGGTTTCACAATCATCAATTGTGTATGGAAGTCTCGCTTTACCATTGAATACAATACTGATTGTGATAATGAATAATCTAGACCCCACGTCTCTGCAATGGAGTGTATCTTTGGATGGATAAACTAGTCCCTCTGTAACTTTCACACCTTTGGATAGTAAATCCACATGTGCTCCTTCAAAAATAGAGTTCATTTTCAACTATATCCATAAATAAAAAGAGAAACTTACTACACAGAACACTTAAATCTTTACATTTAGTGTGGAGAATTAAAATCACAATGAGAAAATAAAAATATACATCTTGTATGAACATCTTTAAAACCTCATTTAATCCAAATCTATAAATATATAACAAATTATTTTACACCCTTTTGATCCTGTTGTTGTGTGTATAATTTTATCCATAAACCACATAGTGTAGGGGAAAGATTAAGATTTTTATAATGCACACATTTTCTTTTATGCATTTAAATTTGGTTGAAAAATTATTTCTAAGGGATTAAAAATAGGTACTTTTTAGTAAAAATAAAATTAATATTGGCCCTTTCTTGTGAATGAAATAAGCTTTTCGGGACAGCTAACGTGTCACCTTTTTATTGGCTACTTTGTACATGTGACTTAATTTTACTCGTCTTATTGGCTACCTTTTTTCTAAACTCTTAGTATAAAATTTATAAATGTTGAATTCGATTTTTACAACTAGAGGTACTATACTACACATTACCACTCACAGTCATTAGCTTATGCACAATCATTGGATTGTTTCCCCTATGGCTTTTAATATTTGTATAGCCTAGCGGCCTTTGTGACGTATTTATTTATTTTACACGCTAAAATGTAAATATTGAAAAGAATGGGAGGCTAGAAGTTGGCGATGGAACTTCAATGTGTAATCGGGCACAATTCCAAGTTTAAAAACTTGCACTTGGACATGACAGTGATAGTTGATCGTAGAGCGAGAGATTCGTGGCCTCATACATCCACCAAGTTTGATTCCTCGCACGATGAAGTGTAATCCCTCGCATGCCGAAGTGAGATCCCTCACACTTGGCCTTATATTTAGGGCCATTAATATTGTGTCAAAGTAAATCATTCATGTATTTAATTATATAATTGTATAGCTATGTGTATTTTACGGTATAGAGTTCAATTTTTAGTGTTTATTTGATTAACGATGGTGGCATATACTTTGATTCAATTACGTGTATTAATTCTTTCTAATATTTTTATATCCTACGTAATATTTTAAAAATATAAGTTTATTTTAAAGAATTTAGAATTTATTTGATTAACGATGGTGGTATATGCTTTGTTTCAATTACGTGTATTTAATTATTTCTAATATTTATATATATATATATATAAATAATAATTGTATATAATATTGAGTAGAAATAACACATGCTACGTAGTTTTTATTAATAATTCTCAATATTAAAGACTTAATTTCAATTAAAGTTTGAAACTAAGTCTTAAAAAATATCGAATTGTAGTTTTCATACCTTAAAAATTATGTTATAAATATGTTACCTTAATTTTAGATTGCCTTTATTGTGTGTATAATTTTATCCATAAACTTCATAGTGTAGGGGAAAGATTAATATTTTTATAATACAATAAAAACTAAACTTTTGTAAGGTGAAATGTTACATAATTAATATTGTGCTTCCCTAAACATTAAATGGCCATTAAACCGTGTAATGTAAAATCGCCACTCAGCGTATGTTTTCATTTTTTTGTCTTGCATTTAATATTAAGTGGTACAATATTAAATTTTAATCCACACAAACTCTACTAATGTCTCAGTATTTAATGCAATAAAATGGAAAACTATATACTCATTTCAAAGCCGACCACACCAAAACAAAGGAGCACATGCACAAAGGGGGAAAAACGAGTTAGTTACGAGAAAATTAAAAGAGGTAAAGCATTTTTATTTAATTTTAAATAATTTCAGTTTATACACCCATTTTATATTGATTATAAATATTGCATTTGTTATTAGGTAATTAAACAATTTTCAATGGTTCTCCACATGTTTTAATTAAGTGATTTTATAGAGCGCATGACACCTTGTATATTTATTTTTAGAAAATGGAAAATGAAATTAAGTTTAGATCAAAGATGGAGTACGTAAATTGTTTCATTTGTGATTGTTTATAGTAACTAATAAATTTTCTCGGACATGGAAATATTACCATTTTCCTTGTTTTCATGTTTCAAATCAACTCTAAGAAACTATACGAGAAAATATGGTCTTTTCAACACAACTAAGCAACTTCCGTGTAAAGCACTTATGCGTGAAAAAATTAGATGGAAATAGTGTTTCAAATTTGTAAGAGAATATAAGTGGCACATAGAAATTGGGTCCTTGAATTCCACATTCACAAATCGATGTAAATTCTCCATATATTATTGATTTTGTTGATGATTCAAAATTAGAAGAAAAATTTCAATAAACCATGCATATGAAAGAGATAGAAATAAAGAGGAGCCGAGGAAAGAATACAAAGAAGAGTTGTGGTCAAAATATGATGTGAAAACATTTATTTCAAATTACAAATAGGTGTATGAACATTTAAACCGTGGATATATCGGCAAGAAACATTGGGATAATATAACAAATGATTTGAATGAAGTTTGTGGAAAAACATTCACTGGGAAGAAATGCAAATACAAGATGAATGGGTTGAAGAAAACCCTCAAGAAGGAGAAAAAAGTGGAAAACACAACATTTCCAACACAATCAACATGGAATTTCTATGAAGATATAGATCACATTACATAGAAAAAACACAAGGTTATTGGTTTTAATGGAAAATAGAGGGTTAATACAACCACTTCTACTTCTAAAAAATACATGAGAGGGCAATCAGAAATCCCTTCTATCAACATTGAAAATTTCAAGGACCAAAGATAAAAACCCCTTTGAATAAAAATGGAATTTAAAGAAAATATGTGTAGAGAAAAATAAAATCCTATGGAGATTTGAAAGAGGTACTAAAAATAACATGCATCTATTGTGTTAGACATTGAAAGAAAGTGAGCAGGGAAGGCTTCAACAAGAGCATGAAAGAATGGAACAAGAGAGAAAGCTAATGGAGAAAATATTAGATGTACAACTTCAAGTCGCAAGTCTTTTACCTAGGTAAATTACATTTTTTAAACCTAAGTAATATAGCATTGCATCATTCATTCCATCTTAAAAGAAAACATATCATGCATTGGAGTTAGCTAATACTTCTCTATTTTTCATTCTTCCTTTTTATTTTAGAACAATGCCAATGATTAGCATCATGGGCGCCACCAAGATCATTGACACACACATCCAAAGATATTGTTTATGTAACAAAACAATTTAAAAATGATGTTGGTAAACATGTATATTTTTGTTGAGGAAAATATGATAATTCAACATGTGAGACATCAATTGAACCACATATCATTGGTAGTATAGTCAAAGTATGGAATAATTATATATTCTATATGCAATTTATAGACGATAATATTGCCAATGTGCATGGTGTTATTTTGTTGATAATGTTTATAATTTTGAATTAATGGTGGCACGTGCAACACTCTTTATTCGTTGGAAATTTAGTTTTCTTTCTTTTCACTTTAGTTTGTTTGAGTTTTGGTCTGGTGTGAGTATGGTCTTTCTGGGGTTCCCTTTTATCACTTTGCACATAGAGATAATGGAAATGGCCTTTACTTCATCCATATCCTGTAGGAAGCTTCAAGAAGTGTTCTGCTATAGTTGTATGCTCAAGGCTGAGACTATAGAGCATGCATTTCGTGATTCTTATATGCGAAGGTAATAACGGGGCTAGAGTCAACTTAGAAATCATAGTGGCTTTCATTTCACACTTCCTTTTACTCCATTCAGTTAAGATGGTTGCTGTGGAAGTCACAAAATTATTCATTTATCATGTTCATCACATCGATTTGCAAGTTGAATTGGACCGGTGTAGCGTACCTAACCCTCTCGATTTGGGTGAAGGAGGTGGATGAACAGGAAATTGGCTCAAAGTGCAGGGTTGATTAGCTTGGTTAGCGGTATAGGAGTTATTCCTGCATGTTGAGGATGTTCATGTTCTGTTCTATTATGGTGCTATGGACCGTAGCAGACTGTCACCTATGGATCTCTCTAATGCTCATTTTCCTATAAAATTGGCTATTGACCACCTCAATGAGTTTTGGGAAAATGTCAAGGACAATTTTCTTCTTTTTTGGCTAAGGCCAAACAAAGGGATTGTTGTTGTTTCCAGTGGCAACAATCGAGGAATGGAGGGAGTTAGGGGTTTGTGTTAGACATGACACTTGGAGCTACAGTGGGGTAAGGCATGGGTCTCCATTGCCACGGGTGTTGGTTTTTTCAGATGAGGAGTAATTTTTCTTCCTTGCTGGTTTTTTTGGTGTTGTGGTCTTGTGCTCTCGGTTTCTTATTGTTCCTTTTTCATTGGTGTTTCATTCTTCTTTGTTGGGGCCATTTTTTTGGGCCTTTGTTGTTGGTTTTTAACCGGTTTCGATTCGGTATGTTTTTGCAAAAATTGTGCCATTAAACCAAAAAATGTAAATTTTATGCGATATTTGAAATATGATAATTCAGTATGTGAGACATCAATTGAACCACATATCATTTGTAGCATAGTCAAACTATGGAATACTTATATACTCACTATGTAATTTAAAGATGATAAAATTTACATTGAGCATGTTGTTCTTTTGATGATATTATTGTTAATATTGATATTTTTTGTGTGTGGCATATATGGTTAGTATAATGGTTCCCCTAAAATTAATTGGCCATTAACCGAACAAATTAAAGTTCACACAATATTCAAAATATGTACACCATTTGATAGCCATTAATTAGCCATTAAATATAAATCAAATTAATGGCAACCATGTGTCTTTTGTAATTTGTGCACCGAAGAAAGTGGTGGTTAGAAGTGTCTGTTCCATATTAATTATAAATTGTCATTCATTAGTATATTTCAAGGACACTTAAATTTTGAATCTTCATGTGAGAAAATTGGCGTAAGGGAAAAAATTTGTAAGTGTAATAATTCATTGGAAAATTAGATCACGGTTCGATTGGAAAGATTTTGAGCATGGTTTGTTTTCGTGAAGGCGTAAAAATCGGTATACATTATCACCTTTGCTCCTTCCAAATTTTTGAAATTCTATGTATGTTGAATATTATGTATCCTTTTCAATGAAAACCCTAATTTCTCTTCTTCAAGTAGTTGAATATGTCTATTCTTTAATGCTCTTTGATAAACACTTCTCAACTGATAGGGTTTGACATCATTTTTTCATTCGTTTTGTTGATCTCAAAATGATTTGCTAAATATGTTTGTACCCTACTTGCGAGTAATGTAAAACATGTTATGGGTATTTTTTCCAATAGGATTGAGATATGATTCATAAAATACCTAAGATGGACATCAATGATTACTGGAAGTGAAGAAAATAGGTGTTCTTTGAAAAGGCCGAGTAAATAGATTTTGCTCGATTAGGGTTGTTAATTGTTTAGGGATTTTAGATCATTAACCCGGTTTACTTTCTATAGACATTTCATTTTAAATTAAATTGTAGTAATGAAATAATGATAGTAACTTCCAGTAGATGAAATAGTAATAGTAACACAAATAATTGTTTGCTTGTTTACAGTAATTGTTTGATTACATAAGGAAATTGTTGGAAATATTTTTTTAAAAACATATATGTGATCGCTAAAAGCAAAAATGCAAAGAGTTCCATCTGTGTAGGTTCCTCTTTGAAAATGAATGAATTGGGGAATTATAAAAACTACTATTTGAGAAGTTAGGCTAAACAAGATTCTGAATATTTTTTCACTTAATTGATAGTTCTGGAAAGACATATACAACATTCATAGATTAAAATTACAGGCTTTGGTTGTTTTAGTTAAATTAGCTAATGATATATCAACAATAAAAATTATAAGATGTCATTGCTTTTATTTCTTAATGTGATAATAAGCATATGGAAATATGGAGATGTGATATCATGAAAAATTATGAGGTTTAATAACAAGGGAGATTATACATAGGGTTCGAATTCTATATTTTCATACTAACACTACAAAGAGGGTGCTCATTATATTTATTAGAATTATACCATTTCCTTTGAGACTTCATTTACTAACTAATTATAAATCACCATCTCTTTTGAGATTTCATTTATACTTAAAATGTGGAATTTTTATCTTCCTTTCAATAACTTATAGTAAATAGTATGAGAACTAGTTAAGGCTTGATCCTTCATGAGGGTATCTAATACAACACTTGGATCAAACAAATTCATGGAAAAAACTAATGAGAGCTAAGTAATGCACGACCCTTGAAGAAAAATGTAATGAAACTCTTTTCTCAGTTCAATAATTTATGTCCAGTGAATGATTCCTTCCAAACACTAAGCTCAAAATATTTTTTCAATGCTAATCATAATGACCGCTAAGCTTGTAAATATTTTATTTTGGCTGACCTTAAAGACCACTAGGAACATAATTTTGTATGTGTTGACTACTCATTGTGATATTTAATGACCGGGAGATTATACAATTATAATTAATTAAAGAGACGTCCATTAAATGGTGTTTTTCTAACACTAAGTTCCAAATATTTTACCCAGGTGGATGTTATTGACCACTAAGATTTATACAGTTTCTTGTTAATACATTAGTAGTTTTCCTATTAATGATGCCTAAATATCGATAAGCTATAGGTATATCCTTGGGGTTTATCATAGTAATAGGAAGGATAAAAGCACGTATTTAATTGTTAATGATTCATATACACTGTTATTAAGCTCCAAAAAATATATTACAAATGACCCTAGAACCGCTAGGATAAGAAATACTTATTTTGTACCCCTCGAGTAGTGATCGGATTTGCATTTTTTTTTTTCATTACAATAATTGTTTATCTTTGAAATAAGTCTAGATATGTAGAAGGTTTTAATAGGTCATTGTGGTTGAACATAGAAACTTATAAGATCAACACTACGTAAATCTTGACCCCCACCAGTTTAAAGAATGTAAAAAAATTTCTCATTCTAATAATGTTTGTCTGTGAATAAAATTATAGACATGGAAAATCTCTAAATATTTCGTTGTTGATCAACTTAACGACTTGCTAGGATATGAACTATGTAAGACTTGAAACCTCAAGAGTGCTTGTATTGACAGAACTTTCTCATTGCATTAATATTGTTTACTAGAGTGGCGCTAGCAAAAATCATGGTTAAAAAATGTATATCTTGACCCCTCAAAGGTGCTTGTAACAAAGATGTTTCGGTCATTCCATTAATAGTATGTCTATGAATGATGTCTAACAACGAGACATATTCAAGATCCTACAATGAACTAATCAAACATAAGCAAATGTTGATCCCTTACGTATACATGTAATACAAAAATTTTCTTAAGTCAATGATAGATGTCCATTGAATGGTGTTTTGCTAACCTTAATGTTTACATATTTTTTTGAGGTGGATGTTATTGACCATTAAGACTTGAATATTTTCTTGTTAATGCATTAGTATTTTTCCTATTAATGATGCCTAGCGATCGCTAAGATATAGGTATATCGTTGTGTCGATCGTAGTAACAACTGCAATAAGAAGTACATATTTATTTGTTAATGATTCTTATAAACCGTTAAGCTCTAAAAAATATGTTATGATTAACCCTAGCAATCGCTAGGATAATAAATACTTGTGTTTGTACCCCTCAGTAGTGCAAGGATTGGCGTTATATTGCTCATCACAATAATATTTGGGCTTTGAAATTATCCTAGATACGACAAACCTCTAAATAATTCATTGTGGATGAATATAACAACCACTAAGATCAACACAATGTATATCTTGACACCCCATTAGTTCAAAGATTGGAGAAATTTTTCTCATTCTTATAATATTTGTCTAGTTGATAATACATAGATATGATCAATCTCTAAATATTTCATTGTGGCTAAACATAGCCATTGCTAGGATTTGAACTAAAGAGGTCTCGAAGCCTTAAGATTTCTTCTATTGACACACTTAGATCAAAAATTGATCTACACAATGTGGATGGTTGTCAAACATTGGCTAATCCTTCCAAAATATGTTGTGTGAGAATTTTCAAGAATAATTTTGCATATTTTACGAACTTAGCGATCCACAGAGTTGAATAAATAGTGATTAAAATGGAAAATGTTAATGATACGAGCCTAATGCGGCCACTAAGCTGACTAGTAATGGAGTTTAGTGATCGCTAAGCATTTTATTTGATACAACGAGAAAGTCTTGATCCTCTCGATGGAAATTAGTGCATTAATTGGATCCCTAGGTAACGTGTGACTAACTTGATATAATTATAGTCCTTGAAAAATTACAATCATTCTAATAGGTAATGAGAGTATCTCTCTTTTAAATTAAGAACCATAACATATTAGTGGTCTTTAAGTCATTCCTTTCAATTAGTAATGTAGTTTCATGCATGTGAAGTGTTTTCTTTGATACGAAATGGATGTTAATTACAACATACTCCCGTGCTCACTTTCAAATAAAACTAGTTAGGTATTTGGGGTCCTACGTTATTCTTTGCAAAAAAATTATGGGACAACTAAAAATTTTTTTTTAAAAATTCTACTTATGTTAATCATTGGACCCATTATTGTGTTTTGTTTCTCACATACTCTTTTTAAAGTTTGAAAAATCAGATCTTAATGGCCTTTATGCTAGTCCATTCAATTGGTGTTAATTGCTAACAAGTAATGTTAAAATTGTCCACTCACATGTCAACTTAAATATTCACTCTCACCGATGCAACCTAGAATTCACATGTAAAATCCTACGCGCATTAGCACATCACTCACCCTAGACCGAGCGCGCTCACCCGTGAGTGCCTAAAGGTACCAAGTCCCTTTTTAGGGTTCTTGTGGCAAGATGTTAGCATGATGAAGACTTAAAGCATTCAGATCCATGACTAATACATCATTCTACAGTGCATGTTCAGATCTAGATCTTAAAGTATCATAAATCAAACAATAATCATAGTCAAAATCACTCATGCAATAATAAACTATAACCATGATTAACACCTTGATTCAGTCAATAACCTCCATTATATTAAATGCGAATAGAAAAAGCTTCTTACAATAATGGCGTCATATGCTCATGCGCATACAAATTTGATAGTATACTCTCACAAATATTATACTGGTCCTTACATACTATTCACACACACCTATACTACGTAGTTCATTACATATTTATAAGGGTGGGGACTTTCCCTTCACCGCTTATCTAATCCCAAAATAGATCACATGCTTTGTTATTAGCCACGTGCCATTACAATAATAGCCACACATGGAAGTGTGATAAAAATAGACTTCTTCTAGATAATATCGTAAGTAGTAAATCTACTCTCGATCTGTACTCATGTAAATTACTTCGTAGCCAATCCTCAGAAAATAGCCAATGTGTGTCACACAAGTCTTTAACCGGTTTGTGTGCTTCGCATGCCATCTTCCAAAAATAGATCTTCATCATGAAAATGGATAAGTCCTGAATCTGTCTTTGTCCTCAGCACATGATTCCTTCCTAATCCTCCAGCGCATTTAAATGCACTCTACTCTTCCATGTGAACCTTCTATATGTCTTTCGCTAAGTGCCATATTTTTTATGACCAACACTCGCTAACATCTATTTTTTCAAACTTTTCTTTCATGTTATATATGTAATGTGGATGGTTTTCAAACAACGAATAATCCTTTGAAAATATGTTACATGTTAAATGTCATGAACAATTTTTCCATAGTTTTTGAGCTTAATGATCACTAAGATCTGAAATATGTAAGTCTTGAAGACTTAAGATTGCTTATATTGATAGAATTAGATATTTACATTAATATTTTGACTAACTTAACACCTAAAAAAAACATGGCTAAAAATACGTATATCTTGAACCCTCAGTGGTGCATGTACAATTGCACTTTACTCATTACATTAATAGTAAGTCTATGAATAATCCTTAACGACTACTAAGATTTGAATATTTATTAATTGCTAACTTTGGCGATTAATAAGATCAACACTTCTTTCATTATTTTGGAAATTATTTTCTAATCTTACCTAATATTCATTAAAAGGGACATATGAATGTTGTCGTAAAATCAATTTCGTCATATGTCTCATAATTTGTTTCTGTTAATCATGTATGCAGTGTTCATGGCCCTTAAATTTTTCAACATGGTGAGAGAGTGGGAATTGACGATGGTAGATACTTTTTTATATTCCAATGATAACTATAAAGTAATAAGAGATATCATGTTCCATCCAATAGCCTTAGAGGATGAATTTCAGCATTACTCACTCTATATTCGCAATTCGGAATGAAAGTGTTGATGTTGATGTCATAGACATAATAGGTATATCGGAAGAGCAAGATCTACGGTTCCGAGATGTAAGGGTGATAAAAAGAGTTGTCCCGCATTTAATTTATTATAAACCAAAGGTGCTTCTATCTCTATATTTTTTCACTTCCTATCTATTTCATGCCACGTTTAAGGATTTGTCATTATTTTCTAAATTAGGAAAAAGTGAATAGGTTTATTTTCCGGGAATGCATACAAAACTTATTATAAACTTCCAAAGACGGATTGCTTGTATAACTCGGACATACTAAAGTCCTAAATGGCCAAAAGGAGAGTAAGAGATGTTTTTTAGAGTTGGGCATTTGACCCGATGAATAATATGGATGGTTTTAAGCAATCTAAAATGCTTATTAAAAGGTTTAGACCAGCATTCCGCATTGACATGACACTCATGAATAGGCTATATGGAAATTCATCAATCTCTAAGGTGAATGTTTCCTAGATTATGTTAATTTATTTTATTATTCATGAAAACAAGATTCCCTCCTTAGATCGTGTGCTCTATTCCAATTTAATGACATAAAGAAACAATTTCATCGACCATGGGAATTTTTTTACATGGCTTCCTATCTTCTCGATGTTGTCATCCTGTGTTCTCAATTGTCTCGATTTCATCAATTTTGGTCTCCTTTAAGTCCTTTGAGTGTAAATGAGAAATATTCATACTTGTATGCCCATTGATTCAGATCACATATTCAAGATATATGCATTTATTTGTATCCTTCTCTCTACCAACAATTACATGAAACAATGCCACCAATAATATCCGATACCATCCTTGTTTCCATAAGGAATATGGTATCTCATGTATTATTTTTTCCAAAATATATAGTTATCATGATTGAGGGGATCCTTACACATCCTTTTAAATTTTCAAATTAGTACAAGAGGTTGGATATCAAATTTGTAATGGTATTTCTTTAAAGTGCAAGGAGAAGAAGCTTAAAAAACATACCTCCTTCCTAGTGTTTGTAGGACGCAAAATGTTTAATAGGTGGCCTGATTTCAAGGCTTCCTCAGCCCATAGATATTCATTTCATCTCCTCGAACACCCTTTAAGGAAATATGACAGATGGAATAGGGTTTCCCGACACCTTAATTCCCTTAAAGGAAAGTTAAATATACCGTATGCTCACACGCATGATGATAATGACTAGGTATGGATTAAGAAAACGAAAGATATCCTTATTCAGTAGAATATGAAGGAGTCGGGGTGGTTTCCACCTCCAAGAGTAGTTATTAAAAAGGAGGTTACAAAGAGAAAGCAAGATTTGTATTCAAAACATTTACAATAACCTTGTGATCCCTTATCTCCACCAATGAATCTAGATATTAGTTTTGAGAAGTATTATCTAAACCAAATAAAGCTCTAGCCAATGAAGCCCCTATGCAACCCTCTCAATCTTCTCCCTACACTTCAAAATAAGTGATAAATGATTGGGAAGAGAAACTCATACTTTCCTACAAAGGAAATCTAGATTGGGCCGCCAAGAAGATCCCTTAGTGAACATTGAATTCAATCAAAGGATGAGAACCTTGAAAAAGGTAACCAAAAAGAAGATGTCAACACAACAAGCCATTATTTGGCATGAAACTTCAAAATACCTCTTCACTCTTATAAAGAAAAGGAAAGCCAAAGGATCTCATGTGGTGCAATATGAGGAAGATCCAGAATTTTTATAAGGGCCACAACATAAGCATCTGTAGAAGTAGTGAGGGGAGTACATGCCATAAATATAGAGCTTGAAACTAAGTTAAAGGATACAGATTCCTCCAAGCACATTTTTGATGTAGAAGAGGCATTGCATGGCTTATACAATAATATAAATAATTTCTTCTATGCAAAGAAGGAGGAAGAAGAGGGCTTGGAAAAATGAAAAAATCATTACAGAGTGACATTGTTGCACAAAATGTTAACACATATGGGGTAGGTCATTGAAAAGGAATTTGTAAATACCCTACAATTATGACCATGGATGATATTGGTATATTCTAGACATATGCTAATTATACAAAGCAAATACTGAAAGGGAAAGGAATGAACAAGCAAGAAAACTTTCTCTGCAATTTGATGACATTATTTCTAAAGGAAATTATATTTTCATAGAAGCTTCGGTCATGGAAATATTTAAAGGAAACCATGCATTGGTTTCTAATGAAGATTTCGGGACATCCCTTATACAATTCATGGTTAATTTTCAAAGGAGAATAGCTGAGGTGAATGAAGGAGAAACTTCACATTTCATTGGGATTATTTCAAAAACAAGGGAAAACATACAAAAAATAGAGGCTCTGAAGGAAATTTCCAAAAAAGCATATGGTAGTCAAAAGGATTTTCTTAACAAGTTTTTTGTGCTATATAGAATCATGATTATGAATATGGATAAGATAAACAGAGATTCTTATATTTACAAAAATATTTTGAGGATATAGGACAACGAGATGATAAAATAGATCCCAAAAGAGGGAAACAAACCTAGGAAATAATTGTACCCATGGGATCGGTTCAACAATAGCCCATAGTTAAGGAAGAAACCATTCCCACAGTCTCATATCAAAACACCTCGTAGTTAAGAAAGAACCAATGAATCATAAATCGTAGTATGTGAGATAGGTGAGAAAGCATTGTGATATGTATGACACATTAATAGATGAATATTTATAATTGATATAATGATCATGTATATATTCCAAATTCTATACTTATCTAAACATGCATTTGTTGTTTTGATAAATGTTCGAGAGAAATTCTCCAAAAAAATTGATGTGGCATAAACTACAAATAATATGGTTATGTAATACCTAGTGCACAGAGACTCAAATATCTTTCTCTATTTGCTTAAATCCTTATGGCCCCTATGTTCCAACTATTATGAAGTGGCGATATCTTAATAACCTAAGAGTTCATAATATACTAGCGACAACATAGCTTTAAATAATATGTTACAAACTAAGCTTGTGGACGCCAAGCTTAAATTCTCACTCCTTTTAATGTTAAATGTTTAAGACACCTAAGAATGAAATATTCTATTGTGGAAGCACCTAGATGCCGTGTAGCTCAAAACTCCAACCACCTAGAATCTTAATGTAATGTGTTTAATCCTTTTGAATCATATGCTCCAAATTATGTGTTAAATACTAAAAAATCTTAAGCGTAACATTTTACGTTGAGGAAGTATGTAGAGGCCACTAATTTCATACTACCTTAATGAAATGAGTGAAACCCTAACGACCGCTAAGATCCAAATAATTTTTTTCAACAATACCTAGCGGACTCTAATTTTGAAATATATTACTATATTTTGTTAAATCCTAGAGGTCGTTATGTTCCAAATATTATGATGCGATAGTGTCCTAGCGGCGTATCGATTCATGATATCCATTGTTGGGAACTGAATGCTCACTCGAAAAATGTTTTCGAGCCATAACCCAAAAGTCACTCAATTTTCAATATCGACATGTTTTTACTTGAATCCTAGTGACAATAAGAATATCTTCAAATAATATGTTGCAACATAAGATAGCATACGTCAAGATAAAAATTTCATACTTCATCTTATTAAATGCTCTTTACATCCAAGCTCAAAATACTCTATTTTGGAAGCAACTAGATTGCACATAGCTCAAAACTTGTTAATTTGATTTGTTAAAGCATACCACTTGACAACTTACAAACATTATGAGTATGCATATTCTAGCAGATGCTAGCCTCGTAGAATCTTATGTTAATATGTTAAATTCATGTGACCTCTATGACCCAAATCTTATGTGTTAGATCCTAATGAATGCAAAGCTTATACTTTTACATTGTTATGAAGGCTAGCGGCGCTTAGCTCAAATTAATTTCATTTAAAATGATAAATATTTTACAAATATTTTTAAATATTATGTTGTTGCAATATGTAGAGGCCAATAATTTCATACTACTTTAATTTAATTTGTGAAATCCTAAATGCGACCACTAAGGTACAAATAATATGTTACAAAATCCCTAGAGGATGCTAGAATTCTAATATCTTTCTTTATTTTTTGAAATCCTAGCAGCCACTAAGCTCCAAATAATATGTTTCGGTACTATCTTAGTGGCCTATAACTTCATGATATCCATTCTTGAGTACCGATCTCTAAGCTCATAAAAATTTTGAGGCATAACCTAACGGCCATTAAGCTTGCAATATTTGACATGTTTTTAGTTGAATCCTAGCAAGAACATCTCTTAAAATAATATTTTGCATCATGAGATAGTGGATGTCAAGATAAAAATTCCATACTTCATCTTGTTAAATGATTGAGACATCCAAGCTTAAAATATTCTATTGTGGAAAGTAACTAGATGTCATGTACCTCAAAATTTGTTGATTTGATTTGTTAAAGCATACATGCCGACAACTTGCAAACATTATGAGTATGCATATTCTACAAGATGTTAGCCTCTGGAATCTTATGTTAATGTGTTAAATTCTTTTGACCTCTATGACACAAATCTTATGTGTTAAATCCTAACGAATGCAAAGCTTAAATTGTTACATTGTTGTAAAGAAAAACGATTGCTAAGCTCAAATAAATTTCATTTAAAATGGTAAATTCTATAGAAAGATTTTTTAAAATATTATGTTGTTCCAGTACATAGAGGTTGTTAATTTCATATTACCTTAATTTAATTTGTGCAATACTGACGACCACTAAGGTACAAATAATATGTTGCGACAATACCTAACGGATGTTAGACTCACAATACCTTGCTTTATTTTGATAAATCATAGCAACCAATACATTGTAAATAATATGTTGAGGTAGTGTCTTAGTGGCATATAAATTCATGATATCCATTGTTGAGTACCAATCCCTAAGCTCAAAAAATGTTCTCAATGCATAACCTAACAACACGATACCTAGCGGATGCTAAACTTACTTTCTTTATTTTTAGAAACCCTAGCGACCACTAAGTTCCAAATAATGTGTTGTGGCAATACCTAGTAGACGCTAGACTTGCAATATCTTTATTTATTTTGTTAAATCCTAGCGGAAACCATGCTCCAAATATTACGATGTGGACTGTTGTAGCGATGTATGAATTCATGATATGTGTTATTGAGTGTCATCGATAAGCTACAAATATGGTATTACATTATACCCTAGCAAGAAATGCTAAGCTTGCAATAGGTTTCTTATTTTTGTAAAATCCAAGGGACAATGAATATCCAAATAATATTAGTTTGTGGCCTTTGAGACATACTAATAATATTTTGGCCTTCCACAACAACCCTAATGAATTAATATATATGTCAAAGACTCTATCTTCTACCGAAATATGTGTCCTAATGATAATATTTTTAAATCGAATTAAATATAGAAATATTTAATATATAAATTTAAATACATAGTGATCATAATATTTTATATATAAAATTTAGGCATATATATAATATGTTTAACCTTCCATTGCACAAAAAATTATCTCACAATTGAAAACCTAATATGCTTTTACCGTGGAAAACATATAAACAATGTACAATGAAATATTTACCTCGGGTTGTTTCTATCATCATATTAAAAGGAAAAAAAGGCATACATAAACGATACCAAAACAATATTTTGAGTCTAATTAAACATTACAATTTTTTAAACTAGTGTTTAGCCACTCCATCATTATCACGAAAAAAAAATCCAGAGGGGGACATAGATCGACGGAAAATTGAAGGTGTTCAAATGAAATTTAAAAAATAGAGCTGAAAGGGGATTAAATTTTCTTGGTTGAGGCCCAATGATTCTTTGTTTTATTTAAGAATAAGGTGGTGTGACAAAACAATCAAAAGGAATTGGTAAGCAAAGTTGGGCCACGAGATCATGTTTTTGTAGGGAAAAGCGAGGTTAGATTGATGTGAAAAAGACAGAACTATTATTCACAAAAGAGTTTGACAAAACGACTAGAAGGAATTGGTAAATAGAGTTGGGTTGCTAAGCACGTTTTTGTAGGGAAAAATAGGGATGGACTGAGGTTAAAAAGATAGGACCTAGTCGAAGATAGAATGACTGTATAATCCCACAATAAAAATGTGTACATTTAGTATAGTATACATTTTTGATAAATACCTTATTTAGATCTTAGAATTTTTCATGTTTGGCGATGTCATACAAACCATCGAGTGTTGCATCGAGCTAACTATCTACACTATTTTCCGCAACCCCTTTTTCTTCCCAAAGGCATGAGTACCCTTTTTGTTAATCCACAAACAAGATTACGTAATGCCTCCTTTAGATATAAAATAATAATAATAATAAAATAAATGTAAAAAAATAAAATAGAAGTTTTAAAATTAAGAAAACCCGTGATTTCTTGGTTAGGGGCAGTTTTAGGGCAAAGGAAGCCTTTGTGGTTTTTTTTGTCTTTTTGCTGTGGGGGAGTGAGCGCCGCCACATTGGAGAGAGGGTTTTGATAGATTTTGGAGTCGCATATGCTTGGGTGGGTGCCATTTCAGGTTTTACCAAATGAAAGAATGAAACAACTCTCATGATGTGAGTTTTGCAGTGAACAGAAGTCATGGTTTCCTCACAAGACAGTCACGTTGTCCCCGTATGCAGCAACTCCAACCCAATCCGTTTACATTTGCCAGCGAATCTCCAGCCTGTGTAAGAAAAAACGTGGCAGCTTGGAGCAGGGTATGAACAAAATAATCTGGTTTTTGTTAGTGTCTTAGTTGTTATTCATGAAAATGTGGAAGTATTTTCAGGGCTTGTGAACCATTCGACTAAATGCATGGAAGAAATGCAGTTCCATGGACTGCAATGATTTCAAGATATGTGCAAAATGGATGTGTAGAAGAGGCCAGTGAACTATTTGATAGAATGCCTCAAATAGATGCGGACTCATGGAATGCCACGATGGCAGGATATGCACAAATGAGTTTGTTGAAAAGGCCTTGGAAACTTTCAAGAAAATGCATTTGGTGCGTGTTAAGCCATAGACTCCACAACCTTTTTGCCAACATCCTCCCAGCCCATGCCCAGACTTGTGTGGGCTTCCATCAAAGCATAAAATATTGATGAACTTTGTCAGATGTTGTAGTTGCCAATGCTCTGTGCACATTGTTACAGCATTTAACCAAATGAAAAAATGGGACAACAGCTCTCTGGAAATGCACTTTTTTGGTAGAATACAGGAGACACGGTTTTCCTCGCGGGATAGTCACACTATTTGGCGTGTGCGACAAACAGGTCTCCAACCTGATAGTTCTCATTCCCAGCGTACTCTAGCCCGTGTTAAAATAAGAGCTTTGATACAAGGAAGGGACAAGACGTATGGCAGATTTTTGGAGTTGCAAGTGTTATGGTATATAGGTGGCTGGAGGGACAACGTTGGTTGCTCTATATGCCCAGATGGGTTATTTAAAAGGCCTTGGATCCTCCGTAGCCAATGCAAAAAAAGTTTCCAATCTGATTAGAGTTTATTTGTTGCACACGTTGGAATATGGTATGTTCGCATGCACATCAACCTGTTTTTCAAGGCATAGAAAACAAGATGTTTTTGTTTGCAATGCAACTTCCCAGTAGATGTGTATGAAAATGGTGGAGATGAGGACACTCGGGGACCGTAGTTGTGAAGTGCCCAAGCAGGAGACTGAACCCAAGCCTGCGGCTTCGACCGACTTCGTTCTCCAGGCATGGTTCTTCTTCCCCTACTTCTCATAATTTTCGTGTTTTAGTTCTCTTTTGCAACTAAATAGAATTTTAAAATTATGGAATTTTTTTAATACATTTAAATGTTCCTTTAACTCATTGCAAAACAATTAAGTGTCATGTCGCAACTCTCGAAGCCATTATAACTCACCTACTTTAAACCATGAACTATCACCCTCGCTTCGAGATGACATAGAAAACTCTTACCCTTCTTGATCACTTCAATATCGTTTTATCGACCAGACAAATTTGACTCTCCATTGATTAAGTTGACCTTCTTCCCGCTTAAAATAGTTAAATTTTACAATTTTCAGAGACTCACTAAGTACCCTTCACAACTCTGGAAACGAGATGTGAAGTTTCATTCACGTACCTTGGTATACGAGGAGTCGTCTGGATTTTTGGTTTGACCCGAAATGATCATATGACATCCTTTTGATGCTCTTGTAGGAGCCTCGTTACACTGATTTACAATAGTAGAGAGTTGTTAAAACTAGAAAGTTGGCTTTCTTTTGGGACCACCATTTGAAACCCGGAAAGAGAAATCACGTTCCGTCTTCGCAAACCTCTAGCATTTATACTAGACAAATGCATGGAACATTCAGCATAGGAAAGATAACTTTTCGAGATAGTTTGGTGAAGCCATTTTGTAGGCCTCCGGTCGCAGTTTGATGAGGTCAAACTGGACCAATTTCTCTTTCGCTCCAGAAAACGTGTCGCCATTTGAAAATAGTTTACTAGTTCTCAGTCCCATCGACTCTGATGAACTCTACTTATATAGGGGAATTAGTAGGAGATGTCCCGTTGCGTGCTCCTCCATCAAACGTCGTTTTGGACGTAGTTTTCTGGGCCCTCGAGCTAACTTTTGTCATTTTACAACTGGGTGAACTACGACCAGTGGCCCCGAAAATTAACCGCCCTGACGCAAAACCGTTTGCTCTTTTTCATTCCGTTATTGCTATGAACTCTTAGTATATCTAGGGACATGTAGAAAATTAATCGTGGAGTGCATGCACATCAAAAGATAACCTTTGGAACAAGTTTCTTAGCCTCAGAGCCCTTTTTGAATGTTTTGTAGCTAGTGAGAAAATGTAAGAATAAAAAGTCTGCAGACCTCGTAGGGTTCCAAATCACCCTAAAAACATTTAAACACACTTAAATAATTGTTTAAAACACTATAATGAAACTTGTTGTGTGTATTAGAACTTTTGGCAAAACAATGTTTTCTCTCTTTTCCTTTCTTTCTCTCTCTCTCAGGTTATAAAATGAAAGAAAAATGAAATGCAATGGATACATGTTCCTAGACCTTTTTATTTCGATTGAAAAATTGTAATTATTGTTAGATGTAAATGGAATCTAAAATATGATACTTATGATTGGTTAGGGTGGATGCCATGCCAGCGATTTATCGCTGATATCATGCTCACGTGGGTTTTGCAGGATGGAAGAATGACGACAAAAAAGGGCGATGTGTAATTTAATTATTATTATTGTAATTTTTATAGGTCATTGTAAAATGAATAACTATCTAATGTAGTCTCTTGTTACAGAAAAGTTATAATTGAAATTTGTTAATATGCATGAGATGCTAGTTTTAGGGATAACTTAGGAAATGTGCATCTAATCACCAGGTTCAATTTGATTCTTAATTGTGTATGGCAAAAAAAAGGGTTTGATTTATATATAGTAAATTGAAATTGAAGTTAATATATTGTAGTACTTTCTCGATTTTCAATAATGATTAAATTAATTATCTGGGTTACCTTCTTACCTTGACAAACAATAAAGAGTTTTAATGGGAACACTCAACCTCTAATAAAATATTCATGCATAACTTGGCTACTTATGTGATCCTTTTTACCATATAAGAAAATTAAGACCGTAGAATGAACTTAAGCTTTACACTCATGAGACCTTCTAGGTTAGGTAAATAAAACCCCCCTAGTCGGAGTTTACCATCACGGTCATTAGGTTTAGTGACATTGTCATGAACCCATACTTTAGGAATGACATGGTCCAACTTTATTCAGAGTATGCGGTTCCCTTCTAGTTTTGGTAATCGCGAGAAGAATGTCCTCTCATCGGTCGACACTAGGCTGAGTGGTGAAGACCACCTTGGAAGTCACCTTATGAGTCCTTGTTAGAAGGAATGACTAAGCGGAGTAACCTTCCCATCTATGGAGTAGGTAGAGATATTACTCCCTTGTATCCTATTGGATTTCTAGGCCTTACGAAATTAGATTTAGAAATTAACTTCATCAGTGAATGGAATCCCTGTTGGATCCAAATGACCTAAATGAAGGTCATGATATAGTTGTTCTATGTCTTGCATTCTCATTAGTGAACCCTTTTGTCCCTTGTAGATAAATGTCTTGTCTTGGGCTTGTGAAAATTTAGTGCCTTGATCTTTCACGAAAGGAATATAGGGTAAATACATTTTAACCTTAATCACACCTATAATAGAGATTGAAGCCCTAGGTGAAACTGGAATTAAGCTTAACCATGTGCTTCTTTAATATGTCAGATAAGTACTTTGGTAACTCTTATGTTTAAAATGATAGTAATAATGAGATCCTAGTGCGACACAAAATTAAATCATATGAGATTAAACCAAAATTTGAGGTTAGGAATAATGTCACCGGGAGTCCTTATGACTTAATTTAAAACATATTCATGTGTCACAAAGAATATAATTACCAAATGGTGTGATCAAACATAAAAAAAAGATGTATATATATAAAAAAAATCAAATTTGGAATTCAACAAGTTATTGAACTATAATAATAATGGTAGCGAAATAACTATTCCGTGATTGATGGATGTTCTTGGGGAAAAAGGCTATTTCAATCTATGTCTTCCTTAATCCCAAGATTTCATCTTGACATCACGTTAGGTTTTCTTGTGTAACAAGAGTTAAATTCTAAACTTTGAATAAGCATTTTGGGAAGCCTAATCTTAACATAAGAATGGGAGAGTTAGAATTTTGTATAAAATCTGAAATATGGAAAATACTTATGTAAGTTATGAAGATCTGTCATAAGGGTAAAGAGCAAATTAAATGGTTGAACAATAAGTGAACTGTGAAATGAATTTTCAAGACATGTAGGTGGAAAAAGGGAGAAAATCATGCTTACCTAATAAGGATCTTGGAAAGTTAGCCATAACTAAAATACATTTAAAGTAATGATATGTCGTGGGTTCGCTGTTCCTAAAGTCACGTTTCTTGTGGTTGGGTCTTTGCTAGTATTCATTCATTGGGAAAAGTGTGGTATCGACATGTCGATGTCATCTGCATGTGTCTATGTGAGTCGATGACTTATGTGATTGTCACATGTGTGTCAAGTTCTATACTTGGAGCCCTTACTGTGTTGTGTGTCGTGAGCAATGTAAGTCAAAAAAAAAAATATCCTGGTATTTTACTGTTGTATTTGGGTGTGTAAAATGTGGGCACTACATATGGTATCAGAGTGGAGGTTCATGCTCTCGAACCTCTGGGATGGATTGGAGTTGTGATGATTTTGCATGATAGTGATGGTGTTTCATGATGGGTTGCATGATGGTGATGGTGTTTCATGATGGTGATAAATATTGGAAGAGTAATGTGTTTTAAGAGTGATGTGATCTATGTCATAATTGTAATGTGAATGCACATATGTGTAATGCACATGTTACCATGTGTATGTCATGGGGATGGGAGTATTCTCAATTTTGTTATCATGTTGATGTGTTACTACTTGGGATGGGAGTATTATCTCTCCTTTTCGTGTGGATTCTATGAAGAATCCACGTGTGATGTACTTCCTTGATTTGTGTAAAAAGAATTCTAATGTGGATGAGGGTGTTGGAACATTGTGGCATATATGTGATGTGGGTGTGTCAATATGTGGTATGATTGGATTGATGTAAAGTGAATTGAATTGTATCATGATGTTTTACCATGTTTTGAAGAAATGTGTGTATCACTTTGTATGTAGCAAATGAATGTTATGTTGTGATGTTCTATGTCCATCGTATGTATGATTTGGGTAATATGTGATGGTTCATGTCGTGATTTAGGGGCATATGGTGAGTATGATCCCTAGTGTACAAAGATGATTGACACTTTGGGTGTAGGATGTGATAATGTGATGCATCGTAACTCGTGAAAGTAATGATTGTGTTGTACCCTGTATATATATACCATGCGTAATACGTTATGGTTGTTGTGTGTGAATTACCATTGTGTTAGTGATGTAATTATGTGTATGTCGTGGACCCTACACTAGATGACCCTAAGGGGATAAACTGTCAAGAGTGTATGTGTGGAGAGAGGAGGTGTGGACCAGGTTTTCATAATCTTGAGCTGAGTACGAGTGAGGAAGTGGAGTCTTATATAGACTGAAAATCCACTTCTATCTGTTTAGTATACTTTGAGCTTGCTTAGTATATTATGGGTGCACACCACCTTAGGCTCAACTTATGCAACCTTGTGTCCCCTTCTCTTTCCTATTGGATTGTTCATTGAATAATCCTATGTGATTTTGACTATGTTGATCCTTGTGGGAGTTTGGAGTTTTGAATCAAGCAGAGATGGTGAAAGATACATTATTTGATATACTCATTTCTGTTACATGTATATTTTCATGAGCTGAGGCTCGATGTCCGAGTGCCAGAAACTCGATGAGTACCCCTTTGGTGGCGGTATGAGGCCACATAGTGATTATGATGTGCTATTTTCTCATTACGTATTTTATTCGTAAATTAATCTTTCTCTTTTAGCTAGACCAGCCGTTTTCTTGATTAACATGTTCTTATATTTTGGGCATTTATTTGATTGTTGCATTAACAATTGGATTTTACACTAACCATGGCTAATTAGCCATTTCTTTTCTTAGTTTTAAAACCTTCTTTTCATATTTAAAAGATTTGTAGCCTAGCCCAAGGCTTTTGATTTTGCCACTTGGCATTTGAATGGATTGATATGCTGGTTCTAATGTCGTAATGTGTTGGAATAGGGTCATGGGATTCACCATGGAGTGGTTGAACCTATGGACCCGCTTTCGTTGTATGGGGTACACCCCAAGGAGTTACAGATAACTAGCGGGTTGTTGAACCACGAGTTATTATGTCACTTGGGTTGGGGGTGACGGGGCTCTATGTGCCTAGGGCCATAGGGTGACCCGGCCTCATTTAAAAGGAGAAAGGAGATGGGCCTCTATGGTTGAGTGACCTATTATTCTTTATGGTGCTCTATGGTTGAGTGACCTGATATTCTTGATGGGGCTCTATGGTTGAGTGACCCGACTTGGTTTTGACACTATGTTTCTTCTTTTGGGAGGTATATGGAGATTATCTGGTGATGCTTTGGGGATTATATGGAGTTGTTTTATAATACTTTTGATATATGAGTTTTACCTATCCGGAGATATTTGGGGTTTGTTTCGTGATGTCTTGTTATGTGGGGAGTTGGTATAGTGAGTTATGTATACCTGTGTGAGTATTCTTTTTGACACTTGGTTATGTATGAGGCTTGACCCTCCTATTGGTTGGTATGGACTATTGGGTATTGTTTTGGCACTATGTGGGTGCAGTCAGGGATTTTTGGGGCTTGTGATACCCGTGTATATGTATCAACGTGTTGATTCTATTGTTAGTCATATGCGTGCACTAGATCTATGTCTAGGGCATAATTGTTGGAAATTAATTGTTATGTGGTCTACTTGTTGTCATTCCATGGTTTGGTGAAACCTTTGTGATGTGGTACGGTCGAGAAAGTATGTAAAAGTATGCTTGTGAAATTTTAGTGTTGCGTATGACCTTGGTAGGGTGTTGTGATTGTAGTTCATGATGGGAATCCACAGGAATGAATAAACTAAAATTTGATAAAAATGAAATTTTAAAGGACTTGAATTAAGAATAATGTTAATGGAAAGAGATTAATGAAATAACGAATAAGAGAGAACTACCAATCTTCACAGAACCTTGAAAGTTGAAATTTCTACCAAATGTTCCTAGGGCCACCTCGTAACCATGATTTTGGATTTGAAATCTTAACCTTAGAGCGTACCTTCACCACATTCATCCCTTGTTGCGTACCTTTTTCTCTTTCTTCATTGTATGTCGCATCGAGGACGATGCTTTCTTAAGGGGAGGAGAATGTAATGCCTCCTTTAGATATAAATAATAATAATAATAAAATAAATGTAAAAAAATAAAATAGAAGTTTTAAAATTAAGAAAACCCGTGATTTCTTGGTTAGGGGCGGTTTTAGGGCAAAGGAAGCCTTTGTGGTTTTTTTTTTTGTCTTTTTTTATGTGGGGGAGTGAGCTCTGCCACATTGGAGAGAGGGTTTTGATAGATGTTGGAGTCGCATATGCTTGGGTGGGCATTTCATGTTTTACCAAATGAAAGAATGAAACAGCTCTCATGATGCGAGTTTTGCAGCGAACAGAAGTCATGGTTTCCTCACAAGACAATCACACTGCCCCATATGCAATAACTCCAACCCAATCCATTTACATTTTCCAAGGAATCTCCACTGTGCAAGAAAAAACGTGGTAGCTTGGAGCAAGGTATGAACAAAAGAATCTAGTTTTTGTTAGTGTCTTAGTTGTTATTCGTGAAAATGTGGAAGTATTTTCAGGGCTTGTGAACCATTCGACTAAATGCATGGAAGAAATGCAGTTCCATGGACTGCAATGATTTCAGGATATGTGCAAAATGGATGTGTAGAAGAGGCCAGTGAACTGTTTGATAGAATGCCACAAATTTATGCGGACTCATGGAATGCCACGATGGTAGGATATGCACAAATGAGTTTGTTGAAAAGGCCTTGGAAACTTTCAAGAAAATGCATTTGGTGCGTGTTAAGCCAGACTCCACAACCTTTTTGCCAACATCCTCCCAAATTTCACACCCGACTTGTGTGGGTTTCCATCAAAGTATAAAATATTGATGAACTTTGTCAGATGTTGTAGTTGCCAATGCTCTGTGCACGTTGTTACAGCATTTGACCAAATGAAAAAATGGGACAACAGCTCTCTGGAAATGCATTTTTTTGGCAGCGTACAGGAGACACGGTTTTCTCATGGGGATAGTCACACTATTTGGCATGTGCAACAAACAGGTCTCCAACCTGATAGTTTTCTTTCCCAGCGTACTCTAGCCATGTTAAAATAAGAGCTTTGATACAGGGAAGGGACAAGACGTATGGCATATTTTTGGAGTTGCAAGTGTTATGGTATATAGGTGGCTGGAGGGACAACGTTGGTTGCTCTATATGCCCAGATGGGTTGTTTAAAAGGCCTTGGATCCTCCCTAGCCAATGCAACAAACAAGTTTCCAATCTGATTAGAGTTTATTTGTTGCACACGTTGGAATATGGTATGTTTGGCATGCACATCAACCTGTTTTATCAAGGCATAGAAAACAAGATGTTTTTTTTGCAATGCAACTTCCCTGGTAGACGTGTATGCAAAATGGTGGAGCTGAGGACACTCGAGGGATCAAGTTGACGAAGTGCCCAAGCAGAGATCTAACCCAAGCCTGCGGCTTCGGCCGACTTCGTTCTCCGTGCATGGTTCTTCTTCCCCTACTTCTCATAATTTTCGTGTTTTAGTTCTCTTTTGCAACTAAATAGAATTTTAAAATTATGGAATTTTTTTAATACAGTTAAATGTTCCTTCAACTCATTGTAAAACAATAAATTTTCATGTCATAACTCTCGAAGCCATTATAACTCGCCTACTTTAAACCATGAACTATCACCCTCGCTTCGAGATGACATAGAAAACTCTTTTCCTTCTTGATCACTTAAATATCGTTTTATCGACTAGACAAATTTGACTCTCCATTGATTAAGTTGACCTTCTTCCTGCTTAAAATAGTTAAATTTTACAATTTTCGAGACTCACTAAGTACCCTTCGCAACTCTGGAAACGAGATGTGAAGTTTCATTCGCGTACCTTGGTATACGAGGAGTCGTCTGGATTTTTGGTTTGACCCAAAACGATCATATGACATCCTTTTGACGCTCTTGTAGGAGCCCCATTACACTGATTTACAACAGTAGAGAGTTGTTAAAACTAGAAAGTTGGCTTTTGTTTGGGACCACCATTTGAAACCTAGAAAGAGAAATCACGTTCCATCTTCGCAAACCTCTAGCATTTATACTAGACAAATGCATGGAACATTCAACGCATAGGAAAGATAACTTTTCGGGATAGTTTGGTGAAGCCATTTTGTAGGCCCCTGGTCGCAGTTTGACAAGGTCAAACTGGACCAATTTCTTCTTGTCGGTCCAGAAAATGTGTCGCCATTTGAAAATAGTTTACTAGTTCTCAGTCCCGTCGACTCTGATGAACTCTCCTTATATAGGGGAATTACTAGGAGATGTCCCATTGTGTGCTGCTTCTCCATCGAACATCGTCTTTAGGACGTGGTTTTCTAGGCCCTTGAGCTAACTTTTGTCATTTTACAACCGGGTCATCTACGACCAAGTAGCCCCGAGAAATTAACCGCGGACCAAACGCAAACCATTCACTCTTTTTCATTCCGTCGCTTCTATGAACTCTTGGTATATCTCGGGACATGTAGAAACTTAATCTTGGAGTGTGTGCTCATCAAAATAACCTTTGGAAGTAGTTTCTTAGCCTCAGAGCCTTTTTGAACATTTTGTAGCTAGTGAGAAAATATAAGAATAGAAAATCATGGACCTCGTAGGGTTCCCAAATCACCCCGAAAACATGTAAACACACTTAAATAATTGTTTAAAACACTATAATGAAACTTGTTGTGTGTATTAAAACTTTTGGCAAAACAAGGTTTTCTCTCTTTTCCCTTCTCTTTCTCTCTCTGGGTTACAAAATAAAGAAAAATGAAATGCAATGGATACATGTTCCTAGACCTTTTTATTTCGATTACAAATTGTAATTATTGTTAGATGTAAATGGGAATCTGAAATATGATACTTATGATTGCTTAGGGTGGATGCCATGCTAGCGATTTATCGCTGATATCATGCTCACGTGGGTTTTGCAGGATGGAAGAATGACGACGAAAAAAGGGCGATGTGTGATTTAATTATTATTATTGTAATTTTTATAGGTTATTGTAAAATGAATAACTGTCTAATGTAGTCTCTTGTTACAGAAAAGTTATAATTGAAATTTTTTAATATGCATGAGATGCTAGTTTTAGGGATAACTTAGGAAATGTACATCTAATCACCGGTTCAATTTGATTCTTAATTGTGTATGGCAAAAAAAAAGATTTGATTTATATCTTGTAAATTGAAATTGAAGTTAATATATTGTAGCACTTTCTCAGTTTTCAATAGACGATAAATTAATTACTGGATTACCTTCTGACCTTGTAAACACAATAAAGAGTGTTAATGGGAACACTCAACTCTAATAAAATACTCGTGTATAGTTGGCCTGTATGTGTGACCCCTTTTTACCATATAAGAAAATTAAGACCGTAGAATGAACTTAAGCTTTACACTCAATGAGACCTTCTAGGTTAGGTAAATACAACCCCTAGTCGGAGTTTACCATCACAATCATTAGGTTTAGCGACATTGTCGTGAACCCATACTTTAGGAATGACATGGTCCAACTTTATTCAGAGTATGCGGTTCCCTTCTAGTTTTGGTAATCGCGAGAAGAATGTCCTCTCATTAGGTCCGACACTAGGCTGAGTGGTGAAGACCACCTTGGAAGTCACCTTATGAGTCCTTGTTAGAAGGAATGACTAAGCGAGTAACCTTCCCATCTATGGAGTAGGTAGAGATATTACTCCTTTGTATCCTATTGGATTTTCGGGCCTTACGAAATTAGATTTAGAAATTAACTTCATCAGTGAATGGAATCCTTTGTTGGATCCAAATGACCTAAATGAAGGTCGTGATATAGTTGTTCTATGTCTTGCATTCTCGTTAGTGAACCCTTTTGTCCCTTGTAGATAAATGTCTTGTCTTGGGCTTGTGAAAATTTAGTGCCTTGATCTTTCACGAAAGGAATATAGGGTAAATACATTTTAACCTTAATCACACCTATAATAGAGATTGAAGCCCTAGGTGAAACTGGAATTAAGCTTAACCATGTGCTTCTTTAATATGTCGACAAGTACTTTCGTAACTCTTATGGTTAAAATGATAGTAATAATGAGACCTAGTGCGACATGCAAAGTAAATCATATGAGAGTAAAACCAAAATTTGAGGTTAGGAATAATGAATGGGAGTCCTTATGACTTAATTTAAAACATCTTCTTGTGTCACAAAGAATATACATTGCCTTGGTGTGACCAAACGTAAAAAAAAAAAATGTATATATATACCTATAAAAAAACAAATTTGGAATTTGACAAGCTATTGAACTATAATAATAATGGTAGGAAATAACTATTCCGTGATCGATGGATGTTCTTGGGGAAAAATCTATTTCAATCTATGTCTTCCTTAATCCCAAGATTTCATCCTGACATCACGTTAGGTTCACTTGTGTAACAAGGTTAAATTCTAAACTTTGAATAAGCATTTTGGGAAGCCTAATCTTAACATAAGAATGAGAGAGTTAGAATTTTGTATAAAATATGAAATATGGAAAATACTTATGTAAGTTATGAAGATCAAATAAGGGTAAAGAATGAAAATTAAATGGTTTAATAATAAGTGAAATGTGAAACAAATTTTCAGGACGAAAAAGGGAGAAAATCATGCTTACCTAATAAGGATCTTGGAAAGTTAGTTGTAACTAAAATACATTTAAAGTAATGATATGTCGTGGGTTCGCCATTCCTAAAGTCACGTTTCTTGTGGTTGGGTCTTTACTAGTATTCGTTCATTGGGAAAAGTGTGGTATTGACATGCCGATGTCATCTGCATGTGTCTATGTGAGTCGATGACTTATGTGATTGTCGCATGTGTGTCGAGTTCTGTACTTGGAGCCCTTACTGTGTTGTGTGTCGTGAGCAATGTAAGTCAAAAAAGAAATTATCCTGGTATTTTTACTGTTGTATTTGGGTGTGTAAAATTTGGGCACTACAGATTATAATTACTTGCTGATTGTTCCCTAGCCAAAACGACCAGATTATTACATTTTTCGCTGCAATATGTAGCTTTCTTGTATTTTTCTATAATTTCACAAGATGTTGTTCTACAAAACCAAAAAAAAAAAACAAAAACCCTAAAAACTAGTTCTCTGGAGGTATTTAATATATTTTTTCCTGGCACAATCCATATTAGAAATTTTGAAAATATAAAAAGTGCGGGATATGGAATTTTTAAAATCAGAGCGAGGGAAATTGTGTTAATATTGAAATTTCAAATTCTCAAAAATGGGTGGGAATTCACAATTCGAATTTTGAATTTGCCACTCTTTGAGAAAAGGTACGTAATATCGAAAAAATAAACAATATTGAAAATAACACCTTTTGTTATTGGCTAGTCTAAAATATTTGAAACGTAATGAAAATTATAATATTATAATAAATCAGTAGAAATAAATTATATCAATTTATAGGCACATTTATTTTTATTTTTATTTTTATCAAAAATCACCTAGATATTGTTAGATGTAGTGCGCTAATGAAATATAATTATCTAATTACTCTATGCCACATGTTAAGTTTGAACATGGTAGTTAAGAAACATTATTATTTACATATTTATTATGAAATTAAAATGTAAAGAAATAAGTATAATATGAAACCACCATATTATAATATAAATAGAAACCAAAAAATATTACACGTGGCTATACTTTAAAATAGTTCAAACACAATAAACAAATAATAATATTGTGATAAAACAATTGAAATAAAGTGTATGAATGTATAGGCGCATTTTTAAAAATCAAAATCGACCTATACAATGTTAGATGTCTAGTCGGGGTTAAATTTGACACCCACCTATGCCTATCAAAAAAAAATTGGGTGATGGTAATTTTTCAATATCACCCTTCAAAACCAAAAAATAATATTATTTTTACTAATTATTCTAGATTTATTATAACTTTTATAATATAAATTTAGATATTTTTTAATAATATTTATACAAATCTATATTAAAAAGATGGTCATGTTTTAAATATGCAAGTTGTGTGTGATAGTTAGATCAAATATTTACAACTATTTTACGTCCAAAATCACAAAAATGTCTAAACGACCGTCAAATTTAACCCCTAGATGTAGTGTGCAAATAAAAATATTTATCCAATTATATTGTGCCACGTGGCATGTTTTGAACCTAATAGTTAGAAAACATTATAATTGACACATTTATTACGAAATTTAAATGTAAAGAAATGAATAATAAAATATTTTGAAACTATATGAAACTACGATATTATGATATAAATAGCTACCATTAAAATGATGACATGTGGCATGCAATTTTGAAATCCCAAAAGGTGTTTTTTACATTAAAACAACAAAAGCACTAGTGCCTCGGAGTTGTAAAGATAGGGTTGACAATGACAAGATGTATTGGTATATATCTAGCGATCATTAGGCTATATCATGATTTTTAATTTTATCATTATTTCCAAATTAAGTAATTGTTGTGCAATGATTTATCTTATCAAAACTACAAAATATATCACTTAATCTCAGGGGTATACATGGATTCCAATTTAAAAAGATATATCTTGTAAGAGATAAATATGTAGTGCAGCTTCCATGTAAATTCCTCCCAAAATGATACAATTACAATGCTTTAGGTGATAATGATAGGAGCCTAGTGGCCGCTAAGCTAGACCATTGTTTGTTATAATATAGTTATTCATGAATTAGAAACTATTGAGCCTAGCGACCACTACGTTATTCCTTTCAAATAGTAATCTATCTTAGTGGTCACTAAACCTTTTCCTTGATACGAATGGAGAGTTGTGATCCCTCTTGATGGAACGTAGTGCAAAAATTATCTCCACCAGGTAACGTGCAACCGATTTGAAACAATTATAATCATTGAAAATTACAATCAATCTAAACATGTAAAGATAGTGATTACTATGACTAGAGGCAATGAAAGGATCCTGACATCCTCTAAGCTATATCACGAGTTGTTAATCAATAGGTGAAATAGAAATTGAGAAATTGTTAAGCCCAACGGCTGCTAGACTTTTCTTTGATACAAATGAATATGGATTATAATTTACAAATATATATCTTAGGAGAAATAAATAAGTCTTGAATCCTCTAAAAATTAAACTGTTGAGCCTAGCGACCGCTACATTATTCCTTTCAATGATTAATGAAGGTTTTCTTTGATACGAACCAAGAGTCATGATCCCTCTCGATGGAATGTAGTGCATAAATTGGCTCCACCAAGTAACGTGCAGCCGATTTGAAACAATTATAATCATTGAAAATTACAATCAATCTAAAGATGTAAAGATATTAATTTCTACAACAAGAGGTAATGAAAGGATCATGACAGCCTCTAAGCTATATCACATGTTTTTAATCAATAGCTAAAATGGAAATTGATAAATTGTTAAGCTTTAGCGGTTCTTAGGATTTTTCCTTGATCTGACGAATATGGATTATGATTTACAAAGATATATCTTAGGAGAAATAAATAAGTCTTGAATCCTCTCAAAATTAAACTATTGGGCCTAGTGGCTGCTTCGTTATTCCTTTCAATGAGTAATGAAGGTTGGCAGTTGTTAAGCATTTTCTTTCATAAGAATAGAAAGTCATGATCCCTCTCGATGGAAAGCATTGCAGGAATTGGCTTCACAAGGTAACGCACAAAATTTTTTTAACATTTTAATCATTTACAATTGAAATCGATCTAAACCTATATAAATAGTGATTGTTGTGACAAGAGGTAATCATATGGTCATAGCGGCCACTAAGCCATTCCATGATTTATTATTCAACGAATTTTTTGAAATTAAGAAATTCTTGAGCGTAGCGGTTGATACCCTTTTACTTTAATAATAATGAATACGGATTATAATTTTCAAATATATATCTTCGGAGAAATAAATAAGACTAGATTCCTCTCGATGGAATATAGTGCAATAATTTGTTCCACCATGTAAAGTCTACCCAATATGTGACACTTACAATCAATGAAAAGCACTAACCATCCAAAGTTGAATAGATAGTGATTATGGAAAATGGTAATGATAAGAGCCCAAACCACTAAGCTTGGCCATTGTTTGTTATTATATATATATTCTCAAATTTAGACATTCTTTGCACCTATCGGCCCATGATGTTATTCCTTTAATACGAAGATAAAGTCTTGATCCCTCTCGATGGAAAGTAGTGCAACAATTGGCTCCACTTGGTAACGTGTGGCTAATTTGATACAATTAGAGTCATTTACAATAAAAATAATTCTAAAGTTGTACTTCTAGTGATTTCTATGACTATAGGTAAAGAAAGTATTATAGCGAGTCTCTAAGCTAGACCATGATTTGTTATTCAATAGTTATTTTTAAATGAAGAACTTGTAGCGGTCATTAGGATTTTTATTTGATACGAATGAATATGGATTATAATTTACAAATATATATTTTAGGTGAAATACATAAGTCTTTATCCATCTTGTTGAAATGTAGTGCTGCAATTGGGTCTAACATGTGAAGTCTAGCCAATACAATTACTATCACTAAAAAGAATATCGTTCCACAGTGGAACATATAGTTCTTACAATGACAATCATTAATTAGAGGAGCTTGGTAGCCGCTAATCTTGACCATTGTTTTTTATCATATAGCTATTTTCAAATAAATACATTCTTGAGCCTAGTGGCTGCTACGTTATTCTTTTCTACTAGTTATCAAGATTGAATCTTAATAGCCTTTAAGTTAGTCCATTCAATTGGTGTAAATTACCAACAAGTAATATTAAAAATTGTCCATTCATATGTTGACTAAATTCCTCTCTCTCACTAACATCTATGTTTTCCAATGTTTCCTTTCATGAAGTCTATGCAAAGTGGAGTCATTAGATAATGGATAATCCTTCCAAAATATGTTGTGTGTTAATTATCAATAAAAAATTTACATAGTTTTTGGTATGAATTTTTTTATCCAAAAATATGATTTATAGTAATCAGTTGAAGGTTAGATGTCATGTTTGGTTTAAACCTAATAGTAGCTAACATTTACTTTGATTGTTCACAAATGATAAAAAGTAAAGTATTATAGAGATTGGCGATTGCAAAGGTTGATACTTTCATTCATTAACATATGGTGAGAACAAAAATTAATCCATATGTGAGGTAAATTTTAATATATTCTACTCGAATTGCAGATACAATATCTTCCATTGGTCACAATTCATTCTCGGAATATCCATTTATTGAAGGTGATGAGAACTAAAAGAAAAGAGATGATGATTGGTTTATTGAAGTCCATGGCCTGAAAAAATACTACAACGACCTATGGTTGGTTTTTGTTATATATGATGGACATGAGGAAATCGAGAATGATTATATGCTCTGTAGTCATTGATTCGAGTACACTGTGTGTTCAGGTTGAACGCATTGACTATGAAAATAGTAAGTGTCTTATTGTGGATATGGATTTGGATGTTTCTTTATTTAGGAAATGGGACATGCAAGCCTCAAAAGACAAAATAAAATTTCCATGTTCAACACATGGATGATATTTGGGGTTTTTAGTAGATAAAGACAAAATTGGATGTTGAAATGTAAAATAAATTCGCAATGAAATGCTTGCGACTTAGAAAATTGTATAGAGGTGATACAACCTCTTCCATTTGTCATTTTTGAATAGAAAAGGTTCTCTTTCACCGCCTAAACATGCCAAGTTGTTTACTATGTTGAGGAGAACATATTTGGCTAAATTGGAGCTCGATCCATCTAGATCAAAGCTCTATGGGTTGAAAAAGAATACTAAATCAGCTGCATTACTGAAGAAAACAACCATTATATTCATGAAAACAAAACCTTCAACTAAGAAGCGGTTTGATTAATTTTTATTCATTGTTGAAGTATTTTTCAATTGATGTTTCTAGGTGCCATGTATCACCTCCAGTATCGATATTGTTGTTCACATGATGAGAATGTTGGCCTTCTTGTGCACTCCATGTTGATAAAATTTATTCCTACACAGAGGGACACAATTCTTCTTCCATTCTTGGATTCTACGAATAAGTTGTGGTGTTCCAAGATCTGAAAGAATTGGAAAGGGATGACATTAAATTTTATATACTTGATGACCAACGTCTGAATATGTGCACAAAAATGATTTTGGGCTCAGATACTTACAAGTATTTACATTTGAGGCTTTGGTTTCAAAGGGATTTGTTATCTCACTTTAGTGATTCTAGCTAAAAATGAGATAACCATAGGAAAATTGTTGGACAAATCTCTTAAAAATTCCCTTTGAAAGAGATTTTTGGGTTTTCGGGTTTTCATTGCATGAAAACATGTTTCTTGCATGTTATATGTCTCATGTTTCCCAAAACCCGAAACCCGATTGCCTAACCATTGTGTTGGGTTTTTGGAACTTTTGAGCATCAGAACATGTTTTTCCAAGCATGTTGTATGTCGCTTGTTCCCCAAAGCCCGAAACCTAATTGCTCAAACATTGTGTCGGGTTTTGGAACTTCTCGAGCATTGGAACATGTTTTTTCCAAAGCATGTTTTATGTCGCTTGTTCCCGAAACCCGAAACCCGATTGCCTATACATTATGTTAGGTTTTCAAAACTTCTGAGCATCAAAACATGCTTTTTCAAATGCATGTTTTATGTCTCATGTTTCTCGAAACCCGAAACCCAAATTGAATCAAATCCTTTGTATCGTTTCTCGATGCTACAAGCATGATGACATGTCATTAATGTCCAGTTGTGTGGTAGTTGGTACACATGTCAAGTGAGGTGTAATTAATGCTAGGCTATTATAAATAGTTAATTTTTCCACGTCATTTGTTACCATTCATTTTTGTTGCATTGGATTTTTGTTGATGCTTCCTCTACCTCCAAACCCGATCGAGCTTCCCGATTGATTTTGCCCACTGTTTTTGATCATTTTTCAAGCTAGTTGAAGGTATTCTTCTCTTCTTTCTTTTTAGAAGCTTTTTGGGTTATTTTGCGAAGTGTTTGCTTGGGGTTTCCATTTCTTTTCTTTCTTCATTACTATTTTAGGGTTTTGGGTTGTTTTCCTTGTTTCTTGTCTTTTCCCATGAGGGCTCTTGTTTGAAATTTACCCCTAGGTTATTTACTTATTTTTCATAGGTTGTAACTTGTAGATTTCAAAATGATTCTAAAAATTCCTAAGTGATCATGAGGCAAGAATTTTTCATGTTCTGACACATCAGAAACCCAATATACTTGTTTCAGGTTTTGCAGGGTGTTTAACATCTTACTCTTTCCGCCTTGTTTCAGGTTTTTCTAGGTGCTCGACATCCATCAAGATCCGTAGTGTGTCGGGTATTTCTACCTGCTTAACATCCTCTAGTTTCTGCCATTGTGTCGGGGTTTCCTACTTGTCCAACACTTCCTCACTTCCGTAGTGTGTCAGGTTTTCATTGATGCTCAACATGTCCTGACTTCCGACATACACTCCATTGTGTTGGGTTTCCGAAGGTGTTTTGAAAATTTCAAAATCTGAACAGTGTGGTGGGTCTATGCACTTGTCAAAAACTTTCAAGCCCGATTGCTCTTCCAGAAATCATCAAGGCATTTCTTCTTCGAGACTCCTCATGTCGGACCACTGGACAATTTAAGGATAAGTCAAGAAAGATGAAGTATAAATATCAGAAGATGGATTCTTCTTCTTACATAAGCTGCAATTATGACATTCGGACACAGAGCTCAATAATATAGATATGGAAGACTTCTGGAAGATAATTGAGGATTCTTCTCATAATTCTTCGATGAAGTCGATAGCAAGCAGCAGTATCCCTCTTGCAGCAGGATTTCCAATATTAGCTCAATGCCCTGAATTCATCCTAGCTTGCACTTCTAACTATGACTCAGCCTCCCACTCAGTAAGAAATCAATCGGAGAGTCTATAGTGAAATTGGATGGAGGTTACTTTGATCAACTCCTAAAGTTGCCCGACTTTGTGGAGTATGTTGATTTAGACCTTAAATCGGCACAAAAGGCCGGACAAAGATCGGGAAAGGCACAGGACAAAGATCAGGAAGACTACATCAAGCATGTAAACAAGAAGTTCTTGATCAAGGATAAGCTAGCTATTTCTAGGTTTCCCAAGTCGAGTTCCTAGAAGTGATTTTATTCTCAAAATCAGTGATATCATCTCCTGCTAAGTCGATTATTTGGACTCCCAGAGTCAAAATAATTCCAAGGATGGATGTACCAGTTCATGGTCATCATAAAGAAGAATGACCAAGGGATTGATTGGGGTAGCCTAATAAGTGACGAGATAGACTCCCAAATGAAAACAGTCTTGTCTACCAGCAAGTTCTATATGATGTCATATGTCACCTATGCAGTAGCAGGAATGAGAAACTACCCAAGGCTAGATGCAAAGGGAAATCGAGCAATGGAACACATATATTGGTACTTCCCTTAGTTGACAATAAAAGGGTCTGAAGACCAATATAAAAGAGTGAATGACACCTTCTTCTATGAAAATAGTTGCATGTTGGATCCTGATCTGAGGAAAATAAGGGTTTCTAATGAAGCATGGGCTGAAATGTCAAAATGGGGTTACATCTTCTTGCAGTTCAAGAAATTTACTTATCTTTGGGTTGTAAGGTTCCAAGGTAAGCCTTTCCATTTTCCTAGGTTCCCAGGTGACAAACTAAACCTTATGGAGTTAGTCAAATAATTGTTGTATTTTCACAAGTTCTAACAAAGCAGGCACAAAGCCGTCATCTCCTTCCCCATTTCCATTGGAAGGTATACATGCTCTATAATGATTAAGTCCAAGAACATGGTGCATGATCTTCAGGAAAAATTGAAGAAACATATAAAGCTCAGGGAGGGATTCAACACCCGAGGAGTCCTCAATTCATATGGAATCTTGTATCTACATGTGCCCAATGTGGAAGACATCTGGGTTGATCTTTGAGATGAATTTTCCATACGAAGAAAAGATAACAACATACTGACACTTGAAGAAAGTTGGATGTTAGATCTAGCTGACATCCCCAAAGGCACCATGGACAATGAAAGTGTCTTGGACACTAGGTACGAACAGTCGGATGAAGACCAACATAGATTCCCAGAATTGATTGGTCTATTGCTAAAAAAGCTTCTATCACTGAAAGAGCTACTTAGACTATTTTCTATACTAAGGCATGGCTCATTTCTTGGGGAATGAGTTATAAGGAAAAGAGATTTTCAAAAATAGCTACTTTAGAAGTGGGACCCTCCAAGGGAGAGAGGGAAGAGGATAAAAGTCCTACTAAGAGGTAGATAAAATTTAAGTTTGTCAGAAGGGGAGAAAATTAAGGAGCCACATCATCTGCCACTCCTTCACAAATAGTTGAGGTAATAGATTCACCTCCTCCACCAAAACAAGGAAAAATTCCTTCAGAAGATGAGGTTGGTCAACCTCTTGTTTCTCCTTTTGTTGATTGCTCATCAGAATTAAGTCTTCCTCTTGCTTCTCAAGCTTTGAATTTAGAATCTTTACCTCCTCTCTCCCAATCTTCCTTGTCTCATATTTATATGCCACTCTCATCAGCCATGGCCAACATCTTCTTTGACCTCTCACCTCTCTCTTTGGACCTAAGATGGTCATAGATATGCCTCCTCCTTCTACACCTTCATTCAGTGAATCTACCCCCACCATCATTACACTTGCAATCATCATTACTCCACAAGTAAACCTTCCTTTACCTATAGATGTAACCATAACACCTTCGATAGGGTAAACTTCTTCCACTATACCCCAATGGTTAATTGATTAGACCCCAAGGAAGAGGAAGGTGGTATTTCCTCTACCATCCTTTGACTTAAATTCCCACAAGGCTTTGCTTGCCAAATCTTCCAAGAAACCCAAAACAGTTTCAAGGGTTTCAATGGATGCCTCAGGGCATAAGTTTGTAGAGATTGCCACTCCCGTGGCCAAAAACAAAGGAAGATATAGTGGTTACTGATTATCAGATTACAAGGGTTGATCTGGGAAAGGTAACAATAGAAGGAGCACAACAGATGCCCAGGATGCCATGAACGTGTTGTGCCAGAAGATGAAGGAAACAAAGGTGAGCAGAGATGAGCTTAAGGAGAAAGTTGAACAGTTGATGGAGGTATTGCTCAAGCTCTCAAAGCCTTCTCAGTCAATACTATCATCTTCTACCCCTACTCCTATCAGGTTTGATTTCTCATCGGTACCTATGATTGAAAAAATCAACGAGAAGGGGAGAATGGTTGATGAATGGATTCAGAGGCTACTCCTATAAGGAAGAGAGGTCATTGATGACATAGTGGAGGTTTATAAATCTATGGAGGAAATAAAGAAAGATGGCGATAAAATGGATGATGAATTTTCACAAGAAATCGGGAACCTTGAGTTAACTTTTGAGGCTCTCAATGCACTGAAACAGGTTCCATCCCAGATCTTAATGGAAGAAGGAATCTATCCACATGGGAACAAACATTTCCAGCTAACAAAATCCATCGATTTAGGATAAATATTCTCAGTGAAGCTTGTAGCAAGTTGAGGGAATCTAGAGATCAGTTGGTTGATGCCACCAATGACACATAAGAGGAGCTATCTAGGATCTTCACCAAGGTGTTGGATGAAAGATCAAATATTCTACCTACTGATGATCTCTATAAACAAATCCAAGAAATTAATCCAACACGAACCAACTTCCATCTTTGATATGACAACCATTGATAAGTTTAGAGGATTGAGAATGTTTTAGAATCGCTAAGGAAACTAAATAAGAGATTAAAAAAATTCTTGGCAATGCAAGACACCCAGAAACCTGCGAGGTTCTAAGTGATTATTCCAAAGGCACTAGATGAAGCTAAGATGCGGGACATAATCTAAAAATTCTAGGAATTTCGAGATAAGTAGGATTTGTTAGAGGAATACAAAGATGATGAAATAGAACAAGCATAATGTTTCATGTCATTTCCATCTAGAGATTGACATGTTTTTTTCATTTTCATTTTGTCACATAGGAAGCAAATTTTGACTTGTTCTCCTGCATGAGATTCAAGCAAAATAGGATTCTTGTTAAAATGACTATTTTCTAGGATTTGTCCTATTTTCTCTCTACTCTTTCTATTATAAATAAGGGATGCTTGTGCATTCAAGTGGAGATGATTTTAGAATCTTAATAACTATTGTGAAGAAGAAGAAAAACTTTGTATTTTCTTTTTAATAATTGAGGAATAGAAATATGTGTTATTTTGCAAACCTTGTGTTGTGGGATTGATTATTTTAATCATTTCAAATATTACACTCATTATCTAAAACTTGTATAAGTATTTCTTGATCTATGTTTGCTTGAAATAAAATACGTTCCTCTCATTCCCTTTCCACTTTGTTTCATCTATAATAGTTTCCTTTCTAATCCATTCCATTTCTAAAGCATAACATCTCCATCTCGTGTTGATATGGATTTTGGGATTGTATCCCAACCCCAATGGTTAGAATATTGTGAATATTTTACATATTATCTCTACTTGTGTTTTAGATCAGTAATAAATAGGTTGCCTCACCTGTCTTTGAGGAGGGATTTAATCCAGTATACTGTGGTTGAACCTCATATTTTGGCCTGAAAAATATCCAACCAACAATTTTTGGTGACTCCGCTAGGGAAATATGGATTAATAAGACTAAGCTTATCCTATTGGTGTCTAGAGACTCTTTATTTTCCTTATTTTCGGTAGATCCATTTTCCGGTTTAAGCTGGCTAGAAAAAATTCACTCGATAAAGCTAAGCCAGGGGTGAAACTGATCCGTTCTTTGATCTGCTTCAACAACACAATTTCATAATTTCCCCAACAACAGTGTTGTATCTAGCTAAGAAAGAAGTTCTTCACCTATCTGAAGAACTCGGGTTCCTCAAGAACAAGAAGCTTCTACAACCTACCGTGCATTATTCTTGTCTGATACTTGGATTCCTGTATGCACTTCATTCAAAATAATGGCAACACAACTTGTGCCTTGGGGTGCGGCTATTGGTCCTCTTTCCCTAACTCCATCGTTGCATGATCTACCACATGGATCTCGTAAGAATATTCCTAAGTTCAACGGTGATGGGAAGTAGCACCCTAATGAACACATCACTTCATTCTTTGTCGCATGCGGTGTCCTTGGGGTGGCTCATAAAGATGTCTCTGTTTGAATTTTCATTGAAACATTGCATGGTGTGGCAGCAAAATGGTTTTACCATCTTCTAAATGCATGCATTACCAACTGGGATACCATGAGATCTATATTTGAAGCAAGGTTCAAACCAATCTGAAGATTCTCATGACTTGTTAGCACAACTTACACATATGAAGGAGTCTCATGAGCCCATGCGGGACTTTGTGGCAAAATTCAACAAGTTGATTCGGAAGATTCTGGTGCTAGCCGTTCCCACTCTTGAAAATCAAAAGTGTTTCTTCATCAACGCTCAGCCCCTGATGTGAGCTTCTTATTAAGAAGGTCTATTATCCCTGATTTGGCTCTGCTCAAGCTACAACCACTGAAATAGAAGATGATCTCATCCTAGGAAAGATCAGAAGAGAGTCATCTAAGCCTAAAAATCAAAGTTCTTCTCAAAGTACTATTGACCCTATGATTTAGAAGATGGCCAATGAATTGATCGCTTTGAAGAAGAAAATGTCTCAACAGCGACCAAAATTCCTTATTGGGATATTCCTAGATAGAATTTCAACAATACCAATGGCGCTCCTACAAGAGATAGGAATCGGTTGACTATTACTCCAACAAGGCTAGCCATTGAAGCTCCTCCTATCAACGCAATAGTGGAAATAGTTGAGGAAGATGAAGAACCAAAAGATCAAGATTCTCATGAAGATTTTGAAGCTTCAGGATATGCTGATGAGTCTTTTGATGATTCAGCTAATGACTCCAACATTGGGTACTTGGAATATGAGGAAGAGCAATGTGAACATGATGGTCAATCATTTGTAGTCTTCACTTGAGCTCAATCTCAGAACCCTAGAAAGATGGTTGAAGGATCTAAGGAGAAGGGTAAAGAATCTCCCGTGGTTATGGATAAAAGAGGATCTCCTATCTTAGTGCAAATTGAAAAGGAGACAACTAAAAAGGTAACTTATTTGTCTAACTCTCTTTCTCCTACCCCCAAGACTAGTGCCTCGGCTCATACCAGTATAACTAGAACTGATCCCACCATCATTCCATCATATACCGCTTTCGACATTATTGAGCATGCAAATAAAACTAAGATCCAAATGTTAGAAGCTGAGTACCTTCACTCAAATCCTGAGTAATTTGAGAAACTTTCCAAATTCATTAGAAGCAAGGTTGTTATCCCTTCATCCTCAAAAGGCATGTTGCCTAACCCCACTTAGCCTTTACCTCAGAATAATATGACCTCTGTTGCTTCTTCTGGAAATATTGAACTGTTTTATTTGTCCTTACTTATAAACGAGTTCAAACTCAAAGCAATTGCATAATGGACTCGGGAGCCTCCGATAACCCGATGCCCGAAAAAGTATCCCATTCCTTGGAATTACCTTGACTAAATATTATGGGTGGTTTTATTCCATGGAAACCAAGAAAGTCCTATTGATTGGTCAAATCAATGATGCACGATTTGGATTTTTGCATTCCCTAAAAAGAGAGTAAAAATGACTATCTTGGTTGTTGATATCCCAGCTACTTATGGTATTCTCTTAGGAAGAGGTTTTTGCAAAGATGTCGAGAGGAGAAATCAATATGAATTGGACCAAAGCTAAAATTCCAGTGAATGGAGTTCCCGTGTCCTCCACCTTGAAGCACAAGCAAAGTACCTAGTCACTAAATCAGATGACCCCAAAGCTCAAATTCTCTTTGAAGATGTAGGCTTGGGAAATTATTTCATGACATCGGAGGTGCCTTATGTAGAAATAAAGGAAGAAGATCCTAATGCTATTTGGACCCTCAAGTTTAACAGATTTGTTCAACTACTGGATCAGGCACTAGTGTGGTTCTTATAACTCTAGATTTCGAGATCTTTCCCTTCACCTTCAAACTGCAGTTTGACAATATGAATAACACGGATGAATACAAAGCCTTTTTATTAGGATTAGAAATGGCAAGGAAAAAGGGGATCTGAAATCTTAAAGTGCAGGGAGATTCTGAGTTGATTGTAAATCAAGTAAAGGGGATCTATCAGGTAAAAATGATCACCTAAGGCATTACAGGAACAAGGTGTGGGACAACATATAATGCTTTGATGCTTTTTCCATTAAGGCAGTTTTGAGAGATTACAACGATAAAGCGGATTCGTTAGCTATGTATTCATCTCTTCTCCTTCATCACCCAAAGTTCAAATAGGACACATATACCATTGAGATTGTATATCATCTAAATGTTCTAGATAATTCAAAGCACATTGGAAAGTGTTCAATGATGATCAATAGGTATTGTCTTTTCTTGAGAAAGCTGATAATTTTAGTGAGCTTTATTTTGAAGGATCAGAATCAGCTTTCCATGAGTCCGTCTCAAATTCATATCAAGAGATTGATGGTGAATTCATCCAGCTCAAAGGTAATAAGATTCTGAAAGGATTAGTTTCTCTGGAAGGTCTGTTTGACAAGCATGACCATTTTATTTAGGATAAAAGGCAAGTTAAAGGTGCTTCCTTGTCGAGGTAGATAAAGTTAATATGGGCTCTTCTGATCAACCACAAATGGTAAACATTGGAAAATGTTGTTCTCCATAGGAGAAAGGAAGATTCACTTCACTCCTAAAGAGATGTATGGACGTCCTAGCATGGTCATATGCATATCTGAAATCTTTCAAGCCCAAAGATGTGCAACATAGCATCCCTTTGAAGCCTGATGTCAAACCATACAAGTAGAAGCAAAGGCATTACAACCCAAAATCACAGAACTATCCTTGTAGAAATTCAAAAGATGTTAGACATAAGGATTATCTTCCTATCCATCATTCTACCCGGGTTGCTAATATTGTCCCGTCCAGAAAGAAGAATGGTGAGATTCATATTTGTGTTGACTTCCAGAACCTTAATCAGTCTTCATTGAAATAAAATTACCCATTGCCTATCATGGATCAAGTATTACAGACTGTCACTAGATCATAAATGTTATCCATGCTTGACAGATTTTGCGGTATAATCAGGTCAAGGTAGCCGCTGAGGATCAACATAAAACAACATTCACCACCCCATGGGGGACCTTTGCTTACAGGATAATTCCTTTTGGTTTAATTAACGCTGGAACCACATTTCAAAGAGCTATGGACTTAGCTTTCAGAGATTTTATGGGAAAATTCATAGTTGTATATTTGGATGACTTAACGGTCTTCTCTAAGAAGTGAAGTGATCATTATGATCACCTAGAGTAGGTACTCTTAAGGTGCAGGCGTCATGGGATTTCATAAAATACTAAAAAGTCCATGTTTGGAGTAACAAAAGGTAAGTTGTTGGGTCATTGTTATCTGATTTTTCACACATGGCAAGATTGGACAACGGGGGTCCTATCACGTTCAAAATGAAATAATAATCTCGGAACCCACCTCTGTCATTATCGAGATACAATAATTAAAAATAATTCTTAAATTACATATGAGAGATCACCTAAAGCACCGAAAGGCACCCGGTTGATCTCAACTCGGAGAAGAGTTCGGGGTCAAGTTGATAGAAAACCCGAGTGTCAAATTGATAGTCATCTCAAAAATCATCTCGGTAGAGTCTCTCGATTGTAAGAACTCGATGAGATCTTGTTAATAAAAATATAGCTAGTTGAAAATTGACGAATCAAAGGCACTCTATTAGGATCTCGGTATAGATTGATGCAAAAACATATGAAGGCCGAGTCGGGAAAGCTAAGTTAACATGAGGCCAGGTCTAATCCATTAGACAGTGCTCGACCAACCACTTGGGAGAATTATCTTGTTTGATCGAGATGATATGAGATTATGCAGATATGGGAGGTTCAACATCATTGAATCTCAAGTTTGTAATTATGTAATGGAAGGACTTCTATCGACCCAGGAAGATAGTATAAGCATCATAGAATACCAATGTAAAATTGAGTCAAAACGACATCTTAAAAAGAGATGTGAAGTATAACGGTGTTCAAACTTTCCTCGGCCGAGCATTTGGTGCACAGGAAGCATGCATGTTACAGTATAGTAGAATCCTTTTTTAGCACTTCTAACAAGCAGGTTGTCCAACTATGTTGTTATCTGTTTAGTATTGAATGCATCCTCAAATTCGGGATTTTCCTTCAAGATATTTTTATCAAAATCGATTAAGTGATAGTGAGAGTGTTACCAGGAGACCTGATGAAATTTATTACAGATATTCTCTATAGAGACCTTACTGGTCTTACGATGTAACTCATGGAAGTGAATCTCATAGAGGTGGATCTGTTTCATATCAGAATATTCATGAAGCACAATTTGCTTTGCAATTATATGAGCATCTTCAACGAGTCACTAAGTTGGTAGGCATAAAGGTTTCTGTTGGAATTATCACACCTTACAAGCTACAGCTGAAATGTTTACACCGAGAGAATGATGTTTCCTCACGCTGAGTGGAAAAGTGGAAATCAGTGGCCATCTGTCCAAAATGAAATATGGCCAAATAATGTCGAAACCCCACACTCCAATCCCAGATGTGGAAAATAAGGTGAGCATTGCCAAGGGAAATGATGTGATGTCAAGCCATTGAAAAATTCCAAGCGTGGGAGAAGATTGAGTCTACTACCAAAAAATCAGGAGCACGATGATGGTAAACCGAGTAGGTAATCCCACGCATGGGAAACATTTCACTATATTTCTAAGGTCAGAAATTTGATGATGGCAGGCCAAGTTGGTCTTTTTGCATATGGGATAAATTCATCCCAATTTCCATGGTGGAAACTTTGCAATGACAATCCGGCACGAGGTTTCCGTATAGAGAAGAATTCGAGTTAATTTCAAGAATACTAGGCGAGTCGAAACACGTTGGAGTGGTAAATGAGAATGTGCTTGTGAAGATAGCCAGATTATCGGTTAAGCCATCCAGTGCATGCTTAAAGAATCAATAAGTAAAGATCAGTTAAGCACCAAGTAAATAAGAAAATTAGTTGGGGAATATCAATGTAACAAAGACCCGTTCAATGTGGAGATGAATAACGATCACCAAAAGGTTCAGAACTTAGTCATGTTACCACTTCTAAGGACGCTTACAGTGGGTCATTGACATAGTGGCACACTTAAATTGAAATTTCCCACACTTCAATGCAATAACAGTGCTAATGCCATCCACTTTCAATCCCAATCTCACAGTGTTATGTACAGAAGGTCATTTAAAGGAGGCTCTACACATTCTGCTTACCACACACAACACCCCTGTAAACCCATCTACATATCTTCAACTATTGCAGACCTGCATTTCCAAGAATATGCTTTCATAAGGAGTTTAGAGGATGCTCGTAACATGTTTGATGACATGACAGAAAGAGACGTCTTCTCATGGAATACCATAATTACAACTTATAGAAGACATGGGTTTCCTCACAAGGCATTGACACTGTTTCACCAATGCAATAAACAGATGTCTGACCTGATCAGTTCACCTTTGCCAACATACTTCTAGCCTATGCCATAATAAGAGCTTTGGAATAGGGTATGGACATATATCAAAGCATAATTGAAAGGGGCCATGAGGATGTATTGTTGCTAAATAGGAATCATCGAGTGAGCTCAGTCATTTAGAATGAATGCTGAAGTAAATGCCTCGATGGTTCGAGCTCATGTAGAAGCTAGCCATATGGAGATCGATGCGTTGAATATTACAAGGAGCTCGGTAAGTAAGCCAATAGGTAACTAGGTTGAATACGAGCTCATGATGAGTCTATGCACATGAGAGGAGGAGATGATATGAGCCGACATAAGTGTGTAGCATCGAGCGGTTCAAGAAAGGGCTCGATTGAGTTGTTTCAAGTTTAAATGATATCTACACTATAGGCTCGTTTTAGATCGAGCTCTATAGACCAAGGGGTGCAGAAGATTCGTGATATCATATGGCTTTGAGTTCATGGTAAATATGTTGCATAGGTCATGTGAATAAGGTATCTCGACTAATAAGAGCACGCATACGGTGAAGTTTCACTCAGAGCTCATAAAAGGACGTTGATTTCCATCATTGTAGAGGCAACAAGAATGTCGGGCCAGGGTATTCAAATAATGGAGCTCAAAGAGTTAGTGAATATGGTATATATCTTTTCACTGGCATTGTTCAAACCTTCCTCGGCCGAGCATTCGGTGCACAGGCGATGAGACTTTTCCTAGACTCGATGGGCTATAAGGTAGGCTGAGTACAGTCATTTCAAAGGTGGGTATGGATCAACATGGTATGATTGGTAACAAGTGAACATTTGAAAGAGTCTCAAATGAAATACATGCCTGATGACGGTGAACTTTGCATAAGCTGAGACACGATGCACATTATGAGATGAGTGCGGGGAAAGCTCGTTCAGGGATTGACAAGAAAACGACTCAATAAAGAACATGCGAGTCGGATGTGAGGTTATTTATGGTGAAGCATTCACGTATTCAAAATCCAAGATAGAATAAAAAAGATTCATTTTCAAGTGGGATGTCACTATGGAGCTATGTCGAAGTTCGGCAGTGAACTCGCACATTGGAGCTCAGTAGGTTAAGCAAGAGGATTTGCATTTAATTCATTTTAGTGGGATAGCGATCATTGATTTGGAATCGCTGAGTCATTGTGAGTACAAAGAAAATATAGTCCAGTTGAGCTCTAAAGAAAGCTCAATGAGTCGATAGATTAATGTGTCCATCGAGCTAGGTTAGGAGCTCAATGAGCCAGACGCAAGAAGGTATAATTCTAAGCTATAAGAGCTCGATCGACGTTGTTTGAAGGAGTCATGGGTCGAGCTCAATTTGAGTAGAAAGTTGGAAAAGGATTTTGGTGAATGGAACTCGGTTCTCAGCTCGGTGTGGTGGTGAATAGAAGGATGGTGGAGCTCATGTCCAACTCGGTGAGTTGGCTCGGCAATCCAACCATTGAGTTGGGATTTTTTGACATATTCACATGGACCCCCATCCTCTTCAAGTCAAACGGGTCAACAGGGGGTCCCGACATTATGTTAATTAATTTAATATTTCTATTAAAATATTTTAATAATAATATTTATTATTATTATTTAAATATTCTTTTAATTAATTGAGAAGACTAGGTCATCAAGCAATTAATGACCCATGATGGAACCTTCTCAAGTGATTCAACTAACTGTAATAAATACATCATGGGCCTTCAATTTAGGAATGTAATTATGACATTTCCTCTTCTTTCTCACATATTCTTCTATAAATGTAAGTTGGAAGCTCATTTCAAAGGGTTCCAACAGTTCAGACAAGTTGGACAGTTAGATATCTCAGGCGAGTGTATACTTTTCAAGAGTCCTCTCTCTTCTGCAAGTTGTTCTTGTGTGTTGAGAGAACTTTCAAGCCTCCTCTTCAAGACTGTAATGGCAACTATTGCCTCTTCTGAATGTATGATGCATTGTGCATGTTATTGAAGCAATAAAAGTGTGTGTTTTGTGACTAATCTCGGTCCTTTCATCCTTCTATGCTTCTTTGTGCCTTTCTCGTACTTGTAGGTACACTGTGTAAGTTTAAGTTTCTATTGCAGGTTCTTGGAGTTCTGTACTTATCGAGTGGTGGATTATTGCATGCAGTTGAGTTATGGTGTCTATTCACCCTTCTTGAGTTCATCCTTCTTCACTGGGAAACTAGTATATTTCTCGGTCTGATAATGTTTAACAAAGGGAACACATGTCTCTTTGTTTGTGGTATCATGTACCCTCCCTAAGTTGAAGTAGGTGAAGTTGACCTGTGGTGCACACACACTCTTCAAATTAACCCTTCCCCGAGTCTGGAAACACCCTTTATTTGGTGCATCACCATCCCTAGTATAGTTTTATTTCTATAAATCTCTTTCCCTAAAACCCCATGAAGATGCTAGCATAGGATTAGATAATCATTTTTGTTACACTAGGAGCAGTACAACACTTAGTTTAGGAAGAGGAAGCCGGCCTTCTCCAGAGGTTCACTTAGAGCCCAAGTCCCATAGCTTGAGAGGTGATCCCATGTGTCCCAATCACACCGAATGTCCTATTCACATCCTGGCCATTCGGAGGGTGCAATGATTTGGTGACAATAGTTTTTGGCATGCCCGGTGGGATGAGTTGGTACCTCTCTTCTCACTTACACAAGTCAAAGTACACAAGACTCTATATATTTGGATTCTAGATCTCGGTGCGGTAACTTATATGAAGAATTCGAGACAAGAGCTTCTTTAAAGAAAGGAAATTATTAGCATATCAAACTTTCCTTGTCTCCTCCAAAGAGAATAAGAAGAGGCATTTCCACATCCCAGTTGAATATTTACCTAGTAAGGGTCATACGAATCCTCCTTATGGAAGGTTTCCTCCACCTGTACAATCAACCTTTCATTGCTATGGTGAGGAACCAAGTTTTCCCCCTTTCAATGTAACCACCCTCTTATGTTGGCTCAACGTGACTGATACCTGTTGTGGCACTCAAAATTTTACCCTTATACATGGGGAAACTCATATTACTCCAGTTGAGCATATCTTTGATGTAGCTTGATCTACGCAGTGACATAATATCACGAGAAGATAATGTTGCAGTTAGACTTCTTGTTTCCTCTTTCAAGGGAAAAGCACTTCAATGGTTTCGCGAGTTAGGTGTTGGCACTATAACCACTTGGGACGAGTTGGGAGAAAATCTATGTGAACAGTTCGAAGACAAAAGTGATCACCTATCACTTTTGGAACAACTTACTACCATGAAGAGAGCTTCCCAAGAATACATGAGTGATTTCAACTTTCCATTCCACAGACTTGGAATAGGATTCTGGTGCTTGTAAAGCCTTCTGCACATAATGTATTCTTATACTATTTGTGAGCCTTGAATAGCAATGTAGCATTTATGGTCCAGTCCATGGGAGGGACTACACTTCTTGATGCTTTACGAAGTTGCTGTAAGTGTAGAGAATTCTTTATTCAGTGGAAAGATAGCTCCACGACCACCAATGCCCTTTTCTCCAGATCTTACGAATCATCATCCTATCATTTCTCCTATTCTAGTAGACTCCAAACAACCATCTCAATCTTCCCCTGCCTCTTCAAATGACCTATTTGAAGTCAAGTCACTACTACAAATTTTTTGAAATAAGCTCGTTGCACTCAAAAGGAAACAGCTTTCAATATAATCATCCGTATCACCACAAAATCAGCAAGATGTCAAGCTAAACGTCCTCCTTTTCAAGGAAACAATCAGCCTCAAAATCAAACTACAAGTCAAGTTGCAAATTTCAGGCCCTTGAACTTTTGGAACCCTCTTGCAGCTAGCTCATCTAGAGCTATAGTACTTGTTCAAAATAATCTAGTTCAAGACTACAAATGGTGCTATCCTTGCTCTCAACCCCACAATCAAAATATTTTTCCCAATGGGGTTCTTAGCCAGGCCCTTATGGTTCAAAGTGTATCTGCCCCTTCAAAGTTAACAAACAATTCATCTATGCAAGAAGTAGCAGATCAACCGCAGGCACCTGAAGAATCCGCTTTGCTAAACTGGCAAGCAGAAGCTTTTTGTGGATTGAATATAGATTCTTCATTAGTGGTAATAAACACTCGTTCCAAGAAGAGAGAAATGGAGCCTAAACCTCCCGAAGCTGATCTAGCATCCAATTCTCAACTTGGGCTGCAAATGGTAGTTGATAAAAATATGGGAAAGAAATCACTAGAAACACCGGCTAGCCATGCCGCGGGGAATATGGTTCTCTAGGCACCACGGTACCCAACAAACATTTTCCAAAGGAGGACCCCAATGCCCAAAAAAATTTCATCAAAGTTGGAGCGATTCCCTTCAGCATAGTAGAACAAATGAAGAAAACCAATCTGAGCGTTACCATGTGGGATGCACTCTTGATCCCTTCTCAAAGAAACATGTTGCGAGAAGCTCTGAACAATTTTAGTACAACCAGCGGATCACCAAGCCATGGAGTGAAAAGCTGCTACAATTTTGTGTCAACTAGAAGGGAAAATTATTCCTACAACAAACAAATCACCACCATTTTATATTTCCCTGATCATTTACGACCACCTAGTACATAATTGCATGATCGATTTTGGTGCTAGTAGCTCTGTCATGCCTAAGCAAATGGAAGATGTACTTAGGCATACAATATGTGCCGAGATGCAAGAGGGGTTGTTTAGCTGGATGGCACATATGTTAAGACTGTTGGGGTTATCAAAGGACTTCAACTTACCATTCATGCATGCCCAAGTTTGTCATTCACCCAAGACATATTGGTCATTGATCTCCCTCCCCTCTTTGCCATCTGCCTATCATGGGATTTCACTACCAAGATGGGAGGTTACCTATCGGCCGATTGGTCACATATGATTATTAGGACTCGATACGGAACCAAAGTAACTATAAGGGTAGAACCAATCTGCCATAATCATGTAGAACCCTACACTGCTAGTCCCATAAATGGAAATTACACCATAGGCGATCCGAGAAGAGGAAGATGTCGATCGTGAACCAACCACCCTTGTTGAAGAAGTCCCCGATACTTTACTAGATGAAGTAAGTAGAGATCATCGAGTATGATCCCGCGCTGATGTATTAGTAGAAGAAGAAGTTGGTTTGCTAGTCTTGGAAGAACAAGATTAGGTACTTATTATATCCATGAAGAAGATATGATCATACCACAACTTGTCAAAACACCAAGTGATTCTAAAGGATCGTGTGGCAATTGTTCTTCGATGGCTTGAGAAGTAAGAATGGATTTGGTGCTGGTGTTATGTTAATTTCTCTAGAGGGAAATAAGTACCTCTCATCTTTTCAATTGCAGTTCATTGCACTAACAATGTTCTTGAATACGAGGCTCTTGTGCAAGGAATTCAAATAGCCCAAAGGAAGGGAATCAAAGCCCCGACTATTTTTGGAGAAAATGAGTTAGTTTTTCATCAAGTTTCGAACGTAGTGCATCCAAAAATGATCTTTTAAGATCATACAAGAACCAAGTCCAGGACCTAATTGAAGATTTGAAGCTTTTGGAATTCATGTAGTTCCTAGAGGTCAAAATCAAGATCTTGCTCCCAGGGAAAGATGGTTCTCGAGGAACCACAAGTACCCAACAAACATTTTCCAAAGGATGACCCCAATGCCAAAAAAGTTTCTTCAAAGTTGGAGCGATTCCCTTCAACATATTAGAACAAATGAAGAAAACCAATTTGAGCATTACCATGTGGGATGCACTCTCGATCCCTTCTCAAAGAAACCTATTGCGAGAAGCTCTGAATAGTTTTAGTACAACCAGTGGATCACCAAGCCATGGAGTGACAACTACTACAAGTTTGTGTCAACTGGAAGGGAAAATTATTCCTATGACAAACAAACCATCGCCATTCTATATTTCCCTGATCATTGGCAACCACCTAGTACATAATTTCATGATCAATTCTAGTGCCAGTAGCTCTGTCATGCCTAAGAAAATTACAGATGTACTAGGCATACAATATGTGCCAATTGCAAGAGGGGTTGTTCATCTGGATGGCATAGCTGTTAAGACTATTGGGGTTATCAAAGGACTTCAACTTACCATTCATGCATGCCCAAGTTTTTCATTCACCCAAGACATATCGGTCATTGATCTCCCTCCCCTCTTTTCCATCCGCCTATCACAGATTTCACTATCAAGATGGGCGATTACCTATCATCCGATTGGTTGCATATGATTATTAGGACTCGTCTGAGAACCAAAGTAACTATAATGGTAGAACCAATCTGCCATAATCATGTAAAACCATACACTGCTAGTCCCATAAATGGAAATTAAACCATTAGCGATTTAGAAGAGGAAGATGTCGATCGTGAACCAACCACCCTTGTTGAAGAAGTCCTTGATACTTTGCTAGATGAAGTAAGTAGAGATCATCAAGTATGATCCCTATGTTGATGTATTAGCGAGAAGAAGAAGATGGTTTGTTGGTCTTGGAAGAAACAAGATTAGGTACTTCTTGTATCCATGAAGAAGATACGATCATACCACAAATTATCAAAACACCAAGTGATTCTAAAGGACTGCAATTTTTCTTCGATGGCTCAAGAAGTAAGAATGGATCCGGTCTTTGGTGTTATGTTAATTTCTCCGAGAGGGAGATAAGTACCTCTCATCTTTCCATTGCGGTTTAGTTGCACTAACAATGTTGCTGAATATGAGGCTCTTGTGCAAGGAATTCAGCTAGCCCAAAGGAAGGGAATCAAAGCCCGACTATTTTTGGAGACAAAGTGAGTTAGTTTTTCATCAAGTTTCAACACGTAGTTCATCCAAAAATGATCTTTTAAGATCATACAAGAACCGATTCTGGGACCGATTGAAGATTTCAAAGCTTTTGGAATCCATGCAGTTCCTAGAGGTCAAAATCAAGATGTGGATAGGCTTGCTACAATTGGTTCACAAATAACATAACAGATTGATATCATAAAATAAGGGAAACAATTTGTTAAAATGGTGGTTCGACTAGTAGTCCCGATAATGTGAGTAGTTGGCAAGTGTTCGATAGTGACAAATAAATTGTCCTCTTCCTACAAGAAGAGGCGGAGTTTCCTGCAAAAAATCAAGATAAGTTGCAGGAGTCATATGGTGAGAAAATTATCCAATTGAAAAGCAATAAGTTACCAAAAGGTTTAGTCACTTTAGAATCCATTTTTAATTGAGATGACCAAGCCAAAAGACAAAGCCCTAACATGGTGGTTAAAGAAGAATATTTTGAGGAAGTCAAAGTATAAAATGCAAAGTTTCTTAAGATCAAAAAAGTGTGTACTTCTGAAGAGAAAGAAGCTTTTATCAAACTTTGTCAAGAATATCATGACATATTTGCATGGAGCTATAAATATCTGCATGGTTTTGATCTAAGTCTAGCACAACATACCATTGAACTGGATCCTAATGTTAAGCCAGTTTGTCAGAAACAGAGACCAATTAATCCCAAAATTGAGCCCCTAATGAGAAAGGAGCTAACCAAGCTCATCGAGGCCTGTATAATTTTTCTAATCAAGCATTTCTCATGGGTAGCCAATTTGGTGCCCGGGAGGAAGAAGAACAAAGAGATTTGGTTATGCGTAGATTTCAGGGATTTGAATCATGCGTCATTAAAAGACCATTATCCTCTTCCATTAATGGAGAAGATCCTTCAAATAGTGGCAGGAGCTCAAATATTTTCTTTGCTCGATGGATATTCAGGTTACAATCAAATCCTAGTCCAAGAATCTGACCAATTCAAAACAACTTTCACTACCAAGTGGGGCACATATGCCTACAAAAAAATGCCATTTGGATTATCCAATGCTAGGGATACTTTCCAAAGAGCTATGGACATGGAATTTAAGGGACTAATCAATGATATTATTTTGGTTTACCTTGATGATATAAATGTATACTAAACATGCAGAAGATCACATCACGCATCTAAGGAAAGTTTTCCGAAGGTGTAGAGAATTTGGGGTTTCACTTAACCCCAAGAAATGTATTTTCACAGTGCACGAGTGAAAATTTTTGGGGCATGTTGTTTCAATGGAAGGATTATCAATTGATCTAGCCAAGATTCATTCGATTATGTCCTTATCTCTCCTAAGTCACAAGAAGGGCCTCCAGAGTTTTCTGGGAACCATAAATTTCGTGCGGAGATTCATCCCTCAATTCGCGACATTGGCTAAACCACCGACAGCCATGCTGAAGAAAAACATGCCATTCTCATGGACAAAGGAAGGATGAAAAAGCTTTGAAGCCATCAAAACAATAATTTCTCAAGCTCCCATGCTGGTGAACCCTAGGTTTGACAAAGATTTTATCCTTTATGCTTTTGCATGTCAAGAGAGCATTTCAGGATCCTCACCCAACAAAACAACAACCTGATAGAGTAACCAATTGATTTCTTCAGTCAATCCCTCAAATACTACAAGTTCAAATAATCATTCATTGAAAAGAAAGTCTTTGTGGTTATTCGAGCTTTGAAGAAATTCAAGAACATGTTGTCCAACAACAAGATTCATCTGATGGTGTCTCATCCAGTGCAAGGAGATTTTGCTGAACAAAGAAATGAATGAAAAGCGTGCTCGATGGATCACGAAGGTAATGGAGTATGACATGCACATCAAAGTCACTAAACTTGTCAGAGGTAAGGGTTTGTGTTAGCAACTTACTGCAGACATGGAATCAAAAAGTAATGAGGACGTGACACTCCTAAATACTGATGAGGATGTTGATCAAGCTAACTGGTTATCCAAAATGAAGAATTTCCTCTTCTCAGGAGCATACCTAGTAAACATGGATAAAAACCAAAGACAAACTTTCCGTCTTCAATCTATCCCATATGTTTTGGTAGATAGCATTCTCTTTTGAAAATATTTGAATGGTATTCTCCTTCGATGCGTAGGACCGAACAGGTAAGTAAGCTACTAGAAGAATTTCATAATTGCCTATCTCGGAGGACATTATTCTGTATGAACAATAGCTACCAAGATCATTGGAGCCGGCTACTATTGGCTGGATTTATTCAAGGATTCCCATCTCTCGGGTAAGGAAATGTAAGGAATGTGCCTTGTTCATAGGTAAGCGTGGTTGCAGCTCTTCCACTGCATCCAGTTCAAGTGGATCAACCCTTTGTTCAATGGGGGTTGGACTTCATCAGAATGATTAATCCTCCATCCAGTGATGGACATAAATGGGTCCTTACTACAACATACTATTTTACTTGATGGACAAAGGTGGTAGCATTAAAAGAGAGCAATGAAAAGGCAGTTCTAGATTTTTTGGAGGGTATAATTACAAGGTTCGGTGTTTCGTTTATAGTTATTTCAAACAATGCGTTTACTTTTATTGGTATGAAATTGAGTGAATGGGCTATTAAGAATGGGGTATACCTCAAAAATTCATCCAATTACTATCTACAAGGAAGGAAATGCAGATTGGCTGAGTCTAGCAACAAAAACCTCATAAGGATTATTAAGCGCACAATGGAGACTAACAAGAGGACTTGGCATACACAACTTAAGACCGCCTTATGGGCAGATTGGATCACACCTAAAAGGGCCATCAGAAATTATCCTTTCATTCTTGTATATGGAAGAGAGGCAAAACTCCCACTCTCATTGGAGTTACCTTCTTTGGAGTTAGCTCATCAACTTGAAGTTATAGAGAGTGATCCTCTGACAGTAAGGTTTGCTAAACTCATGGAGTTAGAGGAAGTACGAGACAAGGCTATGAAAACTTTGGAGCAGCATCAAGCTCAAGTTAAGAAATATTTTGACAAGAAGGCGTCTGATGGGTGTTTTTAAGAGGGAGATTTATTTCTCAAATGGGATGAAGACAGGGCCAAACCAAGCAGGCATGCCAAATTTGACGCTCTCTGGAGTGGGCCATACATCATCACAAGTTACAAAGAGGCAAATTCATTCCATCTATCTAGGCTCAATGGAGAATAACTTCCCATTCATGTGAATGGGATACATCTCAAATCTTTTTTTTTTTTTTAGAAGCGTTTCACCTCCCGTCTGAGCTTAAATTAGGTGTTTTCCTCCAAGTGCTTATGCACATTTTTTGTGTGTTGTTTTTTTGCTTTCCTTGTTGCTATGTTTTGTGTTGTTCTACACATTGTTTCATCATTGGAAGGTGTCAGGGAGAAGGAAGGTTCAAGGTTTCCATAAAAGTTAAAAATCTGCTTCATTAAAAATTTTACAAAGATGTTCCATAGATGTCAAGCATTCAACAGTTTTCAGTATACTTCATGCTTAGCATTCTAGGGAGGTCCAAGATATCAGCAATGCTCAAGGAGATTCCGGGATGTGTCAAAGAAAATCATACTACTTTCAGGATTCCAATATAGACTCCATGCCCAATGGATGACTTAAGGCTATTGGAATCATGCTTAGTAGAAATCATCCTCGAGAGGTCGCCAAAAATGTTATCTAATTTTGCACACATGGCAAGATTGGACAACGGGGTCCTATCATGTTCAAAATGAAATAATAATCCCAGGAACCCACCTCCGGTCATTATCAAGATACAATAATTAAAAATAATTCTTAAATTGCATATGAGAGATCACCTAGCATCGAAAGGAACCCAGTTGATCTCAACTCAATGAAGAGTTCGGGGTCGAGTTGATAGAAATCCCGGTGTCAAATTGATAGTCATCTCTGTAGAGTCTCTCAGTTGTAAGAGCTCAATGAGATCTTGTTAATACAAAATATAGCTAGTTGAAAATTGACGAATCAAAGGCACTCTATTAGGATCTCAAAGTATAGATTGATGCAAAAACATATGAAGGCCGAGTCAGGGAAAGCTAAGTTAACATGAGGCCAAGTCTAATCCATTAGACATTAAGTGCTCGACCAACCACTTGGGAGAATTATCTTGTTTGATCGAGATGATATGAGATTATGCGAGATATGGGAGGTTCAACATCATTGAATCTCAAGTTTACAATTATGTAATGGAAGGACTTCTATCGACCTAGGAAGATAGTATAAGCATCATAGAATACCAATGTAAAATTGAGTCAAAACGACATCTTAAAAGAGATGTGAAGTATAACGGTCTTCAAACTTTCCTCGGCCGAGCATTTGGTGCACATTCGGAAGCATGCATGTTACAAGATAGTAGAACCCTTTTTAGCACTTCTAACAAGTAGGTTGTCCAACTATGTTGTTATCTGCTTCAATATTGAATGCATCCTCAAATTTGGGATTTTCCTTCAAGATATTTTTATCAAAATCAATTAAGTGATAGTGAGAGTGTTACCAAGAGACTCGATGAAATTTATTACGATATTCTCTATAGAGACCTTCTTTTAGTCTTACGATGTAACTCATGGAAGTGAATCTCATAGAGGTGGATCTGTTTACATATCGGAATATTCATGAAGCACAATTTGCTTTGCAATTATATGAGCATCTTCAATGAGTCACTAAGTTGGCGGCATAAAAATTCTATTGGAATTATCACACCTTACAAGCTACAACTGAAATGTTTGCCCTGAGATAATGATGTTTCCTCATCATTGAGTGGAAAAGTGAAAATCAGTGGCCATCTGTCCAAAATGAAATATGGCCAAATAATGCCAAAACCCCACACTCCAATCCAAGATGTGGAAAATAAGGTGAGCATTGCTAAGGGAAATGACGTGATGTCAAGCCATCAAAAAAATTCCAAGCATGGGAGAAGATTGAGTCTACTACCAAAAAATCGGGAGCACGATGATGGTAAACCAAGCAGGCAATCCCATGCATGGGAAAAATTTCACTATATTTCCAAGGTCAAAAATTTGATGATGGCAGGCCAAGTTGGTCTTTCCGCATATGGGATAAATTCATCCCAATTTCCATGGTGGAAACTTTGCAATGACAAGCCGTCGAGGTTTCCGCGTAGAGAATAATTCGAGTTTATTTCTAGAATACCAAGAGAGTCGAAACATGTTGGAGTAGTAAATGAGAACGTGCTCGTGAAGATAGCCGGATTATCGGTTAAGCCATCAGGTGCATGCTTAAGGACTCAACAAGTAAAGCTCAGTCAAGGACCGAGTAAATAGGTAAATCGGTTGGGGAAGATCAATGTAACGAAGACCCGTTCAATGTGGAGGTGAATAACGAGTAGTCGAAAGGTTCAAAACTCAGTCATGTTACCACTTCTGAGGACGCTTATAGTGGTTCATTGTCATAGTGGCACAATTAAATTGACATTTCCCACGCTTCAATGCAATACCAGTGCCAATGCCATCCACTTTCAATCCCAATCTCACAGCATTATGTACAGAAGGTCATTTAAAGGAGGCTCTACACATTCTAGCTTACCACACACAACACCCCTGTAAACCCGTCTACATATCTTCAACTATTGCAGACCTGCATTTCCAGGAATACACTTTCACAAGGAGTTTGGTGGATGCTTGTAACATGTTTGATGACATGACAGAAAGAGACGTCTTCTCATGGAATACCATAATTACAGCTTACAGAAGACATGGGTTTCCTCATGAGGCATTGACACTATTTCACCGAATGCAATAAACAGATGTCTGACCTGATCAGTTTGCCTTTGCCAAAATACTTCTAGCCTGTGCCACAATAAGAGCTTTGGAATAGGGTATGGACATATATCAAAGCATAATTGAAAGGGGTCATGAGGATGTATTGTTGCTAAATAGGAATCATCGAGTGAGCTCAGTCATTTAGAATGAATGCCAAAGTAAATGCCTCGATGTTTCGAGCTCACGTAGAAGCTAGCCATATGGAGATCGATGCGTCGAAGATTGCAAGGAGCTCGGTAAGTAAGCCAACAGGTAACCAAGTTGAATACAAGCTCATGATGAGTCTATGCACATGAGAGGAGGAGATGATACGAGATGACATAAGTGTGTAGCATCGAGCGGTTCAAGAAAGGGCTCGATTGAGTTGTTTCAAGTTTAAACGATATCTACACTATAGGCTCATTTTAGATTGAGCTCTGTAGACCAAGGGGTGCAGAAGATTCATGATATCATATGACTTTGTGTTCATGGTAAAAATGTTGTATAGGTCATGTGAATAAGGTATCTTAACTAATAAGAGCACGCATACAGTGAAGTTTCACTCAGAGCTCATAAAAGGACGTTAATTTCCATCATTGTAGAGGCAGCAATAATGTTGGGCTAGGGTATTCAAATAATGGAGCTCAAAGAGTTAGTGAATAGCGTATATATCTTTTCACTGGCATTGTTCAAACCTTCCTCGCCAAGAATTCGGTGCACAGGTGATGAGACTTTTCCTAGACTCGATGGGCTATAAGGTAGGCTAAGTACAGTCATTTCAAAGGTGGGTATGGATCAACATGGTATGATTGGTAACAAGTGAACATTTGAAAGAGTCTCAAATGAAATACATGCCTGATGACGGTGAACTTTGCATAAGCTGAGACACGATGCACATTATGAGATGAGTGTGGGGAAAGCTCATTCAGGGATTGACAAGAAAATGACTCAGAAAAGAACATGCGAGTCGGCTATGAGGTTCTTTGTGGTGAAGCATTCACGTATTCAAAATCCAAGCCAGAATAAAAAAGATTCATTTCAAGTGGGACGTCACTATGGAGCTATGTCGAAGTTTGGCAGTGAACTCACACATTGGAGCTCAGTAGATTAAGCAAGAGGATTGGCATTTAACTCATTTTAGTGGGCTAGCGATCATTGATTCAGCATCGCTGAGTCATTGTGAGTACAAAGAAAATATAGTCCAGTTGAGCTCTGAAGAAAGCTCAATGAGTTGATAGATTAACGTGTCCATCGAGCTAGGTTAGGAGCTCAAGGAGCCAGACCCAAGAAGGTAGAATTCTAAGCTATAAGAGCTCGATCAACATTTTTTGAAGGAGTCATGGGTCGAGCTCAATTCGAGTAGCAAGTTGGAAAAGGATTTTGGTGAATGGAACTCGGTTCTCAGCTCGGTGCGGGGTGAATAGAAGGACGGTGGAGCTCATGTCCAACTCGGTGAGTTGGCTCAATCCAACCATTGAGTTGGGATTTTTTGACATATTCACATGGACCCCCATCCTCTTCAAGTCAAATGGGTCAACGGGGGTCCCGACATTATGTTAATTAATTTAATATTTCTATTAAAATATTTTAATAATAATATTTATTATTATTATTTAAATATTCTTTTAATTAATTGAGAAGACTAGATCATCAGGAAATTAATGACCCATGATGGAACCTTCTCAAGTGACTCAACTAACTATAATAAATACATCATGGGCCTTCAATTTAGGAATGTAATTATGACCTTTCCTCTTCTTTCTCACATATTCTTCTATAAATGTAAGTTGGAAGCTCATTTCAAGTGGTTTCAACAGTTCGCATAAGTTGGACAGCTTAGATATCTCGGTGAGTGTATACTTTTCAAGAGTCCTCTCTCTTCAAGTTGTTCTTGTGCGTTGAGAGAACTTTCAAGCCTCCTCTTTAAGACTCTAATGGCAAATATTTCCTCTTCGAATGTATGATGCATTGTGCATGTTATTAAAGCAATAAAAGTGTGTGTTTTGTGACTAATCTCGGTCCTTTCATCCTTCTATGCTTCTTTGTGCCTTTCTCGTACTTGCAGGTACACTGTGCAAGTTTAAGTTTCTATTGCAGGTTCTTGGAGTTCTGTACTTATCGAGTGGTGGAGTATTGCATGCAATTGAGTTGTGGTGTTTGTTCACCCTTCTTGAGTTCATCCTTCTTCACTGGGAAACTGGTATATTTCTCGGTCTGATAAGGTTTAACAAAGTGAACGCATGTCTCTTAGTTTGTGGTATCTTGTACCCTCTCTAAGTTGCAGTAGGTGAAGTTGACTGTGGTCCACACACCCTCTTCAAATTAACCCTTCCTGAGTCTAGAAACACCCTTTATTTGGTGCATCACCATCTTTAGTATAGTTTCATTTCTGTAAATCTCTTTCCCTAAAACCCCATGAAGATGCTAGCATATAATTAGATAATCATTTTTGTTAAACTAGGAGTAGTACAAGACTTAGTTTAGAAAGAGGAAGCCGGCCTTCTCCGGAGGTTCACTTCGAGCCCAAGTCCCACAGCTTGAGAGGTGATCCCATGTGTCCTAATCACATCGAACGTCCTATTGACATCCTGGCCATTCGGAGGGTGTAGTGATTTGGTGACAACAATCGAGATCATAACTAAAGAAAGAACTAATATCAACCTAGAGCAGGTGAAGGCCATCCAAATTATTACCCTTCCCACAAGCAAAACTGGGGTGCATTCCTTTTTCGAAAAGGTCAATTTCCTAAGAAGATTTGTACCTAAATTTTCCGATAAAACCAAGGATATCCTTGGGATGATGAAAGATAAAACTCCATTTTGATGGAGCACTGAAGGGAAGCTTGCTTTTGAAGAAGTCAAAAGAGAAATTGCTCATGCTCCTATTCTAGTATGCCCAGACTTCAAGAAGGATTTCATCATGTACAGCTATGCTTCCGCACATACAGTATTAGCCATCCTGATGCAGGAGAATGAAGAAGGAATCGAATATCCCATTGCTTTCATGATATTCCCACTAAAGGAACATGAATTGAATATGTCACAAATTGAAAAGCATGCTTATGCAGTGGTGAGAGCAGTGAAGCATTTTAGGTATTATGTGTTGAGTTCTCACACTCTCGTTCTTGTTCCTGATACTGCAGTTAAGTCCATTTTGACTCAACAAGAGTTAGGTAGTCAACAGGGTAACTGGATAGCCAAATTCCAAGAATATGACTTGGACATTAGACCTACCAAGTTGGTATGAGGAAGAGGCTTGTGCCAATTGATCGTAGAAAACAATTCTAAAACAAAATGCGAGGGAACTAAAGATACTTTTCTTAAGCACAACCAATGAATGGTATGTAGATATCAATTTATTTTTAACTTACGGAAAATTTCCCCCACATTTAAGCCAAAAGAAAAGAGGACAGTTAAATTAAGGTCCGCAAGATACATTCTATGGGATAATGGTATATACAAGAAAGGTATTGATGGTGTATTCTTGTGTTATGTTGATAAGTCTCAACAGATAAGGTTGATAGAATCCTTCAAAAATATAGCATGTGGAGGAAATTTCTCTTCCTCTCGTGAAGTATTACTAGATCTTATGGGATAGGTACTATTTTCATACTCTCTTTCGAGATTTAACTGAATGGGTGGCTAGGTGTGAAACTTGTCAACATTTCGTTGGTCGTCTTAAGCTGACAGCTCTTCCCTTGAAGCCTGTGATAATTGAAGAACCTTTTCACTAATGGGGAATTGACTTCATTGGAGTACTAAATCCTGCCTCTAGTGTTGGTCATAATTATGTGCTCACCACCACAAACTATTTCACCAAGTGGGTGGAAGTTGCGCCAATCAAATAGGTAACCTCCGAAGTTGTGTGTGACTTTCTCAAGGAGAATATAATTGTTAGATTCAACATACATCATAAGATCGTTATTGACAATACTCCCAATTTCTCATCACATGAGTTGACAGAATTTTGCTATGGATTTGGGATCATATTGGCTCATTCATCCAATTATTAACCCTAAGGCAATGGCCGTGGATGAATCAAGCAACAAAAACATAGTGGCCATAATAAAAAAAGATGTTTGATGAGAATCGAGGACATGGCACAAAGAATTATATTATGCATTATGGGCAGATCGGATTACTCCTAAGAGGGCTATTGGAATTTCCCTATTCTAGTCAGTTGTATGGAATTAATGCTGAGATTCCTATCTCTATAGAATTTTCAGCCTTATGGTTGGCTAATGTAATTGAGGATGAAACTTTTCAAAGTTCCATTGAGAAAAGGGTAATGTACCTAGCCGGACTATAAGAAGAATGGATCAAGGTGGTAGATAAAAGGAATCATAACCAGATCGTACCAAGCTAAGAACACGATGCTAATCAAACACCATGATCAATAAGATGAAAGCGATTCACTAGAATAGCTTTACATAAAACCTTTGCAAACAAATGAGCAACAATATCATATATTCTTATAGAACTCAATGCAATACATTGAGAATGGTCATTTCTTAAATAGGAAAGGAATAAAAATCTAAGAACCACCAAGGTCAAAGATCAAGCCATAAATCAAGGAAATAACTAGTCATCAAAGAACTAGTTAAGACCATAGATTTAAGAGAGAACTAGACATCAAGGATCTAGTCAATACCATAGATCAAGGAAAGAACTATACCTAACAAATCCTAATATCTAAATAAGATAAAAGAAATATCCACACACATTAGTGGGTGAGGATAAATACAATAAAGGTAAATAAAGTACCTAGGTGAACATAAGCTAAGGTAAATACCTACTCTAACACCCCCCCTCAAGTGAAGCTAGCGGCCAAAATAGATGTAGCATGTCCATAGTATGAGTCTCGACAACTAGGCCTGATGAGGTACTCATGTACAATAAGCTGGGAAAAAATGACACCGCAAGGTACCCAAAACCAGATGTAACAACAAGGTAAAGAGAGTAAAGACCTGCTCCGAGGCATCCCAAGAAGCTCGGCTCAAAAAAAAGTGTACAATGCTGAAGAAGTTTGGTGTACAATGTGGTCTCGAATCCACTTTGCTTAGTCACAAAACTCAAAAACAACTGACACTGGGTTTCACCAAAATAGCTCCATACAAGGAGACTGTCAATGGAGTGATGTCGAAAGTGCAAAAAAACACCAAACATAATTCGATCAATCACAAATAGGTGTGCCATGATCCAAGAACAATAACCAAAGCAACAAGGCAAGGACACAAACTCTAGAGTGTCATGATCCAAGAAAATCCAAGGTAACAAGGCAAGGACACGAAACCCGAAGAAGAAGGATCAACACCACACCCTCCCATACTGCTGAATGGGTGGAGTGATGCTACAAATCTATATGAGTTGCCCAAAATCAACTACTCGAACACTAACAAAATAACACTAGAATTCACTAGAATAGATCCCTCACAAGAGATACTGTCAACATGCCAAAAGCATCGAAAATACAGATACAAAATCTCTCAACAAACAAGAGAGATACACTACACCTGCTAAAGAAAAATACTCAAAACAAGAAGCATCACAATGTAGAAGGTATAGAAAGTTGAGCAAGAGGTCGAATGGTGGAGGAGACATGTCTGTAGAGTCCTCTCAATGAATGCCTATGTCACCACCATGAGTGATCAGATATCCACCCCAAATCAACACGGATGGATGAAGAAGATGCCTGTATATGACTTGGTTTAAAATACACAATGTGTATATGCAAAAGAACATCAGAATGTGTGTTAGGTTGATCATGTCTGACAGCTGAATTCTTAGGTTTCTCAAGCCTGAGTAAAGGTACAGAACTCATGTGTTGCTCATGATCCTCAGAAAGATTCGAGCGAACAAAAAAAGGAGCTCTATCAATGTGTGATCCCAATGAAGTATCTGCTTGAAAACCAATGTCATGACGAGAATTCCACTTAACATGTGGAATAGAGGAAATAATACCCTGTGAATGTCTACCAATGACTCCACTAGTGAGACCCATAGAATGGAGCATGTGAGATCTGAATGCAGTGGTATGCTTCTCAAAAAGGCCATGTAGCTAAACAGTAGGATACACAACATGTGGTATTGTAATAGGCACATATGTGGAAGAGCATGCAGTAACAAGCTTCATAGGTGTATGAGCATCAAGAGCAGGAACAAACTCAAAGACTAATAGATCAATGTTAGTGGGTTCAGGAGCAATAGCTGCAAGTGGACTAGGAGCATGGATATGGTTGTCCACAATATGATGGTGATGTTGTAGGCTAACAAGTTTGTTCTGTAGGAAGTGTATTATTGTATCCTTATCGTGAATGAGTGATTGTAGAAGAGAATTTCACTTCTTGAGAGATCTATTTTCTTCCAAAATTTTAAAATATCCTCTTGAAGTCCACATATTTCGAGAAAAATCATATCATTCTTAGAATCCATGATAGATACAAAATGCAACTCCTAGAAGTTTAGGACGTCGGGCTCAACCAAAATTACGTCCACAATTGATTACAACACTCCTCCATATTTGGAACTTTATAATTATAGTTCAAGTCTCAAAATAAATATTTCCAATGGAAAGAGCATGAAAAAGAAAGCACTTTTGCAAAAAATGGCACTCAAAATTGAGTTACCGAGCAAAAGATACAAACTTTTTCAATATTTTTTCTTGTTATTTATTTTAGTTACCACTAAAACAACATAAATTGTTGTTGCCTTCACCACACAAATAAAATTAAAGGGGGCTAAAGTTAAGAACCTACTAGTAGGAATCACAAGCTTTAAGCCCTCATATGACCATACCATAAGACCAAAGGCTAAGGATTTTAATGGGTTTTACTATTCTGGGGTGTGTCGCGTGTTTTTTGGGAAAGTCACATCTAACTACCTCTTCTCGGTAAAAATACTATGTCAAGAAAGATCTAAAATTCTTTCCGCACGCAACCTGAAAATGATCTGCCATACCAAAGAAAATTTCCCAATGTAGATCTCTCGATACCCAAAAACAAGTTTCCTCGATTTCTTAACCATGTGGCGTGAATCCCAAGGTGGACCTATGTATTTCACTATAACCACAAAAAATGACTGCCTCTAGAAATAGTTGAGTTTACAGTCGATCTTAGGGTTTTCACACCTTCCAAATCTAATGGAAGCCTCTGTTTTGCATAAAAATTCACGCAGCAACAAAATATGACTAAATCCCAAATATATGAATATAAAAAGATTTTATTTGCAAAATAAAACTTACAGACGGATGTCAACAACAATCTCCTGCTCTGATACCATAAAAGGAATGATAATCAGATCATGCCAAGCCAAGAACATATATGCTAATCAAACACCACGATCAATAAGATGAAAGCAATTTGCCAAAATAGCTTTACATAAAACCTTTGCAAACAAATGAGCAACAATATCATATATTATTATGGAACTCAATGCAATACATTGAGAATGGGCCCGACTTAAATAGGAAAGGAATAATAATCTAAGAACTAGTCAAGGTCATAGATCAAGCCATAAATCAAGGAAATAACTAGTCATCAAATAACTAGTCAAGACCATAGATTTAGGAGAGAACTAGACATCAAGGAAAGAACTATACCTAACAACTAGATAATATCTCCTAATATCTAAATAAGATAAAATAAATATCCACACACATAAGTGGGTGAGGATAAATATAATAAATGTAAATAAAGTACCTAGGTGAACATGAGCTAAGGTAAATACCTACTCTAACAAAGAGATCACATTATAGATCATCGAGTAATTTCAAAAGGATATTTGAAAAGGAATCAAAGCAACGTGATCTCCATATTGGAGATCTAGCATTTCTATGAGATAAGAGAAAGGAACAGAAAGGAATGCATAGCCGCTTCAACTCTTTATGGAAAGTTCCTTTCAAAATCCATCACTAAATGGTGAAAGTAATTTTTGTCTATCATATCTTGATGGAGATTTTCTCCCTCTACCTTTTAGTGGTCAACATCTGAAGTTGTTATATCAGTAATGGAATATGCTCTCTTGCACTGTATTATAATTTATTTTCTTTTATGTGTTTTCTTTATTTTCTTTCTTTGTTTCTTTCTTTTTTTTAGATTTTTCTTCTTCTAACCTCATAGCCTTTGATGGATAAAGCTTTTGATACATGAGTTTTCTTCCTTTGATGTCTCAAATAAAGTCCCTAACTAGAGCCAGTTGTTATCTCGTTTTAGTGATTCCAACTAAAAATGAGATAACCATAGGAAATTTTTTGACAAATCTCTTAAAAATTCCCTTTGAAAGAGATTTTTGGGTTTTTAGGTTTTCATTGCATGAAAATATGTTTCTTGTATGTTACATGTCTCATGTTTCCCAAAACCCAAATCTAATCGCCTAACCATTGTATCAGAGTTTTGGAACTTTCGAGCATCGAAACATGTTTTTCCCAAAGCACAATTTATGTCGCTTGTTCCTTGAAACCCGAAACTCGATTGCCTAAACATTGTGTCAGGTTTTCAGAACTTTCGAGCATCGAAACATGCTTTTTCAAATGCATGTTTTATGTCTCATGTTTCCCGAAACCCAAAACCTGAATTGAATCAAATCCTTTATATTGGGTTTTTGGATGCTCCAAGCATGATGACATGTCATTAATGTCCAATTGTCTGGTAGTTGGCACATGTGTCAAGTGAGGTGTAATTAATGCTAGGCTATTATAAATAGTCATTTTTTCCATGTCATTTGTTACCATTCATTTTTGTTGTGTTGGATTTTCATTGATGCTTCCTCTACCTCCAAACCCGATCGAGCTTCCCAATTGATTTCACCAGCTATTTTTGATCATTTTTCAAGCTAGTTGAAGGTATTCTTCTCTTCTTTCTTTTTAGAAGCTTTTTGGGTTATTTTACGAAGTGTTTGCTTGGGGTTTCCATTTCTTTTCTTTCTTCATTACTTGTTTTAGGGTTTTGGGTTGTTTTCTCAGTTTCTTTTCTTTTTCCCATAAGGGCTCTTGTTTGAAATTTACCCCTAGGTTATTTACTTATTTTTCATAGGTTGTAACTTATAGATTTCAAAATGATTCTAAAAAATTCCTAAGTGATCATGAAGTAGGAATTTTTCATGTTCTGACACATCAAAACCCAATATACTTATTTTGGGTTTTACAGGTGTTTAACATCTCACTCTTTCTACCTTGTTTTAGGTTTTTCTAGGTGCTCAACATCCATCAAGATCTGTAGTGTGTCGGGAATTTCTACATGCTCGACATCCTCTAGTTTCCACCATTGTGTCAAGGTTTCCTACTTGTCTGACACTTCCTCACTTCTACAGTGTGTCGAGTTTGCATTGATGCTCAACATGTCCTGAATTCGACATACACTCCATTGTGTCGGGTTTCTAAAGGTGTTTTGTAAATTTCAAAATCTAAATAGTGTGGCGGGTCTGTGCACTTGTCCAACAAACTTTCAAGCCCAATTTCTCTTCCAAAAATCATCAAGGCATTTCTTCTTTGAGACTCCTCATGTCGGACCCCGAACAATCTAAGGATAAGTTAGGAAAGATGAAGTATAAATATCAGAAGATGGAGTCTTCTTCTTACATAAGCTACAATTATGACATTCAGAACATAGAGCTCAACAATATAGATATGGAGGACTTCTGGAAGAGAATTGAGGATTCTTCTCAGAATTCTTGGATGAAGTCGATAGCAGCAGCAGTCTCCCTCTTGTAGCAGGATTTCCAATATCATCTCAATGCCCTAAATTCATCCTGGCCTGCGCTTCTAACTATGACTCAGCCTCCCGCTCAGTAAGAAATCAAGCAGGAGAGTCTATAGTGAAATTGGATGGAGGTTACTTTGATCAACTCCTAAAGTTTCCTAAATTTGTGGAGTATGTTGATTTAGACCTTAAATCAGCACAAAAGGCCTGGGAAAAGATTAGGAAAACTACATCAAGCATGTAAACAAGAAGTTCTTGATCAAGGCTAAGCCAGTTGTTTCTAGGTTTCCCAAGTCAATTCCTATAAGTGATTTTATTCTCGAAATCAGTGATATCATTGCCCTGCTGAGTCGATTATTTAGAACCCTTGAGTCAAAATAATTCCAAGGATGGATGTACCAGTTCATGGTCATCATAAAGAAGAATGACCAAGGGATTGATTAGGGTAGCCTAATAAGTGATGAGATAGACTCCCAAATGAAAACAGTCTTGTCTACCGGAAAGTTCTATATGATGTCATATGTCACCTATGCAACAACAGAATGAGGAACTACCCAAGGCTAGATGCAAAGGGAAATCGAGCAACGAGAACACATATATTGGTACTTCCCTCAACTGAAAATAAAAGGTTATGAAGACCAATATAGAAGAATGAATGACGCCTTCTTCTATGAAAACATTTGTAGGTTGGATCCTGATCTGAGGAAAAGAAGGGTTTCTGATGAAGCATGGGCTGAAGTGTCAAAATGGGGTTGCATCTTCTTGCAATTCAATAAATTTACTTATCTTTGGGTGGTAAGGTTCCACGGTAACCCTTTCCATTTTCCCAAGTTCCTAGGTGACAAAATGATCCTTATGGAGTTAGTTAAGCAATTGATGGATTTTCACAAGTTCCAACAAAGCAAGCACAAAGCTGCCATCTCCTTCCCCATTCCCATTGAAGGTATACATGCTCTATAGTGGTTAAGGACAAGAACGTGGTGCATGAGATTCAAGACAAATTGAAGAAACATATGAAGTTCAGGGAGGGATTTGACATCCGAGGAGTCCTCAAGTCATATGGAACCTTGTATCTACATGTGCCCAATGTGGAAGACATTCTGGGTTGATCTTCGGGATGAAGTTGCCATCCGAAGAAAATATAACAATAGACTGACACTTGAAGAAATTTAGATGTTAGATCTAGCTGACATCCCTAAAGGCACCGTGGACAATGAAAGTGTCTTGGACACTAGGTACGAATAGTCGATGGAGACCAACATGGATTCCTAGCCATTGATTGGTCTGTTGCTGAAAAATCTTCTATCGCTGAAAGAGATGCTTAGACTCTTGTTCGTACCAAGGCATGGCTCATTTCTATGGGAATTATTTATAAGGAAAATAGATACTTTAGAAGCAGGACCCTCCAAGGGAGAGAGGGAAGAGGATAAAATCCCTACCAAGAGGTAGATAAAATTTAAGTTTGTCAGAAAGGGAGAAAAGCAAGGAGCCACATCATCTACCACTCCTTCACAAATAGTTGAGGTACTAGATTCACCTCCTCCACTAGAACAAGGAAAAATTCCTTTAGAAGACAAGGTTGGTCAACCTCTCATTTCTCCTTTTGTTGATTTCTCATCAGAAGTAAGTCTTTCTCTTACTTCTCAAGCTTTGACTTTAGAATCTTTACCTCCTCTCTCCCAATCTTCCTCATCTCATATTTCTATGCCACTCTCATCAGCCATGGCTAACATCTTCTCCAACCTCTCACCTCTCTCTGCTTGGACCTAAGATGGCCATAGATATGCCTCCTCCTTCTGCACCTTCATTCACTAAATCTACCCCCACCGTCACTACACTTGCAATCATCACTACTCCACAAGTAAACCTTCCTCCACCTACAGATGTAACCATAACACCTCCGATAGGGGAAAATTCTTCCATTATACCCCAATGGTTAATTGATCAGACCCCAAGGAAGAGGAAGGTGGTAGTTCCTCTACCAGCCTTCGACTTCAGTTCCCTCAAGGCCTCGCTTACCAAATCTGCTAAGAAACCCAAAACGATTTCAAGGGTTTTAGTGGATGCCTCAGGGCATAAGTTTGTAGAGATTGCCACCCCCGTGACCAAAAAAATAAAGGAAGATATAGTGGTTACTGATTATCAGATTACAAGGGTTAATATGGGAAAGGTAACAACAAAAGGAGCACAACAGGATGCCCAAGATGCCATGAACGTGTTGTGCCAAAAGCTAAAAGAAACGAAGGTGAGCAGAGATGAGCTTAAAGAGAAAGTTGAATAGTTGATGGAGGTATTGTTCAAGTTCTCAAAGCATTCTCGGTCAATACCATCATCCTCTACCCTACTCCTATCAGGTTCAATTTCTCATTAGTGCCTATGATTAAAAAAATCAACGAGAAGGGGAGAACGGTTGATGAATGGATTCAGAGGCTACTCCTACAAGGAAGAGAGGTCATTGATGACACAATGGAGGTTTATAAATCTATGGAGGAAATAAAGAAATATGGCAATAAAATGGATGATGAATTTTCATAGGAAATCAAGAACCTTGAGTTAACTTTTGAGGCTCTCAATGCACTAAAACAAGTTCCATCCCGGATCTTAATGGAAGAAGGAATCATTCCACATGGGGACAAGCATTTCCAGCTAACCAAAGCCATCAGATTCAGGATAGAGATTCTCGGTGAAGCTTGCAGAAAGTTGAGGGAATATAGAGATCATTTGGTTGATGCCACCAATGACATAGAAGAGGAGCTATCCAGGATCTTCACCAAGGTGTTGGATGAAAGCTCAAATATTCTACCTGTTGATGATCTCTATAAACAAATCCAAGAATCAATCCAACACGAACCAGCTTCCATCTTCGATCTGACAACCATTGATAAGTTCATAAGGATTGAGAATGTTTTGGAATCGCTAAGGAAACTCAACAAGAGATTAAAGAAACTTCTTGGAAATGCAAGTGACAGATTGGAAACTTGTGAGTAGTGAACCCAGATGAAGGTGAGATGCGGGACATAATATGAAAATTCCAAGAATTTTGAGATAAGCAGGCTTTGCTGGAGGAAGACAAAGACAACGAAACAGAACAAGCATAATTTTTCATGTCATTTCCATCTAGAGATTGACATGTCTTTTTCATTTTCATTTTCATCACATAGGAAGCAAATTTTGACTTGTTCTCCTGCGTGAGAGTCAAGAAAAATAGGATTCTTGTTAAAATGACTATTTTCTAGGATTTATCCTATTTTCTCTCTACTCTTTCTATTATAAATAAGGGATGCTTGTGCATTCAAGTGGAGATGATTTTTAGAATATTAAGAGCTATTATGAAGAAGAAGAAAAACTTTGTATTTTCTTTTTAATCATTGAGGAATAGAAATAGGTGTTATTTTACAAAATTTGTGTTGTGGGATTCATCTATCTTGAGAGATTGTTCTTACGTCCAAGATCTTAAGCTATTCTTTGTTTAGTGTTCTTGATTATTTTAATTGTTTCAAATATTACACTCATTATCTAAAACTTGTATAAGTATTTCTTGATCTATGTTTGCTTGAAAGAAAATACGTTCCTCTCATTCCCTTTCCGCTCTGTTTCATCTATAATAGTTTCCTTTCTAATCCATTCCATTTCTAAAGCTGTAACATCTCCATCTCGTGTTGATATGGATTTTGGGATTGTATCCCAACCCCAATGGTTAGAATAGTGTGAATATTGTACATATTATTTCTGTTGTGTTTTAGATCAGTAATAAATAGGCTGCCTCACTTGTCTTTGAGGAGGGATTTAATCCCGTATACTATGGTTGAACCTCATATTTTTCTTGACAAAATATCTAACCAACAAGCTCACATTCTTTCTACAAATGCAACTAACGAAGCCATTACTAATATTTGCAAACAATAGAATGAAGTGAATAGAACTTGGATAGAAACCAAGTTTATTGATTTTTGTACAAAGCTAGATCGGTTTGGAAATCACTTGGATGTCCTCAACGTCCCAAATTCAAAAACACAAAATAGAGGAATGGAAGGTAATGTATTTTAATTTTATTGCATTTGTTATTAACATTTTTCTTCCTTATATAAAAATATAAAACAAACATATAATTGTCCTTTGAATGTAGAACTTTGAGAATCAATGCCTTTTGATTTTCAAAATGGACATAACCATCAATCTATACGAAAAATGGACTTTTCTATTATTTTTGGATGATATATGGACTAAATGGACTACAACATTTGATTTGTTTAGATCTAGTGGCCTTTCTTGTTCACCTATTAAAGATAATCAAGATCCTTATTCATTGGCAATATTCACACCCATTCATTCGTGTTGCTTAGAGGAATGAACGAGGAAGAACTATCATACTAGTAGATAAAGTACAATTAGGGGATGTTTAGTTAATTGGCCCTGTTCAGGAAGGTGTAATAACAGAGACATTTGATTCTTACTGCCGGAGAATAAAAGGAGATAGAAAAATGAGAGCAAAAGTTTTATAATATTTTAAAGACAAACATCTAGATATTGATCTATTGACATCCTATAGTGAATCCAATGTAATTGAAAAATTTAAATTACATGAATCACACTACTGCTAGTTGTCTATACTATTGGGTGAAGAGAGGAAAGGAAAGATAAAATTTGATTCCCACATAGGGGAAAAAAATATAAATGAAAAAAGGACCAGTGGCGGAAGAATATCTTCCGTCAAGGCTCAAAAAATATTAGACAACTATGTGGTGTCAATGGAAGACAATATACCGACAAGGATGGAGGACAAAAAGAATTTACTTGTCAATGTGCATACTTGTTCCATCTTTCGTCAACTCTATCAACTATTCTTGCCACCAATCCTTTCAATGCAAAATGTGTTATCGCTGATTTTTGTAATTTGTCTAGCAATATTTCTTCTGAAGAAATAATGGAGCTGCTAACAGTTATTGGAACCAATGTGTTGGAATGTATTATTATTGTTCTCATACCAATTGATATTCAATTTTTTTATAGAAATAGTAAAAAGTATATGAAAAAGGTTAAAGACAGTGAAGAATCAATTCTTGATGGATGCTATAGACTTTATGACAATAATGGGAAATTTAAAAGTTTGTGTCTTATGTACACAATAACTAGAGTGTACAACTATGAAAAAATCAATGATGAAAGAGAAGAAGTCACTAGGGATTGGATGGAAAAAATTCCACAACAATTGATAATTGTAAGTGAAATTGGCCTAAAAGGAACCAAACATCCTATTCTTTTTGAGAAATCACATGAGTTCTGTATAAATGTTCACTCGATGTTGTTCTGGGATTCTATAGTATTAATGTTACACGGTGGCGAGTGTAACACTACGTGCATTAGTTAAATCCATTCAATCTGTTGTTTTTATTGTTAAGACACATAGTCAAGAAATGTTTTTGAAACATTACTATTCTCATATGAAGAAAGGTTCATACCGGAATACAACTCGAACATGTGATTATGTTAAAGTATTTCAACTAAAAAATCTACTTACACATTTCTTATTTACGCAGACAACCCAAGAACAATAGGAATCGATGTACAAACCTCTCAACTTGATGTTACACAACCAACTCATCATGGTTATTTACCTTCAATCAATTTATAAATATGTTTAATGAGCTCTGTTTTCAATTTCCATTGTTCTCGTTTTTTGACAATACTCTATGCTCACCAGTTTTGACCACAAATGAGGATAATTTAGCCACATCATCCATGAATATGAAAACAAATCCTGATATATTAGTCATGTGCATTTATAAATGAGAACCATTACTAAGCCCAAAAATTTATAAAAAAATTAATGGTTTATACATACCACCAACACCCAGAGAAAGTAACAATGGAATGTACAGTGGTAGCCAACATGAATGTGAAGACATAACCAAGTATGTTAGTCATGTGCATTTTTAAACATAACCATTTATAAGGCTCACATAGTTATAGAAAAATATTTCATCTAATTCTAGAAGTGGAATCATTTTCAAAGAAGGAATTATCAAATAACCTATTTCAAAATTTCATTTTGGAATCCAACGCTATATATTTTATAGTTTCTAGGTCATTGGTTGTTTACATAAACCATTAGTATCGACATAATGATACATACATTAGAATCTATGCTTATTTTATGCAATGATGGTATAGGCTAGTGGTTGTTAATCCACATCAATATCTCAAAAAAATTCCATCAATGGGTGGTTCAATGGATATAAACGACCCTAGCAGTACTACAATTCATTCAGAAGACATGGAACATTTTGATTTGTACTTACCATATTACCACAGAGACCAATATGTTTTTCAATTATGCTTTCATTTGGGATAACATGAAATTGAATTTGAATTGATTATTTTTGTTTATAACACATATTACATAAAAAAACCTAGCTAGTAAGGTCTATGCAATCCAAGCCGAAGCTCAGTCGGTAAGTGGTAGTTACCTAAAGTGCTAATATTGAATTTACCATTTTACCACGTAGTTCAGTATGTTTTTTTTTCAAATACGATTTCATTTGCCATAAAAATAACTATATAAATAATATTAATATTGTTTGAAACAAATATTTCATCAAAGGATCTAGCTGCGGGTAAAGAAGATGCAATCCTACATGCAAGGCCCGCCGGTAAGTGGTATCCACAAGATAAAATGTTGAATTTTTCCATTGGTTAGAATTGATATGATCCTGCTTTATATATATATACTTCCCTGCAGATTAGCCGTAAGAATTAATTTCTTATTTTAGATTTGGAGGGATTACTTGTATGAGAAAAACCAATCGCCCTCTAGGGACATCGCATTCAAGTTACGCAAGGAGAGAATCAACGTATGAGGTGGCTTGAAAGAGTTTATAAATTCATTATCAACAAGATTTGAAATTGGATTATGGTCGAAAAACTCACTTCATTGATGTTTAAAGTTGACAAATGCCTTCAATAAAAATTATCATCGACTTGAATCCATTAATCATCTAAGGAAAATAACATTGCAAAATGGTCAATGGAATTACAATAAAAACAATGCCCCCTATAATTCCGAAGACACAAGGTGTATTACATTAGGTTTAAAGGGAAACCCTCTAACAATATTTATGGTTGGGATGAAAAAAAGAGGTTGGAAAACCCTCTAACAAATCCTCAAAAGATATGTGGTTGACGACCGATTTGCACAAAAACTTATCACTAATATAGTGTCAAAGGGATTGAATGTGGTAGTGGGCATCAAATATTTGGAGTGAGTAAATGCTAAGTAGAAATTTAGCATTTCAAAATGTTATTGTGATGATACAACTTAACATTTTAAATAAAATACATTCATATGTTTTAGTGATGGTTCTGTGTAACTATTTAAATTATGATTGTACGATTATAAGTTGGGAGAATTTAAATCTTCCCTGATTATAAGTTCAAAGTGTGAGTGTATAAGTTGCAAATGTGAATTAACAGAAAATATTTAATGTAATGAATCTTTGAGTAATTTTTATTAATGAAATATGTATTCCTAAATTAATTGCGAGCATGCTTAAATACTATTTTTTGCTTCGATATTAGAAAATGTATACCACTTTCCAATGCAATGAAATAACTACAATACGGTATGTAAAGACTCATCATGCTTGAAACATTACATTCTATTTAAATAAATTCTTCACAAAAAAATATTCCTAGTATAACAATAAGAAATGAGGAATGCCCTTATATTTTACCTTTGTCACCACCTACAACCATTTGATTTTTGATATAACAATATCAAAAGGGACTTGTTTTTTATTTTTAATTGATTCACCACCCTCAACCATTTGATTTTTTTTTCATTTTCATATATGAAAATAAAAACATGAAATTGATCATATTTTATATAAATGGTGTTTTGGCACACACCCTCCACAAGGAATCTTGAAAATTTAAACAGTTAAAAAAATTTGGTGGCATCGAGCTCGAAAAAAAAAAATTTCTCAGACCTAATGTGAAAGATTTCTTGCAAATTTGTGCAAAAACATTTCAACATAGCAATGTGGACATCGACGAGAAAGTCACATGTTGATGACATGATGCCTTCATTCCTTCAAAACATCGGCTTGGAGGTTTCAAGCTTTGAGTTCATATTTACATAGGAAGATTGCATTGAGACCAAATTCTTTGATTATGAAGGTTCTGGGAATCCCAAATTATATCTCTAGAATCTTGACTTTGTTTGGTCACGGTTTAATGCATCGTACAATTCTAAAAATACGGTTCTTGTAGATGACTATTTAGAGAAAAAAAGTTAAATGATGTTGCGAACTACAAAATTACTGAAACATTTAACATAGATTCTAAGTCAGAAGACACATACTTGTTAGATGTGTTGTGGCCTTTGTCGCAACCATTGAAGGTTGTCGAAGATGTTCGGGATTATATTAGATCACTAAAAAAATTATAGGGAGCTTAATTATGATTTGTATTGTTGATTTGGAAGCCCAACTTTGGGAATAGTGTTACATTATAAATTAAAATTATTCATCAAATGTTTTACTATAATTTTACCTACCTTTACTAAAGGAATTTCAATTTATTTCATATCTATATTTAAATACTAAAATATATATAGGATGGTATTACAATTAATTTTAAATAAGTTCAAATCCATATTTTAATATGAAAATTTTTATGTCATGTTTCTTATAGTTGATTTTATATCTACATTTAAATATGAAAATATATATGGTATGGTTTTATAATTAATTACATTCTCCTATACTTGGATTGCCACCCTCTCGATAATTTCTTCATAACATCTTTAGAAATTCTCTCTTGGGAGGTTCAATCACACCATTATAAATATGAGCTCTAACTTTAAATATGAAAATATATCTGAATGGTTTTATAGTTAAATAAATTCTCCTAAATTGAATCGTCACCCTCTTTAAGTTTCTTCTTATTATTAGGGGTTAAATTTGATGGCCATTTAGACGTTTTTTACAATTTTAGCCACAAAATACTTACAGATATTTGAAAAAATGTCACATGCAACTTCTAAATTGTAAGTATAACCATCATTTTTAAATAGATTTACTTGTAAAATATACAAATATATATTAGAAACAAGAAATACATATAATATAATCTTGTATAAATTTTATTAATAGTATAAAATAACACTACTTTACATTTTCAAAGGGCAAAATTTGAAAATTAACGTCACTTAAAAATTGTTTGACGACATAGATGGTGTCAAATTTAACCCATGTAATCGGTAATTCTCTAATTTCCCCAAGGTTCGAGTAAAACCATAGTAATTGAATATGGAAGTGTCTCACATCTCATGAATGTCATTAGCCTAGCAGCCGCTTGTTCAATGGCATTTGAAATATTCAAATTTACATAGTTTAATCTTAAAAACATCTTAAAACTGATAAAAGCATTATTCCAAAGCTTAATCCTAGCCACCGCTAGCTCCTTATAAAATAGAACATGTATCTGCTCTATACAAAGTGCTAGGTACCACTGTGCATTATTTCCCATATCAATGGTAGATTCCCTGAAATCATTAAATGTTATTTCAAAGATTCATAAATTTAAATCGTGACCAAATATATTGGACTTGAGAAGGAGATTTAAAGGATTACAATATATGTTATATTGAGTATAGTTAATTCCAATATAGTTGATTTTTGATTCCAATATATGTGATTCTGGATTCCAATATGTACAATTTTGGAATCTAATATGTGTAATTTTAGAGTGCAGATGATTCCAATATTTGACATTTTGGAATCTAAAAATACCAATATTAGATATATATTTTTAGTCACATGTTGTACTGGAATAAGTCCCAATTTAGTGAAATAAGCATTGAAGGGAGGATACAAGTTTCATAAAAATAGGATGTTCAAATTATCTCATTGGTCGAGTTAAAATTCTTGTCCCCTCTATAAAAATATATGTTAATGATTTCAATTTTGGAATTTGAAAACAAAAATGTTCATCTCCCCCGGTATCCTTTCTAAACTAATTGCATTCGAATTATGTTCTAATCTTTAATATAAAGTCGGTTATAATTTGGGTACCTGTTTAATTCAGATATCAATTTTTATGTTTTTAAAACTATAGGTTAAATAAGTTTAACCTAACTACTATATTATATATAGTTTAAATACTATATATGTATATATATTACGATATTAAATATAATATATTGTTTAAAATGTTTAAGATATTACATAGTTTAAATACTATAAATATTATAATTTATGTAAATTATAATGCATGGATTATATTGATCTAAACATATATTATATAGTTTTATAAACTATATAAAAACTTGCACCTAAAACCCTTGTCCCAGTGCTACATGAATGAAATTTAAGTCTATATAATTTAATAAAGGCTATAATGTAATTGCAACCCCTTCCTTAATATGTACTACTATGACCCCATTTAATGCATATCTCTAACTATGACACTTGGCAAAGCGTTGTAATAACTATGTCCAACCTTCTCCTTTTTGCCACGTACTATTTATATACCTACCATGGCTCCGCACTGATGACAGCTCCCCTATCTTACATATTATGCCACACGGAACTTGGGTACCTTCTCGTAGACTGTGCAAATGGTAGATTCAGGATATTTTAGTCCCACATTTCCTATGTAAATGGTCGTTGTTGAGTTTAAAACTTGGGGGCCATTTATAGTCAATGTGGCTATGACCACGTTGTTTAACTATTCTTCTCATTGTATATATCTATCTCACCAATATGATCTCATCGATCCTAGCTCAAAGCAGTGAATTACGGTTTGTGTGAGTTGACCACGCCGAGTTGGTAAATTTGAGCTCTCCTCGGATGGCTTGGTTACGGGCTAGTTTGTATGATAATTTTAACACAAATTGGTTGGAATAGATATGTATGATGGCTTAGTATGGTATGACTTAGATTGGAAAATATTAAACATAGTTACAAATGAGACAAATATAAAACATCTTTATAGGAGTAATGCTCCACAAATATTTTATATGGATTTTTAATATTTTTTTCTCTCGTTTTAATTTATTTGAACTAAATTAATTTGTTCTTATATTATTTTAACTTAGAAAATTATTTTAAATTAGATGAATTGATTTGCATTCAAAATGATGTTTTTTTATGACACGATGAATAAGTCATCATCGTCATCTTTTGTATGAAAAAATAAAAAAATCACTCAGATTTCGATAAATTACTATTATTATCAAACTAATATTTTGTATGTTTATATTATTGGTTTGACAGTCCTTTTTCATTGTAAATTAATTGAAATTCAATTGTGAGGCTTGAATAATGACATGGGGGATTTTTTCAACCTTTATTGATATTAATCTTCATTGTTCTTAATTATTCAAAATTTATTTACACAAAAATGGGATCTAACCACTTTATTATTAATAAATCTCAGATGTGGAATGGCAGCAATTACCACATCTGGAAAATACGATTAAAGGTGAAATTCCTAGCTCACAAACTTTGGATAGTAGTGAATGTAACTAAGAAGGCGCTCTAAGTGGAAGACAAGAAATTACAGAAAATGTCATTGTATATAAACAAGGTACATGAAGCTATGTCCATAATTTTTCTCGAGTGTGCGGGATGATCTCCTCCTTAACATCAGGAATCAGGAAAGTCCTAGTGAGACTTGGATGTAACTAGAATCAATGCATGAAGGTACGTAAGTATAAAAATTCTAAAACTAGTTCTAGAACTGATGATGACTCCAATGAAGGGAGATGAAAAGGTAATCAATTTTCTAGCAAAAATTTAGAATATCAAGTCTCAGTTGGATGGATGCAACTATAATTTAATTAATGATAAATTATTGTACTTTATTATTTAATTACATATACATGAAAGATTTAGGAATTTCATTTCAATATTAAATTCTAAATATCAAACTAAGCAGGATATCCATGATTTGCAAACTCTATGTCTTGGTATAATTCAATAAGATCAAATTATGACAAAATTTGATTCAAAAGAGAATGCCACTCAGAACTTCTTGCTCAAAAATCAAAAAGTAAACCTTCTAGGTTCAACAAGAATCAAAAATCAACTTTTAAACCTCCTAGTAAAGACAAGAAACTAGGAAACTTAAGAGTTAGTTTTGATGGTAAATTTCATAACTATGGGAAATTTGGCCATAAATAAGATTGTAAATAAAAAAACAAGTCAAATTTCAAAAATAAAAATGAAATAAATCAAATCAAAATCAAGATGAAGATGATGAGAATAATCATAGAGCTAATGTAGTAACTCTATATTGAATTTAAGTTGTTTTTCATTCATAGTTAACTCAGAATAACTATAATTTCTGTTGGTTTATTGAAAATGAACTATAAGTAACTATATCTGAAAACATACAAAAATGGATTATTTATTAAAGGTTTTACTTTAATTTCCTAGTAGTTTATTCAAAAATAGAATTGTTGTTCATTTTTAGCATGGAAAACTAATCATATATGATATGTCTAGGCTTAAAATTTGCCACCTATGAAATATATTAAAGGGTGTTTACGTGGTAAGCTATCACCAAAATCCCTTCCTCACCAATTTTGAATCAAACTCCACTTAAATCCATGGGATGTGTTCACGGCTAGAAGATATTTTTATTCAATACATGGTGTGATTATTCTTGTATGATTTGATTATCTGTTTAGATATATTATCTATCAGTCTTATCACCTTTTTTAAAGGGATTAGAATAGATAATGAAGATATATACATTGTTGATAAAACATTTCTTAGTATGTGATTACTAAAATATTATTATATGCATATCAAATGACACTTGGGGACACCTTTGTGTTTGTATTGGAGATGTCCAATACTGATTGCATCTAATATATATTTTACAAGAGTAATATGTTGAAAATTTTCAACATATTTTAACATGGTTAGTTGTTAAGAATATTGTTATGTTAGTTGTTATATAACTAGTGTTTAAATTTTATAGATGGTTAAAAGTGAAATCAATAATGATTTATATTATGCTTATTATGATGTCTATATGAATATTATGACTCTAACCATGTTGATGTTGTGTTGGATATAAAATATACATATAGATTTTTGTTCAAGTTTTTTACTGTAGGTGTCATTACTTGGAACAAAAAAGCAACCAATAGTTTCCATTTCTTTTATTGAGGTAGAGTAGAGAAGTGCAATGGAAGCAATGAAGAAGCCATGTGGCTGAAGTGGCTATTAGAAGAGATACACATGGAATCTAAAGGAATTATTCATCTTATATGTGATGGATAGAGTTGTATTGCTCTTGCTAAGGAATTCATTTTGACATCAGAGAACGAAAAATATAGATGTTCATATGCAACTTATCTGAGAGAAAATAATCTACGGTGATATAGATATCCAGTACTATTTATCTTAAGATCAAGTTACAGTTATCCTTACAAGCTACCGTTGCATGTTGTAAAATACTACAAGTTTTTTACAATGCTTGGCTTTTCATAGTTTCCATTGAGGGGGAGTGTGCATGGAAATGTCACATCCTAATGGTCACCGATTGATATCTCCTTCTCCTCTATACTTATGCTCAATTGTAAAGAATTGTAAGAAGATATTTATGATCTTTGTAAACTTATAACTCTAATTTTATGGTGTACAGTCTAGTGTGTTGCATGTATTTTAAAAATATGTCCTTGTGTTATAAAAGGATCCTAAAGATGCAGCTTTTAAGAATTTTCCATGAGAATTTGTGAGATGGAATCTCAAAAATCATGTTTATCCTAAATCATAACTTCGATTTATGGATTCCAAATCATTTTGTACCAAAAAGTAATTTGAGCATGATGAAGGTGCTATAAATACTTCAAAAGTGATATGTTATCCTAAACCTTCACTAATGTTTTATGTATTTATAAATCATGTTATACAAACAAGTAATGTTGGTATATGGTTCCCCACTTAATATTATAGGGGAGTGTTTAGGGGAGTGTTTGAACATAATATTAAGTTCTTATAATGTTTAGTTTATAATTAAATAATTTAGAATATATTTAATATTCTTAATTATTTAATATAAACGTTATATTATGTTTTATTATTTATTTAATAACTAGTTAATTTGAATCGGGCACACACACCCCGTCACTTAATTGTTCATTACCCTTGGGGTCATTTAAATATGGTCGCGGGCCATATTTGGTTTAATTCATGTGAGGTGAATTGTACAGGAGAGAAGTGAGGAGGGAGATAATTCTAGACTGTAAATGTTTCTCAGTAAATGGAAATTCTTTTTCTCTGTGGTTTTTCCCCTTTGGGGGTTTTCCACGTTAAATTCAGTGTTCACGTGTTTTTACTATGTGATGTATTTATTTAAGTTTACATTAATGTTTTGGTAAATGTTATAAATATAATTTAATGTGGTTAATTAATCTTTGCACCTCATATTTAACAAGATTGAGTCACAAATTGGGAGATATGAGAAAAATTTAGTTTTTGAGTTTTATGGTAGTACGGGAAAATTTCAGCAAGCATTACTAAGCGGAATGGAGTTTTTTTTGGGGGAGATCAAATATTTTGACATGCAAAACATTTCTAATAATTTTTGTCTTGAAGTTTATTACATTCACTTTACAATTTTAACTCAATTTTAACCTAGCAGGCCAAACTAGGGTTGGATGGAGGTTGGTATGTTGTTTCAACCTAAAAATTAGGGGAAAATGGTGTATATGGAGAAGAGGGGAAATACGGTGTTATTTTCACCAGATGTTAACAAGTAGAAGCTTGTGGTGGAATGTGAGTGAGATGGGAGATGATGGAAATGACCTTCCGAGAGCTACAAGTTGATTTTTCACATGACTAGGGGTTGACTAGAAGAGGTGGGAAAATTTTCATATCCTTCATGTACATTTGGTTTTTGGTAAAATGTGAGGGGACATCATCATCATCAAAATTCCCCATGGGTCTTGGCAACATGAGAAGAATGGACATGTTAGAGCAAGTTTAAGTTTAAAGGATTCCTAGGGGCGAAATATGTGTGTTTCAATGTGAGGAGAGAGAGAAAGCATGGGGGAATGAAATTTTATTTACCCATTTCACTTTTCACCTTGGGAAAAGTGCAAAGTGGGACACTCAACCTCCCAAAATTTTCCATGGGTCTTCAGATCATGAGAGGAGGGGCCAGGTGTGTGGAAGACAAGTTTGCAACGTTTCTAACCCTCCAAGTTGTCGGTTAATTGACATAACAACCAGAAACATGGGGATTACAATTTTATGTCCCCCATGTCCCTTTGCACCATGGGTAAAATTACATTGAAACATTCCACCCTCAAAAATGTGTCAAGGGTCTTCAGCTCATGAGGAAGGGGACTTGGGTTGAGTGAAACCTTCACATGCACCTCCTAACAACACAAGTTGTCATTTACGTGACAAAACTACTTAAATGAATGGGGAGTGCACATATTTTCCCCTCATGTCCCTTTCTACCTTGGTAAAAATTACAAGGAACAAAAAAACTTCAAAAGTTTGCTCAAGCTTTTTCTAATTGTTGATGTCATCCTGCTAACTTAGTTTTAGAACACCGAGAGTATGTTTTTGCACTTGGAGCCTAAAATGGAGTTTTGGGGTCAAAACTTATATGATTTTGACTCTAAATCACCTATTGAGATCATCCCAACCAATTTCAAGAGCCATTACTTTCTAAAAAATTATTTTCAAGGCATGTTACTCTTTTGGCTCGAAAGTGTGAGGCCCGAGGACATAAATTAAATAAACAAAACATTATATGAGTTAATTAAATAAATAACAATTAAAATATAATAAATTAAAATTAAATAGCACATAACACAAATTTTAACATGGAAAACCCAAATGGGTACAAAACCACAAAGTGAAAATCTTGTTATGTTTTCCTTTTCTCGAGAAACAAATATTTACAATCCAGTGATAATCTCCATTCACATCACTTTTCTCCACCACGGTAATTCACCAGTGTGAATTCCATAAATTTGATTTGTTATATCTCACTTGACCCCACCGGTCATTTTAAATAATTTGATTAGGTGTGACTTCTCGCAAATTACCCAAATTAATTAATAATTAATTTATAAAAATAATTAAACCATAAACATAGAGTTTATATTAAGGAAATTAAAATATATAATATTCTATTTTTTAAATTTTAAAATATAGTTTATATATCTAGAACACTTAATATTAAATTTTCTAACACCCCCTTAATAGTGGGGATCATATGCCAAATTTACTTGTTTATATAATATGATTTACAATTCTTAAACCATAGTTAAGGTTTAGGCCAACATGTCACCTTTGAAGGATTTATACACCTTCATCATGCTAAACTTACATTTTGGTACAAAAGAATTTGGAATCCATAAATCAGAAGTTATGATTTATGCTAAGAATAATTTGTGAGACTACATCTCACATTTTCTCATGAAAATTCCATACCACAATCACTATAATCCTATTATAAAGTAAGGACCTCCTTTACAACATGATGTAACATTACTTGACTACATAGTAAACTTAGAGATATAAGTTTAATAAGATCATAAAAGATATTTTACAAAGCTTTAAATTGAAGAAGTATAGATGTAAATGAAAAATGTAAGGCCAACCATTAGGAGGTGGCATTGACATGCACACTCCCCCTCAATGGAAACTTTGAAAGACCATGAATTGCATGAAATTTATGCAACTTTACAACACATAATGACTTCATAAACATATCTCCAACCCGATATTTAGTCGGAAGTACTAGAGCTCTATATCACCACAGAACACCTTATCTCGGATGAAGTTCATATGTATCTCTATATGCTTCATTTTATGATGTTAAACTATATTATTTTCTAGAGAAATACAACTTTGACCATCACATAGAAGATAAGTATTTCCTTTAAATTCCATGTGAATCTCTTCCAATAGATGCTTTATCCACATGGGTTCTTTTGCTGCTTCTATTGCACTTCTATATTCTACCTCACTAGAAGAGATGGAGACTTTCACTTGATTTTTTCTTCTCCAATAAATGGTACATGTACAAAACGGAAAACGTATCCAGTTGTATATTTTCTATCACATCACCATCGTGGTTAGAATCACAATATCCATATAAATGTGCATTATCATAAGAAGTATAATGTAACCAAAATTAATTGTTCCTTTAATATATCTCAATATTATTTTGGATAACTTATAATGATCCTAATACGGTTCTTGCATAAATATGGATGCAATACCTACTACATATGCAATGTCAGGTCTAGTAATAGTAAGATAAATCAAACTACCTACAAGTTTCCTGTAAAGAGTAGGATTAGCTTTTTCACATGCAAGTTTAAGATCAAGTTTACAATAAAATTCAACCGGAATAGTAATTTGTTTACAATCTACCATATTAAACCTTTTAAGAAAGTTAGTAGCATATTGTGACTGAGATACAACAATAGAATTTTTATCTTGAAAAATTGTCATGCCTAAGAAATGATGCAATAGTCCTAAATTAGTCATTTCAAATTATTGTTTCAATTCAAATTTATGAAAAGTAAACTATTATAATCTACAAGAATACGAAAATCATCAACATACAATACAATAATAATAATATGATTATTTTCAATTTTAACTAAAATCTCATTATCGAAGAACAGTTAGTGAAACCAATATATTTGAAAAAACTATTTATTTTTGCATACTAAGCTATATGATCTTGTCTTAAGCCATATAATTATTTTTCATCTTACATACATACATTCCTTTTATAGGTTCCACAAACCCTTTATTTTAAGTCATGTAAATTTATTCTTTTAAATCACCATTTAGGAATGCATTCTTAACATCCATTTGGTGTATTTTCCAACCATATTGAGCAGCTAAGGAAATAAGAATCCTAACAATGCTCATTTTTGCAAAAGGTGTAAAGGTTTCTATATAGTCGATACTAGGTTTTTGATTAAACCTCCAAGCTACCAACCTGGATTTGAGCTTATCAATGTTGCCATCAACTTTATATTTGATTTTGTAAAGCCACCTAGAGCCAAAACTACTATGTTTTTCCGGAGAAGGGATAAGATCCAAACTCTGAGAGTTTTGATTAAGGTAGAATATTCATCTTTAATATCTTCTACCCATCTTTCTTTGTGAGATGCCTCTTCAAAAATTTGGGTTCCATCTCATACATAGTAATTAAAGCATGATAGATATGATAAATTCTATTCATTTTACTATGGTTATTAGGATTAAAGTTTTAAAGAAGAGACTAAGCCCATTTATGTATTTTAGTGATAGAGGAAATAGGAAGAAACTCTTTTAACTTAAGGATCATTATTAACATCTATTTGACCATCACAATCATCATTACCAAGATCATTGTTTTCTAATTCATTAGTTCCATCATAAACAAAAGAAACAAAAGCATAAGAAGGAAAAAACTTGTTTTTACAATATTTTAACATTCTTGTTCTCGATAACTTCACATTTTGCAAGATGATAGATCCTAAGACCTTTTGTTGTTCCTCCATAGCCTACGAATATGCAATGATAGGAGGTTTGATCTAACTTCATCTATTTTTCTTCAGGAATGAAGATAGAGGAAGGGCCTACAAATTTTCTCAAATGAGATATACTAGGTATCTTATTAGTCCAATTTTATAAGGGATTATATTGAAGCATGGCTTTGATAGGTACTCTGCTTACAATATAAACATTATATTCATTGTTTTAACCCATAGAAACATAGGAACTTGATTTGAGTGTAACATGGTTCTATCCATTTCAAGAATGGTTTGGTTTTTCCTTTCCATAATACTATTTTTTTGAGGATAGTAGGAAGTAGCTAGTTCCCTTTGTATTCCACATTTGATATAAAATGAATCAAATGCTTTACTAATATATTATGCTCTATTACTATTTTCAGTCTTTCAATTTTACAAATAGAATTATTATCAACTAAATATTTGAATTCTTTAAATTTTGATAAGACATTTGATTTATTTTCCATAAAGAAAAACCAAATCATTTGAAAATAATCATCAATAAATGTGACAAAATAGAGGGAAACGTTTAGGAATGAACTTATAATGGTCCTCTAACATCATTGTGGACCAGTTCTAGAAGCATTGAGAAGTTAGCTTCATAATGACTATGGAATGAATTTTCTGATTGTTTACCACATAAGCATCCTTTGCATGTTTCATGAGCATGAGAGATAGGTGGTAGACCAGTAACTAGATTAAGCCGAGACATGTCATACATGCTCCTATAATTAACATGACCTAATTTTTTATGCCATAATTGAACATCATTCACAGTTTGAGCACACAAACATGAAGCGAGAATAAAAACCTTTCAAAACATATAAAATTACACTATAATTGTTCTGAGTTAGTTGTGAACAAGAAAGTAAATTCATTTTTAATTTAGGAACACACAAAACATCATTTATAAAACCATTGAAAATGTTTGCTTTTCCTTAAACCTGAACATCGAGAATGGAATGATCACCTAGATATATTTGATCATTACATTCTTTGATATCAGTTATAATATCATACCTATATGTCATGTGCCTAGATACACCACTATCTAATATCCATTCATTTTCTTTGGTAATGACTAATGCAACATACAAAGAAACTACATTAGGTTTTTGATTGTTTTTCTGATTCTTGTTTTGATTCTGATTTGGTTTGTTCCCTTTTTATTTTTGAAATTTGGCTTGTTTTTTTACCTTATAATCTTCCTTTTTGTGACCAAATTTCCCACAATTGTGACATTTCCCATTAAAAATGACTCTTAAATTCCCTAATTTCTTTTCTTTACTAGGTGTTTTAAAGTTTGATTTTTTATTCTTGTTGAACCTAGAAAAGTTGTTCTTAGGTTTTTTTTGTAGGAATTACCTAAGTGGAATTATCCTTTGAATCAAATTTTGACATGACCTACTCTTCTTGAATCAAGAGAGCACTCAAAGTAGAAAGGTTGGGGATATCTTGTTCAGTTTGATATTTCAAATTTAGAATAGAAATGAAGTTCCTAAATCTCTCATGGATGTTCATTTGGATAATAAAATACAATATTTTATCATGAATTAAATTACAATTACATCCATCTAATTGAGATTTAATATTTTTTAATTTTTGCTAGAAAATTGACTACTTTTTTTCCCTTTATGGGAGTGGTCATTAACTCAAAAATTAATTTCAAAATTTTTAATAAATGCGTACCTTTTACATTGATTCTAGTAGTGTCCAAGCTTCACTTGAAATTTCTTGATTTCTAATTTGAAGTAGTTTGTCATCATGCATGCTTCACATTAAGATGTATATCACTTCCTACCATTTATATTGAAATGTGGATACATTGTTTGATTTCACTTGTCTACCAATCGGTGCCTTCTTCGTACCATTTACAATAGTCTATAGCTTGAGTGGCATAAACTCCACTTTTAGTTTGATTTTCCAAATGTTTTATTTTGTCGCGTTCAACATCTATGTATTGTCAATTTTAAAGTGATTATACCCCATTTTTATATTTCAAAAGTTTATTTGAAGAGAAAATAATATGTTTATTACAAAAATTGAACATTTTAAGGCCTTATTCTTCACTTTAAAAAAAAAATAGGTTCAAAAATTGAAAATGATTTTAGATAGTCCTATGTCATTCTTGAGTGAGAATGTTTTTCAAATTTTGGTGTTTTTGACCTCTTCCATGCCGAAATTAACATGTCACCAATTCTTATAAAGAACATATTATTTTTTTAATATATTTCATAATTAAAAAATAAATTGTAAATGATTTATTAGTTTTCAAAGATAAGACTCTAATTTACAACATTTTACTTACTTAACTATCGTAAAATTTGCAATACTTCCCTTTCTTTAAATGAAAAAAATAATATTTTATAGATTCCCTTTTAAAACTGTGTTCTTAAATATATAACAAAATAATTTTAATCATCTTAAATTAATTTTATATGGGAAAAAATAAAAATTATGGGTGTCGACCGAGCTCCTTATAGGACGATCTCATAGTCGAGCTGGTTAGGTCAAGTTAAGGACCAAGTTATGTCATTATAATAATTGAGTTGAATGACGAGATCTAAGGTAAATTTCTCATTATTCACAATCCATCCAACCACACTACAGCAAAGCCACATGCATGATGAGTCAATGTCATCCAAGTAGTGTTGAGCCTATTAGGATATAAAACAAAACAATGAACAATTTTGTTCAAATCCAAAACTACAATATATCTTCACTTTCCTCTTAAACTCTAGATTTTTTTCATTACGGGGGCCATGTGGGACAAATATGGGTGTATAATAAATTTCCCACATTGGTGATAAAGGATATGTGGCCATGTTGTGTAGTGTTAGGGATATGTATGTGCATGGTATATAGTTTAGGTTATTTTTGTATTGACTACCAAATCCACCATCCTTTCCAAGTGTTAAGGGAGGGAGGAATGCCAAGACAACACAACTTTATATATTTTTTAAAATGTTAAGAAGTTATGGATTTTTAAATAGTCTATATTTTATCATTTAAGTTCATAGGCTTTATAACCAAGCCATGATTAAAGTAGAAGGGGTAACTTTCAAGTGTTTAGGGTTTAGATCAATTTTAACGAATGAGAAAATAAATATTGAAGGCCATATATTAATTTAACTGACAAACATTAACCAAAGGTAAAAAAATACATATGATGGCATTCACATAAAACACTAAGCAAAAAAACTTATAAGAGTAGCGACTAAGAAAATTTTATAGTGGCAAGGGTTATAGTTTTATAAAAATCCATGTTATATGATTTAAGATTATGTAAGTAGGGGGTCATGTTTTAATAATTGTATATTGTAGTTTAGGATTTTAAATTTTTTTTACTATGCATCCAACACAAAAAATTTCATCATTCCAAGGGTTTTCATCGTGGCTAATCACAAATAATTTTGTGTTATTTTTGTGAGAGGTTTTCTCCATCCAGGAGAACTTTCGTTTAGCCTAGGAATATTTTTTCCATATTTAAATCTTGTAAAATATTCAAACAAATAAAACTTACCTGAATATGATCGGTGGGTCTAGAGAAGAATTCCATCACCAAAATAACCTTTCCCATGTTACTTATCACGTGAGGAGAAATGCAAGAGACTATTTATGAGAGGATGTCCGTTGAGATGAAGGGGATATTTATTTTCACCAACCAAAGAAATTACTCACCAACCGTTATAACATTTAATTAAATTATTAAAAAAATTGAAACACGCTCTTCTACCATGTGATGTCTAATCACATTAATTAATTAAATAAAAATTATGATTTAATTAAATAAATAACATTTAAACTATAATGCATTAAAATTAAATAACACAAAACACAACATTTAACGTGGGAAACCCAAATGGTTAAAAACCATAGTGAAACTCTCGAAGATTTCCATTTGTGAGAAAAAAATATTTACAATCCAATAATAATATCAATTCACCTCACTCCTTTCCACCATGGTAATTCACCATGTCAATTCCATACATTTGATCTGTTAGTTCACCTAACCCCACGAATTCGATTTAAATAACTTTATCCGATGTGACTTCTCATGAAGCACCCTAATTAATTAATAATTGATTTATAAAAAATCAATTAAACCATAAAGGTAGAGTTTATATTAAATAAATTAAAACATATGATATTATAATTTTTTAATTATAAACTATAGTTTATATACCTAGAACATTTAATAGTAAATGTTCTAATAGAAATGACAAATTGTAGTGTCTTTTATTTTCACAGAGGATTTTGAAGTCTTGGGTAGAAATTGATGTGTTCATAATGTGGATGATTCCAAGATTTTTTTCCCTATTTTTACTCCCAAATCATTTTGAAACTCCCGAATATTTAGGAGAAGTTAGCTTTCTCTGTTGGGGTATGACATTCCTTGTACACCCATATTGACCGTGTTTTACTTGTTTGATTCCCGACATCATATAGATCCTAAGAATTACCTCCAAATTCCTTGTATACATTAAAAAATAATTTGCACAACTTATAGATGGGGTTTTCCATTGTAATCACCTCATGGTGGATATTCATCAGTTGAAAAATGGCCAAAAATAGCTCTTTATATGCCTCCAGGGATAATTGCTCAGCTTTAGATCTCAGTAGCTTCTTCAATCACATTAGGTATAATTCCATGCACATGAAACACACTTTAAAATCATGTTAACACATTCCTCTTAGCTATAATTAGGATGAAATTATGGATAGGTTGGCTAGAGGAAGGCTTTACAGTGATCGGGAGAGGAAATTTTCAAGTGTGGGCTTGGTTTTCATGACCAAAATTTTCAATTTTGCATGATAAACATTTATGATGACAATGGATGGCTCTAACTTGGGGACATAGATCTTAAGGGATAATGGAGGACCTCAAAACTCTCATGGTTAAGTGGACTAGTGCCTTGACAACTGGGTAATAGAGTCATTCCTTTACCAACTAATAAGAGAAATCACATGAATGAGGATAAACAAAAATGCACTAAATGGAAAAGGTAAAAACACCAAAACTAAAATATAAACTATGAAATATGGGAGTGAATGTTATATATTTTGGATAATAATATACAATAATTCCACATATCCAACAACATTTTGGGAGAAATAGGTACCATCATAGAATAACAGGTTGAAAGCATACAACTTCAAAAACTTGAAAACAATCAACTAATCATATCATTATTTCATCATGGATCTACATGGGTTCGAAGAAGGATGAAATACAAATTTCCATTCTCGTATTGATATTGCATAGAAAAAACATTTGTATCCAATGATCAATTTGTCACTTGTTTAAAATTTATACTCTACATAGCCTCTGTCTGATATCTTGTGACAATAGGAATCCATTCTTCGATGTTTATAAAACATAATATTTTATTTCAAAATGATGATAGTCACCATCCTTGGGTATATTTTACACCATTTATTCATTTCTAGAATTAGTAGGGAATTTGGAAGTGATGAGAACAATTTGACTCTTTCCCCATTCACAGGCTTCTTCTAGCTTCTCATTCATTTGTTGTTCTAAATGATTCCTTTATGTACATACCAGTTCATCCTCGGTTTGGAAAGTATTATATGATGCATCCTCCCTATGAATAGAGAAAGGACATAGTTTAGAGAATGAAACATGTTAATATTCATTTATTCCATCCTAAACATCTCTTAGAAATTTCTCTTCTTTGCGGGAAAGAAGACTCCATACTTAAAGTTATGTTTTCAATCATACTCTCTTGGTGATGAAAAGGAAACCAAATCATCAGAAAGTTCATGTACTATTTATCTTTAAAAAATGTCTCAAGGGGGATATCAAAATATTCCAATTGATCTATTTATATATTGGGAATTCGTGCATCAAATAGAGAGCTGAAATTAGACAATTAATCATCAATAATTACCACAAAACCACTCTCATGAAGAACCTTTGGTGGAGAAGGAGGATCTATCTATCGAATGTCTTTGTGGTTCATGGTAATCTTAGCAAGCATTGGATCATTTATTATGAGACAATAATTCTCATTTCATATGCACATTACTTCTCCAAAGGATTTTCTTCAAGCTAAAGTGCAGATATGGATGCAAACTCAACTTTTCTTCTTTCCTCATTATTTACCAAGATGCTACATTGAATTTTATCAAAACCCTCGGAATAGAATAATTGTGAGTGGCACTAAAGTATCTTCCTGGAATAATCACTTCATGGTATAGAGACTCATCAAAATCCACTTCCGGAAGGTATTAATTCTCATACTCACTATGGAGTGCCTCAAGCTGCTCACACTTCTCTTACATGGTCATAACACATGTTAGGATTTCAAGATTGATTTGAGGGTCGGAACTTCCTTCAGTAACCCTCAAAAATTTCACGAATACTTTTTCAAGGAGGTCATTTTTTTGTCTCCATAAGTAAGAAAATCATCCAAAGGAAGGGAAACAAAAGATAATGTTTTGATTTTTCAAAAACTAGTGTAGAGTCTAAAACATTACATTCAGGAGGTTCTTCTTTTGAAATAATTTTCTCTTCACTTACCTCATCTAAAGATTCACCCTCATGTTTTCCATCCTCATTTATCTACAACATTTTATATCTCTTTTGCATCCTTCTCATCAAAAACTTGGACTCTTGATCATCAACAAGTGCAATCCCCATTTTATTTTCTCTCATAGAAATATTTTTGAACTGAAGTCACAAGGATTTGATAGTAGGATCATCAGATACAACAATTTTATCCATTTTGGATATCCTTTCTATAACTTGTGTAGGAACATTAATGACTTCCTTTCCTTTTTATTTTTGCATATTTTTAGTCAAAATGAGAGACCTCTTTATTATGTTAGAATCCATACCTTTGCAAAATCTTACCAAGAAGGTTGGATGTTTGTATTTTTATGGTCATCTTCTTCTTCATAGTTGTTTTCACTTATTGATGTTGAACACCAATCACAAGACTTCATCTTTGTGATGTGGGATATGAAAATGATAGGGATTCGTTCCTTAATAGAATAAACTTTTAATTTTTAGTTTTTATTTGTATATATATTTTTAACATATATATATATATATATATATATATATATATATATATATATAAACTGCTTGTATAATGTATAAGGGATGAATTTTATTTGAACAGAGCTAAAGAGGAGATGGGTAAATGGAGAGATGGTGTTGATGTTATGAGTAGAATTCCATATTTCACACACATTAGCTATAGTACACCGACATTCAAAAGGAAGAAATGAACCATGTAAGTAATAATAAGACTAATAAATTATAGACGAAATTTTATATGGATTTATTAATCAAATAAATAAAGTTCCTTCCTTTTTGTATGAGATGAAAATTCTTGAAAAGTTGGAAAGGAGAGAGAATAGAAGAACATAGGCAAGGAGATATAATAATATATCTTATTTTTGTAATAGAGAATAATATCTATCAACAACTACTAACCCATTGAAATGGATAAGCCACCCAATTTATAACTTTAAAAATGTCTTTTCATCTCCCCCATGTGAATCTTCACATTCCCATAGCTTTTGACCTTTCATATTCATATATGAATAAAAATAATGCCCTTTATTATTAATGAAAGATAAATTTTAAAAATGTATAGTTAAAAGGTCACTTAATTGAATAAGATGAAAATGTCAAAAGTACACTCCCGATGAAGAATTAAAACATAGAGAGAGAGGAAGAAGGGAGAGGAGAAGATAGTTATCAATCTGAGGACAAATAGGATTCCAATGATAAATATATAGCTCTAAAAGAACTTTGAGGGAATGCTCCTAGAATGAGCTCCTCTTCATTCACTTATTTACTGAAATGAGCTACTGCAAGTGCTACCTTTTTTGCATATAGAATTAAAACACAACCCAAAGCACTGAACCATGTCTCAGGAACACTACCAATGGTTTTTCATTGGTTGAACTACACTTTATGATCTCTTAAAGTATTAGAGATTGAGACTTTAATTTCCACAAGAGATTCCAAAGTATCTTCAGTGAAAGAGAATGGATCCCCTTCTTCTTTCTTGACCAAATCATGGAAAGAATTAAGGATCTCTTCCAAGGATGATTATTGACTAAGTCGAGATGATTTGAGATTCTTTACATTGATGCTGAAACTTTCAAATATCTCGAGATACATGTTCTCTACAAGACTAATTTTTTGAGATAACATCATTTATCATATCATATATAGCATTCATTGTGTGAGCCCATATGGAAGAAAAAAATTTAGAGATAGAGGTGAATACATTTTTTCTCACTAAGGAGTGAGAATCAAGACAAATCATCTTGAAAACCAATGGGAATACACTATCCCAGTGGTCATTTTATTTCTCAATCTCCTCAGTAATTCTCACCTTGGAAATAGTGGCAAGGGAAATATTGAACAAATAGATAAATTTGGGTAGCGAGACATTTCCTTCTTCTAGAATCTTCTCTGCTCATTTATCATTAGCTCTCCCTTGTATGGTTTACCATTAAGCTATCTTGATAACTTAAGGATAAAAAATTTTATGGGAGAAATGGAATTTACTAGAGGAAGCAATACCACATTGGGTTCCAGGAAGGATTGTACATAGGTAGTGAGGGTTCTCGCATGCTCTTCCAGTTGTTCCATAGTATTTTTGTTCTCTTTATTTATAAAAAGCAAGTGGGCGATAAACTCTTTGAATATGTGCACATCTCCCTCTTATGTATATTTTCCAAATAAAAACCTAGTCATATCATATTCATCTTGCTTCATCTCTCCCATACATTTTATAATTTTTGGTCATGTGAATTACACATATTGAGATCTAGAGGCTCGATGAAGAAACACAATTTTTTTTTCTTTCTTACTTCACTTGGTTTTGATGAGTTTTGAGATGGCCTTAAAATTAAGTGTAATGGCTTGTTGAAACATTATTAAATCACTTCCAAGTAGCTCTTGTACCCATGGGAATTTCCCAGCCATAGTAGACAAAAAATCGGGAATAATAGAAATTTCGGGTGATTGATAAGGGATCATAGCTTGCTCATGATGAGATGACTCCTCTGTTGGGAATGACACACTTGTATTTTGGTGATGAATAGGATAATATGATGGATCACTTTCACCTAGCTTGAGGGGTTTAATGGTATTTTCAATTATCTTTTCCCTCTTGTGAATCCTCCTAGGAGGAGAAGATTCAGTGCACTTTACTTCCACAATTTTCCTCTTGGAGGATTCCTCTAAATGAGTAGATCTCATGGCTTTCTCAGATGCCTTGAGGGAGGAAGTGTGAGAAACTTGCCTACATGGAGACAAAATACCACTAAACTTGATGAAGTAATATTTCTTCCACTTAAACCATTCTTTTAACCTTTTGATCACTTTCATGGTAGCCTCTTTGAAATCAATTGATTCCCTAATGTTCCATGGAGTGGTAAGAAGAGGGGAAGATTACACCACTTGGTATTCAGGATCAAACAAGTTTGATCCATCATATTTTATCCCATCCACAAACCAATCAAACTTGAAGTATCCCATTTAGTCCACAATCATCTGCATGTAATCATGTTTTTTGACCTCAAAGTCATATGTGTAGTTAGCTCGGTAGTCCTTAATTTTTAGCACATGATGTAATCCTCGAAAGGTTAAAGTCTATGGGTTTTTCCTAATATCATATATATATATATATATATATATATATATATATATATATATATATATATATATATATATATATATATATATATATATATATATATATATATATATATGAAATATGTTTTTATGTTTGTTGCATTTATGAAATTCTTGCACATATATATTATCAAGGAGATGGGAAATGACATACCTTTACTTTTAACATTCTTGCACCTGCTACGAACATGAGATAATTGTCGACATAGTTCAAAAATGATGATATTATCACTCAAGTACTTGGCTAGTGTGCAATAAGCAAGATAAAATCATCTAACCCTTATATACGTTAAGGGGGAAAATTGGATGAAGTGACTTCGTAGTTTTTGATCAATGTAGCTGCCTCGATGAATTCTTCACTTAGGATCTCCTTTGAGTAACCTTATGATGCACATGGTGAATGCATCATTCACCCTAGAATAGTGAGATTTACTCTCCCAATGTGTGAGTTGTGGATATTTCTCGTAGGTTGGTGACTTTTGTGGCATATTAGGAGTAGTGGATAGGCCTTGGAAGGGTATTTTGAAAGTGAGGGGGTAAACCAAATAAAAATTCATTGTGAACTTCTTAGAGGTGGTAAAATGCAAAAATTTCCAATGGATGTTGTTCTTGTTGAATTTCCCCCATTCCATCATTTGGTTTCCTTTTATGGCCACCAAGATGAAGTGAGCCATCTAATCTTAGAAATATTTTGTTGTCTCTTCCCCATTACTTTGCTAAGTAGGACAATGTAATCGAGAATATGTCACGTGAAACTCACTTTGTGACTAGTTATTGGGGATATGAATGGGATTTCTTCCTTTTCTAAGCCATGAACCAACTATTAGGCATTGCAAATATGATACAATCCTTGACCACTCCTATGAAGAAAAATACCTAGTTATGATGGCCATTTTTCTACTAGTGGGAATTTACGATTACTAAGAAGTGCCCTTTGGTGTGAGGATTGTGAGGATCAATTTATCATCTGTGATGATTAGTGTTAGAATTATAATGTTGTGCATAGGCCATGACTAATTCAATTCTCTCGAACAGATAGTGAGTGACCTCTTATAATGAATATTCCACTCGAGAGTATCTTTTCTTGCACAATCCCCCATGGTTCATTTAGCATCATTTCCTTTAAATATTCCAAGTTCATGTGAGTTACATCACTATCAAACACATTAGGGTATTCAAAGGATCGGTGTGGATATTGGTTCCAGACTCTAAGTACTTGACCTTTATGATGGTAAAATATAATACAACCGGGTAGGATATGAACTAATACAAGTGATTTGAGCACGAGTACAATATTTTTATTTTTAGTAGGTCTTATCTGGGATGGCTATTTTACGTAAGTTTTCACAATTTTCACTTTTTGGTGATTTTTACTTGCAAGGAGTAACACGGATGCTGAGAGTTTATTGTTCTTGAAACTTACTATATTTAGACAAAGGAGACTAAGAGGGCTTACTATTTTTAGATAGAGGTCTTCTAGGTGTTGAAATGGAACAAAACTAGTCTCAAAAGTTTAGGTTTTGTCTTAGGACCTCCTGCTCCAATTTTCAAGGAATTTTAATCGCAAGAGGTTCATAGATCTAAAAAGGAAATTTTAGGGTCTAAAATTTTTTTCTTCAAATTGTATAGAGAATCAATGATGATTATTTTACACTCAATCTGAAGGAATTTTTGGGAGTTGAATGGTGAAGTTTTGTAGAGATTGGGTGCATGGATTAGGAGATATGTGAAAAATTTAGTTTTTGAGTTTGATGGTCTAGAAAAATTCAGCACCATTACTGGGAAATAATGGATTTTTAGAGGGGTTATTAGAGCATTTTAAATGCAAAAAAATTCTAAGTGTTTTGGTTTTAATTTTATTACATTCCCTTTACAATTTTTACCTAAATTGGCCAAACTAGGGTTGGATATAGGTTGATATGAGGTTACACCATAAAATTTAGGGAGAATATGTGTAAAGGTATAAGAAGGGGGAAAGGTGGGATTTTCATGAGATGTTAACAAGTGAAAACTTGTGGTGGAATGTGCGTGAGATGGGAGGTGGTGAAAATGAGCTTCTAGAAGCCGCATACAAAGGTTTTATTAGCAAGGAAATATCTAAGCACGTTCATTCATAGTGAGGTAATTAAAATTGATAAAAATAAATTCAATATATCATTAGACATTAGGGGGTGAAAGAGTTTTATTTATTAACATTTTGAATTGTTGATTGAGAAACAGGGACGGAAGCCTGTGTAGATTTTATTGATCTCAATCAGTAAACAATTACAGAGGATGGGCTGCAATATTTATAGATATTGCACAGCCAAATACATCCGGGAAAATGAGTTGCACAGGTTCAACCACAAAACCAGAATAAACAAGCTTCCAATAACATCCGGGAAGCAAAATTACATAAAAACAAATATATTGTTTATAACAATGTGCATACAAACAAATATGGTTGTTTAACCATACAATAGTATAACCATTTATTATTTAATTAATAAAATTAATTAAATAATCCTACTATGCATAATTAATAATAGGATAATAAAATTTATCCTAACATTCCCCCCCTTAATTGTGCATTGTCTGAAGAGATGAGGAGAGAAATGCTCTGAACAACTCGAACTTGTCACGTGCAAGTGACTTTGTGAAAATATCTGCTCGTTGTTCAGCTGTTGGACAAAATTGAAGCTGGATGTTGTGCTTCAACACATGTTCATGTATGAAATGAACCTAAACTTCAATGTGCTTTGTTCTCTCGTGAAAAACTGGATTGCGAACAAGTTTGAGAACACCTTCATTGTCAACATACATGGTGGTCGGTTTGTCCTGTGGTATTCCAAGTCCTTCCAGTATGCGACGTAGCCAAATTGCTTCACAGACAGCTTCTCCTGCAGAACGATACTCGGCTTTTGTGGAAGAGCGAGAAACAAAGTGTTGTTTCTTACTTCCCCATGATATTGGTCTAGATCCCATAAAGAATACAAATCTAGAAGTGGATTTTCTATCATCAATGTTACCTGCATGATCTAAATCCGAATATCCAGTCAAGAAGAAGTTTTCATTCTTCTTGTATTCTAGACCAAGATCCACTGATCCTTTGAGATATCTCAAAATGCGCTTTGCTGCTTTCCAATGACAAATTTTGGGTTCCTGCATGAACCTGGATAGATAGCTCACTGCAAAGCTGATATCTGGTCTAGTGTAGGTCAGGTAAATGAGACTCCCAATCAGCTGCCGATAGAGAGTGGCACTTACCTCAGGAGATGGATCTGAACGAGATAACTGTAATCTGTTCTCCATAGGTGTAGCAATTGGTGTGCAATCCATCATCCTAAACTTCTCGAGCGTTGTCTTGGTATATTTCATCTGAGAAACAAAGATGTGATTCTCTTTCTGCCATACTTCCAGTCCAAGACAATAGTGCATAAGCCCGAGATCTGTCATGTCGAATGATCGCTTAAGATCTTTCTTTGTTTCATCAATCATCTTCACTGAACTACCAGTGATGACTAGATCATCGACATAAACTACTACAATCACCATCTCCCCCCCTTGCTTTTTGAGGTAGAGATTGGGATCGTATGGATTTCTGACAAATCCATGTTGTACGAGATGCTCATCAATCTTGATGTACCATGCCCGGGGTGCCTGTTTGAGGCCATACAGAGATTTCCTGAGTCTGCATACCTTTTCTTCTTGACCAGGTACTATATATCCCTCAGGTTGAGTCATGTAGACTTCTTCTTGCAAATCTCCATTCGGAAGGCACTTTTACGTTCATCCGATGGACTTTCCAACCAAATCGAAAGGGCAGCTGTAGAGCAAAGATCATCCCGATCGTTTTGATCTTAGCCGTGGGAACAAATGTCTCCTCATAGTCAATGCCTTCTTTTCGTATGCACTACCCCTTTGCTACAAGTCTTGCTTTGCACTTGTCCACCGTCCCATCTCGCTTTGTACTTAGTTTTGAATATCCATCTCGCAACCAATGGGTTTCTTCCCGGTGGAAGATCGACAACTTGCCAAGTGTTATTCTTCATCACCGATTGATATTCGTAATCCATGGCATCTTTCCAAGCTTTTGACCGTAGGGCTTCCCGGGACCGTGATGGCTCGCTGCTTCAATAACTCTACTCATCAAAGCAAAGTTAACTTCTTCTCTTGCTTTACTGCGAGTCCGTGGTCCAGGGGTGGATGTATCCGGTGGAGCATCCAATCTTGCATCTCGTAATGTACTTGTACACCATTTAGGCATACGTTGAGATGTTCCCATGGGTTGTGGTTCTATCTGATCAACACCATCATCCCCATCATCACTTTCATCTTCTGAGGGAACATTTGCTTCAGTTTTTACAACTGGTGAAAAATCTACATCTTGCGAGTCCGGAGGAGGAGTCTCTGCTTCCTTCTTCTCGAAAAACTCAACATCTCTGCTTGTGTAGACTTTTCTGGTCTTAGGATCCATCAGTCTGTACCCAAGAGTCTCTTCACTATATCCAATGAAGATGAGATTTTGTGACTTCATGTCCAATTTCTTTCTGTTCTGTTTGGGTATGTGCATGCTGGCTTTGCACCCGAATACTCTGAGGTGTGCAATGGATGGTTTCCTTTTTGACCATGCTTCTTGTGGTGTAATTCCATCAAGAGCAGTTGTGGGCGCTCTGTTTAGCAAATACACTGTTGTTTTTGCTGCTTCTGCCCAAAATGTCTTTGCAAGTTCGGAATCATCGATCATGCATCGCACCATTTCCATGATAGTACGATTTCTTCTCTCGACAACACCATTTTGCTGCGGTGTGTGTGGAGGAGGCATTTGTCGACGAATCCCATGAGTTTGTAGATAGTCTCTGAACTCATCACTGGTGAATTCCCCCCCTCGATCTGAGTGGAGAGTTCTGATGTGACGACCAGTTTCTTTCTCAACTGCCACTTTGAACTTTTTGAATGTTTCAAAGGCTTCACTTTTCTTGCGAAGACAAAAATCCACATTTTGCGTGAATAGTCGTCAACACAGAGCATGAAGTACTGGAACCCTGAATGACTTGGCTGCATTGGACCGCACAGATCGGTATGAACCAGGTCAAGTTTACCATGAGCTCGAAAAGTACTTGTTTGGAATGAAACTCTGTGTTGTTTCCCTGCTAAGCAGTGAGGACACTTGTCTGTATCCTTCTGAAGAGATGGTAGCCCATGTACCATATTACACCGGCGAAGTGTGTCGAGATATTTGAAACTTACATGACCAAATCTCCGATGCCACAACTGAGCTGAGGTGGAGTTTTTAGCCACGAGTGCTTGATCATTTTTGTGAATGAAATCAAGTTGAAACATTCGTCCCACATTTGAGGCTTTGCAATTATTTTCGAGCCTCTGGATTTATCTCGAATCAAACACATTTTCTTGCCGGATTGACTATCAAAGTCAATTTTCAGGTTGTGATCTAGGAGTTGATCGACCAAAGAAGATTCTTTGTCAACCTGGGGACATATAGAACATCCGATAGTTTGCATTTACGTGAACCAAGGGGTAGAGAAATGTTTCCAATCCCTCGAATCAGTATATGAAGAATCATCTCCCAACGAAACATGATTTTTCGATGGCGTGTCCCTCATTGAAATAAACCAGTCTCTGTGGCCGGTCATGTGTCGAGTGGCTCCCGAATCAACATACCAGACGTCACTAGATGACATGGATGGTTCACTTGATCGAGCAATGAACAAGAAGTCTTCATTGTCTGACTGATCTTGTTGCTCAGCAATATTACCTTGCTGGTGGGGTCTTCTTTTCCAGTTCCCCTTTTTCTGCCCGTGATAATTGTTTGAATGTCCCTTGTAAGTTTGTTGTTGTTGAGGTCCAGCATTGCTTGATGAACCTTTCTTATATGTGTTAAACCAACATTCTTGCAAGTCATGTCCTCTTTTGCAAATGGGACATCGCTTCTTCTGTTGATTGTCCCCATGATACTGATTCTGATGTGGGGACTTCTGATAGGATTTAGGTTTTCCTTTACCTTTTCCTTTCCATTTTTGATGTGAAGATAGTGCCTGCTCCTCTTCATCATCCTTGTTGTGCATTGCTTCCTCTTGTTGCAGTAGGTTTACTAACTTGTCAAAACTAATTGTCGTATCTGACAAGTTTAGAGTTGTGACAAAAATTCGGTAAGAAGAAGGGAGAGCTCTCAGAACAATGGGAACGAGAGACTCATCTTTGACCTCTTCTCCTAGGGCTAGAAGTGAAGCCCTCAACTCTGCAACTCTTCTTAGGAAGGCTTCAATTTTCTCATTCTGTTTGAATTTCAATGTATGTAACTGACTCTACAAATTGAGTATGACATTCTTGTTCTTGGCCTCATATATTGTGCTCAGCTTATCCCAAGCTTCTTTTGCTGATGTGGCATCTCGAATGTGGGCTTGCACATCGTCGGATACTCCAAACAAGATGATGAGCTTTGCTTTCTGATCTGCTCTATCAAATTGTCGTTGTTGTGTTGCATCCGTTGGTGATCTGGTTAGAGTACCAAATCCACAACAGCGATTTCTTCAAACTCAAGTTGTGTTTTTATTTTTGTCTTCCAAGCAGCATAGTTGCTTCCTCTGAGCAATTGTGAATCCGGAAGAAAAAATTTGGGGGCATTGGTGCCCATTTTGCAGAGATCACTGACAGGGTTTGGCTCTTATCACTCCAGGTATAAGGTCTCCCAATCTATATACCGTCAGTCCGATATACCGAACCTTTCTATATACGCGCCCTTCCGATATACCCGTCGGTACGTGGAAGAAGCTCGCCCTTTCTATATACCCGGCGGTACGTGAAAGAGGCGTTAACGTACGTGAAAGAATTCGATACGTGGTACCAAGACAATACTGATGGGGTCTGTGCGATTATTGACACCGGCTCAAAGAAATATCCTCATACGCTGCGCGTAACTTCACTATATACTCGGATAATTTCTTAGTCCGGATTTATGTCTTGCAATCGTTCACAGACGGATGGGATGGTTCATAGTGTGTGCACTGTGACCTTATTACTCCCCGTCGATTTATAGGGACGATGCCCGACGACGCGTTGTTGCAGCTATATTAGGCGTTAAGTGCAGTAGTAGTCGCGACGACTTTACCCGTAAGCGCTTCCCAGAGGCACCGTATATACCAAACGCTGCGAATGAGATCTAGGATCTCGTGAGTGTTACAGAAACCAATTTTACTTTTTTATTACAATTCGCCAGCTTTACGAAAGATAAAGTTTTGCGAGTTGACTATGGCAACTCTGCAAATTAGTACAATATACAATACAATTTGAATGACAGCAAAAATTTACGCTTTCGGGTCCCGTGACCTCCTAAGCCCTAAATGCTAAAAATTGCAAAAAAATAGCTGAAAATGCAATTTTTAGGTGGGTCTCCTTTTGCAAAAAATGTCTGGAATGAGAAAACAGACCAAATGGGAGAAAAATTTTTTTACCCTAAATTAGGGATTCTCCGCTAAATTTAGTTAGTCGTAACTAAATTCAAAAAAGCCTGCTAAATTTAGCAGTTCCGCCAAAATTTCCGCCAGATGCAAAAGGAGAGTTTTTGAGTGTTTTTTGTGGGATTTGATCCTCAAACCTCTCACTCCTAAGGCACATGCACTAACCAACTTGGCCACTTGGGGCGCTTGGACTATGAAAGGAAGAAATTTGTATTTATTGTCAAATAAATTGACTTACCTCTTGAAAAATGAATGCCACGTGGCGCATGCTGGTGAAGGGGCGTTTTTAGGGTTCTATTTGCCCAAAAAACGGATCTGAGGCTTTATTTCTTTGCTCAGGCCGCATTTTCTCCTTCCCACGCACTGATCTACAAGTGCAGGCCGCGTTTTTTGTGTTGGGGCGCGTTTTTTTCACCTGGGGGCGCGTTTTTTCCTTTGCCACTGTTTTTTTATTGTCCTGGCCGCATTTTCTCTTGCCTGGGCCGTATTTTTACTGTATATTGCTTGCTGTCTTTGGTTTGGGCGCGTGTTTTTACTCGTATTTTTGCCTTGGACGCGTTTGGAATGCCTCGGCGCGTGTATGAATTGCTGTGCGCGTTTTTTCAATGCACAGGCGCGTTTTTTTTCGTATTTTGCTTGCTGTTTGTTTGTATAGGTCGGTGGAGGCTCAAATGGCATGGGCAAGCTCCAAAACCATTTTTTTGCTATGCAGGCCGTGGGGGACAGCAAAGGGTGCATATGCTCAAGAAAACACCTTTTTTTTTCCTTGTACAGGTTGCTGGATCAAGAAAAACGCCTCCTTTTTTTTTTTATTTTCTTTGCTCTGTTTGATGCTTGATCACTGCAGGTACATATACAGACAAGCAAAACAACCTCCAAATACAGTAAAACAAAACCCTGATTGGGAAATTTTTTTTTAAAATTCAATACCTGTAGCAATTTTCGTCAGTGCCGAGTGCACCAAAGGTAAAAAAAATTTTTTCCTTCCAAGTACCCGGAAGGAACAGCTGATGTGGGGGAGGTAGGGATGGGGCTGGGAGTTTGCACAAGGCTACACAGCTCTCAAATGCTGCAAACACGTCTCCAATCTCCTCTCTCTCTCCGCTCTCTCTTCCACACCTTCACAGGGCTGCACTTCGCTCCGTACCAAATGTTGATTGAGAAACAGGGACGGAAGCCTGTGTAGATTTTATTGATCTCAATCAGTAAACAATTACAGAGGATGGGCTGCAATATTTATAGATATTGCACAGCCAAATACATCCGGAAAATGAGTTGCACAGGTGCAACCACAAACCAGAATAAACAAGCTTCCAATAACATCCGGGAAGCAAAATTACATAAAAACAAATATATTGTTTATAACAATATAACAATGTGCATACAGACAAATATGGTTGTTTAACCATACAACAGTATAACCATTTATTATTTAATTAATAAAATTAATTAAATAATCCTACTATGCAAAATTAATAATAGGATAATAAAATTTATCCTAACATGAATTAGGTATTAGGGATAGGTTAGAGAGGTGGGATAGAGAAGAGGTAGGGTTGATTTTAATATAAAACTAAAACATTTGAACCCTATTTTTAAAGATAAATACCTTAAAATTGTAAAAGGTTCATGGTCATAAAGTTATATTATAATCTCTTTTTGAATAAGGAAATATGAATTAGGAGATTCTTAAGCAAGAAATAATAAGATGGTAGAAAACTAGGATTGAGTATGTTTTTCAACACATGATATTATTTCACCATATTAATTATTTGAAGAAATATTGATAAATGGTTAAAGCTTAACATTAAGGTAATTGGTAATAGGTATTAAATGGCTTCAAACTCTCTTTCTAGAGAAAAGGCATATTAAGAAAATAATAATTGAGTGGGAAACATGATATATTTTTTGTTTGATATATTAGGGTATAAATAAAAATGGGTAAATAAAATTGTAATGGAAAAATGGGTAAGTAAGGTACATGGAAAAAATAGGGGGTATTTTCATTCTAATAATACAATGGGAGGGGGTATTATCAATTGAATAATTAGAGGTAAAAAGTAACATTAATGTTATTATTTAATACCATTTGAATGAACGTGTTATACCATAATTTGACTAAGTGAAACCCTCGTAGAGCCGCATGTTGGTTTTTCACGTGACCAAGGGCTGATTGGGAGAGGGGGAACACAAGATAAGAGGGGACCTGGTGGAGCAAGTGTGATTTTACATGCTTCTTAGGGGAGAAAGATGTTTGTTTCAAGTTTCGCAGAGAGAGAGAGAGAGAGAGATCATGGGGAAGAAATTTTTGTGTTTCCATGTACATTTTCACCTTGGAAAAAGTTCAAGGGAAAACTCAACCTCCCCGTGTGTGTGGAAGATAATTTTACAACATTTATAACCCTCAAGTTGTCACTTAAGTGACACAACCACATTAAAAATTGGGGAGCACAATTTTGTGTCCCTCCCGTCCCCTTTAACCACAGGAAAAGAGCAATGGGACTCTCTACCCTCCAAAATGTGCCACGGGTATGCAACTCACAAGGAAGGGGACCTGGTTTATCAAACCTTCACATGCACCTCATAACAACACAAGTTTCATCTAAAAGTGCACTCAAGATTTTTCCAATTGTTGATGTCATCCCACCAACTTAGTTTTAGAATACTGGGAGTGTTTTTCTGCTCTGGGAGCTTGGAATGGAGTTTTGGGGTCAAACCTTATATGATTTTGACTCCAAATCATCAATTGAGATCATACCAACCTATTTGAAGAGATATTTCTTCATAAAAATTGATTTTTAGGGCATGTTCCTCTTTTGTCTTGAAAGGGTAGTTATAGTGTCTTGGATTCTCATGGAGGATTTTGAAGTCTTGGTAAAAATTGATGTATTTATAATGTGGAGCATTACAATATTTTTATTCCTATTTTTGATCTCCCAAATCCACTCATAAATCCTATAATCTTCAGGAAAAGTCATCTTTCTCTATTGGGGTATGACATTCAAGACACCCGTAATGACCCTATTTTTCTTATTTGATTCTCAACCTCAAATGGTTCCATAGGATTAAACAAAACTTCCTTAGATACATTTAAAACTACTAGTAAAAAATCATAGATGGGTTTTTTTCTTGTAATCACCTTCCAAAGGATATTCATCAGCTTGCAAAATGGCAAAAAAAACCCTTTTATGCCTTTGGGGATAGTTGTTCAACTTTGGATCTCAAAGATCTTCTTCAATTAACTTCTAGGTATACTTACCTCTAGATGAAACACACTTGAGATTAATGTTATCATGTTCCTCTTATCTAGAATGAGGATGAAATTATGGATATGATGTTTACCTCTAAGGGTTTACATTAACTGGAAGAGGAAATTTTCAAGTGGGCGCTTTTTTTTATGACCAAAATTTCAATTTTTCATGCTAGACATTTATCATGACAACAAATATTATATGTACCTTTCCTATATTATGGAAAATACCTAGGCTGACTTTTTAAACATATAAAAGGATAAATGAATGAAATATGATAAGAAAATGGATTATGTGAGCCACAATTTGGACCTACATATCCAATATAAGCTATAGCAATAAGGAAAATGAATTCCATACCCTTCAAATAAATATTGTCCCCAATGTTGGAATGCCCTAGGTATTGTTGTAGAAATGCTTCATCTTCCTGTATTTCATATTTAATGTCCATATTCTTCCACTTGATTAGATACTCGGTAATAAATCTTGCCCTCACCCTTTTGGTGTACATATAAAGGATCCCTTTAGGTTCCAATATGATCCTTCCCTCCTCATCTATATCAGGAAGCACTGATTATGTTGACACCTTCTATCTAATGAAATTATTCAAGAAAGAAACATGGAATACTGGATGTACTTTAGTTCCATGAGGGAGCTCCAATATATATTCCACACTACTAGTTTTCTACAAAACCTAGTAAGGATCATAGGATTTAGATTTGAGCTTATTATCCTTTTGTTGTTTAAAGGACAACTACTTATATGGTTGCAATCATACAAAAACAAAGTCTCCCACTTCAAAGTATCACTCACTATGGTGTCTATCAGCATGTTACTTCATATATTTTTATGTCATTGCCAACTTCTCTCTAATAATAAAGATTACCTTGTCTGGTATTAAATGTGACATTCTACTACTCTCACTTTAGGTTTGACCTTCAAGCTAGAGATGAGTGATGGAAGATGGTACCCATATAGTTCTAGAAATGGAGACATTTTGGATGAGGTATGAAATAAATTATCATACCACCATATTTATAAGTGGTAATTATTTCACCCATCGTTCTTATTTGTCTCAAGTAAAACATCGAAGATATCGCTCCAAAAGAAATTTACTACCTCATTTTTCCCATTTAATTGGGGATGATAAGATGAACTTCGAGGTAGTTTTGTACCCACAAGAGAAAAATTCAATCCAATAATTTCTAGTAAATATAGGGTGACAATCACTTACTATAATTTTGGGCATGCCATAGAGATTTTGAATCGTATCCATAAAAGAGATGACAATTGTGCTAGATATAAAAGGATGAGACAGGAACAAAAATTATCATACTTGGTATGTCTACCCACCATGACCATGATTACACTTTTCCTTCTAATTTTGGTAATCCTAGGATGAAAAGAGACATATTCTAATCTTTGACTAGGAAAAAAAAGGTTGTTGGAGACCCAATGTCTTAATGGTCTCACTTTTATTACATTGACACACCAAACATTCTCGCCATAAATATTTTAACATCATCTTTTAACCCCTCCCAAAAGAATTATTGTTTAGCTCTACAATAAGTTTTCAATAACCTCGAATGGCCACTTAGTGGAGAATAATGAAGCTCTAAAATAATGCAATGTTTAAGTAAAGATTCCTTTCATAAATACAATGTGTTCTTGTATCACATTATATCACCAATCCATATAATGTTTTTAGATATACTTGGATCCTACTTGAGATTCTAAATGAGAGTGTACATCATTGTATTTTTCTTCCATTTTACCCTTAGCCGATATACATAATTTTCTTCCAAAGATAGATATGACATATAAAAATTCTTATGTGGACTCGTCCCTCCTAAATAGTGCATCAAAGACCAAATTTTCTTTTTATTTCTTAAAAAGATCTCAAATTCATAACCCAACATCTTTGTGACCCATTTTTATTCCTATTTAGAATAATTGTTGCTCCAAAAAGTATTTGAGACTATTATGATTTGTATTTTTCATGATATGTCTACCCATCAAATATGGTCTCCATTATTATACCTCTAGAAAATTGGAGGTGGAAAATACCTGGAATATCCCCGGAACCGGTTTCAGTGAAAGGTGAATTTACCATTTTTTCATAACTAAATTTTTGCCCATTTTTTTGAGCCAGAGAGACCACAAATTTGTAGACACTAACACCTCATTGACACGTGTTAACACAGATTTTTTATGCGTGTCAACAAAGCCTCATTGACGCCCGTCAACAAGCCTCATTGACACCTTGTTGACATGAGCAACCTACCCTTTTTACGCTCATCAATGACCCTCATTGACTTGTAAACAACGACCTCGTCGGCATGCTTTGACACGTGTGTCATCAATGACCCTTGATGATGTGTGTCAACAAGGGCCATTGAAGTGCATCAACGAGGTTCGTTGATGCGCATCAATGAAAGTTATTGACACGCATCAACGAGGGTTGTTGACGCGTGTCAACGAGGTTCATTGACATGCGTCGACAAAATTTTTTTCCTATAAATACCCTCCCTCTCGGTCATTTTCACATTTACACTTTCCATTTGTCAAAATTTTCTTGTATACAGAATCCATTATCTAGGTCAAGTACAATCAAGCTCAAGGACAACTACAATGGTGACTACAAGTGCATCCCAAGCTCAAGACAAAAATCAAGAGGAAAATCCATTCAACCCACAAGCCCTATCCACGGGAAAGATACTCTATAGGAATCCTTTGTGCCCCCACATCTAGACTGTTTTACAAATGACTTCAATACAAGGATTTGATCGATGCATGTGAGTTTGGTGGGCTCATTAAGATGCCCCATTTCAAATAGACCAAGATATTTTGAACTACCTTCTCTCCTCTTACAATACAGAGGATGACTGATTTTAATGTTACTATGGATGATGGCCGATTGTTTCAATTTGGTATCGACCCAACTGATATTCATCGGTTTACAAGCCTCCCATTCAGAAATTTACCCTTTGTTACAAAACAAAGGCAACACTCATCGAAGATGATAAGAAATATCTCGAATCAACTTTTGGTTTCCATGTTGATTGTAAGTGTAAATTGTTTTCATTCATCATTTTTATTCAGTTTTTTATTTTGATACAATTTAAATTTATATTAATTCCAACTATTTTTTGGCATTTGCAGCTCATGTCAATAAATCCAGGCGTGGTGTGGATACGCAAGCAATTGCACACCACTTTCTTGCTGCAATGATTTCCTTTTTTCAATCCAGAATAGTTTTGTAGGGTCGAAAACAGATATACCAAACTGGGCCATTGCATACATTGTTGCAACTATCAAAAAAAAAATTTGATTGGTGCACCTTTTTATCAAAAAAATAAGAACTGACATTACAAATGCAAAGCTTTCAGAAAAACCTATCATTTACTCCACAAACTATCTCCTTGGCCTTTATTACGAGGCTCTTTTAAATTTAAAAGACAAACCAATTCCCACTTGCACGGATGAGGCATTGATGAATTTTTCAATTCCATTTGAAGAACAACAGGTATAAACTATAAAGTTTGTATTTCGACATTACACTGCATGCATGTATATTAACTATTTACTATTTGCAGAGAAGATTTATGGAGGCCCTTCCCCAAAAAAAGGTGGCATCAAGAGGAAGAGGCCAACAACACGCTGAGGCATCGGAGATTCACAATCTGAAATGGAAGCTCACTCATCTCCAAACCCCCAACCATTTGAATTCATTAAACGCCAGAGAAGTAATACCCTTACATGTATTATTTACAAATTCCAAATTTGTATTTTCATTTTCCCATTTAAATTTTACCCTATTGAATTGACATACAATCATATGTTGATGACATTGCAGGGACTTTGGACCATACGCATGTTTCTCAAAGTCAACCATCTTCCCCAACTCACTCAGTTCAGTCACATGCATTTGTGTCTTCTCAACAACCACCTCAGCAATCCCAAAGAATAGATACTCAAAAACCACCAATTACTACTCCAACACGGCCACCTCAAGCACCGACAAGCTACCCCTCAACAACAAGGTACAAGTTTTGAATAGTACTTCATTTAATTTCATAGTTTTTGCATTGTTTTCTAGTTTTTCATATGTTTTTTCTTGAACTTTTCAGCACATTGTAGTCCTCCTCCTTCAACAAACAATGGCACCACCCCCCTCCACCAATAATATTCAAAATGCCAACCAGAGGATCAGAAAAAAGAACATTGGTAAACGCATGCCAATTGCTCCGGCCCCTAGTGGGACACTAAACATTGCCTCCTCATTTCAATTCCAACCCTCTCACTTGGTGGCTTGCCCAATGCACGGGCATATCGGTTTTAAATAATATAAATTTAGATGAAGATTACTTGGGCATTGATAGCAATGACCCAACTAGATTTTTCAATACACGTGAGATGATTCAAGGCCAACATGTATACTTCTATTTCAACATAATTTACCATATTGAATTACATTTCACTTTAGATTTATTTGTTTGAATCTTGATTTATTTTATCACAAATAGGATCAAGCCACCCAAAGGTAGAAACAAGTAGCAGTTGATCAACCCGAAAGCCCCCATACCTCTCTAACTGAGATCATCTTCATCAGATACAGATGGTGAACAGTTGCTACCTTTTCCTTTAGAGAACTTAATTGGTTATGATTGTCAATCCCATGTCGATGAGTTTATTCTACCTCATATCAGTCAGCTCATAGAATGGGAGAGAAGGGCTAAAGTACTTATCAATGAGATAATAAGTCATTATGAAAATTATTGGCAAAGGGATAGTTTATATGCTGCAGTCCAGAATCAACTTGCGAAGATGGATTCCTTACTTACCCAAGTAAGAAGTGGGACTGTCACGTATAACAACAACTATAAAGATGACATTTTGGATAAGACATTAAACAAATTGGAAAATATTAGTGCTGAGGCCCAGGCATATTTTAACAAATGGTCTAAGGACAAGGATCTGGTAGCAGTTGCAAATGCGAGAGATAGAGCGGTCATAAGTATTATCACTTTCAAACAATATTTTTTGTTAATTTAAAGTTTTCTTATTTTAGTAATATGTTGAATTGACATCACTTTTTTGTGCAGTTGAAATATGAAAATTTGAAGAGTCAAGCAAAGGTTTTCCAAGTTCACTTGGAAACCGCAAAGAATAGTTTATCCACAGTGAAGAATTTGAAGGAAAATATTGTTTTGGTTAACAAACAAAACAATACACTGAAGTGGATAATTAAAGAGCATGGCTTTGACCCTAAATTTTATTCAAAACTAAGGCAACTGCTGATCCAAATTTGTTGTCCCATGGAGATGCGACAAAGCAAGAAGAAAGAATTTTAAAAAATCTAGACAGTGCTGGAAGATCTCATAAGTTCTGGGATTATTTCTACCATTGGGGAAAGGGGTACAGGAGAAGCCATTGGGGAAAGGAGTACAGGAGTGGAAAGGGGTACAAAAAATTGAGGGTTGAAATTTTCATTATTGAGTGTGGAAACTTGAAAAATTGAATCTATATTTGAAAATTTGAAACATTGAATGTTATGGTCATGGCATTTGAATTTTATTATCTGGATTTGAAATTTGAAACTTGAATTTGATAGCCTTTGAAAATTTGAAATACTATATAATCTTTAATTTTATAACTTCCTATATATTATGTATAGAATTTCTAGATTGTATATGGCGTTTATGTTTCTTCTCTACTTGTAATGATGATTGCATTAGATGTGGATGATGACATTACAATAGAATCAGTCTCATAGATATGGATTATCATGAATTGTATGTGGACGTAGATTTAGCTTCAAGCACGATCATGGAATCTGGTTGATGATAATGGATAATTGTTTTAAGAAAATTTGGAATGTTGTACGACAGAGACATTTAAACGTTCTCAAATTCTTCTTCTCTATACTTGTAATGATATGATCATGATGACATTAGAATGGATATAGATGATGATGAATGATGATAATGGATAATTGTTTTTAAAAAATGGAATGTGTTAGGACAGAGACGTTTTCTAAATTTAAAATAGATAAATAATTGTTTTAATAATAATTGGTGTCAAGATTATGATAATGATATGATGAATTTAATAATAATTGGAGTGTCAGGATTATGATATGATAATGATATGATATATATGGATGATGATGAATTTTATGTGGACGTAGATTTAGCTTCAAGCATGATCGTGGATGATGAATTGTATAATGGATCATGGATTATGAATTGTATAATATGGAAAAATCTTCCTCTTTGTAAAATTTGATTGTGTGATTTTATCCCACAAAGTTTAAAAATATATCAAAGCATTTTGCAAATATAAAAATAAATTAAACATAATTGTAAAAAATCAAGAAAGGTCATATGATAGGGTTTAAGTTACCTCTAGTGTTTTAGATGGCTGTGAAATCATCACTCGTAATGTGCTAGATCTTTGTTTTAAGAAAACTCAACACAAGAAATGGATTAGTAGATAGATGGGTGAGTTTCTAACACATTGTCAGTCCCGAGAAGTACCAGCTTCCTCGGATGGATGTCAACCCACGTTTTCAAAAAAAAAAAAAAATTGTATTTAAATAAATGTAAATATATATACCTATAACATCTTTAATGATAACAAGAGCTGAAACAAAATTTAAGGTGACAAACAATAAAAGTAAGGTGAAGGAGATACCTATTTAAAGTTGAAACAATCCATTATCAATAGCTTCTTCAAACTCGATGTTCTCTTCTGTAGAGTGTGACGATGCGCCAATTCCACTCTCAACATTGGGAACAGTTGTACTTGTAGTTGTATTATTCACACCTCTTCTTTCACAAAGGGAATTCCAATGCGCAATTTCTCTGTCGAAAGGAAAGGTTTCCATGGAGTAGCGAGATACATAACACCTCATGCAACTTTCCATATTTTTATCCAACTTGTTTCTCAGTTTTGATTTTATAAATGATAATGCACTAAAAACCCTTTCATCCTCCACAGACCCCAAAATCATTGTTTGGCATAACTCATATAATCTGAAATATTCACTAATATCTTCTTGTAAGATAGAACTTTGATAGATTCCTCACCACAACCTTGTAATAGCACCACTTTCAGAAGGTTCATCTAAATTTTTATATTGGTTCCTCATTGTTGTTGCAAAATTTGTTGATTGAAACTTTAATAAATCAACATTCAATATACCTTTGATTTCCATACCCTTGAACTCTGAAGTCTTTGTGAAATGTTCCATTATTGTACCCATGGATTTATGGAAATGCTTTCTTACAAAGTCTACACAACCACCTTCAGTATTCCAAAAATTAGGATTCATCACACCCATGGCTTCAAGAATTTTATCTTTGGAGAAACGTTCTCTAATTTCTGATGATAAGGATTCTAAATTTTTTAAGCTTTATTCTTGTTTCAACTATAACAGACTCAAAGAGATTACGTCACAGAACATCTTCTCATTCCGATCCTGTAATATCTTGACATTTTTGCAAAATGTGCAGTGGTATGTCCCTCCCATTAACAGTGATGCAGAGGTGATCGTGGATATTAAATCTCAAATAGTTACTGGGATTTTTAAGATCTAATAAAGCTTTCCAATTCTCAAAAATAGGTGTATCAAAACTATCTTGGGAACAATACAAGATATCAAGACTTTGACATACCATTTTTCTCATCCGTATAAAATCCACAATATAGATTAATCTCCCATGTGCATGCTTCATCAATGTATTGATCTCCTGCAACATTGGAAGAATACCAACCAATGTAAGCAATGTCTCCAAATCAGTTAAACGAACAACAAGTCCCTCACCCTATCAACTTCATGATGATATTTGTGCATGAAACCAACCAACGAAGGATACTCCTCACGAACTCTTGCATGCAGGTTCATACAAAGAGATCCATCTAGTCTCAACATCTTTCAGAAGTTTTTTTCCATCTATAATTCCAATTGCAAATTTCTAGAACTCAAGAAATCACTTTGGGCTGCTTTCCATATAGGCATGAAGTTCTCTTATAAGGTCTTCTAATTTAGCAACATTTTCATAGTTGCTTACCATTTTATATGCTAAATTCATTCTGTGAGCCATACAGTGAATTGGTAGCATATATGGGGCCACTGTTGTTTGTAATCTAACACACAACCCTGTTCGTGACCCTGCATGATAGATGCACCATCTTCTCCGACGCATACCAACTTCATAGCAATTTCATAATCAGTCATTCCAACAATATCTTTCAAATGAGAAACAACTATTTTATGTAGGTTTTTGGCATTACAGTTTTCAACCATTTTCATAACACCCAATAGATGAGGTGTCCTTATATGATTTTCTAAAGTATAGACATGGATACATACCCATGCAGTGTTGTCAACTGTTGTCACTTCATCAATTGAAAGAGAGATAAACTTTGATTTTTTTACATTCTCTTTCAAATCTTCCTTCTCTATCATCGAAAGGCATTTTTCCATTTCCCATCCACTACTTTCAGACCAATGAGACTAAGGTACGTTCGACATTCCATTATATTGATACAAAACTTTGAAATCGAGGAAATCTGAAATCGGTCTTCCTTTCTTTAGTATGTGAAATAAAGTAGAGAATTGTATGAGTTTTGCATGTAGATTTGTTTGATTCATCTTACCAATTTGCGATGTGATCGTTCCTCCCTTTTCCACGAGATGTCTACATTTTTTTCTCTCTTCATAATCCCTACTGCGTATTTAACATGCATGCATTCTTTTTTCAGTTTTCCACCTGTGTGTTTTGATTTTCTAGCCATCCGCCCCCGTTACAGTCAAATATTGTTTTCCACAATGTTTTTCTATAGTGTCCAACTTCATTTGCATTTTTTGTTGCTTTCCCAATTTCCACGTACATATTGTACATGTACATTCAGATGGGATCTCTTCTAATTAGATGATTGTATAAGTTCGATAAATGGAAATTTGGCTACCCAATCAAACTTGTATGTCCCAATGGTCCACATATTCTTGTTCGTTTTCAATGTTTTACTTTTTTGAGTAGAATTTTGAGCAATATCACAATCACCTAGTTTCCTCTTTCATGAACCGAATTTGAATTTGATTTTTGTGTTCCATTTTGTTGAGTATTTGTATGTGTGATATCTTGATGCACTCTTGGTTGCACCCCAACAGGAAGAATATCTTCAAGATCTGGCATCTCAACAGTTATATCTTCAAGATCTGGCATATTATCATAGGTGTCATTTGTTTGATACTATGCAGAATGCATGTCCACCTCAATATTACCTTCCACACAGTCAATATTCTGATTCTTTCTTGGTGGCAGCTATATGGTTGTTGGTAGTTTCAATATCTATATCAGCAGAGTTTCCAAAATACTTGAACAGGACTTCTGATATTTCTTAGTTACTTTTAGGGTCTTCACATTCTAGAGGACTAACACCTTCCATTATTCTAAATAGAGTCTGCATCAAAAAAAGAACCAAGTAGTGCGTGTCGAGTCAAAATTCTTGTCACATCAACTATCGCAATCCCTATCATCAACAACTAACCCCTTGTCATCAACAACAACGTCAACTATCCTATCGCATCGTCGCGTCAAAAAACACATCATCACATCTGTCTCTCACTATGTCACCAACAACAATCGTCAACTATCTCTCATCGTATGTAACTCATCCTAACTCTCATGCATCAATAACTAACCCCCTTGTCGTGCATCTACAATACCTCCTTGTCACGTCTCTATACCTCTTTGTCACACGTCAACTATATCTTTTTTGCATCTATATCCCTTTGTCACGTGTCAACAACTAACCCCCTTTTCACGCACTCAATACCACCCTTTATCACACGTGTCAACTATATCCTTATCGCGCATCAAAAATATCATCTGTCACCCGAATCTAAACTACTAACAGGCTAACAACAATCTCTGGTGCTTAAGAGTATGCGAGTTCACGGTATTGGTAATTTGGTAAGCTACTTGTGGTAGTACCATAGTATACTACCCGATGAATCACCTAGGTTTTTATAGGAGATGTTTTCAAATGTAGGTGAAGCCGACCCCAAAAAATATATATACTATAAATTTTAGGCAAACAGACACCGACCCACTCTGAAAAAATCACCTTTTCAAACACCTTCATGATATATGATATGTCTGAGTATTCCACTTCCTTTATCCAAAATAATACTTTGAAGGATTTACATATAGTTGGTGTTTCTCTAGAGCTTCTACGACTATATTTACATGATGTAATTGTTCCTCTCATGATTTTTGTAGATTATGATGTCATCAAAAACTACCAAAAGCAGACTTCTATAGGAATGGCTAAAATATAGAATTCATCAAACTCTAAAATGTGGATGGTACATTACTAAGGAAAAAAACAACACTAGAAATGAATAATGGCCTTGATGATTTCTGAAGGATATATTATCAATATCCTCTTACTTTACTCTAATTTGGTGATATAAAGAATGTAGATCTACTGTTGTAAAATAAATTGCACCATGGAAATCATCTAACAAATCATCAATGAAAAGAATAGGAAACTTATATTTGATAGTGTACTTGTTAAGTTCTATGTAGTATGGACACATGTGACACCTTCCACCCTTCCTATCCACCATCACTATTGCAGCCAAATAAGCACTCCAATTATGATGAATAATACCCATTTCCAACATTTCCTCTACCATCTTCTCAATCTCACTCTTTTTCACATATGGGTATCTATAAGTTATGTTGTTGGGGGTTGGATTCCTAGAATTAGCTAAATGGCATGATCTATTTTGGGAGGAAATCCTTTGGAATCCTTGGAGATAACTTCATGTTTATCAATAACATTTTTAAGATCAAGATGTGCAATTGTATTTGGTGGTTGAACTTCCATGGATAATAATCATGCTATGAATATTTCTACCCACTTTTAATGATATTCTACATTTGGTGAGAGATAACCAATTATGGATATTTTTCATGTAGTTTTGATGTGCAAATCATCTTCCTTTATAATTAAAGAACATGAAAAACTATTATAAAATCGTATCTACAAGGTGCAAAAAGTTGTGATCCACTTTGAACACCTAAGACAATATTATCTTCACACAAGAGAATAGAAAACATATGGGCTTTCAATTTTGTAGTCACCCGTCATAAGTATGATTTTATGGAATTTTCTTGAAAATTGAACTTTCCCACCATGTACAATCGTTACTTTAAATTAAAATGTTGGGTAGATGAAACAATTTAGCCTTATTGTAAACTTATTATTGATGAAATTATGTGAGCTCCCGAGTTATTCGGTATTGTCACCTTCTACTTCTTAAGGTAACCCACCATCTAAAGGGTTAGTAGAGTGTTAGATAGATAGGGAAATGATGGTACTAGATTCATGTGTTCCTTGTGATTAATGAGACCCTTCTATTTTACCATATATATTTCATCTACATGATGAGAAATGATCATAGATTCTGATGTGGAACATGGATTAAAAAGAATAACATCAAGCTGGATGGTATCCTTGAGTCCACCCAAGAAGATGCCATTTATATGATCCTATGAGATGTCATTCACTCATACGGATCTATATTTTGGAACTATTAGATATAATCCTTGAATGAATCTATTTTTCATAGCTTGGATTTATTTCTATTATAGCTCCTATAAGACTATTAATATAGTGTGTCTAGAGATCATCGGTGGACCGTAAACTAGGTAATAAAGAGACTTTTTTTTCTCACACATCTATCTTTACCACATGAATTATTTTGGTTCCAGATACAAGGATGTTATTACCACCTTCTATCCACTCAGGACTTGATGAAAATAAAATAACTCCATTTGGTTAATCCAAGTGATTGGATCATTTCCATTGAACATTCACATTCACACTTTTTGAATAATGTTACACAAGTGAGTAGAATATCCACTAGTTTGTACAAAGAATCCTCATTGGTTGTGTGATTTTCATCTAGGTATGCATTTCTTGAGGAACAAATGTGACTTGAATGGGAATTCATACCAATATTTATTCTTGAAAGAGTGAGCATCATCTCCTTCCTTATTGATTCAACCTCATATGAATTTCACCCTTCACTTTTTGAATACCTTGGATTAGGTTATCTTCAATTTTACCTTCCAGTTTATGAAGATCATGGTGGAGGTCATCCTTACTATATTATTAACCCTTTCCTAAAGTTGGGTGAATACCTCTGATGCTCTAGAACCTAAAGATTCCAAATCCATATCTTCCTTATTTGGAGTCATTCCTAGAGTGGCTTGACCCTTCCCTTGGCCTCTAGTTGATCTCCCTACTATGTTACAAGTTTTGGGTCTTGGGATATGTGGGTTAGGGTAGGAAATTAGGTTTTAGCATTTCATATGGTTGTTGTCTAAATGAAGAGAAAAAGAGATAACAAACCCTAGCTATTTTTGGCGTATATTCTGAAAATATAAGAAACTTAGAAAAATTCCAAAAATAACAGCATATGGAGCGAATTTATGAGAAACACTAAAATGGCTATAACTTTTGCAAAATAAGTCAACAGATCTTGAAAATTTGGGAGAAACTTACTTGACTATTTCTTGATTTAGTTAAAGAATTGGAGAAAAATTAGCACCTTTTTTTTTTTTTTGTGTGTGTGTGTGTCTTTAAAATTAGGGTTTGGACCCAAATTTGGCCATATCGAAGCTCTGATACCACTTGTAATTAAATTACTTAGATAAATTTTAATATCAACAAAAATGTTACTCCAAAAAAACACAAAAATATAGAAAAATTATCACAATATGCAAGTATAATGACTTAGCAACTTTGAGGGTGTAACCTCCAAACTATATAATAAGACTCAAGTGATCAATCTAATGATTAACTACTCCTTAATACCTCATATGTACCCTTTCTATACTATGTCCAATACCTAAGCTGACCTAACAAACATATGAAAGACTAAATGAATGACATATGATAAGAAAAAGGAGTATGTAAGCCCCAAGTTATCCCTACATATCCGATATAAGTTATAGGAATAAGGTCTTAGTAATCAGGCCTAGGGAACCAATTAATCACATATAAACATAATAGGAAAAACTCATCAAAAAAATTAAATAAATCCACATTTACATTTTTTATGAAAATGGCCAAGAAGAATCAAAATCCATAAGGCTTTGAGTTATAAAAAACCCAAGATATCTCTGTAATAAAAATAAATGGATAAGTAGCCATGTTAAAAATACCAAAATCTTATAACAAATCAATTATTAACTTAAAAACCTTGAATATCATTAATAAGTCAAATAAACATGATCCTTATGAGTACAATTAAATTTACAAATAAAAATAAAGATGAAAATATTGAAATCATGAGCCCTATGGGGATAATCGCAACCACACAAGAAGTCTTATCCAGTGCACATTCTTGGATTCGAGCTAGTTTAACATTGAGTATAACTCAACATATAAGAATAATATAAGAACTAAAATTTTATTTCTACTAAATTATTTTTCTTAATAATCATCTCAAAGTCTCCAAAAGGTTCAATATAGTCAATTTTTATATAAATATTTCTCTAAGATAACTAGTAAATAGGTGATCAAAGGGGTCAAAAATTAGAATTTCCAGATCCTAAGGTATGTGCACATAATATTCATTATGCCCCCTAAGGGTGTCATTCATACAAAATAAATGAAAGTGTATTACTATCTTATGTAAGGATTCACTTCCTAACTCGTACTTAACTAAAATAAGTAAGGAAAAATGATCACGTCTCCTTGCCCCACACTTATTCCTTGATTCTACCCATAGGGATCGATAGTGTAGGGTCACAAAATATAAGACAATATCACTCAAATTAATAGGGTTTACTACACACCATATTCATAAGGGTTGGATACACACATTTATAATATATTATGGTTATACATCATAATATCTCTACAAATCACGAAGGAATACATTTGTCAAATAGCATACTAATAACACTCAACATAACCCCGGGGGTATAAACTTACAAATACATATGCAACCACCATAGATGTGACTTTGTCAATAAAACACATGATGATACATAACATATACCATACATCTCATTCAAACTATTATATATAGCTATCAAGTCACATGTTTATACAAGAGGTTCTAGAGTTTGAACCTATGATCTAAAACTATATGTCATGCCCAATATTTTAAACCCAAAACTATAGCTAAAAACATAGTACTTTTTTAAATTCTTAAAAACACTTAATAAAAAAACAATACCTATTTTGTTTCCAAAAATTACACAATTATAATTCACATCAATACCATTGGCCACATGGGAAATATTTTGGGTTATACACCCAATGAAAAATGGATTACTTATTTAATATTTTTGATAAAACATTTAATGACCATCAATCATATATTTCAAATTCTAAAAGGTAAGGATTCCATTCATCAAGTCAAATTTTCCACACTCCAATAGAATCCAAATTTCATTTTTTTCAAAACATTGAAAGGATATAAAATGGGTCTAAGGTTTAAGCACCTTGAACACAAATATAAATACTAACTAAGATATCGCTAGGTATAAACATACTTTTATAACAATAAAGGTACTTACACAAGCACACCCCTAACATCTTACTAAATAAAACATGCCAATAACATTATAAGACTCCTTCCACAACATTCTCATAAGAAAATATTAGGACTAGGTTCACCCCAAACTTTTCTCAAGATAAAAATCAAATCATGTAACTACTACTAGGTTTTAGCACATTCATATTAAGGAAAATATATATCACATAATGATATACTAATTATAGATGAATATCAAATTAATTATTATATGTCCGGATGCCCAATACATACTGATGTATAAAATCAACCCATTTAGGTTGATAAGTGTAATTTACTATTCACAAGACTCCAAGTTTAATATTTTATTCAAGACTTAATGTTATATAAATATTCCCCAAAGGTTATTTTTGGTTTAACAAAGTTAAAAATGGATTTAGACATTTTTACGGGTTTGGGACGCAGTTATACGGTCATCAAATTGTATTTCCCAAAATCACATGATGTTAGGTATTAAAAACACATGGGAGACTAAGTCTTAGGGAATTAGCGGGTTCCTATTAAAATCTATGGTAAAAAGGATAAAGGGGTTAGTGTTGTGAGGAAATTATAAATCCACGGTACAAAATAAAGAAAGATAACATGCGACACAAATCAAAGGCATAAAAAAACAATGTGGTAGAATTTCACAGATCTACAAGACAGATCCATTCCATAGACCTCAAGTCTACAAGATAAGCCACATTTAATATTTTTCCAGGTCTGCAAAGTCGGATGAGGTCAAAGGGGATAGGTGGAAACATTTTTAAAGCCAAAAGTTTCCAAGTCCCTCAGGTAGAAATTTATAATGCGAAGAGCTATGTAGCGCTATTTTGCTAGCTCACATTTTACATTTTGACAAGTTTGACAATAGAATCACATGGAACCATTTCATTAATTAGAATTTCGTAGTTCTCGGTTAAGAGATAAGGAGTTACGAAACCCAAAGGTGTAGAACTTTGTAATTGGTTAATATTTCACGAAGTAAGAAGAGCTAGAAAAAGGACCGAAAGATATTAGGGGTTTGGAATGATCTTATTGGTTAAGGCTTCTCGGGTGTCGAGAAAGGAAAATAAAAAAGAATGACATGCAAATTTTGTGGAGCTTTCTCATTAGTTTTCACTTTGTAATAGTTATTCAAGGGTGAATTGTGAAGGAATCATGGATGTTTCTTATTGGCTTGTATTTCTAAGAGCTCTAACAAGGATCTAAAATATGAAGAAACATGGAGCCCTCTCATTAGTCCACATTTCATGATTGATTGACAAAGAGAAGGTACATTTTTACTCACTAAAGGAATGTGGCAAGATATCATTGGCTCAAATTTCAAAAGAGTAGGAAGGGATCAAAGGACAACTTGTCATTGCAAGGAGGCATGAAAACTTTCTATTGGCCCATATTTTTAATATGATAGATCTTTTTAAATCCAAAGTAAAACAAAGGAGGACAAATGGTGAGATAGGAAATAAAAGGGCCCACTCCTCAATCCAATCAAAGAATAACACATGGAAGACATAAAAGTAATGCACACGTGAGTAGAGGGAAATCCCTAAGAAAACCAAATGCTGCCACCTATCACATTCTTGTGCATCCCAAAGTGTGTAAAATATTCAAATGATGATATCTTTCAATCCCCTTCTCCAAATTTCAAAAAGTTGGTCTCGTTCAAAATATATCCTCAATAAATTTGATTTGGTTTCATGAGAATCAAATTTTTGTGGATTTAAATAGTTGAAAAAAGAGGGGAGCGGTTTAGGTTATGTATAATTATAGAAAATATCATTTAATCATAGAAGCAACACATTTTCTTGGGATCTAAGCTTTTGTCAACTTATCAAAGCCAACCAAGTGTCAATCATCTGATGCCAATAATCATTTTTGAGCTTCGAGAAAGGCTGAGACCACTGAAAATGATCTCGATATTTATCTCTCTCTCTCTCTCTCTCTCTCTCTCTCTCTCTCTCTCTTCTCTCTGGGATTATAAATGTAAGTGCTAAGGAACATTTTTATGGGGGATGTTCATGTAATGGAACTCTGTCAAAATTGTTCCAGAGCAATGTTGACTTGCAGGCCTCTAGTCTGAGTATTCTGGAAAATGATTATTTCCTTTCTTTTGCAATTGTAATGAATTGTGCATCCATTTAATCAATAAATCCATGTTTTGTGGCTATTCTCTTCCCTAGCTGTGTTTTATTGCATTTTCCTTGCCTTTCATTACATATTCTAGGTTTTTGTGCATTCTATGTTCTTCTTGCAAGTTCAAATTTGTTGTGCTCCATGGAAATGATGTTGACAAATGTAGTTAGGGATTGTGTCACTTGTTTCTAACCTCTCTCTTTCCCATTCTTCATCTCATTTTCACTCATCTGGATGTTTTCCCATTCCTTTCTTGGTGCAATCACCTCTGTAGCTTAGGATTTCCATTTTCATGAAAAATAGATAGTAAATTTTCCCTTCTAGGAGTAGTGTAGTAAGATAAGGCGGGAGGAAGTTGGCCTTCTCGAAGGATTATCTCGATTAGCAATCCCAAAACTAAGAGACAATCCCATGTTACCCAAAAAAATTGGTTGATCATTCAAAGATTCATGATCAAAACAAGAGGGTATTTTGTATTAGTGATAACATTTTGTAGCATGCCTGGTGGGACAATATTGAAAGCTTATATTTCATAGGTGTGCAACCAAGTTCCTTTTGAAGGTGTTCCATTACACCTCCTTGTTTGCATCCCTATTTTGCTAGGATTTACTATGCATCTTGGTGAATTCTAACCTTGAAAACCTTTACATTAACACATATGGTCACTTCAAGCATTCTATTTATTGGTTTAGTAGTCTAAGAGCCTGAATTTCATGAGAAGGATCCAGAAAAGTCAAGAGTGAGAAAATAAGGAGTTTCTAAATTTTTACAGCTATCACCTGGGAGAGGAAGAAGGGGTAGAATAGTTCATAGGTCACCTTCACCACCAAATAGGACTCTCTCTACTCCACCTCTTGATAGACCCTTCTTACAATCTAACAGAATTTTGATACCTCTCATGGTAGCACCATAGATAAATCTATCATTTTCCAATTTCATGGGTGGAATCCCTCTTATTCTCAATGCACAACATGAAATTCCAATGGCTACACTCAAGAGCATCCCATATTTCACTGGTGAAAATCAAGTCACCCTACCGAGCATATCCAAGAATGTTGTTAATGTGTGTTCTCTCCATTTGATTACACATGATGATGTAGCAGTTAGGCTACTAGAATCTTCTTTCAAGGGTAAGGAACTTCAGTGGTATAGAATCCTGAGACATGGATCCATTCCTAATTGGGATGAACTTGGCACAACCTTGTGTAATTATTTTGAAGAAAAATTAGATCACCTATCCCTAGTGGAACAACTTACAACAACAAAGAGAGAACCTAATGAGTAGATGACTAATTTCAACACAATATTTCTATAGACACCTAAAATCGGTATCTACACCCTTATTCACCCACGTGCACATATTTTAATTTAATCATCCTCCTTATTCAATCAAATTTCCATCCAATCCTTATTAATTAATTAAGAAACATTAATTAATTAATCATTTAAATATCTGGTATGCCCAACTATAGTATCACATTGATCCTATGAACTAATTAATTCATATTATTTAATTAACCCTAGTCATTGCCCTAATCAATTTTTGATTAGATTGTTTTTATCCTACATATAAATCACCCTACTTTTTTAGCTTTCATACCATCTATTTTTATGCCCTAACCACCTTGGATTCATCCCTAAGTCATCTAATCCCACCAATATGCTTTAAAGCATTCAACTAACTCTTTAAAATCATAAAACCCCATCTTAAATAAAAAAGAAAGCCTGAAAGGGAAACTTTCCCCATGATTAGCGATGACCCAGCCTAGTCACCGCTAACCCTTTAAGTATGTTTGATTTCTTTCCATTCCGTATGGAATCACTTGATAATCAAGTAACCAGAGAACATTCAAATCTACTTGGTGACTTCGGGACTTCTACGCATAGTTACAAACATCCCATCCATCATCAAACATGTTTTGCATCACTCACGACCTTCCTTCATGAGCTCTCTTACTTTATAGCTCTTTTATCAAGTTTTATATAAAACTATATTTGCTTTCTTGTAAATTAACCTATTGCACTTCTAGAGCAACATCTAGCCATCACTCGAAACCTTTAGTTCCAGTCCTAGTGCTTGTAGGTTTTCATATTCAACTATTTATTTTCAGCCTCATCCCAATCTTGCTACATTTTTGTCGTTGACCAAGGTCTTGTCTATCAAGAAACTATCTAAATCCTCTTTTCTATCATCTATCCTAATTCACATCCCTTTCTTCCCTTCTACAGATCCTCTTACCTCAGCTATAGGTCATCGTTAGCTTCAGTTACTCTCACACCTCACAGGTTTACATATTTCATCTATAGCTCCAAATCCATCTTCCCGAGTCACCATCGACCTATCTAAATCCTCTTTTATATCATATATCCTACCTCTCAACCCTTTCTTCCCTTCTACGAGATCCTCCTACAAAAACTACGGGTCCTCATTAGCTTCCATATCACTCTCAAACCTCACAAGTTTGCATATTTCATCTATAGCTCCAAATCCATCTTCCCAAGTCATCGTCAACCTACCTGTGAACAATCTGGGTCACCATGGACCTAGAATAGGTAGCCTTTATTCTGTAGTTATCATCATCTAAATAGCTTTAGGTCGGTTTCGCCATTTTCTAGATTTAGTAATACTTCTTTTAAATGAACTTTCTTTGTTTCATCCTTATCTAAACAAACGAGGGTTGACATCCTCTAAGAAACTAACTACTTCTTGGAACCAACATTGTTAGAAACCCCCACATATATCCGTCTAGTCAAATCTTGTCTTTAGTCCATCTTATTTGCGGTTTGGAAACAACAACAATCCATGTTTCAACACCCGTATCAAGCATCATGCATCCGAGGTAACATAAACCCTCTATATTTTTAGAGTTTCTAGTTTCTTTAGTAGCTAGTGCATTAATTTGATTAAAAATGATAAATTTGGACAATATTCCTAGAATTCCATGTGGGAAAACCCTTTAGGCAATTCCTTTCCATTCTATATCTTGTTTTTTTCTGTTTCACACTAACCCCGTAGTGTGAGGCTTCGATTTATTTCTTTCTCGGTTTGTGGCTTGGATTGATCGTAATTCAAAGTGCAAACAAATAAGAAAAACATTATCCGGGTATCCTCCTTTTCCTTATTATCTCTCTTTTGCATCATACCTTCCCTTAATTTCGTGTACTCATCGAATATCACAACTCTTTTTGGGCATAAAAGAACATTCCCTTTTACATAGTGCTTTCCCATATAGCTTAAATAGGAGGTTCAATCTTATGCATCACATGTCTTATCACACACAACCTAAAAATTTCCAAATAAATTAACACATCAAAGCATTACTTTCACTTGGTTCACTAATTGGGATTTGATCACCCAATGGGTGACCATTTCAAACATTTGTCGACCACAACTCACCGAGACCAAACATAGTTTTCCATCTCCTAGGTCCATTCGGTACATCCTCATCACACTTTCTTAATCAAAACATAAAAGGAATTGTTTTCTTGTTTGTTTAAAAATGGAACCAAAATTTTCCTTGAGTAGTTCTTAGCAGAGTCCTCTGTGACCCCATCCAAACCATCAGTTGTTTCTAGGACTTCCTATAGTCGTATTTATGAATATCTTAGCTACGAGACGTCCTTTCTCTCACCCATATCAATCCATAGAATATGCTTCACCCTCATGGCCTTATGTATAATCTACTTTATTTCCATCACCTTATACTCTATTACCTTATATCTCATCAACTTTATCCTCATCATCTTTAGCCTCATTGTCATGCACCATTCTGGATTCTACCCCATATTCTTTGATCTCATTACCTTGTGTTGTTATTGTGTCACCCAACATCATCATACCCACTTCTCTTATGGATATTCCTCACGAGAACTGTATTCATGAATTCATCCTCCATAGGTATCGGTTAGAAGATCCTACTCCATCTTATGACATCTCTCCTCCTGACTCACCAAAGGATACCTTCGATGAGCCTTCTATATTAGATCTCCCTATTCTTGCCCCATCTCCATCATCTCACTATGACCCCACTTATCACCATGCTCCTACATCCTCCTAAGCAATCTAATCCCCATTACATGACATATGTAGACATGCATTTACTAATCATCGACCAGCCAATTCATCTTCACCTTCTACATCACATCTATTTAATTAATTCTCATTAATACCATGCATCATACACCTCTTTCCACATCAGTTTCACCCTTTTTCTCATCCACTTCCATCCTAGGTATTGCACCCTTGGCCCCTTCTAACATCATTCCTATATCTATTACATCTACAGTCACTTTACCTACCTTTGTTACTTCTACCACTTCTCTTATAACCACATCTAGTCCTACTCTTACTACGTCTGCATCAGCCTTAGCCACACCTACCTCTACATCTGCACCTATCACCACACTTACATTGACATCATTATCACACATTTATTTTCCTATGCTTGCATCATCTCGATACTATATCTAACTTTGATATCTATACCACCTATCTCCTCGATTATGACCTCCTCACTTATCTCATCCACACCTAGTGTCCTGACATCTACTATTCCCACATCCACATCTACGTCTATCACATCTCCTCAACCCACCTATATGCCTCTCAAAACACTTGAAATAAACATGGTTGGCACTCATCCCTCTTCCATCCCTACCCATCCACCATCTATAATGTCACATATAGGCATTATCAACCATATGATCTAAACATCCCTCTTTATATCCACACCTACTTACATTATTGATTCCACACCTGAACCTACCCAATCCACTTGTGTTAGACCTTATTCCCCCATCCACATATTTTCCACCTTTTCCTATTGTGCCATCCTTAGATTCCATATGGGTTCCTCTTTCTGTGCTTCTTCCTACACCTACCTCATTTACCATGGTCATTATATCCCCATTATCCCCTTCCTTCTATACACCACCTACATCCTTTGAACAATATTGGAAACCACTTGACTTTCAGTAGCTATAGGTGACCCTCCTGTCTCATCCACACAACTAGATGTTCCTGTATCTAGCCAATATTTACCCTCCTTAGAATTCATCATACAAAATCTACTTCCACCATCAGCCACCATGCCATCACCAAATCCCCTAGTAGATATTATTGTCATCCCCACCAAGGGTACTCCTCAAAAATCCAAATCTAAATATCTTGGCATCCTTCCTTAGTAGTCCCTTGAGCATCCTCACAAGAAGATCGACATCCCTCCTATCAATACCAAATCTACATCTTCTATCCTGGGGCCTCATCCTCCATCGCAACCAATTAACCCATCCAAATCCAAACAATATGATTCTCTCTAGGGCCATCCCATTCATCAAAAATACCTTTAATTATCCAGCCATCTAGGCCTAAATCATCCACCATAGCTCCTTCTTCCAGACCACCTAGACCCCGACCTAGTTTATCTTCACCTTTGCCATCCACACCATCCTAAAAACCTTCCTTGTTGCCCATATCGAATCATAAGTGGAGGTCTTTCAATATCTTCTTCATACTTCATCATCATGCTTCCACCTATCATAGCCTCGATCCGAACTATCCAAATCCCTCATGGTTCAAGTCTCATCATGTTTATGCTTATCATTACATAGTAGGCCTTGACACAAACCATTTTAAGGCCCTTCAGACCATTTTCCATAATCTTATTGAGTGAGAGGACCTCCTCAATGAGTCCCCTTCTCCATCTACTACTTCATCCATAGCACATACAATCTCTTTTACCACATCTCCATCATATCAGCCTCTCAATGAGGGTCCTCCCTTTTTATCGATACCATTCACCTTAATACACCATCTTCCTAACATCTATATCATTTGACATCCACTATCTTATCCACATCCCTTTCATTGGGGGAGCATCTTCCCCCCATTTTTGATATTTTAGCATCCTTCTTCTCAATTCCATTGATTCATCCACCCTCATTAGGGGGACTTATTTCTAATACTTATCTATTTATAGATTAGTTCGTTTCCATATTTAGCATCATTTTATCTCATCTAGCTTAGTTTATTAGATTGTACTTGCATCCCCTCTTCCTAAAACCACCTTTGTGGTCATATCTTGTTTCCATTTGGAAGCACCGTGGCTTTCCAATAAATAACTCACCACCATGGCACATTTTTTATGTTATGTATTTAACTTATCTCATCTGATCCTAATTTATCTTGTCTTTCTAGGGAGGCCATTCACTCATCTTAGATACATACCATTTACTTTCTTAATAAGTAGTGTTTCCTCATATTTTAACTTTTCATCCCATCTTCTAAAGCATGATGCTAATAGCTCAATTTTATCTAAACATCACTACTCTTGAAAGGAGCCAACATGGAAAGTTTGACCCTAACTAGATCGGGCCATATGGTAAACGAGAATGGAGCCGCTAACACATTACACTTGTGACCATTATATTGTTTAAACATGTACCGATGTACCCTTATTCATGTCTCTAGATCATTCCTCCATCTTGGTCTCCTCCATATCTGATCGTGATGATTTGGAACTATGTGGTCTTATGTCACTTCCTAGATGTGACCTTAAATATGGGAACCACAACTCTACACATAGAATTTTCCCTATGGATAGATTATCCCCTTTGGTAAGAAATCTGAAATAATCACATCCATCTCCTTCTTATTCACCTATTGGAACCATGCAAAGGGTCCAGGGGTGTTTCTTGTACACTCTTTATCCCCTCCTAAGTGGTCTTATTAGCTAGTCCCAGATCTTCCCCATGCAAAATCAAAAATCATGGATGTTCAAATAAAAATCAAAGTTATAAATAAAGACTAATCCCTCAAAGGAAAGTTGTTCATGAAAATAATAATAATAATAAAGAAAAGAAGAAATCAAAATTGAATAAATAGTCCAATCCCTCGAAGGAAAACTATAATTTATTCTTTCCATCTATATATTGTAAAGTATACCATAACCTTGAAGAATGGATACTCCTTATGGATTTTGAAGGCTTTTCGCATTGATCAACCTTATATTTTAAAAGCATCCTAAGAAAGCTTCCCACATTGATCATATTTCTCTTTCTCCTTCCCAAAGCTAGGGCATAGTTTAGGGAATGCCACTCTTGGATAACCCTTTTCCCTTTGTACAAATTTCATCTCAAACCCATTTTATCATGTCAACATTAGGTTTATGATATCATCTCATTCATTACTTCCTTATGATCTATGAAATGACTAACTATTGTTGGTTATTTTCTAACATCTTATTTGGTCACATGTGCCTTGCGTTACCTAGACCCCTTTTTGTTTACCTCTAATGTAGTTGGAGGCATATTTTCTTTGTACATTCCTCACTATAATGTAGTGTTTTTGTTCCTATAGGTCACCACCATTGTGAGGCATATTTTTCCTAAATCCTATCACATCTATCTTTCAACACATCTTTCTTCATCTTAATCACCTATATGCTATCTATCTTACAAAAAATCCATCATTCATCACATTCATTCTTGATTTGTTTTCATCACATCTTACCCATATACATTTTAATCATCATGATCAAATTTAAATACAAAAACATATTCCTAATCATCACATCACACATCTATATCATCATCTATACACATACCAATTTAAGATAAAAATATGATCATACATTTGTTTTACCATCATCACCAAATATAAAACAAACATATAATCTAAAATCACCATCACATATAATCCAAAATCCATCATCATGACATATAATACAAAATCATCACCACATCAAAATTAAAATCCATTACATCACATAATGAACACGTGATAATCCATGACAAAATCATATATCATATATAAAAATGAGTATCAATACATCATGGCCCTATAAGGGGATATTTTAGAGCTAAAATACTATAAAAATATGTAAAATGAATATTTGAGGATCTCAAGTCCCCATCTCCTAGGGCAGGCATAACACTTGACCCCTGCACATCTCCACCATCCTCGTGGCCTCCAACTACTTGTTATGGTTGTGCCACACTAGATGTACTCCTTGAGGGCCCAATTCCACATTCCACATGCCTTTGGAGATGTTCCCAGTATCTCAGTTTCTAAGGTAGCTTACGAATCACAATATTCTCATAATATTGGCCTCGAAAACCAACGCTAGAAACCTATCCATACCAATCATGCCAGGGGGTGCCATCTATCCTAATCCCTATGGAACTTCTTGAATATTGCTGGACAACTTGTTCAATACAATGGTAGCCAAATCTCTGAAATAGGCCCTATAGGCCTCCCTCTACCTACGATAGTAGTCTCTCTCCTAAGCAACTTGTTCTCTCTCCTACATGACCAAATCCCACTATTGTAGAGTTGTGTCTCACTCTACACATGTCTAATCTCTCTCGACCCTCATCTGATCAAGCTCATCATGCAAGCATTCCACCTTAGTGGAGTCTTCTACTCCATTATCTTTTTCACCTCTAGGAGCCACCTCAACATCTACCTCCATCTCCTCAATCTCCTCCTCTCCTCCCTCCTCGGTCACCCGAGATGCCCATGTTGTCACATGCCAATCACGATTACCCTGCTCATGTTCCCACATTGTCATTATCATCTCACGGCATAGCCTCCTCCTCTAGTGGGTATGCCATAGTAGGACTCGAGAATATCTCTATCCATCTCCTTCCTCTTGTACAAAACCGGATGATGGGCCACTAAGCTGAATTACTCCAAACTATCATTGTACCATGTGGCCCAATGAATTTGATCATCTTCACTCATCTCCCTGAATCAACCTCATCTTCCTCATCCCTACCAAATCCATATTTTCCCTTGGCCATGCCAAAAATCCTTGATACTGAGTCTCAAGTGATCGATCAACATCCAACTTCTACCAATCTATCAACATACCAATCTACCCCTCTCTCCCTTGTCTCTAAAGGCCTAATCAACTCTCCATCTTAGAAATCCAACCTCTAACTGAATATGGTCTCTTGTGACCCATGGAATCCTTGGTGACATAATCACTCATATGCGCTTATAAGCCCAATATTGTAGCAAAAATCTAACGTCCAATCTGGATCTCTTACTAGCATTATATCCAGATAGCTCATGATAAACCTAAGATAATAAGGTAGTCTAAAATGAAAATATTGTCTAGGTGGTCCATGATATCGGCCATAACCCATGCTAGAACCAATGGAAACTGAGCTCCTCCTGACTCCAGAAAATCATAGCAGGACATTGCCACTATCACCATGCAAATCAATCAACTGTATAACCCCACCCCATACATATGTTCATATAGAAAATCCCGAAAGATAATTTGATACGGTGTGCATTGGCTCTAAATAACCACCTCAAAACTTTCAATTGGTAAACACTAGTGATGGGGACTATCTTCTCCCCTTGTATCAGCGATCGAGGATCCGATATACATCCTCCATGGTGATAGTCATTTCTCATGTCCTAAACTAGAATGTGCATGTCTCAATCAATACCATCTCTCTATTAGGGTAATCATAATCCCCACATCTCGTGGGATCCTCTAATAGTGTCTAAATCCCCCTAATCCAAATATCGACAAGTGATCCCACTCAACATCTGTGACATCCCCGTTATCTCGCTCTACGAGAGATGGAACCTATATCTCAAACACAAGGTCTCTCGCAAACAATCACAAACAAAAGATGCACACATCAAATCCATAATCCAAAAAAATTAAAATGCACCAATTTTCATCCAAAATCAAATCAAACCCTAATTTATCTAATCATACCATGGTTGACGCCGACCTAGGTTAGGTAGATGCATTTCTAGTCAAATCGATGAGCCCTAGGGCCCAATTGGTGTCGACCCACCCAGTCTCCGCCAACCGCCTGGTGTCATCAATTTTTGTAAAAAAATGTAAAAAAATAAAATAAAACATGAAATTAAATTAAAAACTAGTGTGGGTTTTGTTACTCACCATCATCCACACCATTTAACGTTTCCTCACAAAACTTCGATGGCCTCCATTTCATCAATCTCTCTTTTCTCACCCTATTCTTTCTTGTCAACTTTGTGTGTGAAAATGAGCTTTTTTAGCCAACCATTGGGATTATATAGCCCATTGACAGCTGGTTTTTGTCAACCCCTTTGGCTCACTATCAATTTTCCTTAGTCACCATCAACGGCATTAGTATCAACCATTTTGGGCTTTTCCCTTCTTCTTTTCTTGCATCTGATTCTATGGAATCATCTCTTGTTGACCTTTAAATCCATATTTATGGTCATCTCTATTTTTCCCTTTGGGCATTTTCATACAAAATTTTCAACTATTTCTTCCTCTGGGCATACATACTCTTTAAGTCCACACCCGTGGCCATAATCAATCTTACTTCGGGCATACATACTCTCCAAGCCCACATTCATGGACATCTCTTTTCCTTCGGGCATGTTAATCATATTTATTCCATAAGTCCACCTTTCATGGCTATAATCACTCCTCTTTTGGGCATTTTATTTTATAATCCTATCTAATATGCACACGAAGTCCTCTTTTGAGGCCATACTCATCTTCCCATTTGAACATTACATTTTTATATCAAGTCCACTTTTTTGGCCATATTTGTTTCTATCATTAGGGTGCCATTATCTTTCATCAAAGTCCACCTTTGTGGCCATGCTTATCCCATCCTTGGGCATGCCTTTTCTTATTGCCTTTGTGGCCATACTCTTTTCTCCACTTGGGGCATATTTTTCTTTTTCCTTTTTTTCCTTCACGGTCATGTTTTTCCCCTTTGGGGCATATTATTTCATCATTAAATTTTTTTCCTTGCCTTATCGGTCATTTTTCATTTCCCGTTGGGCACTATATCATCATCCTCGTCCCTTGTGGATGCATACCTATTTTCCCAATTCCTCGTGAACAAAATATTTCATATACTTTTCACATATAGTTGCACATAGTTTGATGAATTTCCCATGACCCATTGGTCATCCCAACATGCATCCATACTACACGGTGATATTCAACCACTCACCGTCCGTAGAACATTATTATGCATCTCCGTTGAGACCAAAATTTTCCCCTACTAATGTGATATTTGAGTCACCGCCATAGTTTTCATCCTTATTTCGAATCCTTTTTTCTGGGCATCTTGAATTGGTAATAATTTTACACATCCTTTTTCACCCACTAGCTCTTTTTCATCTACCTTTTTCAAACACATCATCGATCCCCCTTTTGAGGGGAGCTTATAATCAATCATTTATCCTCATCCAAACCTTTTTTTAAGTCATGGCTTGTCATCTCAATTCACTCAATAAAAGGGGCAAAATGTAGACACCTAAAATTGGTATCTATGCCTCATTCACCCGCGTACACATATTTTAATTTAATCATTCTCCTCATTCAATTAAATGTCCATCCGATCATTATTAATTAATCATTTAAATATCTAACATGCCCAACTATCCCATCCACATTTTTCCTATAAAAAATTAATTCATATTAATTAATTAACTCTCATTATTTCCCTAACCAACTTTCTATTTAGGATGCTTTTATCCTACATATAAATCACCATGATTTTCTAGTTTTTATCCCTTCTATTTGTATTCCCTAACCACCTTAGATTAATCCCCAAGTTATCTAATCCCACAAATATGCTTTAAAGCATTCAACCAATTCTTTAAAATCATAAAACCCCATCTTAAATAAAAAATCAAGCCTGAAAGGGAAACTTTCCCCATGATTGGTGGTGACCACGACCTATTCAAGTACCGACCCTTTAAGTATGTTTGATTTCTTTCCATTCCACATTTAATCACTTGATAATCAAGCAACCAAAGAACAATCGAGAGATTCTTGGTGACTTCCAGAGTTCCTTAGCTTCCAAATCACACTCAAACCTTGCGGGTCTATATATTTCATCTATAGCTCCATATCCATCTTCCCGAGTCACCATCTACCTTTATGTGGACGATCTAGGTCATCATCGAACCAGACTAGATAACCTTTATTTTGTATTTATTATCATCTAAATAGCTTTAGATCAATTTCTGTCATTTTCCAGATTCAGTACTACTTCTATTTCTACATGTACTTGCTTTATTTCATCCTTATCTAAACAAATGGGGGTTGACATCCTCCAAGGAAGCTAACTACTTCTTGGAACTAACATTGTTTGAGAAACTCCCACATACATCTATCTAAAACAAAGTTGTTTTCAATCCATCTTATTTTCAAGTTTTCCAACAACAACAATCCATCATTCAATGCCCATATCCGGCATCATGCATCCGAGATAACCTAAACCCTCTATCTTTTTGAGTTTCTAGTTTCTTTAGTAGCTAGTACATTGATTTTATTAATGAACGAGAAATTTGGACAATAATTTCAAAGGACCTGGGATTAGATTCCTTAAGTGGTAAGACCTACACCTCAACATGTTTTTCTTTATTATCTAAAGGCTTTGAATAGTGATATTTTAGTCATGATTCAATCCATGGGGGTAGGACATTACCAACTACATATAATATTTCCATTAGAGCTAAGAATAGTCTAATCTAGAATGGGAAACTGGCTCCTAGGCATCCAATTCCTTTACACCCCGAAGTTGATAATCCTAACTCCAATAAGACACTGAGTTAGCACTTATCCCAACCCCATGAAATCACAGCTCTAATGAAGCCTCCACTTCTTCTAAAACCTCAACTGAACTACAAGAGGTAATGAAACAACTACAAAGTTTTGGGAACAAGTTGGTATCACTTAAGAGGAAACAAGCCCAAAATTATAGACCTTACTAACCTCCATACCAACCAAACAAGCCTCCATATCAACCAAATAGACCTCCTTCCCAAGCTACAAATAAGAATCAAATCCAAATCCTTCTGCAGCTAGGTCTTTTCAACCATATAATTCAAATGCAGCCTCTTCATCTCAAGCTTTGGTTCCTGTCCAAAACAATCTTGCACAATATTATGAGTGGTGTTTCCCTTGTAATCATCCTTATAACCAAACAACATGCCCAAATGGCATCCTAAACCAAGCTTTGATGGTGCAAAGTGCATTTTACTCTCAAGAAACACCTGTAAAAGAAATTAACAACAAATTTTCAGTCAAGAAACACCTCAAAATGAAACTTCACTTGTGAATTGGAAAGTGGAAGAATTATGTGGAATGAATCAGACCCTCCCAAAATGTATGGTAGAAAACACTAGGTCTAAGAAGAGAGCTATTGAGGAAAAAAAATCTGTAAATGTAAGCTCTCCTCAACCTTCCTTAACACTTCAAGAGGGTGGTAGTTCAAAAATAGCTCCAAATGGACAAGATCAACCTAGAAGGCCTTTCATTCCAACTCAAGTGCAAGAGAAAATTGTTGTGAGTAAAGTGCAACAAAAATATCCTTCAACTCCTTTCAATATACTCGAGAAAATGAATAAAACCAATGTGAATATATCTATGTGGGAATCATTGGAAATTCCAAGCCAGAGGGATCTCTTGCAAGCAACTATGGCTAAGTTTTCTAATCCAAATGAGTTATCTAAAGAGAAAGATAAAGTTCTTACCAATACAGTACAACAAGGGGAGGTCCAACCAAGAAAAAAAAATAAACGTCCACCCTTCTATGTGTATTTGATCATAGGTAATAACTTGGTACACAATTGTATGATTGACTCTGGAGCAAGCAACTCGATGATGCTAAAATAGATTACAAAGCGGATAGGACTTAAGTATTATCCCTCTCTCAAAAGGTGTAGTACAATTAGATGGGAAAGCATTGGGTATTTTTGGAGCTATAGGAGTCTTAAGCCTCACATTTCATGAATGTCCTATTGTTTCAGTTCCTTAAGATATATCCATAATCAATCTACCTCCACTTTTTCTCTATGTTTGTCTAGGGATTTCACCACTAAAATTGGAGGATACTTGTTAGTAGACTGGTCTCATATGCTCTTTAGGAAAAGGTATGGTGCTAAAGCTACTATAAAATCTCAACCAATTTCTACTTACCACATAGAGCCTTATGTGCCTAGTCCTATCAATGCCAACTGCATAATCTTAGATCAAGAAGATTGTCCAAGTACCAAAGAAGCAGACACTTAGATTGGGGGAATTCTTGATCTTCTACTTGATGAATGGACACATAGGCATTATAAATTTGATCCATATAGAGAAATGGAAGAGATTGAAGAAGTTGGTCTTGGTGTTTATTTCCTACATGAAGAAAATCCACCCCTACCTAATGTTACCAAACCAGTTAATGAAGATGATGATGGAATTTGGTAGATGTTTTTTGATGGATCAAGATGTAAAAAAGGTGCAGGAGGAGGTGTAGTACTTATATCTCCCAAAGGTATCAAGTATTACTCATCTTTCAGGTTCCAATTTAGTTTCTCCAATAACACAGTAGAGTATGAATCTCTTGTTCATGGCTTGCAATGGGAAAGGAAGAAGAATATCAAGGAATTGCAGACCTTTGGAGATAGTGAACTAGATCAGAGGAGTAAATGTGGCCAAAAATGATCTACTCAAATCCTACAAGCATAGAGTGTGGGATTTATTGGAGGATTTTAGAGATTTTAATATTCAGGCCATCCCAAGGAAAGAGAACGAAGTCACTGATAGAATTATTGCCATTGGAGCAAGGTTTGATGTTGTTGAAAATATCAAAAGAGACAAGGTACAACCACATATCAAGGTGGTAGTAAGGCCTTCCATACTAGAAAATGTCACAAGTTGGAAGGTATTTGAGAATGATCAACAAATTGTAAATTTCCTTCAAGAAGAAGTTGAATTCTCTTCAAAAAATGATAAGTTGGAAAGATAGTATGGTGATCAGATTATCCAACTCAGATCAAACAAGATTCCCAAGGGTTTAGTAACTTTGGAATCCATATTCAACCCAAATGACTAGTTTAGAAAGGAGAAATAAAATATAACGGTCAAAGGTGAAGACTCAGAGCCTATTACAGTTGGTGGAGACAAGTTCCTTCAAATTGGAAAAGTAAGTACTTCACAAGAAAAACATGATTTTGTAGAACTTTGTCAAGAGTTTGTTGATATATTTGCATGGAGCTATGAAGATCTTAGAGGATTTAACCCTAGTTTAGCTCAACATACCATAAAATTGGATCAAAATGCCAAGCCTATTAGGAATAAACATAGGCCTTTCAATCCACGTATTGAACCTATGATGAAGAATGAGCTTAACAAATTGATAGAAGCAAGCATAATTTTTCTAATCAAGAACTCATCATGGGTCACCTACCTAGTTTTGGTGTAAAATAATAATGGAGGTATTAGGTTACATGTTGATTTTAGAGATTTGAACAATGCTTCTTTAAGAGACCATTATCCACTTCCCTCTATGGAAAAAATATTACAAATGGTGGCAGGTTATGAGAGGTTTTCCCTGTTGGATGGATACTTAGATACAACCAAATCATGGTAAAGGAAGAAGATCAATTTAAAACAACCTTTACCACAAAATGGGGAACTTTTTCTTATAGAAAAATGTCATTTGTCCTGTCAAATGTTGGAGAAACGTTCCAAAGAGACATGGATATGGCATTCATAGGGCTGATCAATAGGATGGTTCTTATCTACCTTGATGACATAATAGTGTTATCTAAAAATGCAGTTGAACATATTTTTCATCTTAGGTAAATATTTGAGAGATGTCAAGAGTTTGGAGTCTCCCTTAACCTAAAAAAGAATTTTATTGTCCCATGAAGGTAAACTCCTTGGCCATATTGTCTCTAATAAAGGATTGACTATTGATCCTAGAAAGAATTGAGGCCATTCTTTCTTTTTCATTTCCTAGCCATAAAAAATCTCTTCAAAGTTTCTTGGGAAGAATTAACTTTGTTAGAAGATTTGTCCCTAATTTTGCTAATCTTGTCAAGCCACTAACATTGATGTTAAAGAAAAACATGGATTTCAAGTGGAATATTGAAGGAAGATAAATTTTTAAAGCTATAAAGTAGGCCATTGCACAAGCACCGACCCTCATAAATCTATATTTCTCTAAGGATTTCATCTTATATGCTTTTGGAGGTGCTGAAACCATATCTTCCATATTGATGCAGCTGAACAAAGATGATTTAGAACAACCTATTTCCTTCTTCAAAATAATCTTGAAGATTATGAGGTAAAGTACTCATTCATTGAAAATCATGTCTAGCTATTATAAGAAGTTTGAATAAGTTTAGGCATCTAGTGTCAAATAACAAGATTCATTTGTTAGTTTCACATGTTGGTATAAAAGACTTCTATTAGACAAGAGACATGAATGAGAAGAGCGCTGGTTGGATAACAAAAGTAATGGAGTATGAAATTGATATTAAAGTAACCAATCTGGTTAGGGGCAAAGGGTTATGTGAGCAACTTGTTTCAAGTCAGAAAACTGATGAAGAATCCATTTTAGTGCTTCAAAATGATCTAGAAAAACCAACTGATGCTTTACCTATTTTTTTCTAGACTCAAGATATGGTGCACTTCCTCCAAACAAGTCAGTTCCCTACAAGATTAAGTAAAGCTAAGAGAAGATATTTTAGACTTCAAGTTATTCCATATGTTCTTATTGATGGAATTTTATTCAAAAGAGATGTGAATGGTGTTCTCTTAAGGTGCATCAAGATAGATTAGATTGAGAGGATAATGCATGAATTCCATGATGGAGAAGTAGGAGGTCACTTTTCTCCAAGGGTAATAACTCTCAAGATCATGAAGGCTAGGTATTATTGGCCTAATATTTTCAATGACTACTTTTCATGGGTTAAAAATGCAAGAAGTGTGCCTTCTTTTCAGGAAAGGAAAGGCTAACAACCCTTCCACTCCACCCCATCTCTATTAATGAACCATTCATGTAATGGGGTTGGACTTCATTGGAGTAATCAATCCACATTCAAGTTTGGGCCACAAGTGGATCCTAACAGCCACAAATTACTTCACCAAGTGGACAAAGGTAGTTGCACTTAAGGAAGCAAATGAAACCAACATTCTATATTTTTATGAAGGTATTGTGGAAAGATTTGGTGTTCCTTCCACTATTATCTCTGATAATGCATTGGCATTTCTTGGCACCAAGATATCTGATTGGGCTATTAAGAGTGGGATATATTTAAGCACATCTTCAAACTATTACCCCCGGGAAATGGGAAAGTTGAGTCCACAAACAAAAACTTGTTAAGGATCATCAGGAAAATTTGGATGAAAATCAAAGGACTTGGCATATAAGATTGAAATCAACCTTGTGGGTAGATAGAATTACTCCCAAAATATCAATTGGTCACTCTCCTTACAAGTTAGTCTACGAAATAGAAGAAAAATTACCTATATCCCTTGAAATGTCAACATTGAAGCTCATCAAGCAACTGGAATTGTTTAAATTTGAAGCCATGGAGGTGAGATATGTAGATCTCAAGGAGATAGAGAAAATAAGGACCCAAGAAATGTAAGCAATGGAGAAAGATCAAGCTCGATTAAAAACACATTTGATAAAAAGGTCAAGGCTAGAAACTTCCAAGAAGGAGACTTAGTCTTAAAATGGGATGCAAAAAGAGCCAAACCAGTAAAAACTCAAAGTTTGATGTAATATGGAGTGGTCCTTACATCATTTTAGGCTACAAGTTAAGTAATGCTTTCCAGTTGTCAAGATTGGATGGAGAAGAGTTGCATATTCCAGTTAATGGGATCTATTTAAAGCATTTCTACTAAAGTAAAGTTTCCTCCTTGTACATATTAGAATAGTTTTCATTCCTCCAAGTGCTTGTTAGCACATTGTCTTGTTGGTAGGGTAGTTTCTATTCTCCTAAGTGCTTGTGCACACTCTACATGTTCCACTTGGAACATGTATGATCTTCCCTTACGTACATAGTTTTACAGCTTTTATTGTTGTGCATACTTCCTATAATGTCCAATCGGATAAGTTGGGAAACTTTCAAGATACATTCATAGCCCATGAGACCATCTCGGTCCATTAGGGAGGTAGAGATGCATTCATGTTGAAATCGGATAGTTGGAGTAGTTATATAGATATTTCAAAGCTCCACATATTAGCTAAGTTCATTTCGTGCTTCAGAACGACTCAGGAGTAAGGAAAATATTCAAATTCGGATCAGTTTTTAAAAAATTTCAGGCTTGAATCCATGGCCAATGGATTGCAAAAATGCTATTGATATAATCTACCAAGAATATTTACCCAAGAGGTCACTAAATTTTTATCCAAAAATTCCCCCATGTTATTTTTGGCTTTAAAAAATTTAAAAATAGACTTAGTCATTTTTGTACAAGTTTAGAACAATCATACGGTCATCAAATTGCACTTCCAAAAGCATAGGCCATTGGCTTTTAAAAACCCAAGGGATACTAATTCTTAGGGAATTGGTGGATTCTTATTAAAATATGAAGTATAAAGGATAAAGGGGTTAGTGTTGTGCAGAAATATTGAAGTCGAGGTACAAAATAAAACAACAGAACACGTGGCACATAACAAATCCATAAAAAAGACCATGTGGTGGAATTATAGAAGTCACCAAGGCAGAGCCATTCCGCGGACCTCCATTCCACGGATAAGCCACAGTTAATATTTCATCGGGTATGAAAAGTCGATGATGTCAAAGGGGATAGGTGGAAACATTGTTTTAAGCTAAAAAGTTTCCAAGTCCCTCAAGGTAGCAAGTTGTGATGTGAAGATCTACGTGGAGCTATTTCGCTAGCTCGCATTTTGCATTATGACAAGTCTGACAATAGAGTCACATGGAGCCATTTCATTGGCTCACATTTTACAGTTGTAAATTAAGAGCTAAAGAGTTATGAGATCCCAAAGGCATGGAGCTTCCTCATTGGTTAATATTTCACAGATGTTAGAAGAGCTAGAGAAAATACTGACAAATGTGAGGGGTGTGGAATGATCCTATTGGTCATGGCTTCTCAAGTGTCAAAAAGGCAAATCAAAAGGACTAACATGTGAAGTTCTTATAGCCTTCTCATTGGCTTGAACTCCAAAATGGTCAATAAAGGGGTGAATTGTGAAGGAAGCGTGGATGTTTCTTATTATCTTGTAATTCCAAGAGCTTTGACAAGGTTCTAAAATGTGAAGAAGTGTGGAGCCCTCTCATTAGTCCACATTTTACAATTGACTCAAAAAAGAGTAGGTACAATATGACTCCCCAAAGGAATGTGGAAAGATCTCATTGGTTCACATTTCAAAAGAGTAGGAAGGGAGTAAAGGACAACCTTGTCGGTGCAAGGAGGCATGACAACTTTTTATTGGTCCTTTTTTTTTAATACGATGGATATTTTTAAATCTAAGGAAAAACAAATGAGGATAGATGACAAGTTAGGAAAGCAAAGGGATCGATCCCAAGCCAATAAAATAATGACACATGACGACATGAAAGTAATGCATGCGTGAGCAAAGGAAATCCCAAGAAAACCAAATATTACCACTTATCACATTCCTATGTATCTTGGTGTGCAAAATATTTGAATGATGATATCTTTTGATCCACTACTCCAAATTTCATAAAATTGGTATCGTTCAAAAGCTTTCCTCAAGAAATTTGATTTGGTATCATGAGAATAATATTTTGGTGGGTCTAAATGATTGAAAAAGGAGGGAATATTTTAGGCTATGTATAATTAGCGGGAAGGGTCATTTAATCATATAAGCAAGATAAAATGACCCTTGGAAGCTTAGGATAGAAGTAGATAGCAAATTTTCCCTTCTAGGAGTAGTTTAGTAGTAAGATAAGGTAGAGGAATTCGGCCTTCTCTCGGAGGTTTGTCTCAATTAGTAGTCCCACAACTGAGAGACAATCCCATGTTACCCAAAAACATTGGTTTCTCATTCATAGATTCATGATCAAAACTAGAGGGTGTTGTTTTTGGTGATAACAGTTCACTTAAAAACATCATAACACAAGGGTCTTAGGAGGGTGAACAATATAAATTCATTTTAATACTATTTTTTCCAAGTTACATCTCTTCCATAATTGAAAAATACAATGATAATTATGGTTATAATATCACTTATTCAACATAATAAACACATTTATACAAGTATTTGATATTTAAAACACATTCTCTTTTCAAATGGAAATAAAGTATGACTACATAATTACATTATAACAACAATTCAATACATATTTCATATTAAAAATACAAGATAGAATTATAAATTGAATATAAATATTTGAGTAATCCAATTTATTTTATTTTTGATGCAATACCTAAAAACGTATAACATCATGAGTAATTTTAAGGCTGACATTAATTTCACTCTTCTAAACTAGACATGATATCGTAGATTGAACTTTCTAGAGAGGAGAGAGAAAAGGTACTAAAATCACTCATTAGGATTTTTAAAAAATGCAACGTATTTAGATTTTAGAGAGAGATAAATTGACATATTCACATAATTTCATTTTTTTGACATTTTCAAGTTTTAGAGAAAGAATTTATTTCTTCACATAAATTTTAATTCCATTTATAAGTTAGAGTTTAGAGAGAAAAGCATCATTTTTCATACAATCAAAATTTTAGGTTATCATTTCAAGAGAATACTTGAAAGAGGTTAGTTAGTACTAAGAAACACTTTCTAAAAATAGGCTATCAAACTCGAAAAGGTTACTCTCATGGGGTCAAAAATAGGTCAAAATAACTTAGAAATGGTGTAGTGAAAATTACTAGGGAATGGTATACAACAAATTCTCTAAGTGGATTATCATGAAAATAATCACTTATAACCTCATCTACTATATGATGACAACATTAAAGAGATGAAAAAATAAAAAAGCATGAAGGGACACTTATTTTAGGAGTATTGGTCTAGAGGAGTTATTTAAAATTAGATATTTGGACTTGAACATGATAAGTGGAAGTGGATCTAAAACTGGGATGGAAAAATTTCTTCCTAATTAGGTATAGTGAAAATAATAATGGGTTCATAACCTCAATGTAGAAAAAGAAAATGTTAGAGTTGATAGGATGTGATTTCTTGGTTGCCAATAATTTAATCTAGGTTGATTCCAAATCAGTTATATAAATTTGAATGATCACCTATCACAAATAACTCATCAAAGTGTCTTGTAAACCGGATTCATTTAAGCATTAGACAAAAATTCATGTGAAATTTCATGGGTTTTTAATATATCATAATACCAAGGAATGTGTTCAAGTCATAAAACTATACAAGGAGGTTATAGATGCTTACCATGTGATGATTTTAGAACAAATTTATAACTATAAGAGGTTTATTAAGGTAGAAAATTTCTACTTTTGTTCACACGGATGTGAGGTCGAATCAATGTCATGCATTTAAGTTTCATTTCACTTTATATTTTTACAATACATGTTTTTTGGATGAAAATTGACAACGAGGAGATTATTAAATGTTTAATTTTCACAAGAAAAGGAAGAATTTATCATCACTTACTGATCATAGAAAAGTAAGTGTTCAATCATTTTACACATACATTCCACTAATTGTATAACCTTTTAATTTTTAATTTAAAACATAAAATTCAACATATAACACAATCTACCAAGAGAGGGAGAAACCCACATAAGGCACATGAAATCTATTCATCGGGAAGAAATTTCATAAGATCCATCCAAGACTTTATTTTTACTTTGTTAGAGTAGGTATTTACCTTAGCTCATGTTCACCTAGGTACATTATTTACCTTTATTGTATTTATCCTCACCCACTTATGTGTGTGGATATTTCTTTTTATTTATTTAGATATTAGGAGATATTATCTAGTTGTTAGGTATAGTTCTTTCCTTGATCTATGGTATTGACTAGTTCTTTCCTAGATCTATGGTATTGACTAGATCCTTGATGTCTAGTTCTCTCATAAATCTATGGACTTGACTAGTTCTTTGATGACTAGTTATTTCCATGATTTATGGCTTGATCTATGACCTTGACTGGTTCTTAGATTGTTATTCCTTTCCTATATAAGCAAGGCCCATTCTCATTGTATTTCATTGAGTTCCATAATAATATATGATATTTCGCTCATTTGTTTGCAAAGGTTTATGTAAAGTTATTCTGGTGAATTAATTTCATTTTATTGATCGTGGTGTTTGATTAGCATCCGTGTTCTTGGTTTGGTACGATCTAGTTATTGTTCCTTTTATTTACACATCTCATGAGCACACATACCCACAAAACTATTGTAGGTTTAATCAACATTTGATGAGAATGTTTAGAGCTTCTTAAACATAGATAACTTGTCCTTGAATGAAACCTAGGATACTCAAATATTAAATAAATGAATAATACTATATGAGGCACGCATGACATTAAACTATTAACCTCATACATCTAGTTAAACCTTTATCACAACATACTAATAAAATAATCAAAATCTTACATGATACAAATATGTTCAAGAGTGATTCATTTCATAAAAACATTCATCGAATTTTTTCATACCCTATTTATAAAATCCTACAATCATGGAATTTCATGGGACCACATATCATAAGGCATATTTTTAAACATATCACATGCCTTACATATGCTTCTGCATTTTATTCTCATATCTACTATATTTCATTTAACCATATCTACAAAATTCTCTTTTCTTTTATGTTGTACTAATTTACCCTAATCCCAAATATTAATGTTGTGTGCATAAGATTAATATACCAAACATCCAACCTCTATAATAAATTCCCTCGGTATATCATACAATCTAACCTTATTTTCTCACTTTGTTATCCATTTTTTGCACCCCTACAAAATGGACAACTTAAATGGTTTGGGAGTTGACAATTTATGGGTGCAATGCTTTACAATTTATAGGGCAGCTCGTGGGTTGGCTCACCAATTTGGTCTTAATACACGTGAGATGACAAGCCACCGTAAAGGGCTGATTTATTTTTAATGAGAGAGTTGTTTTAGGCGAGCTTGACGAATTGTGAACTTTGTGGGTTTTTCCCATCGGTAGAATTTTTTTATGCTACCGTCGGTAGCAGGATCGAAACAAGTTACGAGAAAAAAATGGAGTAGAGGCATTGGTAGCATCCTTAGAGGCTACTGGTTGGTAGCACTCAAAATTCTACTAGTTGGTGGCATGTACGGATGTTTCCGAGTGGTAGCATGTGTTGACGAGGTGAAATCCAGATAGTGTGGAAAAAGTGCTACCACCCAGGTAGTATTTTTGGTTCTACCATCAAGTTGCATAAAGGAAATAATGGAAAAGCATTTGGGTGATAGCGGGGTGTTAGTAGAATTTGTATATATATGCTACCAATCGACAACAAATTTTGCGCTACCGGAAAGTAGCGAGAAAAGAAAGCATTTGCGCTTATGATGAAGCGAGTGTCGAGTAAGGGAAACATATTATTGGTTGGTTTCATTTATACAACCGGTTGACAATAGGAGAACAAGATGATAAATATGACAGATCAAATGGAGAAAACTTACTCCCATCCGAAAATAAGAATAATTATGCAACCTCTCATGAGGGAAGGAAAATACTATCTGTTGGTACCCAAACTTAATCTCCTTCACAACTCAAGCAACATCATGGATCTCACAAGACACTCAAGGGTAGATAGATGATTTGTGTGTTGTTTGTAGCCGGGGAAGCACATCTATCTGACTTGTTAGCACTCAAGATTTGAAGGAGTGGGTAGCACCTCAAAAGGATTTTGATCTAATCCTCACTATTCTAGGTTGTGCCTTTCAACCAAGGTAAGAGAACCTATATTGCAGCCTTTGTTTGATGAAGGAGGTGGAGATATCCTTATGCTTTGCACATTGTATGGAGATAGCCTTGGGAAAGCATGATCAATTATCCATTATTCAAAATCAAAAGATTTTTCACTACTAAATGATGGAAATGCTTTTAAGACAAGGCTAAGGTTGCTAGAGACATGATAAAATCCTGATATACTTTGTGCATTTTTGTGAATGGATTGTATTCTTTTGTTGACACACAATGCAATGTAGGGGTAGTATGGGTTAGTTTGAATGAAATTTTTTTGGGAGATGTTTAGACAAGATTAGCTAGGAATTACCAACTTCTTTGAGAACCTTTGCAAGAGATTTGCAACACCTAAACAACAAAGATGTTTCAATGGGTTTAAGATACTCCTTCAACCAGGATATGTGCACCAAATGGAGGCCTAGATCTGCACTCTTCCACACAACCTTTGATAACCTGCCACAAAAGCTTGAAGCAAAATACCAACAAAGTATCTAGGAATCCCTATTTGATCATGACCTAAGGTGCACCCAAAGGTTTACAAATAATCTCAATATTCAAGGACAGTAAAATGATTTTAAATCTGTTTATCTTCTATCAAATGAATGCTCTTCTGAATGAAAGATTACAGATGCCATTAAACCCTCAACAATAAATGAGACCATGTATGATCAAGGAAGCAATAAGCACAAATTGAAATCATTCTAAAAACATAAGCATATACAAATTTTGCCAAGAGATAACACCAAATAATCCAAAAATTGATCAAATACATCAACAAGGGAATGTTATTGGAACAATCTTAGAGCTTGTTGATGGCTTTACAACTGAAACCAATTCAACGTGATAAAATCTGATGTAATATGGAATTGAAAATGGCTCTCAGGTGGTTTTCTCCAGAGAAATGGATTTCTTCCAGTTTTTTGCTTGAAAATTCTACGTTTTTTCTCTCTCCTCCAAAAAAATTCTCCCAAAATGCATGATATATCTCATGCCATCATGGAGTCTTCCTTCCCAAGAAAATAATATGCTTAAGGGATCAAATTTTTACAACTCTTCATGATTCCATGAAAATGACATCAAACTAGAAAATCAAGTTCACAGGTTGCCAAGGATGCATAAATTTTTAAAATATTACACAAATTCAGATCCTTATCCATCCTAGGGTCATGTTTTTTGTCATTCAGGCATGCCAACATGCTTTATCAATCATTTTTCACCTTTTACCTTTTCAATTTTTACCTCTACAACTTTTAATTTTGACTTTCACGTTCTTTCACGGGCTAGGGAAAAAATTTCATCAAAAACATCATAGATCATCAAATTAGCTCATGAAAATGGTGCCATTACACTCAGAAGGCCAAGAGGATGCAAAATCATATAAAATTTGATGTGATTTGGTGAAGAAACGACAAATTTGAGCTTCCTGGAGCTCCCATGGCGACAAATGGGTGAATGCACAATTGTCGTTGATTTCGGATCAACTTTAAATGCTAGCCCTCCACGTGGAGGATGAGATTCTTGAATATTCCCTTTTTCCCTTTGGACAAGGTGGGACACGTGTCCAAAAACCATTGGATCGGGCCCTACCCTTTAAAATTTGCATTTGCGACCTTTTCAAAAAATGGAAGACTTTGCAAAATTCCTCCACCTCCTCCTGGGCTCATCACGTGTCCATATGTGGGCCCCCTTTGAAAATGTAGGCCAATTTTATCAATTTTGACACTTTTTTGAAAAAAGGAAATTTTTCTCAAAATTCTCCGCGGGCCCGAACACCCGCTTTCTTCCTCGCCACGTGGCGCTCTCCAATTTGTTGCGGGTCCAAGCTTCCAATTATGCCCGCCAAAAATGTAAAGTCTCAAAACTCCCCTCGGGCCCACACTCTCCTATTGACTCCTTTGAAAAATGCCACGTGTCCTCCATAGATTGGCTATGGAGGCACGCCTTCAATTTTAACTTTAGCTCCCTCTGCCTGATTTTTTGCATTTCTTGGACACGTGTCCTTTTTTGATTGGTTTTGGAACCTCGGGTCCAATTTTTACTTTTACCATTTGGAGTTAAAAACTCCAAAGTCATCGAGAAACCCGCTGCCCCATCCTGACCCTTTGTGGACACATGTTAGCTCTAGATTGGAGCGAGAAAAATATCACAAAATTCTCCTTCGGCCCCTTGCTTGACCTTTCACATTTTCTGGACACGTGTCCACCTATAATTGGATGTGGGCCTTCGGGTCAAAAAATTCCCTTGACACCTTGAGTCAAAAATCACCAACTCCCTCCACCACCCGCATATCCCCTCGAGCCACGTGTCCTCTTCCCATTCATTGCAGGCTTTCGGGCCTAGAATTGACTTTGAGAATTTTGCCAAAATGAAAGCCAAAATTCTTAAGGAACCTCTCGCCACCCGCCATTCTCGTGACCAATCAGAATGTGCCACGTAGGCACCTCATTGCAAAAGGCGGAGCCATGGGCCAAAATTTTCCCTTGACACCTTGAGTCAAAAATCACCAACTCCCTCCACCACCCACATATCCCCGAGCCACGTGTCCTCTTCCCATTCACTACGCAGCTTTCGGGCCTAGAATTGACTTTGAGAATTTTGCCAAAATGAAAGCCAAAATTCTTAAGGAACCTCTGCCACCCGCCATTCCGCGACCAATCAGAATGTGCCACGTAGGCACCTTATTGCAAAAGGTGGAGCCATGGGTCAAAATTTTCCCTTTAGCCAAAATTTCAAAAATTAACAAGTTAGAAATATTTCCCACCACCCCCGGCCAATAGGAGCCCGCCACATTGCAATAATAGTGTGATGATGAATTTGATGGGCCGAGAACACCCGTCTGACCATCAAAACATGGAAAATATAAAGGATGCCCTAGAATTCAAATTTTTGACAAGGAAGGCATATCTCTTGATCTTAAACCAATTGAATCATTTTTTGACATCATTTGCAACCTTGGGATTGGGGAAATACTTGCACAAATTTAGGATTTGATCAATTTCAAGTTTTTGCATGATTTGGCGAAGGAGAAACAACATAGCCTAAAAATTGAAAAAACTAAGGTACGAAAAGGGGCACACATGGAATTTGTTTCAAATCAGGGAAAAACAATAATATTATGGGCATTCTCGAAGCACTCAAATAGGAGGGAGAAATTACAGACCACCAAATCAAGGAATGAAACATTTCCAAGTAGATTTGGATATATAAAAATTTAGGGCACACTATGCAAACTGAATATTGGCGCCAACACTATCATCTAGTAGCAAAAAAATGCATGTAACCAACAAAATGTAGGAATGAGCAAGGCATTAATGTAAGTAGTACAATGTTTGTTCACCACCCATTTAATGAGTTATGGTTCCCAAGACTTCCCGTGAAAGAAAAGGATCAATTTTTATGGCCTCTCGTACCTCTTTAATGAAATTTATTGGTTAGTGTGGTAATTTCGAGGATCTTCATCTATATATCGTAAAATTCACCTCATTTGGAGGAGAGACATTCTGCAATGTAAAGGAACTCTTTTGAAATTGTTCCATCACTTTTGTGAGTTGCACACCTTGAATTTCTACATTTTGTAAAGGATTTTTTCCTCATGCCTATATTGTAATGGATTATGCATCACTTTAAGCAATAAAATAAGTGTTTTGTGGCTTTTCAATCCCTAGCTTGAGTTGTATTGCATTCCTTTCCTTCTGCTACATTTGTAGGTATCTTGTGCATATAATATTTCTTTTACAAGATTCAAATTCATTATGCCCCATGAAGATGGAGGTATAGATATTATTTTTAGACTATGGCACTTTTTCTACCCTCTCCCACTCTGTTCACTCCCCATTTTCACTCACTTAGAATATCTATTGTGATTCCCTTAAAACAACCCACTTGAGACCCAAAAAACAACCTAGGGTTAGTTAGGAAAATTATGGAATAATTTTTTTTATTAGAAGTGTCTTCAACTGTGGTTATAACACCATAGTTGTCTAACAGGTTCCAAAACAAGTTTAATCTACTAGAACATACTTTTATTTTATTAACCATTGTTAGAGGTCACATGGTCCAAATTTTAGGGTTAGAAGTTTTAGTTAGGTTCGGGGTAATTTTAACACCATACCCACTCTCTAACAGATTAGAGTTTTAACTTGATTTTTCTCACACCTAACGCATTAAAAATTTCTCTAAATCATTCCCATTGGATGAGAAATTTTCCCACCTTTCTAATGATATAAATCATTCATAACTCCTTGTAGAACTCCGGATATGGACCGGTGGACCTTAGGGGTCAAATTTTCCCCCGAGGGGACACGTGTCGAAGGGAAGAAAACCCATTTTCTCGGGTTGATGGGTCACGAGGGTGGTGCTAGAAAATTTTTCCCAAGTGGTGCAAAGTTAAAAATTATTTTGTGCCTCCGCGGTCCTCCAGAACACGTGGCGGCATTAGAGTCATCGCCGGGAGAAAAGAGGGAAGGGCACGACGGCGGGAGAGTTTGGGAAATTTTCCCGAGGTGAGGGCGGGAGTGTGGGGCCATGGGTTTTCAAAAAAAAATCCCAAGAGCTAATAGGTTCACAATGGTTCTACCCCCTCGCCAACACGCCATGCTTCCACGTGGTAGCTTGTGATAGAGTGCATGGGCCGAGCGGGAAAAGGTAAAATTTTCCCAAAAATTTAAATAGGTCTAAGGGAGCAAATGATGTCACACCTACGTCATTGCCCCATGAGGACACATGGTGGGCTTTGATTGGCTATAGGTTGGTGGAGGAAATTTTAAAATTTTCCTAAGAAAATTTTTAAAAAATCAAAGGATTTTAATGGGAATTTTTTGGGCAGCAGAACTCTTTAGGAAAATTTTCCCAAATTTTCTTGCCAAGGCAAGAAAACTTCAAAGTTCCATAACTTTTGTTGGAAATCTCAGTTTTGGGAAAACAAGGACTTTCTGGAAAGATCTTGATGCCCTCTTTACACAAAAATCATCAATTTTACATTTTTATAAAGTTTAAGGGGTTAATTTTTCAAGAAAGATCTGTAAGCTTTTAAACAACCAACTGATGAATTTTAACTAATGAAATTTATTCAATTTGGTCTTCTCCTTCACTCAACATGCCAAACAGACATGGAGAATTGATCTAGGAAGGATTTAGAGTGTTTTAGGAAGGTAAATTTTCTTAATTGTTTCCAATTTGAATTTTGTCCAACAATTGACAGAAAATGGTTGTGAAAGGGATTGGGCTCGATTTTGCAATGTTTAAATTGTTTTCTTAAGTGTTCTTTGTCAATTTGAGTTCATTGATGTCATAGCATGCTAAATTATATCATTTCCAAGTTGATTATTATATGCAGATTTTATATTAACTTTATTGCCAATTTTATATTTACAACAGAGATCTATTTCTAGAAAATTTGTCTATTAATTTCATTATTCAAGTGTGGTATTTCATTTCTAAACTAATCCAATACATTCATTTGTTTATAAACAAACCATTTCAAAGCTAAATTACAAAGTCTGATTTCCAATTTAATATATTTCCAAAAGAGACAAGTAATATGATTCCTACATACATATTTCTTCTTTTCAAACAGAGATTTAACTATCTCTTCTGCCATATAATGAAGCATTTAATTCAATCCATTTTCTATCTTTCCCAAAACATATATTTGAAAACAAGGCAAACTAATATAGTTACATCTCACATGTTTCTTCCTTTTTCCTTTTTCCAAAATAGGGATTTCAAATCACAATTTGATATTCCAATTCAACACAACAATGCAAATGAGGGAAAATCTTGCAATTCTTTATTAATTCAAAAGGAATACATCTTTACATCTTTCCATGTTTGAATGCAAATAACACATTTCTATTTCTTTCTTTCCAATGTACAAAAATAAAAATAAATATATTTTACATTTCGAATATACACTTTCACAATCAATTACATACATCTTTCCTTCACAAAATACATTACAATTTCATCCACATCAAGTGGGAAAGGAATACCAATGAATTTGTTTCACAAGGGGCTGGAAAAAGCTGTCTTCTTACGCTTTAGAACAACAACATGCAAATTTTCTTTTTTCTTCCAAATAGATCACAAAAAAGTGGGGAAAGGCAACATTCTTCACCCAACCAAGACATCCAATGAAAGGAGAAGCCATCCTTCATCATTGGCCCACGAGGCTCCAACCAATATACAATAACAAGTGTGATTTAACCCATGGAAACAACTAGCTTCCACAACACACAAAATTCTTTCAACATGCATAATTCAATATAAAACACAGGTCCAAACAAAGACAATAGTTTACAACTACATTTGTGAACATTCAAACAAAACTCAGACTTGATCATACAAGCCAAAGGAGCAAGGTCTATGGGGAAGCTACTTATGACTCCCAAATGGGAATTGGGCATCAACGAAACAAAATTCCAATAAAATTTCATCACACATATCCTTATGCCCTCCACAATCCCTCCTTATGCCACCCACAAAGTAAGAAATGCAAGCTATTTCTTTTCCACAAAGTGGATCCCAAACTCAAACTCCTCCGCAAAATTTTGATGCCAATGGCATTACCTTATGCCCCCACATGGATTCCCCATAGCCTTCTCTACACCATTCCCATGACAAAGATACCCATACAACAAACAAATCATAACAAAATTCACCATTCACATAACACAACAAGAAAATAACAACATGAAAGAAAAGTTAAACTCCTACCTCTCCATGGTAGCTTTTGTTTCCAAACAACAAGCTTCATTGCCCAAAATACAGATCTAAAAATAGCAATCTCCAAGCATGCAAAGTTTCTCCAAACGCCTTCCAAAAGTAAGAGCTCCCAACACAAGAAAATGCACCCCCAAAGAAATTTGCAAAATGATTCGACAACCCCAAAATAAGCAAAGAGTTTGAATTTTATAGAAGAGGGAGAGAGAGGATGATGTGGATCCATGTAGGATGCCACATCACACATCCTCAAATTAAAACACAAAAGAAAAATTTTCATTCTCCCAAGTACAATAAAGAGGTGGGTGAAAATATGAATAATTACGTGCACACTCCAAAAGCCCACACCCCAAAGGACTGCAAATTAAATAAAATGTAAGAGAGTGCAATCAATACATGCAACATGATTAATAGAATGCATTATAAAATTATAAAATCACCCTCCAACCATAAGTATTGTTGGTAAATTAAATTGAGAGGTATGGGACAAGTTTTACTTGTCCCGAAGCCTCCAAAACAACCCCAAGGACAAATTCAAATTTCTATGGAGGTGGAGTATTTCATACTCCAAAAACTAACTTACACAAACTTACACATCCCTTACATATTTAATACAAAGAGCCAACAACTTCCATTATTACTTTCCCATATCCCAATTTGATTTATTTAAATTTTAACCATATGATTTCTCACATTAATCTATCACAATATTAATTAAATAAAAGAAAGGGACACATTACTAATAAAATACATACAACAATAATAAAAAATTAACCACATTAATAAAATACACAAACCCATGGTCACATATAAAGGTGATCCCCCCATGGGAATCCCTAACAACAACACAACACAACAAAACAAGTTGCCATGGTGACCGTGTCGAATTCACCTAAAATTCTATTGTGGTTGGTCTCCAATCCTCGATGTTTGTTGTGATTTTTAACTTGCAAAACAAAAATACCTCCTTCGGCCTCGTGGCCATATCAGAACATCCAAAATGCATATAAATATAATCACAAAATCATCTAAATATGTGAATCACAACAACATCAAGGAAATTTAACATTATCACATACAATTTATATCAACAACGATATCATCATCATATAATATCCATTTTCTAGATCTAACCATAATATTCAAAATCACATGTCCGAACAATATCCATAAAACATCCATGTCAAATAGTATATCATCATCCACATATGAGGTGTCTCCAATGATCATCATGCATCATAACCAAATCAAGATCAACAATAATCCATGATCAAATGTCTAACAACATACTAAATCAAAACATAATAATGTCCATAATGTGATCAACTATATCGTAATCGAGTGATCAAAAGGTGTCAAAGGGAAATGGGCACTACATCTCCCTCCCCTTAGACTTGACTTCATCCTAGAAGTCACTGGAATAAATGTGGAAACTAAACTCGTAATGAAGTAGCATCCTCCCATGTAGCTACAGTCTCATCATATCTGTCTCACTGCACCCGAACTTGATCAACCTCTCTACCTCGAAGGCCCAGGGTCCTGTGATCTAGGATGCAAACAGGCTCCACCATCACCTGCCCTTGATCCTGCACCTATAATGATGTCCAATTTAACACATGAGAAGGATCTGCAATGTATCTCTTGAGGACTAAAACATGAAAAACATCATGTATGTGAGACAAGCTTGGTGGTAATGTTAGGCGGTAGGCCAAAGGGCCAATATGCTCCAAGATCTCAAAAGGAGCAATGAATCTAAGAGCTAACTTACAACCTTTTCCATAACAGATAGGGCTCTTGTGGTCCCCGACATGAAGGAACACCTTCATGCCCACATCGAAACTATAGTCGATCCTATCTTTGACCCGCATACTTCTTCTACCCGATCATCACCACCTACTATTCCATGTCTTGTAGAAGAGCTATCCCAAGAGAAACCATGTCCTCTAACCTATCCCAGCCTAAGAGGTGTCCCGAACTCTCTACCATACAAATCTTGAAAAGGAGCCATGCCTATGGAACTCTAAAAACTATTATTGTAGGAAAACTCCACTAAGTATAGGTAGGGGAAAGGAGAAAATGACCGTGAATGGCCCAATGACTATTTGAATTAAATTTAAAAATGAAATAAAAACTAGCCAATAAAGTAATCACATCAAGTCACATCAATAAATAAACCAATGAAATGATGACACATAAACAACCCATAAAAGGTGATTTTATTCACAACTAATGGGTTTCCTTAAATTCCTTTGTATTCAAAAGTACTTATTTTAAATCCCTTTAAAATATATTTTCCACATACTCAAATTTTTTGAAAGAAAATCTGTATATTAAAAAAATCATGCTCTCCAAAAGGGTATTTAAAAAAAAATATGATTGTTAAGTGGCTCTAACAACCTCCCACATTATGATTCACGATGACTAGCTCTTTCCCCTACTCCTCCCATTTACACTATGTTATCCCGTAAAATTGACAAGGGCAATTTTACCGATAACCATACCGAAAATTTTGTCCTCCCAGGAAATCTAGTTTTCGAACTTAGTCTTTTTGAGCCTTTTTGGGCTGGGCGCATGAATTTTCCTTGTAACACATAATTTTGATGCGCCCCCTTAAAAGCCTTTGGCGCATGGTTTTCCATGTTAGCACGCTTCTCGGTGCGCCAAAGGGCGCACGTAATCTACATGCAACACCAATTTTTGGCGCGCCAAAGGGAGCACCTAACTTCATGTCGACAACGAATTTGGTGCGCCAAAGGCGCGCTCATTCTTCTGTTGCCATTTCCTTCCATGCGCCAAAGGGCGCACGCTTTCCCTTGTCGACAGCAGTTTCCATGCGCCATTTCAAAAGGTTGGTGGCGCATTAATGACAGGTTTTTCTATAAATATCAGTGCGCGCCCAATGTCATTTTCATTCTTTTGTCGAGCACGTGATACTTCTGGACTTGTCAGCCCCTGCTCTGTCACTTTCATCGTGTTGTGGACCCGCTCAAGGAATTTTTGCTATACCTAAGGTAAGAGGTTCTCCCTCTTTTCCATTCTGTGCTTTCATGTTCTCGCTTTCGTGTTCTTGGTCTGGGCGTTTCTTGGTTTTCGTTTTGGTTTCTTTTGTTTCTTTTGAGGTTTGTTTAGGCTGGTTTCCCCCTTGGTTTCTTTGGCTTTGTTTTCTTCTTTTCTTTTCTTTTCCTCCTCCTCCCTCTTTCCGAGATCTGCTTTGGAAGGGGAGCTGTTTTAAAATGGCTTGGTCTAAGGATCTTTTGATATGAAACCCTTTGTCAGCGGCCTTTGAAATGGAGAAAAGAATGAATATGTTTGAGAAAGTGTTCTCTCGCGCCTTTGGCGCGCCTTGTTACAAAAAGGACGATTGCGCCCCTCGGCGCACTCACACACCATGCAACACTTTCAAAATCCGCGCCTAATGGCGCCCCTTTCCATCTGCTGCGGTTTGAAATCATGCGCCACAGCGCACCCCTTTGCATGCTCAGTGTAAAACCCGCCTCCTTAAAAGCCTTGGCGCACCCTTTGTCCATCTTTGCATAATGTTTCCATGCGCCAAAGAGCGCACCCGATTTCGATCTGCAACAAAAGCCTTTTTTCGCAGTATAAAGATTACATAGGCGTGGCGCACCCTCCCATGCGATAACATGATGTTGTGTAAACCCTCCATGCGCGCTTATATATTCCTTTAGGCGCATCATTCGTCCATGTTACACAATCTTTCCATGCGCCATAGGGCGCATCGAACCCCAATGTAACACGCATTTCTGTGCGCCTGTTATAAAATGCAACTGCTTCATCCATGCGCCATGCGCTTTTGGCGCCAATATAACCTCTGCTGACATTCCTTTCTTGCGCGCCTTATCTATTTGGCACGCGCCAATTGTATTTTCTGCGCCCTGAGCCTTTAAATCTCTAACTCCTCTGCTAAGCTTTCCAATGGAAGATCAAATGACTAATTCAACCTTTTTGGATTGGGTCTCTCTTCTTCTTCGTGCGAGATCAGCGGTGAGTTCGAAAGAACACATGTCTACGTCAAGCAAAGCCCACCAAACCAAGAGGAAAGGCAAAGCTAACGAGAAGAAGAAATGAAATACAAATATCGGAGAAGTCGGGATGCCCGAATCACGAGTGAGTGCGGTATGGATGTCAGGACTCGGGTTGGGTCACATTGACATGGATGAGTTACGGCTTAGAACTCAAAAGGTTCTGAGAAGTCCATGGATGGACAAACTAATAGGCGAGTGCCACTGCACTTTGCCGGAGGAATCCTGTCATTGTGCCTGTGAACAACGAATTCATGATGGTTGTTGCACATCCTTCAACAAGGACACAAGATGTGTCGAGAACAGACAAGGGCGAGGTAGTCATAAACCTCACTTGCCCGTCATTTTGAGTTGATGCTTGGCATCCCTCACCACCGGAACTACGTGGTGTTAGCCAACGGAATGCATCAAGGCACAGGAAGACAACGAAGGCCGGTGCATGCGATTAATGAATGAGGTCTACCTAAAGAATAAGAAGGTAGTGACCGGTGGCCTCGGACTATCCACCAAGTGATTTCTCGGAGGAACTCGGTGATCTATCACTTTCCTAAGCGAGTCTTCGGGCTTTGGATGCCCACTATTTCCATAAGTGGATCTTTGCGGTACACAGAGACAATGAATAAGAATTTGCCCGATCAGTAGCGCTTTTTTGGGGTGAAATAATAAGCAACACCATCTCGGCGGCTCTGACTTGCCTTGCCAACCGGAGTATTTCATATGAACTCCTATGTAGTCTGTTGCTGCATGACATCGGCGAGGATTACCCGGGCTCAACCGAAGTGGAGTATGGCCTCGAGGCCAAGATATTTGATTACTATCCGGAGGCGAGACTAGAGAATAGTATCCCTCAATTTGCTAAAATCAATGATGTTTTCTTCTATCACATCATGTGCATGTTGCGGCCAAATTTGACTCATAGCCGGACAACCAAAAACATAGTGGCGCGATCCACGAGAGAAATGGGGGCCTGTTCACCCAATTCCCCACGTTCACCTATCTAAGGGCTGCCAACTTTTTGGGAGAACCAACCAGGCTACCGAGGTATCTTTGGACCAAAGCTGATTTTATTGGGCTGCCAAGACGGCTCGTCACATACCATGAAAAGTGCCTCGAGAAAAGAAGGGCGGAACTCCTTTCCCCCTCACAGTAGGCCGTTACACATGCTCCAGCTATCACAAGGCGAAGGAGATGTTTGCTGAGCTAGAATTGCTCAACCTAAAGCATGATTTCCCGGCAAGGCCTACATTCGACCCTAGGGGCTGTCTACGAGGCTAAGCTTGATCCGATTCATGTCCCTCAGTTGAGGATATCTACATTGGCGTTCTCCATGAGGTAGAACTCGAGAAGAAAGGATCACTCTCGCTTGGCATTAACGGAAATCATCCAATACGGAGTGGCCATTGTCCCAAAAGGCTTCCAAACCACGGAAGGCGAAGTAGACAAAGTGTATAATGACACGAGAGGGGATGATTGGCCCTTCCGGACATTGGCGAAGCGAGGCTCCTCAAACAATTGAGGAGAGGGTAAAAGAAACTATGCGGAGAACGGAGCATTGGTGCGCATGAGCGGACTAATCTACCTCGGGGTAGATTTCACGACTTCCCCTTTGGGCAACGCACCTCCAAGGACAAAGAAGCTGCTGAAAGGCAAAGGTGCCGAAGGTGAACCTAGCACCATTCAGGAGGAAGCCCCTGAAAGTCCTCTTCCTTCAGAGCCTGAACAAGTAATAACTCTGGATTCGCGGAGAAAGAATTGTCAGAGGATAGTCCTATACGCCCATCCACCCAGGATGTCGGCATCGCTACAACTTCAGAGGTCCCTTCTATCCCTTCTTCTTCTCTTCCTCCCCTTCCTCAGATGTCGGCAACCACTCCTTTGGTTGTGTCCTCTCCCCCTTCTTCTACTCTCTCCCCTGCCTCTTCGTCCATCTTCTCCTCTCTCGCTGATTTGTCTTCCTCTATTTCTTCCCTCATCTCCGAGCTCCCTTCCCTTCCTATCTCTTCTGCTGCTGCGGTTTCCCTTCCCCCCGTGGACATCTCCGCGGCTGTTCTTTCAATGCCGCCGCCGCGTGTCTCCACGTTCTTCCCCTCTTCTACCGTTGCTGCCTCCCCCTCTGTCTCTGGTCCTTCTTGATAGGACCAGCTTGGATCTCTCGGTGAGCCAACCAAAAAGAGGAAAGTCCCCATCGCTCCGATGGACTTTTCAGTCATTCCGGCTAAAGGAGCAAAGAAGCACAAGCCGGTTACACGCTTCTCCAAGAGCGCTGCAGGTGAGAGGGTTATGGAAATAGCCTACCCCGATCCCACCAAAGAGAAAGAAGATCTGTCTCCGGCAGATTTCACAGTGACCCAAGTCACAATGGGGACATCCTCAGAAAGTCTCCAGGGGGAAGCTCTTTCCGCAGTTGATGCACTCTGCGAAAAGCTTCAGGAAACAAAAGAGGAGAAAAGGCTACTAAAGGAGCAGAACAAGTATCTGCTTCAAGCCTTACAGAAGATGGGAAGTGCACCTCCCACAACTGCTGCCGAGACTCTGAGTGCTCGGTCGGGAGAAGATTAATGAGTATTCAAAAATCGGCGAGCAAGGTATGGTTTTTTGCTTGGAGGAGCCGATCCTCAAAGATAGTGAAAAAGTAATCGCGAATATATCGGTTTATACAGAACATCGAGAAGGCGAATAAGGAACTCCAAGCGTTAGCGAGCCCGATATCGAAGAGTTAGAACATGCTAGACTCCGGCCACGAGACCTTCCAACAAATGTTCGGCTTGTTGAGTCGAAGATCTGTCAAGTTCGGAGTCTTCGGCCATCCAGGGCCCTCAACAAAACTATGTCCACTTTGGACTATCGGATAGATCAGCTAGAATTCGTTTTGGAAAAGATAGACAAGGTGAAGGAAGAGGCCTAGATGCGATGCATCAAATGGAGAAAATTGTTCTATCTATGACTCCCGGGTTGCTCACTCCTTCCCTCACCTTGAGATCAGCTGATGATACTATCCGGGTTTTGAGAGATAGCTTCTCAAGGGATAGGGCCAGAAGTCACGTTCGACATCGAATCCATCAACAACCTACTGGCCTGTAGGGACTTCATCGGGTCCCTAATCGAGGCGGGTAAAGATTATTCCAAACTCCCGGAAAAGCTCATAGACGAGCGGGAGACTTGCGAAGCAATCAGTGAACGGCACAAGGATCCATCACAGGATCAATTTGGGCCAATGATCAGCAAGTTCTTGGAATACCGCGCTCAGTTCCACATATCATCACCTGAGCAGCACCAGAAACAGGCAACCCCTTTTCGGCCGCAGGATGATGATGATGAGTAGCTTCTTCTTCTTCTTCTTTCTTCTTCTTCTCCTCTCTATTCTCCGACTTTCTTTCCGTAATATCTGAAGTAAGTTGGCACAAATGATGACATCATCCATGTTGCATCATGGGATGATGTCATCCATCCAAGTTGTCAAAGTCAACATGACTTTTAGATATTTTGTAAATATCTTTGTAAATAAGTGGTTGGCTCCATTTTGCCTTCTCTCTCCCTCATCTTCTATAAATATTGGAATACTTGTTGTATTCAAGGGTGAACATTTTTTAGATAGAAATAGAAGTGAGGAGAGAAAGACTTTGAGCTTTCTTGTAACAGAAAAGAACAGTAATACAATTATTCAGACTTTGTGCTCAATAGCTGTGTTATACATTAGATCTTTCTTACGTTAGATCTGTATGTGTTTAATCTGTTGGATTCATATCTACTTTTCCGTCATTTGTTTATCAGTATTGCTTTGTTTATTTATGCAAGTAGGTTTGGCTCTGTTTACTACCAAACTAAAAACATAAATCTTCGACCTTTCTGCTTTGGAATTCATTTCTTTTCTTCCTTCGGATCTGTTCTTTCTCTTTTCCTTCTTTCATTCCTTTCTTTTCGCAGCCTGAAACACTCTACCGGGATGAGATCCCAACCCCCGAAGGCGAGAATCTGTGAGACTTGCATAGGTTCCTGCTAGTAGAAATAGCAATAAACCAGTTTCGCTTTCTTTGTCTCAAAGAGGGCTAAGCCTGCCTGAACTTTGTTGGCTCGTCTATCCATAAATCATCCACGCGATGATTTTCGGACCAACGATTTTAGCGACTCATTTGGGAGCGAGACGATCTGTCGGATCTATCTTTGGTAGGATATAAAAAAAAAAAAAAAATCAGAAAAAATCAAAGATTGCTATTTGCAAAATATTTTTTTATAAAATCCAAAAAATTTGCAAAAGTGCCCGAATCGAAAATTTTTCTTCTGAGAGTCATAGATCTGGGCTTCTTACATATCTTTAGTTCGCTGAGTTTTTACAGAAATCATTATTTTTCCGTAGATCTGAGTTTTGACTGTTTTCTAAAAAAGTTTGAAACCCTCTGAAAAAGTCCAAATCAGATCCGAAAATCAGCTTACTATCTTCCCCACCATCTTATCCTCATTTTCATCTGTCATTTAACCGCAATCGGTTTCTGAAGAGGATAATTTTTAATATTCAGAAAAGTGCATGCTGCTGGTTTTTGTCAGAAAAACCAGAAAATCAGCAAGTACACCCAAAAACAAAGTTTAAATCTGCGCCTTAATATCGCAGATCTGGAAGGTACACTGGCAAGTGAACCTTTTACGCGCAGCAGGAGAGCCCGTGGAGAAGTTGATCCTACTTTCGATCTGCTTCAAAGGCACAATTTCAGCGTAACACCGGCACGTTTTTCAGCGTTAAGCTCGGCTAGGTGGTCATCCAGGAGTGTCTCACCTCCACGAAGAAAAAGTCTTTTACAAGGAGCATCTACATCCCTTTGTAGTGCTTTGCTGCTCAGTGGAACCACCCTCCCAGTTCGTGTGCTTTTTCCAGCCTTTCAAATGGCAGTACCATGGGGAAATGCTATGGGTCCTCTCGCACTGCCACATCCAGTTCACGCGCTCCCTCATGGGAACCGAAAGAATTTTCCTAAATTTGACGGGAGCGGAAATCAAAGCACGGATTCCCACATATCTGCTTTCATTATGTCATGCAGTATTTTGGACGTGACTCACGAAGATGTGTCGGTTCGCCTTTTTCTGGAAACTCTACAAGGGCCCGCAGCTGAATGGTTTCAGCATTTGCCGGCCGGATCTATCACCAGTTGGGCAACCTTGCGGGAAGCTTTTGAAGACAGATATAAGCCTTCAGAAGATGCATTTGCGTTGCTATCACGGATCACCCACCTAAAAAAGGAAGTCAATGAGACCATGCGCGATTTTGTCACCCGGTTCAATGCATTAATCAACCGTGTCCCCACTGCCATGCTTCCAACACCGGAGAATCAGAAGTGTTTCTTCGTGAACGCCATGAGCTCAAAAGTCAGCTTCTTGCTCCTTCAAGAGCGAGTAGCTACTCTACCTCTCGCTCAGGCTGCTGCCATCCGGATAGAAGACAATTTGATAATATCTGGCGAGTTAAAAAAGGAATCTTCCAAGTCCAAATCTTCAGATCCCTCGCCTGCTACTTCGTCTGATCCAGCATTCCAAAAGATGGCGAATGATCTGCTCGCATTAAAGAAGCAGCTGGCCCAGGCCTCTCCTAGTTCCTCGTACCGGGATGCCCCGCGGAGGAATTTTGTTCCTAACAATGCTTCACAAAGGCCGCGCTTACCTGCAACCGCTCCACGGTTGGCGCTTGAAAACTCCTCGGTCAATGCTTTGGCGAAATAGAAGAGGAAGAGCGATCTTATGAAGAACCTTCGCCTCAAGACGAAGATGATCAAGATGTCGGTGAGCCGACTGGCGACTCCACTATTGGATACATGGAATTTGATGAGGATGAATCTGATGAAGAAGAGAGTACTCAGGGCTATGCAAGCGGACAATCCTATGCTGTTTTTACCCGCTCGCAAGGAAAGGAAGCGGAAGTTGCTGCCCATGTGCAGAAGGAGAAGGTCGTGTCAAACGTGCCTCCAACCATTGCTAGAAGAGGTAATCCTCTTCCTACTCAATTCCCTGTTAAGTCTTTTGCAAAGAAGTCTTTCCCGCCCATCTCTCCTCCGAATCAGCCCCCACATATTCCTATCAAGATCAGTAACCCTGTTCCACCATCGCGAAGTGAAGGACTCATTCCCTCACCAACGCAACCCTTGGCCGCGTTCGATATAATAGATCATGCAAAAAAGACCAAGATCCAAATGTCTGAAGCTGAGTATCTTCAGTCAAATCCCGAACAGCTTGTAAGATTAACTAAATATATTCAGAGTCAAGCTGTTACATCTAAACAGGTTTCCCCAAAAGGAATCCTTTCCACTCCTCCTGAATCCCACATAAATGTTGCTTCGACATCCGCATCTGGCAAGATAGAACCTTTCTATCTCTCCCTCCTAATCAATGGCCATAAGTTGAGCAACTGTATAATTGATTCCGGAGCTTCCGATAACGTCATGCCGGCGAAAGTCGCCCATGCTTTGGGCCTCACTCTTACCAAACCTTTCGGCAGATGTTACTCATTGGAAACCAAGCAAGTGCCATTGATTGGCCAAATCAAAGACGCGCAATTTGCGTTTGCGGCCTTCCCGGATAAAAGAGTAAAAATGACCGTCCTTGTCGCTGACATTCCGGCGGCCTATGGAATCTGGCACGGGAAGGAGCTTTTGCAGCGAAGTTGGTGGAGAAATTCACATGGACTGGTCCAAAGCTAGAATTCCAGTCAAAGGCGTAATGCAAACTTTGGAGCCGAGAATCCCAAAAGAAATACTTGGTCACTAGCTCTGAAGACCCCAAAGCCCAAATCCTTTTTGAATCATCAGGGATGGGAAACTACTTCTTATCTACCGGGCGGATACTGAAGGATGTTTTCGTTCAAGAAAAGGACCTTAATAAGGTCTGGACCTTGCAATTTGATGGCAGCTGTGCAACTAGTGGATGTGGCGCCGGAGCCGTGCTAATATCTCCTGAGGAGGAGGTAATTCCTCTTTCTTTCAAGTTGCAGTTTTTCAATACTAACAATCTTTGCTTTGAGTATGAGTCTCTCTTACTCGGTATGCAAGCCGCAAAAGAAAAAGGGATAAAAAATCTAAAGGCACAAGGTGATGCCGAGCTAGTTGTAAATCAGGTCAAAAGGATTTACCAAGTGAAAAATGAAAGGCTCAGGCACTACCGTAATGCGGTATGGGACAGCATTGAGGAATTTGACGCTTTTTCAATAGAGGCCATTCCAAGGGCCCAAAATGACATGGCTGATTCGTTGGCTGTTTCAGCATCTCTCATGCTCCCGCACCCGGGTTTGAAAACGAGCAAATACACCATTGAAGTGGTTTTCCGCCCAAGCGTGCCAGACAACTCTCAGCATTGGCAGGTATTCAACGATGATAATCACCTCATTGCCTTTCTGGAAAAATCAGAAAATTTTGACGAGTTGTATTTCGAAGGATCCACCTCTACATGCCGTGAATCAATCAACGGTCAAAACCACGAAACAAAGGAGAACGATGGCATTTGTCAGCTTAAAGGAAATAAAATCCCAAAGGGCCTGGTTTCTCTGGAGCGCCTGTTTGACAGACATGATCGTTTTGTGAAAAAGAAGAGGCGAGATGATCCTGACTCATCTCCAGAGACAGAACCAGTCAATATAGGTTCTGAGGCACACCCGCAATTCGTGAACATCGGGAAATGTTGCACGCCAGAAGAAAAGCGGAAATTTGTCAAGTTGCTGAAAAGATATATGGATGTATTGGCATGGTCCTATGCAGATTTAAAGTCCTTGAAGCCAAAGGGCGTTCGGCATGATATACTGCATTTGAAAGAAGATGCCAAAGCCTTCCGTCGAAGCAAAGGCATTATAATCCCAAGATTTCGGGCACCATTCGGGCCGAAATTCGAGAAGATCTTGGGCCTTGCAAGAATCATCTTCCCTATCCATCACAACACTTGGGTGGCGAACATTGTGCCGATGCACTTGAAAAAAGCGGTGAAATACGCATCTGCGTAGACTTTGAAACTTGAATCAAGCTTTGAAAGACAACTACCCTCTTCCCATAATGGATCAAGTTACTGCAAGCGGATGGTGGATCGGAAATCTTTATCTATGCTTGATGGTTTTTCGGGCTATAATCAGTTGAAGTCTCTCTTGAAGATCAATTCAAAACAGCATTCACTACTCCATGGGGTACATTTGCCTATAGCGGGATGCCTTTCGGCCTAACTAACTTATTTGGTGCCACTTTTCAGCGGGCCATGGACTTTGCATTCAAAGGCATGATGGGAAAAGTCATCGTAGTTTATCTAGATGACTTAACCGTGTTCTCTAAACTACGAAGTGATCATTGTGATCACTTGGAGCAAGTATTGGCCAGGTGCCGAGAACATGGAATTTCCCTAAATCCCAAAAAGTCTGTTTTGGGGTTGCGAAGAAATTGCTAGGCCATGTGGTTAGCAAAGAAGGAACAAAGATTGATGCCGAAAGAGTTAAGGCTATCCAAAACCTTACTCTGCCTACAAGCAAGAATGGTGTTCATTCTTTCTTCGGAAAGGTGAACTTTCTTAGGCGTTTTGTCCCTGATTTTGCTGAGAAGACCCGCCACATACTAAACATGATGAAAGGGTCACCCACTTTCAGATGGAGTGAAGAGGGGAAAAGGTCGTTTGAAGAGATAAAAACTTCTGTTGCTCATGCACCGGTCCTGGTATGTCCGGATTTCTCCAAGAACTTCATTATGTATAGTTACGCCTCCGAACATCTGTATGTGCTGAATCCTAATGCAAAAGAACTCGGAGGATATTGAATCTCCAATCGCATTCATGAGTTCTCCTCTCAAGCCTCACGAGTTGAAAATGACTCAGCTGGAAAAACACGCCTTTGCCGTTGTCAAAGCGGTGAAGAATTTCAGGTATTACATTCTGAACTCGCATACGGTGGTCTTTGGTTCCCACCGCGGTGAAATCAATTCTAACTCAGCAGGAGTTAGGAAGTTTGAGAGGGAATTGGATCGCAAAAGTCCAGGAATATGACCTGGATATTAAACCCACCAAGCTGGTAAGGGGTAAAGGCACATGTGTCGGCTAATGGTGAAACAGGGGTTCGAAAAAATCGATGAAAGAGAATTATACCGACAAAGAGCAAAGCCCTCTAGAGGAGCACGATTCTCTGCCTCTGGTTCTATTTATTGCGACCAGGTGATGAGTGGTACTCAGACATTGCTTTCTTCCTTACCTACGGCGAATGCCGATGCACCTAAGCTGCAAAGGAGAAGCGTCTTTATAAAGCTCGGGGCAGCTAAGTATGTCATCGGGATGACGGTTTATATAAGCGCGGGATAGACGGTGTCTTCTGCGATGTGTTGACAAGCCCCACAAGTAAAAGCTGCTGGAAAGTTTTCACAATTCAGCTGTGGAGGCCATTTTCTTCTTAGTGACGACACAAGATCATTCGAGCAGGTACTCTTGGCGACGCTCTTTCAAGATGCGGCTACAGGTGGCAAAGTGTGAACCACTTCGACAATTAAGTCGGGCAAGCCCAAGTTGGCTGCCCTTCCCCTTAGGCGGTCATTATCAATGAACCATTCGAGCGATGGGGAATTGATTTTATTAGTGCACTCAATCCTCGATCGAGTCTTGGACATAGCTATGTCCTCACAAAGAACGGATTACTTCACTAAATGGGTGGAAGCCATACCTGTCAAGCACGCCACTTATGAGGTAGTTTGCAGTTTTATCAAAGAAAATATCATCGTCAGGTTCGGTGTTCCAGACAAAATCGTTGCTGATAACGCTTCTAACTTCTCTTCGCGGGAAGTTATTAGTTTTTGCTATGAATATGGAATAACTTTAGCACATGCCTCGGATTATTACCCTCAGGGAAATGGTCAGGCGGAATCCAGTAATAAGAACTTGGTGACCATCATACGGAAATTAGTAGATGAAAATCAGCGGATGTGGCACAAGTCTTTGTACGATGCTTTGTGGGCGGACCGCATTACTCTAAGAGATCTCTCGGCATGTCACCTTTTCAAGTGTTATATGGCACTGATGCCGAACTTCCCATTTCTGCGGAACTTCCTGCTCTACGCTTGGCACGAGCAATCGAAGATGAAACTTTTCAGAGTTCTCTAGAAAAGAGAATCATGTATTTGGCAGAACTTGAAGAAAAGAGAGTAAAGGTGGTCGACAGGATCACTGAACATCAGAATCAAGTGAAGAGGCTTTTTGACAAGAAGGCCAAGCAGAGAGATTTTCTAGTGGGAGATCTCGTCCTTCTTTGGGACAAGCGAAGAGAACCAAAGGGCATGCACGGAAAATTTGATTCCCTATGGAGAGGGCCCTTCAAAATCAAGCAACTCAATGGAGAGAATAGTTTCTATCTCTCATATCTGGATGGAGCTGAACTCCCGCTTCCCTATAGCGGGCAACATCTCAAGATCTTCAGGAAGTAGAGCTTCCTCTCTTCTTTGTACAGTTTGCTTTTGTTGTGTGTTTGCTTTTGTTGTGTGTTTGCTTTCGGTTTGTTGTGTTTCTTTTGTTCTCCCTCCGGTCCCCCTTGTTTTTGACTCCTTGCCCAATGGATAGGCACATGTGATCTGGGATTCTCTACCCCCGAGTTTGCTCAGGGATAGTCCCCAGAAAGAGCCAGCTGTTATCCCGTAAAATTGACAAGGGCAATTTTACCGATAACCATACCGAAAATTTTGTTTCGATCCCTCGTTAGGGATCCTTCGCGTTCGAAACGTCGTAAAATCCCTCCCCGGGAAATCTAGTTTTCGAACTTAGTCTTTTTGAGCCTTTTTGGGCTGGGCGCATGAATTTTCCTTGTAACACATAATTTTGATGCGCCCCCTTAAAAGCCTTTGGCGCATGGTTTTCCATGTTAGCACGCTTCTCGGTGCGCGAAAAGGGCGCACGTAATCTACATGCAACACCAATTTTGGCGCGCCAAAGGGAGCACCTAACTTCATGTCGACAACGAATTTGGTGCGCCAAAGGCGCGCTCATTCTTCTGTTGCCATTTCCTTCCATGCGCCAAAGGGCGCACGCTTTCCCTTGTCGACAGCAGTTTCCATGCGCCATTTCAAAAGTTGGTGGCGCATTAATGACAGTTTTCTATAAATATCAGTGCGCGCCCAATGTCATTTTCATTCTTTTGTCGAGCACGTGATACTTCTGGACTTGTCAGCCCCTGCTCTGTCACTTTCATCGTGTTGTGGACCCGCTCAAGGAATTTTTGCTATACCTAAGGTAAGAGGTTCTCCCTCTTTTCCATTCTGTGCTTTCATGTTCTCGCTTTCGTGTTCTTGAGTGCAGGCGTTTCTTGGTTTTCGTTTTGGTTTGCTTTGGCTGTTTCTTTCTGAGGTTTGTTTAGGCTGGTTTCCCCCTTGGTTTGCTGGCCTGTTTTCTTCTTTTCTTTTCTTTTCCTCCTCCTCCCTCTTTCCAGATCTGCTGGAAGGGGAGCTGTTTTAAAATGGCTTGGTCTAAGGATCTTTTGATATGAAACCCTTTGTCAAGCGGCCTTTGAATGGAGAAAAGAATGAATATGTTTGAAAAGTGTTCTCAGGCGCTTTGCGCGCCTTGCCTTACAAAAAGGACGATTGCGCCCCTCGGCGCACTCACACACCATGCATGCACACTTTCAAAATCCGCGCCTAATGGCGCCCCTTTCCATCTGCTGCTGAGTTTGAAATCATGCGCCTGAGCGCACCCCTTTGCATGCTCCAGTGTAAAACCCACGCCTCCTTAAAAGCCTTGGCGCACCCTTTGTCCATCTTTGCATAATGTTTCCATGCGCGAAAAGAGCGCACCCAGTTTCGATGCAACAAAAGCCTTTTTCGCGCAAGTATAAAGATTACATAAGCATGCGCACCCTCCCTCATCGATAACATGATGTTGTGTAAACCCTCCATGCGCGCTATATTCCTTTGGCGCATCATTCGTCCATGTTACACAATCTTTCCATGCGCCACAGGCGCATCGAACCCCAATGTAACACGCATTTCCTGTGCGCCCTGTTATAAAATGCAACTGCTTCATCCATGCGCCATGCGCTTTTGGCGCCAATATAACCTCTGCAACATCCCTTTCTTGTGCGCATTATCTATTTGGCACGCCATTGTATTTTCTGCGCCACAGCCTTTAAATCTCTAACTCCTCTGCTAAGCTTTCCAATGGAAGATCAAATGACTAATTCAACCTTTTTGGATTGGGTCTCTCTTCTTCTTCGTGCGAGATCAGCGGTGAGTTCGAAAGAACACATGTCTACGTCAAGCAAAAAGCCCACCAAACCAAGAGGAAAGGCAAAGCTAACGAAGAAGAAATGAAATACAAATATCGGAAGGTCGGGATGCCCGAATCACGAGTGAGTGCGGTATGGATGTCAGGACTACGGGTTGGGTCACATTGACATGGATGAGTTACGGCTTAGAACTCAAAAGGTTCTGAAGTCCATGGATGGACAAACTAATAGCGGTGCCACTGCACTTTGCCGAGGAATCCTGTCATCGTGCCCATTGTGAACAACGAATTCATGATGGTTTGTTGCACAATCCTTGAACAAGGACACAAGATGTGTCGAGAACAACAAGGGCGAGGTAGTCATAAACCTCACTGCCCGTCATTTTGAGTTGATGCTTGGCATCCCTCACCACCGGAACTACGTGGCTGTTAGCCAACAGGAATGCATCAAGGCACAGGAAGACAACGAAGGCCGGTGCATGCGATTAATGAATGAGGTCTACCTAAAGAATAAGAAGGTAGTGACCGGTGGCCTCGGACTATCCACCAAGTGATTTCTCGGAGGAACTCGGTGATACTATCACTTTCCTAAGCGAGTCTTCGGGCTTTGGATGCCCACTATTTCCATAAGTGGATCTTTGCGGTACACAGAGACAATGAATAAGAATTTGCCCGATCGTAGCGCTTTTCTTTGGGGTGAAATAATAAGCAACACCATCTCGGCGGCTTCTGACTTGACTTGCCACAAGCCGGAGTATTTCATATGAACTCCTATGTAGTCTACGCTGCAGCATCGGCAAGGGATTACCCAGGGCTCAACCGAAGTGGAGTATGGCCTCAGGCCAAGATATTTGATTACTATCCAGAGCTGAGACTAGAGAATAGTATCCCTCAATTTGCTAAAATCAATGATGTTTTCTTCTATCACATCATGTGCATGTTGCGGCCAAATTTGACTCATAGCCGGACAACCAAAAACATAGTGGCAGTCACAGAGAAATGGGGGCCTGTTCACCCAATTTCCCACGTTCACCTATCTAAGGGCTGCCAACTTTTTGGGAGAACCAACCAGGCTACCGAGGTATGCTGGACCAAAGCTGATTTTATTGGGCTATCAAGACACTGGTCACATACCATGAAAAGTGCCTCGAGAAAGAAGAAGGGCGGAACTCCTTTCCCCCTCACGGTGGGCCGTTACACATGCTCCTCTATCACAAGGCGAAGGAGATGTTTCTTTGAGCTAGAATTGCTCAACCTAAAGCATGATTTCCCAGCCAGGCCTACATTCGACCCTAGGGGCTGTCTACGAGGGCTAAGCTTGATCCGATTCATGTCCCTCAGTTGAGGATATCTACATTGACGTTCTCCATGAGGTAGAACTCGAAGAAAGGATCACTCTCGCTTGGCATTAACGGAAATCATCCAATACGGGTGGCCATTGTCCCAAAGGCTTCCAAACCACGGAAGACGAAGTAGACAAAGTGTATAATGACACAGAAGGGGATGATTGGCCCTTCCCGGACATTGACAGAAGCAAGGCTCCTCAAACAATTGAGGAGAGGGTAAAAGAAACTATGCGGAGAACGGAGCATTGGTGCCGCATGAACGGACTAATCTACCTCGGGGTAGATTTCACGACTTCCCCTTTGGGCAACGCACCTCCAAGGACAAAGAAGCTGCTGAAAGGCAAAGGTGCCGAAGGTGAACCTAGCACCATTCAGGAGGAAGCCCCTGAAAGTCCTCTTCCTTCAGAGCCTGAACAAGTAATAACTCTGGATTCGCCAGAGAAAGAATTGACAGAGGATAGTCCTATACGCCCATCCACCCGGGATGTCGGCGCTCGCTACTGACTTGAGAGGTCCCTTCTATCCCTTCTTCTTCTCTTCCTCCCCTTCCTCGAGATGACTCGCAACCACTCCTTTGGTTGTGTCCTCTCCCCCTTCTTCTACTCTCTCCCCGCCTCTTCGTCCATCTTCTCCTCTCTCGCTGATTTGTCTTCTCTATTTCTTCCCTCATCTCAGAGCTCCCTTCCCTTCCTATCTCTTCTGCTGCTTTGCGGTTTCCCTTCCCCGTGGACATCTCCTCGGCTATTTCTTTCAATGCCGCCGCCGCGTGTCTCCACGTTCTTCCCCTCTTCTACCGTTCTTTGCCTCCCCCTCTCTCTGGTCCTTCTTCATAGGACCAGCTTGGATCTCTCGGCTGAGCCAAACCAAAGAGGAAAGTCCCCATCGCTCAGATGGACTTTTCAGTCATTCCGGCTAAAGGAGCAAAGAAGCACAAGCCGGTTACACGCTTCTCCAAGAAGCGCTGCGGTGAGAGGGTTATGGAAATAGCCTACCTCCGATCCCACCAAAGAGAAAGAAGATCTGTCTCCGGCAGATTTCACAGTGACCCAAGTCACAATGGGGACATCCTCAGAAAGTCTCCAGGGGGAAGCTCTTTCCGCAGTTGATGCACTCTGCGAAAAGCTTCAGGAAACAAAAGAGGAGAAAAGGCTACTAAAGGAGCAGAACAAGTATCTGCTTCAAGCCTTACAGAAGATGGGAAGTGCACCTCCCACAACTGCCGCCGAGACTCCTGAGCTGCTCAGTCAGGAGAAGATTAATGAGTATTCAAAAATCGGCGAGCAAGGTATGGCTGTTTCTGCTTGGAGGAGCCAGATCCTCAAAGATAGTGAAAAAGTAATCGCCGAATATATCAGTTTATACCTGAACATCGAGAAGGCGAATAAGGAACTCCAAGCGTTAGCAGGCCCGATATCAGAAGAGTTAGAACATGCTAGACTCCAGCACGAGACCTTCCAACAAATGTTCGACTGTTCAGTCGAAGATCTGGTCAAGTTCGGAGTCTTCGGCCATCCAAGGGCCCTCAACAAAACTATGTCCACTTTGGACTATCGGATAGATCAGCTAGAATTCGTTTTGGAAAAGATAGACAAGGTGAAGGAAGAGGCCCTAGATGCAATGCATCAAATGGAGAAAATTGTTCTATCTATGACTCCCGGGTTGCTCACTCCTTCCCTCACCTTGAGATCAGCTGATGATACTATCCGGGTTTTCAAGGAGATAGCTTCTCGAGGATAGGGCCGAGAAGTCACGTTCGACATCGAATCCATCAACAACCTACTGGCCTGTAGGGACTTCATCGGGTCCCTAATCGAGGCGGGTAAAGATTATTCCAAACTCCCGGAAAAGCTCATAGACGAGCGGGAAACTTGCGAAGCAATCAGTGATCGGCACAAGGATCCATCACAGGATCAGTTCGGGTCAATGATCAGCAAGTTCTTGGAATACCGCGCTCAGTTCCACATCTCATCACTGAGCGGCACACGAAGCAGCAACCCCTTGCCCCTTTTCGGCCGCAGGATGATGATGATGAATAGCTTCTTCTTCTTCTTCTCTTCTTCTTCCTCTCGCTATTCTCCGACTTTCTTTTCGCAATATCTCAAGTATGTTGGTGCCAACGATGACATCATCCATGTTGCATCATGGGATGATGTCATCCATCAAAAATGTAAAAGTCAACATGACTTTTAGATATTTTGTAAATATCTTGTAAATAAGTGGTTGGCTCCATTTTGCCTTCTCTCTCCCTCATCTTCTATAAATATTGGAATACTTGTTGTATTCAAGGGTGAACATTTTTTAGATAGAAATAGAAGTGAGGAGAGAAAGACTTTGAGCTTTCTTGTATGAGAAAAAACGATAATACAATTATTCGGACTTTGTGCTCAATAGGCATGTTATACATTAGATCTTTCTTACGTTAGATCTGTATGTGTTTAATCTGTTGGATTCATATCTACTTTTCCGTCATTTGTTTATCAGTATTGCTTTGTTTATTTATGCAAGTAGGTTTGGCTCTGTTTACTACCAAACTAAAAACATAAATCTTCGACCTTTACTGCTTTGGAATTCATTTCTTTTCTTCCTTCGGATCTGTTCTTTCTCTTCTCCTTCTTTCATTCCTTTCTTTTCGCAGCTGAATACTCTCTCTGGGATGAGATCCCAACCCCGAAGGCGAGAATCATGACTTGCATAGGTTCTGCTAGTAGAAATAGCAATAAACCGATTTCGCTTTCTTTGTCTCAAAGAGGGCTAAGCCTGCAACAACTTGTTGGCTCGTCTATCCATGTGCTCAAATCGAAAAATTTTCTTCTGAGAGTCATAGATCGGGCCTAGTTACAGATCTTTAGTTCGCTGAGTTTTTATCAAAATCATTATTTTTCCGTAGATCTGAGTTTTGACTGTTTTCTAAAAAAGTTTGAAATCCTCTGAAAAGTAAAAATCAGATCTGAAAATCAGCTTACTATCTTCCCTGCCATCTTATCCTCGTTATTATTTGTCATTAACCGCAATCGGTTTTTCGAAGAGGATAGTTTTTAAATATTCAGAAAAGTGCATGCTGCTGGTTTTTGACAGAAAAACCAGAAAATCAGCAAGTACACCCAAAAACAAAGTTTAAATTTGCGCCTTAATATCGCAGATCTGGAAGGTACACTGGCAAGTGAACCTTTTACGCGCAGCAGGAGAGCCCGTGGAGAAATTGATCCTACTTTCGATCTGCTTCAAAGGCACAATTTCAACGTAACACCGGCACGTTTTTCAGCGTTAAGCTCGGCTAGGTGGTCATCCAGGAGTGTCTCACCTCCACGAAGAAAAAGTCTTTTACAAGGAGCATCTACATCCCTTTGTAGTGCCTTGCTGCTCAGTGGAACCACCCTCCCAGTTCGTGTGCTTTTTCCAGCCTTTCAAATGGCAGTACCATGGGGAAATGCTATGGGTCCTCTCGCACTGCCACATCCAGTTCACGCGCTCCCTCATGGGAACCGAAAGAATTTTCCTAAATTTGACGGGAGCGGAAATCAAAGCACGGATTCCCACATATCTGCTTTCATTATGTCATGCAGTATTTTGGACGTGACTCACGAAGATGTGTCGGTTCGCCTTTTTCTGGAAACTCTACAAGGGCCCGCAGCTGAATGGTTTCAGCATTTTCCGTCCGGATCTATACTCGTGCCACTACTCTAGATATATAAGTGGTCTTCACCAAAGAAAATTGAGCCACTTTTTTCAATTTATCAATCATGACCATGATAGTGTCGTGGTGATATCTTGACATCGGTAGCCCAACAATGAAATCCATGGAAATGGTGTCCCACTTCCATTTCGATATAGCATGAGGATAAATAAGGCTGCTTTGGATGCTTGATGCTCACCTTGACTCTCTCGGCACTCAACACCATGACACAAACTGAGCCACGTCTCTATGAAGTCCTCTCTAATGATACAACTGTCTCAAGGTGGCGTGCATCTTCTTCACCTCGGGATGGGCTGAATAGGGTACATGATGTGCCTCTACCAAGATGTCCTGCCTCAAGCCTCCATCTCTAGGAACATATATCCGGCCTCTATGCCTGAGAAGACCATCTGCCTCTAAGGAAAAACCATCAAACTTCCTCGAAGGGTCTCTCGAGACTCAATCTCCACTCGTAATGCAATGTAGAAGCTATCAAGAGGAAGCTACTGAAGAATCCTACTCTGTAAATCATGCTCACTAAGGTGGCCATAGCCACATGTCTCCATCTACTGAGAGCATCTACTACCACATTCTCCTTCCCCTTCACATGCTATATCTCCATGTCATACTCATAAAGCAACTCCATCCAATGCCATTAATGAGCATTGAGATTGGGTTGCGTGAAGACTCAAATGATCTTTCCTGAGTGTGAATCTTCGTCCAAGAAGAAAGTGTCTCCATCGAACCAAAGCATGCACAATTATCACAAGCTCAATATCGTGAGTCAGATAATTAAGCTCATGATCCTTGAGTTTGTGAGACTTAAAGGCCACTACTTTTCCCTCCTGTATCAACACACCTCCAAGCCCTGCTAAAGAAGCATCTATGCAAACAAAGAACTCACCCTGTGGATTTGGCACTACAAGAATAGGTGTTGTAGTGAGGCACTCCTTCAGTTCCCTGAAGGCCTGGTCACATATGTCCAACCAAACAAACTTGTTCCCTTTCTTCTGAAGGGAATTGATAGGGTGCCCAATCTGAGAGAAGTCTTAAACAAATCTCCGGTAGTAACCTACTAATCCCATGAAGCTGCACCTCCGTCACTATAGTGGGTCTTTGGACAATCCATAATGGCTCTAATATTGGAAGGATCGACTACGATACCTTCCCCAGAAATGATATGACCCAAATACTACACCTATGTCTAAAAGAATGCACACTTCTCCAAGTTCCCGTAAAGTTGCTACTCCCAAAGACACTGAAGAACCTGGCGAAGGTGCCCCTCGTGCTCCTCACGTGTACATGAGTAAATCAAAATTTCATCAAGGAATATGAGCATGAAGTGATCTAAGAAGGTCTTGAATACCCCATTCATCAAACTCATGAACATTGCAAGGGCATTAGCCAAACTAAACGACACCACCGTGAGCTCATAGTTCCCATACCTCATGCGAAGGTGGTCTTATGAATGTCCACCTCAAAATCCTCGGTGATGGTAGCCTAAATTAAGATCAATCCTAGAGAAAACTATGGCTCCTTCATCCGATCAAACAAGTTGTCAATACAAGGAAGGGGATAACAATTCTTGATTGTTACCTTATTCGGGCCGGCGCGATAATCAATACACAACCATAAGGATCCATCCTTCTTCTTCACAAAGATCACCGGCACACCCAAGGGGATACACTAGGATGGATAAGGCATTTCTAAAAAAGGCCCTCAAGATGCAACTTGAGCTCATAGAGCTCTGGGGTGGTCATCTAATAAGGTTCCCATGAGATAGGATCTGCTCCAAGAATTAGATCTATATGAAAATCAATCTCACATGGGGGTGGTAACCCCATAGCTCCCTGTTGTCCACTCAAAATTCCCAGCTCTTAAGAAAGTGAAAATTCAAAATTTTGAGTTTAAGTGTCTTCTCTGTTGTACTGAAAATGTTAAAGGTCAAGAAATTGAGAAAATCTGTGTTTTTGGGTCATTTTGTGTGTTTTTCGGGCCTGTCGGACATTTTTGTCCCGCACGTCCCAAGTTCAAAAGTGCGCTCTGTTCCCCGATCGGCCGGTTTCCCCGAAGTCTGTCTTTTTCGGGCCCGTCAGAACTTCTTGTCCCAAATGTTCCAAGTCCAAACAGGCAAGTTTTTCCATTTTCAGCCGAAACACCCAAACCGCATACTTCACACTTTCTTGTCCCAAGTGTCCCAAGTTCAAACGGGCAAGTTGTTTCATTTTTAGCCGATTCGCCCGAACCGCATGTTTTGCGCATTCGCGTGTCGAATGTCCCAAAAGGCATTTGTGCGTCTTTTCCCCGCTTCGTCCGAATCGGTCGAAAGCCGCGTGTTTCACGCATTCGCGTCTCACATGTCCCAAATGAACCAAGTGCCATCGTGCTTATTTTTCCCACTCTACCCGAATATCATGCTTATTCAAATTGGTAGGTATGTATTAAATGCGCATTCATTGTCTTTCTCTCTCCTAATCGGCTATATAACGAGTGAACCCCCTTTGCATTTTTCACACTTTGCTTCCATGCTATCCTTTGCTCGAACCCTTGCAATATAATTTCCTGTGCATGTATCCCTTCCCTCTGTAATTCCTACCTGAGTTTAGTTTGCGACTCTATCCTCCGAGTTACTATCAATATGAAGATCAAATTTCAGGGATAGGAACAAATCTCGCCACTAGAATCTGCCATTCCCAATATTGGAGACAGTGAAGCTCGTCATCTTGACTTCGGCAATTTTTGGCAAGGATGGCAGACGCAAACCCTACACCAATGGCGCAGATGATTCACGATAGCGGTTTGGCTTTTGCTAGAGGTTTCCCAATCTTGGTGCAATGTGCTGATATAGTGCTTTCATGCGGAGCTCACTTCGACCCTGATTCGAGCAAATTAACCAATGTACATGGGGAACTCATCGCCAAACTAGATGTTTCCGCCATTAGCACTGCTTTGAGGATTCCAGAGATGGATAATGCCATAGTTGTTTCCCGGGATCAAGCACAGGCCCTGTTTAATCAAGACAAATGACAAATACAAGGCGCGGGTGGCGAAGTCATGGCTTAAAAACCCTAAGAAGGGAGCGTCTCGTCTATCCAAGACTCTCTTCCAAGCAGATTTCAATGAAGAGTTGTCAGATTTCATAATCCTACTGGCTCGGGTTATGGGCTTACCTTCTACTAACGAGTTCCATTTCTGGATGTGCCCGCTCATCAGCATGGTGTGCGAGGGAACTCAAAATATCAACTGGGTGGAGATCATCAGCATGAACTTGGCGAGCAGCTATCCAATGTACAACAAACGAAGAAGTTCTACATGACTTCGTACCTGATGTATACTCTGGCGGCATCAAGGCAATGGTTTGGTTTTTCTTACATTGATGCCCACAAGGATGATCCTGTATATGCCTACTGCCTGCAGTTCACCCTAGAGACCAGCAATCGTAATTTTAGAAGAGTAAATGATGCTTTCACCATGTACGTGGTCAGGCTGCTTGAAGGTGACACTGCTAGAAGGTTTTCTACGATGAAGCCATGAATCTGATATCGCACTACGGTGCTTATTTTATCCAATTCAGAAAATTCTCTTATATCAGGCTTGCTGGCTATGAGAGCACCCCTCTGAGGCTTCCCATGTTCTACAGTGATAAGATGGCCTTGATAGAAGTATGCAGGCAATTAGAAAAATTACACAGAACCTGCAGAGACAAGAAGATTTCTGGTTTGCACTTTCCCATCTCTTTGGGAAATTACACTTGTAAAACAGCCCTGGACGCACAGAATATAGAAAGAGCCCTGGTTCCCATCACCGTTCATTTCTTTAAGCCAAGAACTTGCTTCGACTTGAAGAAGTTCATTGAACAGAACATCAAGATAATCTATCATCATAGGGCAGATACAGAAGACTACTGGGCTGACTGTGCAGATGATTTTGAAGCTAGAAGGAGGCACTATGGTAGGTTCTCTCTGCAATTGATCCAAGAACTCGGCTTGTACCAAGTTCCTGAAGGACTCCAGGATGACAATTCTGATCTATACTCATATGAGTATGACAATGTGGTTAAGCACACTCCCTTGGAGGACTTGGATTGGAACAGGAAAGAGAAAGATGATCTGGCCGAGATCCTTGCTCCAATCTTAGTCAGGACTAAGGTCTGGTTTGACAGGAAAGTTCGAGAGCTCAGAAGTCACTTAGGAGAATCCTCTTCTAAGGATGTTTCAACACCAAGGAGGGAAGCATCGACCCCCATATCAGACACACCTATGCAAACCCCTCTTGCCTCATCAACGCAAGGACCTGTAGCTTCCACTCCTTCTTCATCCACTCAAGTATACCAGAAGAAACTCAAAGAGGTTAAGAAGGAGCCTGTGGAAAAATATCCTCAAAGTAAGCAGGTAGAAGTGCCTTTGGGACCAGAGAACATCATTGTTCTCAGTGAAAGTGAAGAGAGTGAAATGCCAGCCCCTGCAAATGCTCCTGAAGATCCAACGGATAAAGATAAGGAAGTCCAGAGCACTGAACTTCCAAGTGCTATTGATTCTTCTGCCGCAATTGTCTCAAGCGCCCCACTCACATCTCAACTTGAATCAACAGCTGTGTAAACCTTGAGCGTCATGAGCTCTCTGTCTCTTGGACCTCTTGCCCCCTACTGATTCCTCTTCCTCTTTTGCATGGGTGCAACCTTTTGTTGACAGTAGGAAGAGGAAATCTTCCTCTCGGAGCTCAGGGTCAAATTTTGATCTTTGTCACAGCCTTGTTAGGCACTACTCCTTCTCGTGCCAAGAAATCTAGAATCACCTCCAGAATAGTGTCTGATGCTCAAGGTCAATAATTCCTGGAGATTGCTAAGCCTACAGTAGACAAATCAGAGCAGGACTTGCAGGCATCTGACTTAGAACTCTCAAGAATTCCAATGGGAGAGTCTACTCCTGAAGGTGAGATCCACAACCTCCAAGAAACGGTCACAAGAGTCATTGGGAGGGTAGAGAAAGGGCAGCAAACTATTGAACAGTTGGAGGAATAGGCCCAGATTCTCACAGGTTTCATCAAATCTCTTTTGTCTAAGGACAAAGTTTTGGACCCTACCCCATTGACTACTCTTCCACCACCTGTAATTTTGAGCCAAGATGAAGTACAGAGTATCAAAGACATGCACAAGTATTCTGTCTATGGCAGAGCTATGGAGGCCATGGTGGAAGATATGCTTATTACAGGATTGAACTTCATCGATGAAGCTTTCAAACTCCATGGAAAGGTGAACAATTTGCAACAGAAGTTCTCCTCCACTATTGGGGTCATAGATAAAGAGCTCAAACTCTGGGCCAGCGATTGCATAGTAGACATCCGTCTCATGGGACAGACAGATGAGAACATTTTATTGGCAAATAAGGTTTTTGATGATGCAAAGGATAATCTGTCAAAGTCCTGGGTTTACAGCGTGGAGTGGAAGATCAAAGTCTTGGAGGAGGCTTTGGGAGAACTAAAGAATAGCTGGCAGAAGGGTGAAGCTTTCAAGACACTGGTTGTATCTGCTTTCAAAGATATACATTGTCATCTTCAGGATGAAACTTCTGGTGTGCCCCTTTCCTTGCAAGAAATCAAAGCTCAATTCAGAGCTTTTGTCAAAGATAATCTATTCAAGGAAAGCTCCATCTCCAAAGAGAAAATGAAGGAGATCTGCTCTCTTCAATCTGCCATTGAAGAAGCAAATAAAGATTATCATACTCATGTCGAGTTTGATAAAGAAATGGAGAAGTGTCTCAGATTTTGGGGTCAGTCTACAGCCAACACGTCAGTCCCTCGTGGCAGAGACATAGCCGAGGCATTGAAGAGATTCAGGCAGTGAATTTTGAAGTCAGTGGGTCCCTCCCAGTCATAACCACCTGTCTTCTTCTCCGTTTTCTTCTCTTCTTTTCTAATTCTTTTTCTCGAATTCATTGTAATTAGTTGAGGTATTGTGATTGGCAATCCTTAACTAATCTTTAGTTAAAAGAAGTAGTTACAAAGAGTAACTGATTTGTAAGCTATATAATGGCCTCTCCATGCCATTTTGAAGAGGGGAAGAACTTGGCTTATTTTCTAAAAGTGTAAATAGATCATAAAGAAATCAATACAGAAGGGCTTTCCATTCTTTGTCTATCTGATCTCTTTTGTCCCAGCTTTTCATTTAATTTTGTGAAGATCATTTGTCTGTGTTATGTTAAGAAACTTTGTGTTCTGGCAGATGTTATTTATAGAACTTTGTGTCTTTAAATTCCATCTTATTTATATGATACAAATGATCTTGTTTCAATTCACTGTAACTTCGCATACATAAAGAATTACTCTGTTATCTATAATTCTGAGTGTTGCCTTTCTGCTCATTCTCGTACTCTCATTGCTCGGTCCTTTTGTGATTGATGATCTTTATAGAAAAACTTTCGTAATATTCAAGTTCAACCAGAAAATCATGTTTTGTATATTTGTAAATAAGTTCATTTCTGAATAAGGGAACCTCTCCCATTAAAGAGGAGGGACTTCTTGTCCCCTGACTGTTGCTCTTCGTAAAGTCCTATTTGACGACCAACAGTTTTTGGCGACTCCGCTGGGGAAAATCATATTCCAGTTCTGTAATTTTTGATCATCCTTTGATCTGGTGACTCCACGTTTTACTCGAGGGAGAAGGGCCCTTGGTATTGAAGATTCTCAGTTTCAGCTTTTGGAGCAGCAGGGTTTTCCTTTCCCTTCAACAAGAAATAGAAGGACTCGTTTGACAAGCACTCCACCTGTTCAAGATAGAATTCCTATGGGTGGTATTCCTTCAGAGCCAGCTAGTCCTAATCTTTGAGCTTTGATTCTTGCTGGTGTTACAGTTCCTCTCCAAGCCGTTTTTCCAAGAATGGTGGTACCATTTCCCTGGGGTCATCGTGTCGGGCCCCTTGCTCTTCCTCAGCCTTTGCATGAGTTACCCAGAGGTAACCGGAAGAACTTTCCTAAATTCAAAGGCGATGACAAAGTGCATCCTGATGAACACATCACAGCCTTCATAGTTGCATGTGGATTTCTGGGAGTTGAACACGAAGATGTCTCCGTGAGACTGTTCGTTGAGACTTTACAAGATAATGCTGCTGATTGGTTCTATCACCTTCCGGCTGGTACTATCACTAGCTGGGACACCATGAGAACTAGGTTTGAAAACCGTTTCAAACTAGCAGAAGATGTGCATGCCTTGCTAGCCCAAATCTCTCAGATAAAGAAAGATTCACCAGAGCCTATGAGAGAATTTGTGGCCCGATTCAACAGGTTAATTAATAAAATTCTGGTAAATACTCGACCTATTGATCAAATCCAAAAATGTTTCTTCCTAAATGCCCAATCGCCTAAAGTTAGCTATGCGCTGAGAAGGGCTAATCTCGCAACATTGGTTGAGGATCAAACTCTTGCTGTTAGTGTCGAGGATGATTTGATCATGTCAGGGAAGTTGAGGAGAGACCCTTCCAAATCTAAGTCTGTTGCTTCCTCCTGTTCCACCCCTGGACCTAATACTGATCCATTACTTCAAAACTTGCGAATGATCTCATTGCTATAAAGAAACAATTGGCTCAGCATGCTCCTTATGCAGACGTTCCAAGGAGGAATTTTCAGCCCAGAAATCGTTTGCCTGCTTCTCAAACAAGATTAGCGCTTGAAGGACCTCCTGTTAAAGTTCCTGTCAATGCAACCTGTGAAGTTGAGGAACCAGATGATGATGAGGATAATGAAGCTTGCGAGGAGTTTGTGGAAGAAGTTGATGATGAAGCAGATGAACTTGAGGGATCTCGAGTTAATTTCTTCACCACTGAGGGCATTGATGATGGAGATGATTATGATGAAGTAGTAGCGGACATGAATAGTGAATCATTCACTGTCATGACTCGAGAGCAGACAAATCAGAGGGAGAAAGTGACGCAGCCCCCCAAGAAATCTAAGGAGCAGCCGGCAACTATCCCCGTAATTGCAAAAAGAGGATCTCCTATCCCCACTTCATCTACACCAAAGGTGAGTCCTGTCAATCCTGCTATTAAAGTTACTTCTTTTTCCCCTAAAGTTGATAAACCTAGGATCTCAAGTGATGATGGCCCATCCACTTCTGGGTCTTTTGATATTATTGATCATCTGAAAAAGACTAAGGTTCAAATCTCAGAGGCTGAGTATTATCAAACCCATCCCAAAGCTTTTGCTAAAATGATTCACTTTGTCAATTCCCATTCTAAAACCACCTCTAAAGGCCTTTTACCCACTCCTTCTTCCACCACAGCCTAGTCTGGTAGCCACTGTCACCTCACCTAATGACAAAATCAAACCATTTTATGTAACACTTCTTATAGCTGGCCATAGGCTCAGTAATTGTGTCATAGACTCAGGAGCCTCAGACAATGTGATGCCTACTAAAGTAGCTCATGCCTTAGGCTTGACCCTCACACGCACTTATGGATCTTGTTACTCCATGGAGAGTAAGGAAGTGCCCCAGTTGGAAGAATTAAAGATGCACAAGTGGCTTTTCTTTGCTTTACCCGAGAAGAGAATTTTGGCTACCATCTTAGTAGCGAGATATTCCTCCTTCATACGAGATGTTGCTAAGTAGGAACTTCGTAAGGATGTGGGTGGAGAAATTCAAATGGATTGGTCACATGCACTCGTACCTATTAATGGACAAATGAAGAAGTTGCTGCCTGAGAAGAAATCTGAGTATATTGTACAAAAAATGGATGATCCTAAAGCACAAATACTCTATGAGGATATGGGTCATGGTAACTATATGATTATGTCCCCTGATGAAATTCAACTCCCCAAATTGTCACCTAAAGATCCTAATGGTGTTTGGATTTTAGAGTTTGATGGAAGTTGTTCCTCAGCTGGTTTTGGAGCTGGTGTCCTACTGGTGTCACTGAAGGAAGCCTACATCCTTTTTCATTCAAGTTGCGGTTCGAAAATACTAATAATACAAAGAGAGTATGAGGCTCTCATTCTTGGGTACCGCAAGTGGCCAAAGAACAAGGTGTAAAGAATCTTCTGGCTCGTGGTGATGCATAATTGATTGTAAAAGCAAGTGAGAAGCCTTTTCTAGGTAAAAAATGGAAGGTTGAAACATTACCAGAATCAGGTTTGGGATTCCATTGAATTTCTTGATGCTTTCTCCATTGAAGCAATACCTAGGGAGAAGAACAGCAGGGCTGATTCACTAGCAGTCTCAGGGTCACTACTGATTCCTCATCCTGACTTCTCTCAAGACAAGTTCACCATTGAGATGGTCCATCATCCTAGTGTACCTGATAATACCAATAACTGGCAAGTTTTCAATGATGATCAACACTTTATTTCTTTCCTTGAACTCAAGGGTAATTTCGAACAGCTGTATTTTGAAGGAAGTGACAACCTGCCTCGTGAAAGTGTGCCCTTTGACAAAGCAGTCACCCATTGAGAAGAAAAGGATCAGGATGGGTGCATTAAACTCAAAGGAAACAAGATTCCTAAAGGACTGGTGAGTTTAGAGGAACTATTTGACAAACATGACAGGTATGTGAAGTCTAGAGCTTCTACTGGACCTCAACAATCAGCTGAGTATGACAAGATTGATATTGGGAGTTCTACTGATCCTAAGCTCGTGAACATTGGAAAATGTTGCACAGTAGATGAGAGGAAGAAAGCAATTGACCTTTTAAAGAGGTATAAGGATGTTCTTGCTTACTCTTATGAAGATTTGAAAGCTTTCAAACCAAAAGATATGCAGCATTTTATTCCACTCAAGCCTGGAATTAAGCCTTTTAAGCAGAAACAGAGGCAATACAACCCCAAAATAGCTGACACCATCTTTCAGGAAATTCAGAAGTTGTTGAAGGCCAAAATCATTTTTCCCATTCACCATTCAACATGGATTGCAAATATTGTGCCTGTTAGGAAGAAAAATGGTGAGATCCGCATCTGTGTTGATTTCAGGAACCTAAATCAGGCTTCCTTGAAAGATAATTATCCTTTGCCTATGATGGATCAGGTCTTGCAAGCAGTAACAGGATCTGAAATGTTATCTATGCTTGATGGATTCTCGGGATATAATCAGGTAGAGGTTGATACTGCAGATCAACACAAAACAGCTTTCACTACTCCTTGGGGTACCTTTGCTTACAAGAGAATGCCTTTTAGGCTTATTAATGTTGTACCACTTTTCGAGAGCATGGATCTGGCTTTTGGAAGTTTGAAAGGGAAGTGTATTGTCATATACCTTGACGACTTGACAGTGTTTTCTAAAACAAGGGCGGATCATTTTGACCACCTGGAAACAGTTCTGCTGAGATGTAGAGAACATGGGATTTCTTTGAATCCTAAAAAATCTGTCTTTTGTGTCACCGAGGGAAATTATTAGGGCACATCGTTTCCAAAGATGGTATTAAGATTGATCCTGAACGAGTACAAGCTATCCAGCAAATTCCTCTCCCAACCAGCAAAAAGGGCGTGCACTCTTTCTTTGGTAAGATCAATTTTTTAAGAAGATTCATCCCTGATTTTGCAGAGTTAACTTTGAATATTTCTCAGATGATGAAAGGGAAACAAACATTTGGTTGGTCTTCTAAAGGAAAGGAATCCTTTGAAGGTATCAAAAGAGCTATTGCTAAAACTCCTGTTTTAGCCTGTCCTGATTTCAGCAAAGATTTTATTATCTATTGCTATGCCACAGATAATACCTTGGCTGTTGTTTTAACTCAAGAAGACTCTAATGAGCATGAACTCCCAATTGTGTTCATGAGCTATATTCTGAAAGATCATGAGTTAAAATACACCATGATGGAGAAACATGCTTTTGCAGTGGTTAAAGTTGTTAAGCAGTTTCGCTTTTACATCCTCAACTCTCATTCCATGGTGTTGGTTCCAGATACAACTGTTAAGTCAATTCTCACACAACAAGAATTTGGATCCAAGAGAGGGAACTGGGTTGCTAAGGTCCAAGAATATGACATTGACATCAAACCGACCAAGCTTGTTCGTGGAAAAGGCCTTTGTGAGCTCATTGCTGAAGGAGCTAAACATGAGTTGCTGGAGGAGAAAGTTGGCCTTCCTACCATTCTGTTTCTTAGCTCAGTTGATGAATGGTATGCTGACATCACCCATTTTCTCACCTATGGGGAATGCCCCTCTCATTTAACTGCCAAAGAAAAGAGGACTGTTAAACTAAGGTCAGTGCAATATGTGTTGTGGGAAAACGCCTTGTTCAAACGTGGGTTAGATGGAAGATTTTTGAAATGTGTGGACAAGGAACAACAGAGGAAGTTACTCTCAGCTTTTCATGATCAGGCATGTGGAGGGCACTATTCATCAATGGTCACTGCTCATAAGATACTTCGCAGAGGATATTACTGGCCTTCCTTGTTCAGGAGATGCATCCAAGTGGGTTGATAAATGTGAGGCTTGTCAGACCTTCGTGGGAAGACCTAAATTGGCCTCTTTGCCTCTTAAGCCAGTTGTAATTGAAGAACCTTTTCAACAGTGGGGTTTGGACTTCATTGGAACACTTAATCCTGCTTCTAGTGCTGGTCATACTCATGTGTTAACTGCCACGGACTATTTCACCAAATGGGTAGAAGCTATTCCAGAAAGAGTACTACTTCTGAAGTGGTGTGCAGCTTCATCAAAGAGAACATCTTGGTAAGGTATGGTGTACCTAACAAGATTGTAACAGATAATGCTTCGAATTTCTCTTCAACTGAGATAATGGATTTTTGCTATGGGTATGGCATTTCTTTGGCTCACTCCTCAGATTACTATCCTCAAGGAAATGGGCAAGCAGAATCCACTAATAAAAATTTGGTGACTATTATAAGGAAATTAGTCAATGAGTCTCAACGAAACTGGCACAAGAAGCTCTATGATGCTCTTTGGGCAAACAGGATCACACCAAAGAGAGCTATTAGAATGTCTCCTTTTCAAGTGGTATATGGAGTAGAAGCTCAATTGCCAGTAACAGTGGAGCTGCCAGCCTTGCATCTAATGAAGGCTATTGAAGATACTAGTTTCAGTGATGCTTTGGATAAGAGAATTATGTACCTTCACAAACTGAATGAGGACAGATTGGAGGTTTCTGATAGGATATCTGTTCACCAGTAGAAGGTAAAGGTCCTGTTTGATAAGAAAGCCAGGTTCAGAGATTTCCAAGTTGGAGACACTGTGTTGTTATGGGATAAAAGGCATGAACCTCGTGGCAGCCATGGCAAGTTCGATTCCCTTTGGCTCGGACCTTTCAAGATCAAACACTTTGCTGGTAAGAATTCCTTTTATCTTGATTACATGGATGGTTCTCCTCTCCCACTTCCTTATAGTGGGCAGTACCTTAAGTTGTTCAAGTCTTAGGTGATTAGGGAGTCCTTTGTATATTCTGTATAACATTTTTGTTTTTCTTTCCTTTTTGTTTTGGTGTGTTGTCCTCTGTATTGGTTTACTTTTTGACTCCGTGGCCCAATGGATAAGGTACTGGTCTACTTCCCCGATTTTTCTAAGTTCTTACCTTGTCTCATTCCTTGAATTTATGCCAAGTCATCCCCAGAAGGAGCCAGCTGTTGTCCACTCAAAATTCCCAGCTCTTAAGAAAGTGAAAATTCAAAATTTTGAGTTTAAGTGTCTTCTCTGTTGTACTGAAAATGTTAAAGGTCGAGAAATTGAGAAAATCTATGTTTTTGGGTCATTTTGTGTGTTTTTCGGGCCTGTCGGACATTTTTGTCCCACGCGTCCCAAGTTCAAAAGTGTGCTCTGTTCCCCGATCGGCCGGTTTCCCCGAAGTCTGTCTTTTTCAGGCCCGTCGAAACTTCTTGTCCCAAATGTCCCAAGTCCAAACGGGCAAGTTGTTCCATTTTTGGCCGAAACACCCGAACCACGTACTTCACACTTTCTTGTCCCAAGTGTCCCAGGTTCAATCGGGCAAGTTGTTCCATTTTCGGCCGATTCGCCCGAACCGCGTGTTTCACGCATTCGCGTCCCAAATGTCCCAAAGGCATTTGTGCGTCTTTTCCCCGCTTCGCCCGAATCGGCCGAGCCGCGTGTTTTGCGCATTCGCGTCTCACATGTCCCAAATGAACCAAGTGCCATTCGTGCTTATTTTTCCCGCTCTACCCGAATATCATGCTTATTCAAATTGGTAGGTATGTATTAAATGCGCATTCATTGTCTTTCTCTCTCCTAATCGGCTATATAACGAAGCGAACCCCTTTGCATTTTTCACACTACTTCCATGCTATCCTTTGCTCGAACCCTTGCAATATAATTTCCTGCGCATGTATCCCTTCCCTCTGTAATTCCTACCCGAGTTTAGTTTGCGGCTCTGTCCTCCGAGTTACTATCAATATGAAGATCAAATTTTAGGGACAGGAACAAATCTCCCCACTAGAATCTGTCGTTCCCAATATTGGAGACAGTGAAGCTCGTCATCTTGACTTCGGTGATTTTGGGCAAGGATGGCAGACACAAACCCTACACAAATGGTGCAGATGATTCACGATAGTGGTTTGGCTTTTGCTGGAGGTTTCCCAATCTCGGTGCAATGTGCTGATACAGTGCTTTCATGCGGAGCTCACTTCGACCCTGATTCGAGTGAATTAACCAATGTACACGGGGAACTCATCGCCAAGCTGGATGCTGCCACCATTAGCACTGCTTTGAGGATTCCAGAGATGGATAATGCCATAGTTGTTTCCCGGGATCAAGCACAGGCCCTGTTTAATCAAGACAACGACAAATACAAGGCGCGGGTGGCGAAGTCATGGCTTAAAAACCCTAAGAAGGGAGCGTCTCATCTATCCAAGACTCTCTTCCGAGCAGATTTCAATGAAGAGTTGTCAGATTTCATAATCCTACTAGCTCGGGTTATGGGCTTACCTTCTACTAACGAGTTCCATTTCTGGATGTGCCCGCTCATCAGCATGGTGTGCGAGGGAACTCAAAATATCAACTGGGTGGAGATCATCAGCATGAACTTGGCGGAGCAGCTGTCCAATGTACAACAAACGAAGAAGTTCTACATGACTTCGTACCTGATGTATACTCTGGCGGCATCAAGGTAATGGTTTGGTTTTTCTTACATTGATGCCCACAAGGATGATCCTGTATATGCCTACTACCCGCAGTTCACCCTAGAGACCAGCAATCACAATTTCAGAAGAGTAAATGATGCTTTCACCATGTACGTGGTCAGGCTGCTTGAAGGTGACACTGCTAGAAGGTTTTCTGATGAAGCCATGAATCTGATATCGCACTACGGTGCTTATTTTATCCAATTCAGAAAATTCTCTTATATCAGGCTTGCTGGCTATGAGAGCACCCCTCTGAGGCTTCCCATGTTCTGCAGTGATAAGATGGCCTTGATAGAAGTATGCAGGCAATTAGACAAATTGCACAGAACCTGCAGAGACAAGAAGATTTCTGGTTTGCACTTTCCCATCTCTTTGGGAAATTACACTTGTAAAACAGCCCTGGACGCACAGAATATAGAAAGAGCCCTGGTTCCCATCACCGTTCATTTCTTTAAGCCAAGAACTTGCTTCGACTTGAAGAAGTTCATTGAATAGAACATCAAGATAATCTATCATCATAGGGCAGATACAGAAGACTACTGGGCTGACTGTGCAGATGATTTTGAAGCTAGAAGGAGGCACTATGGTAGGTTCTCTCTGTAATTGATCCAAGAACTCAGCTTGTACCAAGTTCCTGAAGGACTCTAGGATGACAATTCTAATCTATACTCATATGAGTATGACAATGTGGTTAAGCACACTCCCTTGGAGGACTTGGATTGGAACAGGAAAGAGAAAGATGATCTGGCCGAGATCCTTGCTCCAGTCTTAGTCAGGACTAAGGTCTGGTTTGACAGGAAAGTTCAAGAGCTCAGAAGGCACTCAGGAGAATCCTCTTCTAAGGATGTTTCAACACCAAGGAGGGAAGCATCGACCCCATATCAGACACACCTGTGCAAACCCCTCCTGCCTCATCAATGCAAGGACCTGCAGCTTCCACTCCTTCTTCATCCACTCAAGTATACCAGAAGAAACTCAAAGAGGTTAAGAAGGAGCCTGTGGAAAAATATCCTCAAAGTAAGCAGGTAGAAGTGCCTTTGGGACCAGAGAACATCATTGTTCTCAGTGAAAGTGAAGAGAGTGAAATGCCAACCCCTGCAAATGCTCCTGAAGATCCAACGGATAAAGATAAGGAAGTCCAGAGCACTGAACTTCCAAGTGCTATTGATTCTTCTGCCGCAATTGTCTCAAGCGCCCCACTCACATCTCAACTTGAATCAACAGTTGTGCAAACCTTGAGCGTCATGAGCTCTCTGTCTCTTGGTCCTCTTGCCCCTCCTGCTGATTCCTCTTCCTCTTTTGCATGGGTGCAACCTTTTGTTGACAGTAGGAAGAGGAAATCTTCCTCTCGGAGCTCAGGGTCAAATTTTGATGCTGTCGCAGCCTTGTTAGGCACTACTCCTTCTCGTGCCAAGAAAGCCAGAATCACCTCCAGAATAGTGTCTGATGCTCAAGGTCAGCAATTCCTGGAGATTGCTAAGCCTACAGTAGACAAATCAGAGTAGGACTTGCAGGCATCTGACTTAGAACTCTCAAGAATTCCAATGGGAGAGTCTACTCCTGAAGGTGAGATCCACAACCTCCAGGAAACGGTCACAAGAGTCATTGGGAGGGTAGAGAAAGGGCAGCAAACTATTGAACAGTTGGAGGAACAGGCCCAGATTCTCACAGGTTTCATCAAATCTCTTTTGTCTAAGGACAAAGTTTTGGACCCTACCCCATTGACTACTCTTCCACCACCTGTAATTTTGAGCCAAGATGAAGTACAGAGTATCAAAGACATGCACAAGTATTCTGTCTATGGTAGAGCTATGGAGGCCATGGTGGAAGATATGCTTGTTGCAGGATTGAACTTCATCGATGAAGCTTTCAAACTCCATGGAAAGGTGAACAATTTGCAACAGAAGTTCTCCTCCACTATTGGGGTCATAGATAAAGAGCTCAAACTCTGGAGCAGTTGCATAGTAGACCTCCGTCTCATGGGACAGACAGATGAGAACATTTTATTGGAAAATAAGGTTTTTGATGATGCAAAGGATAATCTGTCAAAGTCCTGGGTTTACAGCGTGGAGTGGAAGATCAAAGTCTTGGAGGAGGCTTTGGGAGAACTGAAGAATAGCTGGTAGAAGGGTGAAGCTTTCAAGACACTGGTTATATCTTCTTTCAAAGATATACATTGTCATCTTTAGGATGAAACTTCTGGTGTGCCCCTTTCCTTGCAAGAAATCAAAGCTCAATTCAGAGCTTTTGTCAAAGATAATCTATTCAAGGAAAGCTCCATCTCCAAAGAGAAAATGAAGGAGATCTGCTCTCTTCAATCTGCCATTGAAGAAGCAAATAAAGATTATCATACTCATGTCGAGTTTGATAAAGAAATGGAGAAGTGTCTTAGATTTTGGGGTCAGTCTACCACCAACATGTCAGTCCCTCGTGGCAGAGACATAGCCGAGGCATTGAAGAGATTCAGGCAGTGAATTTTGAAGTCAGTGGGTCCCTCCCAGTCATAACCACCTATCTTCTTCTCCGTTTTCTTCTCTTCTTTTCTAATTCTTTTTCTCGAATTCATTGTAATTAGTTGAGGTATTGCGATTGGCAATCCTTAACTAATCTTTAGTTAAAAGAAGTAGTTACAAAGAGTAACTGATTTGTAAGCTATATAATGGCCTCTCCACGCCATTTTGAAGAGGGGAAGAACTTGGCTTATTTTCTGAAAGTGTAAATAGATCATAAAGAAATCAATACAGAAGGGCTTTCCATTCTTTGTCTATCTGATCTCTTTTGTCCCAGCTTTTCATTTAATTTTGTGAAGATCATTTGTCAGTGTTATGTTAAGAAACTTTGTGTTCTGGCAGATGTTATTTATAGAACTTTGTGTCTTTAAATTCCATCTTATTTATATGATACAAATGATCTTGTTTCAATTCACTTAATTAACCATACATAAAGAATTACTCAGTTATCTATAATTATGAGTGTTGCCTTTCTACTCATTCTCGTACTCTCATTGCTCAGTCCTTTTGTGATTGATGATCTTTATAGAAAACACTTTCGTAATATCCAAGTTCAACCAGAAAATCATGTTTTGTATATTTGTAAATAAGTTCATTTCTGAATAAGGGAACCTCTCCCATTAAAGAGGAGGGACTTCTTGTCCCCGGACTGTTGCTCTTCGTAAAGTCCTATTTGATGACCAACACTCCCTGGAAAGATATCAACATAATATCTCAAAATGGGATGATCATCTAGTGATGATCCACTAGACCCATCATCGACCTTTCACTAATTAAATGTGAAAGATACATCCGACAACCCCGTCACACACACAGCTTTAAGCTGCATACAGAGATGGTGTAAATAGAAATGGGTCTCCTTACCCCGATAACACCGACTCAACTCCCAAGTCATATGCACAAGATATAGTCTTGTGGTAACAAGCCATCCATCGGCCCCGTGTTCGAGATAACCAATCCATACCCAAAATGACTCCATATGAGCCCAAGGGAAGGATACGGAGATCTGAGGTAGTGGTGAAATGTCCCAAATCCACTACACACTCCTTAACTAAGGAGTCTACAGAGAGATCTTGGCTCAAGCCATCTCAACATCCCAACAATGACCTTACCTAATTGTCACCAGCCTGCATCACTTTACTAAAGATGGTGCAATGAAAGAACCAGAATAACCAGAATCAAACAATACAGAGGTAGGAATACCACCAATGCTATATGTGGTCTCAATGACTGTGCTTTGATGCTCTACTTGGTGGTTCTCAACCACTGTATAAATCATGTGGCTGCATCCCATGTCACTAACCCTAGGCTCAGATATTTGTGTCTTACCCTTGTTATTAGGGTTTTGTGGGTAGTCTCTCCAAAAGTTTCTAGTAACTCCACAACCAAAACATCTTCCTGATCCTCCCCAATGAGTAGCACCTCCAGTAGGTGCCCTGAAAGTTTATGGCGTGGATCTTGATGATCCAACTATGGTCTACTGTGGTCTTTGCTGGTGAGCTCCTACTGATTGAGCTCTAGGTCCACCCTATGTCCTAATAGGACCCCTAGGAGGAGGCCCCATACTCCTACCTCTCATGCATCAGCTCTTTATGGAGTTCTATGAGGTGGGCGGGACTACTACTACTACTATTGTGGCCTAAAGGATGACTGTGTTGAACCATGGCCACCACAAGGAGGAGGTACTGACCCCCTTGATCTACCATCTTGCATCTATTGTATGTATCTGTGGACTTGGTCTCTAGCCTGCTGGGCCTTCCCCCGAGTCTCCTCTACTATATAGGCCTTCTCAATGGCCTCAGCTAATGTCTGTGGATAATGGATTCCCACTACACCTCTAATGTCTAGATTCGTGCCCCGGATGAACCCGTGAATCCGCACCTACTCATCCTACATGTACTCAACATACTTTGGAGTAGATCCAAAATCTAATCTCATACTCTGCCATCTTGAAAGAGACGCTGTCGGAGGTCATGGAACTTCGTCCAATCCTCTGTTTGCATGAACCTCTGTGACAAATACCTACTCCTAAATCTCTCCTCAAATAGCTCCCGAGATCACCGTCTTTGAAGCTACATGGAGCTTCTGCTCCTTTATCCTCCACCATACTCCCGCTCCATCCCTCAAGTAGATTGATCACAACATGAGCTTTCATGTTGCTAGAACAAAGAAAAAACTTCAAGTAACCACTCAAGCTCACTAGCCGTGCCTCTGCCTGAAATCCACCTGTGTGACCTAAGTAGTGTGAGGGCTGAAACTTCAGTATCTCCCTGATGTGATCTACAGCTGTGGTCTAACGGCCTCTAGGTCTCTCTACACACTCATCCCTAAGATTAGGGTTCTGAGACCTCTCTCTATGCTCTGGAACTCTGTCACCCTGTCCCCTCGGTGGTGAATCTACTGTGGCTAACTCTGCATGGGATTTCTCTCATGTATGCTCCTCACAGGGTCAAGGAGATAACTGACCCTCAATGGAAGGGGCTCTATCATGACTAGCTGCATGTCCTCCTCCTAATCCTCCATGTAGAGTGGCATTGACATCCTGAAGAGTCTACAAGATCTGGGGTAGGATAGTTGCTACACCCTGATCCGGTGGTGGTGGTGGTGGTGGTAAGTCTGAGTCTATGTGAAGATTCCCCCGCCCCATCTGTGCCTCCTACATAGACCAAAGCGAGAGTTAGTTCATTATTCTAGGTTTTATTCAATTTCATGTCTACTACAATATGTAATTTCCAAGATAAGTTGTTTTATAGATTTAAAAATGTGCTAGGTTTAAGTTTCATGTCCCAAGTTTTATAGTGTGCCCAATGGTCCAAGATTTTGAACCACTTCTTTGATACCAAGTGTGATTCCTATTAAAACAACCCACTTGAGACCTAAGAAACAACCTAGGGTTAGTTAGGAAAATTATGGAATAATTTTTTTATTAGAAGTGTCTACAACCAAGTTACAACACCATAGTTATCACTAATAGGTTCCAGAACAATTTTAATCTACTATAACATACTTTTATTTTATTAACCATTGTCAGAGGTCACATGGTCCAAATTTTAGGGTTAGAATTTTTAGTTAGGTTCAGGGGGTAATTTTAACACCATACCCACTCTCTAATAGGCTCAAAGTTTCAACTTGATTTTTCTCACACTTAATGCATTCAAAATTTCCCTAAATAATTCCCATTGGATAGGAAATTTTCTCACCTTTCCAATGATATAAAGAAGTCCTCCTAACTCCTTGTAGAACTCCAGATATGGACCGGCAGACCTTAGGGGTCAAATTTTCCCCCAAGGGGACACGTGTCGAGCGGGGAAGAAAACCCATTTTCCGGGTTAGCGGGTCACGGGGCGGTGCTACAAATTTTCCCCACGTGGTGCAAAGTCAAAATTTCTTCCGTGCCTCCGCGGGTCCTCTAGGGACACATGTCAACATCAGAGTCATCACCGGGAGAAAAGAGGGAAGGGCGCGATAATGCGGGAGAGTTTGGGGAATTTTGACGAGGTGAGGGCGGGAGTACGGGGCTGCGGGTTTTTCCACAAAATTTCCTAAAATCCAATAGGGTCGCGAGGGTTCCGCCCCCTCTGCCAACATGCCATGCTTTGCCACGTGGGAGCTGTGATAGTCATGTGCGGGCCGGGGAGGAAAAAGGTAAACTTTTCCCAAAATTTTAAAAAGGTCCAAGGAGAAAATGATGATGCGCCTCTGCCGTTGCCTCGTGAGGAAAGATGGTGGCCTCCGATTTGTTGTGGGCAGTGGAGGAAATTTCAAATTTTTCCCAAGAAAATTTTTAATTTTTTTAAGGATTTTAACAGAATTTTTCGGGCCGCAAGCCCAGCCAGAAAAATTTTCCCAAATTTTTCCACCAAGGTAGGAAAACTTCAAAGTGCCATAACTTTTGCTAGAAATCTTGATTTTGGGACAACAAGGACTTTCTGGAAAGCTCTCAATGCTTTATTTGCATAGGAATCATCAAGTTTACATTTTAATAAAGTTTAAGGGGTCAATTTTACAAAAATGATCTGTAGGCTTTTAAAAAGCCAACCGATAAGTTTTAACTTATGAAATTTATTCAATTTGGTCTCCTCCTTCACTAAACATGCCAAACAGACATGGAGAACTGATCTAGGAAGGATTTAGAGTGTCTTAGGAAGGTAAATTTGCTTAATTGTTTCCAATTTGAATTTTGTCCAACAATTAACAAAAAAATGGGTGTGAAAGGGATTGGGCTCAATTTTGCAATGTTTAAATTGTTTTCTTAAGTGTTCTTTGTCAATTTGAGTTCATTGATATCATAGCATGCCAAATTATATCATTTCCAAGTTGATTATTATATGCAGGTTTGAACTGTACATTTTGATTAATTTTATTGCCAGTTTTATATTTACAACAGAGATCTATTTCTAGAAAATCTGTCTATTAATTTCATCATTCAAGTGTGGTATTTCATTTCTAAACTAATCCAATATATTCAGTTGTTTATAGACAAACCATTTCAAAGCTAAATTGCAAAGTCTGATTTCCAAAAGAGACAAGTAATATGATTCCTACACACGTATTTCTTCTTTTCAAACATAGATTTAGCTATCTCTTCTACCATATAATGAAGCATTTAAATCAATCCATTTTCTATCTTTTCCCGAAACATATATTTGAAAACAAGGCAAACTAATACAATTACCTCTGAGATGTTTCTTTTTTTACGTAATTCCTCCTTTAGTTATAAAAATAAATAAATAAAATAAAAAATAAAATAAAAGAATTAAAAATAAATAAATAAAAAGGGGGAACCTTTGGGCGAGTTAGGGCATGGAGGCTCGAGCTCCTTGATTTCATTTCCTTTTGTTTTTTTGTTTTTTGTTTTTGTTGTTCTTCCTTTGGCTTTGCTGCTGGAGGAGAGCACCGCCGCCAGGAAGAGATAGGGTTTTGACAGATGTTGTAGTTTCAATGCTGAATGGAAGGCCTATTTTCTTCATGGATCTCCACGCATGGCATAAGCCTCCCCTTCCACCGCTTCACTTCTCCCTTCCACGGGTCCTTGGCATTAGCAATGGTTAATGGGTTTTGCGGCCTCCTCCCAGTTTTTAGCCTGCGCCAACATCCTCTCAGCCCGCGCCACATACCTGTGTGGACACCCATCAAAGCAACAAGGTAGAGGAACTTTGTCAGATGTTGCAGTTGCAAGTTCCCTAGTAGATTCTTATGCAAAACGTGGAAGCATGCGAACTATTCGACAATGCCTGAAAAAAATGTGTTTTGTGGACTGTAACGAGGGCAGGATGTGCAAAAAAATATTTTGTTGAAAATGCCTTGGAAACTTTCAAGAAAATGCATTTGGTACATTTAAATCCAGACTCCACAACCTTTTTCAGCATCCTCCCAACCACGCCAAACTGCCAAGCGTGGACTTCCATCAAGTAGAAAAGAGATAAAAAATTTGTCAAACATGGTAGTTTCAATGTTCCTTGGGTGCTTTTTTGTATTTGTCCAATGAAAGAACAAGATAGCTTCTAATGGAATAGTATTATTGCAGCGTAAAGAAGACATGGACCTCCTCGTGAGGCAATCACACTGCTTTTCTTCATTTGCGCAGAGAGAACCATCCAAATCGATTGCATATGCCAAAGATGCTTCCGTGTGTGCCAAGATGGAAGCTTGGGAGCAGGGTATGAGCAATAGAATCTGGTTTTCATTTGTAGGATTTTGTTCTTGCAAGCGGCATAGTGGATATGCGTGAAAATGTGGAAGTGTATTCAAGGCATGTGAACTATTTGATTGAATGCCTCAAAGAAATGCGGTCTCTTGGAGTGCCATGATTTACAGAATGTACAAGGGAGAGCATTTAATCAGTACAAAGAACCTTGTTATGCTCCATGTTTCTCTAAGAGCTGCCAAGGATATGGTCATCAATGGTGATGGGAAGTTGGAATGACTGGTGTGCTAGTCGGAGCAGTGGAATAGGCACTCCTTTTGCAACAATCCTCATAAATCTTTCAACCAATTTGTTTGTTTCATTACCAGTTATGGATGAGGCTCTTTCAGGCAAAGATAAGCTTGATGACATGTTGCACGCAAACCATTTGATAGAATGCCTAATAGATGGATGAATCTTTTGGAGTCCAAGTGAAATTGCTTGGATTAGGTCACACTCTGCGGGTTTGATCGGCTTCACCCCACTAGGCATGGTTCTTCTTCCCTTACCTCTCATGATTCTCATGTTTTAGTTATCTTTTGCAACTAAATAGAATTTTAAATTCTTAGGATTTTTAATACAGTTAAATGTCCCATCAACTCATTGCAAAACAATAAATTTTCGTGTCGTAACTCACAACATCATTATAACTCGTCTACTTTAAACCATGAACTGTTACCCTCACTTCGAGATGATTTAGAAAACTCTTACCCATCTTAATCGCTCCAATATTGTTGTATCAACCTGATGAATTTGACTCCCCAATGATAAAGTTGACCTTCTTCCTATTTAAAATAGGTAAATTTTGCATTTTTCGGAGACTCACTAAGTACCCTTCGTAACTCCTAAACAAGATGTGAAGTTTCATTTGTGTACCTTGGTATATGAGGAGTCACCTTTACCTTTGGTTTGACCCGAAATGAACATATGACATCCTTTTGACGCTCTTATAGGAGCCCTGTTACCTCGGTCTACAATAGTAGAAATCATTAAATCTAGAAAGTTGGCTTTCATTTTGAACCGCCATTTAAAACATGGATGGAGAAATTACTTCCCGTCTTCACAAACCTCTAGTGTTTATAATAGAAAATTGCATGGAACATTCAAGATATACGAAAGAGCACTTTTCGTAAATAGTTTGGCGAAGCCATTTTGTAGGCCTCCAGTCGTAGTTTGACAAGGTCAAACTAGACCAATTTCATCTTGTCGCTCTAAAAACTTGTCGCCGTTTGAAAATGGTTCTCTAGTTCTCAGTCCCGTCAACTCTGATGAATTCTCCTTATATAGGGGAACTAGTAGGAGATGTCTCGTTGCGTGCTCCTCCATCGAACGTCAGTTATGGACATGGTTTTTGGGCCCTCGAGCTAACTTTTGTCATTTTACAATGGGGTGAACTACGACCAATGGCCCCGGAAAACTAGCCACCAAACGCAAACCGTTCACTCTTTTTCAATTCTGCACCAGATGCTATGAATTCTTGGTATATCTGGGGACACGTGGAAATTTAATTGTGGTGTGTGTTCTCATTGGAAGATAACTTTTGGAAGTAGTTTCTTAGCCTCCGAGCCCGTTTTGAACGTTTTGTAACTAGTGAGAAAATGTAAAAATAGAAAGTTACAGGACCCTTGTAGGGTTGCCAAATCACCCTGGAAACTTTTAACACATGTAAATAATTGTTTAAAACACTATAATGAAACTTGTTGTGTGTATTAGAACTTTTGACAAAATGGTGTTTTCTCTCTCTTCCCTTCTCTTTCTCTCTCCTGGGTTACAAAGTGAAGTGAAATGAAATGCATTGAATACATGTCTCTAAACTCTTTTCTTTCGTTTGCAAATTGTAATCATTATCATATGTAAATGGGAAACTGAAAAATGATAATTATGTTAGATTAGGGTGGATGCCATGCCAGTGATTTATCGCTGATATCTTGCTCACGTGGTTTTGCAGGGACGAAAGAATGATGATGTAAGGGTGTTGAGTAATTCATTGTTTATTTTTGGTATTATTTTGAAAGAATTATTGTTGAAATTGGTAGTATGTAAAATTCGTTAGATTATTAAGTGCTTGAGAAATTGGTATTTCTTTCATGGATGTTATTTTGATCCCAAAATTTGTTATGGTAAAAGTGAAATACAAATGTCAAAAGGAATTGAAATTAATACTTTGTAGTGAACTTTCGTTGTGCAATTATTGGTTTAATAATTGGTGTTGCGCTTCTTCCTTGAAAATGTAATAAAGGAACCTACTCACAACAGTTAACCGTAGTTCAAAATTTGTATATAACTAACCTACCTATGTTAATCCCTTAGCGTAGAAAACTGTGACCTTCAAACGAACCTTTACACTCGATGGAGCATCTTGGTTTAGGCAAATAAGATCCCAAGAAAAAGGGGTTTATCGTCTTAGTAGGTACGTTTAGTGACATTGACACAAACCAAACATATAGGAGCAACACAGTCAAATAAATCTTTCTACATCAAATGAATTTCTTGTGAGATCCAGATGACATCATGGAGCTAGTGGAATAATGGTTCTATCACTTTAAATTTTGTTAAGGAATAGATCCTCTTAGATATATGTACTATCTTTGGCTAGTGACATGATAGTGCGTTGATCCTTTACAGAGGGTTTATAGGGTAAATACATTTCAACCTAAATCAAATCTATCATAGGGATTAAAGCCCTGGGTGACAAAAAAAAAAGTTAAAAAAATTGGAATTAAATTAAACCGTAGTGGATTAGGATGTTAACTTGTGAGAAGAAAACTATAATTTAACTCCTTGCATACGAAGTTGAGTTGAAAGATGTTGATTCTAGAGAACCTTAGGAACTGTAATCTTGTCCCTTAATTCCTTGTTATGTCATTTTATGGCATTAAGGAATAAAGAACATTTCTTATGCGTAATCGTGTAATTGCAAATATATGAGATCTTCGTGAACATAGATCACTTGTCATCATGTGTAGTTTATCATTCCCCTAGCCATGTACTTCCTTAATATGTTAGACAAGTTCTATCGTAACTCTTTTGTTTTAAGAAAATGCTAAGAATGAGACCTTAGTGCGATGTAAGAGCATATCTTATAATTCTGCACACGAGATTGGAGATTAGGATTAAGGTCAATATTGGAGTCCTTATAACTTAATTAAACGTTTTCATGTGTTACAAAGAATATAAATTACCTTGGTGTGATCAAACTTCAAGAAAACAAAAGATATACATATAAAAATCAAATTTGGAATTCAATAAGTTATTGAACTATAATAATAATTGTAGCGAAATAACTATTCCGTGATCGATGGATGTTTTGGAAAAGAAAAAGATTTATTGAATCTAAGTCTCCCTCAATCCCAATATTTCATCTTGTCGTCACGTTAGGTTCACTTGTGTAGCAGTTAAACTCTAAACATTGAATAAGCGTTTTGGGAAGCATAATCTTAACATAAGAATGAGAGAGTTAGGATCTTTGTATGTAATTTGAAATATGAAAAATACTTATGTAAGTTATGGAGATTGTCATAAGGGATAAAGAGCAAAATTAAATGGTTGAACAATAAGTGAAATGCGAAACAAAATTTTTGGAATATGTAAGTGAAGAAGGGAGAAAATTATGCTTACATAATAATGTTATTGGATGTTTAACATACCCTAGATGTAACCATGGTAATGATGTGTTGTGGGTTTGTCAATCCTTAAGTCCCTTTTATTGTGGTTGTGTTATTCTAACATTTGTTCATTGGGAAAAATGTGGCATTGACATGCCTATGTCATTTTCATGTGTCTATGTGAGTCGAGTTTCATACTCGGAGCCCTTGTTGTGTTGTGAGTAGTGAGCAATGTAAGTCAAAAAAAAATTTATCCTGGTATTTTACTGTTGTAATTGTGTGTGTAAAGTGTGGGCACTACATATGGTATCAGAGTAGAGGTTCATGCTCTCAAACCTCTGGGATGGATTGGAGTTGTGATGATTTTGCATGATGGTGATGGTGTTACATGATGGGTTGCATGATGGTGATGGTGTTTCATGATGGTGATAAATATTGGAAGAGTAATGTGTTTTAAGAGTGATGTGATCTATGTCGTAATTGTGATAGTGTGAATGCACATGAGGTGTATGTCACTTAGTGTGCATTTGTTATCCTGTTGATGTGCTGGGGATGGGAGTTTTCTCTCTCCTTCGTGTGGATTCTATGAAGAGTTCACGTGTGGATTACTGCTTGGAATGTGTGAAAAGAATTCTAATGTGGATGACGGGGTGTTGGAGCATTGTGGCATATTGTGTTATGTGGGTGTGTCGATATGTTGTATACTTGAGTGATGTAAAGTGAATTGAATTTTATTATGATGTTTTACCATGTTTTGAAGAAATGTGTGTATCACTTTGTATGTGGTAAATGAATGTTATGTTGTGATGTTACTATGTCCATCGTATATATGATTTATGTAATATGTAATGATTCATGTTGTGATATAGGGGCATACAGTGAGCCTATGAACCCTATTGTGTAGTGATTGCACCTTGGGTGCATAATGTGGTAAAGTGATGTATTACACCCGGTGAATGTATGATTGTGATCTACCCTGTATACATACCATACGTAAGATGTTATGGTAGTTGTGTGTGTACCACAATTGTGTTGGTGATGTAGTTATGTGTATGTTGTGAACCTTACACTAGATGACCCTAAGGGGATAAACTGTCAAGAGTGTATGTGTGGAGAGAGGAGGTGTGGACCAGGTTTTCATAATCTTGAGCCGAGTACGAGTGAGGAAGTGGAGTCTTATATAGACTGAAAACCCACTTCTATCTGTTTAGTATACTTTGAGCTTTCTTAGTATATTGTGGGTGTGCACCACCTTAGGCTCAACTTATGCAACTAGAGTTCCCTGCTCTTTCCTATTGGATTGTTCATTGAATAATCCTATGTGATTTTGACTATGTTGATCCTTGTGGGAGTTTGGAGGTATGATTCAGGCAGAGATGATGACAGATACATTATTTGATTTACTCATTTCTGGTTACATGTATATTTCTATGAGCTGAGGCTCGATGTCCGAGTGCCAACAACTCGATGAGTACCCCTTTGGTGGTGATATGAGGCCACATAGTGATTGTAATGTGTTATTTTCTCAATACATTTTTTTTATTCGTAAATTGATCATTATTTTTTTAATCTAGAACCAACTGTTTTTCTCGATTGACATGTTTTTATATTTTAGGCATTTATTTTATTGTTACATTAACATTTGGATTTTGCACTAACCAAGGCTAATTAACCATTTGATTTTTCTTGGTTTTAAAAATTTCTTGTCATATTTATAAGTTTTGTAGCCTAACCCAAGGCTTTTGATTTTGCCACTTGGCATTTGATTGGATTGTTATGCTGGTTCTAATGTCGTAATGTGTTGGAATAGGGTCATGGGATTCACCACGGAGTGGTGGAACCTATGGACCCACTTCGTTGTATGGGGGTATGTCCCAAGGAGTTACAGATAACTAGCGGGTTGTTAAACCATGAGTTATTATGTCACTTGGGTTGGGGGTAACGGGCTCTATGTGCCCAAGGCCATAGGGTGACCCACCTCGAGAAAGGAGAAAGGATACAGAGCCTCTATGGTTGAGCGACCGATATTCTTGATGGGGCTGTATGGTTGAGTGACCCACTTTGTTTTGGCACTATGATTCTTTCTCTTGGGGAGGTATATGGAAATTATTTGGTGATGCTTTGGGATGGTATATGGAAATTTATTTTGTGCTTTTGGAGATATCTAGAGTTGTTTCATGATGCCTTGTGATGTGTGGAGTTGTTATAGTGAGTTATGTGTCCTCTTATGAGTTTTGGTTAGACTTGTTATGATTGGTGGCATGACTCTTCCCTTGGTTGGTATGGACTATTGGATATTGGATTGGAACTATGTTGTTATAGTCATGGTTTTTGTGAGTCATGTGATACCCGTTGTATATGTATCAATGTGTTGATTCTGTTTGTTAGACATATGTGTGTACTAGATCTATGTCTAGGACATAATTGTTAGAAATTAATTGTTATGTGGTCTACTTTTTGTCATTCCATAGTTTGGTAAAGCCCCTGTGATGTGATACGGTCGTGAAAGTATGCAAAAGTATGCTTGTGAAATTTTAGTGTTGTGTATGACCCTGGTAGGGTGTTGTGACTGTAGTCCATGATGGGAACCCATAGGAATGAATAAACTAAAATTTGATAAAAATGAAATTTTAAAGGACTTGAATTAAGAATAATGTTAATGGAAAGAGATTAATGAAATAACGAATAAGAGAGAACTGCCAATCTTCACAGAACCTTGAAAGTTAAAATTTCTACCAAATGTTCCTAGGGCCACCCCGTAACCATGATTTTGTATTTGAAATCTTAACCTTAGAGCGTACCTTCACCACATTCGTCCCTTGTTGCGTACCTTTTCTCTTTCTTCATTATATGTCACATCGAGGACGATGCTTTCTTAAGGGGAGGAGAATGTAATGCCTCCGTTAATTATAAAAATAAATAAGTAAATAAAATAAAAGAATTAAAAATAAATAAATAAAAAGGGGGAACCTTTTGGCAAGTTAGGGCATGGGGGCTCGAGCTCCTTGATTTCATTTCCTTGTGTGTTTTTTTGGTTTTTTGTTGTTGTTGTTCTTCCTTTGGCTTTGTTCTTTGGAGGAGAGCACTGCTTTGCCGCGAGGAAGAGATAGGGTTTTGACAGATGTTGTAGTTTCTATGCTGAATGGAAGGCCTATTTTCTTCATGGATCTCCATGCATGGCATAAGCCTCCCCTTCTATTGCCTCACTTCTCCCTTCCACAAGTCCTTGGCATTAGTAATGGTTAATGGGTTTTGCGGCCTCCTCCTAGTTTTCACTTCTGCACCAAAGATATGGATCCTCTCACCCGCGCCACATACTTGTGTGGACACTCATCAAAGCAACAAGGTAGAGGAACTTTGTCGATGTTGCGATTCTGCAAGTTCCTAGTAGATTCTTATGCAAAACATGGAAGCATGCGAACTATTCGACAATGCCTGAAAAAATGTGTTTTGTGGATCAAACAAGAGCGGGATATGTAAAAAAATGAGTTTGTTGAAAAGGCCTTGGAAAATTTCAAGCAAATGCATTTGGTACGTGTAAAGCCAGACTCCACAACCTTTTTCAGCATCCTCCCAACCGCGCCAAACTACCAAGCGTGGACTTCCATCAAGCAGAAAAGAGAAAAATTTGTCAGATGTGGTAGTTTCAATGTGCCTTGGGCACTTTTTTTGTGTTTTTCCAATGAAAGAATGAGACAGCTTCTAATGGAATAGTATTATTGCAGTGTAAAGAAGACATGGACCTCCTCGTGAGGTAGTCACGTTGTTTCTTCATTTGTAGCAGGGCACCATCCAAATTAGTTGCATATGTCAGCATGCTTCCAATGCATGTGCCAAGATGGAAGCTTGAGAGTAGGGTATGAACAATAGAATATGGTTTCATTTGTAAGATTTTGTTCTTGCAAGCGACATAGTGGATATGCGTGAAAATGTGGAACTGTATTCAAGGCATGCGAGACTATTTGATTAAATGCCTCAAAGAAATGCGGTCTCTTGGAGTGCCATGATTTACAGAATGTACAAGGAGAGAATTTAATCAGTACAAAGAACCTTGTTATGCTCCATGTTGCTCTAAGAGCTACCAAGGATATGGTCATCAACGGTGATGGGAAGTTGGAATGACTGGTGTGCTGGTCGGAGTAGTGGAATAGGCACTCCTTTTGCAACAATCCTCAGAAATCTTTCAACCAATTTGTTTGTTTCATTACCAGTTATGGATGAGGCTCTTTTAGGAAAAGATAAGCTTGATGACGTGTTGCACGCAAACCATTTGATAGAATGCCTAATAGATGGATGAATCTTTTGGAGTCCGAGTGAAATTGCTTGGATTAGCTCACACTCTGCGGGTTTGATCGGCTTCGCCCCACCAGGCATGGTTCTTCTTCCCTTACCTCTCATAATTCTCATGTTTTAGTTCTCTTTTGCAACTAAATAGAATTTTAAATTATTAGGATTTTTAATACAGTTAAATGTCCCTTCAACTCGTTGCAAAATAATAAATTATCGTGTCGTAACTCACGACATCATTATAACTCATCTACTTTAAACCATGAACTATTACCCTCACTTCGAGATGATTTAGAAAACTCTTACCCATCTTGATTGCTCCAATATTGTTTTATCGACCAGATGAATTTGACTCCCCATTGATAAAGTTGACCTTCTTCCTATTTAAAATAGTTAAATTTTGCATTTTTAGAGACTCACTAAGTACCCTTCGTAACTCTGGAAACGAGATGTGAAGTTTCATTTGTGTACTTTGGTATATAAGGAGTCACCTTGATCTTTGGTTTGACCCGAAACGAACATATGACATCCTTTTGACGCTCTTATAGGAGCCCTGTTACACTGGTCTACAATAGTAGAAAGTTGTTAAATCTAGAAAGTTGGCTTTCGTTTTGAACCGCCATTTAAAACATGGATGGAGAAATTACTTCCCGTCTTCACAAACCTCTAGTGTTTATAATAGAAAATTGCATGGAACATTCAGTATACGAAAGAGCACTTTTCAGAATAGTTTGGCGAAGCCATTTTGTAGGCCTCCAATCGTAGTTTGATGAGGTCAAACTAGACCAATTTCATATTGTCGCTCCAGAAAACTTGTCGCCGTTTGAAAATGGTTCTCTAGTTCTCAGTCCCGTCAACTCTGATGAATTCTCCTTATATAGGGGAACTAGTAGGAGATGTCTCGTTGCATGCTCCTCCATTGAACGTCAGTTATGGATGTGGTTTTCTGGACCCTCGAGCTAACTTTTGTCATTTTACAATGGGGTGAACTACGACCCGATGGCCCCGAAAAACTAGCCGCCAAACGCAAACCGTTCACTCTTTTTCAATTCTCGTCGATGCTATGAATTCTTGGTATATCTGGGGACATGTGGAAAGTTAATCATGGTGTGCATTCTCATTAGAAGATAACTTTTGGAAGTAGTTTCTTAGCCTCCGAGCCCATTTTGAACGTTTTGTAACTAGTGAGAAAATGTAAAAGTAGAAAGCTGCAGGACCCTTGTAGGGTTGCCAAATCACCCTAGAAACTTTTAACACATGTAAATAACTGTTTAAAACACTATAATGAAACTTTTTGTGTGTATTAGAACTTTTGACAAAATGGTGTTTTCTCTCTCTTCCCTTCTCTTTCTCTCTCATGGGTTACAAAGTGAAGTGAAATGAAATGCATTGAATTCATGTCTCTAAACTCTTTTCTTTTTTTGCAAATTGCAATCATTATCATATGTAAATGGGAAACTAAAAGATGATAATTATGTTAGATTAGGGTTGATGCCATGCCAGCGATTTATCGCCGATATCTACTCACGTGGTTTTTGCGGGACGAAAGAATGATGATGTAAGGGCGTTGAGTAATTCATTGTTTATTTTTGGTATTATTTTGAAAGACTTATTGTTGAAATTGGTAGTATGTATAATTCATTAGATTATTAAGTGCTTGAGAAATTGGTATTTCTTTCATGGATGTTATTTTGATCCCAAAATTTGTTATGGTAAAAGTGAAATACAAATGTCAAAAGGAATTGAAATTAATACTTTGTAGTGAACTTTCATTGTGCAATTATTGGTTTAATAATTTGTGTTACGCTTCTTCCTTGAAAATGCAATAAAGGAACCTACTCACAACAGTCAACCGTAGTTCAAAATTTGTATATAACTAACCTACCTATGTTAATCCCTTAGCGTAGAAAATTGTGACCTTCAAACAAACCTTTACACTCAATGGAGCATCTTGTTTTAGGAAAATAAGATCCCAAGAAAAGGGGTTTATCATCTTAGTAGGTACGTTTAGTGACATCGACACAAACCAGACATATAGGAGCAACATAGTCAAATAAATTTTTCTGCATCGAATGAATTTCTTGTGAGATCCAGATGACATCATGGAGCTAGTGGAATAGTGGTTCTATCACTTTAAATTTTGTTAAGTAATAGATCCTCTTAGATATATGTACTATCTTTGGCTAGTGACATTATAGTGCGTTGATCTTTTACGGAGGGTTTATAGGGTAAATACATTTCAACCTAAATCAAATCTATCATAGGGATTAAATCCCTGGGTGAAAAAAAATGGAATTAAATTAAACCCTAGTGGATTAGGATGTTGACTTGTGAGAAGAAAACTATAATTTAACTCCTTTCATACGACGTTGAGTTAAAAGATGTTGATTCTAGAAAACCTTAGGAATCGTAATCTTGTCTCTTAATTCCTTGTTATGTCATTTTATGGCATTAAGGAATAAAGAACATTTATTATGCGGAATCGTGCAATTGCAAAGATATGGGATCTTCGTGAACATAGATCACTTGTGATCATGTGTAGTTTATCATACCCCTAGCCATGTACTTCCTTAATATGTCAGACAATTGTTGTCGTAACTCTTTTGTTTTAAGATGATGCTAAGAACGAGACCTTAGTGTGATGTAAGAGCATATCATATAATGATGCACATGAGATTGGAGATTAGGATTAAGGTCAATCTTGGAGTCCTTATAACTTAATTAAACTTTTTCATGCATTGCAAAGAATATAAATTACCTTTGTGTGACCAAATTTTGAGAAAACAAAAGATATACATATAAAAATTAAATTTGGAATTTAACAAGTTATTGAACTATAATAATAATTGTAGCGAAATAACTATTCCGTGATCGATGGTTGTTTTGGAAAAGAAAAATCTTTATTGAATCTAAGTCTCCCTCAATCCCAATATTTCATCTTGTCCTCACGTTAGGCTCACTTGTGTAGCAAGGTTAAACTCTAAACATTGAATAAGCGTTTTGGGAAGCATAATCTTAACATAAGAATGAGAGAGTTAGAATTTTGTATGAAATTTCAAATATGGAAAATACTTATGTAAGTTATGAAGATTGTCATAAGGGTAAAGAGAAAAATTAAATGGTTGAAAAATTAGTGAAATGCGAAACAAAATTTTTAGAATATGTAGGTGAAAAAGGGAGAAAATTATGCTTACATAATAATGTTATTGGATGTTTAACGTACCCTAGATGTAACCATGGTAATGATGTGTTGTGGGTTGTCAGTCCTTAAGTCCCTTTTTATTGTGGTTGTGTTATTCTAGCATTCGTTCATTGGGAAAAATGTGGCATCGACATGCCTATGTCGTTTTCATGTGTCTATGTGAGTCGATGATTTATGTGATCGTCTTATGTGAGTCAAGTTTCTGTACTCGGAGCCCTTTTGTGTTGTGAGTAGTGAGCAATGTAAGTCAAAAAAAAAAAATTATCTGGTATTTTACATGTTGTAATTGTGTGTGTAAAGTGTGGACACTACATTTTCCTTTTTCCAAAATAGTGATTTCAAACCACAATTTGATATTCCACTTCAACACAACAATGCAATTGAGGGAAAATCTTGCAATTCTTTATTAATTCAAAAGGAATACATCTTTACATGTTTCCATGTTTGAATGCAAATAACACATTTTTGTATCTTTCTTTCCAATGTACATAACAAAATATAAATATCTTTCACATTTCGAATATACACTTTCATAATCAATTACATACATCTTTCCTTCACAAAATACATTAAAATTTCATCCACATCAAGTGGGAAAGGAATACAAATGAATTTGTTGCACAAGGGGCTGGAAAAACTATTTTCTTCTGCTCTAGAACAACAACATGCAAATTTTCTTTTTTCTTCCAAATAGATCACAAAAAAAGTGGGGAAAAGGCAACACTCTCCACCCAACCAAGACATCCAATGAAAGGAGAATCCATCCTTCATCATTGGCCCCGATCCCCAACCACAATACAATAACATGTGTGATTCAACCCATGGCAACAACTCGGCTTCCAAAACACATGTCATTCTTTCAACATGCATAATCCAATATTAAACATAGTCCAAACAAATACAACAATTCACCACTACATTTTCAAACATTCAAACAAAACTTAGGCTTGATCATGCAAGCCAAAGGAGCATGGTCTATGGGGAAGCTACTTATGAACCCCAAATGGGAATTGGGTATGCAACAGAACAAACTACCAATAAAATTTCATCACACATATCCTTATGCCCCCACAATCCCTCCTTATGCCCTCCACAAAGTAAGAAATGCAAGCTATTTCTTTTCCATCATGGATCCCAAACCCAAACTCCCTCCACAAAATTTTGATGCCAATGACATTCCCTTATGCCCCCACATGGATTCCCATAGCCTTCTCCTACACCATTCCTATGACAGATCTACCCATATAGCCAACAGAGCATAAAAATATTCACCATTCCCACAACACAACAATATAATAACATCATGAAATAAAAGTTAAACTCCTACCTCTCCATGGTAGCTTTTGTTTCCAAACAACAAGCTTTAATGCCCAAAATACAATCCCAAAATAGCAATCTCCAAGCATACAAAGTTTCTCCAAACTCCTTCCAAAAGCAAGAGCTCCCAACACAAGAAAATGTGCCCCCAAATAAAATTGCAAAATGATTCAAAAACCCCAAAACAAAAAAAGAGTTTGAATTTTATATAAGAGGGAAGAGAAGAGGATGATGTGGATCCATGTAGGATGCCACATCACACATCCTCAAATTCAAACACAAAAGAAAAAATTTCATTCTCCCAAGCACAATAAAGAGGTGGGTGAATATATGACAAATTACTTGCACACTCCAAAAGCCCACACCCCAAAGGACTGAAAATTAAATAAAATGTAAGAGAGTGCAATCAAAGCATGCAACATGATTAATAGAATGCATTATAATAGTCTAAAATCACCCCTCCAACCATAAGTATTGTTGGTAAATTAAATTGAGAGGTATGGGACAAGTTTTACTTATCCCACAAGCCTCCAAAACAACCCCCAAGGACAAATTCGAATTTCCATGGAGGTGGAGTATTTCATACTCTAAAAACGTACTTACACAACTCTTACACAAACTTACACATCCCTTACATATTTAATACAAAGAGCCAACAACTTCCATTATTACTTTCCCATATCCCAATTTGATTTATTTAAATTTTAACCATATGATTTTTCATATTAATCTATCACAATATTAATTAAATAAAAGAAAGGGACACATTACTAATAAAATATATACAACAATAATAAAAAATTAACCACATTAATAAAATACACAAACCCATGGTCACATATAAAGGTGATCCCCCCATGGGAATCCCTAACAACAACAACACAACAAAACAAAACAAGTTGCCATGGTGACCGTGTTGAATTCACCTAGAATTCTATTGTGGTTGGTCTCCAATCCCCGATGTTTGTTGTGATTTTTAACCTGTAAAACAAAAATACCTCCTTCGGCCTTGTGGCCATAACAGAACATCCAAAATGCAAATAAATATAATCACAAAATATTCTAAATATGTGAATCATAATAACATCAAGGCAATTTAACATTATCACATACAATTTATATCAACAACAATATCATCATCATATAATATCCATTTTCTAGATCTACCCATAATATTCAAAATCACATGTCCAAACAATATCCATAAAACATCCATGTCAAATAGTATATCATCATCCACATATGAGGTGTCTCCAATGATCATCATGCATCATAACCAAATCAAGATCAACAATAATCCATGATCAAATGTCTAACAACATACTAAATCAAAACATAATAATGTCCATAATGTGATCAACTATATCGAATCGGTATCAAAGGTTTCAAAGGGAAGTGGGCACTACATCTACACTCCCCTTGTTCTTGGTGCTATCGCCTCCTTAGTTTAGGAATTTGATTTTATGCATCTATCTCCTCCTGGTTCATTATAATTCTAGGTTAGTGTTAGAATAGTTGCATTTCCATTTCTAGGAGTAGTTTTAGAATTAGGAATAAGTAGAAGAACCAGCCTTCTCTTGAGGTTTGTCTTAAGTGTAGGAGTCCCACACCTTGAGACATTCCCATGTTACCCGACTACACTAATTTTTCATTCATGGTTCATGATGAATCATAGGGTGCTATAATTTGGTAATAACACTCACTTGAGGCATGAGAGAATATTAGTTACCTCGAAGTTTACCTTTAACATGATAACTTTGATACATTCACAAGTTATTCACTTAGTGTGAGTGATCACATTCACCATATGATATAAAATATAATAAAAATTATCCTCATAATCATTTCCAAAATTCTCTCATATATGAATCTATCAATAAACTATTATATTAAATTTGTAATGTTCAATACATCAACTTGTGTGTGTTTAATATCCTCCTATTATCGAAAAACATTCAACACACAAGTATTAAAAATGATTAGTCACTACCCGCCAAATATTGGATCAGCCATGACCCATAGAAGGAACCTGAGAAAACTCATTCGGATCTGTAAATTGGTTGCAGAGGGACTCAACTATGAAATAGTAGGGGCAGACAAGAAGGGGCAATGCTGCACAGAGGAACTAGAAACAAGAAGGGGAAGAAATGGTGAAGATCCAAAGTCCCCGGGCTTGGATTCATTGAAAAGGGTCCAAAATTGACTAAGTATGGGGGAGGTAGTGGAAGGAGCCACGTGTCCTAATGGTGCTTCTCCAAAGGTGAATCCAAAAAGGGAAACCCAAACTAGTGCCAGACTGCCACGTGTCTCAAGGAAAGTGGGCCATTGGGGAAAAGTTGGTCTTTCACCCCTTATTTTTCTAAAAGGGGTAAAAGTTGCAAATGCCCATAACTCCGCCCAAAGGAAAAAGTCAAGCATTCGAGCTCGAGTCAAAGCCAAAGTGGGGAATCGGAGGAAAAGGTGAAAGTTTTCCTTTTTCAAAAGGCACAAAGATAAAGATGGAAGTGCATCCCCCAGCCAACCAAAGGGTGCCACATGTCCAGCGAGCTTCGGGGTGTGGGAGTTTTTGAGTTTTGCATTTTTGTGCAAAAGGGCAAAAAGATAAATTGTAGACCTGCAAGCCCAATTTTTCTCTAATATGGCTGCCACGTGTCCCATATAAAAAGGGGACCCATTTTTCAAATTGTTTTCCCACCCATTTGTACAGACTTGATACAAACTTCGAAGGGGCATATCTTTCGACTCATGGCTCAAAATATTGTGAATCTGACACCATTGGAAAGATCTCGGCCTACCTATGCCATGGAGGTCTGAAAATTAATTTTGAGGAGGTTAGGTAAAGGAAAATGGAGGAAACATCTTTAGGATTTTAATGCAGGATCTTCTTGCCTCAACAACCAGATCAGATTTGATTTGTTCCACCATTTCCTCTTCCTTCAAGGCGCCGAACCAAAGATTGATGCAGTAAAGATGGATTTGGGGGCAGATTTTATCAGGGGCATTAACAACAGTAGTAGTTGAGCTTCAACCTGTTTTCCTGCTTCCCCTCTCTCTTTCTCCTCTCTGATCGAATCTATAAATACGGGGCAAGATTCATTGTAAAGGGTTGGACATTCCTTGTTTTGCAGGCTCCCTTTTTCTTCTAGCAAAGGAATTTGTGGAATTTTAGGCCTTCCATCAAAGTTGCAATATATTTCTTGCCTCCTGGCTATTTTGTAATGTATTGTATCAATCTACAGAGCAATAAAACACATTTGTGATCGATTCTAGATCCTTTCTGTCTCTTTTTCTCACATCTAGTCTTTCATTATAAATCTGGTTATCTGTGTTTGATTATTGCATGTATTTGTTGGTTTGTGTCTATCAGCAGAACTAGTGTTCATCATTCCTTTGGTGCATCACCTTGTAGTTTAGTTATTGTTTATTTCTTGTACCCCTTTCTTATCCCTATCTCCTTGGCAAGTTTTAGATTAGGTATAGAGATAGATCCTCTAAAATTCTCACATATGCATCTAAATAGAGGAATAAGGAACCAACCTTTAATCTAGAGAGATTTCCCATTTTGTAAGGTCCCACACCTTGGGGAAAGTTCAATGTTATGTAATCACACCAAATGAGTCTACCTTAGAAAAGTAGATTTTTAGAACTCATTTGGGGGTGCTTGTGATTTTGCACTAATAGTTTTGGCACACCCGGTGGGACAAAGAAGTCTCCATTCCATCGCAACAAGATTGATGTGCACTTGTTGCAATCTTCAAGCTTATAAGAAGCTTCAAATTTGCATATCTGTGACTCCAACAGAGGAAGAATCCACTGGTTTCAGCAGCCCAAGCTTGGGAGATTCATGAGAAAAACTCAAGTCTAGAGTAAGGAAAGAAGGTATATTTGAATACTTGCATCTATCCCTAGGAAGAGAAAGGAGAGGAAGAAGAGTTTAGAGGTCTCCATCTCCACCAAGCATAACCTTGTCAACACCTCCACCTACAAGGCCTTTCTTTTAGTTTGCAAGGGTTCTTAGGCCAATCAGAATGACACAACCAAATCCATATGTCAACTTCATTGGTAGCAGCCCACTCACCCTGAATGCACAAAATCCAGTCCCGATTGCAGCATTAAAGAGCATCCCATATTTCACTGGGAAAATTAGACTTCTCCTGGTGACCATGTCCAAGATATTACAAATATTTGTATAATCCATGAAATCCATGAGATGGACATTGCAGTCAAGTTGCTAGCCTCTTCACTCAAAGGAAAAGCTTCACAATGGTTCAGGAGCCTTGAGGCAGGCTCTATTCAAAACTAGAACCAACTGTGCACAGCTCTTCACAACCAGTTTGGAGAAAAGGGTGATAACTTGTCTTTGTTGGAGCAACTGACAACAATCAAGAGAGCCCCAATGAGCAACTGATGGATTTCAACCTCAGGTTTCAATGGACCTGGGACAGATTCCAACAACAATAAATCCCACTAATGAAGGTGCCTTCTTATACTTTCTTAGGGCTTTAAATTCTGATATTTCTTTGATGATTCAGTCAATGGGGGCACAACCTTACCTACAGCCTATAGCCTTTCCATAGAGAGCTGAGAACCATTTGATTCAGGCTGGAAAACTTACCCCTAGGCCATCCATGCCTCTGTACCTTGAGTTAGGAAACCCATATACTAGCCAAACACCTACATTAGCTCCTATACCCACCCCCAGAGTCAAAGCTCAGTTGAAGCTTCCACTTCATCATCTAACACCTCTAAGGAGCTTCAGAAGTGATGAAGCAACTACAAAACCTAGGAAATGAGCTAGTGACCATCAAAAGACAACAGGCTCAGAGTTCCAGGCCATATCATCCCCAGCTCAATATCAAGCTAGACCCCAGTATCAACACAATAGACCACCACCTCAGACTATAAATTAGAGCTAGAACCAAGGACAACCCCAAGCTGCTAGACCTTTCAGGTCGTATGATCCAAACATAGCTTCAACATCAAGGGCATTGGTTCCCACAGACAAAAACAATATGGCACAGAATATGATTGGTGTTTTCCATGCAATCAACCACATAACCAATCAATGTGCTTTAATGGTGCTCTAAATCAGGCCTTGATGGTGCAAACCAGTATGGTGCCACAAGAACCTAGCCAAGAGGGAGATCAACAACAAGGAGCTCAACAAGGTGGACCCCAAATGAAACTATGCTAGTAAATTGGCAGGCTGAAGACTTTTGTGGAATGAATCAGTTCCCTTCTCAAAGTGTAGCTACCAATACATAGGTCCAAAAAGAGAAATATTGGAGAGGGCCAACCACTGAACTCGGTGACCCTCAACCTTCCATCACTCCACAAGGTCCTGGTGTTCCAAATACAACTCCCAACATGCATAAACCAATCCAAGCCACCTTCCAAATCCACTCAGACACCGGTTGTAACAACCCATGTGCAAGAAAAAATGTGTCCTGGAAGGGGGCAAAAAAAGGATAGCTCATTCAATATCATCAAGAAAATGAAGAGGACAAGTGTGAACATTTCACTATGGGAGTCACTGGCCATTCCAGGTAGAGGGATCTATTGCAGACTGCCATGCAAAATTGGTCAAGTTCAAATCAACCCCCTAACTAGCAAGAGAGAGTGTTTGCCAATGCAGTTCAACCTGGGAGGAACCAAGGAGAACAACAAGGTAAGAACCTGAGACCTCCTCCATTCTATGTCTCATTGATTATTGGAGACAAATTGGTGCACAATTGTATGATTGATTCTGGGGCTAGTAGTTCTGTGATGCCCAAACAAATAGCTGATCAACTGGGTCTCCAATATGAATTCATCTCTAGAGGGGTAGTGTAATTAGATGGGACAACAGTGACAACTATTGGAATCATCAAAGATCTAAACCTCACTCTGCATGCCTACCCCAATGTGACTATTTTGTAAAACGTATCCATCATAGATTTTCCACCACATTTTGCTTTGTGCTTGTCCAGGGACTTCACTACCAAAATTGGAGGCTATCTGTCTAGCTGATTGGTCACATATGCTCTTTAGAACAAGGTATGGGGCAAAGGCCACAATCAGATCTGAACCCATTTCCGATTATCATATTGAATCTTATGTGCCTAGCCCAATCAATGCCAATTGCTCATCTTTTGATCAAGAAGACCTCCTAAGCATTTGTGAAGCAGATACCAAGGTGGGATGTATCCTAGACTTGACTCTCGATGACTAGGCCAACAAAAGACATGCTTTTGACCCCTATAAGGAGATGGAAGAATTTGAGCTAGGTGTTTACTATCTACATGAAGAGAATCATCCTCTTCTTGACCTAATTAAGCCAAAATATAAAGATGACAATGAGGTATGGCAATTGTTCTTTGATGGCTCAAGGAGTAGACAAGGAGCTGGAGGAGGAGCTATGATCATGTCCCCCAAAGGTATGAAATATTATTCAGCCTTCATATTTCAGTTTTCTTTCTCAAACAACACTTTGAATATGAAGCTTTGGTCCATGGTCTTCATTGGGCAAGAAAGCTAGGAATCAAGAACTTGCAAGTGTTTGGTGATAGTGAATTGGTTTCCAATCAAGTCAGAGGACTTAATGCTATGTCAAAAATGACCTGCTCAAGAACTACAAGAGTAGGGTATGGGATCTCATGGAGGATTTTGAGGCCTTCAAGCATTGTGTCCATACCTAGGAAGGAGAATGAAGTTGTTGATAGACTTGCAGCAGTTGGAGCAACGTTTGATGTGGTTGACAACATCAAGAGGGATAGAGAACAACCACATATCCATGTAGTTGTGAGGCCAATAGTGTTAGGATAATAATACATGCTTTGGCAGGTGTTTGAGAATGATCAAAGAGATCATTAAATTTTTGCAAGAAGAAGTTGAATTCTCAACTATAAACCAAAGCAGACTAGAGCAACAATACGGGAATCAGATAGTACAACTACATACAAACAAGCTTCCCAAAGGCTTAGTGACACTAGAATCTATTTTCAATCCTAATGATCAGTTTAGAAAAGAGAAGGCTAACTTATAGATCAAAGGAGAAGATTCAGAGTCAATCCCAGTTGGAGAAGACAAAACACTTCAAATTGGAAAAGTGGCCACCGAGCAAGAAAGATATGAATTCATACAACTTTTCCAAGAATTTCCAGATGTGTTTTCTTGGAGTTATGAAGACCTAAGAGGGTTCAATCCAAAACTAGCACAACACACAATCGAACTAGATCTAGTTACTCAGCCCATCAGGAAAGCAGACCAATAAACCCACACATTGAGCCTCTGATGAAAAAAGAGTTGAACAAGATGATAGAGGCGAGTATCATATTTCCAATCAAACACTCAAGTTGGGTTGCAAACTTGGTCCCAGTCAGAAAGAAGAATGGAGAGATTAGGTTGTGTGTTGACTTCAGAGATTTGAACAGAGCATCTCTCGGGATCACTACCCACTCCCCTCGATGGAGCAGATTTTGCAAGTGGTGTCCGGATCAGAGAGGTTCTCTCTCCTAGATGGTTATTCGGATACAATCAGATCATGGTAAAAGAAGATGATCAATTCAAAACAACTTTCACCACCAAATGGGGCACCTATGCCTATAGAAAAATGCCATTTGGATTGTCCAATGTTGGAGCCACTTTTCAAAGGGCAATGGATATGGAATTCAAGGGGCTGATCAACAAAATAGTACTGATCTATCTGGATGACATCACTATTTTTTCCAAGAATGCAACAGATCATCTTTTCCACCTAAGGTAGGTATTCCAAAGATGCAGGAGTTTTGGGGTGTCATTGAACCCTAAGAAATGCATATTCTTGGCCCATGAAGGCAAGCTAGCTAGCCATATTGTATCAAAGGAAGGATTGGCAATTGACCCAGAGAGAGTTCAAGCAATAAGAGCATTGCCATTTCCAAGTCACAAGAAGGCTCTTCAAAGCTTCTTGGGAAAAATCAATTTTGTCTCGTAGGTTTGTTCCAAACTTTTTTCCCTTGTTAAGCCAATAACATTGATGCTGAAAAAGAGCTTAGCATTCAGGTGGACAACTGAAGGAAAAGCAAGCTTTGAGGCTATCAAAGAAGCCATATCACAAGCCCCAACTCTTGTGAATCCATATTTTTCCAAAGACTTCATATTGTATGCCTTTGGTGGCAGTGACATGATTTCTGCAATCTTGGTTTAGTAGAATAGAGAAGGTACAGAATAGCCAATTACTTTCTTCAGCCAGAGTCTAGAAGATTATGAGGTGAGGTACTCCTTCATTGAGAAGCAGGTCCTGGTGGTGATCAGAGGATTGAAGAATTTTAAGCATTTGGTTTCAAACAACAAAATCCAACTATTGGTCTCCCATGCGGGAGTTAAAGAATTCCTTCTCAACAAGGACTTGAATGAAAAACATGCAGGATGGATCACTCATGTCATGGAATATGACATTGAGATCAAGGTCACTAAGCTGGTCCATGGGAAGGGGTTGTGTGAACAACTAGCCTCAGGTCAACAAGATGAAACAAACAGTGAAAAGGAGGTTATTTTTTTTCTACAAGATGATCAAGAAGAAGGGAGAGATGATGTACCTACTCCTTATTGGACCCAAGACATGGTGCACTTCCTTCAAACAGGCCTATGTCCTCATGGGATGAGTAAAACAAAAAGGAGACATTTCAGGTTACAGCCATCCCATATGTTCTTATTGATGGTGTCTTGTTCAAAAGAGACATCAATGGCATTCTTCTTGAGATGCATTGAGATAGATCAGGTGGAGAGAGTGCTACAAGAATTCCATGTTGAAGCAGCTGGAGGCCATTTTTCTCCAAGAGTGACAACACTCAAAATCATGAAAGTAGGTTATTATTGGCCCAGAGTGTTTAGTGATTGCTACGCATGGATCAAGAGGTGCAAGAATTGTGCATTCTTCAAAGGCAAGGAAAGGCTAACAACACTTCCATTGCACCCAATCTCAGTTGACCAACCTTTCATGCAATGGGGATTGGACTTCATTGGAGTCATCAATCCAAATTCAAGCCAAGGCCACAAATGGATTCTGATAGTGATAGATTATTTCACCAAGTGGACCGAGGCAGTGGCACTCAAGGAAGCCAATGAGTCTAGTATCCTAGATTTCTATGAAGGGATAGTGACTAGATTTGGAGTGCCAGCCACCATCATATCGACATAATGCATTAGCATTCATAGGTTCCAAGATCACAGGATGGGCTGTTAAGAATGGGACTTACTTGAGCACTTCATCAAACTATTACCCCCAAGGTAATGGCCAGGTTGAGTCCACAAACAAGAACCTGCTAAAGATCATCAGAAGAACTCTTGATGAGAATCAAGAGGACCTGCATACAAAGCTCAAAACGGCCTTATGGGATGATATAATAATTCCCCAAGAGATCTACAGAAGCTCTCCATTCAAACTTGTCTATGGGAAAGAAGTAGTGTTGCCTATATCACTTGAGTTTCCAGCATTGGAGCTCGTAAAGAAACTAGAGATGTCTGAATTTGAACCAATGGAGGCTAGGTATGTGGAGCTGATAGAATTAGAAGAAACCAAAGAGCATGCTCTCTAAGCAATAGAGAAGAATCAGGCTTCAATCAAGAAATGCTTTGACAAGAAGGAAAAAGCAAGGACCTTCCAGGAAGGAGACTTGGTTTTGAAATGGGATGCAGATCGAGCAAAACTAGGAAGGCATTCCAAATTTGACCCTTTGGAGTGGCCCCTATATGATCACAAGATGCAAAAGTAGCAATGCTTTCCAATTGTCTACATTGGAGGGCAAAGAGTTGTAGATTCCAGTGAATGGGATCTATCTTAAGCACTGCTACTAAAAGGAAAGTCTCGCCCTGTACATATTAGTTTAGTTTCTCTTTCCTCTAAGTGCTTGTGCACATCATTGTTATAGTGTAGGTTGTTTTTTTCCTAAGTGCTTTGCACGCTCTGCATGTTCCATTTGGAGCATGTATGATTTCAATTTTGTACATAGTTGTGGTGTTGTTTTGTTGCTCTTATGCAGTCCATTCAAAAGACAGATGAAGCCCGGTCAAAATAATTTTCTACTCTCAGAAACCTTCATTTCAAGATTTCTTATGAAAATTGAGAGTGCAAACAACTTGGGCTCATGAATCAGAGGCAAAATCAATATCAGACCATCGTTCTTGACTCCATGCCCAATGGATATGACAAGGCATTTGGTCTTTTCATCTAGCAGGTAGATACCCCTGTGAGTCACCAAATTGTTATCCATATTTCACCCCAAGCCAAATATTGGATCAGCCATGACCCCGCATAGAAGGAACTTGAGAAAACTCATTCGGATCTATAAATTGGTCATAGAGGGACTCAACTATGAAATAGTAGGGGTAGACAAGAAGGGGCGATGCCAGAGGAACCAAAAACAAGAAGGGGAAGAAATGACGAAGATCCGAAGTCCCTGGGCTCGGATTCATTGAAAAGGGTCCAAAATTGACTAAGTATGGGGGAGGCAAGTGGAAGGAGCCACGTGTCCTAATGATGCTTCTCCAAAGGTGAATCCAAAAAGGAAACCCAAACTAGCGCCAGACTACCACGTGTCTCAAGGAAAGTGGGCCATCGGGGAAAAGTTGGTCTTTCACCCCTTGTTTTTCTAAAAGGGGTAAAAGTTGTAAAATGCCCCACAACTCCACCCAAAGGAAAAATTCAGCGTTCGAGCCCGAGTCAAAGCCAAAGCGGGGAATCGGAGGAAAAGGTGAAATTTTCCTTTTTCAAAAGGCACAAAGATAAAGATGGAAGTGCATCCCCATCCAACCAAAGGGTGCCATGTGTCCAGCGGAGCTTTGGGGTTGTGGGAGTTTTTGAGTTTTGCATTTTTTTGTAAAAAGGGCAAAAGATAAATTACGGACCCACGAGCCCATTTTTGCTCTAATCTAGCTGCCACGTGTCCCATATAAAAAAGGGGACCCATTTTTCAAATTGTTTTCCCACCCATTTGTATGGAACTTGATACAAACTTTGAAGGGGCATATCTTTCACTCAGGGCTCAAAATATTGTGAATCTGACACCATTGAAAGATCTCGGCCTCGCCTATGCCATGGAGGTCTAAAACTTTAATTTTGAGGAGGTTAGGTAAAGGAAAATGGAGGAAATGTCTTTGGGCTTTCAATGCAGGATCTTCTTGCCTCAACAACTAGATCAGATTTGATTTGTTTTTCCGTCATTTCCTCTTCCTTCAAGGCACCAACCAAAGATTGATGCAATAAAGATGGATTTGGGGGCAAGATTTTATCAAGGGTATTAATAACAGTAGTTGAGCTTCAACCTATTTTCCCGCTTCCCCCTCTCTTTCTCCTCTCTGATCGAATCTATAAATATGGGGTAGGATTCATTGTAAAGGGTTGGACATTCCTTGTTTTACAGGCTCCCTTTTTCTTCTAGCAAAGGAATTTGTGGAATTTCAGGCCTTCCATCAAAGTTGCAATATATTTCTTACCTCCTGGCTATTTTTAATGTATTGTATCAATCTACAGAGCAATAAAACATGTTTGTGATCGATTCTAGATCCTTTCTTTATCTCTTTTCTTGCATCTGGTCTTTCGTTATAAATCTGGTTATCTGTGTTTGATTATTGCATGTATTTGTTGGTTTGTGTCTATTAGCAGAACTAGTGTTCATCATTCCTTCGGTGCATCACCTTGTAGTTTAGTTATTGTTTATTTCTTGTACCCCTTTCTTATCCCTGTCTCCTTGGCAAGTTTTAGATTAGGTATAGAGATAGATCCTCTGCAAATTCTCACGTATGCATCTAAACAGAGGAATAAGGAACCAACCTTTATGTTATGCAATCACACCAAATGAGTCTGCCTTAGAAAAGTATATTTTTAGAACTCATTTGGGGGTGCTGTGATTTTGCACTAACATGACCTTGGCACATAAGACCCAAAATATTATGTCTCCCATTTTTACATGTAGTATGTTCCATATTTATCTCCTCCTTAGCCAACACATTTTACCTTGTCTTAAGTCATGATGATCCATCAAAATTATTGCCTATTATACTCTAATTTAACAACAAAATATCATTTTTTCTCTATGTAAATAAAATCGGCAATCCTTCCCTATCACAAAATTTCAAAATGTGGCTCAAAGAGACACCACTCAGAGCTACTTTAAAGTAGCTTGGTACCCAACCCATTTGGCCTCTTTTAAGTAAGTCCTTTGTTGCAGATCCTAAAATGCTCTATCCAACTCAATTATATCCTTATGAGAGAATGTCTGGATATCTTGCACCATTGTGTGCAAGATGGAACTCTAGTTTTACAATTGGGTTCAAAATGGCCTCCACCTCAGTGACACTAGAGTCATCTTTTAAAGACTGAAAGATAGTCTTATCTTACTATTTGGCCATCAATAGTTGTTGGATTTGGTCCTCTGATAGGATGGTGGAGTCATTAGGAAAGGGAGAGGGAAATCCCAGTTGGACTAGTTCTTCTATGCATTGCTTCCTCTCTTTTATCCCTAGTTGGAGTTGGGTCAAGAGATTCTAGCACTTGATAGCTACCTTGTTACAACTCAAAATCTCACCGATCTTGGCTATGACCATCTGTCTATCTATAATACATGTCCTTGTAAGGTGGTGTCTAAAGAAACGTTTAGTTTTTAACCAACATATGTGATTCAGGGACCTTGGTAGATACAATGTTGTTGATGGTAGAGGCCAAGGATTCCACATTGGCACATAGGATTTGTGCATCAGATATGAATCGAGTGTGGGCCTATATTGGTTTGTTTTTGACTCAGTGGCCCATGGATAAGGCAGTGCCTTCACCGGAGTTATCTAAGTTCTTGCCTTGTCTCATTCCATGAATTTATACCAAGTCATCCCCGAAAGAGCAAACTGTTGTCCACTCAAAATTCCCCACTCTGATAAGAGTAAAATTTCAAAATTTTGAGTCTTAAGTGTTTTTCTCTGAGGTGCCTAAGTCGTGAAATCGAAAAAATCTGTGTTCGGGTCGTTTTGTGTGATTTTCGGGCTGTCGAACTTTTTGTCCCATCTGTCCCAAGTACAAAAGTGTCTTGTTCTCCGATCGGCGAAACCTCCGAATTTGTCCCATTTTCGGCCTGTCGGAAGTTTTTGTCCCAAGTGCCCCAAAGCCAAAAATGCAAACCTGTTCCATTTCGGCCGAATCATCCTTCCGCGTACTTCGCACTTTCTGTCTCGAATGTCCCAAGTAAAAGTGCGAGTCGTTCCATTTTCGCCCGAACCGCCGAACCGCGTACTCCGAACATTTCGTCCCGAATGTCCCAAGTCCAAACGGGCCCGCTTGTTCCATTTTCTACCGATTCACCCGATTTTGTCCCAATCGTCCCGAAGTTCCAAATTGCTCTGTTCCATTTTGGTGGTTCACCCAGACGTGTCCTTCAGCGCAATTTTGTCCCAACTGCCCCATTTAAAAAAGTGCGAGCTTTCCCTATTTCGGCCGAGCCGGTCGAGTCGCGTACTTCGGAACTTTTTGTCCCGAATGTCCCAAGTCCAAATGGGCCCGCTGTTCCAATTTCGGCCGAAACACCCGAATCGCGTACCTCACACATTTTCGTCCCATTTGTCCCAAATACATTTGTGCGTCTTCTCCCTGTTTCACCCGAACCGGCCGAGCCGCGTGTTTCGCGCATTCGCGTCTCACCTGTCCCAAGCGTACCAAGTGTCATTCACACTTATTTTTCCCGCCGACCCGAATATGCTGTTTTTCAAAAATAAATTTAAGTTGCGGCTCTGATGCTATCAATCCGAAGATCAAATTTCAAGAAGCAGTTACGAAGGACGAAACTTTCAAGACGTCGGTTACATCAGTTTTCAAAGATATCCATTGACATCTTCAAGATGAAACGTCTGGTGTGTCCCTCGTGGCAAAGACGTGGCTGAGACGTGGAAGAAAACTCAAGCGGCGGTTTCTGAAGACAGTGGGTCCTTCTCAGAACTGGACACCTGTCTCCTTCTCCTTTCTTTTCTCTTCTTCCCTTTCTTTTCGTATTCCTTGTAATTAGTTAAGGCATTGCAATTGGCGGTCCTTAACTATTCTTTAGTTAAAAGAAACGGTTACGAGGAGTAACGGATTTGTAATCTATATAATGGCCTTTCCACGCCATTTTACAAAGGAGGAAGAACTGGGATATTTGCTGAAAGTGTAAATAGATCTTAAAGAAATCAATACAAAAGGGCTTTCCATTCTTTGTCTATCTGATTCTTGTTGTCTCTGTGTTCTCCTTTAATATTGTGAAGATCATTTTGTTCCTAACTCGTTTAGTCTCTCTGATTGCATACTGTTCAGTTTTGCAAATACAGTGATCTTGTACAACCAAGAAGGAACTTTGTGTCCTTGATTAACAAATCAAAGAAGGTTATTTATGGAACTTTGTGTCCTTAAATTTAATCTCATTCAACCAACGCAAATGATCTTGTCTTAAATCCTTCGAAGCTTCGCATACACGAAGAATTATTCTGCCATCTATAATTCCGAATGTTGCTATTCTGCCTGTCTTCTAATTCCCTTTCTTCAGCCCTTGTGTAACTGATAATCCTTGTAAAAGAACACTTTCGTAATATCCAAGTTCGACCATAAAATAATGTTCTGTACTTTTGTAAATAAGTTTGTTTCAGAATAAGGGAACCTCTCCCATTAAAGAGGAGGGACTTCTTGTCCCCTGACTGTTGTTCTTCTAAAAAGTCCTATTTGAAAACCAACAGTTTTTGGCGACTCCGCTGGGGAGGAAATTTGCATTCCAGCTCCGCTGGGGAGGAAATTTGCATTCCAGCTCCGCTGGGGAGGAAATTTGCATTCCAGCTCCGCTGGGGAAAATCACATTCCAGTACTGCAATTTTTTGATCATCCTTTGATCTGGCGACTCCACGTTTCACTAGAGGGAGAAGGGCCCTTGGTATCGAAGATTCTCAGTTTCAGCTTTTGGAGCAACAGGGTTTTCCTTTCCCTTCCAATAGAAGAACTCGTTCGACGAGCACTCCACCTGTCCAAGATAGAAGTCCTGCGGGTGGTATTCCTTCAGAGCCTGCTAGTCCTAATCTACGAGCTTTGATCCTTGCCGGTGTTACAGTTCCCCTCCAAGCCGTATTTCCAAGAATGGCACAATTACCATGGGGTCAACGTGTCGGGCCCCTGGCTCTTGCACAGCCTTTGCATGAGTTACCTAGAGGTAACCGAAAGAACTTCCCAAAATTTAAAGGAGATGGCAAAATTCACCCTGATGAACATATTGCAGCATTCATAGTTGCCTGTGGAGTCTTGGGGGTTGAACATGAAGACGTCTCAGTAAGACCGATGATCCTAAGGCACAAATACTCTATGAGGACAGGGGCCATGGTAATTACATGATTTTATCCCCTGATGAAATCCAACCCTCCAAAGTATCACCAAAAGATCCTAACGGCATCTGGACTCTAGAATTTGATGGAAGTTGTTCCTCGGCTGGTTCTGGAGCTGGCGTCTTGCTAGTATCACCTGAAGGCTGCCTGCGCCCTTTTTCATTTAAGTTGCAGTTCGAGAACACCAACAACACGGCAAAGTATGAGGCTCTCCTTCTTGGGTGTAAGTAGCCAAAGAACAAGGTGTAAAAAATCTTCTGGCTCGTGGTGATGCAGAGCTGATTGTGAAGCAAGTCAGAAGCCTTTTTCAGGTAAAGAATGGAAGGCTGAAGCATTATCGGAATCAGGTTTGGGATTCAATTGAATTCCTTGATGCCTTCTCTATTGAAGCAATACCCAGAGAAAAGAACCGCAGGGCTGATTCACTGGCTGTCTCAGGGTCATTATTGATTCCCCATCCTGAATTCTCTCAGGACAAGTTCACTATTGAAATGGTCCACCGGCCTAGTGTTCCTGACAATACTAATAACTGGCAAGTTTTCAACGATGACCAGCATCTGCTTTCCTTCCTGGAACTCAAGGGGAACTTCGAACAACTATATTTTGAGGGAAGTGACAACCTGCCTCGTGAGAGTGTGTCCTCTGACCAAGCTGTCACCCAAGGAGAAGAAACTGATCAGGAAGGGTGCATTAAGCTCAAAGGAAACAAGATTCCCAAAGGTTTGGTGAGTTTGGAGGAGTTGTTTGATAAACACGACAGATACGTGAGATCTAAAGCTTCTACTGGACCTCTGCAATCAGCTGAGTATGATAAAATTGATATTGGGAGTTCTGATGACCCGAGGCTGGTAAATATTGGGAAATGTTGCACAACAAAAGAGAGGAGAAGAGAAATTGATCTTCTAAGGAAGTATAAGGATGTTCTTGCATATTCTTATGAAGATCTAAAAGCCTTCAAGCCAAAGGAAATGCAGCACTCTATTCCTCTCAAACCAGGAATCAAGCCTTTCAAGCAGAAGCAAAGGCAGTACAATCCAAAAATAGCTGACACCATCTTTCAGGAGATCCAGAAGTTGTTGAAGGCTAAGATTATTTTTCCCATTCACCATTCAACATGGATTGCAAACATTGTGCCTGTTAGAAAAAAGAATGGAGAGATCCGCATCTGTGTTGATTTCAGAAACCTGAATCAGGCCTCTCTGAAAGATAACTACCCTCTGCCTATGATGGATCAGATTTTGCAAGCGATACTTGCAGATCCGAGATGTTATCTATGCTTGATGGATTCTCGGGATACAATCGGTAGAGGTTGACACTCTGACATCAACACAAGACGCAGCCTTCACCACTCCTTGGGGTACCTTTGCCTCAAGAGAATGCCTTTTGGGCTGATTAATGCTTTGGTGCCACTTTCCGAGAGCTATGGATTTGGCTTTTGGAAGCTTGAAAGGGAAATGTATAGTCATATACCTTGATGACTGACAAGTGTTTTCAAAGACAAGAGCAGATCACTTAGACCACACAGAAACGATTGATTCACAGAGATGCCGAGAGCATGGAATTTCTTTAAATCCTAAAAATGTCTGTCTTACGTGTTACGGAAGGAAAGCTATTAGGGCACATTATCTCAAAGGATGGCATCAAGATTGATCTGAACGAGTTCGAGCCATCCAGCAAATTCCTCTCCCTACTAGTAAAAAGGCGTGCATTCCTTCTTCGTAAGATCAATTTCTTAAGAAGATTTATCCCCTGATTTTGCTGAATTAACGTTGAATATTTCTCGGATGATGAAAGGAAGAAAACATTTGGATGGTCTTCAAGGAAAGGAATCCTTTGAGGGTATCAAGAAAGCCATTGCTAAAACTCCGCTTTTGGCACATTCGACAAAGATTTCGTCATCTATTGCTACGCTACTGAGACAATACCACAGCTCTGCCTTAACCCAAGAAGATTCGATGGACATGAGCTACCAATTGCCTTCATGAGCTAAAGTACACCATGATGGAGAAGCATGCTTTTGCGGTAGTCAAGAGCCATTAGCAGTTTCGCTTTTATATCCTCAATTCTCACTCCATGGTGCTGGTTCCAGATACGACTGTTAAGTCAATCCTTACACAACAAGAATTTGGATCCAAGAGGGGCAACTGGGTGGCTAAGGTCCAGGAGTATGACATTGATATCAAACCGACCAAGCTGGTTTGTGGCAAGGGTCTTTGTGAGCTCATTCTTTGAAGGAGCTAAACATGAGTTGCTGGAGGAGAAAGCTGACATTCCTACTGTTCTATTCCTTAGTTCAGTCGATGAATGGTATGCCGACATCGCCCATTTTCTCACCTATGGGGAATGCCCCTCTCATTTAACTGCCAAGGAAAAGAGGACTGTTAAATTGAGATCAGCCGTATGATATGTCTTGTGGGAAAATGCTTTGTTGGCGTGGCTTAGATGGGAGATTCCTGAAATGTGTTGATAAGGAACAACAGAGAAAGTTGCTCTCAGCTTTCCATGATCAGGCGTGTGGAGGGCACTATTCGTCAACAGTCACAGCTCACAAGATACTCCGGGGAGGGTATTACTGGCCTTCCTTGTTCAGAGATGCATCCAGTGGGTGGATAAATGCGAGGCTCTCGTCGAGACTTTTGTGGGAAGACCCAACCGCCGCTTTGCCTCTCGGCCGGTTGTGATCGAGGAACCATTTCAACAAAGGTGGGGTCTAGACTTCATTGGTACACTCAACCCTCGTTTCTAGTGCGGGGCACACTCATGTGCTAATCACCCATCGAATACTTCACCAAATGGGTGGAAGCTATCCCGATCAAGAGCACTACTTCAAGTAGTATGCAACTTCATCAAGGAGAACATCTTGGTAAGGTATGGTGTACCTAACAAGATTGTAACAGATAATGCTTCAAACTTCTCCTCAACTGAGATCATGGATTTCTGCTACGGGTATGGCATCTCTCTGGCTCATTCTTCAGATTATTATCCCCAGGGAAATGGACAAGCAGAATCCACCAACAAAAATGTATGACTATCATAAGGAAGTTGGTCAATGAGTCTCAGCGAAACTGGCATAAGAAGCTTTATGATGCTCTTTGGGCAGACAGGATCACACCTAAAAGAGCCATTGGAATGTCCCCCTTTCAAGTAGTGTATGGAGTAGAGGCCCAATTGCCAGTGACAGTGGAACTGCCAGCCTTGCACCTGATGAAGGCCATTGAAGACACTAGTTTCAGTGATGCTCTGGACAAAAGAATCATGTACCTGCACAAACTGAACGAGGATAGATTGGAGGTTCTTGTGAATATCTCGTGCTCCACCGAAGGTGAAGGTTCTGTTCGATAAGAAAGCTAGGTCCAGAGAGTTCCAAGTTGGTGATACCGTGCTGTTATGGGACAAAAGACATGAACCTCGTGGCAGCCATGGAAAATTTGATTCTCTGTGGCTTGGACCTTTCAAGATAAGACACTTTGCTGGTAAGGACTCTTTCTATCTTGATTACATGGATGGTTCTCCCCTCCCACTTCCTTATAGTGGGCAGTATTTGAAGTCGTTCAAGTCCTAGGTGACTAGGGAGCCCCTTTGTATATTCTGTACAGTGTTTTTGCTTTTCCTGCTTTTGGTGTGTTTCCCTTCGGTTGTGTGTGTTGCCCTCTGTATTGGTTTGTTTTTGACTCCGTGGCCCAATGGATAAGGCACTGGTCTGCTTCACCGAGTTATCTAAGTTCTTGCCTTGTCTCATTCCACGAATTTATACCAAGTCATCCCCAGAAGGAGCCAGCTGTTGTCCACTCAAAATTCCCCGCTCTGATAAGAGTAAAATTTCAAAATTTTGAGTCTTAAGTGTTTTTCTCTGAGGTGCCTAAGTCGTGAAATCGAAAAAATCTGTGTTCTGGGTCGTTTTGTGTGATTTTCGGGCCTGTCGGAACTTTTTGTCCCATCTGTCCCAAGTACGAAAGTGTCTTCTGTTCTCCGATCGGCCGAAACCTCCGAATTTGTCCCATTTTCGGGCCTGTCGGAAGTTTTTGTCCCAAGTGCCCCAAAGCCAAAAATGCAAACTGTTCCATTTCGGCCGAATCATCCTTCCCGCGTACTTCGCACTTTCCTGTCCCGAATGTCCCAAGTAAAAAGTGCGAGTCGTTCCATTTTCACCCGAACCGGCCGAACCGCGTACTCCGGAACTTTTCGTCCCGAATGTCCCAAGTCCAAACGGGCCCGCTGTTCCATTTTCGGCCGATTCACCCGATTTTGTCCCAACTGTCCCGAGTTCCAAATTGCTCTCTGTTCCATTTTCGGCCGGTTCGCCCGGACCGCGTCCTTCGCGCAATTTTGTCCCAACTGCCCCATTTAAAAAAGTGCGAGCTTTCCTATTTCGGCCGAGCCGAGCCGAGTCGCGTGCCGGAACTTTTGTCCCGAATGTCCCAAGTCCAAACGGGCTCTTGTTCCAATTTCGGCCGAAACACCCGAATCGCGTACCTCACACATTTTGTCCCATTTGTCCCAAATACATTTGTGCGTCTTCTCCTGTTTCTCCCGAACCGGCCGAGCCACGTGTTTCGCGCATTCGCGTCTCACACTCGTCCCAAGCGTACCAAGTGTCATTCACACTTAGTTTTTCCCTTTCGACCCGAATATGCTATTTTTCAAAAAATAAATTTAAGTCGCGCTCTCGATGCTATCAATCCGAAGATCAAATTTCAAGAAGCGATTCTGAAGGACGAAACTTTCAAGACGTTGTTACATCGGTTTTCAAAGATATCCATTGACATCTTCAAGATGAAACGTCCGGTGTGTCCCTCATGGCAAAGACGTGGGTGAGACGTGGAAGAAAACTCAAGCGGCGGTTTCGAAGACAGTGGGTCCTTCTCGAAGCTGGACACTGTCTCCTTCTCCTTTCTTTTCTCTTCTTCCCTTTCTTTTCGTATTCCTTGTAATTAGTTAAGGCATTGCGGTTGCGGTCCTTAACTATTCTTTAGTTAAAAGAAACGGTTACGAGGAGTAACGGTTTGTAATCTATATAATGGCCTTTCCACGCCATTTTACAAAGGAGGAAGAAGCTGCGATATTTGCTTTGAAAGTGTAAATAGTTCTTAAAGAAATCAATATAAAAGGGCTTTCCATTCTTTGTCTATCTGATTCTTGTTGTCTCTGTGTTCTCCTTTAATATTGTGAAGATCATTTTGTTCCTAACTCGTTTAGTCTCTCACGATTGCATCTTGTTCGAGTTTTGCAAATACAAGTGATCTTGTACAACCAAGAAGGAACTTTGTGTCCTTGATTAACAAATCAAGAAGGTTATTTATGGAACTTTGTGTCCTTAAATTTAATCTCATTCAACCAACGCAAATGATCTTGTCTTAAATCCTTCAAGCTTCGCATACACGAAGAATTATTCTGTCATCTATAATTCCGAATGTTGCTATTCTACATGTCTTCTAATTCCCTTTCTTCACCCTTGTATAGAACTATAATCCTTGTAAAAGAACACTTTCGTAATATCCAAGTTCGACCATAAAATAATGTTACGTACTTTTGTAAATAAGTTTGTTTCGAATAAGGGAACCTCTCCCATTAAAGAGGAGGGACTTCTTGTCCCCCCGACCGTTGTTCTTCTAAAAAGTCCTATTTGAAAACCAACAGGGCCCTAGGTCTATTTCCTTAGTGGTAATTATTTTACAGCAGGAGGTGTATAATCCCTGCACCAATGTGGCAATTCTCCCTTTCTCGAGGTTGTCCAAATTACTTTTGGGTCAAATACTTGACCGCGCCCTCTATAGTCTTGCATTTTGTTTACAAACTACCTTTCTCTACCTCTAAGGCATGCATCTTCACTTGAAGCATGGTAACCTATATTTTCTTGGAATAAATCTCTTGTTGAAGGATATTTTTCTCTTGATCAAGCACACTGGCCATAGTTTTAGATGTTGCCATCTCAGCTTCTAATGTCTTGGTCATCACTTGAGAAGTTGTAAGATCTTCTTATGATGCCATCCCTTTTAACTCATTATGGATTTATTCTATTTATTTTCCTTTGCCTTTTATTTTTTCATTCAGGTGGGTGACAATATTTTGTGTGTCTGTAGGAGGCTAGCCTCCATTTTATTCAATTTATTGTTGAGCTTGAGATAGTCCATGGTGACCATGATAATTATTTCTCTCATCAATTTAACCTTTTCCTAAGTCCGGAACTAGGTCAGGTCCACCACAATAGTACTAATGGAATAATCGTCCAACTACATTTGCTTTGTGGAATTTTGGACATCGGGGACAATCTGGATGATGGTCGGGAGCTCTGCTTGATGGTCATATAATGACCGCATCTAATTTGTTGCTCCAGCTTCCATTTCCATATTCTTATGCTTCTCCCTCTTTTTATCTCAGACCACCTTGGTCATCTTTTCTTGATTCAAAAGCTCAGATGGGGAAGGGACTATCCCACATGCAAATGGTAACCACCGGTGGTAGGCCGTAGGGGACCATAACTGATTGTGGGGTCTAAGAACTCGCGAGAGCCAAAGAAGGGCCTGACAAAACTTGGGGAGACAATGTGGGAATGGTAGTGGGTGGTACAGGTAGGAAAGGGGAGCCAGGGGGAGGAAGAGTATGGGTTGGGGTGACCAAAATTGGAGTGCCCCCATCTAGGAAAATAAAAGGTGAAGAAGAAAGAGATGGATGAATGGGAGGAGATGAAGGGGAGGAGGAATAAGGGAACTCAACTATCCTTAACATTTCTTCGAGGGGGCTCTGGGGCTGGAACCTTCACTAGTGGTTGCAGAGGATGAGACCAATGGTTTCACCGTGGTAAGCCCCTAGGCTAGGTCCAACACTGGTTGTGCTACTGTCTCTAAACCTTGAGGGCATGGTGTTGTATGAACCATGGGCATGTAGCCTAAGGAATCTTGCTGAGGAATGGAGGAAGGAGGTTGTGGTGGCATTCACTATGTAGAGGGGCCAAGGGATTTTGTCACATGCTCCATAAGATGCTATTTAGACATATACACTACCTCCTCAATGTCTAAATTGGAATCGTGCTCGAGTGTTCCGAATTTATCCCACATCTCATTAGTAGGCACAATCAAAAGTGAGGGTAGTCTACCTGATTTCTTGCCTATATTTCCAATAGGCATCCATCTTCTCTCGTGCTTTAATCCTTATTACATAGGGCCACCCTCAAGCCCTTGGTCATTGTTATGGTGGGGTCATACTTATACAGGACCAGATGAAATGACTCCCATAGTGGAATTGGGATGTCACTTAGCTTGACATAAATATTAGGAGCTTCTTCTTGGGGAGACCTCCTATCTTCAAAAAAATTTCTATGCTCATGCTTGGAGGATTTAGAGACCATGTTTTAGGATAAGGTAGCAGTCATCCACCCTCTGGATCATACCTCCATGTATGTTAGATCAAGGTGAAGCTTTAGGAATCCATGTTCTACATGAGGGTATGCTCCGCCTTGCATTTAATTATAGTAATTCCTCCCCTTCTGAGAGGGAGGTCAAATAATGCCTTCTTTTTACAGTCGAAACTTTGTATTCTATGTTAAGGAGAACCAACTTCTTGGTTATCTCCAAACCTACCACCCATGGTGTGAGGATCCTTGGGAGCATGAAGGACTCCTCTCGAATTCATGCAACCAAATCATTGAATGTGCTACCCTGAAGAAATATTCACAAGGATGAAGGGGGTCTAAATGGATGATCCAGACTGAATCAGTCATTCTATTATTGACCCATTTTGGGTCAAATTCATGTAGAAGAGGTATGATAAAACACTTGGTGAATTCATATGCATTCGATGAGTGGGACAACACTTGAGTCTAAGTGGATACCGAGATGACCTTTTGAGGGTCCACCTTTGTGTCCCACAACTTCAGTGTCATAAATTTGCTAAGGAACTCGGTGTTCTGGTATAAAATGAAGTGGAAACAATAGGAAGAGTACCTGGATCTTGAGTTAATAGAGAACATGGCCAAATAATTATAAATAAATCCTGCAATAGCCTCGGTGAAGTCAAACCAATATGCATGATCTCTCTTCACAGATCTCATCCTGAACAGGGCCACAACTTTCCAGTCATAGACATTTTTGTTCAATTCTTGACCGAAGATGAATCCTAACATAGAGCGAGATGTCTTGAGAATCCTCCATGAACACTTTGAGGGGGATTGGGAATCCTGGTGCTCCAGAACTACTTGAATCTTCTTATCGTAATTCTCTATTGATTAATGAGGCTTTATTCTTGCATTACACCCATAATCCTTGGATTTTGGCCATGTTGTAAAAATTGGCTGATTTTTCATAGGTAGGGCCAACATATCCTTGATGGCTTGTGGTGTAATCACCACCTGCATGTTCTTTCCCTTGATGGTGTTAGAATCAGGGTCGAAACAATGTGCACACATTTGCATGAGCTCTGGATATGGGTGCATGAGAGGCACCATGTATTAGGTGAGTGTGGTGGTCCAAATTTTAGAGCCAAAAGACTCATAATCCCCAAATTCATAATCTAGCATGGGCAAGCATATCTCGAGCCTTTGGTTTCTTGTTGAGGATGGGATCGAAGACCCCATCCATGAAATCTTTGACCATGGAAGCGTCATTGAATTGTGTTACCTTATCGGGAATGTCATCCTCGGATGGAGAGAGTGATGTGGTAAGGGTTTCGCTGCATAATATTGTGGTTGTGGTAGGGAGCTGAAAGCTACCATGGGTTTCTAAAAACTAGGGAAAGCTTTGGTTTTTAAAACTAGGGACCGAGGAAATCAAGCAAGAAACTCTTAGTGTTTGGAACAAAGTTTTGGTGACTTCAAAACTTTCTTCAAATAACCTCCTAGACTCATGCGAAATAAGGGCTTGTGCATACATTGAGTCACATCATACTATGGACCTTTGGTTGTATGACCCTTAGTGCTAAATTTTACATTTCCAAAGATATTCTCCATTAACAATCTGATCCTTTTCATTAAGTTTTCCAAAAAACCATTGGGATCATTTATTTTGGGAAAACTAGGAAGGTATAAAACCTTTTAAAATTCTAAAATTAGGCGAAGGGTCTCTACTGAGACATGTATCCATAGAAACTTATTTGAAGGGGCGACAATGTAAAAAAATGAAAAAGGCAAAAGAAGGAGACTATACATATGGTACAAAATTTACAATATTCAAAAAATATTCAATGGAAAGGTTTAAGGTGGATCTCGTTTACCAGAATTGCTAGGGGCTCACCTTCCATAGTCTCAAGCTTGAAAGCATTGTGTTGTTTACATGCAGTGATCTTGAATGGTCATGTCCAAAGAGGGTCAAATTTTCCATGATTTAGGCTTGGCGGCCCTCACGTCCCACTTTAAGACTAAAGTGTTGACTCGGTATTCAGGTTATGAAGTCTTATGATCAAACCAAGTCTTTACAACCTATTGATGGCTGATCATGGATTCATGGACTACCTCCCATTTTTCCTAAATCTCTATCAGCTCTGCGATTCTTACTTGCATTGCTCTAAATTCCTCGATCTCAATTTTCTTCAATAACTATGAGATTGAGACCTCCACAGTGATGGTCATTACAATGCTTTTACCATAGACCAATTCATATGGTGAGGTCTTTGGGATTTTTTTGGCATGATTCAATCGGGCCATAAGGCCATCTTGACATGCTCATACCATGATCTCTTATGTTCATCCCCCATCTTTTTATGATTCTGATTAGATTCTTGTTGGTTGACTCTACCAAACTGTTACCCTACATGTAGTAGTTGGAAGACATTTTAAGATAGATTTCATGTCTCATTGTGAAGTTAGACACTTTGGCACCTAGAAAATCCTTGGCATTATCTGATATGATGGTGTGAGGGGATCCAAAGTGGGTGGTGATATCTCAGAGAAGTTCCAAGATCATATTCTTTGTGGCTTCCTTTAATAGAATTTCCTCTCTATCGAGTGAAGTAATCAATGGTAGTGAGAATCCACTTATGACCTGTGCTTGAAATTGGATTAACCATTCTAATGAAATCCAGACCCCATTGTGCGAATGGTTCCTCAACTAAGATAGGGTTAAGTGGTAGTGCAACATTTCTCTGGAAGCCCATGTAGAACTGGAAAATTTTGCATTTACTTACCATTGCATAGCAATATACAAACAAACTAGGCCAAAATTATCCTTCCTGTAGGACCTTCATGGCTGTGGTTTTGGCCAAGAAGTGGCCTCCTGAGCTTCCATGATGTAACTCATGTAAGAATTTTTTGGCCTCCTCGCTTTCTAGGCATCTAAGAAGGATTCCATCAAAGTTCCTTTTAAAAAGGAAATTATCAATTATGACAAATTTAGATCCCTGTTGTCTATAATATCTTCTCTTTTTAAGATGAAGGTGACCTAGATACTCACCCATCTGCATGAAATGCATCTTATCCGATACCCATTTTTAGATTTTTTTCTTGAATACGGAGCACCACCTCAGATTCTTCATTTTTTGGGGTCATTGGATCTTGTGTGAGATATTGGCATAGACCTCTTCCTCTTACCATCTTCATGGGATTTATCTCAATGTCATATTCTAAGATCTTAGTGATCTAGTTATCCCTTTTTCAGTTTATCTCACCTTTTGTGATGTATTCTTTGACACTAGAGTGTGCCACCATAACCATGATCTTACTATTGGTAATGAGGTGTTTGAATTTCTTTAGACCTTTGACAATGGCGTAAGCTTGTCTTTCCAAAAAATTGTACCTTGTCTCATAATCATGGAGATTTTTGAAAATAAAGAAACTAAATTCTCCTCTCCTTAGGGATCTCCTTTCTATGTCAACACGGATGTTACATTGTGCTCATTCCCATATATGTACATAATGAAATATTTAGAGAGGTATGTGTTGCATAGCATTGAAGAAGATGCAATTGGATTTTTTATCTCCTTGAAGGATTGACAACCTTTAGTGGTATAGTTGAAGTTTATATTAGTTTTTAGCATTAGTGTGATAGGGGGGTCATATGAGAAAAATATGAAATGAATCACATTGACGAAGTTAATCTTTCCTAGGAAAGATTGCACTACCTTCTTGTTAACAGGTAGAGATAATTCCAAATTTTCCTGACTCTTTCTAGATCAATTGAGATCCCATCTCTCGATACAATGTGTCCCAGGATTTTTCCTTGCAGTACTCTAAAAACTTACTTATTTGGATTAAGAGAGATTTCAAATTACTTGACACTTCTTAAATACAACTTCCTAGGAGTCGAAATGATCTTCCAGAATTTTGGTAAACATTGTGGGGTCATCCAAGTATATTAGGATAGCCTTGTTAATCATCTCTCCAAATGTGGCATCCATGGCTCTTTGAAAATTTAACCCAGCATTGGTGAGTATGAACGGAATCTTTGCATATGCAAAGGTTCCCCACTTTGTTGTAAATGTGGTTTTATGTTGGTCTTCCTCTGCAAGCCATATTTGGTTGTATCCCAAAAAACCATCAAGAAAAGAAAATATTTCTAAACTTGCTACTATTTTTAGTATTTGTTCCATGGAAGGTAAGGGGTAGTGATCTTTAACGGACACCTTATTCGAGATCTTAGAAATCCATGCGAGTTGTATTTCACAATTTTCATTCCTTATCGATACCAAGTTAGAGACCCATGTGGATTGTTTGATTGTGAAGATTTTTTTATCCTCTATGAGCTTCAAGAGATCTTCACCATGAGAGACTCTATCTTTGGATTCATAGGTCTCTACTTCTGATGCATAGGTTTTTCCCCTCTTTTAGATCAATAGTATGTTAGATGATGTCCTTGTTATATCCATGTAGCTATTTATAGGTACAGGACATTACCTTATATTACTTATGGCATAGAGCCACAAGTCTTTCTCTTTCTTTCTAAGTGACTAATTTCCCGACCTTTAACTTCTTCCCATTGGCTACTTCTAGCTCGCATAGTCTTCCTTGACTGCCACAAACTTCCTCCTATTTGTATTAGCATCATCGAGTCAAAAATATTTTCCAACATTATTAGTCCTTTTGGAAGCTTGTTTGTTTTGATTTGGATGACTTGATCTCCGTATGCTTCTTCAATTTTGGGTTAGAGTTGGTCTGCAAACTCTTCAGATTGTTATAAGAAGAGAAATATCTGTTGATCTCTTTCGAATACTTGCTAATGATCCACATTATTAGGTATGGACGGGTGGATGATCAATTTAACCACATCTTTATTTGTCATCGATCCCGGGGCGATTTAAATTGGGATCAGATTTGGGCCATTCAATATAATTCTATGTTTGGGTCCCAAGGGATAACCTTAATGTTAAAGGCCTCAAAATATTCAATAAGATCCCATACCATGTGATGATAGGACCTCATCCCATTGAGTTGTGGAGCTCAATTACTTTGAATTAGCATGCAATATGAAACTTTCTAGAAAATACAATAACCGACATCGGTTATGGAGGGACCGACATTAGTCACCTATGATCAGCATCGGTTAGGCAAGGAGGAACTGACATCGGTTAGGGCTAACCGACGTTGGTTACCTATGTGGGAGTGTTTTATTTAACTCTCGGGAATTAGATCTATTTTTATTATTAAAGCAGATCTATTGATTGTAATTACATGGCTAAGTTCCCTAAGTTTGTATATGCCTATATAAGCATGAAAGATAGGGTTTAGAATTAAGAATTAAGAAGAACTTGCAAAATTTGATGATTCTTGTGAGAATAGTTGTGTGAGAGATAATTCTCTAAGAAGCAAAAGCTTGAGAGAAAGAAAGTACTTGTACATATGAGAGGTGTGGAAGATTGTAAATCTTCATTGTATATCTTGTGAAAGCTTTGGATATTAGATTGGCTTATTTCTTGGTGAACATAGCCCACATTGGATGAACCACATTAAATCTAGTGTTGATTTATATATCTTTTTGTATATTTCTTTTGGTAGAATATCTACTTTTATTTGCATGTATGCTTAGATATTATATATTATCTATACAATTGGTGTGATAACCCTAATAACTAGTATCAAATATTCGTTTAAGGGTTTTATGTGTTGAAAAATTTACTCACAAAATATTATTAGCACATGTTTTATTACGAATGGAAATACATGGGTATTGAAATATGTGAGGCATGTGCCAAGCCTCAAGAGGAATCTTATTTTTGCAGGGCAACTAGGTGAATTTGGTTTCATGGTTACATTCACAACAAAATCTTGGAAAGTCACCAAGGGTGCTTTTATTGTGGCAAGAGGTAAGAAGGTAGGAACGTTATATTTATCTACATGTGTTATTGATTACTTTTATGCATTATCTACTTCAGATTCGAGATGCATCCATGTGGCATAACCTGGTTTGGCCATATGAGCCAAAAAGGAATGCAAATATTAAAGGCTAAGGGTAAGTTATCATATTTAAAAGATTTAGATCTTGATTTTTGTGAGCATTGTATCTTTGGAAAGCAAAAAAGTGAGATTTCTCAAATTTGGGGCAACTAAGAAGGAGTAGAAATAGGATTTTGTGCACTTAGATGTGTGAGGACCACCTTAGGTAGCTTCTCATGGAGGATCCCAATATTATGTTACTTTCATTGATGATGCTACAAGAAAGGTATGGGTTTATTGTATTAAATGTAAATCTATTTTTTTAGACTTTTAAAAGATGGAAATCCCTCATTGACAATTAATCAAATTCAAAGTTTTAAGTGCCTTATATTTGATAATGGTGGTGAATATTGTAGCAAGGATTTCAATGATTATTGTTTAGTGAATGAGATACGTAGAGAAAGAATAGTTCCAAGAACACCATAAGAGAATGGTGTTGCAAAAAGAATGAATAGGACAATCATGAAACGTGTTAGAAGTATGAGGATACATTCTAGATTGCCCTTGCAATTTTAGGCAGAAGCAATTGATACAATAGTTTATTTGATTAACCACGGGCCTTCAAGTTCACTAGATGGAGGAATACTAGAGGAAGCTTGGACCGGAAAAGAGGTAGATCTTTCTTTTCTTAAAGTTTTTGGTTCATAAGCTTTTGTGCATATTGATAAGGAAAATAGGAAAAAGTTGGATGCAAAATCCAAGAGATGCACTTTCATTGGTTATGGATCTAGTGATTTTGGATTTTGTTTTTGGGATTTAGAGAATTCTAAAATTATTAGGAGTCATGACATTGAATGGAATAAAAATAGAATTTACAAGGATCAAATTTTCATACCCAATGATGAATCAGATGAGAATCTTGTGAATGAAAATGAACTCTTGGATTTAAAAGTAATACCGACAGGGTTACATAGTAACTTATGTCAGTTGACCTCTGACTGACATCAATCAAAAAAATTGGTATCGGTTACAAAAGATCCCAAATGGAATCGATTAGCATAACTGATGGTTGTTACAGGTGACTAGCATTGGTCACTGACAGATTTGGATACAAATGTCTAGGAGGTCCAGAATGAGCCTCTAGTACCCCAAACTCTTGTGAGAAGGTCACAAAGGGTAAGTAAACCTCCATAAATATTTACACCTCTATTTTATTTATTATTGACTAATAATGGTGAACCAGAAAGTTTTGAAGAAGCAATGAAGGATAAGACTCATGTATAATGAGAGCATGACATGGATGAGGAGATGGAATCCTTGGAAAAAAACCAGACTTGGGATTTGGTTAAGTTTCCAGCAGGTAAGAGGACATTGCAAAACAAGTGGGTTTATAGGATCAAGGAAGAAGAGGGTGGATAGAAAAGGTACAAGGCAAGGCTTGTAGTAAAGGGATTTGCACAGAAAGTAGGTATTGAATTTGGTGAAATATTTTCTCTTGTTGTTAAGATGAATTCTATTCATATTGTATTGAGTTTAGTTGCAGTAGAGGATTTGCATTTAGAGAAACTAGATGTGAAGACGGATTTCCTTCATGGTGATTTGGATGAAGAGATTTATATGTAGCAACCACTTGGGTATGAAGTGAAGGGTAAGGATAAATTAGTGTGTAGGTTGAAAAATAGTCTATATGGGCTCAAGAAAGATCTAAGGCAATGGTACATGAGGTTTGATAGTATCATGCTTGAGCATGGTTATTTGAGATGTGAATCTGACCATTGTGTTTATTTCAAGAAGCTTCAAAATGGGAACTATATTATTTTGTTACTATATGTGGATGATATGCTTATTACAAGATCTATTATGTAGGACATTGGTGAGCTTAAGGGAAAGCTAGCTCACACTTTTTCTATGAAGGATTTACGAGCTATAAAAAGAATCCTTGACATGCAAATACAAAGAGATAGGAAGAACAAGAAATTCAATGTGTTTTAAGAGGATTATATCTACAGGGTGTTAGAAAGGTTCAAGATGTAGAATGCAAAACCTGTTAGTACACCTATGGTTGGACACTTCAAATTAAGAAAATATCAATGTCCATTATCACATGAGGAGTTCAAATACATAACACGAGTGTCATATGCTTTAGCAATTGGGAATGTCATGTATGTTATGGTTTTTACCAAACCAGACATTGCACAGGTTATGGGAGTTGTGAGTAGATATATGGTCAATGTCGGTAAAGAGCATTGGAAAGTAGTCTAATGGATACTCAAGTATTTGAAAGGGAAATCTAGCATGTAGTTATGCTATGAAGGTTTGGATATTTCATTATGTGGCTATGTTGATTTGGATATGGCTAGAGATCTGGATGGTAGGAGGAGCACTACTGGATATATTTTCATAGTAGGTGGGATGATAGTTAGTTGGATTTTAAGATTGCAGAAGGTTGTGGCTTTGTCTAATACAAAGGTATAGTATATTGCAGCTAGAGAGGATAGCAAGGAGATGATATGGATGAGTAGGTTCATGAAAGATTTGGGAAAAGATAAAGTTGATTGAAAATTATTCAAAGGATGTGACCGATCAGATTATAATTCATTTGGAAAAGAACTTAGCATTTCATTCAATAATTAAACACATTCGATTAAGGTATCAATTCATATGGCAAGTATTGGAGGATGGGCAATTGAATCTGGAAAATATTCATACGATTGAGAAATCGTGGATATGCTAATGAAGCCATTAGCAAAGTAGAATTTAGATCTACAATCCACTTTTGTTTGTCTTTGAGTTTGAGACTTGAAGAGGAAGAAACAAAGCTAAGGAATGATCCAAGAATGATGTTGTATAGGCATGGTGCAGTAATTGATCTCCAAGTGGGATATTTTTGAGTTGTGGAGCTCAATTACTTCGAAATAGAATGCAATCTGAAACTTGTTGGCAAATATAGTAATCGACATCGGTTATGGAGGGACTGGCATCGGTTATCTATGACCAACATCGGTCAAGAAGGGAGGAACTGACATCAATTAGGGCTAACTGGTGTCGGTTACATATGTGGAAATGTTTTATTTAAATCTCACAAATTAGATCTATTTTTAGTATTAAAGAAGATCTATTGATTGTAATTGCATGGCTAAGTGCCCTAAGTTTGTATACACCTATATAAGCATGAAATCTAGGGTTTAGAAGTAAGAATTAAGAAGAACTTATAAAATTTGATGATTATTATGAGAATAATTGTGAGAGAGATAATTCTTGGAGAAGAAGCAAAATCTTGAGAGAAAGAAAGTATTGTACATCTAAGAGGTGTGGAAGATTATAAATCTTCATTGTATATCTTATGAAAGCTTTGGATAATAGATTGGATTGTTTCTTGGTGGACATAGCCCACACTGGGTGAACCATGTTAAATCTGGTGTTGATTTATATCTCTTGTTTTGTATATTTCTTCTAGTAGAATATCTACTTTTATTTGCATGTATGCTTAGATCTAATATATTATCTATACAACTAGTGTGCTAACCCCAACACATCCTTTGATATTTTTCTATGACAATGCTTCTAACTTGTGTTACTACTAACTCAAAGTCCCCAAAGAATCTTAGTTATTGTATGCCCTCTTTGCACGCCAATGTCAAACCATGCACTAAAGCCTCATACTTTGCTTTGTTGCTGGTGCAAGTGAAGTGGAAGTGAAACACTTGGAGTATATTCCTTCGCTTGGTGAAGATAGGCATATTACGACTTCCAAGTTATTCTTGCTTCTGGCTCCATCGAAATGCAGATTCCATATTTGGGAATCCCTCGTGGGATTATTTTCATTTTACTATCCTCCCTCATAATATTTGGGATGTTGGGATTCTCATCAAAGATCACATAAGTACCTAACCCAGTGGAATAAAAATTTCCAAAGGGGTCTCTAGGTGACAGGTCAACTAGATAATTTCCACTTTGATGGTTTCCATCATCTATATATGAATCTTCTTCTTGAGTAATCATGACATGTGAGGCCTCAAAACCCGAGACCACTTGATATGTTCCTCGGCGAGGGTTACGATAGCCTCAAATTTTAAAATCATATGAGACAAGTCAAGGGACATGTAGCCTCCAATTTTAGCTACGAAATCACAAGATAGACACATTCTACGGACGAAAGGAATATTGATTACCTCAATAATCTACAAAATAGTTATGTTTGGGTAAGAATAGAGTTGTAATGGGAGACCTCTAATAACACCAATTGTTTGAATTGATTTCCCATCTAGCTACATGAATCCTCTCCTTAGGGGCTCATATTTAACTCCCAAGGCATCCATAATTGATTTGGGCATGACCATAGTGCTTGTGCTAGAGTCTATCATGGAGTTATGTAGTAATTTTTTACCAATTATCGAGTCATGACTAAGGGTTGAGGTTTTGTTTTACTTACTCCTTTCTGGTTCATCAACACTGACTCTGTTTGAGCATAATTTTTTTAGTTTCTCTTTCCCCTTCCTTGTCATAGTCATTCCACCACTAGATTCCAATGCATCTTGAAGAAATTCCTTTTGTTTCGAAATCCAAAGATATCCCACAAGGATACATTAGATGGTTCCCTTTTAAGTTGTTTTCTTACATTCATGGGCCCGAATGGTTTCACTTTGGGGACTTGCTGGTATTTCACCCTATTAGCCACTGGATGGAAGGTCCCTTGATTCTGAGTGGCTTCTGGGGTTTCTTGTCTAGCTGCATGTGGAGGGATGGTGAATGTCGAGGTTATTTCCTTGCTCCATTCATTGTTATAGGAGCAGGGATCACAACTTCCATCATCTTCCTCTTGGAGTGAGTGTTGTAGTTTGACTATACTAGATTCTTAGAAGTAGATAATTCATTTGTGAATATGAATTCTTCTCCTTCGATCTAAGATAAAAGAACATGTTTAGGTGCAATCTCTACCTCTTGTTCTAGGGACATCCCTTACATTTATGCAATAAAGGCCACATTTTGAATTCTCGGGGACTGGTAAGGTCTGAAAGCATTGACCTCATGGCCTTCTCTCACTCTTTGTTCTACTACCTTTTGTTATAGATTCCCCTAGGGAAATATTTTGGCATATGAGGGGTATTGCAAGGGAAGCACCAAGCATTAGGATCTTCCGCCAAATTATTTTATCCTGGAATCATCTCTCTCCCACTATTGGGTGGGAGTGTCTAGAGTGGTGTCGAGACTTTGGGACAATTTGGTTAGATAGTTGTGCCGGTAGAAATCTATGGTAATTTTGATATTGCATAGGATAAGAGGTTCTACCCCTTGATATCCTTGATAATTCTACCTAGGGTATGTGCTTTGAATCCTCTTAATATTAACTATCTCATTAGAGAAGTTCCTAAGGATGTTTTTTACTTCCTCCATCTCTGAAGAAGAAGACAATGATGATGTGGCAGGGGTGGTGGCTCCCTAAGAAGATGGGTAGTTATATATGGACATATGAGTTTTGGTAGAACTCGAGGTCTACACTTGAGGAAGGGATTCATCTTTGGATGCAATGGTAGAGTGATCTTCGAGGGAAGTTTCTCGATATCTAATACGTTATTCTCAGCCTAGACCATAATATTGTATGTTTATGGAAAAGAATATCCTCCTAATGACTGAATCATAAAGGAGATCTTTGAGTTTAGAGACTTTAGATAAAATACAATATCCATACCTATAAGTGGTCTAGCTAGAACTGGAATCCCTTTCCATGTCTTTTAGAATCAGTATTGAAATCAGTCATGGGTTCTTACAGAGCTTTCTTGATATTGATAAGTTTATGCAGGAGAAAATATCTATCTCCCTTTTCACTGAATCTTCTAAAATATAAATTTCCCAATTGATCCCAGGTACACATAGAGTTAGGATTCAAAGACTTGTACCAGTCGAGAGTGTTTCCTTTAAAGGAGGTATCTAGTAATATTAAGGCAACATATTACTTAGTGATGTAATGTACAGTGCATATCTTCGTAACATCTTGAAGATGTTCCTCTGGGGTATTGAAGTCTTCTCCATTGAATTTAGGAAATTCCTTTAGTGCATTTTCTAGGATGGGATTCCATGTTTCTGGAGGTACTGGTAAGATGAGAAAACTTTCTTGATTCCATGAGACAAACTGTCTCAAAGGAGTTTGTTGATCCATTATCATAGGTCTAATAACTCTAGTGGATTGTAAGAAGGGACTACCAGGTGTGTGTTGTGTTGAAAGATTTAGGTTTAGAGGAGATAGAGATATTTGAATATGTCTTCCTCTTACGCCTCCGAATAGGGATAACTTTAGATATTCAAATAGTTCTCTTTTTCTCGACCTTTTTTTAATCCTTCTCATAAACTAGAGAGGATTAAACCATCAGTACTACATGAAACCTATAGATATTTGGAATGGAGTTGCCAAATGTGTGGTTGCAAAAGACTTTGAAGGCTAGATTTTCATCAAGAGACACATCAAAACTTGATAAAATCTGAAATATCAATTTTCGAAGTCCCACTAGGTGTTCTAAGAAAATTGTTGATGAGTATCTTGGTACATGAACCATCAAATTTGTTGTAAATCTTAAAGATGTGGGAGTTGAACCCTAAGATAACCTCCATGTTGTATAGGATATGGATCTTCTATGATTTGGGTTGAGATAAAGGTAAGAGAGAAAACAAAATAATATGTAAATCCTATCTAAGGCAATGCGTCGAATCTTTACTAAAAAACACAGAGATCAATATTGAAATAACTACTAGATTAGTTGAAGAGCATTAAGCATGATCAACTATTTTGAAGATATTTCAAATCATCAAAGGTGAGATGAAAATAGGCTATAATTACATGCGCAATAAAAAGATTTATGTAAAATATCTAAGGGCACGCAACACGATAGATATTTAAACATTCATCAAGAACTGAAATAAGAGAAAATGGGAAGAAGAAATGACACATAATATTACAAACTTCTCGGTGTATAGAACAAGAACTCTTATTTATAGAGAAAACAATACATAAGGCTAAAATGTCACAAATTACATTAGTTCCTTATAACAAAGCCTTTTTAAGGCCAATGAATACAATAGATCAAACCTCCAATATTATTTAGAGATTTGGAACTTAATCTCCCCCTCCTACTAAAGCACAAGAACCTTCTTTTATAGATCCCCGTGGCTCTTGCTCTAATGCACCTTTAATCAAGAATCCCATCATCTGCCTTTAGTTTCTACCTGTGAGATCTTTAATCTTGGTAACAAAAATCAAGCTTTGTAGGATTTGGGCCCTGAGATCACATTTAATCTGTCGAACCTCAAGTCCTCTGCTTCTTTAGTTGGTCCTTTTGATGGTGGTATCTTCCCGTATGAAACGTGGAGTCCTCATGTGGTTCTAGGATTCCCTTTTATCTCTCCTTTTCAAATTACGTTTAGGCAACGCGTGGAGGCTTGAACATTCCTCCTCTTTATCTTTGACTTTTCATCCCAGTTTGCTACTTTGTTGCGCTTTAGCCACGTGGTTGATTCTCATTTATCAAAGACTACCGATTCTTTGTTTTTTCCCCAAAATTTTCCAAAGGGACACATAAAGTATACATGATCCAAAAGATTGTTAAATCATGACTTTTGGATGTACAAATGAACAAAGTGGTCATGGAGAAACTGTTCCAAGAAAGGACCAACTATGATATCAATTGGGTCATGCATACGGTCTAGGAACTCATATGAGCATGAACCTCATTATGAGGATTATTGGATGAATTGTAAGGATGAAGAGGAGGTTAGGCTTAGAGACTTCTCTAGGATGAACTTGACACAAATCATTAACTACAAGGTTGCAATTATTCCACAAGGCCTTGTGGATGATGACCAAGTAGTAAGCAGGTTTTATGTTGACAAAAACTAGTTGTTACAACCAAGGAACCACATGATTGGAGAAATACAAAGTCCACATAGCTATAATAAAAAAATTGATGTCATGAGGAGAACACTAACCTAGCTAATGTAAAAAGGAATAGAATTTTGACTTAAAAACACTATGGTGTTAAAAGAATACAATTCTTTAGGGATTATCAAATAGGATCTTCTTCCTTTTAAATAAGGTGCAACTAGCATGGACCCTTTTAAAGGTAAATCACCTCGGTATCATCCAAGAGGCATACTTCTTGAATGGTGGAGGAATAGAGTATTGCAAAAATAAAGAAAGGTACCACAGTGTCTCATTTGACCCAAAAGGAAGAAGACATTTTGATGAGGACCATGAAGGATGCACCCATCACTTTGGAATTTCCACTACAATCTATGACCCTAGATTTATAAAATCCCAAGAAATTTATTTAACTTAGTGAAGGTCATGCGGTGGACCCCTTGACACTTATCAAAGAACCTCAATAAAAGGGAAAATAATGAGGGGATCTCTACCAAAAATAGACTATGGACTTGGATCAACAATAGGATCCCTGTAGGAGAAATAAGGTGGTGAGAATCCTATACTTAGGAATTTTATAATAAATTTAAGAAAGTTAAATTTGAAACCATTGTAGCAGAATTATTTGTAGGAGAAACTATCATTGAAAACATTGCAGATTGTAAGGTTTATGACAAGGAGGTGGAAATGCCTAAGGTGGTTGATACCACTCCACCCATTAAAACACAAGGAAATCCTATTAAAACATTAACTCATGATAAACTAACTATGGAGGTTGAAGTTATGGACAATGGAGAGCACGAGGCAACACATACTTAAGCCTTTGATCATTTGTTGCAAGGCCTTGGAAATGAAGGAGATGACCTCCCTTTACTTGATAACTAATAGGAAGAAGTCCCATAAATGAAAATTGATGGGAAATTTGGTGTTCCCATGTTGACTCAACAACCTATAGTTGAGGTGTTTTCAATTGAAGTAGGTTCAATGGAGGTACCCTAAAAGGAGGAAATTTTATCTGAAAGGGAACATCATCGATTGAAGAAAACATTTTCAGTTATGAATGGTAGGTTACTCTAGGTTATCCTCTTGAGAAAGCATTAGAAGTAGTTGAGAGAGAATTAATAACCCATGAATTTTCCAAGGAACAAGAAGAGGATAAATCTCAAGAAAAACATGAAGGGCTAAATCATGAAGCAGCTCCACATGAGGATCCTAAGACTAATGATGAAGAAGCTAGGCCAATGAACACAAGTATAACAAACTGAGAAAGTAGATAAAGATGTGGAGGTTTCACAATCATAGGTTCTTATTCTTTATGTTACCCCCTCTATCTCAAAATAAATTTTAGTTGTCCCAGAACTTCCCAATAGCTACCACAAACTCAAAGGGAAGGAAATACTCCAAATGTAAGGTGATGTTGGCATGTTGTGGTTTAGGTGTTTTCATTGATACAAAACCCCATTAATGAAAAAGTGGATGATGGAGTAGGATCAGAGCATGTTAAGGATGATGATGACATGCTGATTCAAAGGTGTTCATGGTGATATTAGGTGTTTCAGTGAGAATTATTTGCTATAGCAAGCCTAATCAAGTGACATAGCTAGCCTTGGTGACAGTGCATGGAGGTTGGATCTTCTTGGTGACTCTAGAAGAAGTTTGAAAACATTTAGATCATTATTGGAGATTTTTTGGGCACTCACATGAGTTTTGGATGCGAGATACGGGTAGAAGACCAAATTTTAGGAGCTTATTTGGAACAGGTATGGTTGTTAGAAGGCATGAGGATGATTAGTGGATCCATGTAGGTAGTTTTTTCATGATTTACCAGGTATTTTAGGACCTTTTGGAGAGTTTATATGGCATGTTATGATGTTATTTCAGTTGACCCTAGCCTTTACAGTGAAAAACCCTAAGGGCTAGCTATGCAAGTCTCAGTGGCTGGAGAGATGGAGTGTTTTTGGGGACATGATGATAATTGGATATGTATTTATGATGTGTCATGGTGTTGTGGGATAAATTTCATGTTTCTATGATGAGTATTTTTCATGTTATGTTAGTTTTGGTGAAATAGGGTCAAGAACAAGGTCATTTCTAACATGAATTGGACCTTTTGTTGCTCGCCCTGAATTGTGTGTTTTGAATGGGACATTTTGGATTTCAAGTATATTTATAAATTTATTATATAAGGTTTCAAAAAAATAATGAGGTCATTTCATTGTCACGTTTTTATGAATGAATGTTAAGAAGGTAAATAACTCTTTATGTGTTTGAAACCCTAGCTCAAAAGTGGTAGGAGAGAAATTGATACTAAGTGGACATAAATTTTTCTAGTTATTGGATGATGATTGGATAATATAGAGGAATATTACAGGTTTTTAGAAAGGTATGGTAGATATTATTGTTATTAGTGAACCCCACTCAAATCGGCCGCTTTAAGAAGAAGTTCAATTTGGGACAAGGTTTTCCAAACGAGTTGAAAACTAAATGACCATTATGTTGATTATGTGATTTTTTCTTGATTTACATGATGTTTTTATTTCATTTTGATGTATTTAAATGGTCAAGTATGCTTCATTTATGTTGGCTGGTCAAAGGGTAGTTTTAGGGGCGGTTTCGAAATTTATAGATATCATCTTGGTTGAAGGCCTTCCGCTTAGAGCTGCAAAGTGTTACAATATGTTATGAAAATGAAACTCATATATATTTCCAATGGTATAAGTTTTTTCTCATGATGAGTTTATTTTATGAGTTTTCCAGGTCAATTTGTGAGCAAGAAGGTTTCTTATTTTTTAGGACATAAATCTTGCTTTTGTTGAAATATTAAGTTGGATAGTGCATGAAATGGATTGGGTGATGATTGATATCACATATAAATTTAATATGGATTAATTTTTAGTCTATTAAATCCATTTTTAGGTCTTTAAATTGTATGAAAGGGTTCAAACTAGTTGAGTTTGCAAAACTAATTTTTGGGCAACTTGATTTGGTAAAAGGTAAAGTTGATGTGGTTTGAACATATGATAGTTTCATGAGATATAATATGCATATAAGTGTTCTAAAGGTTATGGTATTTCCATTTAGTGGTCACATGTCATAGTTGAGTTCATAATGAGGGATATTTAGGAATAAAAGTAAAATCAGGTTGTTGGAAACAACTGTTTTAAGAAGGTAATGAGCCATTGAACCCATTAAATTAAATATTTTTAGTTAAAGTAAATTACAACCATGAATTATTTTTAAATGTCATATTAATCATGTGTGGTGATTTTTATATATTTACTAAAAAAATGGCATGAGGGGATTTTATCATCCTCATGATGGGATTTGGAGGATTTTGGTGTGTGGTGAGTGGTTTTGGCTAGGACGACATATTGGGGTCATATGTTACCATTTATATGAATTTATTTGAATTTTTTTAAGGTTTATGGGTTGAAAATATCATGAGGTACCTAACTCTCTCATGTTTAGAGGAAAAGAAGCTTATAAAAGCATAGTTTTGAGTCCATTCCGGGTTAGTGATCTTGGAGGGAGAATTGTGACCTAGAAGAGATTGTTTTACAAGTATGAGTGCATGATTTGAAGGATAAGTCTGAAGAATATGAAAGGTTAAGGAATGATTGAGATCATGTGTGCAATAGTTTAGAGACAAAGCAAGATCAAGAAAAAGAAGATTGAGAAATTTTGATGACCTAGGGTTTAAACAAGGGTTTGTGAGTTGAATAAGTGATATCCATCGGTTGTGGCCAAAAAAAAATTAGAGATAAAACATATCTCGGTGGATGAGTTGGTTTTTAGTCATCCTATGGGGTTTTATCCTCCTTGTGGAGTGGGTTCTTTACTAAATTAGGGGTTGGTGCTCCTTGTAGGGTTGGTGCTCCTTGTGGGGTTGATACCTCACCGAATTTGAATCATGTCAATATAATGTTTATGTTTCAAAGGTGGTTTTATTCCCCATGAGGTTTTCCCACTTAAATATTGTGTCTATGAGCTCTCTTTCATGTGTTATGGTTATTTGAATGTATTGTGCACACATAATAAGCTTTTGATGAATGTATGTGAATGGATGAATGTTTATGTATGATGCAATAACTAGTAAATAAAATAAGTAATTCGTAGGACTGACTAATTAAATAGAACAATATGTTTTGATTTAGTTATGGATTTGAATATATGTGCTGAATATTTTATCAATGAATTATAACTTTTATTGCAATATTTTGTTTGTTGCATCTATATCTAATACACATGATTAACCTTTGGTTATTGCATCTTCTTGGTTACTGAATAAATATTGTGTTGTAGCATTTACTTTACAATATTTGATCTAGTTATAAAACCCTTGTTGCAATATTGCTTTGGAATGATATTTGTTAGCCTTTGAGTGTATCTTAGGCATATGAAAATGGGAGAAATGAACATATTATTAGAATTATTGCACAAGTGTTTGTGTTGAGGGTTATAAAGGTTTTCTAGTATCATTTACATGAATTAGGTATTAATGAATGCAAATTTACGTTTTAAATTTTTCTTACTTATTTTTATCTTCTCTACATTCTGAAGTATCAGGATATCATGACAGTTCTTGACAAGTTTTTATTGTGAATCAACCATAATACACTCCCTCTCTTTAATAACTAAAATATCCTACCATCCTACCCCTACAAACACATTAAAATATATATACCATGCATGTGTTTGTCTAAAAATTGCATCACCTTTGTCTATTATAAATTCATTTTCCTTAGATTTGTGAAGATTATTATTCCAACATCATTGAGATCCATTTCATTTATGTTTATGCATATACGATGTTTGAGAATCATTTTTATCTATCTTCGGTAAGTTTTGTTTGATGCACTAAGTATGTGTGATATCTGTGTGACAAATCTTGCAAGTAGATATTGCATTCATGGCTATACTTGGCTTAAATTTACTTACCAATAATTTAAAGGATATTTAACTACAATATCCATCCTTCATTAAAATTACCCATAGATTCTCTCACCGTGGTCCATGTAGAGCCGAAATAGTAGGATCTATACATCCCCTTTGTAAAGTGCCTCCTCATCATTTCCAAGACTTGGTGATAAGAGAATGTCCTTGGCTTATAATGACATAAATTTCAGATCTATCATTCTTGAATCCATTCTATCTAAGAGTTGTTGCAAAGTCCTTGGGGTGTAATATTGGGAACCAACACCTTGATAAAGGAAAAAATAGAGGATTAGTTTGTAGATGTTATAATTGTGGAAATTTTAGGAATAGATCATATGAATTCCATGAGAATACATATACATTACAAGGAAGTGTTAAGTTAGCTCAAGGTGAAGATGAAGGGAGTGTGAGTTCACATATCCAAGAAGATGTTTCATAAATTGGAGAAGCATTGCTAATGAAAAGGATCTTTCTCAAGCCCAATAAAGAGATCAAATGACCACCTCAAAGGAAGAAAATTTACAAGACTATTTACAAAACAAAAGGTAAATGTTTTAAAGTGATTATTGATAGTGGAAGTGCTAATAATTTGGTGTTTAAAAATATGGTTAAAAACTTAATTTGAAGAAGGTAATTCATCCAACACCTTGTAAGGTCTCTTGGTTACAAAAGGCCATCAAATTCTAGTAAATGAACAATGTAAATTTGAATTTCAAATAGGGAGTGATGAGGGTCGTCAATCCTCACCATTAATAATGTCAATCCGGGTTGGTGTCCGGAGGCTATATGCATTAAGAGAAGAAGATCTTGGAAAGAAAATCTCTTAAACACAATCCAAACTTGCATAAATTGAAAGTACACCTATGAAAATTTAAATGCACACTTGCAGAAACGTAAACACACTTGCATATAGGAAATCACACTTGTAGGAATAAAACACACTTTTATAAATTGAAATTACTGAATTGGAAATAAGAAAAATTAAATGAAACACCTGCAGTTTTACAACAAGTTGAATGTTACAATACGAAGAGAAGAACAACAAAACAAGATGATAATTACGAAAAAGAAATAAACACAAATATAAATATCCATCTTCCTTACAATGGGTGTCCAGTTCATTCCTTGGAATAGGATTTAAACCATGCCTTGGGATATTAACTCAAAACTACAAAATATTAGAGAGAAAAGAACAAATTCATTTCTTGGTGGTAAAACATTACATATCTGAGTGTGGAAGGTTACATTTATAATTTATGTGTCCAACCAACTCCTTATTTTGGGAGATACAATCTGATATTATATTTATTCTAATCCTAACAACTAAGATCTCCATCTCTAGAAAATATGGAGACAAATATATTATTGAGTCAAAGTCTTATCTCACTTATTTTAGGAATATTTGCTCCCAAATCTTCTCCTTGCTTTTCGGTAACAAGAATCATAATGATTTTATTCTCCTAAATTATTGGAAGGAGGATTTTTCTCAAAATATTATTTTTACCAAATACCTTTCTTGGATTTTCTATTTGACTTTGTTTTTTTTTACTATGGAACTTTTGACGCTTGTCTGATATGCTTTTTCCTCGAAGTGAAGTTCACTAAAAGTTAGATATATATTCATTGATAAAACATATTACAAATCTAAATGAGGTTTTTGTTAAATACTTTTCTATGAACAAAAACTCTATCATATTTTTAGTTTGAATTTTCTATTTCATTTATGGAAATTTTAGCACTCATCTAATACACTTTTCCTTGGACTACACTCACTAAAAGTTAGATCTATCTTCATGGGTAAAACCTATTGCAAATATGATTGAGATTTTTGTTAAAAAAGTTATATGAACAAAAACCTATCTCATATTTTTATTTTTCCTTTTTTGTTTCTATTTATGGAACTTTTAGTGCTCATCGATACACTATTCCTCGAATCTGAGCTCACTTAAAGTTAGATATCTCTTCATTGGTAAAACTCAGTAACAAATCTGAATGAGGTTTTTGTTAAAAAAATTCTATGAATAAAAACATATCTCATATTTTCTATTTGAATTTTCTATTTCTTTTTATGGAACTTTTAGTGCTCGTCGGATACACTTTTTCCTCGGACTATGAACTCACTAAAAGTTAGATTTCTCTTCATTGGTAAAACCTGTAGAAAATATGAACGAGGTTTATGTTAAACACATTGATATGAACAAAATACTCTCTCATATTTTCCATTTGACTCTCTGATTATTCACATTCCCCATTTGATGCAAGTTCCGGAACTAAATGTGAGTTTCGGAACTAACTCTGCGATTTCCGAAACTAACTCTGCGAGTTCTGGAACTAACTTTGTGAGTTCCAGAACTACCTTCACCAAAACCTCTCCCACTTTTATTTTACTCATGTGGAAAGGATCCACATAATATATTATCAATCCATTTGCATATTTCTAGTGAGGTTTATGCACACTTAAAAGTGGAGCCTTGAAGTAGGGATCCTCCATGTTTACATCCACACTAAAATACATTTCTCTCCTATTCCTTATCATCTCTCTCTTAGGTTCCATTACCTCCCGAGTTAAATGTATTCATCATTCTTCCCTTGTTAATATCAATCATGTAGAATTGTAGTTGTTTTATCTTATTATAGTTGTGGATGTTATTCCCTATCTTTTTACTAATCCGTAAATTGCCTCTTTTCAACAATTACCGATCATGTTTAGTGATAATTGAATGGAAATTGACTAAGTTCCTTTTAACCAATATAATGTGTATGAAACAATCACAACTATACTACAAATTGAGAAATAGAATGCAAAGGAGACACACTAATTTATTTTGGAGAAACCCAAGGTGGGAAAAAATCTAGTGGGTAAGCAAATTGCTTCCCTCTCACTATGTAATTCTCCAAAAAAAAAGGTACTACAAAAATTTTCCTTCAAGAAGGATTCACACTCCTAATTGTATTTTCTTTCTCATAACTTCTCAACAATGAAAAACTCACTCTCAATGAACAAAAAAGGAAATAAATCCAACTCCTCTTTTCTCAAACTTGAATTCACTCAAAATCACTTACTAGAATGAAGAATTGAACTTGTATTTATAGTTACTCTACCTAAGGATGGATGGAAAGAAAAACTGAATCATTTTGAAGCCCAAAATTTTGCAACTACTGAGTTTCAAAAATTATGTCCTTATCAGAGACAAGACCGCTGGTAAATACAAAATGGAGGTTATGAAACCACGAGTCCCTATTACTGGTGGGTAAGTAACCATTGCAACAATTGTGCAACCATCATTCTGTGAAGAGTAGTGGTTATGTAACCTCTAGGATATTTGTGTAACTGTCACCTAGAAAACTCCCCAAACATAACAACGATGGCATTTCGATGTCATTCAAAGTTTTTCAGATCACCCTCATCCTAACTAGACCATCTTATGAAGAAAGAATATGTTGAGAATCTATGCTGAAAGTATCAAATATGGAGAATACATAAAATTGGGTATTTTCGGTACATTTTTCGATCAATTTACCTTCTTCCTCCACTAAATTTATAATCATAGGGGTTTATTTTTTGGTGGGATCTACTTTATACTCATCTCTTTAAAACATATTATTCTTGTTTCTTCTATGGTTATACATGAATATTCTTCCATTGTGATTCCACATAAGGTGATATCTTTTCTCCTTGAATATTCTCTTGCTCAACTAGGTTAGGACCCTTTCAAAATAATTTTTCATTACCTTTTATAGGTTTTTTCTCCTCTCTAATTACTAGGATAGATTCATATGTTGGTTTCTCCAATTCCATCATCTATGTTGAACTCATTTAATTCTCTACTAGTGTACATTTATTTGATCCCATGGAGATTTATATACCTTCATTTATACTTTGAAATTATCACCTCAAGCACATTTATAAGTATTCCACCTCAAATTACTCTTATTCTTCCTCATTTATGGGTGGTATAGATAGTAGTAGTATGTTATTCTTCTTCACAATTTGTTTTTTCTTTAATCTCCCCTTGTTCAAATTATACAACCCACCATCCTCCTCATTTCACAATTGGATTCCACCAAAATTCTTTCCGAGATTAATTAAGTATAAAATTATACAATCCTCTTTGTCAACCAAAATTGTATTTTTGGTTCAATGTCACATTTTTACTCTTACCTCTCCATATACAAATTTTTCCAATGGTAGACATATTTTACATGTAACGATTGAATGTATGCATTACCAAATTCTATATTAATTTTCACCTCACAACATTTATTTTCAAATTTACATAATAAGCAAAATATCTTGTTATGAACCCATATGCGAGTTTCAACTAGGGGTACATGCACTTATCAATACAAAAATCCATGTGATTGAATAGTGCTACATTACTAGGAATTTGTATTGGTCCTTTGAAATGTTCTAGTAGAAATATTGAGATGTTCCATTCATTGTCAAAGGTCTTGTTTAGTCATATAAATTAGTCTTATATTCATTTTTTATAGTGGCTAAACAAGTGTAGTCATTTTAGTATTCAGTAAGGAACCTATTCTACATCAGGAAGTCCCAATTTAATTTCTCACCCTCCTCCAACACATTGATCTCATTGAATACTAATAATATGAGGATCACACCCCGATGAATTTTCATTTTGAGGCATGTGTTTTCTCTTTATCTTAAATTATAATCTCTATAATATAATGGGAAATGTTTTAACATGTTCCTTTATCCATTTGTCAAGGGATGTGGAGGAATTTATTATTTACTTCCACCCACCTATCCAGCGTTCTAGTTTCAAACTAACCAAATACATGGATAATCTTATTGCTAGGTATTCAACATTTTAAATTAGGAAAGTGTGCCTTCCTCTCTTACATTTTAACATATGTGTAGTCTTTTCAATTTCATCATCTTCTCTAAGAGATATCCCAAGGTATTTGATTATATAAACCAACCTAATTTCACTACTTATACATGAAGCAATGATCCTCATCTATTTTCCTATAAAGTATAAGTAGATATTGCACATGCATAAAACAAAAACCTATACTAATTCCAAATAATTTCAAGATAAGGAAACTCAAATAGTTGCATCATCATATTTTTCTTTACCATGTATTATTTTTAAAGAATAAACTTATGTCCCAACATTTGATGGTTTTAGTTAGTGATCTTGAAAATATTTTACATTTATGCCCAAGTTTATCTCAGTACACCATTTTCATAGGGTATTACCCCTAAAATTCTAAATTGGATATAGTTATGGTCCGAAATATGGAATTTTCCTTTACATTTCTTATCACTTTTATTTTGATTTCCTCTTTACCATTGGTTCCTACAGATGCCTACTTTTTAATATTCCTCTCTAAAACCTTCACCATATACCTTATTTTGAATGATAGTTTCTACCTCTTCCTCCACCATAGATGTTTCCACATGTACCTATTTGATTTCTCATTTCTACTTCTACTTAATCATTCTACAACCTCGGTGAATCCCCTTACGTGATTGATGTTCTTAAATCCTATTATTGTTTTGGAAAGGAACTCAACCTCCATGTCAATGGTGATCAAGAATCATGTAACCTACAACAGCTGGATTCTTTTTCTCTCTCTTTCCTACTCATTTTCTCTAGTTTTAAATATTTTAAGGTTTGAAATATGGATTAACTTTCAATCCATTGTGCTTTATAAGTAATCGAAAATTAACTTTATTAAGAGTCCAAAATTTTCAAATGTAAAAGTGGTTAAAATGAACTCTCCTACTCTTATTTATAATTTTCTAAAACTCAATGTGTTTCTCCTCATTAATATTGTTAGAGGCTCATGATTTCACCTTGCTACTTTTTTGTATTTATTGCTCAAAGGATTTCACTTGTTTTTCGTCTTCTTATTCTTGGGAAATTTGAACTCAAGTAGGTAATTTTGTCACCATCATGCATATTGAATTATTCATGACATATTCATTGGAAATTTTCCAAGTTTTCTTTTAATTACGTTACTTTATGTTTTTCCTCTACATTCCTAGGCCCCGCACTTCCCTTAGCATGCCTCGATGTGTTTATTTATTTCAACACCTTCTAGCTTTGTAGTTATCTTGCATAAACCATTTTTATTTCCCATCATTTGTTTTTTACATCCTTAAAATTACTTTATTATATGCATTTTTCCTTAGAATATTTCACCCTTTTTCTTAACTTATAATTTTAAGTGACTCACAAGATGTTTTCACATGTTGAAATATTTCATTTCCTTCCCCACAAAACACACACAATTTTTATGTCCAAACCTCTTAATTATTAGAAAAAAAAATTATCTACCCAAAACTAAATCATGTTCCAATTCCATTGTGCATTCAATGTACTAGAATCATATTGGGTCTTGAACTTATCATAGATAATACAAAAATTATAACAAATCACGTTGTCTCACGTCAACAACACACACAATAATGAATCACCTATGTTGAGATAACTAAAAAAATCATAGATAATTAAATATTGAGTACGATCATACCATGATTTTAATGGAATGTGAGTATGAAATTATTGACAAACAATATAAGTATTTTTATTTAACTAACTACTTCATACATTTTATAATTTCCTATTCTATTTCTAGTGGTATATAACTTATTTTATTACATTCATATTCCTTCATGGATAGTAGGGATTCAACCTACTACCACTAAAGTGGCATACTAAAATTTATTCATTCAAATTATTTAGCTTGACATACTTAGAGGAAAACTATTTATCTAGTGAGCCTTCCATTTCCCTAGATTTCATGTGTACCTAAAATCATAAAACAAAACTAAAGATTTTTTTTAAAACATTATATTCTTAATGTGGTGATCATGTCATGCATTGTTCTAGGTTCTATCCACCTTCTAAAATCCAACTCACAATAACACTTTTATCATGAATTGACAATAATTATTCAAGTCTTGTTACAATATAATCCTCAACATCTAGGTGTCTAATGTGCACAATTCCGAGAGATATAATAATGAATTCCATAGGATGGATGGATTTTTTCCAACCACCGATTGAAAAGTTGTTACCTTGTTTAATAATTTGTATGTAGTTTTGTATACCCATGGAATACTTGATATTTTTAAATCCCTCTCATGTCTTCCTAGATAACAAGTCTTCGTAAGTGTGCTACCAAAGATCTTGTTAAACACCTCTACAATGTCATTCACTTAGGGATAGTGAGGATTATACTTATGGTGTGTAATCATAAGCTTTGATAGTAAGATGTGCATAGTTTCATTCATAAAATGAGTACCCCTATCACTATTTTAGATAAGGCGACATCATAGTAACATATAATGTTCTCCCATATTAACCTTGTAATAGTCATGATAATGCAATGTTTTGTGGCTTTAGTCCAACATGTGAGGCAAGTAATTCATTGTGATCATATATATGGCATCCATCCTACACATAAATTTATAAATAATTCCCAAAACATTAATGGACCATTTCTCAAATTTTTCTTAATAAATTATTGGATGCGAGAGGCATATTGTCAAACTGTTAGGTTTAATGCTTATTTCACTAAATTAAGACTTGTTCTATTCAGAGAAGCAAAACAATATAGCCAATATTAGAATCCAAAACTACTTGTTTTGGATTCCAAAATGTTAAATATTGGAATTATCTAGACTCCAAAATCACACATATTGGATTCCAATATTGCATATATTGGAATCCAAAATCACATATATTAGAATTTACTACACTCTAAAGTCCCATATATTGGAATCCAAAAATTCAAATATTAGAATCCATTATATGGGCTAGCGTCTGCTAGGCATTATCTATGATTTGGACTAAACAAAACATGTATATGTTTTATAAAGGATAGCAGTCACTAGGCATTATTTATGATTTTTTATGTGTAGAACATTTTTCTATTCTATAAGGGATAGCGGCCGCTAGCCATTATTTATGCTATGTTATATAAAGAAAAAAATTATGTTTTAAACGAGCTAGTGGCCATTAAGCATTATTTACGCTTTGTTATATACAAAACATGTTTCAGTTTTGTACGGTCTAGCAAATGCTAGGCATTATTTATGACATGTTATGTATAGAACATGTTTTTTGTTTTACATAGGATAACAAATATCTTCTCTTGTCCTTCAATGGTTATAACAAAGGACACAACATGGTGTTAAATTTGACTCTTGTTTAGACGTTTTTTCATTGGTGGTATCCCTAAAATAGTTGTAAATATTTGAAATAACTGTCACTTATGGTTTGCATATTATAGATATGACCGTCATTTTTCTAGAGACTTATTTATATATTAAAATATATTAAAAATAATTAATTCTATACAAGATAATTTTTATATTTATTTTATGAACAGTGTAAAAATACTATTTTACAATTTTTCAAGGGCAATTTTTTCGATAATTCACCACAGAAGTTATTCAATCATATTGTCATCTTATAATCAGTGAAAATATAAATCCTCCTAACTTATATTTTGACAATCTCATCATAATATAATAGAGTTATGTGGTACTTTCATAATAACATATGTATGTATATATTATTGACAATATTAAGCAGTACCATCATAACAACATTTTGAAAAGAAAAATAGTTATTTAGCATTTTATTTCTCCATGTATTTGATGCCCTCTACCATGTTCAATCCCCAAGACACTATTTGTGATATTTTTTTGTACAAATCGACATAATGTAATATACAAAGTGTTTTTAGAACTCGTATGAAAAATTGTTTCCACTCCAAATCTTTTATAGGTCTCTTATTGTTATTCCCTCGACTATATTGCAATGTTCCTTTCCCCAAGTGAGTCTTGGATTCAATATGGTCAATATTTTTTTATTGAAGCATGTTGATATCTTTTTAACATCAGCAAAAATGATATTTTTGGACCGAAACCTAGTTCACAGTATGGTGATAATAATTTTATAAATTCTAATAGGCCACCTCGTAGGTTGACAACTTTCATATCGAACTTAAATGACATCTTCCTATTGTATGTTTTTTTATCCCATATAACAAGTCCTCCATATCCAAAATAAGTAAATAAATCTTATCGCTATATGTAGGGAAGGAAACAAATTTTATTTTCATCGGTTGCATATCAATTACAACTAATTGAAATAAACAACATTTTAACGTATAAATAATAGTTACTGATTGAGATTGTAGCTTGGATTACACCACCTTTACACACTTTTAGATCTATTGATGCAAGAACTATTTCAAATAAACAATCATCAATTCATAATGTATTTGAAATAAACATTAATCAATTCATAATTGATTTCATGTTGTGGCAAATGAAAGCTTAAATGGATAAAAATAGTGGTTTTTGTGGTGATATGGTAAGTATAATATCAATTGTTCTTTGTATTATAATTCAAATTTAGATGCCGCTTAGGCTACGCTCATATTCATTGAACCACCCTTTGGCAGAAAAAAGTCCTCAACTATTGATGAGGATTTGTGACCACTAGGCTATGCCATCATTGGTCAAACTACACTTAGTTGGACAACCTTTAATGAGGCTAGCCAAGTGTTGCTTTACATATCTATGAGCTGGATTAAGCCGTATGTAGTTACATTTATGATTATGTAAAAGCCAAAACAATGTTAATTCAATGTAAATAGTTAGTATCCAGGTGGTGAATCAATGAAACATTGTAGATAAGATGAAGTTGTAACTCAACGAGATACTTGATGAATACAAGGTTTTTAGTCAAACCATTACTATATTGAATGTGGATGCATAGATTCTACTAAGCTCTATATACTTCATTTTAAATTGTTATCGTATCTTACAAATGGATTTCCTTAAACTTTTTATTTGACGCTATGCCAAGCATATAATCTAATGTCTTTTAATTATCGTTTCTTATAAATTTGTGGGCCTCATAAATAATTGTTTTGTAAAATACACATGGATATCATACTAGGTTGTGATTGTTTATTCATGATAGATACCTTTGTGCCCTCCATAATTACGTTGTCTAGTTTTTGGTTGTCTACATAATCATTTATTATCTTATAAATTTGTGGGGCTTATTAGTAGTTTTGTTTGTAAATTCACACGATTAACATACCTAGATTTGATGGCATATTCATGGCTGATGTTCCCACATCCTCCACATCTATCATCTGAACTATAAAAAACATAAGTTTTTTAAAAAAATTGAAAACCATGACAATTGAAGATAGAGCTCATTAAACATATTTATAAAATGATTGAAAGTAAATCACCATGTTGAAATGGTTATGTAATGTCACGGTGAAACGGTTATTATAATCTTTTATAGCTTTATGGTTTTCTGTATAAACAATAATTGTATAAGTAGCATATTTAGGTTAAAATCCATTAAACAAAATCAATTGTTGAAGTTGTTTTCGGAGACGAACCTTTCTTCATATGATAATAGTAATGTTTTAGAAACATTGCTTGACTATGTGTCTCAACAATAAAAATAGCTAGATAGTTTGGAATCCACCAATGCATGGAGTGTGACATTGTCATCATAAAGCACTAGTACTAGATAATTTTCAGAACAACATCGAGTGAACATCTCAACCAAAAACTTATACGATATTTTGCAAAGGAAAGGATGGATGTTTCCTTGTAGGCCAATTTTACTTGCAGTTACAAATTTTTGTGGCAGTTTCTCCATCCAATAAATAGTGACCTCTTCTCTATAATCATCATTATTGTCGCAGTTGTGCACACAAGATATTGTGTACATAAGACACAAAATTTTCAATATCCCGTTGCTATCGTAGAGTTTGCATCATCTATCTAGAATTGGTACTCAAGTTTTAACCTTTTCCATGTATCTTGGTACTATGTCTCTTAACATTTTTGAATAACCAATTGTTATTAGAAAATAATAATACAATCCATCACATTGGTTACGATAATTGGTAAAAGATCCATTATGACATCATAAGAAGTATCGTTGGTGAAATTGTAAAAATCAACGATCACACATTTAACATTGAAAGGATTAGTTGAAGAAATAAATGATAAAGTTGATGGAAGCCGAATGGATATGTGCATTTCTAATAAAATTTATCTTTGAATTCCATCCTTGCTAGTATATTTCCTTCTAGTGAGATCACATAGTTGTCTAATATTGTCTAGGCCGCAATGAGAATAACTTCTTCCACCTCATGATCTTATTTATTTATTTCTCATTTTCCCCTATATGAGAATCAAATTTTATTTTTTCATTTCTCTCTTCACCCAATAGTAGAGACAACTGATAAGATCTTGTGATTCATGCAATTTAAATTTTTTGATTACATTGGATTCACTGTAGGATGTCAATAAAATATTATCTAGATGCTTATTTCTCAAATAATGTAGAATTTTTCTCTCATTTTGTTGTCTCCTTTTATTCTCTGCAATAAGAATCAAATGTCTCTATTATTACACTAGCCTCAAAGACCCAGTTGATTTAGTATTCCTTTTCAACCCATGAAATTTTGATTTAGATGGGTCTATCTCCAATTTAGTCAAATATGTTTGCCTCAGCATAGTAAACAACTTGGCATGTTTTGGAGGTGAAATCAAACCTTTTCTATACAATAAATGACAAACAAAAGATTTTTCTCATTTCTATACAATTTTCTCTCAATACTATAAGTATCTTATTTTGAATGTCTTCTCATTTGAACAATGAGTTTTGTTATAATTTATTATAATCCCCAAATTACAACCATATTTTGAACAGAATATGGTCCATTTTTATGGAGGAATCATTTCTGTTTCTGAATAAAGAATCATCCAACTCCATATAAGAAAAAAACACTTATTGTTTTCAAATTCAAAGCATTCCACATGGACACATAGTGTCCCCAAATCAATAACTTCTTATGATAGAACAATACCAACTTCCTCATGATTGCCATTTATAACAAAAAATAACCACGGGTTGACGTGGTAGTTTTTAGGGGAATTAATTTCCATAAATCATTCCTCGTCTCTTTTATTCTAACAAATACCTCCCGTGATGGGTGGAATTGTTTTGAATGGACCGTGAATAATGGAAGATATTTTACCCATATTTAGAGTAAAATACATTAATAATCAGGTCATTTCTAAACTTTAAAGTGTTTTTCTCACATTGTCTATTAAAGAATTTAAATACTACTCTAGCAAACACCAACTTATAGAGTTATTTACTATGTATCATAACAGAGTAATTAACTTAATGGTTATCAACTGCTATGCTTCGATAGGAAATATTTTGTATCATTCAAATGGTTATAGTAATTTATATTTTGTGGATCAAATCAATGATAATATTATTTTTCTAAAATTCTAAAATTGAATTATGATGCATTGAAAGATACGAAACCATTTGCACCTTTTGAAAGTATTACATATGATTTGGAAAAGCTATAACATTATATAGATGGCATGATAGGAACATTTAAAAATACAAACTTTAGTGGTAGATAGACTTCTAGTCAACATATAAAATAACAACCTAAAACATTTTGTACGCCATTTACACCTTTTGAATGATAAACCGTAGAGCAAATTAAGATGTAATATTTGGTATTTTGAGGAGAGTATTTGAGGAACAAATCACATTAACGGATTTATTGATAGCTCATCATTTTTTATTATATAAGACAATGTGAAATATATGTATATCAAACATACTTTATTCATTATGTTTAAATATCTATAACTAGTCTAAGTACAATATTTAAAGCATAGCACTTGGTGGTAAATTCCACAACAAGCTATCAAATACAAACGGGAAGGATTACACTTTTCCTAAACATAAGTATGGACCTCTTCACAATACTCATTTTTTGTGGAAATAATTCTCTCTATAATGTCATGGTGGGTTATACCTATTTGAGAATAGATTTGATTATTAACAATGCTTTTGAGTACCACAAAAACAACTAAGTTATATTTACAATACTAATTGAACAAATTTATTCCAAACTATTCGAACTTATGTTAACTTATTTACAATGTCAGTCTTCTTAGGTCAGTGCAAACATCTACCGTTTGATACATTGTATTCATTGAGGGTAAAAAGCACTAAGAATTTAAAAATAATGATAAAATAAAAAATCATGACCTAGCTTAGTGGAAGCTAGGGTCCTACCATTTCATATTTTCATTGTAATAATTGTTTGTACACTTTTGGCTCACTAGTGATTTTCATTGATTATAATTCTATCATATTCAATAGACTATCCATGGTGGAAAAAAATAATACACTATAAATCCTCGATATGGATCAAGCCATATGTATTGTCCATAAAATATATTGTTTGTAACATATAATTCAAAATGTTTCGTATTAGAAAAATTGTTTACCTAATGCTTAGTTTCATTACTTATCGAAAGTAACAACACAATGGAAGCCGCTTGAACTTTTTCTTTTATTTAAAATTACGATAAAATAATAAATTACGGCCTAATTCAAAGGATGTGAGGATCCTACCATTATGGTCATTGTAAACACTATTTGTACAACTTTGGATCACTAGTATTTTTCATTGATTATAATTATATCATGTTGGTTTGAATGTACCTAGTAGAGATAATATCTACACTACATACCATATAGAGGATCAAGCCTTACAAGGTTCCCATAAGGTACATTGTTTGAAACACATAATTCACATCGATCTTATGGGAGAAAATGTTTAGCGAATACTAAGAATTTTTTTCCTTATCGGAAGTAACGTCATAGTGGATGGTAGAGGTCAATTGTTTCATAATTTGAAAATAACAATAAAATAAAATTTCATGCTCTAGTTTAGTGGTTGTTAGGATCCCACCATTACTACTTGTCATTATAAATACTATATGTATATAGCTTTGGGTCACTACTATGTTTTTATGGATTATGTAGTACTCACAAGACGTATTGTTTGTAACATATAATTCACATCTGTTCGTATGAGAGAAAATTCTTAGTGGCCGCTAAGCTTTTGTACGTATTGAATGGAACGCTATAACAATTGTTAGGATCAAAAAAATTCTATTTCAACACTATGTGCATGACTTTTGAACTTTCTAGGCCATGTGTGGCACAAAGAAAGTCCTGCACTACATACCCTCTTAATGGATCAAGACTTATTATGTGTTTCCCATAGAATCAAAAGTTTCTTATTTTTGAAAAAAACCATAAAATAACAACCCATGGTATAGCTTAGCGGCCGTTAGGATCCTACCTTTACCTCTTCTCATTATAAACACTATCTTTACAATTTTGGATCCATAGCCTTAATATGTAGTTCCCATAAGAAACATGTTTTTAACTCATATTTTACATCGTTTATTATCAAAGAAAATACTTAGCGACCGTTAAGCTCCTTTACTTATTGACAAAATGACATATTAGACCCTAGTCTCAACAGTTTCTTATTTTGAAAATAACCATAAAATAACAAATCATGGTATAGCTTAGAAGACGCTAGGCTCATACCTTTACCTCTTCTCATATTAAACTCTATCTTTATTGTTTTGGATCCCTAGCCTTGGTATGTAGTTCCAATGAGATACATGATTTTCAACTCATACTTCACATCATTTCCTATCAAATAAAATGCTTAGCACCCGTTAAGCTCCTTTAATTATTGACAAAAATGACATATCAGACCCTAGGCTCAAAAGTTTCTTATTTTGAAAGTATCCATAAAATAATAAATCATGGTTTAGCTTAGTGGCCGCTTAGGCTCCTACCTTTACCTCTTCTCATTTTAAACACTATCTATAAATTTGTGGATCGCTAGGCTTAGTATGTAGTTTCCATAAGATACATGGTTTTCAAGACATATTTCACATCGTTTCTTAACAAAGAAAATTCTTAGCACCCGCTATGCTCCTTAACTTATTGAGAAATGACATATCAGAGCCTAGGCTCAAACATTTCTTATTTTGAAAATATCCATACAGTAACACTATCTGTACAGTCTTGGATTGCTAGCCTTATTATGTATCCCAAATAGCTTGTTCGAACTTGTCACGTGGCACATTTTAATTGGATAATTAATTTAAATTAGGGAACACTATATCTAACATTGTAGAAATTGATTTTGATAAAGAATGGAACGTAAATTTCTATATATTATTCTAATAAACTTTAAAACTATGTTTAGGATTTATTTCTTCTATTTTCTTATAATATATTTTTTTGCTATGTTTGTTTTAATATATGTTGTATAATATATTTGTTATTATGTTTATATTATTATAGGCTATAGACAATGAAAAATTGCATTATTTTTAATTCATGTTTAGTTTTAATTTTTAAACCATGGAAAAATAAAAATAGGGAAATTTGAATTCCCCGCATTTTCGAAATTTGAATAGTCTTCCTTTTTGCTTTAAGAGGGGGAAAGTGAAAATTTCAATTTTTCGTATCCTGCTCTTTTTCTATTTTTGAAATTTCTTTCGTGAAATGTGCTAAAAAATTATTAAATACCTTGGAGAAATGTTGAGTAGAGTTTCTTATTTTTTTGGTCAATCAGAAAAGCATTTCTTCAAAATAAAAAAATAAGCGCAGCCATAGATTGCGGGGACTAAGTGTTCGAATCCTAGTTTTTACATGTAATTATAATATTGTTTTCAAAGAAGGCATACAAAAATGCACAGAAAGGATGCACACAACGGACATACACAAAAGAGGATAAAAACAAATGTTTCAAAAGAATCGTGTAGATTGTTTGATTGAGGTAGCGAGATAGAGATTTCACAAACAACATAAAGCATGAAATAATCCCAGATATTACTAAACCGGGTATTTATAATAAAGGTATACCTTTTTTATTACGGGATGTAGTAGTTTCTCTATAGTTAACTGGTTTCTTTGTTTTGCATGACATTCTAATCATGATCCACACAAACCTTTGCTTTGTCCTACTAAATAATTTTCCACATCAAGCCTTGATTTCCATTTGTTTTTTATATCCATGGCAAAATGCCTTTTTGTTCATTAAAAATCACTTTTTGTGTTAACAAAAGAAATTTTAATCACTTTTCTCGCTCTAATATTTATCTTTGTTTAACGCTTTCCCATTTCCGCCATTCTTCTATGTCTCTCTTTGGCTATTTTCAATCTCATTCTTGTGATTATTTTTAAGGGTAGTGATATCTTTTGGCACATTCACTTGTTTTTAAATTTAATTGTGGTTGGGAGAACCAAAAATAGTTTAATGTTGTTCATTAAGATGATGCAAAAAAACGTCACTAATTAATGTATATCAAATTTTTACATGGTTATCAATTAGATATTTTTGGAAAATATATGAGGTTAAAAAATTAATTCAAAACTCTAAAACTATATTAAGAATTCAATTGTATGATAATTATTTCTAATTATATACATGTTTCCATGTAGAATTGACCAAATGTAATGTCTTCAACAATTTTATGTTATGTACATTGGAAGTTAAACACATTATATATGCAATAATATTATTAAATATAATTTTAATCACTATGCATTTAATAATTAATATATTCTTCCTTTTGAGCCTGCTAATCTATGCAAAAATTCACATAGCTTTGAGGCTTCCACGATATAATTATTTTTTTCGACAACCTATTTATGAAACCCCAATTCTATTTCGAATTACATACATGATTCTACACGTATATTTATATATCCATTATATAAATTCCAGATTTATTTGTTATCGTTTGTATCTTTTCAATATGATTTCTTTTCTATGAATAAAATCTACCATAGGAAAATTTGTCTACCCTAGCGTCTATTAGGATATAATTCTAATTTGGAAAAATAATTCATTTTCCTTGGCCCCTCATAGATTAGTTGTTTTTATATAGGCAACACAATGTTTTTTGGTCCTAACAATTGCTTTTGTTCTTTGTCGATGTTATATTAAAAAGATTAACAATTTAGATTTATAAAACAACTTCATTATGAACATGATATATTTATCTTTAAGAATAGATTAGCGGCCACTAGGATGTAATGAGTAGATGGTGTCGTATGTAAAAAAATGTTTTTATAGATTCTCAATCGCAATTCCGAGTTTCTATATTTTTCATAAATGTAAAATAATTCTGCCAAAATCTTGTAAGAAGTAGATAAAACTATACATATACCTATATAACATATTAAATATACGATTTTACATGTATATTTATGTATCCATTATATAAACACTAGATTTATTTGTTATCTTTTATAGCTTTTCAATATGATTTATCCTATATGAATACACTCTACATGAAAATTTTTGCATGCAGTAGTGCCCGTTAGGATATAATTCTTGTTTAGAGAAACCATTTATTTTGTGTTAGCAATCATTTTTGTTGTTTGTCTCCTGTTATCTATGCAAAGATTAAGAATTTAGATTTATAACATAGCTTCATTATGAACATGATATATTTACCTTTAGGAATAGCTTAGCAGTTGCTAGGGTGCAACGAGTAGATCACGTTGTATTTAAAAACTTGTAGTATAACATCTAGTTCACTACGTCAAGTTTCTTTTCTTGTCCTAAATGTAAAAATATTCTACCAAAATCTCATAAGAAATATAGAATTCTAGACGTATAGTTGTGTAACACATGAAAAACACAATTCTAAACATACACATCTTCATTATGAACATGATATATTTTCCTTTAAGAATAGCTTAATGGCCACTAGGGTACAACTAGTCCAAGTCTATACGTATACTATTATATAAATTCTAGATTTATTTTTTACCGTTTATATAAAATCCTTTTTGAATACAATCTACACGAAAAATGGTTCCTACTCTAGTGACCACTAGGCTATAATTCTTATTTGCATACAGTCTTCGTTTACTTTTGTGGACTCATGGATAAGTGGATTTTTATAGGAAACACACTTTTTTGGGTCAAGAAATCACTTTCTAATTTTTCTCATGTTAAATGCGCAAAGACTAACAATTAAATTCATAACACAACTACATTATCAAAATAATATATTTACTTTTAAGAATAGCTTAGCGATCACTAGAATTCATCGAGTATATCACGTTGTATCTAAAAAATTGTAAATATTCATGATCTCTCATCCACTAGGTTATCCAAAGATATAACATTAAGACCTTACGGTTGGTCAGATTAAACAAATTAAATTAAAATAGTTTTAGCTAAGTGGGCGCTAGGTAGTTACACACTATAATATTTTGAGCTTATTGGGTGTTATAATCTATCTAGTTATGCAATGATATTTTGAGCTTAACATCCACTAGCTTATGACATAACATAATATTTGGATCTTAGAATTCGCTAGGTTTCATTAAAAGCAAGTAAGATATTATAAGCTTAGAGACCAAGAGGGCTATGCCAAAACATAATAATACAATCTTAGTGAATACGGGTATTAAGAGCTTCATGACCAATAGGTTATGCCACAACATATTATTTGGGTATTAAATTCACTAGGTTATGTATCGTAAACATGATATGTATCACAAATATGATATGTATCGCAAAGAATATGCAAACAAGATGTGTTTAAATTAGTTGAATTTATCATATGATTTTAATATTTTAAATTAAGATATTTCGAGCTTAGCACCCACTAGGTTATGCTACCACATAATCATTGGAAACTAGTGGTGGTTAGGATTTAATAAACTAAATTAAGGTATTAAGAGCTTAACAACCGCTAGTTTATGTAATAACATATTTTTGGGTATTCAATTTGCTTGGTTATGTACCGGAAAAATGATATGTATCACAAAGAAGATCAAACAACATGTGTTTAAATTAGTTGAATTTATCGTATGATTTTAAGATTTTAAATTAAGATATTTCAATCTTAGCATCTACTAGGTTATGTTACCACATAATCGTTGGAACCTAGTGGTAGTTAGGATTTAATAAAATAAATTAAGGTATTAAGAGCTTAGCGGCCGCTAGGTTATGCCACAACATATTATTTGGGTATTCAATTCGCTAGGTTATGTATCGCAAAGAAGATGCAAACAAGATGTGTATAATTTTTTTTTAATTTATCATATGATTTTAAGATTTTATACTAAGATATTTCAAGCTTCATGCCCACTAGGTTGTGCTACCATATAATCATTGGAGCCTAGTAGTAGTTAAAATTTAATAAACTAGATTAACGTATTAAGATTTTAGCGGCCACAAGGTTTAGTATTTTATTTTACCAAACAGCCCAAGGTGTGCTTTGTACATCACTCACCAGAACTAAACGCTCACCAAAAGTGCGCAAGGGTACTAGGTCCCTCTTTATGGAATCTTTTTCAAGGAGTTAGCATGAGAAGAACACACATAGATATATCCCGGATCCATAATAATAACTCAATAACAAACTATAAACAAATATGGATCATAAACATATGATAGAATAACTCATACAAGAATCAAGGTTAGGCTTATTATACAAGAACCAATCACATTTATGTCAACAACCAATATCCATCCATAATGATCCATTGTATTAATTACTATAAAAAGACAAAAATTACATACATACATAGTAATGCTATCATAAGTCATGTGTACCCATAAACGAGCAACATAAATATTAAAAAACATAGATCCCTAAACCGTGTAAATAAATACATGTTTATAGGTAGCGGGAATTACCCTTCACTACTCATGCACTCTTAAAAATAGGCTACATGCTAAGAATAGCCATGCACCCTTACATGATAAATACAAAATCATGCAAGCTCATTAATAATAGATTATCTAATATTATCAACTACAGATCTAATCCTATTAATAGCTCAAAAATATACATATCGATTGATCTTTCACTTGTCCAAAATAGCCTTATTTTCTCCTTAAGTCTTCATGTTGATGTGTGCCCCACACTCAATATCTATATTTAGCCTTATCAGGTAAAGTGGCTAAGTCCTAATATCACAATTTCTTAGGTGTTCCCTTTTTCACTTGACTTCCATGCGTACCTCCATGTCCCATGTCCGCACGACCAATCCTTATGCGCCTTCGATACTCAAGCTCTAGTTTATCATCCCAAAATTACCCCACACTTGCTTCATTTCTGCCCCCGATAATGGGTAACCATGATTCATCTTCCATGAATAAAGAATAAGGAATGAAAGAATAACTATACAAAAAGAATGAAAGAATACTTGGGCACTCTATCCCTCTACAAATAGGATTAACTCAGGATATTTAGCTTTGATCTTTGATTCAAGCTCATTCCAATCGTTGATTGCCTTATTAGTTTTTCTAGGATGTCTATAAGTACCCCATCCATCTCATCCAAATTCATGTTCTCACCTTCATTCTGCAATACTTTGAGAACATTATCCAAGCTTGAGACCATCCCGTCCATGACATTCATTCATCACACTATCAATTTTTTGATCTCCTTTATCTTCTCCTTGTGAGGGTCCTAGGATGCTACAAGCGCATCATACTTCTTCACTAAAAATTGAGCCTCTCCTCACGCCCAAGTGTCTCATTCTTTACTTATTCAAGGACCTCATCCTTCTCTACCAAAGTCATTTTCTTTATTATATTTTCAGGATCTATGCACATTTTTAGCGCTCTTCATTTCATATTTCATGGTTTGTAGTGTAGACTCGTAAAGAGTAATTTTGCGTGCTATCACCGCCTTCGATTTTTTTGCATGTGCTATAGTATCCTTCAGTTTTGGAATTCTTATTTTCCCCTCATCTAACACCATATGGACCAATGTGTGTAAGTAATGAATTATATAAGGAAACCTCTGCGCCATTTCTCTTCCATATCGACATTTTCTTCAGAATTTCATCACCTATTTGTTCCATCATACTCAACACCATACACGTCTTCACCTTAGCTATATCATTTTCCTCTATCAAGCACTTAATCTCCATATCATTATCCATCGTATATTCTAACAAAACACTAATGGTTGTAACTTTATCAATGTTTCGTATGCGTAATTTCACGTAGATACCTTAACTAATGCATTACTCACCTGCTCATTTGACATCTGAGTCGGTTTAACTGTCACATGGCATGAATGTGGTGCTTTCTTCATTCTCCAAGAGACACATGATTCTTCACACACATCAAAATTAGGATCATCCATATGAGTCTGCATACTCCATGATAGTTACTTCGTGTGCATGTGGTCACCATCTCTGAATCCATTAGTTCTCACCCATAAAGGTCCTTGGGTTCCAAGGTACTTTGGAACCTAGCGCATATGATTTTGGTTGGGTCATTGACATACCCAACTGTAGGAGTCTCATATACTCCATCCTTCTCCTTTCCTGAGTACTTACCTTTGGGAATGTGTATGCCCATATCAAGAACTGGTCCTTCACCTATTTGTGTAGCAAGAGGCGTGCACGAAGGTTCATCCTTATATTCTCTCTTCTCTATATGAACAAGTGTTTTCACCCACTTCTTATTCCCCTAATCCTCTTTCATCATCTCTCAATTCTTCATCCGGAGAGGTTCCTCAACATTATCAATTTCAACCGTGGTCTTTGGCATGTTGTCCTCTAATTTCTTTCCCTCATCATCATGAGTAGGGATGTACTTGCACCTTTTCTTATTTTCTGGCTCTACCTTGATAGGAGAAGTCCTAGGTGACCTCTTTAGGGGTTGTGATGGCCCCATGCCCTGAGTTATGGTTCTTCTCAACACTCTCCTATATTGTTATTCCTATCACCTTCTCCCCGAACCTATCTCTATTACACTTGTCTCCATTCCTACTTCGTCATCTTCCTTCTGTAATGGAGGGGTTGTTTCGTGTGCTCTTTTCTCCACTACAGTGGGTTGTTTCCTACTTCCATGATCCAAGCCACCACTATCTTCCCTTAGTTCCTCCTCTTCTTCTTCTTCATGTCCAAGGGGAAAAGTGTCCTCCTCATCATGTAGTGTGCCCATAGTATGCTTCCCCTTGGGTAGATCAAGGAGCTTGAATTCTTTCTCAACATACTTCCCGATATCAATTTGGGATTAGGTATATACCTTAGCCACTCTAGCCTTCCCAATTTCTAGGCTCAAAAAATTAATCTTAATTTCATCAAATCAACTTCTCAATATAAGTAGTCTAACTTGGATAGACATATGTCTTCCCGAATGTATGGTAGTAAAACTCTAGTTTGTTTGCATTGAATTTGAGAATTTTTGTATTGATTCCTAAAAATAGTGCGCAGTGAAGGCATATGAAAGTTTACACCAATCTCTCCACTTCCCATCCTTCAATCCAAAACTCCCTATGCAAAAATGCTAGTAAATAGCAAACCGAGCTTGCTTTTCTAATACCAAAGAAATATCCTTAGGTATTCTCCATTCTTCTTCAAACGTAGTGTGCAGGTGCTAATAAAAAGTATATACTTTTCTTGTAAGGTCCTCTCATGGATCCATCACAAGTGTACTTTGAAAATCTTTTTACAAGATATTTCTTTTCCTCTAGGAATTTCCAAATCTTATCTTTTGGCTCGTGTGGCACTCCAATACCTACAAAAACAAGAGATAGAAGAATCACACCAAAACTTATCTTCTCACCTTGGTTCTCCTCTCCAAAAATAGTCTCAACAATAAAGCTAGCAAAATTTCATACTATTCCTTCAGTCAACTTATTTGCAATGTGCAACCATGCCTTATTCACCTGTGACCAATGCTCCTGATTGTTTAACTTAGTAAGGAGGTGTGCTACCACCTAAATAACAAGGTATTTTTGTAACTTGGGGATATCCATCCAGCGATCTCCCTTCATGTATGCTATCTCTTTTCTTGTTTATACACCCTCCTTGTCAGTGAGATCACTGCTGACTTTAGTACCTAAACTCCTTAATCCTATCAATCTCCACATCAAGGGCACGGTAATCCTCATTCATTGTCGAACAAAGTAAAATAAGTCTTCAAGGACTCTACTCATCAATTATTGATACAAATTTTTGGTTTTCCAAAATAGGGGAGTTCATAAAGTTGCAAAACTCCTACATTTGACAATAACTTTTCCCCGGGTCATCATATACAACCATATCATTCTTTGTTCTCATAGTTGTTTTTACCACCAACATCTTATCCAATTCATGTTTGTTTTCCTTAGTTCTATGGTAGTAATCACTTACTTTACAAAGTTGTCGAACGTGTGACTCCCAATCACTTCCCATAAAACCCCTTCTAGATACTACATCTATAAAAATCATCTTTCGGTGGTGTCTTCAACTTTTGTTTTGACTTCCTTCTATTTTATGCCCCTTGTAGCTGCTCCAAGTGCTCACTTTGGTGCCATAACAACTATAAAAGTGTGTTTCTGCAGTTGATTCAAGCTCTCCACCTCAAGACCCACATTCTCTAGCTCAAAATTCATGTTCCCTTACTCAAAATTGTACCCTAATTTCTGATTCTCCTCCCAAAGATGCCTATGTTTTTCTCAAACACTTTCTCTAATGGAACGCCCATCAATTCCATGCACAAATTCATCTAGTTCAGTTTTTTATCATAGCTCTTCACAATTCACACATAACTTGCTCTTAGCTCATTCTTCAACTCACTCGAAATTTTGTTAATCTCAAGGTAAAAATGATATCACAACACCACCTTTTATAGTGTCTGTAAATTTTTCCATGTTTATTGATCTCCACCTACCACCATACTCAACATTAAATGATGTTTCTTTCCTGTTTCCACATTGATTTTTCCACGGCCCAATCATAACCTTCTAGAATGTCTACTAATCCTCAACCATAGACCTCCTTTCACACACCTTCATGCATCAAATTACCTATCCAATTTGCCTTTCACCAAGTATTTTCACATGTTACATCTTATGTCGTGTTACAATGTGCATCCATTCATCCATATGTGGTGTTTATTTATGAGAAATATTTTTATATCCGCACCTTTACTTCAAGCACCTACAAAATATTTCTTTATGCATACCCATCTTTCGAGAGCATTAAAATTTGATCCATTTATCCTTTATATACTCTACCCCACACTAAAATTATGTGTGGTTCTCTGTGCATGAATGCAATAGATAGTAATCAGCTTTTGGCGCGCAAGCACGCTTATTACACAAAACACTAAACTAAATTGAAAAAACATAACAATGATGAAAGGAAACACATATAAAGGAAATAAATTAAAGGAAATGTAATCTAATGGCAATAATACTTCATTACAAAAACAAAGAATACTTATTTATAGTAGGGCTTCACCTACTCCCGTTAAAGTAACTGGGAAATTGTGTACTATCCAAAGACCAGTAACTAACAAGTGCCTAAATAAAGTATGTAAATCACAACATACGGACCCAACCAATGAACTTTGATCTTTCTAGGGTAGTGCAAGAACTTGGAGTAGTAAAAAGAACCATCTTTCCAACCTCAAGATTTTTATCCTTAATATACCTATCATGTTATGCCTTCTACCTGGCCTTTTTATCTTTTGACTCCATCATTTTTTTAATGTGCTCTTCTAACACCTGTTCATCATCATCATACCTCCCGCATGCACAATATTTAGGGAAGGTAACATGAATTCTAATGGTAAAATAGCCTCCGCGCTAAACACCAACTGAAAGGGTGTGGTTTTGTTCAATCTTTTATAAGTTGTCATGTATGCCCAAAGTACATAAGATACTTTATCATCCCATTCTTTCCTTCCAACATCAAAAAATTTGTCAATGTATGTCCCAATATCTTTTTGAAAGCCTTAGCAGTACCATTTTCTTGTGGATGATAGGGTATTGTTTTATAGTGTGTCCCCATAAATTTTGCCAATAGTATCCTGATAGTCTCATTGAGGAAATGATTTCCCCTATCACTTTTTAAATTCAATGGGCATCCATACCTATGAATAATGTTCTCCCATAGAAACCTTGTTTCTGTAGTTTCTGTGTAATCCTTTGTAGGTACCACTTCTTCCCACCTTGTAATATAATATGTATAAGTTATAATGTAGCATGATTCAGTCTTGCGTGCGGGTGGGGAAATTGGACCCAAAAAGTCAATTGCCCATGTTTAGAAATGTTTTACACTATTAATAGGCCTCAAAGGCATTTCATCTCTATTCCTGTGCTTCCCAAGGTGCTGACAATGATCATAGGCCTTATAATATTTTATAAATTCCTTATACAATGTTTACCACCTTAGGACAACTAATAAAATGTTATATGCAGTAGCATTTCCCGCATAATGTCCACCCGTAATACCACCATGAGCTTCCTCCATAATAGCTTCATGCTCATGCTCAAGAAAACACTGGCACAAAACTTCATCCCGACCTAGTTTGTATAAGTATCCACTAATCAACCTATAGGGCACGATGCATATGGCAAGTTGTTTCTTCTCGAAACTCTTTATCCCTTTAGGCGCCACACCAGTTCGCAAAAAGAAAACAATATCTTCTAAGTTAAATGGAATGTGGTTTAATCAATAGTTGTACATCCGGCATTGTATCCTTATTGTTATGCATTTCCTTGCCATAATTAATCCTTAATAAATGATCTGGTCTAGAATTTCTCTTGCCTAGCTTAACCACCACTATAAAGTCAAATTCTTGAAACAACATATGCATCCCCGTGAAACGGGATTATTCACCAAGTACTTAAGTTCTATGTGATTTGTATAGAAAATAAAAGGTGTTTATAGCAATTATTGTCAAAAATTACGTTGCATGTCAATCATAGACAAAGCCTCGCAATCCATAGTTGCATAATTATGTTCAACTAGTGTCAACTTCCAACTTACAAAAAAATAGGATGATCAATAATACCTTCTTTAGGATGGGCTAATACTATGCCAATGGCCATGCCAAAGGCATCCACATGCACATGAAATGGTTTGGTCCATGAAGGAAAGTGTAGAATAGGCACTTTGTAGTAATCATTTCCTTCAATGTCTCAAACCCGGGTTGTTGCACTTCACCCCAATGGAACTTTCCCTTACTCTTTAGCAATTCCTCCAAGAGCGCAGAAGTCATAGCATAACCTTTGATAAACTTTCGTAATAATATTTGTACCCCAAGAATCCATACACCTCACTCTAGTTAGTAGGTTCCTATAAGCCCAAAACAACAACAACCTTAGCAGGATCTACCAACAAACCTTCTTTACAGATAATATGTCCCAAAAAGTTCCAAAGGGTGTATCAAAAATGCACTTCTTAATGTTTAAGGAGATGCTAAAATTTTGGTAACTTTTAAATATAAGTCTTAAATTATCACAATGATCTTTCACTAGCCCATAAACTATCGACTCATCCAGTAAAACTACAAAAACTTATGAATGAAGTCTTGGAATTCTTGCACAACAATGTGCTAAAATACCGGAGGTACATTCTTTAATCCAAAAGGCATAATCATGTATGCAAAAATTCCCCACTCGGGGTGAAAGTTGTCTTCTCTTAATCCTCTTTAGCAATCTACACTGATGATATCTATAAAATCCATCAATAAAGGATTAGATCTCATGCCCCGCAATGCCTTCCGAATATCTTCAATAAAAGGTGTGGGAAAGGGATCTATTACACATGCAACATTTAACTCCCTATAATCCACACAAATTATTATCCTTCCATATTTATTTATGCTTATCACCATATGGATAACCCACTTTGACTCCTCAATGGGTTGAATTTCCTAACTGGGTACGCACCTTATTTTAACTTGATCCTCATCTTGTTAAATGAGTGATCTACCCATTTCAACTCATGATACCCTCTAGGAAATAAGTATGGGAACTCACACAACAACTCAATTATCTTAGCAACCTCTCGAGTCGGACCAGTAATCACAAACGATGGCCTCCTTAGGCTCACCATCTATCCCAATGTTAACCTTCTTCATTTTCATGGGATCGTGGTACATACGTGCCTTCTCATTTTCACCGTCTAAGACCTCATGCGTACCCAAACTATGATCAACATAAAAAAATTGACATATTCATCATCAATCACGTAGACCATTTTACCTTTCTCTTTCTCTAAGCAGCATTCTCAAGTTGTTTTTCATCTACCTCTTCTTCTTCAAAACATGCCCCCAGATCTAACGCACCTCGCAATTCTTGAATAAGTTCCTCAACCTTTGCACTATATCTCTTATTCAATAACTTCATAACTCAGTAATGCCTCGTTTACTTGAGGTTTATAGGAAAAATAGTCAAAGGTTTAAATCATAACTGCAGCTTAGTTCTTATCAATTCCCTATTTCTCTATTCAACTCGCATAAACATATCATGCACATGCACAACCTCGTAAAGTGAAGTATAACTTCTACACCCACAGTGAATGGTAAGGCATCCTACCCCTCTATCCAGAGTGTCTCACATTGCTGAGTGATGTGAAGAAGAATCCTTCCCATGGAATTCACATGTCTTGGTAGGCATATTGTTCCAAAGAAATCTAGTAGAGAAGGTGATTCGTACTTCTCTAGAATACCATCTTTATGTACCATCCACCAAAGGTGTGATGTTATTCCACACAAGGTATACACCAAAATATTCCTTCTTTCCACTCGGTTTATCCACCGGGCCTCCATAACGAGAAAAAATACTTCTTTATTTCCCTCGCCAAAGTGTACCTTAGTACACGGTGCCCAAATGCCTAATAGAGTGCGGTCTAATTACGTGTGTAACCACACTCTTCATCTCATGCCCAATCATTTCATAATTCTCATGTTCCCAATTTTCACAAGAAATTTTGGTTGTATCACTCATAGACTATACATCATCCCATTGAATAACTCCTTCCTTTGATGGCTCAAGTACTTCAGGATCTCTAATGGTGCACACATAAATTCTGTTCAAATCCTCTTCACTCAAAGGTTCTACATAAGGTGCAGCTTTTCCATCCATCAAAGGAACAATGATGTGCTCTTCCTTACTCTCAAAATTGATATATCCTTTATTAAAGTGTAGAGCAATATTATTCACATAACACCAAGGGAACCCAAGTAATGTTGTAAAACTGTCTCAAGCGTCTATAAGTTCCAAAACCTCAAATTCCCAAGAAACTTGGACCCTTGTATCATAATGGTAGCATCCTTCAAGACTTCGATGGGCATGGCTTTAGTCCTCTTTTCCATAAACATCACAATTGAAGATGGATGTAATCGTGGCCTCCCATATGATTCCATGCATTCAAGATGAGTACATTGAATTTTGCACTTGTATAAATCAAAATGTTACTCAACATCCATCCATAAATAATAACATTCATAGTGATCTCCTTATCGTAATCAAGACTGTGAGGAGGTAAGTTAGCATGTTAAATTTTTCTCTCGCGCTCAACTCCAGTGCGGGATATCTTCCACCATAACCATTTCCCTATTAAAGGAATGGTGTTTTCTTCTCGTAGCATCTTACAAACCTCTTTCAAATCATCAACATCCTTATGAGGAATATCAACTTTGTTTTCCTGTTCCACTTCGTGACTTATATTTTAAGTATTATATCTCACCCCGCAAGTTTCTAATAACTTTCATGGTTTCTTGATAAAATTCCTTCTCGATGAGAAGGGTCTCGATACTTTACATGTAATACCTCCTCTTTTTAAGAATCGGCTTTTGCTTTGGAGCTTCCATGGCATGCACATCCTTGGTGTGTATAGTGACCAATACAGTAATAACTCGGGATCAAGCACTACTTGCGGCAACCATCGATCTTCAAGAGTACATTGTACTCTAACTATTCCCACGCCCTTATCCTACTTGTGCTTCTTGCTCAGTGATCATATGAATCGGGAATTATTCATAGTTGTGGTTATTTTCATAAAAGGAGAAAATAATATTCTGAGGGCACTTACACTTATAATGATCAAGGGATCCGCATGTATCACATGTTCCACAGGGATAACTCACTTCTTCCACCACCGCAACCTCGACCTCTAAATCCTCCATGGTAGCCTCTATGTCTACCTCTACCATCGCCATAAGATCACCCTTCATTATGATTATGATCATGATGATCAAATTTCTCCTTGGAATCGTTTAGAACACTAGTCTAACATACACAAGTATCAATGACATCATAAATCTGATCAATCAACCTGTAATTCACTATATAATGAGTGGTAGACCTATAAACATTACATTAACATGACATGTTCTTCCTTATAACACATTACAATAGTGGACACCTACTTGAATCATGATCCAAGTGATATATCTCACAATCTAGCAACATGGCGCACACCAATTTACGAGGGTAACTATCCTTAGTATGTCCTTCTACTTCATAGTCCGTGCACCAAATACCACTGCATGTATCATGAGCTGAATTAGTTGACAATTTTTCCAAAAAAAATTCCATAGCTGCAATCTGAGCCTCCAAAAATGGGCTAACTCCGGTGTCTATGCTCCTAACTACCTCAGCATGTAGAGATGCCTCAAGCTCCTCACGTGGGTCTGTATAAGTTATGTGTGAGGGTGCCCTTCTAAAAGGTGTGATCAAACCTCCAACAAACCATTGAGCATGTTGACTCGGGTGAATGTCGTAAGACAACTTTGAAAATAACATTTTAAAGTGGTCATCATACTCGCTTATGCCCTTCTTGATGTCCTTCAGTGATGATGCTCTTCTTCTCAAACTTGGGTATGTGAAAATCTACTAAGAAATCATCACGCAACGTGGTATAGTCCACTAAGTTTGGTTCAGATCATATAGCCTATATCAACTATGCATGTGCCTTTAAAAAGTAGTTACAAAATAACTTGCCTTACGCTCTAGAGTTGTAATCCCCTTAGTGTGTCATAGTATCTCACACATATGCACATGCTCAGTCCGCATCTTTAATTCCTCTATTTTTTGGGAGACTAAGATACATCTCAAAATATAATTGTTGGGGTTAGTGTAGACCGTGCCCACTAGATCTAGAACTTGTATTTCCTCATGTGTTTCATCCACCTCCGAACCACCGCATTCATAAGATCCTCACCACATGAACCTCTTGATCCATCTCATGTAGCAATAAATGGACTAGAGGATGTACTACCTTGTGTTCCAATAGTTGTGCTAAATTAAATTACAATAGTCTGCAAAGTCATACGACTTCCAGACATAATACCAACATTCTATACACCCATGTTTTGTGTTGATGATTTGCAAGAAAACATACCTCCAACTAGAGCTCCAAATAATGTACAAGACAATTGTGCCACCATATATGAATTGGCTATCTAATTAACTCCCAAACGTGATGGAAATTTAAATCTATCTATTGCTACTCTGTTTCCCACACTATCTTACTTACTAATGACTTTCGTAGAAACTAGAAAACTAAGTGCAAGGGCTAGGTCACCAGGAGGGATCAAATGCATGCCTGTGATCCTTTTAGTTTCCACCAAAGTGCACTCTCATATGAGTTTGAAGAGGGTTCTCTTCCATTCTTACCCAAGTGGTAGAATTCTAGATGTTCTAGCTCCACGTCCTCTACATGAGCTCTAAATCCTTTGCGAGCCATCTCTCTCCACAATTCCATTCATTCCTCAACTTCACGCTGCTTCTCCAGATCCCTATCGCACACCTCATTAAACTTAAGCCACCTTTCTTCTCATTTCTTTTTTGCTGCTAGGTCCACCATCTTTAACAAAATATACTCCTTCCCATGTGTGTGGTGGGGTTTAGCTATCCATAGGATGTTGTTCCAAATCTAGGGTCATAATCAAGATCTTAATCACTTAAGGGATAACGCGTAAATAAGATCCTCTAGGTTTTCACAAGAATATAAACTCCACAACCTCTTGACAGAATAAGTAGAAACTATGTACTCCAAAATGTAGCTATTCAAAACACCACTCCACCAATGATCTACATCACGTGTCCAAGTCAAATTAGCATCATGCAGAGCCTGGAATTCTTCCTGTGTCCAAACAAGTTCTCTATAATTCCAATTTCTCTTTAATGTGTATGCTACCAGCCACTTGTATAGCTCTATAGGAAAATAGGAAAAGAACATCTCATAAAGTTCATGGTATAGATTTTTTTCAACCCACACATGTGTATTAAAATCAAGTCCTGTGTTAAATATGTGAGCATACTCTTCCTCTAAATTGTCTAACCAATCCTCAATGTTGGCCAAAGTCAACCAGTATGTCTTCATCATGCAACATCCTAGAACAAAGGTCCTCAAAACATAACTAAAATGTAGTCTTTTATTTTATTAAACATCCCATGCACGTTGTCACATCACTCAACTAGAATGGAGCACTCACCCAAAGTGTGAAATGGTACCATGTCCCTCTTTTATGGAAGCTTTGTTAAGGAGTTAGCATGAGAAGCACACACATAGATATATTCCAGATCCATAATAATAATGCAATAATAAACCATAAATAGATCTAGATCATAACCATATGCAAGAATAACTCATACAAGAATCAAGATTAGGTTTACCATACAAGAACTAGTCACAGTTATGTCAACAACCAATATCTAGCCATAAAGATCTATTATATTAATTATTGTAAAACACAGAAAGCTGCATACATACATAGCAATGCCATCATAAGTCACACACGCCCATAAACTAGCAGAATAACTCTTACAAAACATAGATCCCTAAACCTGGAAAATCAATACATATTTATAGGTAGTGGAGAATTTTTCTTCACTACTAGTGCACTCTCCAAAAATAGGCTACATTCTAAGAATATCCATGCACCCTTACATGATAAATACAAAATCATGCAAGGTTGCTAATAATAGATTATCTAATATTATCAACTACAAATCTAATCATATTAATAGCTCAAAATTATGCATGTCACTTGATCTTTAAATTGTCTAAAATAACCTTGCTTCATCCTCAAGTCATCAAGTTGATGTGTCCCCCACACTTAACATATATATTTATCCTTATCATGCAAAGCACTAAGTCCTTATATCACACTTTCTCGTGTGTGTGCTTTTCTACTAGACTTCCGCATGCACCTACATGCCCTATGTCCATGCACCAAATCCTTATGAGCCTTCAACACTCATGATCCAATATCATCCCAACACTAGGTTATGCCACAACATATTATTTGGGTATTCAATTTGCTAGGTTATGTATCGCAAAGAAGATGTAAACAAGATGTGTATAAATTAGTTGAATTTATCATATGATTTTAAGATTTTAAATTAAGATATTTTGATCTTAACACCCGCTAGGTTATGCTACCACATAATCATTGGAACCTAGCAATGGTTAGGATTTAATAAACTAAATTAAGGTATTAAGAGCTTAGCAGCCACTAGGTTATGCCACAACATATTATTTGGGTATTCAATTCGCTAGCTTATGTATCACAAACATGATATGTATCGCAAAGAAGATATATATAAATTAGTTGAATTCATTCTATGATTTTAAGATTTTAAACTAGGATATTTCGATGATAAGTCTTCAAAAATAGTACATGAGGAACAAGTCCATGATAATTCTTCCAAAGAGGACTCCCGTGATGATTACAAGCAACTTTTCATACTAAATAAATGCCAAAATATGGGGAAGTTCTTTAATCATTGTGACTTTTATTTGATCTGATATGAGTTAGGATGTAATTTTCTATCTTTTGATTGATTGTGATTCTAATGTTTAAAAGCTCTAAAATTCCTGATGAAGTGTGTGTTTGAAATTTAGTTTTGTAATAAAGTAGGTCTAATCAGTCAAAGAAATGAAGTATGTAGCATTCAGTATGTTTTTGATAGCATCTGTTCCAATACAGCTTAGTTCCAAAAATTCTAAGCTAGTTCGGAACTCCATTACATAGTCATCATCTAGTTCTAGAAATTTTAGACTTAGTTCCTGAAACTCCAGTATTTAGTTCCAAATTTTTGGACTTAGTTCGAACTCCTGGGTATAGCTCTAGAACTCTCACATTTTTTATCCTTAACGATTTCCTATGGTTCTGGAACTTCTCTAAAGTTCGAAACCATGGAAGTTTATCTATTCTAACCACATCCAGAGATTTTACATCAACAACCCTTTCAATCAGGAAAGGATGAGAAGATTTTGAATGTAGATCCAGGGATAGTTATCTTATAGTTGGTCGATCAGCCACAATCCGACTCAACATCTATTTTGGGCATGATTCGATTTCATCAAAATCATAGAGACAACTATGATTGTAAATGTATATATAAAGCAGACCTGCAGTAGATAAATATATAATAAATATAATAGAGATAGAACAGAGAAGATAGATACATAAATAAGTACATAGATCCAATACATTTTGTAATACCAAATGTTTTATCAATAAATAGCCATTCTATTTGAGAGAATTCTAAGTTGTTAAATCTTGATTCAAGGAGGAGCAAGGGCCCACTCCCCCAAGGACCAGGATATTCATCTATTTGGTATTTATATTTCCTAAGAAAATAGTTTAGATCTATTAATTTTGTATCACTTTTAATTCTTCTAGTTAAACTCTGTTGTATACTTGTTCCTGCAGGTGTCTAGATAGATTCTTATTTTTCTTGCAATCATTTTTAAGCATTCTAAGTTGTGTGTTTATTTCCAAAAGCAAGTGTGTTTACTTTCAGAAGTGTGTTTATTTCCATTCAAAAGTGTGTTTCCTTTCAAAGTGTGTTTCCTTTCAGCAAAGCTTTCAATGTGTTTCCTTTCAGCAAAGTTTTCATAGTATGATTTAAATAAGGTTTTACCAAGAAGTCCTTAAGACATTGAAAAGATCCCCAGAAAATACAAAAACAAACTACAATCAACTACTAGATCAATAGGATTACTCTTGTTGCATATAGCTTTAGACACACCCCTGGTTTGATATGACATCAACAAGAAGTTGATTAAATGAAGGGAATAATGACACCCATCATTTTTGGCACCATTTTTGGGGATACACTAGTTGGAATTTTCTAATTAAGTGTTAGCAAGAGCAACAATCATACATCTAGTAGTTGAAGGATCTTCCCTACTATATCATAAAATATATGAGTAGACCAAGAGACTCAAAGGGTAGATTCCTCCCAAGAACATCTTCACAAGAATTCATAACATCCTCTAGTCCAAATAGGGAAATTGATCAAGAATTGGAGGCACCATCATCCCCTATCATACAAGAAACAAAATTTCCACCTTTGGAATTCTTAGATCAGTCACCTAAAGGAAGTAGAACTTTTAGGAAAAGGCTTATTACTCAAGATCCATTTAGGGTGAGTTTTGATTCTCAATTGAGTATTCAACCTCCTACTCTTGATTTTTCACCTTCCCCAAGGCATACCACATACCACATTGATTGGGAAAAATTAGAAAATATTTTAAAAATGGCACGAGAAGCTAAAAGAGTACCTGATAGGACCTTTACTTATCCAATCCAATTGGAGATGATGATACATAAATGAAAAATATCTCACCTACACATTTACCCACATTTAGAGGGATGTCATCTAAAGATCTTGACCAATTTCTGTTTGAGTTTAAGGTACTATGTCAGACCTATGACTACAAAATAGATAATCAAAAACTCAAGTTGTTTCCATCCACTCTGAAGGATGCAACAATGAGGTGGTTCATGGGATTACCATCCAACTCTATTACCACTTGGGCACAAATGGAGACTACCTTCCTAGACAAATACCAGGATTATTGTAGAGGGAGAAATAGGAAGGAAGAATTCTTCAAAATCAAGCAGGAGGAAGATGAAAATATAGAAGACTATTTAGACAGATTCCTCTTTGTGAGCAAAAGGTGTGGATTTGTACTTCAAGAGGAGTTAAGTAAAACCATTTTTCTTAAAGGGTTTGGATGATGAATCTAGGGAAGCCCTTAACTTGATAGGAGGTGGAGACATTGATCAATTAAGGATGAATGAAATTAAGGAGATTTGTAGAAGCTATTCCAGAACAAGGGGTGGACCTAGAAAAGGAAAATTAGTGAAAAGTTTGAATCTAGATATGAAAAACTAATGGATGAGTTAGAAAACTTTAAAATAGACATTTTAGTTCAATTAACCTCTACTATGGATGGATTACAAGCTAAAGAAAATGCCAAAACTGAACCATTGGCTATGTATTGTCCTAGATGCAGGAAGAAGCATGCAATAAGAGATTGTCCTTTGGATAAAACAGAAATGTGTCTTATCTTGTGAATCTAAAGAACATGATACTTGATGCTTGTTCTCTACTTCCAGTCATAAAGAATCAACTTAAACAAACCAGTACATCATCCACAACAAAAGAATTGAATTTTGTTCAGAGACAAACTAACCAAGGAAGTTTATGCCAAGATCAGTTCCTAATCCTTGGACGATGCCATGGGCTGCTCAAATAGTACCACAAAATTGGGGACAACCACCTTGGGTACCTCAACCAACATGGAACCCTCAAGATTGGGAAAATCAAGCTTGGTATGCTCAGGGACATCAACAACCATGGGCTGGTCAAGGAAATCCTTATGCTTGGTCACAACCTAGATGGAACCCTAGTAATTATGCTCAAGGAAGAACATATCCAAATCAAAATCAACAGGCCATCATGGGATCCCCTACACAAAATTCACAAAATGAGAATGTAGTCCAAATGCAAATACCAGCACACCATAGAGCAAACCCAAGAAACAAACAAACAACTCTGTTTATGGAACAGAACCAAAAAATCAGTTGATTTACATGCCATGGATTGTAAGGATATTCAAACTAGATCTAGGAAAATCATTAGCAGTCCACCCCTTATAATCACTTGAAATGATAGAAGAAAATGAAATCCCTAGTATTGTTGTTCCAAAAGAGGATATAGAAAAAAAATAAAAGGAGCCAGATAACGACACTACTGAGACTCCATTTCCAGAGAGATTTAAAGAAGCTATAGAAACCAAGGAGTCTGAATTGGTACAGAACTAAGGAAATTGAATATTGAAATACCACTATTACAAGCAATTAAGGACATTCCAAATTGAACAAATTAATCAAAATGTTATGTTTGAAAAATCCTGGAAGGAAGAAACAATACCCCAAGACTATCAAAGTAGATGGGAAACTTGTTGATTTATTAGCAGGAAAACTTTTACTTCCCAAATACGGAGATCTGGAAGTCCTATTATTTATATCTCTATAGGAAATAAGGATATACATAACGTTTTGGTAGATTTGGGAGTGGCTATCAATGTAATGACAGTGGATACTTTGAAAACATTACCATTAATGGGTATACAACCTACTAATACCATATTGCAGATGGAAGACCATTCATTGCAAAACAAGAAGGGATTATTGAAGACATGGCGGTTATGGTGGAGTCATGGGAATATCTAGTTGACTTCCTTATACTTGTAGCCAAAAGGTAAAACATTGGGTTATCCCATTATTTTGGGTAGACCATGGTTAGCTATAGTTGTTTCCTTAATTGATTGCAGGTCAGGTGATATGACAATCTCGAATGGTAAGAACTCTAAAAAATTTCCTTATATCCTTCTACATGACCTTTTATTGACAATCAAGAACAATTGTGGGTTGATTCTCTTGATACTAATAAGAAAAAATTGTCTTCTTTGGCTATGATCACATTGCAGGATCATGTAAGAGAAGTAGAAGAGATGATTAATCCACCATTGGATGAGCACCAGTTGTCCTCAAAGCAATCAAAATAGTTCCGAAACATGTGACTATAGTTTTGGAACCTACTGTTCGAACTACTTAGTTTCGAACCTACGAATTTAGTTCGGAACCACCACATTTAGTTCCGGAACCACCACATGAAGTTCTGGAACCACGAAAAAGCAGTTTTTCTGTGATTGGAAATAATTTCACTCCAGGAGGAATGAGATTTCTCATGGGGAGAGGAAGAATCAGTAGCTTCAGTTTCAAATACATCAGGGAGTGGTGAAGAATTTCTGGAAAGTAGCAGTGATGAAGAGTTTGACCTACAAAGAGATAAGTATCATAATTCTCATTACTTGTCCTTTTTCCAGTATTCTGTCTCAAGGAACTTTTGGAGATGTTGCTACATACCATATGTTGTTACCACATGCATGTCCACTAAATACTTTAATGGAACCCTTTCAACAAATCAGTTCATCACACATTGGAACCAAGCATGTTGAGATTCAACCGGGTAAAACTTTGAACATTAACAACTGGTTGAAGGATGATGAAGAAGCTAAATTGTTTGATGTTTTAAAAAATCATACTAAAGATTTTTCTTGGGATTACAAAGACATGAAGGGAATTCACCCAAGTATCTACACTCATCACATCTATACTTGAAAATGTTAAACTAGTTAGGCAGCCTCAGAGAAGGATTAACCCAGCCTTAAGGGATATAGTCAAACAAGAAATTGAAAAACTATTACAAGTAGGTTTTATCTACCCTATCTCAGATAGTCAGTGGGTATCTCCTCTTGTAATTGTTCCTAAAAAGAATGGAAAATGGAGAATATGTGTTGACTATAGGGAACTGAACAAAGCCACACTGAGAGATTATTTTCCCTTACCATTCATAGATCAAGTCCTAGACAACCTTTCAGGTAAACAATACTTTTCCTTCTTGGATGGCTTTAGTGGATACAATCAAATCAGAGTTGTTGTTGAAGATCAGGACAAAACTACATTTACATGTCCATGGGGTACCTTTTCCTATAGGGTGTTACCATTTGGCTTATGCAATGCTCCTGTAACTTTCCAGAGAGTTGTACTTGCAATCTTTGTTGATCTAACAAATGATTGTGTTGAGGTATATATGGATGACTTCACTATACATGGAGATACATTTGATGATGCTTTGAGAAATCTAGATAGAGTGTTAACAAGATGTGAACAACACAATCTATCTCTTAGTGATGAAAAGTGTTTAATGATGGTTGATGAGGGGATTGTATTAGGACACCATATTTCAAAAAGAGGAATTCAAGTTGATCAAAACAAAATTAGGATCATTTTAGATTTACCTATTCCTCAGACCCCCATAGATATCAAGTCATTTTAGGACATGTTGGGTACTATAGGTGCTTTATAAAATATTTTAGTAAAATTTTGCCCCCATGTTTAATTTTCTAACCAAGGACTGTGAATTTCTTTGGGATGAAAAGTGTCAGCATGCTTTTGAAGAAATTAAAGAAAAATTAATCACTGCCCCAATATTGAGAGGACCTAATTGGGAAAATCCATTTCATATCCAAACAGATGCTTCAAATAATTCCATTGGTGCAGTTTTGGGATAGAAAGATGAAGAAGGAAAAATGTATGCTATTTATTATCTTAGTAAGAATCTTACTCCCACTAAAAATAATTACACCACCACTGAAAAATAATTTCTTGTTGTGATTTATGCAATCAATAAATTCAGACATTACATTACAGGTTACAAGATATTTGTACACACAGATCATTCAACAATTAAATATTTAATGAACAAACCAGTGGTTGGAGGAAGAATAATTAGATGGTTATTACTTTTGCAAGAATTTGATATTACCATTGTGGACAATCCAGGTAAATCTAATGTGGTAGCTGATTTTTGTCAAGACTAACCACTACAGGGGAGCAAGATCCAATCAAGGATAACTTTCCAGATGAACAATTATTTGCTATCTTAGCAGCAAGTACACCATGGTTTGCTGATATGGAAAATTATCTTGCAACAGGGAAGTTTCCTCCTTCTTTCACTAAGAAACAAATAAAGAAGTTAATCAAAACTAGTGCACAATTCAAATGGTTAAATGGAATGCTATTTAAATGTGGTCCTAATTTTGTTTTACGTAGGTGTGTAAGAGAAGATGAAATCTTTGACATCCTCAGAGCATGTCATGATGAACCAAGTGGAGGACACTATTTAGTGAAAAGAACAACTCATAAGATACTTGGCACTGGTTATTATTGGCCATCTCTGTACAAGGATGTGAAGAGATATATCAAGCGGTGTGATCCTTGTCAAAGGATGGGACAACCAACTTTCACCAATGAAATGCCTCTTCAACCTCAAGTAGTGATTGAACCATTTGAGAGATGGGGATTGGATTTTGTTGGTCCCTTTAATCCTCCTTCACAAGGAAAGGAATATATTCTTGTGTGTACTGACTATGTGAAAAAGTGGGTAGAAGTGCAGGCATTGAAAAATGCCACTGAAGAAGTAGTTGTTGATTTCCTTTGGAACAAAATTATGGTAAAGTTTGGAGCACCGAGGAGCATAGTTTTAGATCAGGGACCACAATTTATGTCTAATATGATCCAATATTTCACAATGTATTACCAAATCAATCATAGGAAGTCATCTCCTTATCACCCATAGTCAAATGGACAAGCTGAAGTAACAAACAGAGAATTGGAAAACATCCTTACCAAAAAATAGTTGAAGCTTGGGAGAAAATATTGGGTAAAGAGACTACCTGAAGCTATTTGGGCTTATAATACAACTTGGAAAACTACAACAGGGTTTTCACCATATGAGTTAGTCTATGGGAAAAATCCCTTGTTTCCCATAGAGTTTGAACTTCAGACATTGAGGACAAACAGTTAAGGTGGGAATTGAGTTGGATGCAGCTCAAAAGAAAGAATCCTTCAACTCAATGAGTTGGATGAATTGAGGATGGAAGCACTTCAGTAGACAGAGATAATCCAAGATCAAAGGAAGCAATGGCATGACACACATATCAAGAGAAGGCAATTCAAAGTAGGAGATTGGGCATTGTTGTTTGATTCTAAGTACCAACAATTCAAGGGAAAATTGAGAACTAGATGGTTGGGACCCTATCAGATTGAGTAGATATTTGACAATGGTTCTATTCAGTTACTTCCCATTGATGGCAGTAAAAAGAACACTCTTGGTCAATGGACATAGGCTGAAACTCTATAGGAAGCCTCCCACTAAGGATGAATTCTTGAGGAAGATTGAAGCAGACAAAGAATTTGATCATATGGAAGAACCCAGTTCTTCCAAAATGATCAAATAACTAGATGATAGATCCAGAATAAAGGGAAGAAGATGAAAACCAGTAAATGGTGTTTTCTTCCCCAAAAAAAAAAAAAAAAAATAAAAAAAAAAATAAAAAAAATTTCTCTCAAAGGTCAATTGAAAACCAACAATGATGGTGGTTGACCTCTTCTTTTGGCTAATTCAAATAAAAGGAATTCTTTTGAATTCCAACTTATCTTATCTAACCATGTTTTGTTCCACTTGTAGGAATGATGAGTCATCATAACAAAAGGATTACATCATCAAGGATGGTAATTATATCTTTTAACTTATTTAGGGTTAAATTAAATGTTTGCATGTGTGATTTGACTTGATTTAAAAGTTGGTATGATGAGTCATCTATTTATACATTATGATTACAAGTGAGTAATCATGAAGATGATATGGATGGAATAAGTGGTGGCATGGTTATTATTGGTAATCATTAAGTGCAAAATCAAGTGAAATAAGTTGCAGAGAGATTTTGAGAAGTAAGTGAAATTAAGCTTGTGTTCCACAACAAAGAACAAAGATTCCATAGCTAAGAACAGAGTTCCAGCTAAGATAGAGGTTCCATAGATAAAAATCATCAGTTCCACAGCTAAGCAAGAAGGCCTGTAACTGATTTGCACAGAATCAAAGGAAACAAAACTCGAGTCGATATGGGGATTAAAAATAAATCAGAACCAGAGGATGATTCCCAGCTGCTCACGGATGAAGAAGTGGCATCTATCTTTGAGCATGCAGGATGGCTAGAGTTCCTGAAGAAGTTTTCAAAGTATAATGATGAATTAGTAAGAGAATTCATCATAAACCTAGAGCAATCTAGGAAAAAGGTGAGAAATATCTTTATTCCTTTTTCTATAAATACAATAAGTAATGTGTCAGAGTGCCAATTGTGCATGTCCCACATCCTGCCAAAGGGACCTTGAAAGAACTAGTTGAAATCCTACTACAAGAAGGAGAAACTAAACCCCAATACATTTACAATACAAAGAAAATCATAAAAGGGGTCAGAAGGGCCAGTTTTCCCAAACCCTTTGATAGGGTAGCATTTTGGATAGTGAAATATTTAACCTGTGATGGTCAATTTGGGTCCGTAGGAAAAGAAGTCCTAAAAATGCTCATATATCTGAAGTATGGAGCCACAAAACCTGAGTACATAATAAACCTTCTAGGGTTTCTTTTTTATTCTATCCAGACCATGGCCCAGAGGTATTCTTGGGGTGTTGGGACAATCAAGCATCATGGGCTAATTCATTTAGTATGCCAACACCATTTTCTGTCAAAGAAAAATGGAGAAGAAATTTGGGAAAAGTTTCTTGGCAAGTTCAAGAAAAACCCTAATATTATCAGAAGGACAATACCAGCTCCATTTTCTCCTTCAACTAATTTGGAAATTGATGCCCCTGCAGAAGAACAAAGGAAGTGGAAAGAGAGAATATACCAAAAAGAAGAAGGTCTATGAGAAAGATCAAAACAACAGAGCCTTCATGCCTTTGAAGGAAATTCCTTCTTCTGCAGTAGCTTCGGGGAGCTAATATCTATCTCTGATGGTGATAGCTCACCCATGCAAGAGCAAGAAACAAAAGTAAGAAGAATCTCTAGAAGGAAATCCACCATTGGGCATGTTGAAATTCCCCAAAGAAGAAAAATTCATAAGAGGTCAAGGGAAACCCCGAGAGGAAATGAATAGGAAAAGATGGAAAAGGAAGTTGTTGATATTTTGGGCAGCATATGGCCATGACTCCTCTTGAACCAAGCCAAGCTGAGATGGACAAGGAGATGAGAGACTTGAAGAGCAGGATTTTCAAGAATTGGTTGAACCATCAGCATTGCCACATGAAGAAGAAGAGTTGGCATCTTAGAGATGAAAAGGTAAATTTCCTTTGATAGAAGAAGAATTCTCAACTCCTCAAGTAATTTCAGAGGAAGAAGAAAGACATCAGGTTAAACAGGCTCTGTTCTTATCTAGAGCAGAGCTCATTATCAGAGAAAAGGATGAGGAATTGGATTTCCTCAAACTCAAATTAGAACAAAGGGAAATGCTCATTGGAGAGCTAACAACTCAGCTTGTAGCTAGGACTGAGGAGTTATCAGTAATTAAAAACAACTGATAGAAAAAGAGGAAGAATGTCGACTTCTAGAAAATAGAATGTTGTGTCCACAGTCTCTGCACAAACTAAGTTAACTTATTTTCCACTCAAAAAACTATGGAATGACACTTGCAGGGAACTCAGAGAAGCTAAAACATCAAATGAAGATTTGAAGACCAAGATGGAAGAAGAAAAGAAGGCAAGAAAAGAGTGGGAAGAAAAGTTTTATAAGGAAGAAGGAAACAAATATAAATGTCTTGCAAAAATTCATATGGTCTGCATTATGAGTGAAAAATTGCTTGCCTGCAGGAGGCCCTCTCCTGCATATAGTGTGTTTTTAGAAGAACAATTCATTCATTGGTAGTTGTCAAGGATTGCATGTGGACTTCCACATGAACTAAAAGATGAATCTGAATTCATGACAACTTATTCTTTATCCAGTCTTGAGCAGAAAAATCTTCTATGTGAATTTTATCTTTGTAATTTTATGCTAGAGAAAAACACAGGATTTATGATCAATTTGTATGTGGGGGAAAGTCAGCTCAATGCATTTGTCTCTATTCTACAAAACCAAATTACATGGAAGGAAAGGAATCTGAGTTTTTATTGAAAGCTAGCTCAACTGGTCTCTGCATGAGAGCTCACTATGGTAAACCTTCTGCCTTCCTCATACATTTTAGAACTCATGCCTTTGATGAGCGATTCAAGACACATTATTTTTCCATCTTACAAAAGAGTATTGATACCTTTACCTCCTATGAGGAGGAGAAGTTTGAAGATATTTATGAAGGATGCTCAAAAAGGTGGGAACTCCTTACTATTTCCTTGAGAAGAAGGGAAGTAATATCCCCTACAAATCTGATCTGGAGTTTAGAAAGAGAAAAGTGTTATGCACAATAATTCCTCATATCAATGAGACCTATGGGAAAATATGGATGGGAATGTGAACAAGGCCCCCTCTACTTCTCACCCCATGTCTCCTTGGAAAAATAGAGAACCTCAAGATCCTACTCAATTTGAAGAGTGGGAGAGGAAAATAGAAGCAGGAGCTGGGTACAATACCTCTAAGTTTAAGCATTGGAAGATCCAGTTTCAGCCATTTGATCTGAGCAATCAAATGGAATGTAGAACATATAACCCCACTTTTGAAGAATGAAGTTTGTAAAGGGACTTACAAACAAGTAAGTTTGGGGAAATGATGAGGCCAGAATATGCCCGATTAATGTATAATATATGATCTCATCTTACTCTCCTTTTTATTAAGTTTGATTGCATTTTGTGACTTTTATTTGATCTTATATGAGTTAGGATGTAATTTTCTGTCTTTTGATTGATTGTGATTCTAATGTTTAAAATCTCTAAAATTCCTAATGAAGTGTGTGTTTGAAATTTAGTTTTGTAATAAAGCAAGTCTAATCAGTCAAAAATGAAGTATGTAGCATTCAGTATGTTTTCAGTAGCATCTGTTCCAACACATCTTAGTTCGAACTTCCAAGCTAGTTCTGAACTCCATTACATAGTCATCATCTAGTTCCGAAACTTTTGGACTTAGTTCCAAAACTCCATTATTTAGTTCTAGAATTTTTGGACTTAGTTCCGAACTCCTGGTATAGCTCTAAACTCTCACGGTTTTGATCCTTAATGATTTCCTATGGTTCTGGAACTTCTCTGAAGTTCGGAACCGATGGAAGTTTATCTATTCTAACCACATCCAGAGATTTTTGCATCAACAACCCTTTCAATCAGGAAAGGATGAGAAGATTTCTGAACGCAGATCTAGGATAGTTATCTTACAACTTGTCGATCAGCCACAATCCGACTCAACATCTATTCAGGCACGATTTGATTTCATCAGAATCATAGAGACAACTATGATTGTAAATGTATATAAAAGCATACCTACAGTAGTAGATAAATATATAATAATAAATAGAGATAGAACAGAGAAAAAAGATATATAATAAGTACACAGAGATCTAGTACGTTTTGTAATACCGAATGTTTTATCAATAAATAGCCATTCATGTTTGAGAGAATTCTAAGTTGTTAAATCCTAATTCAAGGAGGAGCAAGGGCCCACTCCCCCAAGGACCAGGATATTCATCTATTTGGTATTTATATTTCTTAAGAAAATAGTTTAGATCTGTTAATTCTATATCATTTTAATTCTTCTAGTTAAACTCTATTGTATACTTGTTCCTGCAGGTGTCTAGATAGATTCTTATTTTTCTTGCAATCATTTTTAAGCATTCTAAGTTGTGTGTGTTTATTTCCAAAAGCAAGTGTGTTTACTTTCAAAGCAAGTGTGTTTATTTCCATTCTACAAAGTGTGTTTCCTTTCAGCAAAGCTTTCAGTGTGTTTCCTTTTAGAAAAGTTTTCATAGTATGATTTAAATAAGGTTTTACCAAGAAGTCCTTAAGACATTGAAAAGATCCCCCAAAAATACAAAAACAACTACAGTCAACTACTAGATCAATAGGATTACTCTTGTTGCATATAGACATTTATTAAATGACACACCTATCAACAATCACCTACACCCTCGTGTTGTGATATGACATCAGAAAAGAGGAAAGGGGTAGTGAAATTTCCAGTGACACGAGAGATATAAAGCCACTAGCACACAACAAATGAAAGGAGGTAAGTGTGAAAGTACCAAAGATCATCGATTAAATATGTTGATAATAAATATCATGTTTCCCATTAAAAATATTAAATTCCTGATGCTATCTTACATCTCGCATGCGTATAACCCTTAATTGATTTCATCTATCACACAAATGCAATCTATTGATGTCATAAATGACCATTAAAGCCGCACATGCCATATCCTCTTGTCACCACCAAAAAGGTTACCCCTCAGAATAATCTAACAATTTTTATTAAAATATTATAAGTCACTACGTTTTGACAAATTAAAGTAAGTTGTTTTGAGCTTATCGACCTCTAAGTTAATCAACCACGTTAACTTTGGAGAAATGTATAACAATCAAGATCTATATAAATTAGTCGAATTTATTGTATGATTTTAAGATTTCAAATTAAGATATTTTGAGCATAGCACCCACTAGTTTATGCCACCACATAATCTTTGCAGCCTATTGGTGGTTAGGATTTAATAAATTAAATTAAGATATTTTCAACTTAGTGGCCACTAGGTTATGCCACAACATAATATTTGGATCTTAGTAGTCTCTAGGTTTCAACAAAAGAAAGTAAGAACTTAAGAATATAATATTTTGAGCTAAAAATTCAATAGTATTTAACAAACAAAAGAAAGACATTTTGAGTCCAATGTCCTCTAGGTTATGCTTAAACATAACTTGAAAATTTATATTGTAAACTTAGAAGTTGCTAGGTTTCAACAAATTAAATTATGTTTTTTTGAGCTTAACAACCTCTAAGATTATCAACGACATTGACTTTGGAGATCTTTATAGAAATTAAGACCACTATAAATTAGTTGAATTTTTTGTAGGAATTTAAGATTTGGAATTAAGATATTTCAAGCTTAACACCTGCTAGGTTATGCCACCACATAATATTTGGAGACTACCGGTGGTTTTAGATACTTTGGACTTAGCAACCAGTAGCTTATGCCAAAACATATTATTTGGAGATTGAATTCTCTAAGGTTAAATAATTCATAGTTATAAATATTTTACAGCAGTTAACAAATTACAAGAAGATATTTTAAACTTAGCTAACACTAGTTTAAACAAGGACATAATATATGGAGGTTATAGTCGATAGGATTAAAAAATTAAATTAACATATTTTGAACTAAGCGAGACTAGGTACTTCCATAATATATTATTTCGAGCATAGTGGTTACTATCATTTAACATGTTACTGAATGATATTTTGAGCTTAGCATCCGCTAGATTATGACACAACATAATATTTGGTTCTTAACACTCACTAGGTTTAAACAAAAGAAATAATATATTATTAGCTTGGCTTCCAGTGGGTTACGCCAAAACATAATATTTGGATCTTAATGGTGACTGGATTTAGCAAATTTGAATCAACATAGTTTGAGCTTAAATTTGTTATTAGGTACTTAAACAATATATTATTATGACCTCAAAAGATAGTAGTAGTTAACAAAAAGGGAAAGATATTTTTATCTTTGTGATCTGCTAGGTTTTTCCACAACATGTTATTTGGTGATTCCATGAATCGAGTTTAATAATCCATAATTAATATATTTTACAAAATCTACTAAATTAGAGGCGATATATTTATAACTTTTCTGGTGCTAATCCCACAATATAATATTCCGAGCTTAGTTTTTGCTAGCACCTAACTAGTAAGAGAATTATATTTTGATATTAGACAATGGTACGTTATGCCACACCATAAATTTTTGGAGCTTGGTGGTCACCAAGTTTTATCAAAATAAAGTAGGATACTATGATCTGAGAAGCCACTAGGTTATACCAAGACATAAAATTTGGAACATAGTGATCTTAAGAATGTAAGAAAAATCATTAAGATATTAGGATCTTAGCCGCGACTACAATATGCCAAAACATAAAAATATTTGGAATTAGAGTAAAAGTGGGTTTTCCCAAATGACTTGCATACTTGCAAAAAAATCCCTCATGGCTAGATATTATAGTGAAGCAAGAATAGAATAATCCTTTATGTAGCAAAAAAAAACCAAAAATTCCTAAACTGGAAAAATCCAAATTAAATTTTATGGATATTCATGAGAGTAGTTGTTTCATCCTTAGCATCAGCATGATAGAGCTTCCTTCAATCAACACGTCCACTAGCTTAACGTGTTCTAGGAAGTCTTCATTTATTTTTAACTGTGGTCATGGTCATGTGAATTTTCCATTCCTTGAGAGTAGATATTGAGTGTAACATAATATTCAATGTCCTCATGCGGATCAAGAGAGATCTTCTCTAATTCTCCTTGTGTTCCAAAGCTGTAGTGGGGGAGCCCATTTTCTCTGACAGAGGAGAATCAGGGTAAACCAAGGAGAGATCTCACAACACATTTGGAATTTCCTAGTCCATGGTAACTTCCATGAAAAAATGAGGGAGGGCATCCACACATGCTTCCATGATTAGGTGAGTTGAGACAGTTTTATCCATTACAATGTTCGTGGAGATGATAGGAGAAGCCAAAGAAGTGTTGGCAAGAGGTGGAGAGGAAGTAGATTTCGGGTCCAAAAGTGGTTCAGAGACCTTAGGAGAGTGATATGAGGGGTCTAAAGGGTTAAGGACCACTAGAGAAGATGAGGGAGACATAAGAGCAAGAGAACGGGGAGACCACTAGACCACTTTGGCTAATGATCACGATATCCTAATCGGAGTCGAAAGGGAGATAAAGGCGGTAATGACGGTGATGAAAGAGGAAGATGGTTGTAAGAAGAGGGGGACATGATGCTGCTTTCTTGGCTTAGAGGGAAGCGCAAGATTTCTTTTTAGGAAGATTCCATTTTAAAGAGAAAATACAAAAGGCCTTGGTGTAGGAAAGGACCTTCATCTTCTCTAGCCAATTTAAGGGACCTCTCAAGTGATTGAAATAGAAAATCTACAAAGTTTACCTTCCAATCATGTCAAAGATGTGCAAGAAGAAAAATATTGAGGTCCATAGATCACTTTGTAGCATTGCTCACTTAGCATGAAGTACCTCCTCAATTTCTCAACAACCCTATCCTAAGGTTGTGGAAGCAAGTCATGTTCATAGCCCAAGTGATACATTGTCATATTTTCACTAGGACATAAGAACTCATCCATCTCCTCCTGAAGTGAGCATTTAAAATAAATGTCTCCCTCCACGAGGAGCCCTATCGCAACCATAATGGACTCTATCAAAATAAAAAAATCATCTTTCCCACTTTGACTCTTCCTTTCTTCTAGGTTGCCAACACACTACTAGTCACTCAGATAGAGTGACCAGATAATATTTCCATAAACGATGTAACACCACCATCATGCAAAATATTCTCATACTACCGAGTTGTCCTTGACCTCTTCACAGAAGAAGGCTCAATGTGTTTGATGGTGCCACCCATAGTGAACAGGGCTATTGTGACAATGATTTCCAAAGGCCCAATATAGATGATGCTTAAATAGAGATTTCAAGAACCTTCATTCCAATATTCAACATGTGTCTCCAAGATTTCTAATTGAAATATTTCCTAATTATTAATAGTCATTAATTGGTCCCATCCATCACACGAACGCAATCTATGAATGTCCATAAATGCCCAAAAAAACCCACAAATGTCATATCCTCTTGCCACCACCAAAAGAGGTTATGCCTCAACATAACCTAAATTTTTTATTATAATCTTAGTTAATGTTTAGCCAACCACAACATTAATTAGTTAATGTTATTGAAATTACTACATTTAGTGGAGGTTGAAGGTTTGAATGTTAGCAATATTAGATGTATTTAGTTAATATATGTTATAAAGGAAGAATCAAAAAAAATGAAACAAGGTGAAATAAATAACATTGCTAGACATGATTTCATATTGTATAGATTATCAAACAACAAATCATAAAGCAATATCTTATTATAATTTCTTTATTGACACATCTATTTGTTACATTTAGGTTCTCCAAGGTTGTTCATTATACACATGGAAATGAAGTGGGTAAGCACAGAGATGTTACAAGGAGAACAAGTAGAACTTGTGATGGGAATTTGTTTACAAGATTTGGTGAGGTGATTTCACTCAAACATTGTTTGACTAGAATGAGATGGGGATAGTGTTGTCTCTTGAAAAAAATCATCCCCACGAGTCCTCTCCATCCCGGGTGTCTGATTTTTTCAATGGAGAGTAGCGTGTTTAGTTCAAACTAAATTTAAATGTAGATACAATTACATGTATGTGGAAAGAATAATATGCTTATTGGGTTTGTGTTCTCTTACAATTATAGGTACATGACAAGAATAATATGCTTTTTCATCTTTTAACTAGCCTCATGGATGTTAAAATTTCTTCTTATATTGAACCCTTACATGTGACTTTAGATTGGTGTGGGTATATATATTAACTTGAATCAAATATTTTTTTACAAGTACAATCGGCAGTTGGTTGTTTATATTACTTTGAGCATAGTGGTCACTTTCATTTAACAAGTTATTGAATGATATTTTGAACTTAACATCTGCTAGCTTATGACACAACATAATATTTGGATCTTCACGGTCTCAAGGTTTTGAAAAAGAAAGTGAGATATTATTTTGATTTTAGTGGTCACTGGGATTTAACAAATTAAATCAACCTAGTTTGAGCTTAGCGACCAAATGTATTTGAAGAATATAATATTTCAAGCTAAAGAGTCACTATCATTTAACAAGCTAAAGAAAGACATATTGAGTTTAGTTTCCGCTAGTATCTCCAGTGTTAATCTCGTAATGAACTTCCACCTGGTTGGAGGATTGAATTGATATAAAAAAAAATGTATAGTAGTTTGGGATTGAAGTGAAATTTGTAACTTGTTTTTTAAATTTGTTACTACTCAAATAGAAGTGTGACTAGCATCGTGGATGTTAAAATTTCTTCTTATTGGAAGGATTGAAAGATTTTTAATTACTACAAAATTCCTTTTATGTTGTACTTATAATATGTTGTTGTTTGAATGAAAAATATTGAACATGTTTCTAAAATAGTTTGATGTCTTTTAAACATCCTAGATCAATTGTTTTCACAAAAATGTTTTTCTTACATGCATTGATGGAGATCATGATTACTGCTTAAGTATAACACATGATATATCATTTACACCAAACATATTCATTGTCAAAACATATGTTGTCTTGCAAAGGATTTCTGGAGGAAAAAATTGGACTAAGGATTTACTCCCCAAGGTCAACAAGATGAAGTTCTTCATGCCTTAACTAGAATTGAATTGTAAATATTGGAGGATGAAAATTGTATTTATTTGAAATATTTGTTACTTACTAAAAAATACCTTTTATGTTGTACTTATAATATGTTGTTGTTTGAATGAAAAATATTGAACATGTTTCTAAAATAATTTGATGTCTTTTAAACATCCTAGATCAATTGTTTTCACAAAAATGATTTTCCTACATACATTTATGGAGATCAATGAATATAATAAAATGATTAAGTATAACACCTAACATATCATTTCTTGACCAAACATATTCATTTTCCGAACATATGTTGTCTTGCAAAAGGATTTGTAGAGGAAAATTTTGATTAAGGATTTACTCACCAATGTCAACATGTTTTTCTAGTTAGTTGTTCAAAACAATATTTTAACCCTTGACAATGTGAGAAAGGATATAATTAATAATTGACCATAAGAAATATCCTTAAAGATACTAAAAAAATTTTGAAAGAGTTTGATAAATGTAATTATTCATACCCCTAGAAAGGGTAATAAATGTGTGGATTATCTTGCCAAATTGGGGGCTAAAGGTAGTAATTTTAAAGTGTGTGAGAGGGGAGATGATATCACCAATGTTATTAATCTCATTAAGAACATTAAGTACTGATGTTTTGGTGGCTCTTTTCCCTCATTGGGATGTCATCCTTGTACTTATGGTTAGTAGGACCCTTCACACGTGCAGGATATATGGTGGGATTTGTATTAATTTTTCTCTTACGATTCATTTTGGCCATTATTTCTTCCATTTTCAATCTCATTCAACTAAAACCATGGGAGGTGGTCATTTGAGAATTGAGCCCATGAGATATGGTGCCCTGAAGGACAACCCTCCTTGTGGTGCATTCTAAAAATTGGGGGTTTAGGAATTTCATCTCAAAAATCATGGGGTCTGATCCTTATCTTGCGTTGGAGTTTGGTCGGGCATGGAACAATGGAAGCATGGTGATCCACGGCATGGAAATTCAAGTTTTGTAGGATTCGATAGCGCAGGTGAATGGAATGGAGACATGAGGGCTTAAAGATATTCAAAGACCACACCAGATGTAAGCACAAAATTGAGACTTTCTTCCATGGTAAAGAAATGGTTTACCTACTAGTAGATGGTATAACTAGATTTTACATCCTAATATTTGGAATATGGTCTACCTCCTCCACCTTATGAGGTACATTACTCTTGAAGTGAATTATAGAAATATATTTACTCACCATCTTACTATGCTTAATATGTTTAGGCATAAGATTGTTATGAGCCTTCCCTTTTTCTTGTTTATGTCACTCTCTGCATCGGTGAATGATTTTCAATAGGGAAATATTGATACCTTGATACACCATGGACTAATTATTTTTATTTTTAAGAATGGTAAACTAGTGGTGGAAAAGAATTAGAGCCCAAATCTAGGGATTCAAATGAAAATTGTACTCTTGAACATATGAAACAAACTGAGGAGAAAGAAGAGTAAGAAACCTCGCGGGAAGGTAAATCTTGGTAATGGGACTCAATTTCTCTAATTGATATGAAAGGGGAGTTCATATAAAGGGAAAGAGAGAGAGAATGGGTTGGGTTGGAATGTGGATTTTGATAAAATTTCTCTCAAGGTGAGTCGGTGGAAATGGATATGGAGGCCTTAGGTGAAGTTGGAATGGATATGGGAAAATTGTCATGCATTTGCATCGATGCCTCTAAGAAAAATTTGCATCACCCAAAACTCTATCAGGGACCGATATGGTAGAGATCAAAAGTTTTGGTTTTGGAGTTGCAGGGGCATGTGGTCAAGCTGGAGAAGGACACAAATTTTGCAGGTATAATCTCCACCTCAGTAGTTCTGATGAGGAAGAGCAGGTTAAAGATGACATCCCTATCATGAGTGAGCAGGATGATCATATGAAAGGATAGGAAGCGTCAACAATCGGAGAGTACAAATGTTTGAAGACTAACTAGTTTATTAGCTCTTGAGATTTTGTTTGACTATTTGTGGACTATATCATTTGGGATGTTTTCCCCTCCATGTTTTTGCAATTTTTTCCTTGTATTGATCTGTTGGACTGTAGTTTGGGATAAGTTGTTTTATCCCTTTTTGTCTTGTTTCTTTTTTTTCACTCTTGGTGATGCTCACGATGCATTCTATTGTAAGGTTTATGGGTGCCTTAATCCCTATATAAAGTAGCCAATCATTATGTTCACGTATATTTAATAAACCTTGTTAATATTAATTTTGTTAATGACATTTTAAATTAAACAAGACAGAGTGAAAAGTTCATGCCTCACGATTGGGAGATGTGCTAGTTGTGCGATTGTTTTGAAATTTTTCTATAATTTTTGCATTACATGCTTTATATTGTCTAATAATAACCACTTTCAAATTTTGATAGAAAGTACAATGTACCAATACTTAATGTATAAATTATGCACATACGGTATGCCAACATCCACATAATGCTAAAAAATAGAATGCCCTATGTAATGATTTTGAATGCATAAAATATGTATATATATATAAAGTACCCAATTTAAATGTTTTATATATTGTAAATACCCACATTAAAATTTAGGTAGAAAAAAACCTAAACAAAAAAATAGTAAAATTATGCATCAAATATATAATTCTTTGAAAAACATAGAGTGACCTAGAATCATATTATGCTTGAAAATAATGAAGGTATATAAGTGGCATTTTGAAATACATAATATGCTAGATTTTTCAGGTGCAAAAAAAAAACCACCATGATTTTACAAGTTGAACATGCCTACCTAAAGATAAAAGTTTACTATTAAATGGAATAGCCAAAATAAATTAGTTAAAAGATTTATCACAATAGCAAAACTAATAATAATAGTATAATTTTTTTGTCTTTAAAAATAACACAATATAATCCATATAAAAATTTATGGTTAAAAAATTTAATACAAACATAGAAAAAATTGTATTTTATAAAATTTAACTTACAAATCTAATTTTTATTGCAAACGGGATAAAACAAAGATTAAACTTTTTGACTAACAAAAAAACAAAATAGTAAAAAATATATAAGGAGTGGGATGGGATTTAATTTAGAACTGTTTATAATGTGATTTGTTAAATAAAGTTTATTAATTTTTATGAATATTGTACTATTCTTGGATGTGCCACTTGTCCAAGCATGCAAATACATCTTCCTTTTTGGATAAACATTAAATGCAGTGAATATTCTATTAACATTTTTTTTCTAAATCTCATATCTTATTTAAAGATTGGACAAATGTATTTCTTAGAATTATGATTTTTATTAAATAGAATAAATCAATGTTATGAACAAGGCCTCATATTTGTCAAATCAATACTAACTAGAAAATAAAGAAAATATAAATAAGTTTTGTAGATTAAAAAATTATTTAAATAAAATATAAACATTAGAAAGTTGAAAAGTTATAGAATTTTTTTATTTTGATTGGTGGATTGAGGAGAAATTTTAAGTAAGATGTTTTGAGCTTAGATGCCCACTAAGGTAACCTAATACTTCCACAATATAATATTTTGAGCTTATGGATCGCTAGCATTTAACAAGTCAAAGAATATTATTTTTATCTTAGTGTTTACTAGCTTATGCGACACCATAGTAATTGGATATTATCGATCGATAAGATTTAACAAAATAAAGTAAGATATTGTCATCATAGAGTCTGTTAGGTTATGCGACAACAACATATTTTGATGTACAAAAACTATGTCCATTTTTTTTATAAGGGTGAATATGGGGGTTTTGAAAGGACCCGCATCCTTTTACAAAAAATCCTTAAGGTAGAATATGACATTGAAGCATATAAGAAAGAAATCCCTTAGGCAAAAAAAGACAAAAAGCCACATAGCCACGACTCCAAACACAAAAATTTACATTTTTGAAAATTTTTGAGGATAGTTGTTTGCTTCCATAGTAGTTTGGTTTAAATTGTTGTGGTGCTTCTAAAGATAATAAACAACATCTTAGAGTTTCTTTGTTCCTTAAATTCTCCTTTCACAAATTTGTATTCGTTATTTTGTTCTCCAAAATCTGTTTGGTTCTCCTACTCTTGCATTACCATATTTTTTTCACAAATAGGTCACTGTAATCCAACACTAACACATTGAATGACAACTCATTCTTAACATGAATATCTTCTAAAATATTTTCATTGACAATGTCAATGATGTTATAGCCATTGAATTTTACTGAGTATGTGTAGCAAAGGACTATTTGTGGACAACAATAATAAGGCCAACAAAATAATATCAATTTTATCAAATACATCTACTCATCATTCCTGCACACCACCATGACCATAAATCAATTCCAATATTCACTTTTTTATTGTGCAAATTGATCCACCATCCATACCACCATGGCTTATTTTTAAGACACAACAAAACAAGTTCTTGGCATGTGTTATGGGTTTTTAAATATTCTATAAAATCTTCCTCTCATGTTATTATAGATTAATCTACATTTATCTATCAAGATGTGATCCATTTTGTCCTCTTTCACTTTCTAAAAAAATGTTTACTATATTACAAATTATTTATTTGATAAACAAAACTACCTTCTACAAAATATTGAATAACAAACTTGCTTCCATTTAATTATCTACAAAATCCCTACATGGATATAAGCCCTAATCAACTATGGAAAATTTTTACATGGATATAATCCCTAATCAGCTATGGAAAATTTTACATTAACATAATTTCATAATTTTGGAGGGATTGAAGGTGAGAATGCATACCAATTTTTGGCATAGAGAGGAAATCAAAATGTTTCTAGAAATCAAGCACATAAATTTTTTATGCTTTCCTTGGTGAGATTTTTCTATTGATGAATAAGCTTACGCATTGACAAAGAGAATAGAAAGGAAAATGTTAAAAATATAAACTCAAAAATATCTACTTATAGTGATATGTAACTAAAAAATCCAACCGCCAATTTCATTGGCATGAATTTAAGAGGGCACACGTATGATTTTACATTGCTTTTACATTAAATGGCTAATTAATGGCTAACAACATTTACATGCTCCAAAAGGAGCACATATTTCAAATGGTGCATGTACTTTTAAATGGTGAATTTTACATAGCTCGTTTTAATGGCTAATTAATGTTGAGGCAAGTGCAACATTAATTAGAATTTTCCTTACAAAATGGTTATCATTAATACTACATTTGGTATTGTAAAGAATTAATGTAAGAATTTAATATTATAATTTTGTACTGTAAATAAAATCCCTTATATAATTGGGTAAAATAAATCCCTTATTTCTTGTGCTTGCACTTCGACGTGCGACTCTTGACTGCTCGTTTAGATGTTTTTGTTGATTGTAGCCATAAAATACTTACAAAAAATTGTAATAAATGTCACACATGAATTACATATTTAATATTTAACCATCAATTATTAATATAGATTTATATATAAATTATAAAAATATAAAAATTTACATCAATATATATTAAAAATAATGAAATTTATATAGAATAATTGGTATAAATAAACATTGTTTTGTATTTTTGAAGGGTAGTGTTGAAAAATTACCATTACCCAAAAATTGTTTGACATGTGAGTTATCACACTTAGTTGTGTGAATCAAGACTGCACTTAGTATGAATCAAGACTCACACTTAGCGGTGTGAATCAAGACTCACACTTAGAAGTGTGAGTCAAGACTAACACTTAGAAGTGTGAGTCGATACTCACACTTAGAAGTGTCAGTTGAGACTCACACTTAAAGTGTGAGTCAAGAGATGTGCAACTCGAGGCTCACACTTAGACATGTGACCAATCACACTTGTAAGTGCGATCACTCACACTTATACACTACTTACAAAATTTATAAATGACAATTCCATATTTTTTAACTATGCTTAATATATACGAATAAATTTTTTTATATAAATGTATATAAAATTGATGTCACCTTTTAAACATGTGAGTCACACGTGCCAGTTCTATAAAATATTTGAAAGTATGTTACATCTAAAATCATGAAAAACGTCTAAACAACCATCAAATTTAACACCATTCAAGGATGTTCAGGAAGGGATTTTCAACATCAACGTTTATTGATTTGAATAAGGTATGCATGAATAGTCATATATGTATGATGATATTAAGATTGATATGTGGCATAAATGACAACAATCACTTACACTTAAGTTAGAGGCACTATCTTTATGTAAGTTAGTGGCACTGGCTTATGTAAGTTTGTGGCCACTTTGGCTTATGTAAGTTAGCAACCACTTGGCTTATGTAAGTTAGCAACCACTTGGCTTATGTAAGATAGAAACCACTAGGCTTATGTAAGTGGGCGATGTCAAGGATTATGTGGGGGAATCAAATAATAACAAAATACAAATCCTAAAATAACAAAACTAAAATCCAAAAATTGGGATTTAGTAATTGGATTCTAATAGTGGAAAAAGTGGAATCCAATAATAGCGTTATTGGAATCTAGTAATAGCGAAAATTGGAGTCAATAATAGGGAAATTGGAATCCAATAATAGCAAAATTGGAATCCAATAATAGAGAAATTGGAACTCAAATAAGTCCAATAATGAAAATATTGGAATCCAATATTGCTACTAATGGAATCCAATAATAGTAATAATGGAATCTAGTATAGCCAAAAATTTTTCATCCTATGAGCTAATAAGGGGCTATGTGTACCACCAACTATTTGTTTTCTTATGTGTCTAGGTTCAAATGTAATTCCAAAGGTTAGGAAGGTTGATTTACTAATAATTTAATTACTCACACATTGAAATTTGAATAATTGTTCTTTTAGCGTGACCTCATCAATATCATAAGCATCCTCACTAGTTTTTATACACAATAGGTGGTTGGTCATATAATTACTATTTCCATGCTTGAAAACAACATATAATTGAAAATCGTAGAAAAAAATAATCCATTGATAGATGTATTCATGTATAATATAATTATTGATTAATTACTTTAATGTCATATGATCTGTATAAAACATGAATGGGGTGTTCAATAAGTATTGGTAGAATTTTTATAGTGCATACATCAATTACATTCGTTCATCCTCCATTGTTTACTAATTATATTTTACTAGTGTTAGCTTCAACTGGAAAAAATGGGTTGATCCATGTTATCCTTTCTCAAATATACAAGGATGGAACCAACTACGAGTTATTTGTACATCTACACATACATATAGAGGGATTTTACATTCTAAGAATTGTAATATTGGTGTGCTTACCAACTTCTATTTTAAGGCTCTAAAATCTTGGTTCTTAGAATTTGTCCATTTAAAATTCTCACACTTCTTGAGTAAAAAGTGTAGAAATATTTGCATATCCCCATATGAAATTTTTATAATATCCACAAATTCAATGGAATACATGCACATGCCTTTGATTTTATAGAACCTCAAGATGAAGGATGGATTTAATCTTCATGGGATCAACAAAAATTACCTCCTTATAAATGATGTGACCAAGATATATATATATATATATATATAGTTGTTGAAATGTTCAAACATTAAGCATAAGCAATCATAATGATTTTTAACTAGAATATAGAAAATTTATTTCGTGCATATCATCCTCTATTATTTGCACTTGATTCTACCCCGAGAACACATAAATAAAAATGTAGATATTATACCCGACAATACCCTCTTGAATCTCTTCAAGTAAAGGGAATTAGGAAGGTATAAACTACACACACTACATTGATTTATCATTAGTTCACAAATTCAAATGTTCCTATATTTCATAATACTTGCAACTATAGGGATCACCAACTCTAATTCATCAATAGGTTTCATTACACTATAAACCATGTGTTTTCAATCTCTTCCTTCACCTTAGTGTGTAAATTTAGGTTCATTATATATGGCCTATAGTGCACTCATTTAATTCCATCAATCATCTTTATGTGTATATTTTCCAAATATGGATGTATACTCTTCATTTACTGAGATGATTAAAAAGGAAAATATCATGATAGTCTTGTAGTAATTCAGTGATCTTTGACTTCTCTACCTCACACCATTAGTTATTAATAGTATCAACCTTAGGGTTTTCCTCTTATAAAATTTTAGTTCTTTTAGATTTGAGTGGATCACGATACAACTCATTTCTAGGTTATTTGGTACCTATGACATCATGCAAGATGAATGGAGTTTTGACACTGAGATGGTTAGTTATGGGATCTTCATAAAAATAAAAAACTAACTTACCTTTTACCTTTTACATATATTTTTTATCCATCCATACATGTTCATCCTCTTCACTGGAATAATCGTTAACACAATGCTCTTCAAATGTCTTGGTAAAATCCATACCCTTCTCTTTTATACAATGCAAGCATACACTCCTAGAAAATTTCATCATGAAATATCATTTAGTGATTCCAATATAGAGATTGGAATAGTTATGGTTTGTAAAATAAAAAAGAAAAAGTATGCATAAAAATAGATTCAAAATTTACCTAGACAGGTTATCTCACACATGCTCAAGAATGTAGAGTGAATATACTTGTATAGTAAACAGTGTATAAAATCTTATTGTTCCAATCATCACCGCATCGATCAACAATATTTTTTAAAAATGATGATTGTTTTATTAGTAGCTTCATCTTGGTGATTACCATGGGGATATTAACCTTTCCTAGAGGAATAAAATGTGTATTTTATCTTATACTTGGAACATAATCTCTTGAACACATGATTTTGAAAGATGATCCAATGTCAATTACAATCATGGAAGGAACTCTAAATGAGGTAATAATATGTGTATTAATAAACCAAAAATATCCTCACTAGTGGTAATGTGTAATGGTGCATCCTCAACTCATTTGGTGAAATATTACATACCGGTGATGATAAAATTGTATCTATCAACCGATTCAAGGTCTATTTTCTAATGAGATCAAAACCCTAGAAGGAAAAATACATGGGTATGTTATATGATGTAACTCATAAGTAGGTGTATGATGTAAGTTACTATAAAATCCACATTTATTTCATTATTTAGCGTATTCTAGAAAATATTGTTCCATCGTAGGCCAATAGTAATCTTTCCGTAGTATATTTTGGTACATGGCCTCAAATAAAGTGTCGATGAAATATAATATCGTGTACCTGAGATAAAGCATATGGAATAAGTTACCATCAAAAGCATGTTTAAATAGATAACCACCATTGTGTTGGAAGCACAAGGGACTAAAAGGGGGGGTGAATCAATCCTAAAATAAAATTCCCTTCATTTACCAAACCGTACATTCATCATTTATATTATTCATATAACATTCATAACCATGTGTGCTTATTAAGATATGCAACATCAACCATAAGAGAAAGAAACAAAGTACTCAACACAAGAACACCATATGTAAGTGAGAAACCCTCATGGGGAAGAAAAATCACTAAAAATATATTTATATTACACAAATAAAAGTGATTTAGTGAAGCACCAACTTTAAAAGGAGCACCAACCCCTAGTTTAGTAAAGCACCAATCCTTTAAGGAGCACCAACCCCTAATCTAGTGAAGCACCAACTCCACAAGGTGGTTACAACCCAAAAAATATGACCAAGAACCAAATCATTCACCTGAAGATGTCTGATCTCTTATATAATGATTCTTCCACAACTGATGGATATCACTAATTCAACTCACAAACCCTAGGTCTTCAATCTTGCTCTTTCTTCTTCTTTCTCACCTTGTCTTGCCTCTAAACATGTGTTATCATGATGTCATACCTTCCTAAATATGAAACACATATGATCAAAACTAAAATAATTCCTTAATACCTGAAACAACTTTCCTCTAGGTTGATCTACTCCCCCATGTAAGACTAGCTCACCAAATGAGCCAAAATTCCACTTTTATATGAATTTCAACTCACAAACACAAAGGAGGTCGGTCCCTCATCAAAATTTAACCCATACACCTTAATTAAATTCAAATACATCCATTAAAATGGTTAAATATCACCTAAATATTTCTGCCTAGCTAAAAACCTCATTACATGTGCCAAAAATGGCTCAAAACCCCATGGGCACAAAGATAAAAATTCCCTTACATCAAAACCATACATATTCATTACCCATAAACCCTTAAACATTATTAAAATATCATTTAACATTCATAAATGGTCACAATTTATCTCAACCAATCAAATTATTTCATTTAATGGGCCCAATACTCTTTCTACTTATAAAAATTATTCTTTCATGCACCTTCAACACCTGTAAACTTCGTTATGCCACCAAATCACTTCTACTCAATGTTGAGTAGAGAATAATTAATAAAAGGCACACAAGAGGTCCGCATGGGAAAATAGGGCATGTTCAAAGGCACGAAAAGATAAGGGAAACACGCGCGTGGAGGATAAGTTCATATTTTGATACTTAGCCGTTTTTGCACATGAGGATCTAATTTTAGAGATGGCATGTGGGGCACACAAACAAAGTAGAGACATGTGCGCCACACATTGGCTATTTTTGGAGGATTGACTACAAAGCACATTGCATGAATCCAGACTAAGAATAGGTTTTTCACTATCACTTAACTACATGAAGGCTAGTGTTAGCACACTTGCATGTGGGACTATGATTGTAAACGGCACATGGCTAATAATAGCATGTGACCTATTCACTAAGTGGTGAAGGTAAAGTCCCCACCCTTATAAATATGTAGTGAACTGAGTAGTAGAGGATATACGTGGATGAGTAGAGAGATCTAGATATATATATATATATATTTAAGTATGTGTGCAAGAATGGACTACGCATGCATCGATTTGTGCACGTATGGGCATAGAATGCCATTACTCTAAGAAGCTTCTGTGTAATTGTCATATTTAATAGAATGGAGGATATTGGTTGAATCTAAGTATTAGTTTTGTGTGTATTTGGATCTAGTATGTTCTTGATTTCATCATGGTTAATACTTAATTATGTTCCCCTTAGATATAGATTTGGCATGCTCTATAGAATGATGTATTAATAATGGAACTGCATGTATTAATTATTCATCATGCTAACATCCTACAATAGAAACCCTAAAGAGGGACATAGTACCTTTGCGTGCTTCAAGTGAGTGCTTAATCTAGGCTGAGTGATGTGCCAGGGCATCCGGGGTCTTAATAGTGAATTCTAAGATGCATCACTCAACCAAACCATGCCATGTGATAAATCAAAGGAAATTTCATAACCTTTATAACACTTCTAATCAAGTTATATGCCTTGAATAAATCACCTTCTCAAACCACATCCATTTTTTTCACCAAATCAACCTGCCAAAAACATTGTTTCTAATGGTTAGCTCATAAAAACATTTACATGAACATTAAAGAGCTCAAAATGGATTAATTTAAGGAAAACTTAATCCCTCTTCACATTCCAGGAGATATCAAGCATCTCCCAATCCATATCATGTTTCAAAAAACTTCAAACTTTCACTAAAACACATCCTATCCTACACCGCCAAAAAATCTTCTTGTCCAAATACTAACCTCAAAACCATATAAAATAACCTCATCATAAGAAAAACCTCATATCGCTAGAAATATATAATAATCCTCTTTCCAAAAAAAATTTAATCATCTTCAAACTCCACCTGTAGCTCAAGTTGGTGCCATTTTATTGAACCATGCTATTTGAGACCCCAAAACTGCCCTTTAACTAGTCAACTCAGATATGGACCTCAAATGACCAAGTAACTACATGAAAATTTCCTAAAACATTCATGGACATAAATATTATCTCCCATAAAACATGCATCATTTGTTGAGTGTGGAGCTTAATTGCTTCACAAGAAGCTTTCTTTTACATGTTGTTGGTTTTGACAATGATCGACATCAATCGAGGAAACCAACATCACTCGGAAGGTAACTAGAATCGGTTAAGAAGTGACCAACATCGGTAAGGAAGGAACTGGTATCACCACCTTTGTGATGGTGCTTTATTCTTTAAATGATAATTAGAATAAATATCTTACTTTAAAGATGATTTCTTGATTGTAAAAGCATAGTTAGTTGCCCAAAATAGTTATATATGAATGTTTGCATTGTATAAGGGTATGGGAGAAGAAATTAGAAATTATTTTACAAGCTAGTTTTCTTGGTGAGCAAGTAAGAGTAGTTGAGTGAGGTAAAAGCATTGAACATCATGTGAGGTGTTGGAAGACAAAATATCTTTATTGCATTTCCTCCGTGTAAAACACTAAATAATAATATTGGTTATTTCTTGGTGGACGTATCCTACACTAGGTGAACCACGCTAAATCGGGTGTTATCTTACTCTTGTTTGTTTTATCTTTTGGTTTATTTTGGCTTTCATTGATTGTATGATTTATCTAATTATAGATCTGTGTAACATTGTTATATGGTTTAACCCCAACAACTGGTATCAAATATTTGTTTGGAGGTTTTGTGTGTTGACAGGATTTACTCACGAGGGTTTTTCATGTTGAGTGGGAGCAAAGAAATTGTAGAATATAGTAAATATTGAGTATAGAAATTTGACGGTCGTAATTATCAACTATGGAAGATGATGGTGGAGGATTATTTATATCGAAAGATATATACTTACTTTTGGATGAGCATGGACAGTCAGACACGATGACTGATGAAGAATGGAATGTTCTTGACAGAAAGCCTCTAGGATCTATAAGATTGAGCCTGACAACATCAATGGCTTCAAATTTTATAGATGTTAAAACCACGGTAGAGCTAATGAAATCCTTAGAAATTTTATATGAAACTCCTAGTGCTTCGAATAACATTTATTTGATGAAAAAATTATTTAATTCTAATATGCAATAAGGTGTATCTATATCTAATCATTTAAATGATTTCTATTCTAATGTAAATCAATTAAAAATTTGTAGAAATTCCATTTGATGATGAAGTGAAAGCACTTTTATTCTTATGCTCTTTTTCAGATAGTTGGTCTAACTTGGTAATGGTTGTTAGTAATACAACGATTGCTTCTAAAGGTTTGAAATTTGATGATGTGGTTAGTGTAATCCTTAATGAGGAAATACACAAGAAAAGCTGAGGAGAAGCATCATATGGAAATGATTTAATTGTAGAAAGCAGAGGAAGATCTAAGGAGAGATCATCAGAGAGAGAAGAATGAGAGATCAAAGTCAAGACATGGCAGATCTAGATCCAGGTACAAAGATTTATTTTGTTGTAATTATGGAAAGATAGGACACATAAAGAAGGAGTGTTGGTCCAAGGAAAACAAAGAGAATACATCGACACAAGGTAAAGAAAATGTAAAGAGGAAAATGTTGCAAGTGAGGTAAAGAAAGATGCCCTTATTCTCTCCTTGGATAATAAATTAGAATCTTGGGTTTTAGATTCTAGAGCTTCTTTCCATGCTACCCCTAATAAGGGTTATTTCAGAAATTATGTTCAAGGTGATTTTGGACAATTTTATTTAGGATATGATGAGCCATGTAATATTACTAGTAAAGGTGATGTTCATCTAAAGTTGCAGAATGGAAATCCATGGGTATTGAAGGATTTGATTCATGCTCCAAGATGCAAGAGAAATCTAATATCTATAGGGAAACTAGGTGAATCTAGACATGTGGTTACATTCACATCCAACTCTTGGAAGGTTAAAAGGGATCTCTTGTTGTGGCAAGAGGTAAAAAGGTAGACACTTTATATTTTTCTACCAGTGCATCGATTCCTTTTTGTGTTATCTACTACTGATTCGAGATGCAACCATGTGGCATAATCAACTAGGCCATATGAGTAAAAGATGAATGTAGATCTTAAAGGCTAAATCAGATTTGAAATAATTAGATATTGAATTTTGTGAGCATTGCATATTTGGAAAGAAAAATAAAGTGATATTTCTCAAGGTTGGGTCAACAAAGACAGAACATAAATTGATCTTGTACACTCGGATGTTTAGGGACCAAATCGGGTAGCTTCTATTAGAGGATCCCAATATTATGTGACTTTCATTGATGATGCCACAAGGAAGGTATGGATTTATTGTATTAAGTGTAAATCTGATGTTTTTGAAACTTTTAAAAGGTGGAAATCCCTTGTAGAAAATGAAACAAAATTAAAATTGAAGTTCCTTAGATCTGACAAAGGTGGTGAGTACTCAAGCAATGCTTTTAATGATTATTATCCGGTGAATGTAATATAAAGAGAAAGAATGGTTCCTAAAACTCCACAAGAGAATGGAGTTGCATAAAGAATGAACAGAAAAATCATGGAACATGCTAGAAGTATGAGGATACATGTCAGCTTGCCTTTGAAATTTTGGGAAGAAGCAATGGATATAGTAGTGTACTTGATCAACCATGGACCTTCAACAACACTAGATGGTGGAATACCAAAAGAAGCTTGGTCTGGAAAAGAGGTATATTTTTATTTTCTTAGAGTTTTTGGATCAAAGTTTTTGTGCATGTTGATAGGGAAAATAGGAAGAAGTTGGATGCTAAATCTAAGAGATGTACTTTCATTGGTTATGGCTCTAGTGATTTCAGATATTGATTTTGGGATTTAGAAGATTCTAAGATTGTTAGGAGTTGTGACATTGATTGGAATGAAAAATAATGTACATGGATCAGGTTTTGGTGCCTAAACATGAACATGTTGAGGAGATTTTGAAGGAAAATCAACTTTCAGACCTAAAATAGACATCCATAGACACCGACGTCGGTTCTATAGAAACCGATGTTGGTAAGGCTGATCGACATTGGTAGACACGATTGGGTTTAGAATAGACAGCCAAATGGAACCAAAATTGATACTACTAGAAATTATGTCGGTAAAGCAACCACATTCGAGTCAAAAGATAGAGAAACCATGGTCAGTTATAGGTGACTAGCAATGTGCAACAGCACGCAGAATGAGCCCTAGACATCCCCGATCTTAGCTAGAAGTTCACAAAAAGTAAGTAGACCTCCAAAGATATTTTCACCTTCCTTTTCTTATTTATTATTGATTGATAGTGGTGAACCAAAAATCTTTGAAGAAGTAATACATGTAGATATCCATGTGTAGTGGGAGCATGGCATGGATGACGAGATGGACTTCTTGGAAGAAAATTAGACATGGGATTTGGTCAAGTTTCCAGTAGGTAAGAAAACACTACAAGACAAGTGGGTTTACGAATCAAGGAAGAATAGGGCGATTGAAACGAGTATAAGGTGAGGCTTGTGGTAAAGGGATTTACATAGAAAGCAAGTATTGACTTTGATGAGATTTTTTCTCTTGTAGTTAAGATGACTTCTATTCATACAATTCTAAGTTTGATTGTAACAAAATATTTGCATTTAGAACAGCTTGATATTAAGATGACTTTTCTTCATGGTGATTTAGAGGAGGAGATTTATATGTAACACCCACTTGGTTATGAAGTCAAGGGTAAGGAGAAACTTATGTGTAGATTGAAAAAGAGCCTATATGGGCTTAAGCAAGCTCCAACACAATGGTATTTGAGATTTGATAGTTTTATATGAGCATGGTTATATGAGATGTGAATATGACCATTGCGTTTATTTGAAGAAACTTGAAAATTAAAGCTATGTTATTTTGTTATTATATGTGGAGTATATGCTGATTAAGATCTAGTATGTAGGAAATTAGTAAAAGAAAGGTTAGCTCACACATTTACAATGAAGTATTTGGGAGCTGAAAAGAAGATCATTGGCATGCAAATTCACCGAGACAGGAAAAAAAGAATTTGTATTTGTCTCAAAAGGCTTATATCAATAAGGTCTTAGAAAGGTTTAACATGCAAAAATCAAAACTTGTTAGTACACCTATGGATGAATACTTAAAATTTGGAAAAGATCAATGTCTTTCATCACATGAGGAGGTTGAGTACATGGAACATGTTCCTATTCTTCAATGGTAGGAAGTCTTATGTGTGTCATGGTTTGTACGAGAGCAGACATTACACAGGCATTGAGAGTTGTGAGCAGCGTGGTTTATGGCTAATCCAGTAAAGAACATTGGAAAGCATTCCAATGTATTCTCCGTTATTTGAGAGGGACATCCGGAATGAAGTTATGCAATGAGGGTCAAATACTTCTTTACACTACTATGTTGATTCAGATATGGCTGAAGATTTGGATGGTAGGAAGAGCACCATTAGATATGTTTTCACAATTGGTGGAATGGAAATTAGCTAGATTTCAAGATTGTAGAAGGTTGTGGATTTATCTACTATAGAGGAAGAGTATGTTGCAGAATACGAGAACCTAGTAAGGAAATGATATAGATGACAAGGTTCATGAAAGAGTTGGGTAAGAAGCAAGAGGATCAAACTATAAAATAATAGTTAGAGCGTAATTCATCTAGCAAAGAACTTGGCATTTCATTCAAGAACAAAACACATTTAGTTGAGGTATCACTTCATATGGAAGGTATTGGAAAATAGGAAGATAAAGTTAGAGAAAATCCATATGGATGAGAAACCTAATGATATGCTAACAAATTCATTGGTAAGGGAGAAGTTAGAGCTTCACTCCAATTTTTTTGGTCTTCAAGTTTGAGACTTAAAGAGGAAGAAATGGGCCAAGGAAAAGGTGCCACGGATGGTGATGCACAATACAAAGGCAGAAATTGATCTCTAAGTGGGATATTGTTGAGTGTGGAGCTTAATTTCTTCATAGGAAGCTTGCTTTTACATGATGTTGGTTTTGATGGAGATCGACATCGGTCAAGAGGAAATCGGCATCGGTTAATAAGCGGCCGACATCGGTTAGGAAGGAACCAACATCAACCACCTATGTGATGGTGATTTTTATTTAAATAATAATTATAATAAATATCTTGCTTTAAATATGATTTATTGATTGTAAAAGCATAGTTAGTTTCCCGAATAGTTATATATGCATGTATGCATTGTATGAGGGTATGAGAGAAGAAAATAGCAATTGTTTTGCATGTTAGTTTTCTTGGTGAGCAAGAAAGAGTAGCTGAGTGAGGGAAAATCATTGAACATCATGTGAGGTGTTGGAAGATAGCAGATCTTCATTGTATTTCCTCTGTAAAGCACTGAATAATAATATTGTCCATTTCTTGGTGGACGTAGCCCACACTAGGTGAACCACGTTAAATATGGTGTTATCTTACTCTTGTTTATTTTATCTTCTAGTTTATTTCCACATTCATTGAGTTTATGCTTTATCTAATTATATATCTGTGTAACACTGTTATATGGTTTAACCCCAACATCATCAATTTTGCATGCTACTCATTTGGACAACCTTGTCCCAAAACCTTTTTCTTCAGAAACTGACCTATTTGAGTGGGGCCCACTCATCTCAATGATCTAAACCATAGGTTTATGGAGATCTAAGAGTGCTCCCTTAAATCATCAATTTTGATGAAACAATCAAAATTGGGTCACTATACCTCCCCTTCTACAAATTTCTCCTAGCTAGGGTTTAACTAGGGTTTTAGACCACTTGATCTTATTAACACTCATTCATAAAATCTTGAAAATAAACTAACCTGATTATTTTTTTTGAAACATTCTAAAATCACCATATAATCAACCCCTAATTCTACAAGGTCCCATGCAAATCACACTATTCACAACCATCATAATTTCAACTTCAAGCTAGAATTTCACTTGTTTTTTACCCAGTCTCACGTAAACAATCATATCTTGTAAAATTCACATCCTAGTAGCCTAAAATTTTTCTCAAAGCACCATGACACATCCCTATAACATATCCAATCATAATAATGTCAATTCCATACCTCAATCTATCCATACTATCTCATTTGCATAGCCTCACCTTAGGGATTCTCACTTTGTAGAAGCTAAGGTCAACTAAAAGAATGTAATAACTCATCATAAAAATATGAAAATGACCCAAACATACCTGATATACCATGATATATGAGCTCATATGGCTCTAAAATACATTCTCACACCTCCAAGCTACCATACCTGCTCCTAATGAGCACCCGTAACATAGTGATCCAACTATATCTGCATCGTGCCACTACCGCCTGTGAGTGCCCAAGAACCCTCCAAACATGATATCTTCACTTACGGATCGTGTGCTTATCGTTTATCTTCACTCAATGGTAAACTCAAACCTGAGCCCCTTAATGCCTTGCATCTTTGACCATTCTATTGTTGACTTTTAGTCCTACCTCACCTTTTTCCTTTTCCATGCTCGTCCCTTGAGCGCTATCCACTTCTTACACCTCACCAATGATTAAACAATAATCATGTGCGTACCCATCACTTGTTATCTTCTCTTGAATATGTGTACCATGGCACTACACATAGCATGATTCTCATGGATACTTTTCATCTACCTCTAGATGAGAACCCATGGTTGTTTCACCCTGCTTTCTAAAAAAAATCCTATTCTTCACCTTAGTCTTGTCCATGACTTCAAATCCCTCACATGGGATCCAACTCCTTGAGTCAAAATTTCAATAAAAAGATGACTCCCTCAAAAGGACATCTTCCTCTCTGCAATCGTTGTTATAAATAGATGGCTCCCTCGAAGGACAACTATGTACAGCTCTTTCAAAAAAAAGAAGTGAGAGAATCCGAATCTTCCCACATTGATCAGCTTCACTAAGGTCTCAAGGATTTAATTTCCTCATCCCATATAGACTTCCCGCATCGATCAGTCTATCTCAAATACTAGTCAACACAGAAAGCTTTTTAGTCATGGACTTGCCCATTGTGACCTTGGATCTCTTGACCAAAGAGTGTGCTACCTCATACTATATAAAAATTAACCACCTTTCACCCTCTCACCATTTGCACTCCCATTTTCCTACCGCCTCAAGGGTCCTCTTAGAAACTGCGGCATTTAGTGATCATGTGACTATTATTCACCTTTAGAACAATCAATCATGCAATGTCTTTAGGGTCTTACGTTTATCACCTCCTCCTAGGTATAACCTACTCGGTATGATCCTAACCAATCAGGAGGATTTCTTGCCCCCTCTTATATTTTAACCTTCTTTATTACGTATTGATTACCTTATATAGGACTTGGTCCCTGACACTTACCTTTGGGGTAATCTTCTTCTTCCACCATAATCAAAATAGCCTATACCAAGTTGCACACAACTCAACCACACCTAACAAACCTAAACCCAAATCATGCCTAAAACCTACCAGCTCATTTTCATGCCTCCTCATATTCTTCCCTAGCTTATGGGAGAACTACATCAGCCTAAGGTCCCTTTTGCCATGACTATGTAGGCAGACTCAGGGCATAGGGCCCTTGGAGGTTAGCTCACCCACTCTCTACCCTACCCAATTCCCCTTTCATATTCCTAAATCGCATTCTACCCTAATTAGTTTTTTATAACATCCCCGACCTAACTAATGTTAGTTTTACCTTCACTAGCATCGGTCCCATGCCCTACTTTACTATGGTTGGTTACCCTATACCGGCATCGAGTTACCCTTGACCGGCATTGGTCACCCTCTCTTCCACATTGCCCCCAATTTCACCCTATTACCCTACCCGTCACTCTTTTTTCCTCACCCAACATTTACCCTGACCATTCACCTCACCCTCCTGACCTCATCATTTACTACCTACCCTCGTCCTCATTTGGGGACTCATTATTTTACCCATACCTCAGCCCTACCCATGTCATGACCTAGATTCTTGGACCTGAAACATCGCTAGTGACCTTTGACCTCATGTGTTTGCTATACCTTGCAACATTATTACCTCGTGTTGATTGACCTAATGACCCTACTTACCTCTTGTTGTGACCATTTATGTTGACCCTACCCTCGGTGTACGTAACATACCTAAATGTTTTTGCACCTAATCGCATCATGTTTCCTTACCATATCCTATATCTTGATACCGAAATCACCTCAACCTTGTTTTAATAAAACTATCGACCTTAGACAATGTAGAGTTTACTCGCTCTTAAACCCGGTATCATGCTGCAGTTTATACGTGTGTGTGCATTTGATTGTTACTACCTTTGACCCTAACCCATTACCTCGATTACCTGAGTATACCTTTTTCCTTTTTCACTCGTGACCTACCTTCCTTTTCATCACATTCACCTTTTATCAAACCACTCACCTCTTCTGTCTTTTGCCTCGTCAGTTCCTAGTTTGAGGGGGATCACCTTCACCCACACATGGGGCAACCACATCTTATTTTTTTCAGTGTCACTTACCAATACAAGCTACGCAACAAAAAGGGGAAAAATATAGACACTAAAATTAGGTCACACTCCCCCTGGTCCCTCGATAAATAAATACCTTGAACACATCCACCTAGCCATGGTCCCCTTCACCCCACTATAATATTAATTTAATTAATTCATCACCTCACAATATCTATTATTTAAATATCCTAATTTAGATAATGCCCATACTTGTCCACCTCACTCTAAGACTTATTCTTAGTAAGTTTCCATAACTAACTAAGACCTACCCAAACCTTAAAATCAAAGCCTACATTCCCTCTAACCACATTCTCGCATGTTAGAGGGAAGCTTCCATTCGAATTCGCAGAGGAAATGAGTGAGATCCCATAAAATCAAGGGGATTTGCCTAGTTTAGTAAACCTAGGAAATACGGCCCTAACCAATGTCAAGGCTACCCTTAACCACCACCGGTTAATCCGGAACCGCCACTAGTTACCATTTAACTCTCAAAACAACCTTATTTCAAGGTTAGCACATTTCTAAGAGAGAGAGACATTTTTTGAGAACAAGTGACGAAACCGAGTTGCATGCAAGCATAACCAATCTTTGTATAAGCATCGACATCCATAGCCAATATACTCAAGCAACCATGAAGCCATTTGTCTTCACGGGAGCATCTAGGGAAGTACTAGCACTACACAAAATTCATTTGATCACCCACTATTACCAACCATGCATTGAGCTTATACAAACATTAAGTTTGTTAACATGCATTAGTTCCTTATCATTTGAGCAGATCCTTTTACATTTGTTATTAGTTTCTACTTTCATTTCCATTCCCCACCATTTTATCTCCATGCAAACTTGACCATCTCTTTACCCACACCATTGAACTGTCCATATCCAAACTTTCATCATTCATGTGCATATCCAGGATCCATACGAATATTAACATTTCCCTTCCATCTTCATCCAACCTCAAATCTATTACCTAGCCAAGTTTTATTGAGTCTCCTGTACCCGACCCTCACCATACGATGCCGGTCACCCATAACTATTTCGGGTTAACCTAAACCGACATCGGTCTCTATGTCTTATATCAAAAACCCATATCAAAGCCTAAAACCACCACCAAATACCCTAAACTACTTAGAATCTGACCCTAACCAATAATAGTATCCTGACAATGACCTTGAACTTCATATTCAATCATAGCTAACTTTAGCCTTGTTGTGAACTAATTTGCTTATTGTAGATGAATGAGATACCTGAATCATTTTAACTACAGTAGGATTTCCTTTATTTCTCGCATTGATTTACTTTAAACAATGGATTGATAGTCGTCTAGGAAGTATCACACTTCCCGGATCTAGCACACGCTAGGCAGTCCACTGCATATATTGTTTAACTTTTATTTGGTGGTCTTGTGTTCCATTTCAAGTAGTTCCTCCAAGAAAAAGGAAGCTCTCACGATCAGCTATGGATTCAGAAGTCATACGCATGTAACAACCCACGACCAGTATCTCAACATGTATTCCTCCTAGCCCATTACCCTTATTTGTTTCGTCATTTTCCAGAAACATCTAAGAATCGGGTGAAACACAAGCATTCAAGAAGCTCATATTGTCATGTAACATCACCTAGACACTTGAATAGGCTTACAAGAGCAAGCAATCCTCACTAAATCTCACTGTACCAACATAAACACATCTGAATCATCATGTTAGCATCATATACATCATCAAATGACCCTAATACAACATCCAATTTTTCATTAATGTGGTTTTGCATCAATGAAAACACCTAATAGGACCACATGCCAACAATATCCCCTTTGTCATTGATGGAAAACACCCTAAACTTCTCCCCATTTTTACATTAATGAAAAAGGCATACCTAGTAGCAACATATTCTTCACATTCTATAGCTTCAAAGAATCATGTTTTGGTTATAAACATCAACCAAAGATCTCAACTTAGCTCAAAATTTGAAATTTACCTCAAAACTGATTTTTCTTTCATTTCAAGCATGAAATCACCATGCTCCCCTTGGGATGAGCATCTACAACATCTGAACATCATTAATCAACATGAAAGAAGCAAAATCATACCTTATTGGGAGAAAAAACACCATTCTCCATCTTCTAGGCATTCAAAACAAGTAAATTTTCACCTTTACCTTGTTTTTCCCTTCATGGAACAAAGTTGCAAAGCTATAACCTAAGCCATTCATACCTTGAACATGCCAACAATGTCAAAGAAGATCATACACCCCCGTCACTCCATCTTTCTTAACCATACTCGAACTTTTCTAGGCTTATACTAAGCTCTAATAAGTAGATTCTTACTCACCATACCATACTTGAGACATTAATCCCTAAACATAATTTTTAATTTCAACCAACTTTGTCACACTAGAACATACCATTCATACATTGTCTTGTTAAAACAACGCTCCTTGGACTTAAGATGACCATATCTAGCCCACAAGAAAAAAATGAGCTACTAACATTGTTATCTTGGCTATAAATCACCTCAAACATTTAGTCTCATACCTAAAGCTCATTTACAATCCTCAACAATCATATTATTCTAACATGATTCCTTCAAGAGATAAAACTTTGTTATCTCACATAATGCATACCACAAAATCCTTGAGAACGCTCATATCATCTTCAAAATACATACTCCCAAGCTCCCCTACCTTTGTCATTTTATCTTAGACCTTCATGTTATCAACATACAGTAGTAGCTCACTATCATCGACTTCCTTGATGAGATTTTATCATATGTCATGCACACGCACCTTACTTGAACTATGTCTCCTTACACTTATCCTTGTTGACCGAGAAAGCTTTCATGCCAAGTCTATTTTTCCTATTCAATCTTCATGAAAACTTGAAGAGAGAGTCGTCCTAGTTCACATTTGACTCTTATTGATATAAAAAATATGTAAATCCTTCAAGCAATAAACCTTTTATACCTTTAAACAACACAAGTGGACACTTGGAAACAACATTGAGACCTATTTAACACTAACACAAATATATGATCAAATTGTTGACCTACAAATCCTTTCATAACTAATTTGAATTCAAGATTGACTCTTATACCCGTAGAAGAACTTATCGAACTAGAGAGCACCGTATTTAGGGATATATTTTCTTAACTTAGATACACACACACATAGAGCCTATAAACACTGTAGCTCACTTTTCACTTGATGTTTTTCATTTGATCCACCATTCTTTAGGCCTCTAGGCAAGTTACTGATCATCAATGGCATGATAAAACCATATTCAAATGCACTAGGATCCTTTAGCAACACTTTTACCCTTCATATTGTCATGATCTTACAACATGAGGTCTTGAAAGACTTCAAAGAACCTCACATCTCCATATAGTCTTCATGGTAGTAATTTATTATCATGACTTGATAAGGAACACCGGTCACAAGATTACTATCTTTTATTTACCACCTCGTAGAATGAAATTTTTACACTCTACCAACATGTTGACCTAAAACATGCTCCTTGAGAACATTATTGGCTTTCACGTACACAAAAATATGTCAAATAGGTCTTAACACCAACTTTATGCATTCTTGAAATACCTCACCGTATCATTACTTTGATTCCTTCTTATTATCCTTAATAATTTTTAATTTCAAGGCTTAAAATGATCTTTTAATGATAAGACACAGTCCTATGGATTGCAAATTTGCTTTATTAGTTAATAGATACACTTTTCACTATTTTGAGGGCCTAAAATCTCACTTTAGGCTAGACCCACACATAATACTAACAAAAATATTTTTATATTGCATGATTTAGACACATTGACACTTATTTACACACAAAACACTCATCAACATCCCTAAGTAAATTTATAATAGTTGCTTCAAAGCACTTGACCATTTTTTTCATTCCTTTTCTCAAACTTGTTGTATATGCAATACCCTACAACCGTACCATATTATGCATCTCTCAACTAGTATATAAATCCTATAGGCATTCAAAAACTTGTAGCATATAATTCTGTGGTTTTCAAATAGGACTTTTTAGAAGAACAACAAATGGGGACAAGAAGTCCCTCCTCTTTAATGGGAGAGGTTCCCTTATTCTCAAACAAACTTATTTACAAAAGTACGTAACATTATTTTATGGTCAAACTTGGATATTACGAAAGTGTTTTCCACAAGGATCATCATTACGCCAGATCGAGGAAGGGAATAAGAAGATGAGCAGTAATAAAGAACATTCGAATTATAGATAGCAGTAATAATTCTTCGTGTATGCGAAGCTTCAAAGGATTTAAGACAAGATCATTTTTAGCTGAATGGGATTAAATTTAAAGACACAAAGTTCCATAAATAACCTTCTTCGATTTGTTAATCAAGGACACAAAGTTCCTTCTTGGTTGTACAAGATCACCGTATTTGCAAAACTCGAACAAAGATGCAATCGAGAGACTAAACGAAAGTTAGGAACAAAATGATCTTCACAATATTAAAGGAAAACACAGAGACAACGAGAATCAGATAGACAAAGAACGGAAAGCCCTTTTGTATTGATTTCTTTAAGATCTATTTACACTTTCAGCAAATATCCAAGTTCTTCCTCCTCCGTAAAATGGCGTGGAAAGGCCATTATATAGATTACAAATCCGTTACTCTCGTAACTGCTTTTTTTAACTAAAGAATAGTTAAGGACCGCCAATTGCAATGCCTTAACTAATTACAAGGAATACGAAAAGAAAGGGAAGAAGAGAAAAGAAAGGAGAAGGAGACAGGTGTCCAGTTCTGAGAAGGACCCACTGTCTTCAGAAACCGCCGCTTGAGTTTTCTTCCACGCCTCACCACGCCTTTGCCACGAGGGACACACCAGACGCTTCATCTTGAAGATGTCAATGGATATCCTTGAAAACCGATGTAACCGACGCCTTGAAAGTTTCGTCCTTCAGAATCGCTTCTTGAAATTTGATCTTCGATTGATAGATCGAGCCGCAACTTAAATTTATTTTTTTGAAAAACAAAGATATTCGGGTCGAAAGGAAAACTAAGTGTGAATGACACTTGGTACGCTTGGGACAGTGAGACGCGAATGCGCGAAACACGCGGCTCACCGGTTCGGGTGAAACAGGAGAAGACGCACAAATGTATTTGGGACAAATGGGACGAAAATGTGTGAGGTACGCGATTCGGTGTTTCGCCGAAATTGGAACAATGGGCCTGCTTGGACTTGGGACATTCGGGACAAAAAGTTCAAGGCACGCGACTGACTGCTCGGCCGAAATAGGGAAAGCTCGCACTTTTTAAATGGGGCAATTGGGACAAAATTACGCTGAAGGGACGCGGTCCGGCGAACCGGCCAAAATGGAACAGAGAGCAATTTGGAACTCGGGACAGCTTGGGACAAAATCGGGTGAATCGGCCAAAAATGGAACAACAGTCCGTTTCTAACTTGGGACATTCGGGACGAAAAGTTCCGAGTACGCGGTTCGGCCGGTTCGGGCGAAATGGAACGACTCGCACTTTTACTTGGGACATTCGGACAGAAAGTGCGAAGTACGCGGAAGGATGATTCGGCCGAAATGGAACAGCTTTGCATTTTTGGCTTTGGGGCACTTGGGACAAAAACTTCCGACAGTTCCGAAAATGGGACAAATTCGAGGTTTCACCGATCGGAGAACAAGACACTTTCGTACTTGGGATGATGGGACAAAAAGTTCCGACAGTTCGAAAATCACACAAAACGACCTGCAAACACGATTTTTTCGATTTCACGACTTAGGCACCTCGTAGAAAAACACTTAAGACTCAAAATTTTGAAATTTTACTCTTATCGAGCGGGAATTTTGAGTGGACAACAAATGCTCCTTCTCGGGGATGACTTGGCATAAATTCATGGAATGAGACAAGGCAAGAACTTAGATAACTCTGTGAAGGCATCAAAGGCCTTATCCATCGGGCAAAGGAGTCAAAAACAAACCAATACAGAGGGCAACACACACAACCGAAGGGAAACACACCAAAAGCAGAAAAGCAAAAACACCGTATGTAATATACAAAGGGGCTCCTAGTCACCTAGACTTGAACGACTTCAAATACCGCCCACTATAAGGAAGTGGGAGGGGAAACCATCCATGTAATCAAGATAGAAAGAGTCCTTACCAAAGAAAGTGTCTTATCTTGAAAGGTCCAAGCCACAGAGAATCAAATTTTCCATGGCTGCCACGAGGTTCATGTCTTTTGTCCCATAACAAAGACGGTATCACCAACTTGGAACTCTCTCGACCTAGCTTTCTTATCGAATGTAACCTTCACCTTCTCGCCGGTGAGCAGATATTCTCAAAGAACCTCCAATCTATCCTCGCTCGCCTGCCAGGCAGTACATGATTCTTTTGTCCAGAGCATCACCGAAACTAGTGTCTTCAATGGCCTTCATCAGTGCAAGGTCGGGCAGCTCCACCGCCACCGCAATCGGGCCTCTACTCCATACACTACTTGAAAGGGGGACATTCCAATGGCTCTTTTAGGTGTGATCCTGTCTCGCCCAAAGAGCATCATAAAGCTTCTTATGCCGCCACGAGACTCATCGACCAACTTCCTTATGATAGTCACCAGATTTTTGTTGGTGGATTCTCGCTTGTCCATTTCCCTGGGATAATAATCAAGAATGAGCCGAGAGATGCCATACCCGTAGCAGTAAATCCATGATCTCGCTTGAGGAGAAGTTTGAAGCATTATCTCACAATCTTGTTAGGTACACCATACCTTACCAAGATGTTCTCCTTGATGAAGTTGCATACTACTTCGTAAGTAGTGCTCTTGATCGGGATAGCTTCCACCCATTTGGTGAAGTAGTCAAAGGGCGCTAGCACATGAGTGTGCCCAAAGACTAGAAACAGGGTTGAGTGTACCAATGAAGTCTAGACCCCACCGTTGAAATGGTTCCTCGATCACAACCGGCTTGAGAGGCAAAGCGCCGCTTGGGTCTTCCCACAAAAGTCCGACAGCCTCGCATTTATCCACCCACTGATGCATCTCTCAACAAGGAAGGCCAAGAATACCCTCCCCGAGTATCTTGTGAGCCGTGATCATGACGAATAGTGCCTCCACACGCCCGATCATGGAAAGCCGAGAGCAACTTTCTCTCGTTGTTCCTTATCAACACATTTCAGAATCTCCCATCTAAGCCACGCTTGAACAAAGCATTTTCCCACAAGACATATCATGCGCCGATCTCAATTTAATGCCCTCTTTCCTCGGTAGCTTAAATGAGAGGGGCATTCCCATAGGTGAGAAAATGGGCGATGTCGAAATACCATTCATCGACCGAACTAAGGAATAGAACAAGAGGAATGTCGCTTTCTCCTCCAAAGAACTCATGTTTGGCTCCTTCAAAGAATGAGCTCACAAAGACCCTTGCCACGAACCAGCTTGGTTGGTTTGATATCAATGTCATACTCCTGACCTTAGCCACCCAGCTTGCTCTCTTGATCCAAATTCTTGTTGTATAAGGATTGACTTAACAAATGATCCGGAACCAAACCATGGAGTGAGAATTGAGGATATAAAAGTGAAACCGCTTAACAACCTTTCGACTACCGCAAAAGCATGCTTCTCCATCATGGTGTACTTTAGCTCATGATCCTTCAGATATAGCTCATGAAGGCAATTGGTAGCTCATGTCCATCGAATCTTCTTGGGTTAAGACAAAGAGCTGTGGTATTGTCTCGTAGCGTAGCAATAGATGACGAAATCTTTGTTGAAGTCGTATGGCAGCCAAACCGGAGTTTTAGCAATGGCTTTCTTGATACCCTCAAAGGATTCCTTTCCTTCGTAAGACCATCCAAATGTTTTCTTCCCTTTCATCATCTCGAGAAATATTCAACGTTAATTCAGCAAAATCAGTGGATAAATCTTCTTAAGAAATTGATCTTACCAAGAAGGAATGCACGCCTTTTTTACTAAAAGGGGAGAGAGGAATTTGCTGGATGGCTCGAACTCGCTCAGATCAATCTTGATGCCATCCTTTGAGACAATGTGCCCTAATAGCTTTCCTTCTCGTAACACGTAAGATGATTTTTTAGGATTTAAAGAAATCCCATGCTCTCGCATCTCTCGCAGAATCAAGCTTTCCAGTGGTCTAAGTGATCTCGCTTCTTGTCTTTGAAAACACTGTCAGGTCATCAAGGTATATGACTATACATTTCCCTTTCAAGCTTCCAAAAGCCAAATCCATAGCTCTCTGGAAAGTGGCACCAGCATTAATCAGCCCAAAAGGCATTCTCTTGTAGGCAAAGGTACCCCAAGGAGTGGTGAAGGCTGTCTTGTGTTGATCTGCAGTGTCAACCTCTACCTGATTGTATCCCGAGAATCCATCAAGCATAGATAACATCTCGGATCCTGTTACTGCTTGCAAAATCTGATCCATCATAGGCAGAGGGTAGTTATCTTTCAGAGAGGCCTGATTCAGGTTTCTGAAATCAACACAGATGCGGATCTCTCCATTCTTTTTTCTAACAGGCACAATGTTTGCAATCCATGTTGAATGGTGAATGGGAAAAATAATCTTAGCCTTCAACAACTTCTGGATCTCCTGAAAGATGGTGTCACTATTTTTGATTGTACGCTTTGCTTCGCTTGAAAGGCTTGATTCCCGGTTTGAGAGGAATAGAGTGCTGCATTTCCTTTGGCTCAAGGCTTTTAGATCTTCATAAGAATATGCAAGAACATCCTTATACTTCCTTAGAAGATCAATTGCTCTTCTCCTCTCTCTCGTTGTGCAACATTTCCCAATATTTACTAAATTTCCCTGGGTCATCGTAACTCCCAATATCAATCTTATCATACTCACTGATCACGAGGTCCAAGTAGGTTTTTTAGATCTCACGATCCTGTCGTGTTTATCAAACAACTCCTCCAAACTCACCAAACCTTTGGGAATCTTGTTTCCTTTGAGCTTGATGCACCCTTCCCGATCGCTTTCTTCTCCTCGGGTGACAAATTTTGGTCGAGGACACACTCTCACGAGGCAAAGTTGTCACTTCCTCAAAATATAGTTGCTTCAAATTCCCTTGAGTTCCGTGAAGGAAAGCAGATGTTGGTCATCGTTGAAAACTTGCCAGTTATTGGTATTGTCAGGGACACTAGGCCGATGGACCATTTCAATAGTGAACTTATCCTGAGAGAATTCAGGATGGGGAATCAGTAGTGACCCCGAGACAGCCAGTGAATCAGCCCTGCTGTTCTTTTCTCTAGGTATTGCTTCAATAGAGAAAGCATCAAGGAATTCAATCGAATCCCAAACCTGATTCCGATAATGCTTCAGCCTTCCATTCTTTACCTGAAAAAGGCTTCTGACTTGCTTCACAATCAGCCTCGCATCACCACGAGCCGAAGATTTTTACACCTTGTTCTTTGGCTACTGCACCCAAGAAGGAGAGCCTCATACTCGCCATGTTGTTGGTGTTCTCGAACCGCAACTTAAATGAAAAAGGGTGCAGGCAGCCTTCAGTGATACTAGCAAGACGCCACTCCGTAACTCACCGAGGAACAACTTCCATCAAATTCTAAAGTCCAGATGCCGTTAGGATCTTTTGGTGATACTTGAGGGTCGATTTCATCAGGGATAAAATCATGTAATTACCATGGCCCCGTCCTCATAGAGTATTTGTGCCTTAGGATCATCACCTTCTCGCACAATATACTCTGATCGCTTCTCGTAGTAACTTCTTCATTTGTCCATGGACAGTATGAGTGCGTGTGACCAATCCATTTGAATCTCTCCACCCACATCTTTACGTAAGTTCCTACTTAGCAACATTCCATAGAAGGAGGAATGTCTCACACTAGGATGGTAGCCAAGACCTTCTTCTCGTAAAGCAAAGAAAAGCCACTTGTGCATCTTTAATCCTTCCAACTAAAGGTACTTCCTTACTTTCCATGGAGTAGCAAGATCCATAAGTGCGAGTAAGGGTCAAGCCTAAAGCATGAGCTACCTTAAGCAGCATCACATTATCTCGAGGCTCCGAATCTATGACACAGCTTATCGAGCCTATGGCCACTATAAGGAGTGTTACATAAAAAGGCTTGATTTTGTCTCCAGTGTGAGGTGACAAAGAGCTACTGTGCTAGGTTGTGGTGCGTATGAGGTGTGGGCAAAAGGCCTTTAGAGGTGGTCTTGGAATGGGAATTTACAAATTGGATCATCTTGGCAAAAGCTTTAGGGTGGGTTTGTAGTATTCACTTTCCAATTTGAACTTTAGTCCTTTTAAGATGATCAACAATATCAAAGGATCCAGAGGTGGATGGGCCATCATCATTTGAAATTCTAGGCTTATCAACTTTGGGAGAAAAAGAAGAAGAAGAAGCAACTTTGGGAGCAGGATCGACAAGATTTACCTTTGGTGCAGATGAGGTAGGGATAGGAGATCCTCTTCCTGCAATTACAGGGATAGTCACGCTGCTGCTCCTTAGATTTCTTTAGGGGTCAGTGTCACCTTCTCCTTCTACCTTTGTCTGCTTCTCGAGTCATGACAAAGAAATGATTCACTGCTCATGTCTGCTACCACTTCATCATAGTCATCTCCATCATCAATGCCTTCAAAGGGTAAAGAAATTGACTCGAGATCCTTCGAGTTCTTCTCGCCTCATCATCGAATTCCTCCAGAACTCCTCACAAGCTTCATTATCATCTTCTCGCTCTTCAACCTCACAAGTCGCATTCACCGGAACTTTGACAGAGGTCCTTCAAGTGCCGCCTTGTGTGGGGAGCCGGCAAACGGTTTCTGGGTTGAAAATTTCTTCTCGAACGCCTCGCATATGGTGCATGCTGGGCTAATTGTTTTTATAGCCACTAGATCATTTGCAAGTTTCTCGACTAATGGATCAAGATTGGGTCCAGAGGTGGAAGAGGAAGAAGCAAGAGATTTAGATTTAGAGGATCTCTTCTCAACTTCCCCGACATGATCAGTCATCCTCGACACTAATGTAATGCCTGCTTCTTGATCTAGAATTAACGCTCCGAGATTAGCCCTTCTTAGAGCATAACTGACTTTAGGCGTTTGGGCATTCAAAAAGAAACATTTCTGAATTTGATCAACCGGTCGAGTATTTACAGAATTTTGTTGATCAACTGCTGAACCGAGCCACAAATTCTCTCATAGGTTCTCGATGGATCTTTCTTTATCTCGAGAAATCAGGGCAAGCAGGCATGCACATCTTCTCCGGCTTGAAACGGCTTTCAAATTGAGTTCTCATCAGTATTCCAATGGGTGATGGCACCAAATTTAAGGTGATAGAACCAACAAGAAAGATTATCCCGTAACGCCTCAACGAATAGCCTTACCGAGACGCCTTTCATGTTCAACCCCAAGACTCCACAGCAACTATGAATGCTGCAATATGTTCATCGTGTGTGAATTTTGCCATCTCCTTTAAATTTTGGGAAGTTCTTTCTGCTACCTCTAGGTAACTCATGCAAAGGTCACAAGAAGAGCCAGGGGCCCGACACGCTGACCCCATGGTAATTGTGCCATTCTTGGAAATACGGCTTGAGGGGAACCGTAACACCGGCAAGGATCAAAGCTCGTAGATTAGGACTAGCAGTGCTCAAGGAATACCACCCGCAGGACTTCTATCTTGGACAGTGGAGTGCTCGCCGAACGAGTTCTTCTATTGGAAGGGAAAGGAAAACCCCGTTGCTCCAAAAGTCGAAACCGAGAATCTTCGATACCAAGGGCCCTTCTCCCTCTAGTGAAACGTGGAGTCGCCGATCAAAGGATGATCGAAAATTGCAAGATCGAATGCGATTTTCCCAATGAGCTGAATGCAATTTCCTCCCAATGAGCGAATGCAATTTCTCCCCAATGAGTCGCCAAAAACTCGTTGGTTTTCAAATAGGACTTTTAGAAGAACAATAAATGGGACAAGAAGTCCCTCCTCTTTAATGGGAGAGGTTCCCTTATTCTCAAACAAACTTATTTACAAAAGTACATGTAACATTATTTTATGGTCAAACTTGGATATTACGAAAGTGTTTTCCACAAGGATCACTGGCCACGCCAGACCGAGGAAGGGAATAAGAAGATGAGCGAATAGCAACATTCGTAATTATAGATAGCAGTAATAATTCTTCGTATGCGAAGCTTCAAAGGATTTAAGACAAGATCATTTGCATTAGCTGAATGGGATTAAATTTAAAGACACAAAGTTCCATAAATAACCTTCTTCGATTTGTTAATCAAGGACACAAAGTTCCTTCTTGTTGACAAGATCACCGTATTTGCAAAACCGAACAAGATGCAATCGAGAGACTAAACGAAAGTTAGGAACAAAATGATCTTCACAATATTAAAGGAAAACACAGAGACAACAAGAATCGATAGACAAAGAACGGAAAGCCCTTTTGTATTGATTTCTTTAAGATCTATTTACACTTTCAAAGAAATATCCAAGTTCTTCCTCCTCCGTAAAATGGCGTGGAAAGGCCATTATATAGATTACAAACCATTACTCCTCGTAACTGCTTTCTTTTAATTCAAAGAATAGTTAAGGACCGCCAATCGCAATGCCTTAACTAATTACAAGGAATACGAAAAGAAAGGGAAGAAGAGAAAAGAAAGGAGAAGGAGACAGTGTCCAGCTTCCGAGAAGGACCCACCGTCTTCGTAAACCGCCGCTGAGTTTTCTTCCACGCCTCACCACGCCTTTGCCACGAGGGACACACCGACGCTTTCATCTTGAAGATGTCAATGGATATCCTTGAAAACCGATGTAACCGACGCCTTGAAAGTTTCGCCCTTCAGAATCGCTTCTTGAAATTTGATCTTCGATTGATAAAGATCGTGAGCCAGCCGCAACTTAAATTTATTTTTTTGAAAAACAAGATATTCGGTCGAAAGCGGAAAACTAAGTGTGAATGACACTTGGTACGCTGGGACAGTGAGACGCGAATGCGCAAACACGCGGCTCTACCGGTTCGGGTGAAACAGGAGAAGACGCACAAATGTATTTGGGACAAATGGGACGAAATGTGTGAGGTACGCGATTCGGTGTTTCGCCGAAATTGGAACAATGGGCCCGCTTGACTTGGGACATTCGGGACAAAAAGTTCCGAAGTACGCGACTGACTGGCTTCTACCGAAATAGGGAAAGCTCGCACTTTTTTAAATGGGGCAATGGGACAAAATTGCGAAGGACGCGGTCCGCGAACCGGCCTAAAATGGAACAGAGCAATTTGGAACTCGGGACAAATTGGGACAAAATCGGGTGAATCGGCCGAAAATGGAACAACAGTCCGCTTCTAACTTGGGACATTCGGGACGAAAAGTTCCGAGTACGCGGTTCGGCCGGTTCGCGGCGAAAATGGAACGACTCGCACTTTTACTTGGGACATTCGGACAGAAAAAGTGCTAAGTACGCGGAAGGATGATTCGGCCGAAATGGAACAACTTTGCATTTTTGGCTTTGGGGCACTTAGGACAAAAACTTCCGACAGTTCCGAAAATGGGACAAATTCGAGGTTTCGCCGATCGGAGAACAAGACACTTTCGTACTTGGGACAGATGGGACAAAAAGTTCCGACAGTCCGAAAATCACACAAAACGACCTGCAGAATGATTTTTTCGATTTCACGACTTTTTTGAAATTTTACGATTTCACGACTTAGGCACTACTCATACCGTGGAGAAAAACACTTAAGACTTTTCAAAATTTTCTAAATGAATATGCAAAGGGGAGATTACTATAGTAATTCTTGGCTATGTTAACCTAAATCCTAATACTTTATGGAGGTGAATTTAATCTAACCTAAGATGGAACGTACCTAAGGCAATGTTTTAATACCTAAGGTGATTAATTGTTGTACTAACCTATGTTTTGGGGACATCTAGCCTAAACTAATTAAAGAGGGGCCTATGGTCGCATGACACTATGGTGATGGTTCCAATGGCTTTTATTTGATTTGATTGGATTTAAATTCATGGAAGTACTGCCAGTTTGGCAAGGGCCAGTTAAAACTTTAGTGGGGCTTACGTGGAGGCTTCGCTAAGTATGGAATTGCATGTTGATTTAGAATTGGTATCCGCCAATTTTGGGAGGCGGTGGTAAGGAGAAATAAGTGGGAGAATTAGGAGTAATGGTATTTATGTGCCTTGATTTTTGTGTGCAAACCATCTTGGAAACATGGGAGGTGGATTTGTGGGAGGTTGTTTGGTTTTGCATGCCTCATGAATTTCACTCTGCATGGAGCTATCTGGTTCTTCCAACCACTAGTTTGACTTCTTCTTCTTCTTGACTATTTTTGGTTTCTCTGGTCTATTTTCAATCAAGGGAATGTATAAGAGGCATTGGAAGAAAAATTGTTTGGTTGTTGATCTATCGTGGAGAAGAAAAAGGGTTGGAGGCTCGGCTAGAAGTCTCCTTTGAATTGGTAGAGGCACTATCAGGCATGATAGGCTCTACCCATTAAGATTTCTTACTTTCTTCTAAATGAATCATTAAAACAACTCTACTCTTATGAGATAATTGTTTGTTTGATTTGTCTGGTTATTTTCTTGCATGTTTAGGAAATATCTATGGCTTTTGGAATGTAAATCCATTACTGGTAATGATAGTTTTTGGGAAACTTTCTATTCTAGTTTAATGGTGATATTCATGTGAACTTGTATTCGAAGGTTGGGTGTTGACGAACCGACATTCATTGCCTTATGCTTTGTTCTAAAATATTTTTAGATCCTGTGTTTCATTTAAATTTGTAGTGGAGCTTCTTGGTCATTCTAGATTGGCATTTGTTGCTTGTATGGTTCTAAATCTTTGTTTTAGTCTTGTGTTTAGTTGAGCTTGTAGTGGAGCTTCGTGGTTGTTCTAAGCTTGTGTTGAAGCTTCGTGATTTGTTATGAGCTTTTAATGGAACTTTGCATTTGTTCTGGACTGAGGGTAACTTGGTGTAGTTCTAAACTTTTGGTTTAATCTTCATATTCAACACATTAATCATAGTTAGTTCTTGTGAATGGTGAACTTGTAGTCGAGTTGTTGAGTTTTGTTACATACATATACTCGAGAAAGTGGAAGTTTTATTCTTATTTCAAAATTAAAAATGCTTGAACTCGTATTAGAGCATTGGTGTTTTGTTCTAAGCTTGTATTTAGGGCTTTTTGTTTCACTTTAGGCTCGTATTTGAACTTCGTGCTTGTCTGATCCAATATTAGAAGCTTGTGAAGTTCTGAAATTTTGTTTAAAGCTCGTGTTCGACATTGTATTGGTATTCCATTCTTACTTATTCTGAACTTGAGTTGGAGTTGATGGGTTTGAATCTATAATTGTATTCTGAGTGAGAGTATTATTGGTATTATGGATGTGAAAAGCTTTAAATCCATTTTTGGACTTTCTGCTCAATAAGGGCTTGGGAGATTAGTTTCGGTTTGAATTTGATCTAGTAATCTCTTTTGAGATCTTCTTCTTAGATTCTTGTTAGACCGATTGTGGTAATTCTATCTTTTATACCTTACCACCTTCTTTGAACTTGATAGGTCATGTGAATACAAAGTGTATCCTATTCTTATCTTCCTTGAGCGAACCTGTGTCTGTTGAAGGCTTAACTTTCTTTTTAGAAGGATTAAATTAATGGAATTATATCTTGTTATGGGTATTGATGATATAAGTCATTAATAATTTTTAGAGGCTTTTGGAAATACAGATATTTATCATTCTTGTAAAAGATTTCAAAACAATTGCCTTCCTTATCGTAATCTTTTAAATGGAACTTGGGAGTCCTTGTTGTGATTTTGTTTCTGTATTGATGGAGGTAGGAATGGGACATCTCCTGACTTAAACGTTATTGGACTCTTTTACTCTCTTCAGTTCTTTTTAATTGATTTCAGGGTTTTATTAAAGAGATGGATTGAGTACCTTAGTACACTAAATTTTTGTATGAAAGGATTTATATTATCTCTATTCAGATTGTTTTGTATTATTGTTCTTATTTGGATCACGAACTACTTACTTCTTTGCATTGAGTTGTTGAAGCCTTGTAATGGGATTTCAGTTCTTGAGTTCGTGATTACTTCTAAACTTGTATATCTTTTTCCGTTTGTGGATTTCTATTCCTTGTTGGATTCATTGAATGAATCTCTGGGATTTAAAAAGAGAAATGAGTATGATCTCTTGGGGATAGTATAATGTTTTAGGGATTGTATTGTGTACTTCATTCTATGGACTGAGTTGAACTTGTGTTTGAGGAATGGAATAGGTAAACCAGTTTGTTAGATTTGTAATGGAAAGTTTGAAGTGTGCTTTCTTTAACTATGCATTCAGTTTTGTGTTCTCTTTTGGGAACTAGTGAAGGAATTCTAAGTTTGAAATAGAAATGAGAATTCATTTCATAGTATAAATGAAATGAATTATAGATGGTTCCTTTTCTATTTGAGATCCTTTTTTGTTGTTAGGATAAGTTCATTTGATTGAATTTTTCTATTTTTGATCTTCTTCTAAGATGGACAATTCATTGAGGAACGTTTGGTTTTAGGTCTTTGAATTGAGGCATATTTGTGTGTCCTAAACCTGTAATTGTCTTTCTGATGATTAGCGTTTGGGGAATGGCATGTATTGATTCTTCTTCCTTGTTATATGGAATGATGAAGTATTCTAATATTAGCTATGCTGTAATTAACTTCTTTTGTTGCTCAGTAAAGATAAATGTGTATTTTCTACTCTTATAGAACTATGAAGCAATTAGATGACAAGACACTGTTGATTGTTTTAAAGTAATTAATAAGATCAATTTAACCTTATGATATAATGCAGGTGTTGCAGATTATATTATGCTCTTTTCTTAAAAGTGAATTCAGACTCTTTTAATATACTTATTTTCTAGATGTTATTACTTATGATTATATGTTTGATATATTAATTGTTTCATTAAAGTAGAGTTGTTTTAATGGAACAATTAGTGGAATGCACTTCACTTTAATGCTTAGTGCTTATCATGCTCAGTTCATTGAACTGACCCATGCTAGCAATTTTTGCAGATGGACATCGTAAGTGATAAAAGAAGGTAGGAACTTTCATGATGTATTGGTTTATTTAATTTTGGATCTTATGTAAAGAGTTTTGAATCATTCTTGAGTTGTATTGGAAAAGAAAAGTGATGTTCTTTTAAGATCTTAATTATGATTGACATACAAAATGTCTGAATTGCATAGTCTTGTAAATGTATATTTAAAATCATCGATTGAAAGGTCTTGTGATGGACTACAACTTGTGATGTGAATAATTTTGTACTTGTATGATGGAAATAATAGTGATATCTTTGCGGTATTCTTTATATCTGTGTATACTATTGTTGTTATAAGATGATGAGTTGGATTAAGGAGATAGTATAATCTCCCTTATATTAATGAACTTGTTAAATTGCAAGGATGTCATTCTCTATTTACATAACTATAGTTTAATAATGAAATATTCTTGGGACATACAATTAAACTATATAAGTAATGAACGATAAAAAGGTTATGTTAAACCTAACATCTAACCATGAAAAGGAAGACTCTTCCTCTATCATGGAATGAAAGGTAAAAGGAATAGTGGTATGATCATTAATTGTTATACTTCATTTATAAAGTAAACACTAGTTGAATCTAAGTGGATGACACACTTGATTTGGACAACTAGGTTGCATTAAGAATTAAACGTCTGATGTTTGTTGTCCTATTTTTGGGATAACTATTTGTTATGCCATGTTAACTAATAACAAATGTAAACATGAATTAATGAAGTTCTCGATATCTAATCAAGATAGTGTTGGATAAAGAACTTAAGGAATGTTGGAATTAGGGTTAGGCAGGGTTGTTGTAATCTAAATTTTTTTAATCCAATTTAATTATGATTAATGACCGCTAAGGGGTATGTACATCTTGATGAATCAGTTATAACAGATGTTGGCACATGCCAACTACAAGATTGTACCCTCGAGAAGTCCCTGGACTTCCCAAGGATACAGTGTTGCAGTTGACATGTGGTAACACCCTTCCATATTGTTCATCTAGATCTACACACATTTGGACTTGGACTTAGTTTCTCTCTAGGTCAAGTTAGTAGCATGTTTGGGATAGGTAGTAGCTTTCTATGCCTTAGGGTACCTTGGCACATTCAGATGACTTAGGTTAGCCGAGTATGCCCATATACCCTAAGTCATCGTGAGCATCTTCCTATAACAAATTATGTTGTTAACTGGGGCTAGGGTCGAACCTTGGGCAAGTGGACTGATGGTAGTTAGTAAATACCATTCAGATATAACAGAAGAGTCAGGTGAAGGACGTATTCCAGAATGACGAGTATGCCATCTAGGAATAGTAACATGAATAGTATGTTGAAAATCTTTGGCCAAAGTATCGCAAGCTACCGGTTGTGTTGTCCTATGTCACCTAGTTTAAAGCAACATGATGTTAGATGAATATTGGTAACAAATATTTAGATAGGTTCTTTAAATGATCACTTAGTACTGGAATAGGGTAGGAGAACCAAGTATATGTAGTATACATAAAGTATTCTATACTTTAAGTAAATATGAGAGATCGGTTGGTAACTAAGTCATGGAATGAGAGATCGGTAGTATACCGAGTCATTACACCTACATATGGTTATCTGTTATGAGATTGATTGTCATTGAATGTCGAGTTCTAAATGATGTTTTATTTAGAACAAGAGAACATTATGTTTCAAAAAAAATTCCCTTGTTTCTAAAGTCTTAAAATGGGAATGTTACATCTTGGTATCAGAGTTGAAGGTTATAGCTCTTGGACCTATTGTGTCCATAATCTAATGAAACTTAAATTTTCTTGTTAACAAAAAATGGTTAGAACAAGAGGAAATGTTGCAAATAATCCTCCACCTGAGGAAGGAGCAGAAACTACCCAAAAACTCGATGAGATCCTTACTACCCTATTGGACACAAGAGATCATTTGGCTATACTTGAACAAGTAAGTAATGGGCAATGAGGAGGAAGAAGATGTTGGTAACAATAATCAGCCACCTCCTGAGGACAACACCAATTTAGGTGTTGATAATAACAATGTGAACATACCTGATCAGCTTGAGAACAAAAAGGCTAGGTTGGTAGTTGAACTCACTAATGATATAAAAAGGATAAGTCCACCTAAGTTTGATGGCACCACATTAGGGGATGGATCGCAGAATTAGCTCAAGAAAATGGAGAAATATTTTTCAATAAGGAATTTCTTAGAAGCAACAAAGGTGATATGGGAGCATATCAAATTTCCCATGAGGCATCTTCATGGTGGGATAAACGTAAGGCTGAGCTAAGCATCAATGAAACTAATATCACATGGGATCAATTTAAAGGTTACTTTAGGAAATGTTGGCTGCACGTAACTTTACTATGATCGAGAAAATGACCGAATGCCGTAACTTAGCTCAAGGAAAGCTAATCAGATAAGCGAGTATTGGGATCGGTTTACTAAACTCCTTAAGTATGTACCTCAGTACCAAACTGACGAGAATTTTAGGATATGGAAATTCATCATGGGATTGAATCCCATTATAGGAGGAGAGGTGGATGTTCACAACCCAACCATGATGGAAGGGGTTGTTGAAAAGGCCATAAGGCAAGAACAGAAATTGAAGGCAATTTCTGCTCATAAGGAGGAAGTAAGGAAGAAAATCCCCAACTCCTCTTCATCATCTCTTACACCTAAGAAAGGACCATGGAATAAATTTGGAATGAAAAGTAAGTTTTCATCTAATAATAATAAGAAAGCGAAACAAACAAGTTTGCTAGTAATGCACAAAACAACTTTGTCAAGAACAATAATAATGGACAAAAGTCCTATGGAGGTCAAAATGATAACTCTAAGGCTAGAAATAAACCCGAGCCTAGAAAGGGACCTGTAGGAGGCTGTTATAACTATGGAAAAGATCATTACACAAATCAATGCCCTTTGAAAAAGGATGATCATAATCAGTAGCACAAGATACACACCGCTATGATAGTTGACAAGCAGGCTGAGAAACAAGCCACACCCATAGAGGTTATGGGTAAGTTATTTGTTTTACCTATAACTATTATTTTTGACACCAGAATTGCTGAATGTTTTATTTCTAGTAAATTAACATCAAAACTAAAAAGAAAAGTTGGAAACATGGATAAAACATGGATTGTACATTATGGAAACAATGTTGTTCATATAGTTAGTATGTGTCTTTTTGGAGCAATCCTTGAATTACCTAACTTTTCCACTAAAGTTAATATTTATGTTGCACCTTTGGGGTCTTATGATGTAATCATAGGTGTTAATTGGTTAGCTGAACATAAGGCTAAAGTGGATTATTTTGAAAAACACATTAGTTGTTTAGATGACTGTAGAAAACAACAGAGATTCAAGGTGTGAAACGTGAGATTTCTATTAGAAAACTGTCAACTATGTAACTTAAAAAGGCCAAAAATAAAGGTTGTACCTTATATGTAGTAAATATTACAGAAACAACTGAAGAGAGCAGCGATGTCATGGAACGATATCCGGTGTTATGAAACTTCAGTGACGTGTTTTCAAAATAGTTACTAGGTCTTCCACCCAAAAGGGAGTTTGATTTCACAATTGAGATCAAGCCTAGAACCGAGCCTATTTCTAAGGCACCATATCGAATGACTACTATAAAATTAGTAGAGCTTAAGGCTCAGTTGCAAGAAATTTTGTCTAAAGGTTTGATTAGACCAAGTGTTTCACCTTGGGGAGCACCTATAATTTTTGTGAAAAAGAAGGATGGAACACTTAGATTGTGCATTGATTACAGAATGTTAAATAAAGCAATGATCAAGAATAGATACCCACTCCCTAGGATTGATGATCTATTTGATTAGATGCGTGGAGCATCGGTTTATTCTAATATAGATCTTTGATCTAGATATCATTAATTGCAGATTAAGGATGAGGACATTCATAAAACAACTTTCGAGAACAACCTATGGACATTATGAGTTCACGGTTTTACCTTTTGGATTAACAAATGCACCTGCAACATTTATGAATTTAATGAATAATATCTTTCAAGAATACTTGGACAAATTTGTGCTCGTATTCTTGGATGACATTCTCATATATTCTAAAAGTATTGAGGAACACCATGAGCATTTGAAGATAATTTTGGAAATTTTGAGAAAGAGACGGTTATATGGTAAGCTATCTAAATGTTCTTTCTATGACACAAAAGTGCACTATTTGGGTCATGTAATAAGTAAGAATGGAATTGTTGTAGATCCTTCTAAAATTGTAGCTATAACTGAGTGGCTCTGCACCAAAGAATGTACATGAAGTTAGAAGCTTCATGGGGCTTGTTGGTTACTATAAAAATTTGTTAAAGATTTTTCTAAGGTGGTGCACACCAATAACTTCTTTGCAAAATAAGGATAAGAAGTTTGTTTGGAGTCAGAAATGTGAAACTAAATTCATAAATTTGAAAGAACAGTTAACTTCAACACCTATTCTAGTAGTACTAGATCCTAATGGAAACTTTATGGTAGTAATTGATGCATCGGGTGAAGTTCTAGGAGGTATCTTGTTACAAAATGATCATGTCATAGCTTACGAAAGTAGAAAACTAAAGTTACATGAGTTGAATTATGCTCCACACGATTTAGAGCTTGTTGCCAATTTTCATGCACTACAATTTTGGAGGCATTACTTGCTTGTAAACCTTTTGAATTAAAAACTAATCATCTTGGGCTGAAGTATATTTTCACTCAAAGAAATCTAAATACAAGACAATGAAAATGGTTATATTTTTTTCTCAATATGATTTTGACATCGAGTTATATCAAGGGTAAGGAAAATAGAGAGGTTGATTTATATCAAGGGTAAAAAGTTTTAAAACCAAGAAAAAACAATTGGCTAATTAGCCTTGGTTAGTGAAAAATCCAAATGTTAATGAAACAATCAAATAAATGCCCAAAATATAAGAACATGTCAATCAAGAAAAATCACTGGTTCTAGCTAAAAAAATAATGATCAATTTATAAATAAAAAACGTATTGAGAAAATAACACATTACAATCACTATGTGGCCTCATACCGCCACCAAAGGGGTACTCATCGAGTTGCTGGCACTCAGACATCGAGCCTCAGCTCGTGAAAATATACATGTAACTAGAAATGAGTATATCAAATAATGTATCTGTCATCATCTCTGCCTGAATCATAACTCCAAACTCCCACAAGGATCAACATAGTCAAAATCACATAGGATTATTCAATGAACAATCCAATAGGAAAGAGCAGGGGACACAAGGTTACATAAGTTGAGTCTAAGGTGGTGCGCACCCACAATATACTGAGCAAGCTCAAAGTATACTAAACAGATAAAAGTGGGTTTTCAGTCTATATAAGACTCCACTTTCTCACTTGTACTCAGCTCAAGATTATGACAACCTAGTCCACACCTCCTCTCTCCACACATACACTCTTGATAATTTATCCCCTTAGGGTCATCTAGTGTAAGGTCCACAACATACACATAACTACATCACAAACACAATGGTAATTCACACACAAAACCATAATGTCTTGCATGGTATAAATATACAGGGTACAACACAATCATTACCTTCACGGGTTACGATACATCACATTACCACATCCTGCACCCAAAGTGCAATCACTGTACACTAGGGATCATACTCACCATATGCCCCTAAATCATGACATGAACCATCACATATTACATGAATTATACGTATGAGGAAAACAATGTCTAACATTACGACATATAATCCCTTTGCGATACAACACAATGATACACACGACTCATAAATACCTGTTGACGACATCACAATACATCTTCACATCACATAAGGTCAAAATGTTCCAACACTCTACAATTCACAATATCATTCCATTCACACAAAACAAGGTGGTACATCACACATGGATTCCTCATTGGATCCACGAAAAGGAGAGTCAATACTCTCATCACAAGTAGTAATTCACACATGAATTCTTCATAGAATCCACATGAAGGAGAGAGAATACTCCCATCCCTAGCACATCAACATGATAAAAAATGTGCACTAAGTGACATACACATCATGTGCGTTCACATTATCACAATTACAACATAGATCACATCACTCTTAAAACACATTACTCTTCCAATATTTATCACCATCATGAAACACCATCACCATCATGTAACCCATCATGTAACACCATCACTATCATGCAAAATCATCACAACTCCAATCCATCCCAGAGGTTTGAGAGCATGAACCTCCACTCTAATACCATATGTAGTGCCCACGCTTTACACACATAATTACACAAAAAAAAACCAGGATAAATTTTTTTTTCTAACTTACATTGCTCATTGCAAAATGCCACAAGGACTCCAAGTAGGAAAACTCGACAACATATACGACACTTACATCAGTCATCAAATCACATAGACACATGACAACACCATATACCTGTTTATACCACACTTTTCCAAATGAACGAATACTAGTAAAGACCCAACCACAAGAAATGTGACTTTAGGAACGGCGAACCCACGACATATCATTACTTTAAATGTATTTTAGTTACGACTAACTTTCCAAGAACATTATTATGTAAGCATGATTTTCTCCCTTTTTCCACCTACATGTTCTAAAATTCATTTCACATTTCACTTATTGTTCAACCATTTAATTTTGCTCTTTACCCTTATGACAATCTTCATAACTTACATAAGTATTTCCCATATTTCAAATTTCATACAAAATTCCAATTCTCTCATTCTTATGTTAAGATTATGCTTCCCAAAATGCTTATTCAATGTTTAAAATTTAACCTTGCTACACAAGTGAATCTAACGTGATGTCAAGATGAAATCTTGGGATTGAGGGAGACTTAGATTCAATAAAGTTTTTTTTTTTCAAAACATTCTTTGATCGTGGTATAGTTATTTCCCTACCATTATCATTATAGTTCAAAAACTTGTTGAATTCCAAATTTGATATATATATATATATATATATATATATATATATATATATATATTCTCGAAGTTTGATCACACCAAACAATTCATATTCTTTGCAACACATGATAATGTTTAATTAAGTTAAAAGGACTCCAAGAGTGACCTTAAACCTAATCTCCAATCTCGTTCTCATCTGATATGATATGCTCTTACATCGCACTATGGTCTCGTTCTTAGCATCGCCTCAAAGCAAAGAGTTACGAAAGCACTAGTCTGACATATTAAGGAAGTACATGGTTAGAAGCATTATAAAATACACATGAACACAAGTGATCTATGTTCACGAAGATCCCATATCCTTGCATTGCACGATTCCACATAAGAAATATTCTTTATTCCTTAATGCCATAAAATGACATAACAAGGGATTAAGGGACAAGATTACAATTTCTAAGGTTCTCTAAAATCAACATCTTTCAACTCAATTTCGTATGCAAGGAGTTAAATTATAGTTTTCTTCCCACAAGTTAACATCCTAATCCACTAGGGTTTAGTTTAATTCCAATTCTTTTTCACTCAGGGCTTAAATCCCTATTATAGATTTGATTTAGGTTGAAATGTATTTACCCTATAAACCCTCTCGTAAAAAGATCAACGCACTATAATGTCACTAGCCAAAGATAGTACATATAGCTAAGAGGATCTATTCCTTAACAAAATTTAAAGTGATAGAACCACTATTCCACTAGCTCCATGATGTCATCTGGATCTCACAAGAAATTCATTCGATGCAGAAGATTTATTTGACTGTGTTGCTCCTATATGTCTGGTTTGTGTCGATGTCACTAAACGTACCTACTAAGACGATAAACCCCCTTTTCTTGGGATCTTATTTGCCTAAACCAAGATGCTCCATCGAGTGTAAAGGTTTGTTTGAAGGTCACAATTTTCTATGCTAAGGGATTAACATAGGCAAGTTAGTTATATACAAATTTTGAACTACGGTTGACTATTGTGAGTAGGTTCCTTTATTACATTTTCAAGGAAGAAGCACAACACCAATTATTAAACCAATAATTGCACAATGAAAGTTCACTACAAAGTATTAATTTCAATTCCTTTTGACATTTGTATTTCACTTTTACCATAACAAATTTTGGGATCAAAATAACATCCATGAAAGAAATACCAATTTCTCAAGCACTTAATAATCTAACGACTTTTACATACTACCAATTTCAACAATAAGTCTTTCAAAATAATACCAAAAATAAACAATGAATTACTCAACACCTTTACGTCATCATTCTTTCATCCTACAAAAACCACGTGAGCAAGATATCAACAATAAATCGCTGGCATGGCATCCACCCTAATCTAACATAATTATCATCTTTTAGTTTCCCATTTACATATAATAATAATTAAAATTTTCCAGCGAGAGAAAGAGTTTAGAGACATGTATTCAATGCATTTCATTTCACTTCACTTTGTAACCCAGGAGAGAGAAAGAGAATGGAAGAGAGAGAAAACATCGTTTTGTCAAAAGTTCTAATACACACAACAAGTTTCATTATAGTGTTTTAAACAGTTATTTACGTGTGTTAAAAGTTTCCAGGGTGATTTGGCAACCCTACGAGGGTCCGCAGCTTTCTACTTTTACATTTTCTTACTAGCTACAAAACGTACAAAATGGGCTCGGAGGCTAAGAAACCACTTCCAAAAGTTATCTTCCGATGAGAACACACACCACAATTAACTTTCCACATGTCCCCAGATATACCAAGAATTCATAGCAGCTGATGGATTTGAAAAAGAGTGAACGGTTTGCGTTTGGTGGCTAGTTTTCTGGGGCCACTGATCGTAGTTCACCCAGTTGTAAAATGACAACAGTTAGCTCGAGGGCCCAAAAAACCCCATAACTGACATTCGATGGAGGAGCATGCAACGATACATCTCCTACTATTTTCCCCTATATAAAGAGAATTCATCAAATTCAACGGGACTGAGAACTAGAAAACCATTTTCAAACGGTGACAAGTTTTCTAGAGCGACAAGATGAAATTGGTCCAGTTTGACCTTGTCAAACTGTGACCAGAGGCCTACAAAATGGCTTCACCAAACTATCCCAAAAAGTGCTCTTTCCTATACTGAATGTTTCATGCAATTTTCTAGTATAAACACTAGAGGTTTGTGAAGATGGGAAGTAATTTCTCCATCCAGGTTTCAAATGACGGTTCAAAACGAAAGCCAACTTTCTAGATTTAACAACTTTCTACTGCTGTAAACTAGTGTAACAGGGCTCCTATAAGAGCGTCAAAAGGATGTCATATGTTTGTTTCAGGTCAAACCAAAGGTCAAGGTGACTCCTTGTATACCAAGGTACATGAATGAAACTTCACATCTCATTTCCAGAGTTGTGAAGGGTACTTAGTGAGTCTTCAAAATTACAAAATTTAACTATTTAAAACAAGGAGAAGGTCAACTTTATCAATGGGGAGTCAAATTTGTCTGGTCGATAAAACAATATTGGAGCGATCGAGATGGGTAAGAGTTCTTTAAATAATCTCAAAGTGAGGATGATAGTTCATGGTTTAAAGTAGACGAGTTATAATGAATTCGTGAGTTACGACATGACAATTTATTGTTTTGCAACGAGTTGAAGGAACATTTAATTGTATTAAAAATCTTAATAATTTAAAATTCTATTTAGTTGTAAAAGAGAACTAAAACACGAGAATTATGAGAGGTAAGGGAAGAAGAACCATGCCTGGAGAGTGGAGTCGGTTGAAACTGCGGGATTTGGTTCAGTAACTTGCTTGGGCACATCGTCAACCAGATCACGAGCATCCACAGCTCCACCATTTAACATACACGTCTATCAATAAAATCTGTAACTACATACTTGAAAACCATTCCGCTACTCTGATCACATTTCTCCTACCTTCTGGATTCGACCCACCACTTGTTGAGCATGATCAAATGGTTTCTTATTGTTGTTGTTTGGATAGGATGAGATCTTCCTCCTTTTGTGCATAGCCTCAAATCTTGCAACCATTAGACCATGATTTTTGAAGGCATTTAGTCAAACACTTCACATGCCTTAAGCATGCCTCCACATTTTGCACATTCTCATGTGCTCATCAAAAACCAGCAAACATAATGATTAATTCTAGGCATGATTCTACAAGAGGCACTCATGCCATCGAAGTATTTACAACCCTCATGCACTAAACCTGCATGTCTGAAAGCTAATTAAACCAAAAATGAAGCTTACAAGGTCAGGGTATGTTCCATAAGACCACATCTCTTGAGGCATTCTGCCAAACAGATCACAGGCCTTTTCTACACATCCATTTTGTGCATATGCTGCCATCATGGCATTCCATGAGACAACATTTCTTTGAGGCATTCTATCAAACAGTTTATGCACCTTCTAACAGACCCATTTTTTTTTTTTTATTTTTTTTTGTGTATCCTGCTATCATTGCAATCCAGGAGACCACATATCTTTCGGTATTCTACCGAATAGTTCACATGCTTCCATGTTTTACATATGTATCTACTAGGGCACTTGTGACTGCAACATCTGACAAAGTTCCTCTACCTTTTTTGCTTTGATGGGAGCCCATGCAGGTCTGGGCGCGGCTGGGAGGATGCTGGCAACGTGACAAACTAATCAGACAAAAATCCTCCTCCATTTTTCTTTGATGAGCGTCCATACTCTGTCCCCAAAGCATTTGCGACTACAACAACTATCTAAGAACCTCTCTCCAATGTGCTTTGATTTTCCCACGCAGGTGTGTGGCGCGGCCTGGGAGGATGCTAAAAACGGTTGTGGAGTCTGGCTTTACATGTATCAAATGCATTTGCTTGAAAGCTTCCAAGGCCTCTTCAACAAACTCATTCTGAGCAGATCCCTACGCCCCCAAACCAGCCACCCCATGCCCAAAACTAACGCATTCCAAAAGCCAAAAAGACAAAACCCTAACTACAATTTTTGGACTTTTTCACCTTCTTCCACTTTGCCCTAAACCGCCCAACATTCACGGGCATTTTGATTTTATTTTTTAATTCCTTTTAAATTTATTTATCTATTTCTTTTTTTTTTTTAATCTAAAATGTCATAAAACCCTAAAACGAAGTAGACAAATAAATAAAATATAACTTAAAGTCAATCCATTACCAGTGATAAAATTTCGACACAAAAGCAACTGATCAAAGTCGGTGATATGAATTATAATAGTATTATAAACATTATTTTAATGATTTTACAGCTAAAATAATGATAATAATTATTAATCCTATTAATGGCGATGACCAGGCAACTCGACGAACCGAGAACTAGATTTTCCTTTAACCGGATAGTTGTCCATGATGCTACGAGGTCCACAGTTTGGGGTGTCGACAATGACCCGAAAGGCAAGAAGGAGAGGGAAGGTGAAAAATCTTCACTGCGACCTGGACAAGGTCAACAATGGTCAATGAAAGCACACGCACACCAGTCTCCTAGGCTTAGCAATAAGGTCGTCATGCCAGGGACTGGGGGAACATCAAATGGGGCATTACAAAGACTAGGAAGGGGATCAAAATCCTAAAAAGACTATCCTAACGGTATCCTAAGCTAGGTAAGAGCACCTACTTCCTAGCTATGTCTATTTAATTGGGTTATAATCTAACCTAAGCTTCTTATTATATTGTGTTGGGGGGTGACCTAACCTAAGCTCTTGTGCTAAATGAATATGGGAAGGGGAGATTACTATAGTAATTATTGGCTATGTTAACCTAATGCCTAATACTTTATGGAGGCAAATTTAATCTAACCTAAGGTGGAAACTACCTAAGGCAATGTTTTAAGACCTAAGGTGATTAATTGTTGGACTAACCTAAGTTTTGGGGACATCTAGCCTAAACTAATTAAAGAGGGACCTATGGTCACATGACACTATGGCGATGGTTCCAATGGCTTTTATTTGATTTGATTGGATTTAAATTCATGGAAGTATCGCTTGCTAGTTTGGCAGGGCCGATTAAAATTTAGTGGGGCTTACGTGGAGGCTTCGCTAAGTATGGAATTGCATGTTGATTTGGAATTGGTATCCACTAGTTTTGGGAGGCGGTGGCAAGGAGAGATAAGTGGGAGAATTAGGAGTAATGGCATTTATGCACCTCGGTTTTTTGTTGCAAACCGTCTTAGAAACATGGGAGGTATATTTTTGGGAGGTTGTTTGGTTTTTCATGCCTCGCGAATTTTGCTCTACATGGAGCTATCTGGTTCTTTGAACCAGCAGTTTGACTTCTTCTTCTTCTTGGCTATTTTTGGTTTCTCTAGTCTATTTTCAATCAAGGGAATGTATAAGAGGCATTGGAAGAAAAATTGTTTGGTTGTTGATCTATCATGGAGAATAAAAATGGTTGGAGGCTCAACTGGAAGTCTCCTTCAAATTGGCAGAGGCACTATCAAGCATGATAGGCTCTACCCATTTAGATCTCTTGATTTATTCTAAATGAATCATTAAAACAACTCTACTCTTATGAGATAATTCTTTGTTTGATTTATCTCATTATTTTCTTGCATGTTTAGGAAATATCTGTGGTTTTTGGAATGCAAATCCATTACTGGTAATGATAGTTTTTGGGAAACTTTCTTTGTGCTAGTTTAATGGTGATATTCATGTGAACTTGTATTTGAAGCTCTGTAACTTGTATTTGAGGCTGGTGTTGACTGAACTGGCATTCGTTGCCTTATGCTTTGTTCTAAACTATTTTTAGAGCCTGTGTTTTGTTTAAATTTGTAGTGGAGCTTCTTGGTCGTTCTGGACTGGCATTTGTTGCTTGTATGGTTCTTAATCTCTGTTTTAGTCTTGTGTTTTGTTGAGCTTGTAGTGGAGCTTCGTGGTTATTCTAACTTGTGTTGAAGCTTCATGATTTGTTATGAGCTTTTAATGGAGCTTCGTGTTTGTTCTGGACTGAGTGGAACTTAGTGTAGTTTTGAAATTTTGGTTGAATCTTCGTATTCAACACTATACTCATAGTCGAGTTATTGTGAATGGTGAATTGGTAGTAGAGTTGTTGAGTTTTGTTCTGTACATATACTATGAGCTGGAAGTTTTATTATTATTTAAGGAATTGAAAATGCTTGAACTCGTATTAGAGCATTGGTGTTTTGTTTAGAGCTTGTATTTAGGGCTTTGTGTTTTGCTTTAGGTTCGTATTTGAACTTCATGCTTGTCTGAGCCAGTATTGGAAGCTTGTGAAGTCCTGAAATTTTGTTCAAAGCTCGTGTTCAACGCTGTATTGGTATTCCATTCTTGCTTGTTTTGAACTTGAGTTGGAGTCGACGGGTTTGAATCTATACTTGTATTCGCGGGGGTATTTTAAGTATTATGGATGTCAAAATATTTTAAATCCATTTTTGACCGTCTCTTTCAATAAGGGCGTAGGAGATTAGTTTCATTTTGAAGTCTATCGGTAATCTCTTTTGAGATCATCTTCTTGTAGCTTCTTGTTGGACCGATTATGGTACTTCTATCTTTTAGACCGTACCGCCTTCTTTGAACTTGACAGGGCATGTGAATATGAAGTGTATCCTATTCTTCTCTGCCCTAAGAAAACTTGTGTCCTATTGAAGGCTTGACTATCTTTTTAGAAGGATTAAATGACTAGAATTATATCTTGTTATGGGTATTGATGATTTTTGGTTCATTTGGAATAAGTCGTTAACAATTTTTAGAGGCTTTTGGAAATGTAGTATTCTTTCTCCTTCTTGTAAAAGATGTCTGAAATAATTGCCTTCCTTGTCGTAATATTTTAAATGGAAATCAAGAGTCCTTGTTGTGATTCTGTTTCTATATCAATGGAGGTAGGAATGGGACATCTCCTAACTTAAACGTTATTGGACTATTTTACTCTCTGCAGTTTCTTTTAATTGATTTCAGGGTTTCATTAAAGAGATGGATTGAGTACCTTCACAAACTGAATTTTTATATGAAAGGATTTATATTATCTCTATTTGGATTGTTTCATATTATTGTTCTTATTTGGATCATGAAGTACTTACTTATTTTCCTTGAGTTGTTGAAGCCTTGTAATGGGATTTTAGTTCTTGAGTTTGTGATTACTTCGAACTTGTATATCTCTTGTCATTTGTCGATTTCTATTCCTTGTTGGATTCACGGAATGAATCTATGGGATTTAAAAATAGAAATGAGTATGATCTCTTGGGGATAGTATATTGTTTTAGGGACTGTAATGTGTACTTCATTCTATGGACTGATTTGAACTTGTGTTTGAGGAATGGAATAGGTAAACTAGTTTGTTACATTTGTAATGGAAAGTTTGAAGTGTGCTTTCTTTAACTATGCATTCGGTTCTGTGTTCTCTTTTGGGAACTAGTGAAGGAATTCTAAGTTTGAAATATAAATGAGAATTCATTTCATAGTATAAATGAAATGAATTATAGATGGTTCCTTTTCTATTTGAGATCCTTTTTCTGTTATTAAGATAAGTTCATTTGATTGAATTTTTTTTTTTTTGATCTTCTTCTGAGATGGACAATTCATTGAGGAACGTTTGGTTTTAGGTCTTTGAATTGAGGCAGATTTGTGTGTCCTAAACCCGTAATTGTCTTTTTATGACATGTATTGATTCTTCTTCCTTTTTATATGGAATGATGACATATTCTAATATTAGCTATGCCATAATTAACTTCTTTTATTGCTCAGTAAAGATAAATGTGTATTTTCTACTCTTATAGAACTATGAAGCAATTAGATGACAAGACACATTGATTGTTTTAAAGTAATTAACAAGATCAATTTAACATTATTATATAATGCGGTGTTGTAGATTATATTATGCTCTTTTCTTAAAAGTGAATTCGACTCTTTTAATATACTTATTTTCTAGATGTTATTACTTATGATTATATGTTTGATATATTAATTGTTTCATTAAAGCGAGTTGTTTTAATGGAACAATTAGTGGAATGCACTTCACTTTAATGCTTAGTGCTTATCATGCTCACTCATTGAATTGACTCGTGCTAGCAATTTTGCAGATGGACATCGTAAGTGATAAATGAAGGTAGGAACTTTCATGTTGTATTGTTTTATTTAATTCTCGTATCTTATGTAAAGAGTTTTGAATCATTCTTGAGTTGTATTGGAAAATAAAAGTGTTGTTATTTTAAGATCTTAATTATGATTGACATACAAAATGTCTGAATTGCAGAGTCTTGTAAATGTATATTTAAAATCATGGATTGAAAGGTCTTGTGATGGACTACAACTTGTGATGCAAATACTTTTGTACTTGTATGATGGAAATAATAGTGATATCTTTGCGGTGTATTTTTATATCTGTGTATACTATTGCTGTTATAAGATGATGATTTGGATTACGGAGATAGTATAATCTCCCTTATATTAATGAACTTGTTAAATTGCAAGGATTTCGATCTCTATTTACATAACTATATTTTAATAATGAAATATGCTTGGGACATACAATTAAACTATATAAGTAATGAACGATAAAAAGGTTATGTTAAACCTAACATCTAACCATGAAAAGGAAGACTCTTCCTCTCTCATGGAATGAAAGGTAAAAGGAATAGTGGTATGATCATTAATCGTTATACTTCATTTATAAAGTAAACACTAGCTGAATCTAAGTGGATGACACACTTGATTTGGACAGCTAGGTTGCATTAAGAATTAAACGTGATATTTTTTGTCCTATTTTTGGGATAACTGCTTGTTATGCCACGTTAACTAATAACAAATGTAAACATGAATTAATGAATTTCTTGATATCTAATCAGGCTAGTGTTGGATAAAGAACTTAAGAAATGTTGGAGTTAGGGTTAAGCAGGGTTGTTGTAATCTGATTTTTTTAATCTAATTTAATTATGATTAATGACCACTAAGGGGTATGTACATCTTGATAAATCAGTTGTAACGGATGTTGGCACATGCCAACTACAGATCTGTACCCTTGAGAAGTCCCCTGGACTTCCCAAGGATACAAATGTTGCAGATTGACATGTGGCAACACCCTTCCGTATTGTTCATCTAGATCTACACACATCTTGAGTTGGACTTAGTTTCTCTCTAGGTCAATTTAGTAGCATTTTGAGATAGGTGTAGCTTTCATGTCTTATTATACCTTGGCACTTTTAGATGACTTAGGTCAGCTGAGTATGCCCATATACCCTAATTCATCGTCAGCATCTTCCTATAATAAATTATGTTGCTAACTAGGGCTAGGGTCGAACCTTGGGAAAGTGGACTGACGGTAGTTAGTAAAGACCATTCTAGATAACAGAAGATTGAGGTGAAGGACATATTTTGGAATGACGAGTATACCATCTAGGAATAGTAACATGAACAATATGTTGAAATTTTTTTGCCAAATTATTGCAAGTTCGCTAGTTGCGTTGTCTTATGTCACCTAGTTTAAAGCAACATGATGTCAGATGAATATTGGTAACAAATATTCAAATAGGTTATTTAAACAGATCACTCAGTACCCAGAATAGGGTAGGAGAAACAAGTATACGTAGTATACATAAAGTATTCTATACTTTAATTAAACATGAGAGATCGATTGGTAACCGAGTCATGGAATGAGAGATTGGTAGTATACTAAGTCATTACAGTTGCATATGGTTATCTATTATGAGATTGATTGGCATGGAATGTGTGTTCTAAATGATGTTTTATTTAGAACAGAGAACATTATGTTTCCAAAAAAAATTCCCTTGTTTCTAAAGTCTTAAAATGGGAACATTACAATAAAAAAAATATTCATGCTTAACATCTTATCCTCTAACTACATATGCACCAAGTACACTTTGAAAGTGGAAAAAATCGTACATAGAATAATAGAATCAAATACACATCTTCAACCATCCTGACATTCTTGTGAGGAAAATTTGAACAAACCAATAGGTATAAAACAGAAATCCTAATGGATAGTTCATCTCCATCATAAAGACACCTTCAAATAAAAATCATGAAACTAAATAGACCTTGAGTAAGGACACACCCGATTATGGATTCAAAAAACATCATGATTGAGCTCGAGTATAGACCGCATAATGAAGACACGTGTTATAGCGGCATTTCATTTTGGACCTTGGGAGAAAATTTCCTCAACCTAACTTTTACTCTAAATCATGGCTTAAGGGACCTTCAAAACTTGTATCAACCTATCAACCTTCTCAAGTCTTATTCATGGATCACAAGTTGAACTCACAACTAAGAAAATATATGTAGATACATCTTTTACATACCCTTAGAGATGTTCATAACATCACTTCATCATTTTTAACACTGAGCACATCTCTCACTTCCTTGAAGAAAACAAAACCTTAGATTAGATCCAAACTTGTGGTACAAAATTCTTCATGCTTCGTTTGCAATCGTACTTACTGATATAATTGTAATAGTGTTCCTTTAGACTTTACCTTGTCTCTTTGAGTCTTTTATGTACAAAGTGTACCCTTAGACCCGATCTTTGTACCATATCTTGAGGTTTATATAACATGCTTTATAGGAATCCTTATGCACTAAAAATACTTGAAATATTCTCATAATTTCATAACATCTTCAAATGAGAAACTCAGACCATCAATATTCTCTTATCCTTGTTGAAGATCATAATAGCACATTGTTACGATTTATACTATGTAATTTGAACTTATAGGACCTTTTGAAGATCTTCGAGTTTGAGTAAGCACTGCAATACCTTTGTTTATTCTTCATAGACCTTACATAGTACTCAAGACCTTTGATACTTGACAACTTCAATTCCTTCCTCAGTTTAGCTCATATTGACTCATTACTGGACTGTAACAATGTCATAAAATGTTTAGGACACCAAACTTGATCACTTCGGTGTACCTTAGAACTTTGATAATCATGACTCATGACTTATACCAGGACATACACCTATTAATTATATCCATCATGACAATATTTGATGCATAAGAGAAGATATCATTGAATGATCTTGAACAATATAACCCAACACAACTTGTCAACACTTCTTCACATATTTGAGGACAAGACTAAAACACACAAAATTCTTATGAACCGTCAAAAACAATTTAAATGAACATCAAAACCTCTTTTAAGCATATAAACCTTCATTGTGGCATTTACTCCAAGACTCTCTATTATAGGCTTTAACCTTACATGACATAGTTTTTGATTGATCTATAGATCATGAAAACTATAATGAACAACTTGAGCCACATCAAAATAATTTTGATGAGACACCAAACTTGTCAACAATGAATATGCTTAACAAAACATAGATTTTTGTAATATTTAGACTCATAATAAAATCACAAAAAAATCATATATATACTCTAGGACTGATAAAAGGAGACATTGAAAAGGAACCACTAAGAACACACACAAACTCATGAAAAAAGGGGAGAATCACTTTCCATACCTTATCACTCTAGAAGTATCCCAAAGGCCTAACTTCTTCATTTTTTTAGTTACACGAGATTTTGAAAACCATTCAAACACATGTGATCTTCTTCAATAAGTGAAAACATACTCCCTTGAGCTGACTTGGGCTTGTTGACCTTGTTCTCCAACTTGATAACATTGGAATATTCCTTGACAACCTTCATATGTTGCATGGTGGGTTGATAATCAAGTTTTCTTGACCTCCTTGACTTGAGCAACCACATTCTTGTTCTTTGGATCAAACCTTGGAATAAACCTCTTATTGTTTTGGAAAATTTTTGCTATATGACCTGATTGGTGAAAATTGAAGAAAAAACCTCTTTCCTTATTCTTGGCTTAAACACCCTCAAATTCCATCCACATTCCTTTCCCCATGACCATACTCGAGAACATGAAAAACATTCACCTTTGAAGATACCTACCTCATTCCTTGGAGCCCTCTTTTTGCAATCTCTAGCTCTATGATTAAAATCATGACAAATGAAACAATATCCATTGAATAAAGAGCCATACCTCATAGCATTAGGTTTTCTAACTAATTTATATCTTCTTAAATCAGTCCTTTTAGTCACCTTCACATCTGATTTGGAACTAGGACCAACTTCATGATCATTCTTACCTTGAAACCCTATAACTGATTTTTCATCTATGGCCTTTTGACCTTCTAGAACACCATTAAGAGATTTGGAGCTCTTCTCAAGTCTCTCATACATCTTCAAATTTTTAGAATCATCCTCTAAATTTGATTCAAGATCTTTCAATTTGTCTTCATACCTGAAATGAGAGTCTTCTTTCTCCTTTAAGGCTTTGGTCAAACTTTCAACTTGAGATTCCAAAGCAAGAATGGCTTGACTATGCTTAGCTTCCATATCCTTGACCTGAATTTGATAGGCCTTAATACATGACTGAGATATTTCATTCCTTCTTCTCAATATAGCCTCAATATTTGAAGACTTACCCATTGTTTGTGCTTCAAAGGATCTCCTTCAAGCTGCTAAAATTGCTTCACAAGGACCTGCTCTGATACCAATTATTGGAAGAAAAAGGGACTGAGGGGGGGGTGAATCATTCCTAAAATAAATTTTCTTTCATTTACTAAACCATACATTCATAATTTAGATTGTTCATACAACATTCATAACCATGTGTGCTTATTAAGATATGCAACATCAACCACAAGAGCAAGAAACAAAGTACTCAACACAAGAACACCATATGTAAGTGGGAAACCCTCATGGGGAAGAAAAAAACTGAAAAATATACTTATATTACACAAATTAAAGTGATTTAGTGAAGCACCAACTTCACAAGGAGCACCAACCCCTAGTTTAGTAGAGTGCCAACCCTACAAGGAACACCAACCCCTAATTTAGTGAAGCTCCAAATCCACAAGGAGGATACAACCCCTCAAATATGACCAAGCACAAAATCAGCCACCTGAATATGTTTGATCTCTAATAATTTTTCTTCCACAACTAATGGAGATCACTAATTTAGCTCACAAACCCTAGGTCTTTAATCTTGTTCTTTCTTCTTCTTTCTCACCTTGTCTTGCCTCTAAAAAAATTTTATCATGATTTATACCTTCCTAAATATTAAAAATATCTTATCTAACCTCAAAAATTCCTTCATACCTGTAAACAACTCTCCTCTAGGTCACACTACTCCCCCATGCAAGACTAGCTCACCAAATGAGAAAAACTCCACTTTTATATGCATTTATACTCACAAAAAAATTATTTCAGTACCTCATCATAAATTCAACCCATAAACCTTCATTAAATTAAAATACATCCATTACAATGGTCACATATGACCCAAATAGGTCGGCCTAGCTAAAAACCTCATTACATGTGCCAAAAATGGCTCAAAACCCCATGGGCACAAAGATAAAAATACCCTTACATGAAAAAACATAGATATTCATGACCCATAAAAACTTAAACATTATTAAAATATCATTTAAAATTCATACATGGTCGCAATTTAGCTCAACCAATCAAATTATTTCATTTAATGGGCCCAATACTCTTTGTACTTGTCAAAATTGTTGTTTCCTACACCCTTCAACACCCTAGAAACTTCATTATTCCACCAAATAACTTATGCACAAAAAAACCATACCATGTGACCAAAAATGGAAATTACATAAGCTTTATAACAATTCTAATCAATTTATAAGCCTTGAATCAATCACCTGCTCAAACCACAACCACTTTTGTCTTCACTAAATCAACCTGCCAAAACATATGTTTCCAAAGGTTAGCTCATAAAAACATTTAAATTAACATTAAATACATAAAAATGGATTAATTTTATGAAAAATTATTACCTCTTCAAATTCTATATTATAGCAAGCATCAACCAATCCATATCATCTTTCAAACACCTTCAAATTTGTACTAAAAACATCATGTCATGCACTACCAAAAACTAGTATTGTCCAAAGAATGACAAGGAAACCTTTTGAAATCATCTCACCATGAGAAAAACCTCATATCAATATATATATTTTTGAATCATATTTCCAACACAATTTGAATCATATTCAAACTCCACATGTAGCTCAAGTTATGGCCATTTTATTGAACACTTGATATTTGAGACCCCAAAATTGCCCTTTGACCAATCAACTTGTGTGGACCTCAAATGACCATGTACCTACATGAAAATATCCTGAAACCTTCATGTAAATAAATATCAGCTCCCATAAATCATGCATAATTAATTTTTCATGCTACTCATTTGGACAACCTTGTCCCAAAACCTTCTTCTTCATAAATTGACTTGTTTGAGTAGGGCTCACTTATCTCCATGACCTCAACCATACATTTATGGAAATATAAGAGAGTACCCTACAATATAAAATCATAATTTTTTATTAACTAATCAAATCTAGGTCACTATATCTCTCTTTCTAAAAACAGCTCCTAGTTAGGGTTTAACTAGGGTTTTAGACCACTTTATCTTCTTAACATTCGTTCATAAAATCATGAAGATCAACTAACATGATTATTTTTGTGAAAAATTATAAAATAAACATATAATAATCCCTAAAATTCACAATTTCCCATGCAAATCACACTATTCACAACGAGTGTCAGAAATTCAACTTTGAGCTGGAGTTTTAGTTGTTTTTTACCATGTCTCGCATAAATTGTCATATCTTGAAAAATACACATCCTAGCAACCTGATTTTTTTCTCAAATCACCATGACACATCCCTATAACATCTCCAATAATTATAATGTCAAATATATACATCAATCTCTCCATAATATCTCATTTTCATAGCCTCACCTTAAGGATTCTCACTGTAGAAGCTAGGGTCAACTGAAAGAATGCAATAACTCATCATAAAACCTCTAAAAATGACCCAAAAATACCTGATACACCATGATATACCTGAATTCAAGCTTCCATGAGCTCATATGGCTCCAAAACACATTGTCACACCTCTAAGCTACCATACCTGCTCCCAATGAGCACATGTAACATAGTGAACCACCTATATCTGCATCATTCCACTTTGTGAGTTCCCAAGAACCCTCAAAATATTATATTAATCATGTCAACATGCTTCTCATGTATACAAGTAGCTCATAATTTCATGCGGTATCACATACGCACCTAAATGGGCTTGCAAGAGTAAGCAATCCTCACTTTGAATATCATTATACCAACCTAAAAACGTATGAATCATCATGTTAGAATTAGATGCGTCATCAAAATACCCTAATATAACATCCAATTTTTCATTAATGTGGTTTTACATCAATGATAACAACAAATAGTACCACATGCCAACACAACAATCACAAAACGTGTAGCATCATGGCACAATGATGTGCATTTTAGAGCGAAATATTATTAGGTAAATCTCACCAATAGAGGAAATTGAATATAGGAGTGTAACATTTGGATTTATCAACACTATGGGTGACAACAAGAAATTGTAGAACCTTGACTATGTGGGGATCAATAAAGGGACATTGTAGATGAAGAATGATAAATGTGGTATGGTCTTTGGTAATATCTAAAGGGATGAGATATGAAATATTGGTCATGACATCAACATGTCGATTGTCCTTACATGGGATAGAAGCAATGGTGTAAGAACCAAATGTAGCAAGTGTGTCTTTAACAAAAATATTATATGGGATGATTTTCTCTACCTTTCTATGATAAGTACCATTGACCTAATTAACAATGAGTTGGGAGTCACCAAAAATATGAATATGATGTATATTAAGATTGTGAGTGAAAGGTATACCTATAATGATGGATTCATACTCAACAATATTTTTTGTGCAAAACAAACCCAAGTCAATAAGAAAAGGGAAAAGATTTATTGTGTGGTATGATAAAGATAATGTTGGACCCCACCCCGGTGGTGCATCGAGAGTCATCAAAGTATATGGTCCAAATATCAATTTCAATATTATAGTTTGTGAAGTTATCACAAAGATCATCATAGCTCGGAAAGGATTATCAATAAGATCCTCAATTAACTAATCTATGATAAATTTCTGATTTTTATGGGAAAAAATTGAGATCAAATTCAATAAGAAACATGACCCAATGAGCTACAAGGACAGATAAGTGAATGCAAGAAAGTATGTAATGCAAAGCATCAACTTTGGTGATGACATGGATTTCAGTTTTGAACTTATCAGTGAGAAATATTATACCAAGGCATAATTTCTTGATATAACTGTAATTACACTCATAAGATAGTAATGTATGACTAATATAATAGATGGCATGCTCTTGGTGGGCTACATCATGTTGAGAAATCAAGGTTCCTAAGACTTGAAAGGTGGTAGAGATGTTTAAAAGTAATGGTCAATCAGAAACCAAAGGGGTCAAGATGGATGGGTGAAGTAAACAAGCTTTAATGTCATCAAAATTCCGTTGACAATTTTCATCCCATGAAAATTTAGTATATTTCTTTATTATTCATGTAAAGGGTTGGATTTTTTAGTTAATTATGTAATAAATCATCAAATAACTTATATTTCAACTTTCAAGGAACCTAATTGATGTAGGTTGTAAGGAGGAGGAATTTTTACAATAGCTAATTTTTTTAATGGATCATCTCAATACCATGTTAAGAAATAATACATCTTAATAAATTCCCGGTAGTAACCCTAATAATACATTTTTGGGATTAATTCAAACATTATATTATCTTAAGCATGTTAAAAGTGTAAAAATATCCTAATCATGGTGGGCATGATGTTTTTGGATTGGTAAGAATATCATCAACATAGTCCTCAATGATATTATGAATATAATCATGGAGATATGAGTCACGAACATTGTTATGTAGCTCCAACATTTTTAATTCCAAAGGGCATGACCATATAACAAAAGGTTCCCCATGGTGTGGTGAAGGATTTATTTTCTTGATCAACAAGGTTGATTTTGATTTGATTATCGCCAATGAAGCCATACAAAAAGGAAACCATGTCATGATCATCATTGATAAATTCAACAATAGAATCAATGAGTAGCAGAGGAAAACTATCCTTAGGGGAGGGTTTATTAAGGTCATGAAAGTTATTACAGAAATTTACTTTCCCATTAGGCTTCATTATAGGAATGATATTAGCTAGACATTGTGGATAATCAATGGTAGAGATAAATCATGCATCCAATAAATGTTGGACTTCCTCTTTTCCTAACAATGCTACTCGTGGGTGCATTTTACAAATTTTCTATTGGACTAGTTTAGTTCCCTCGTGTAGTAAATTGTTGTGCATAGATATGGAAGGATTGATACCAGACATGTCATTAAAGTGTCAAGAAAAGAGATTAGGAAATCTCATAGCACTTTTTTAATAACAACATGCTCAATATTAGTAAGAGAGGTTGCTAAGAGAAGCATCCGTGGATATTCATCGTTGCCTAGGTTATATAGTATAATTTCTTCAATATATGGTTAGGTGGGTATAATATCAATAGCATTAGTAATCATATTAGTAGCATCACTCTCACAAAATTATGTAGTAGTGTGTAAGGAATTGGGGAACCTCTTCTTGTGATGATGTGAGGGGAAGTTGTTATAAGCTCCAATGTATTATAGGAGTGCCTCGTCATTATGGTATTCATCTGAAAGTGGTAGATCGGGGGAGGAAATATCATCAATAACGTTTGGGTGAACTAATTTGAGTGTATGTGAGTGTGAAACTATGTAAACCTAGGAGATTGATTTGGTAGGGAGAAAGTAGGTTCCCAAAGAAAGGGCCCTAAACGAGTGAATAGAAAATATTATACTAACCTTATCAAATTTCTTTGGAAGAGAGATGAGCTCAACAATACTTTAGCAATTTCTACCGAGTCTTGAGCCAAAGAAACCATGTTCTAGAAAATACATATAGCTAATTCTATAGGTTGTATAATCACCAATGGGTAGGTTAGAGTGGTCCTAAAGAGTGGGTGTGCACTCATGCTCAATAATATCAAGAAAAGAAAAGGAGATTGATAATCCAAAACATCATATACTACACCTTCATGGACAAAATTGAGTCAGGAATGGAGGGTGGAAGGGATTACATGTATAGAACGTAACCAAGGATGTTCTAAGAGGAGATTATAATTGAGATTATTAGGCATAAAATGACATACAATATTAAGAGTGCAGGTCTTATACCAATGGTTAAAGAGGCTTCACCTAATAATTACTTGGGATGAATACAAAGAGTGTATGGAGATAAATCAACTCGCATAAAGGCATATCTTATGTAAAAAGAGATGTTGCATATATTAAGACTAGATCCATTATCAACCAAAGAACATTTAATTAGCACATTATGAATATGAACTTGAATATAAAAGAGGGGTGCATTATCAATAATTGTATGGGAGGTTATATTAGTTGGTGTTGATTTAAATAAATTTAAATATTTATCAAAGGACTAAGATAAAAAAGATATAACATTAACAAGAAATATCTAGCATGCAAATTACAAACAAGTATGCAAGATAGGATATGAGAATGAATTAGCTTGTATCAAGAGATATGGGATGATTATAGGTTAGAATGTCACTAGAATAGGATAGATCTGAACTATATAATCTCTTTTTGAGAAATTGGGATCTAAAACCTCTTCGGATAGGATCGCCTAGATGAGAAGAGGACCACCAGTAGCGCTAGTGTCCGAACTGGACACTAGTGTCTAAGTAGTAACTCTACTTCGGTCTTTTCGGTGTCTAAACTTTTCTTCTTTATTTTACTCTTTATCACATCCAATTCATTGTAGGGTCTCTATGTTGCACTTGTACTTGTTAAAAACCTATCTACCTACACAAATATCAATAAAACATTAGATGAAAAAATTAATTCATATGCTTGAGTTAGATTGACCTTGGCGGTTACCCCGATGTGATTGTCACTTAAAAATATATTACATTTTAAACTCTATGTTGTTCTTGTGCGTGTGATTTGAATTGTGTCCCTTGAAGTTAGGTTTCCCTTGTGTCGATTGTACCAAGATAGTATGCTACACCTATTTCCCCAATATGAATGTGTGTGATGGAATTCAAAAATATCCCCTCTATGCGATTGTATAGTGCATCCCAAATGTTGCTCTTTACCCAAGTAGTGGGTGGTAATTATTAGCCCCAAATGTTCCAAATTTCTTAATAGTGAGTAATTCGTGTATATATATATATGATTATTTTGTTTGAATTTCATTATTAACAACCAAAAAGTCTGACCCAAAGTGATGGGTAGTGATTTAAAAATAATATAAAATGATTGGAAATTCAAATTGTAAAAAGAAGGAAAAAGGACATAAGCACCCAATGGGGAGAGTAGTGTTTGGGATCTCTTGTCCCTAATGGGAGGTACTATCTATGATGATCATAGGATATAATGGAAAATACAGATTTCGGTCATATGTTGTCTATTGTATAAAAGTAATGTAACAATTCGAGAAAAGAAAATGATAAGAGTATCAAAAGGATAAATCAATGTAAAATAAAAACAAGTGTTGTTAATGTCTAGTTTTCTTACTTAGGAATCATGCATATAATAACATACTTAGAGGCATGATGTAAGTAGTAAGTGCATGATTTTATTTTTGCATTTTCCCTCACTTTATGTAAGTGAATGAATATTTGGTAGCATAAAGTAGATAAGAGGAGTGAACCTTGTGGAGATCCAAAGGAGTTATAAATGATGGTGTGCCAAATGAAGATTGTACATGATATCATACCAAATATATATTTTGAGATGTGTATCATGAAATCTAGAAGAGGATAAGTATCCTAGGGTGACCTTGTGTGCATAGTTGTGTCTTACGACCCTCAGTGACCCGCATCTCATTTCGCAACCTAACCTCATTACCTAAACCTTACACAAGTATTTATTAATTGCCTTGTAATTGATAAATCTACACCACCTTACCTACCACCTCACTTTGCCACTTCATCATGACCTAGCCCTAACCCTAAAACTAACCTAATTAGGACCCATGACTTGGTCTAGACTCACATCCATAACTAATGCCTCCTTACTCGCACCCAAAGCCGACCTTCTCTAGCCACCTCGACCAAGCCCGCAACCGATCTCTCGGGAGAAAAGTTAGGGAAGGTGGGCTATTTTACTAAAAATAGCCTACTTTTTCCTAACCGATGCCGGTTCTACTGACCGCCGCTTGCTACGCAACCGCCATCGGTTCCTCGTAAATGGGCTTCCCAAACCAAAACAACGGATCGGAATTTCATTTTTGAGATCACCCAAGGATTTTTAATCAAAGGAGAGTCCAAAGCGATCAGCAGAGTCCGTAACTTCACTTGACCAAGCAGAGACGAGTAAAGAAACCAAGAGTCAAGCAAAGGAGATCAACTTCGCACCTTCATCAAAAAAACCAAGTAAGTTATATCTTGCATGTCCTCCATTATAACATTTCTTGTGCTTTTGGAATTGTAATCTTCCCAAATCCGCTCTCGAACCCATTATCTAACGTACCATTGCCTCTAACCATCATTCCTTAGCTTCTAACCATCCCATTTCTCAATACTATCCAAAACCAGCCATTACAAACACCACAACCAGCCCGTAAGATCCTAGAACCAACCGGGTATCGGTTATCAAGGACCGCCATCGGTTATAGATAACCGCATCGGTTCCTTTGATCAAAACCAAGAAAACAAGTGTTTTCCCTACCTAGCCTACCACGAAACAATTTAATTAGTACTCTACAATATTTTGTGTTAATTCATATTAGCAGGGAACCGACCACCTTCGAAAGGAAGTTTCATACTTCCTGGCCCAAGGCGCCTCCTCATTTATTATCTAATCAAAATCTTGTGGTCTTGTGTTCTTATTTGCAGTAGTCCTTCCAAGACAAAAAGGAGTTCTTCGCAGTCACCCGATCTTTCTCTACGTACGCGCACATCATCTCGACATTCTACTGTATTCCTCCTAACCCTAACCTTATCTCTTTCTATAAGGAACGAAGCATTTCCGAGTGAAACATTTTTGCACGCTTAAGGTGGGACCCATTTTGGGTTTTTCTTTATTTCTTGCTTGCTTGCTTTTATTATAGGGAGCATACTTGCTGTTTTCTTCTTCTAGAGATATTCACAGGGTATTTTATTATTCTGGTAAAAGAACTTGCTTTGTTTTTGCATCTTGCATTAGTAAAAGTCATCTCTTTTGCTTCATCGAATATCACTTTCGATTTGGGTTTTAAAACACATGCATTACATTCCTGCCTGTTGTTTTTCAATTCTAGTGAACATAGATTAAGTAACAGGTCGTACACGTGGGGGTGATATCCACGGTATTGACAGGAAATTAACCTTAGTTTCACTGCACAACACATACTGAATCACTTCACAATTAACACAACATCTCAAACATCCCCCCTTTTCCGCGGTATTCCTCCGCCCGATTGAGGTAACCTTATAAGCCAAAACAAACTTGACATTTCCCCTAAGTCTTGTTGTTTAGGATTCTGACATCATTCTACGTCTAAAGGCATAAGCCCACAATAATTAAAATTAACCCTAAGGTTAATCTCTGCATTTGCGTGTGCCTCTTGCTTGTTTTCAAATCCTGTTTTCTCTGTCATACTTTGTCTTCTCGATCAATAAGTTGCTAAAATACTCAACGCTGCTAAAAACTCAAATTAAGAACCCCTTTGTATCTTCTTATTCTAGATTTTTGACACCGCATCGGTTAAGGGACCGACGCGCTTTCCTCCCTGTGGACCGACACTCTTACTAAAACCGATATCGGTTATCGTCTCTCTCACCGACAAACCAAAGAACTTGCTAAATTCACCATTCTCGAGGTTGTTTTTGTCCTCGATAGATCAAACTTTCCCCGTGTGTTCTGGTCTATGGTCATGTCATCACTGGAAGCAAGCCGCCATGGTTTCACACGCTTGCTCGCTTTTCTTTGCCTCGAATCACCCCCTTCACATTCTATAGAAACCCTACTGACACCAAAGAGATCCCCAAATTCCTCGTAGGAGACAAGGACTTTGCCAAATTTCTGGATGCTAATCCCAGCCATTGCATAATACTATTTGTCTCATACCCCCGACCGTGCGCCCGATGGTCAGCCCTTATGGGCATGCCTATTAGTATAGCTGCTCATTTAGCTCCTACTCCTCCCGATAACAATACCTTACTTCCCGCATCACTAGCCCTGCGCTCTCCCAATCCGACAAATGCAGAGGTTCATACGACCCCGATTAGCTTTCCTTTTGTTAATCTTGACCCCACGTATCGCCACCACCAATCGCCCCTATCTCTCTCTTTTACACTACTCCATTCATGACTTACTCTCTGCCACCTATTCAAACGAGCTTTCCTTCTCAAGCTCCGCCTACCTTTTCATTCCCATACACGTATCCAAGAACCTCAACACCTTATATGGGACATCCCTATTCTCGTGGCACCATCACCTCATCCAACCACGATTTCATCAAGCAAATGATGGACAAAATGCAAAACCTCGAGGCTTCCGCTTTGTGAAGTCGTAGCGCCTGACATACGAGCAAGTTTGTCGAGCCCATTCACCCTTCTCGTCCCCTTCATTCATATCCTCCTCAATGGGAGTCACCAAAGTTTACTCGCTTTTAACAAGAAAGAGGATCCTCAACAACACTTGCGATCATTTAGACATGCTTGTTATTTGATTGCCCATGATGATGCCTTGTTACTCCGCACCTTTCCCATGTCCTTATCGTGGCCTCGCCTGAGTGGTACAAAGCTTTTAACCCAAAGACTCAATCTTCTCTTTTAACCAACTAGCCCAATCTTTCTTGATCATTTCTCCATTAACATTGCCAAGAAAGTATCTATCACCGACCTCTATGCCATCCGACACCAAGACGAATCTATCGCAGATTTCGCTGACGATGGCGGGGCCTTATCAACCAACTTACGTATGCCTTGCCTCAAACCGAACTTATCAACTCTTTACGCGGCATGCGCTAAGCACATCTCCCCTACCCTCCAAATTCAAACTTTCCGTACATTCGACGAGGTTTTACTATGGCTCAAAATTAGAAATTCGAGCCTTAGAGGAAGAGAAATTGCGGTCACAACAAGAACTCCACTTTCCGAACTCCTGATTCTACCAATAAACCAAATACCACCACTCCTCACGCGTCAACCTCTTCTAAATCAAAAGGAGCTGTCCACGCGGTGATGGTCAAATCCCAACCACCGTCCAATACTCCACCAAAAACCACCTATAAATACAAAGCTGAGCCCACCAATTACACTCCCTTGGGAGAAACTTATGGCGTCATCCTAGAGAAATTGCTCAAAGCTGGGGCTATCACCTTGCCCCCTGTAAAACCTCACTGTGGGTTTGACTCCACCCGCGCAATACCTTCCTCGGTACAAAGAAAATGACTTTTGTAACTTTCACCGCGTAAAAGGACATAGTCATGAAAACTGCAAGATGTTGAAAAACATAGTGCAGGAAATGGTTGATGCAGGGGATATAACACTCGATAATCCTAACGCCCCTCGCTAACCGAAATCTGAAAATTTTCAACAAGCCATTCCCGAATCACTCGCCAGAAGAACGTAAACCAAGATATCTTAGCCGAGGAGAGTGTTCATGAGATCCATGCAGATTCGATACCCACCAAAAGCCTCTATCGAGAAAATTTTGAATCAAGCCTCTTCACTAACACAGAGCCCGAACCTCCTTTACCACCATCAAGCCAAAGCGAAATCATTCCTTTACCCATAGAAGAGTTAATCTGCCTGTGCTTCCTTCCCATTAATGAGTCTTCTTACACCACATCCCTACAAGATCGCGAGCGGATGTTGTCTAATCTATCCATTTCCCAGCACGTCTCTCTTCTACCACTTCCACACAAGAGGAGGGTACGCCACTCCTTTTGACATCCTTAGATGAGAAATCTCTCGCACCGACATCATTAAATTCTTTAGTCATGACATGCACTTCTCCAACATGCCCTTCTCGCCTATTAGTCCTCATCACCTAAATCTTTTCAACAACCCGTTGACCTCTTAGCATCTATCGATACAAAGGCTGCCTCATCCGCCTCCTCGTGTCACACCCGCAATGGATTGGAATTACAACTCACTTTTCCTCTCGTACTAAAATTACAAATTACACTGAGACTGCATTCCACGTAAGATGACAGTCCTATGGGAACGCTTGAGTACTCCTGCTTTCTACTCAAATGCAAATGACTCGATCCCGATGTCTCCACCATCTACCCGAAGTGCTTACGTGTGGCTTAAAATGCCCCCGCTCTCGCCTTCACCCCCTCACCTCTACCAAATTCCCGTCCACTTCTATCAACTTAACCAGATCTTCCCCTACGCTTGGGACCTCACCAATGCCCGGGCCTAACACACCCGCCTAAGCGACTGATTTATCCCAAAATAAACCCGCCCGCCACCTAGGAGACAAACGCAATCCGGCCTCTATCAAAACCCTCATCTTCACACCCACCTTCCATATTGGGACCTCATCCCTCCACCTTACATCAATATATCATACCTCCTTTGTTTTCTCGCAAAACAACCTACGCCTTTACACCTATACAGAGAGATCAAAGGGTATCACAACATCGTTACCCCGCGTATCCGGTCCACCTATCAACCCTAAACCAATCCCATCATCAAAGGATTTATTTTCTCGTCACTCCCTTTCTCCGTGGTTGTTTCCCGCTACCATGCCATCTCGTAGCCTCATCATCTAACCAAATTAACGTAACTTCAGGTCCAAGAAACCACGTTTAGTGAAAAACATGTGTCAAAGACTCCCGACTAAACCACCACCCATACGAACTAAACACGCCCAAACATTACCACAACCCACACAATCAATACCCTCATCTTCTTCTGATTTTGACCCACTCAAAGGATCCTACGCCAAAATCCTTGCTATGTTGGTGGAGAATGCGACCATCTCTCTACCCCCACTTCGACCTTATGACCCGTCTAAGCCCCGACTGTGGATTATGATGAGTCTAAAATCTGCGCCTATCACCGCACACTGACATGATGTAGAAGGATGCAAAGCTCTAAAACCATCCCTTCGCCACCTCCTCTTCCGGATCGAAAGATTAAGAAAACAACTTACGCAGGAGAGACCTCTAGCGCAATTCCCTCTACTATACCATCTCGTCCCCGCCTCACCAAGATCGATCATTATTACAACCCCACCTCTCAAGACCATGAATTATCCCAACCATCTTCTTCATCTCAGTCTACGAGATTAATATGATTAGTGTCGCTACTCGAGGACAAAAACAATGGGAAGGCGAAAGAAAACACACCTGCGGCATCTCTTTCTCCTTCAACCATCCCGACATACACCACCACCTAAAGTGGTTATTCGCGACCCGCCTATCCCGCCTCTAATGGAGTTGCCCACCGAACCATGATCAAACAACACTTCATCAATCGCCCGTAAAATGACACTATATGATCTCATTCGCACTCAATCTCATCGACAAGCTCTCGTTGAGATCCTTCAAGGGATAGAGGTTTTTCCCAATGAAACCCTCGCCCGTGGCCTCCATTCTAACACCCAATCACGTTTCTCTCTCACCAAACAATCCATCTCCCCACCACTTCGCCTCAAAACAACAAGCCGCTGCGGTTAGTTTCTCGGAAGATGAAATTATCGACTTTGGTACAGTAAGACTCCGACTCGCTTTTTTCATTTCCGCTACGTCCGAGACATTCGAGTACGCCGGGTTATGATTGACGGGGCGCTAGCCTAAACATCATCTCTTCAAAAGCCTTCCAACAAATGAACATCCCTTCTAGTTGCATGTGTGCCAACCCCATCATGTTGCGGTCATTCAATGATGCTATTACTTCTACCTTAGGCACCGTGATCCTCAACATTCGCGTAGGCCCACGTACTTTGCCCGAACTCTTCTATGTCCTTGAAGGAGAGTTCCAATATAATATATTGCTAGGTCGCCCTCGATCCGGCCATGGGATGCGTCCCTCAACATTACATCGATGTATAAAATTTGAGTACGAGGGGAAGTCCTACACTGTAAAAGCTGATCCTCCCCCCTTCAAAACTTGCAATATGTTATACCGCCCAAACGATGTGCTTATACCAATTAAGACACCCATACATTCAACCCAACCATCCTCTTCCAATATACCTCAACCGTCCACCTCAACTGCACCTACAACTGATGAAACCACCGTTGCACAAACCACTTCTCTTCCCGCAGCTAACATCCCAACCTCCGACCCCTTAGTAGACATTTTTCATCGCCTTACGCTGGGGGAGTATCGCCTATATAACGTTAGTTCTTTCCCTACCCCGCAGGAGTACGGACAATTACATGCACACCCCACCTACGACCGTGCCGCGTGGGGAGATAATCTCTTACGACCACCCCATTGTCGCACTAACCTAACATATGGGGTGTTGACGCATCCTCCATTACCCCCGAACCTCCTCTTGGTGTGGTTCCTTCCAATCCGATTTTCAATACTTGACAAATCGCGCTTTGCCCTCACCTTCTTGACTCGGCCGCGTGGAAAGGCTTTGGTTTTGGCCTTTACGAACAAGGCCGACATACTCTCATCCCCATCACCACACGCAAACATAATGATCGCAGTGGTCTTGGTTTTTCCGAAACACCTACGCAAGAGACACCTCCTGTCAGCTGTATCCTGGAAGAAGAGGACGTCGCCCCTACCGAACCATCATCACCCACTTTGCCATCATCTCCTGCTTAATCGATGGACCCCGAATCTATCCTCCTAACTTTTTTTTTTTTTTCATAAATGCTATCTTCATAGGTCCTCTCACTTATCAACGCGATAATGAGGACCCATCTTCTCTTCCCTTCGTATCCGCATGATCAAGAGGATTCACCTTTGATTAATGTTGTTGAATGCCGATGACGACTCCATCCTCACTTACCTAGCGCGATGATTCTTATATTCAACGTGCCTTACCATCTCAAACTCAAACCATGCCGAACGAATCTACTATAGAAATCAACATCCACACGAGGAAGATCCTCACATAGTGAAGATCGGACAATCACTTGACACATCGTAACGAGCCGCCTTTACTACCTTTCTCCGTGCTTCGCAACCAAGCTTTCGCATGGTCTTACGCCGACATGCCAGAATTGATCCTACCATCGCCGTCCATAACATCACTCTAAACCCCGATTCCAAACCAGTCAAGGTAAATTGAGAAAATGCATCCACGCATTGCTTCTTGGTCAAAGAGGAGCTCCAACGACTCCTTTCTGCTTTCCTTCATTCTCGCCTATTGACTATCCTCAATGGATTTCTAACATCGCACTGCCACGAAAGCGACGGGGGACTTCTTGATATGCACGGATTTCCGGATCTTAACCTCGCTTGCCCTAAGGATGACTTCCCCCCAAGTATTGATCAACTTGTTGATCTCATCAAGGGTCATGAAATGCTTTCTCTCATGGATGGCTTTTCGTGTTACAACCAAATTTTGGTCGCCCTTCGCCGATCAACACAAAATCGCCTTCATAACTCCTTGGGAACTTTCTGTTACCGTAATGCCGCTTTGGCCTTAAGAATGCCGTGCGACCTATCGGGCGGCTATGACCTACATTTTCCATGACATTATGCACACTATCCTCGAAGATTACGCTGATGATCTTCTTCGGGCAAGTCTAAACATCGCAGTGAACATCTCGATGTTTTAACCATTATTTTTGATCGCTGTTACAATATTCTCGTCTGTCTTCAACCAAAGAAATGTGTCTTTGTGTCCTTTCGGGAAACTTCTGGCTTTATCGCCTCTTTACGTGGCATTGAGGTCGATCCATCTAAAGTAAAAGCTATCCTAGAAATGCCCCCACCCAAAACCTTAAACAATCAAGGTAGTTTGCAAGGTAAACTTCAATCCATCCGGCGCTTTCATTTCCCAACTCTCGATCGATGTCACCCTTTTCATCACCTTCTAAAAAGGACGTTGCCTTTTCAATGGAGTGAGGAGTGTCACCAAGCCTTCAAGCTCTCAAAACATATCTCTTGCAGCCACCGTGCTTATCCCACCCCAGACGACCGTCCTTTCTACCTTTATCTTTCCGCCACCGACCATGCTATAGAGCTATGCTCGCCCATCGAGACCCGCACGCCGAGAGCAGCCGCTTACTATATAAGTCGTACTCGTGGATTACGAGACTAGGTATACACATGTAGAAAAATTGTGCTCGCCCTATCATTCGCCGCCACCAAACTCCGACATTACCTCCTAATCACAAAACTTTCGTCATCACCAACACAGACTCCCATTCATTATATGTACGCCAAACCACACCTAAACCAACGCATCGCTCGATGGCTCATGCTCCTCGCCGACCTCGACCTTGAATTTATACAATGTAAATCAATCAAAGGACAAACTCTTGCATCAACTTGCATGGAGGCCCTCTCTACCTCGGGAACAATTTACCAATTTTACCTTCCCCGACGAACTCATCGCCACTCTTTCGCTCGAGAAGTGTCGTATCAAATGACCCTCTTCTTCGATGGATCTAAGTGCCGCCGGCGGAGGAGCCGCATTGTTCTCATCCTCTCGACGCTTGAACCTATGCCTCTTTCATTCCGACTTGATTTCCTTGCACTAATAATACAGCGGAATACGAGGCCCTTGTTCTAGGTCTCCAAGTTGCGTTACACTTAGGTATCAAATCTATCAACATTTTCGGCGACTCTCAATTGGTAGTCAATCAAGTTATGGGCGTCTACCAATGCAAAAACGAGGAACTTCAGAAGTACAAACACCACGTGGAGTCACTTCTAGCCTTATTTACCCACTATTCTATACAAACCATTCCCCGCTCCACTAACAAATTTGCGGATACTATGGCTTGCTTAGCCTCGCAAATTCCCGCCGCGCCAACTGACTCTGAATTATTCGTCGTGGTCCAACAACTTTTTGCACCATCCTATTTAACCCCGGTAGTTTGCATGATAAATACTGTGTCTACTAATTCACAGGATACCTGGTACCACCAATTTCATGACTACCTTACAATCTCTGTCCTCCCACCTGATCTTACTAGTAACGGCAAACGTGCTTTTCTTAAAAGTGTTTCGCGTTATGTTGTCATGGGGGGACTCCTCTATAAACGTGGCTTTGATGGTATCCTCCTTCGCTGTCTAACTAGCACGGAGGCCACTCATACCATCCAACAAGTACACGATGGGATTTGTGGTGGACACTTTAGTGGCCTTGCCGTGGCTAAACGAATCCTTCGCCTAGGTTATTATTGGCCTACTCTCAATAACGACTGCTACGAATATGTTAAGCGTTGTGTCATGTGTCAACAACATGCCAATCTTCAACATACTCCTAGCCACCCGCTACAGGTCGCACGAGATCTTTGGCCTTTCTCACAATGGGGTTTAGACCTTATTGGTGAGATTCACCCGACCTCTTCACAACGTCACCGTTGGATAATCACAGCGACCGAATATTACACAAAATGGGTGGAGGCCGTTCCTCATTTCAATCAAAAAGAAAAATTGTCGAATTCATTAACCATCACATTATCTGTCGTTTTGGTATTCCTCATCGCCTAATAACAGATAATGGTAAATCTTTCAAAAATAAGTTGTTACAAGACCTTTGTGACAACTTTGGTATCAAACTTAGTTTCTCGTCACCTTACTATCCACAAGCCAATGGGCAAGCCGAGTCTTCTAATAAAACTCTAACCAAAATCCTCATGAAAGTCGTCAATGAATCTGGAAGAAATTGGCACGATCACATTCCCTTTGCCCTTTGGGCTTATCGTACTAGCATTCGTACCTCCACTAATGCCACACCTTTTTCATTGGTATATGGCACCGAGGCTGTTTTGCCTCTCGAAATACAAATACCCTCCCTTAGAATATCTCTTCAGGATATTCTCACCAACGATGATTTCCGCCAAGAGCGGTTAGCCCAATTGGAGCTTCTTGACGAACGCCGTCTTACAGCTCTTGATCACCTTCAAATCTATCAAAAACGCATTAAACGTGCTTATGATAAGCGACTTCATGAGCGTACCTTTAAGGTTGGTGATCTTGTCCTCAAAGAGAATCAACATGTAACCAAACTAGAAAAGAGCAAACGTGGAAAATTTGCTCCCAATTGGATTGGGCCTTATATAATCACTCACACCTATGGATCAGGCACTTATCGTTTAGCTTCGCTTAATGGTAAACCTGAGCCTGAACCCCTTAATGCCTTGCATCTTCGACCATTCTACTGTTGAATCTAGTGTTATATCACTCCTTATCTACCTACTGCTCGTCCCTTGAGCTCATTTACCGCTACATACACTTTGTTTTCTATATCTCCGAATAAACTCAAAATCACTTCGCACCTCCCCTTGATAATGCCTTCCCCTTTTTTAGTCTAGTCCATGACTTTAAAGTATTAAAATAAGCCGTATTCTTATGGGATTTTCTTGAGTCAAACTTCCTACTAAACTAGATGCTTCACGCCAAAAGAACATCTAGTCATCTAAAATTAAATATAGACTGCTCCTCGAAGGACAATATATGCCAAACTATTGCTCTACTTATAAATATCGCTCTCAAGGACAATATGCACTAAAATCATCTCTCAAGCTATACTATAAATAGATCTACTCCCCGAAGGACAGCTATACACACAAGCCTTTTATCGAAGCTTCTCGCATTGATCGCCTTCGTGAAGACCTCAAGAATAAAACAATCAATATCCTCGCAGACTTCCCGCATCGATCGCTACATTCAATAAAATAAAAGCCTCATTCAAAAGAACTTTTTGGGTCATGGACTTGTCTATTTAGGGTAGGTTCTCTTTCGTTATAACAAGTTCTTTATACCTCAGCTATATCATCCACATCACCTCACCATTTGTTTCACTTCAAGGGACGTAACGTACACCCGATATATTGTGATCATACAACTCTTTTCAACTATGGACTTCTCATCTATGCACGCATTTAGGGCTTCAGGCTCGTTCTACGTTGTGTGGTTTGTTTAGCTCTTCTCACCTACGGAGCACTCTTTCCACTTTGCCTCGCATCTAGAATTGTGTGTTGATCTTAATCAGGACACTATTCCCTACTACTTGGGTATGCTAACCCTTGCTTTACCTATACCTACACAACATCAACATTATCCTACCAAAGACCAACAACCTTACCCTACCAACATTAAATTTTTACCAAACGACAAATTGCCTAAACCATACCAAATTGCCTAAATTCACCCCTCCCTGATCCTAAGGGAGAACTACATCGGTCTGAGGCCCTTCCTTGCTTTGTGCAATGGGCTATGTAGGCAGCACTTCGGAGACATGGGGTCTCCCAAGGTTAGCTCGACCATCCCCTACCATAACCTATCTTGTGTGGTGAATATAAATATTTTTGTGTATTTTTATTTTTTTCACATTTCTCTTTATCCTTTTTCGAAACACCGAAAATCAAAACACCGACAATCTTATTATTATCATAACTCAAATCAACATACATATTCAGTTTTATTTAGATGTTAAACAAATACATCTTCTCTATCATCGACACGCGCAGTCGCATCCTTATTTATTCTTATACCGCTAACATATACTCACCATCACAACTCATCCCGAACTAGGTGATGATCGTGATCGTCGACCCTCTCGCCGGGCCTCTCTGTCTCAAAGGTACCGCGGCTAATTGGTACCGCCACCGATCTCGCCAATCTCTCCTCGTAACATATGAATACGCCTCTCGCATGGAGAACTCCAGCCTCTAGTCTCGCCGCCCGTGACTCCGCAACCACTAACAATCCTCTTGTCTCATTCACCTGCGTTTGGAGCTGCTGAACCAAACGCTGCAGACGATCCCTCTCTGCTGTGATCACCACTGTGTCAGGGCGCTCGCGCACACCTCGCATTTCTCGCTACCCACCATAATCGATAGGCCTCTCGTCATTCCTACATCCATTACCGTGCGATCGCCCTTGCTATCTCTCTTCCCCCCCTTCTGGAGGTGTTCTGGTGAGAATGCTCGCCTCGCCATCGATCCTCATATATGGTCTATAAGCTCCTTGGTATGTCCCGCACATATCAAATTGTGCCCACGCGATCTATAGGAATCCTCTCATATTCACTCGCTTATGCCCCGCGATCCACCTCAAAAACTCTACACCTCTCAAACTCGTCTGCTATATGTTCGCTTACCATATAGTTCCCGTAGGCTCTAAATTAAATCCGCAACTTTGCTCGTCACTCTCTCCCATACCGCTTTTTTATTTTTAGAAAAGCCCATACTTAAATAACCGGCACGGCCCGAGATCTCGCCTCTTGTTAGCTACCGACATCGCCGGTTACCCGATACCTCTGTACTCCCTCCTTTTTGAAACAGGGTTCTTTTCTTCATTTCTCATCTAAATTTTTGTCGCGCCCGCCTCTTTGCCTGCATAAACAACACAATTTACCACATTTTGTTCATCCACCACATATAACATTACATTTTCATTAAACATCATTTATACCAATACACAACCCTCAACTACAAATATCAAAAAACTATCAATCTATACATCATTTGATCCAACTCATCGCCATATATATTACACTGCCACAAAACCACCAATTTATCACATAACCTGACATTCATATATACGCACAAATAAACAAAAACATCAAAGATCATCTATCTATCAACATGTCAATTAAACTCATCACACATTCTATATATTACCAACCATTTATTTCAACACATTTTAAAACAAGATGTGGATCAAAACATCATCTATATATATATATATCCTGGTTTTCAAAATACAATGTGCCCTACATCGGGGCCTCTGTGATCTCATAATATACCAAAGCCGCACGCAGCCGCAATACCTACTAAAATATCGACTCGGCTCACAGCCGGTCTCTCATATCAAAATATACTCGGCTCGCAGTCGGATCAAATGTACAACCTGTACTCGGCTCGCAGCCGGTATATAATAAATAAATAAATCAAAACAATGAATAAATGTAGGCACGCAGCCTCTATCAATACAACCGGTTCGCGCAGACCGCGCCCGTGTCCCTATACAAAACCACGTCGGGATCTATCGCTTCCCCACCGCCTCGGCACCTCTCCCCGCTGGTCCCCGTGGCGCCTCTCGCCTCCTGCACTGCATCACGACACGCCACCGTGGCTGCCCTCCCCGAGATCTCTACCGCGAGGTCTCGCTCTATGAGCCGCATATGCTCGATAATCGACTCCGCATACTATCAAGAATATCCTCGATAATAACGGGCCTCTGCTCTAACCTCCATATAGCGATCTCACGCCATCAAGGAATCAATTGGTCCCTCGCACCTAACACCAATATCCCCGAGCTCGTACTGCACTCGTGGCCGTGGTGCTGTGGAGGTGCTACCTCGTGCACGTACTCGCACTCGTGGCCGTGGTGGTATCTCGGGGCTCGTGGCCGTGGCACGCTGCACGGCCGCTCGTACTGCACTCGCACTCGCACTGTGGCCGTGCCGCTTGGTGGTGGTGCCGTGCTGCACTCGCACTTTCCGAGCTCGCTAGCTGCCCCTGTAAAACCCCTATTCGTGCTCGGTGCAGCAGCAATCGCCCTCGTAATAGCTGCACTCGCCCGAGCTGATCTCTCTTCGCAGCCACACCGCCGCTAAGTCTCGGCCGTGCGGCCGTGGCTACCCTCGCGCTCTCTCCCAACCCACTGCACTCAGATGCCGCCGCTGCACCCGGCATCATCCACACCCTCACCTGCTGGTCTCTCCGCTACCCAGTCTGGATCCCAAGGCTGTGGTGCTGGCAGTGGGGCCTCTACATCATCCCTCCTGTACTGAGGGAAGGGAGGTGGCTCGTCCTGTGGCAGCCCCATCTGCCTGCGTACCCTCTCTAAGGGTATCCGCTCGTACTCTCCCGGCCTCCGTCCTGCTATCCAGAATGTATACTGGATCAGGCGCAGCTGTATGCGGGCTCCTCTGCCAGGCTGGTGACCTCTGTAGGGTCTCCATATAATGTCTACTGCGGTAAGGCCCTCTAGCATATGTCTATAGTAGGCCACATCCCGACCTGCAACAACTGCTCGTGGCTGGCCCACAACCCCCAACCACCTCTGAAAGCCATATCGGTATACGATCTGTGGCCCTGGCTGCTGGGGTAGCCCTACTGGCCTGATGCATACGATGTGCTCGTATGCCCAACAGTGCAACAAAAAGGTCGAACAAATACCAAATCGCCTCCTCCGGCGATAGCCCCATAACTCCCTGTATAATTGCACCAGATATACTGGTGCCCATGCAAAACAGGTGTGCTCCTCCACCATCTCCAGTAGCACCCCCATCAATGCCCGTGGGAAGCGGCCTCCCTCTGAATCCGGGAGGGCGAAGCAGGTGACCCCTATCATCATCAACACGGCAAGCCGTGTCTCATGTCTGTGTGCGCGGTACATGTCCCCATATCCAATGCTCGCGCTATGATATGTAAGAAGCGCGGCTGCATCCCCAAAAACCTGCAGTATGCTATCCATGGCAGTCTCTGAATCCACCTGGAAAACGGCCTCTCCCTCGATCGGTAGCCGCAGGATGCGATACACATCCTCTAATGTGACGGTCATCTCCCCGGTCGGCAGATGGAACACATTGGCCGCCGGATCCCATCTCTCGATGAGGGCGACCATCAGGCTGTGATCTCTGTCGATCGCTCTGTATCTCTGGACCCCGCCAAGCCCCACCTCGCGCATGATGGCCCAATGCGCCGCAGATATGTGTGGCCTCATCCGACTCAATAGTGGAGGCATCCTATCACGCATCGTCAACTGCTGACGTGCCTGCAAAATCAACCCACATTCTTAGACCCACTCGTTCTAATAACATCTACTTTACCATCTACCCCCCTTTTTTTTGTAACACCCAAAATCTAACCCCACCCCAACACGCTACCTTACCCACCCGAAACCCAACCTAAAAAACCCTAAACCCCATCCTAAACCCAACCCATACCCCGACTCTCTACCTCCCACCCACTCAACCCAACCCAACACAACCCACCCCACCAAGTCACCCTACCCACTTTCAAACCCTATCAACCCAACACCCTAAACCCCACCCATACCCCGACTCTCTACCTACCCAACCCAACACAACCCACCCCACCAAGTCACCCTATCCACCTTCAAACCAACACCATACACCCTAAAAACCACTCCCAACCCAACCCAACACCCCAACACCATACACCCCAAAACCCAACCCAAAACCCACCCACAACCCAAAACAAACAAACCACTCCCAACCCAACCCAACACCCCAACACCATACACCCCAAAACCCAACCCAAAACCCACCCACAACCCAAAACAAACAAACCATCCCCAACCCAACCCCAACACCATACACCCCAAAACCCAACCCAAAACCCACCCACAACCCAAAACAAACAAACCATCCCCAACCCAACCCCACACCCACAACCGGCGCCGGTCGATACATCACCGACGCCGGTCACCAACAACTGTACCCTTTCCTAAACTTTAGCGACCGATGCCGGTCGCTTAGTGACCGACATCGGTCACTGTTCTCTCCCGGAGCCGAACCCCCGCGCGGCCCCCAAACTCATTTTTTTACCTATTTCTACCCATTCACCCACCCAAAAACCCTAAAATTTTACACACCTAGCCGCCTTAGCCTATCTAACCTATCTACCCTCTCCCTTTCTCAAATTACCTCCATTTACCCATTATTTCCTACAAAATACAAATTCCTACCCAAATCCCAAAAACACCATAAATCAACCAAATCACCAAATTAAAGAGTTTAGAACCTACCGGTACGACGACACGTCGTCGTGGTGGGATGGGTGGTGGCGGTCCAGCTGGTCCAGCCCCTCCAGCTCCTCCTGCCTGTGCCATGGCTCCAATCCTGATCTGCTGGGTCCCCGGCCAATCACCTGCTGCCTCCTCAACTATTCGGGCCCACTATCAACTCTCTCCGCCAATCAAATAGCTCCACCTCACTCAATACCCCTCCAAATCAACTCTCCACGTCAGACAAGTCAATTTTGGATTACAAATAACAAAAGTGACAATGACAGGCCGTATGTTTCTTTTTATAGGTATTTCGACCTACACCGATGTCGGTTTCCTTTCTGCCCTAGGAAACCGGTATCGGTCCCTTAACCGATATCGGTCATGATGAATCGACGTCGGTCTGATACCCCTTTTACCCCATTCTTTGCCGTTCCTTATTCCTTGCCTCTTTTTCACCAATATCGCCTCTGTCCGGCCCAACCCAAGGCCTCGCCCTACCAATTGGCCCGACCTAAGGCCTCAACCTACCATTTGGCCCGACCCAAGGCCTCGCCCCACTTATTTGGCCCGACCCAAGGCCTCGCCCTACCAATTGGCCCGACCCAAGGCCTCAACCTACCTAATTGGCCCGACCCAAGGCCTCGCCCTACCAATTGGCCCGACCCAAGGCCTCAACCTACCTATTTGGCCCGACCCAAGGCCTCGCCACCACCGCCCCCGACCCAAGGCCTCAACCTACCTAATTGCCCGACCCAAGGCCTCGCCCTACCAATTGGCCCGACCCAAGGCCTCAACCTACCTATTGCCCGACCCAAGGCCTCGCCTCTACCACCTTGGCCCGACCCAAGGCCTCAACCTACCTAATTGGCCCGACCCAAGGCCTCGCCTACCAATTGCCCGACCCAAGGCCTCAACCTACCTATTTGGCCCGACCCAAGGCCTCGCCTACCAATTGCCCGACCCAAGGCCTCAACCTACCTATTTGGCCCGACCCAAGGCCTCGCCCTACCAATTGGCCCGACCCAAGGCCTCAACCTACCTATTTGGCCCGACCCAAGGCCTCGCCCCACTTATTTGGCCCGACCCAAGGCCTCGCCCTACCAATTGGCCCGACCCAAGGCCTCAACCTACCTAATTGGCCCGACCCAAGGCCTCGCCCTACCAATTGGCCCGACCCAAGGCCTCAACCCACTTATTTGGGCTGACCCATGGCCACCACCCAACAACTTGGCCCGACCCAAGGCCGCATCACTTCCATACTATACCCACAATCACCGTTTTATTTTATCCATCCATCCTGTACCTTGTGTTTCATCGAGCTCACTTGTTCGTGTTTTAGCATGATTAGGGTCCTTGACTTGATCTGTCGACCAACTTTGCCTAGACCTAGACCGTGACGTTTATCTCAACCAAACCAACCATTTGGTACTGCCGAACATGCCTAAACGTTCCTGTACCTTACCTGTTATATACCCTGGAGCTACTTCCTATGCCTTGGATACCAGGATTATATCACCCTTGTTTGGATAAACTATCGACCTTTGCCTATACATTGCTGGTTTGCTAGTCAAATCATGTACCCTAGTCGTACTATTGCATTTCAACATGCGTCTGCTTCCTTGGACCTACCGCACCACCTTACCATCCTCTCTACAACATTTACCTTTTATCAACCCTATCCCTGATTTCCCGTTCGCTCAATCTGTGCTAGATTTGAGGGGGATTACCTATATCCTTAACATGAGAAACCACTTCATATTATTGTCCGCGCAGCTTTACAGAACAAGCTACACGACAATAAGGGGCTAATGTAGACACCAAAATTGTGTCTTACGACCCCTTGTGACCCGCATCTCATTTCGCAACCTAACCTCATTACCTAAACCTTACACAAGTATTTATTAATTGCCTTGTAATTGATAAATCTACACCACCTTACCTACCACCTCACTTTGCCACTTCATCATGACCTAGCCCTAACCCTAAAACTAACCTAATTAGGACCCATGACTTGGTCTAGACTCACATCCATAACTAATGCCTCCTTACTCGCACCCAAAGCCGACCTTCTAGCCACCTGACCAAGCCCGCAACTGATCTCTCGGGAGAAAAGCAGGGAAGGTGGGCTATTTTACTAAAAATAGCCTACTTTTTCCTAACCGATGCGGCTCTACTACTCGATCCGCCGGTTACGCAACCGCCATCGGTTCCTGCCTCAGAATGGGCTCCCCAAACCAAAACAACGGATCGGAATTTCATTTTTGGAGATCACGAAGGATTTTTAATCAAAGGAGAGTCCAAAGCGATCAAGCAGAGTCCGTAACTTCACTTGACCAAGCAGACGAGTAAAGAAACCGTAAGAGTTGGCGCAAAGAAAGGAGATCAACTTGCACCTTCATCAAAAAAACCAAGAAGTTATATCTTGCATGTCCTCCATTATAACATTTCTTGTGCTTTTGGAATTGTAATCTTCCCAAATCCGTTCCTGAACCCATTATCTAACGTACCATTGCCTCTAACCATCATTCCTTAGCTTCTAACCATCCCATTTCTCAATACTATCCAAAACCAGCCATTACAAACACCACAACCAGCCCGTAAAGATCCTAAACCAACGGTTGGTTATCGGTGACCGCCATCGGTTATAGATAACCCAAGCATCGGTTCCTTTGATCAAAACCAAGAAAACAAATTTTCCCTACCTGCCCAAAACAATTTAATTAGTACTCTACAATATTTTGTGTTAATTCATATTAGCAGGAACTCGACCACCTTCGAAAGGAAGTTTCATACTTCCGGCCCAAGGCGCTCCTCATTTATTATCTAATCAAAATCTTGTGGTCTTGTGTTCTTATTTGCAGTAGTCCTTCCAAGACAAAAGGAGTTCTTCGCAATGCACTGATCTTTCTCTACGACGCGCACATCATCTCGACATTCTACACGGGTATTCCTCCTAACCCTAACCTTATCTGCTTTCTATAAGGAACGAAGCATTTCCGAGTGAAACAATGTGTCATAAGAGAATATATATAATTGTTCCTATTTGTTTGTTTCCATGGAGATGGTTGGAAAAATACCAAGGATTTAATCATCTTTTCTCCAAATCGGGGCTTTAAGCGTCATGTCGCTAAACTGAGGATTTGATCATCATGTCACTAAACTAAGGATTTGAGCATCAAGGCCACCAAGGGAAGAGCATTGGGAGAGTGGTTAGCTTTTGCCTCTTACCTTTAATGCGCTCCCATAGATAAGTACCACTACATATGATGACAAATACAATAGAAACTAGTTAGAGATGATCTCGAGAAAAATGAAGTAATTAGTTTCATTTCTTAAACGTATCACCAATTTTTTCATGTTGTTCATGATAGTACTTTATAAAAAAACATGTGCTATTGGAAATTGGAATAGATTATCACTCATAACCTATTGATTATATATTGTATCTATTTATTCCCCTAGGATAGGAATACCTACGTGGGACACTAACACCCACCGCTCCTATCTATGTTGGGTGATTTTTAATCGTACTTATTTTAGGTCCAACCCACTCGCTCCCTATCTATGTTTGGGTGATTTTTAACTGTACTTATTTTAGGTCCAATTCTAAATCTAAACCTATTTATTGGCTCTTGTTTATCCTAACTTTGTTTTTTATCATTATCTATTTTTATGTGAACTATTGAGAGGGTGAAATAGTCTCTTGATTATTTTCTCCACTTGTTTGGGGTGTATGAAATGAACAAGGGTGAGTGCGGCCTAAAAAGGAAAGCTGAAAATGATGTGCACATCTGAAACATAAATCCTATAGGTGGAATAAGGAATAATTATGGTAACCACGACATGTGAAATCAATGGGAAAGGCTATCCAAAAGTGTTAGTCACAAACAAGTATACATGATGCAATAGAAACAATTCAAAGCATAGTAACATGGAAAAATACATATAAGTAGATGGTTGAATATATGGGACACTATACAAACCCAAATTTTCTTCTACTTTATTGTCAAAAAATGGTTATAAAAGGTCCACAATGATGATTTGTGTATTTTTCAAAGGTTTTCAAGCTCTTAAACCTCCTTCCAGCTTATATTTGTAGCCTATTTTTCCTTAGCTATTTCTTGCTTTTATGCATCTTCCCGCTATGTTTTGCCTTAGTTTTGGCCTTTAGTTACAAAATCGCCACTCTACCGGTGGCGGTCTTGTAATTGCCACCTTGTGCAAGGCGGAAGTCCTATGAAAAATTTCTAGAACCTTCCAACATGATTTAAGATGCATGTTGCTCTACTCCAGTTCACTTTGAGCACACATTTATGAACTATTTTAGCTAATTTCAAGCTTGATTTCCTTGTGGAAATCTCCTCTTTCACTTCTATTTGTAATTGACTATTCAAACTTCCCCTTCATTATTGATGTGGCACCCCATGGCTGCCAAGTGTGATGGTGCACAACCCAACCAACCTTCTATAAATTGATTACTTGTTCTCAAGAAAATGGATGGAGATCATTTTGTGTATTCTTGTATTGTTGAGATGCCTCATTCTTGCTAGAAATTACATAGCCAAGCTCTGTTCACTTGTGTTATCTCTCTTCCACCTACATTGTTACCAAATTTCCATTCAAGTTGCCATTGCTCTAACACCTTCTCACTACTTCTTCTACTACATTCCCAATCCCTTAGACTCATGTGAACACAAGAGATTGAAAAGACAAGCTGGGGACAAAGCATAACACAACTGGATTTTCCATTGCTCTGTATTTCTAGGTTGGGGTTGATGTTAGTTTCTTCATTTTCTTCATATTATTGTTTTTGAATCATACGCATATATATATATATATATATATATATATATATATATATATATATATCAAATAGAGTAGAGAAAGCATTTCCATTATTGTAATCATTCAATAATTATAGTAGATCAATTCATATAGGAAATCCTCCATAGAAATCTTCTTTACTTTTGTCGGGGAAGTTGCAGGGAAGAAAAGCTTCTGAGAAGCTCTAATTTCTTCCCATGCTTCTAAGGCAAGAAAAGAGGGTTAGATTTGCATCCATAGTTAGTGAATATTTCATTATTTAAAATAGAATAGATTTCTTCTGCACAAGTAAACAACTACATCTGGTTGTTTATTTGTTTTAGGATTTATTAATTAGAGTAGAAGCTTTTATTTCCTCATTTCTTCTTTAAATTCCAGAAAAGTACCAAAAATTTATTTTATTAGAGTAGTTGCTTTGTATTGTTTCATCTCATTTATATCTTGAAAATACCAAAAACATAGAATAGTTTCAATTCAATTAGATTAGTTGTTATTTAAATTAGATCTTTTTGTTTCACCAATAAGTTGAAGCTTTCTAGGATGAAACAGATAGAAGGTAAGTGGTTAAGGAGGAATACCTGTGAAGCAAAGGTGGAAGGTATAATGCATGTGTTGTTGACGTTATCCAAGATGATCGTAGAGAACTCATTTTTGTCTAGGAAGGAATACCTATAAATAAAAAACAAGACCACAAAAGAGCATTAAATAACATATGATAGTGGACTAGCCTAGCGTATGCTAGATCCAAGAAGTGTGATGCTTCCTAGAGAGGTTTTCAATCCATTGTTTAATTTAATGTAAATAGGAAACTGAAATAAAAAGGTCCTATTGTAATGTAATGATTTAGGTTTCTCAATACAAAACAATATGCTAGATTTAATGTTAAATATGAAATGTATCACTAAGTCTAATGAAACCAAAGGTTTTTTTAGGTCAGGGTAGATTTGTTAGAGGTTTGGTAAAGGTTTGGGACTGATTAGGTGAGGTCTGGTTGGTTTTGGTTGAATAGAAGGCTTACTAGTCTGAGGGTGTAAAATGACATAGAGACCGGTATCGGTTGGGTGACCAATGCCGGTATAGGGATGAAACCGATGATGGTAAGGTAAACTGACATCGGTAGGGAAATGGGTGATAAATTAATAAAAATGGCTTTTTATCCTCTCTGTGATTGCATAGAGAGTGAGGAAGGTGTGGTTAGGCTTGTAATATGGCTAAGAAGAATCCGAATGCAGAGGAAGAGGTTAAGAAAGGTGGAAATACTTGAAATAGTTAGGTAGGTGGATTGGTGGGAAGATGGAGATATCCAGAGTTAATAGTAGAAATTGAAATACTTGAAAGAAGTAAAAGATCTACAGTAAAGTAAGAAAAAATGATTAAAATCATGTTACTTACTTGTTGTTAGGAATATATCATGAATGAAGGTGGTTGATGGTTGATAGGTGAGGTGATGGTCGGTTCAGTGTGACGGTAGTGTAACCTGTGTGTTCCTATGGATACTCCAATGCTCTGGAAGAGAACCTATTGCTTTTGTTGCACTCTGGTGGTTTTTTGTCGTTGTTTTGATCTAGGAATGGCTTTGAGATTCATGCTTGATTGCAATAGAATTCCCAAAATTGAATGACCAACCCATGTAAAGAGTTGTAAAATTGTATATAAAGGAACCGATGGTAGTTTAGGTGACCGACGTCGGCTAAGGATAAACCGGTGTCAATTAGGGTGAATTAGTCAAAGTTACCAAAAATAGCCTAATCTTTACTATGTTTGGCATGATCTTGATTGCTAATCTGGGTCTCAAGTGAGGGTTGGCACTTAGATAAGTGGGAGTGTTGTTGGAGAAGGAATAGGACTTTAATTTTAGGGTTTGAAAGAGTCCTAATTGTTTAAGATAAGTAGAGACTCAATCTTAGTTAATTAATAGGCTAGGAATAAGTCCATGGTGAGGTGTCTAGGTGATGTGGCTAGGTGAGGTGTAAATTAACTTAATTAAAGTAATTAAGTTAATTAATAATGTGAGGATGAACATTAATTCAATTGTAAGTAATTAAATTAATATGAATGTGGGGTAAGGGGTCATGGTTAGGTGAATACATTACGTTAATTAATTAAAGGGTAAAAAGGGGAGTATGACCCAAATTTGTTGTCTACATTTTCCCCTTTATATCACATAGCTTTTATTGATAAGTGACATTGACAAAAATAGGAATTCATTGTCTCAGGTATGAGTGAAGATTAGGTTGGACCAAGTATGGGTGGAGGTGATCCCCCTCAAAATAGGATTTGATGAGGTAATATATGAATTCAGTGAGTGGTTTGATAAATGTGTAAGTGATGAAAACAGGGGTAAGTGGGTTTTAGGTAAGGGTGAGTTTGGTCAGGTAATAGGTAGTGGCAAATTAACGCACGCACATATATAGAATGTGATATGGTGCCATTTTGAAGAGCTTGCAAAATCTACTTTGTCAAAGGTTGATAGGTTTATCTAGACAAGGTTGAAGTTGTTTAGGTATCCAAGGTATAGGATATGGTCCTGATACAAAACTAGGCAAGGTGCAAGAATGGGCAATAGGTTTGTTCCAGGGCATAAAAGGTCAGGTTGGGATAAACAACTTGACATTAGTCAAGGTAAGGTCATTAGGCTGAATAACACGAGTAACATCATCGTCAGTATAGCTAGTAAGTGAATTGGAGTGTCATAATGAGCGAGGTTTGGTTGGATGATTTAGGAAAAACTATAGGTAAGGCCACGTTAGGGGTGAAAACATGCCCCAACTGATTGTGAGGTTGGGTTGTAGGTAATAAGGTCATTAGGTTGAGTGGTAAGGTTGGGTTCAAACTTGGGTAAGGTGAAAAGGGTTTCGGGAAATTGAATGTGGAGATAAATAGGTGTAAGGGACTCAAATAGGCTAACCAATACCGGTTAGGGAAAACCAATGTTGGTCAAGAGTAATTGACCACGATATAGTATGGCACATGACCGATACCTATCAAGAGAAACCAACATCGATCGGATGGGGATTAGGTAAAGACTAAAAATATATATGTTATAGATTCATTTTAACCCTTTCCACCTATAGAAAATGATAGAGTGAAGATATTTTAGCATTTTCCATGGAGAAAAGGATGAGGCATTGTACTAGGCTAAGTTGGAGGTATCTGAGTGGTGGAGGAGCTAGGTAGACGGGTCCATGAGATCATTTAGAGAGATTTTATTGGCGAAGCATAGAGAGTTCGATTGGAGATATGGCAGTAATAGGATGAGTCACCTGGAGGTCCACTAGTTCAGAGACCGGAGGTGCTAACAAGGAGGAGACAACATGTTGAGGTAGGAATCAATCCATACTTGTGTATTTTTAATTGAAATTTGTGGTAAAATGAACAAAATGGGGTGGGAAATTGAAATTTTGAAATGAGGTTAAAAATGAATGAAATTGGGTACTAGGAGGGTGCAATGTAGATTAATTAGGTGAGCAAAGGAATTGGGGTGGGGTTTAGGTGGGATTGGGGTAGATTTTAGGTTTTTTTTCAAATTTTTCAAAATTTGGGGTGTGGGGGTTTGGCCTTAGGTTTGAACTAGAGACCCGACAATCGGATAGGCATATGTCGATGTCGATTTGGCATACCGGTGTCGATGGTGGTGAGATAGGTGACCGGTACCGATTAGAGTGACCGGTGCCACTTATGGTGACCGACATTGGTCAATGTGAAAAGTGACCTAGTTTATAAAAGGTTAAGTTATGGGGAAAGATGAAAGTAGAAGATAGAGAGGTAAGTATTATTAGAGAAATGGGAGGCAAAGTATAATTGAAGTAGGTGGGTTGAATATATATATGGCTAGAAATAGGGGGGTATGGGTTAGGTCAAATATCAAAGGAGAGAAAGTGATGAAATAGAACATGGGGACTTGTGTAGGCTAGATAAAATGGATGATAGGTTAGTGAAATAGTTAGGAAATAGATAGGTAGGTAGAGTAATGTGGGTGTGGGGTGGATGGGTAGGTAGGGGTGAAGTAATGAGTAAAGTAGGTAAGTACTTGACATTGTTGAGTTTCATAGATGCAGGCATGACATCAATTGACGATGTGGGATAGGGTCCCACCATTATTGGGGGTGATGTGACCCAATGTCATGGAGGACAAGTGGACTCATATGTAAGAGGTTGGATTGGTTAGGATCAAGTAGTACAGGTAGATCTGATGGGATCATAGTCTTATGGTTGCTCTCATCGATAGATGGGATGCAGTGACCAACACATTCCATCTACCCACTAGCGAGATGATGATCACGCTAGAGGATGTATACCAGATTTTGTGTTTACTAATTTTTGGGGAGCTTGTTTATTCAGTGTTAGCAGATGAGGATTTTGAGGTGATGATTATAGTATTTGGGGAGATGGCGAGTGACCCGACCGATCATGGTGTCAATCATGTATATGGGGTTATGTATGTTGCACACCCACATGAGACTCGGTTAGTAGTACCTATGATGGTTGCAATGGGATGTTATGCACTCCCTGAATTAGAGGTTGGCCAATTTCCCAAGGGATTGATGGGAGTTATACAAGATATGATTGAGGATCAGATATGTTTTACACCGGCACTTACATATCTAGCATAGTTGTACATGGAGCTCATGGGCTTACCATAGGATGTGACGGTATGAAATTTGTTGTAAATTCCTACTACACTATTGGGTTTGTGAGCATATAGTGATTATGCACCCATAGGGACTTCTGATAAAGCAGATTGGCATCACGGTGGTCAAAGGGCTAGATATAGGAGATGGGTGGAAGTAGGTGGTCATCTAAAAGTGGAGGTTGTAGTGCATGATGTGGATTATTACGGACATCATCTAGATGGTTTGTACATCATGGACATAGTTTGGAGACCTTATGATTGTTTTCCCACATATAGAGGGATGGCTTGAGAGTTACAAGGGTTACATATACTAAGATGGATATAGGGCAAGTGTGCCAAAGAAGCACAAGATGATCTGGTGGATAGAGTCGATGCCGCTTCAAACTACATTAGGACATGACACCACCATTCCCACAATATCATAGAGATGATGTGGAGATACCATTATCTCCACCCCATCCTACTGAATCACATAGGACAGAGGAGGTGCCTGTTGATATTATTCTAGATAATGTAGGGATCACTATGGCATATAGAAAATGGTACAATGTAGAGTTACGAGGAAGCACCTCCATGGTCAAGTCAGTCATATTTAGCCATGGTGATGGTGTAAAGAGATGCACTACAGGGACAGGTGATTGCTCTAGGTGTATAGTTGACATCAAAGCACATGCACAAGTGGCCACCTTGGCGGTGGGAATTACTTTATAGGGTCATCTAACATCTATTCAAGCACGGAATAGGTTCTGCATAGGATCCCATAGGGGATGGAGCATAGGTAGCAGCTCTACATGAACATGTCACTAGTTTACATGATCATCTGGAAGCTATTCAACCACACAACCACAACCATGATTGTGACCTCACAGCCCAACTAGCCGCACAGTACCAATACAAGCATCAAAACATTTATGGCACATCCCTTGAGTAGGTAGAAGATAAGAAAGAAAGGAAGATGAGGTGAAATGGGTTGTTTAGTGTAACCTTGTTGTGAGACAACATGCCTCTTCTATAAGATACCCAAAACCAAAATAGGTAAGTCCATGACGAAAAATTTGTACTTCTCTTGATTTTTTGTTTTTCTTTTTGATTTTTTTATAGATTGATCGATGTGGGAAGTATATGTGGGATAAATAGAATGACTCCTTGAGGTCTTTGTGAAGCTGATCGATGTGGGAAGCTTCAAAAAAATTATTTTTATTTTGTAGAAATAGTCTTCTTTTTTGATAGACTACGTATAATATGGCTAGATTTGTATAGCTTTCCTTCGAGGGAGCAATCTATTTATAGTAGAAAGATAGAAAGATAGATTTCCTTTTTGAGGGAGTCATCTATTTGCTATAAGTTTGACTCAAGGAGTTGAATTTGAAAATCCCATATATTACTTTTGAACTTTTATTTTTGACTTTAGGTCATGAAAAAGACTATAAAAAAGTATCGGCTTCTTTTATGAAGGCAAACCATGACACACAAAGGTTAGCTATAAAAGAAAGGTTTTAAGTGATGAACAGCCATGGGATTCTATCCTAAAAATGACAAAAAGTATCCATGAGAATCATGCCATGAGTAGAGCCATGGTACTCATATTGAAGATAAGGTTGAAAGGTGATGGATAATCACATGATTCTTGTTTAGTCATTGATCCTTAAAATAGGTAAGTGGAAGGTGAAGGTTGCTCAAGGGACAAACATTTAATAGATAGAAGGTGATATAGGACTTAATTCAACAATAGAATGGTCAAAGATGCAAGGAATTGAGGGGCTTAGGTTTGGTTTTACCTTTGAGGGAAGATAAACAAGAAGCACCCAATCCATAGGCATGAGTAACGATATAGGGTCTAAGCCAATTAGGAATGAACTTGCCCCGTTTACTTTTCTCCACTTTTGTTACATGTTGATTTTCCTTCAGGATGAGGTCATCAACCTTGAAGGTTTGTTCTTGGACATGTTTATCATAGGCACATTTGATATGTTTTTGGTAGATTTGAAGGTGATCAAGAGCATTTAGATGGAGTTCATCTAATAACTCAAGTTGTGCCAAATGGTCTTGGCAAAAATCGTCATCATTGAGCATATCTTTGAGTGAGATATGAAGATATGGAATTTGGACTTTGAGAGGTAAGACAACCTTTGTACCATAGACCAAAGAGAAAGGTGTGGTAGTAGTTGAGGTGTGAATACTAGTGCGATAAGCCCATAAGGCAAAAGGAATGTGCGTGTGTCAATCCTTACCAATATCGTCAACCACTTTCATAAGAATTTTGTTTAGGGTTTTGTTAGTCAATTCAGCTTGGCTATTTGTTTAAGGATAATAAGGTAAAGAAAAATTGAGTTAAATGCCAAAGGCATCACAGAGTTTCCATAGGGTTTTTTTAATTGTTTTCATTATCGGTGATGAGGTCGTGAGGAACAACAAAGTGACAAATGATGTGATGGCTGATGAATTCAAATATTTTCTCATATTTTTAGAAATGAAAGGTATGAATTTCACCCATTTAGTGTAATATTTGGTAGCAGTAATAATCCATTGACGACATTGGGAAGAATGAGGGTTAATCTCTCTGACAAGATCAAACCCTATTGAGATAAAGGCCAAAGGTATCTAGTGACTTGTAAGGCATGAATAGGGATGTGATGAAGATTAGTGTGTTGTTGAAATTTCACACAATATTTTACATCATCACAATAGTCTTGGTTTAAGGTTGAAAAGTAATAGCCAAGCCGAAGGATATGCTTAGCGACATCAAAGCCACCGAAATGACCTCTACAAATCTCGTCATGAACTTTGTTGATGGTGTATGGGATTTCCAAACTTATAAGGCATCGTAAGAGGATACTATCAAAGCCACATTTATAGAGAATACCACCCATGGTGACATAGTGAAAGATAATTTTGAGGAAGGCTCATTATCTATTACGAGTAAGATCTAGAGGCGTAATCGAAAGGGAAAGGTAGTCGAGAAACTCCTTATACCAAAGGTCACATGGGTCAATTTCAATGTTTCGTACAAAATTAACAACTTGAATAGATAAGAAGGTGATTGCAATCTTTTACCATGACAAATATTTTTGAGTCGAGGGGGAAAAGTGGGTATTTGAGAAACGAGACATGCCATGGTGTCCATGAATTTGTTAGTGGAACACGAGGCAGTTTGAAGTTCATAATGGTCAAAAGTAGTCAAAAGCATGTCAACATGATGTTTATATTTTTGAAGTATCTCATTACAACACTAGTATATACCATTTACTTGGTTCAAAACCAGTTGAGAGTTGCCAAAGATATTAATTAATTTAACATCTAAGGCTATGGCGGTTTGAAGACATAACATGAGTGCTTCATATTCGTAGCGATGTTGTTAGTACAATCAAAATCTAGTTTGAAATATAGCATAGGCTCACCATAAAGAGGAATGAGGATAAATCCTGCACCACCCACACACTGATATTTGGAATCATTGAAGAATAAGGTCATCTTGTAAACGGTATTATCCAGGGAGATGGTAGAAATGGATTCATCATGGAAGTCAAAGTTAGAAGATTGGTTTCTAGAGAGAGGTGCAGAATGCTAGTTGATCAGCAATGGTTTGTCCTTTTACATAATTTTGATGGATGAATTTGAGATCTAGTTCTACAAGAAGCATGAGCCAACGTGCAACACGTTGATGTTGGTAAGGCTTAGCGTACATGTAATATAAAGGGTCAGTATTGGTGATAACAAAGGTTTTGTGGTTGAGTAGGTAATAGAAAATTTTAGTGGAAACAAATACTAAGGCTAGGTACATTTTTTTAGCATGAGTATATCTAGTCGCGTAGTCTAAAATCATATGAATTATATGATAAATTGCTTGATCCCTATGTTGCTCATTGCGATGAGAAAACATGGCACCCATGGAATTATCAGTGGCAAAAATGTAAAGGTAAAATGGTTGGTCATCCTTAAGTAGAATGAGCACAAGTGGTTGGAGGAGGTATTATTTTAAGGCATCACAAGATTTGTGGCATTCATCATCCCATTTGAAGGAGACATACTTTTTGAGAAGATGATGAAATGGATGGTATTGGTTAGAAAGCTTAGAAATAAAATGACAAATAGATTCCAACTTTATTTGCAAACTAAGGAGTTGACGAAGGTTAGTAGGTGGAGGAATATCAAGAATATCCTTGATTTTAGTGGGATCAACTTTAATGCCACACAAAGAAATGATAAAACCAAGGATCTTTCTTGAGAGATTAGCAAAGACACACTTCTTAGGTTGTAGGTGAACACAATACTTGATGATATGGTCAAAGACAACCTTAAGGATTGCAAGGTGTTCAGCCCGATGTTTAGATTTAGAAAGAAGTTTGTAGATGTAATCTTCTAATATGTTATGCATGATGTCGTGAAAGATATAATTCATAACTTTAGCTGATATATAGCACCAACAGTTTTAAGGCCAAAGGGCATGACACGATAGTAGAAGGTCCCCCAAGGAGTGATGAAGGTGGTTTTTTTTAATCTTCTGGGGTGAGTAATATTTTGTTATAACCCAAGAAACCATCCATGAGTGATATCATCTCATGGCTGGTGGTGATATCAACTAGTTGATCAATACTAGGTAAAGGAAAGTTGTCTTTGGGGAAATCCAGAGTTAACATTGTAGAAATCCATGCAAATGTGAAGTCCCCTTGTCACTTTTGAGACAAGAACAATGTTAGAGATCCATTGGGGATAATCAATGGGTAGAATGAAGGAAACAGAAAGGAGGTGCTGGAGTTCTTCTTTGACTATAAAGGCAATGCTAGGATGCATTTTTCACAACTTCTACTTCATGGGTTTGGCATCAGGAATGGTTACGATATTTTGGACCAAAATGTTTGGGTCATTACGGGCATATCAGCGTAGGACCAAGAAAAATCATTGTTATGATCTCGGAGGAAAGAAGTGAAAGCTTCATGTTCAACAACATCTAAAGATTGGCCTATTTTTAGAATGTGTGGGTCGTCCTGAGTGTGAATGTTGATTTTGATGGTCAATTCATTCAACATGGTTTGTGTCTTAGAAGGTAATGACCAGTGAATATAAGAATATTCCACACCAAGGTAGGTGAGAATAGACTCATCGTCCTAACATTGAACAACATTAATAAAAGGTGTGTCATCATTGATCATGTCAAGATATAGGAAGGAAAGAGAAGAGGGAGCCTCGTCATCGCGATGATAAGTCACGAGTCCTAGGGAAATGATGTTTATGAATTTTTTTAGGAGGAATGGATTTTGGATCCATAGGCTCTATAGGTGAAGGTGGTGGGTAAGGTTTATTGTCCTCAATGAGTTTAACTTGGGCCTTCTTGGAAGATGGTTTTGTAAATCGATACAATTGCAATCTTTATGCTTACGATTCATGTAAGGAATGACCATATGCTAGCCTTGTTCATAGAAACCAAATCTAAAGCCCTTCCAAGTGCATCAATGGATGAAGGTGTGAGTGAAGTGGTAGTTGGTGAGAGATTGAAGGCTAGAAGAAAATGGTCAAATTTGGGAAGGTGGTCAGCAAGTAGGTAGAAGCATCAAGTCCCCCATATGTTAAGTTGGTGTAAAGGTGGGGAGGAATGTAGGGGAAAAATTCACCTACGCAGTGATCATAGTGGGGATGGTTATGAATTTTACCATACTCTTGAGGATTAAAGAATGTGTCAATGTTATAAAGGTGGTACTCCCCAGAGTGAGGCATTGAAAAACACCTTCTAAGGGATCATTAGTTGGTATATGGGTAGTGGGAATGGATGAATCATTGGATGGATGGGAAGAAGAAGCATTGGATGTTTGATAAGTAGATATATTGGCTAATGGGTTAGTTTCAAAAGCTATGGAAGCAATGGGAATAGAGGAGTTTGTTATGGAAGATGTAGCGGTAAAGTGGTGGATGAGGTAATGGTGAAGAAGAATTGGTAGTGGTGGTAGATGGCTTAAATGGTATAAAGAATCATTGGGTTGATACAACATGTTATAGGTATTAAATGGTGAAGGGTCAATTGGAATGGTATAGGTGTGCCCATCATGTTAATATTTTAAAAAATGGTGTAATGTAAAAGGAACACAACCCATGGCATGAATCCAGGGTCGGTCAAGCAACAAAGTTATAATGGAATTATTAAGGAATGGCACAAGGGCCCACGCAAATGTGGAGAATGATGGTGCTGAGGGTGGAATTCATAGCATCATTAAATGAATGCAAAGATAACTTGGTTATTATGCATACAATTTGTAGGTATGCACATTTGGTTGTACACATGGGAGGAAATGATGTTGATACTTGCACATCCATCAATCATAATGTGTAGAATGCATATATTATCAATGTAAATAGAAATGAATAGGGAGGGGTCAAGATAATACAATTGGGGAGGTACAATCTCGTTGTCATAGAAACTAAGAGTGGTTAATTGATGAGTGGCGGTAGGAGGCAGAAAAGGGGGCGAAGTGGTGAGAGAGGCAACATGGTGAGGAGTGATAATGGATGCAACAGGCATAGGGTCATTAGGTAAAACCTCAATAGATTTCTTGATGATGAGACTCATAGGTTTAGATGAGGTCGTACAAAGAAATTTTGAGAGGAGACTAGTCTAATTGTTTAAGCATTGTACAATGGGAAACCCCATCAAAAATAGGGTATGTTAGTCGATAGATGGTGATTTTAGGTGCAGGTGTAGATGGAATGTTGGGTAAAGGAGTAGCGAATGAGTTGGTTATTTTCTCCTTTCCTTTTTCCTTCTAGGCTTGAGTGGCAACTTGAACCATATTGATCTATGGTGAAGGAGAAGGTGAGTCGTGAAAGGTGTAGTGATAGGATGGGAAAAAATATGGTGAGGGAATATAATGGTTTTGTGAAAGTAATACGGCGCATTGGCATTTTGGTGGAGGTTTGGCTAGCTCTTTGATGCGGACCATATTGATCTCAAATGTTGGAGGAGGATAAAAGGGTTGTGGAGGTGGAGATGGAGGTCATTGAGTAGGTATGGGATGGGGCCGTGTGTGGTGATAGGTTCGGTGGAATAGAGTCCTCATCTAAAAGATCATCATCGTCAAATTTTTCTTCGAGAGGATATAGTTGGAGATGAATAGTCTTAAGAGCCTTACAGTTTTCCACATCATGCCCTGGAACACAATGGTAAGCACAAAATTTGGTATCATAAAACCCTTTTAGTTTAGGTTTGAGTTAGTCGTAAGGTCTAAGTGGTGGCAATGTGATGAAAAAGGTTTCCAAAATTTTAGCTAAGATGTTCGCGTAAGACCCTACCAATGGATCACAATGCAAAGTAAGTATGGGTCTGGATGGAAGTGTGGGTGACTTTGGTGGGAGAGGTGTCACTGGAAGTGGAATCAGAGGTTGAGTAAGTTTGACTAATTGTTTGGTAGATAGTATGGTTTTGGGTTTGGGTTGCATCTTCTTGGGTAAAGGTGTAGTAGGTGAACTAGTTATTGGAGGTGGTGTAGGTTTAACTACCTCTTTGGAAGGTAGTGTTATATTGGGCTAGGGTTGAATCTCTTTGAGTAAAGGTTAAGAAGGAGTGTGTGATGTATAAGGTAAGGTAGATGGAAGAAGGGGACGAGTTAGTCAAGGCAATAATGGAGGTGTGGCTAAGGCGGTGGAAAGAGGTGATGTGGAAGGGACTAGTTGAGGAGAAGAGAATGACATGGGTAATGATGAAGATAAAAGAAGTGGTGTAGGTATACGAGGTAAAAATGATGTAGGTAATGGTGAAGGTGTACACTTTGTGTAGGTAATTTGGGTGGGACAGAGGATCATGACGAAGAGGTGGGATGTTGTGTTTTTGGTTTACCTTGGGTAGGAGGCTGCTTTACTAAGGTTGATGGGTAGGGACCTAGGATAGATGGAAGTGGTGAAGGTGACATGGGGGTAGGGGAAAAGCCCGTAAATGTGGCGTAAGAGGTTGGATATTCCTCTTAGGTGGGGGAATAGTCTTTGTGATGACTTGTGATGATGTGCATAAATCCAATTTTATAGGAGGATGGACTTAGCTTGATGTTGGTATGACTTTCAATGTGGTAATAGGTCTAGATGCAGAGGAAGATATAGGTGCGTAGGGTTTCGGCATTGGAAAAAATTTGTTTGATGGTAAATTTTTAGGTGTGGGTGAGGGTGATGAAGAAGGGGTAGCGATAACTGATATGGGCATGGTGGGTTTGGTTGTCTGAAACACGTTTGGATAGGTTGTGGAAGTGTCAGTGGATAATATCTACATTTGAGTTGAGACAGGTAGTTGAAGGCATGCCCAAAGCATGAAATTTTAAACATAATCCAAGAAGTCAACCAAAATGGAGAATGACACCGATGTAGGGGAGGATGATGTTGATTTAGTAGTAATCCCTATAAATAATGTCTATGATATAGGAAATAGTTGGCTTCGGACTACTGTGGGTATAAGAGACAAGAGCAGGACCAACAAGATATTCTAAAGCCATTGGAGAATTTTCACAAATAGGAAGGGACAATACTAATGGATTCCCTATGGGTAGGGGAGAAGGAAATTTGGATGAGGTAGGTTCTTCTTTTGGTGAAGAAGAAGGTAAGCATGACTCTCTATGGGTAGAAGAGTAAGTATTGCGGGTTGTTCGTTAGGTTGAGAGGTGAGTGGGGAAAATGCATCGACATATATGGTGGAATCCTCCATGGGTGGAGGAGAAGATAAGGGAGAATCCTCTGTGGGTAGAGGAGTAGATGAAACAGGTCCCTCCATGGATGAAGGAGCTCATGCAAGAATCTCCTCGATAGATGGAATGGGAGGAAATTGAATGAAGGAGCTGGTATGATGTTGAAAACAACATGAACCTCACAAACGTTACTATCATTGGTCAAGGTTTCTCTGGTTTGGTTAGATGATGGGGTGTGATTTGGGAACGACTTCTTGAAGATGTGAAGGTTCTGATTAGCTGATGCATTAGGGTTATCCAAGATGAGATCTCCATTATCTAACATTTCTTGACAATGCTTTTGAAAGCTATACAATTAATGTCGTTATGACCTCTAACACGATGATAGTTATAGTAATCATTTTATTTGTACCATGTAGGCACAGGACAAGAAGGGTCAAAACTAGTATGTGGTTTGATGGGTGGAAGAGTGATTTCTCCAAATTTTAGAAGTTTTTCTAAAACTAAAGAGTAGGGTTCTCCTATGGGAGTATTTTTTGGTTTCTCCCACTTGAACTGAAAAGCCTGAACAGGAGAAAGGTTGGAATTATTTTTTGATTGGTTAGATGGATGAGATGGGCCAGCTTTCAAAACTACTATGTTGGAAAATACTTTTGCTTTAGAATAATTACTTTATGGTTTAGAAGAAGAAGAGGTATCATTTTATTTAAACGCAGTGTTATTGTTACGCAATTGTATCTTCTTCTCTTGAATGACATGGATTTCAAGTTTTTGGGCCATGGTGAACGCCTCGTCAAACATGTAGAAGGTTTGAACTTAGATATTTGGTGAGATGTGTCTAGCACAAGGTCTAGTGAACAAATCTATCAACTCCTAATGAGGTAATTGGAATGTAAGTTGGTTGATTAGGCTCTGCTAACGAGCGACAAAATCTGTGATAGATTTTTCTTCATATCAGCATATCACGTACAAGCTGGTCATGGTGACCTTGTTGACAATGTTGATATACAAGTGGTCTATAAAATCTTGAGCTACCTAATTAAATGAAAAGATGTAGTGCCTAAGTAGAGAACTATACCAATCTAAATTTGGTCCTGTCAAGGACATTGGGAATGTCCACAAGAGGAAATTTTCATCATGAGTGATGAGATAACACACATGTTTAAAAGACTACAAGTGTTGTTATGGGTCTTCTTTGTTATTGAATTGGTTGAATTTATGCATTTCCCAATGTGCAGGATATGGATTAATCGAAATGGATGGGTGAATGGGCTCGTTTTAAATATCATCGTATGTTAGAGAGTTACGTGAGTCGGAGACAGATGATTCTAATGTATGCATATTTTCCATCATCATTTTGATAAGATCATTTGTGGGTTGTGATGACAGAGCACCCCTTGTAGTATAAGGAGGGAGATAAGATGGGTATGATGTGAACGACACTCTACTTATGTGATGGTGTCGAGTATGAAAATCATGATGAAGGAACATAAGATGGAATAGATGTTGAGGGAAAGTACCCTAGGTAAGTGGTAGATGAAATAGGGGTTTTTAGTGATAGGTGTAGGTAGGTGAGGTGGACGTAAAAACTCTCATACCAATCGGAGGAAGATCTTTGCGGGGATGGCGAGGACAATGTTTTGGAAGGGATTATGTGTTGCCAACACCGGTGGTAGATGTGATGCAATAGGTATATACGAAGTGGAGGACGTAAATAGACCTATACTAAGGGTGGTTTATGAAGGCATGTTGGATGTTGTAGGAGCTACGGATGTCGAAGGCACGATAGAGTAACATTCCCATCTTAAGACTTTAGAAATAAGGGATTTTTATTTGTTTAATGTTCTCTATTCTAAATAATCATAATTTAGAACACACATTCCATGTCAATCAATCTCATAACAGATAACCATATCAACTGTAATGACTTGGTAAAATGCTGATCTCTCATTTCATGACTCGGTGAAACACTCGATCTCTCATGTTAACTCATTGAATTGTATACTAGGTATACTTGGTTCTCTTACCCTTTTAAGGTATTAAGTGTTACTTTAAGATGCATTTTTGAATATTTGTTACCAATATTCATCTGAAATCTCGCTTCTTAAACTAGGTGACATAGGACAACGCAACCAGTAGCTTGTGATACTTTGGCCAAATATTTCCAACATACTATTCATATTACTATTCCTAGATGGCATACTCGTCAAATGGAATACGTCCTTTACCCCACTTCATTTGTTATCTAGAATGGTCTTTACTGACTCCTGTCAGTCCACTTGTTCCATGGTTTTACCCTAACCAAGGGTAGCAACATTGTTTAGTGTAGAGGACTACTCATGAGGACTAAGGATACATAGACATACTCGATCAACCTAATTCAATCACATGTGTCTAGTTATCCTAAGTCGTCAAGATGTCCCTGACACTAAATCATGCTTCTAACCTAACCTAGGGTATAACTAAGGACAAGTCCAAGTTATGTAAGTCTAGGTGATTCAACTCTAAAGGGTGTTGCAACATGTCAATTGTAGCACAATATCCTCATGAAGACCCAAGTCTTCACGAAGGTATTGTACTACAGTTGGTGTGTGCCAACATCCATCTGAGTCATCCCATCTAGATGTACATATCCACAAAGAAGTTAATTACTTAATTATTTTCTATAATTAAGGTCTAATTACAGATAACCCTGTTGAATCCCTAGTTTCATTAACCCCTAAGGTTTCCAACCATAATTGAGTTGTAATTGCTTTGTAGAAACATCAAGATTGATTTTTAATCATTAACTTCCTACTTTAGGATTCAGATTTAATAAAACAAAAGAAGCAACAATTAAACAATATGGTTCACTTATTTTACTCAACCATTCTTAGCTTGTTTAAGTTCTCGAATTAGATTCCTTTATATTAGACTTCATTGAGATGAAGTCTACTTATTAAATGTTCATGTTTACCTTTCATTTGTCTTATACCTTTAAAGGTATTGGTCAAGAGGTAGTTCATCTTCCTCTTTCCTAGACGACATTAGGTTTAACTCAAAAGGATTCTAAAATAATCCAGATTATCATTTCGGAATAGTTGTCTTCCTCTTTCTTATTAAGAATTAGGGTTCATTGCAACCTCTTACATTATTCAAGATATCATAATGAATTTGTACTTCCATTATCATCATTTTAATAAACCATAGTGATTTAGTTAAATGATCAACCATGAATGCCAACTTGTTAAGTTACATTTTAATAAAGGGATAGTGTATCTAATTCCCTTACCACCTAATTCATTTTAAGTCAAACTGAAAGGGTTCATTACAGTTAAGTATAAGAGATAATAAACTTACAATTCCCTTCCCGAATATACAAGAGAAAGACACATTAAGTACATATAAACCACAATCATTTCCATTCATCTAAGTGGAACACATACTTTACAAGTACAACATTTCAGACATCTTCAGAGTCAAACAACATCAATAAGCTCAATTAAAAATACAACTTTTCTCTTACAAATACATCTCAGAAATGAATCATTTTTCCTCATAAAAGATCCAGTCTTTAGGTAAACATAAGTACATCATAAAAGGATCTTGTCTCCTTTTATCACTTACAAATTCCATCTGTAAAAATTGCTAGCACGGGTCAGTTCATTGAACTGAGCATGATAAGCACTAAGCATTAAAATGATGTGCTTTCAACTAACTATTTCATTAAAAGAACTCTATTTTATGAAACAGTTAAAGCATTACAGAAAGATACATCATAAATAATAATAGTCATGAAAGGAAGAACAAAGTGTTAAACCATATTATCATTAAATAGAGATCATGGTGTAATTAAAACAATGTTCAGCCAATGATTTCATAAATATTTATATCAGATAAGTAATATTCCAACCAAATTACTTACCACATTTCTACTATAGATATTTATAGTTCATCTCTTGATTCATTCTATCTAAATCAAAGAAAGATACTAACTCTAATAATTCATAAAAATAGAATTATTTTTAAGAAGCAATGATCCACAATACTCAACATTAACTTAATCCATCCTAAAATATCTAAGGCCAAGCTCATTCAATCTTTATGAAAAAATTTAGGATGAACCATCAACATCTTAAAGTAAGAGCTTCCTATTTAAGATACTACATCCAAATTCAAAGCCAAACTCTAGCCTAAGTTTGGGTTAAGCATCAATAGGTTTGATAAAGGATATTTTTCATTTACATGCACCGGAATTGGTCACACATCACCATAATTAGATCCCTATCAAAACATTAGTCAAGGAGAAGAAGATAAATATTTATCCTCCAACTACCCACTCTGCAATTTCCTTCAAACTAATATGACCGAGTAGTCGATCCTTACAAAGGAGTAATACCAAAGAGAGAATGAATGACAAGAGGGAAAGGAAACAACCTATATCTACTTCAGAATTCGAAGAGGACAGTTTAGTGAATACCTTAACTCAGAAAACAGGAAAAGGATGTCAACAAACAAGGATGAGTTAGGATCTCATTATTCCTTCCTAAGAAGAGGAATACAAACTGAAATTAAAGAACTGAGACAGATCCAACCAAGAAACATTCACTCTAACAACCATTGTAACATGAATAACTGGTCGATACTGGATCGATATATATGACTGAAACAAGGAAGTCAAAAATGGAAGTGAAGTTTTCCCATCATACAATGAGAACAACCACTATAGCATAGAAGCTACAACTGCAAATGGTTAATCAAATGCCTTCTTTTAAAAATAGTTCCCTAAGCAATAGAAGAATAACAAAACTAAACATTAAATTCTTTCCAAACTTTAACAACATCAGCCTAGAAGTTCTCTAATTTTCCCAAACAAGAGAAAGAGATAGAGTAGCATTAAAATAATTTATTCCTATGTGACCACAATTTCTTTTCAAGTGTCATCACACATAAAGCTTACCCATCCTTTGATGGTAAAATGAAGAAAACAAATACATATTTAGCAGCCGTAAAAATAACATTCAAGCCAACCTAGATCCCCAACTTCACAAAAATCAAAGGAACAGTCTACAAGTAGAAAGGATGAACTCATCCCAAATTTGACCACAAGGAAAAGGTGACATGACCCCAAATCAGGTGCTCAAGGTTGAGTTCAAAATAATAATAAAGCAACCAAAACATTCCAGTCCATTTCATCAAGATAGACAAGACTGAACTAATCCATAGTTCAACATAGGTACCCCATTCCTACAACATCATCTAAACATCAAACTTGAATGAAAGGAACTAAAAAATCCAACAAGATGAACCGATAAGGTAACTCTTGAAGCATGAAACCTCACCTCAGAAAGGATACATAAAAATTTGATAAGTTATTAACAAATATTCTCATAACATACAGGTGTAAGAAACAAAAATTGACTTCATTTAAGTCTAAGCAGAAGTTGAACATGATTTTATCAAATTTCAAGCAAGGGAGAACCAAAACCCGAAACATAATTCTTCCATAGCAGTGACTTCTACTATCTAACTTGAACAGTCCCACAGGAGTTCCCAGAATCAAATCATCTCAAACTCAGCAAAAGTAGAACATGTTACACTTGTTTTCCAACCAAAAATGACTCCCAAAACATTGAATCAAACTATCTATTTTAGCATAGTTCAAATAGATGTAATAAGATTTGAAATCATCTCGAGCTCAACAGAAGGTAACATGTTCAAAATTTCACCCAATAAAAGAAAAAAACTAGCTCCTATCTTTATCAAACAAAGTGAACCTACTGTTTAAGTAGGTATTTACCTTAGCTCATGTTCACCTAGGTACTTTATTTACCTTTATTGTATTTATCCTCACCCAATTATGTGTGTGGATATTTCTTTTATCTTATTTAGATATTAGGAGATATTATCTAGTTGTTAGGTATAGTTCTTTCCTTGATCTATGGTATTGACTAGATCCTTGATGTCTAGTTCTCTCCTAAATCTATGGTCTTGACTAGTTCTTTGATGACTAGTTATTTCCTTGATTTATGGCTTGATCTACGACCTTGACTAGTTCTTATATTGTTATTCCTTGCCTATTTAAGCAAGGCCCATTCTCAATGTATTGTATTGAGTTCCATAATAATATATGATATTGCTGCTCATTTGTTTGCAAAGGTTTTATGTAAAGTTATTCTGGCGAATTGCTTTTATCTTATTGATCGTGGTGTTTGATTAGCATCTGTGTTCTTGGCTTGGTACGATTTGGTTATCATTCCTTTCAAACCCCTCTATTCCATTTTTGCACAGTCAACAAAAGTTCACAAAAATTTCAACATTCTAGTTCAAACAATGGTTAAAGCATGATTCACTCATTTATCCAACAAGGAACAAACCTATATATTATTTCCTCAAACAGTGAACCCAATCAAAACTATACAAAAAATATACAAGCATGAATGCAAGATAAACCTCACATAAAAACCCATTGTTCCCCAAGAGTAGAGTTTTTTAATGAAGTCATTTAGGAAAAAGAAGAAAAACTTAATGGGTAGAGCCTATCATGCCTGATAGAGCTTCTTATCAATTTGTAGAAGATTTCCAGCTGAGCCTCCACAGTCTCTTCTTTTTCCAAGTGACGTCAACAAATCCAATATTCCTACTTCCTCTTATACTTCCACAGATCCAAAAATAGCTCAAGAATGCTAAGAATATCGATGGATCAAAAATAGAACTGCTGGTTCAAAGAACCAAAACCCCATGCAAAGAAAAATCGAAATGAACCAAGATAAAAAAACCTTCCAAAAATATGCCATGCCTATCTCCTAGGTGGTTTCTTCGCCATAACCGAGACCCATTAATGTGAAAAACTAGTGGTTTTCCTCTTATCTCTCCTCACCACCACCATCCAAGTTTGGCGAGTTTCTTAATTCAAAAATGCATGCAATTTCCATTTAGTGGTGATGCCAACTAGGCATCCCCTAACTCCCCATGCCTCCACCAAAATTGGTAGTTCAAAAGTCATTAAAACCAAAAATAAATTCTCATTAATGCCTTGAAAACCAACGCCACCGCCCTTACCACTTGCCAAGTAGTCCATAGGTACCCCTTAGGTTAGTATTAGTTTAGGTTAGATTATCAACCTTAGTTCCTAGGTAGGTCTTATTACCTTAGGTTAATTTTATTTTCCTTAGGTTGTTTCAAAACTCCACAACCATAAAACATACCAACTTAGGTTAGGGTGTCAACCTTAGTAGTTTAGTAATAGGTCTTAGGTTCTCTCATGCTATTTAGTGTTTTTAAGAATACTCGAGCCTATTAATTTCAGTAGGATGCTAAGCAAGGGCACCTGAAACCGGTCCTTCAAATTTATAAATAAAACAAAACTCAGTCCCACTTCACCTTCCATTTCAGAATGCTAAGTCAACCAGATGAATCAGGTAAGGAGAACTAAAGCATACCTTGGATCAATGGAATTGATCCAAGGTTTTGCTGTCAACACAAGATGAGTTTAGACAATAACAACACAAGCTCATAATCTTTTTAAATGAATTAAATTTGTACAAAAAGATGAATGGCCTGTTTTTAAGTAAGTAGAAATCACAACAAAGTGAACCTCTTCACAGTAATAATTTATCCATTGCAAACATGATTTCAAAATTTATAAGAGTACACGTTCCTAAGACAACTCACATGTCAACATTTGTAATGTCAAGAGGGAAAGTAATCACAGTAATAGTTTTGTCTAAGATGTTACAATAGATGCCATAAGTGCAGCAGATATTGATGATGTAGGGTCAAGATGGGAAACCATAGGTGGTAAGGTGAAATATGGTAAGGCTATGCTTGTAGTAGATGATGCAGAAGTGGGTGCAAGAGTAGGAGGAATGGACACATGTATGTCATATATAAGCTACCCTGATGAATCATGAGAAGATGAATGAGTAAGGCAATATTGCAGAGTGGATAGGTTCTAATCAAGGAGTCTCACAAACTCCTCATCACCATTTGGTATGGCAAGAGACTGAATGGTGTCCCTGGGTGATGAGATGGAAGGGGACAATGGGCTAGGTGGAAGAGGTTGTCAACTACCATGAAACATGAGAGCATTCGCTTGTCTATGAGTCAAAAGCATGTGACTGAAAATAGAACGGTGATCTGAGCTCTACTGATGATGTAGAAACACAAAAAAGTGGAGAAAAATGGATCTAGAAGGTGGTATTTGATAGTTGATTTGATTTGAAAAATCAAAACATGGAGACTGATGTCGGTTGGGTAATTGATGTCGGTATGAAAGGGTAACTACCGCTGGTCGATAGACCGATGTTGGTTATTGGGGAGAAATGAAAGGTTTGCAAATATGGTAATAAATGATGAAAATGAAGTGAAACTGGATTCTGAAGGTGATATCAAAGACTTAAAATTATATTGAAGTGACAGAGGAAGTCACAGAAGGTGATAGGTGTGAATGAAACACTTGTTTGGGAAAATTACCAAAACAACTTTGAACCAACAGCGGTCAGTAAACCAATGGTGGTATGATGATATAACTGATGGTGGTTGCTAGACCGATACCGATTACTATGAAAAGATGGAAAAAGTGAATTTTGGTGATTTAGATCAAATAAAAGGACCAACTCAGAAAGTTTGAGTATGGAAATGATTAATCCTAACACACTAAAAATAGTCAAAATACACCAAATATGATTTTGGAGTATGTAGGTAGAGAAAAATGGAGAAAATGAACTCACACCTCAAAACACAAATCAAGAAAAGCTAGCAAACATGAAATCCTATGATGTAGATTTTATGTTGTGGCTTATGCCATTTAGGACTGACTTGTGAATAGAATAGAGTTTTGGTTACCAAAGGTGCCCTACGGAAACTGAAAAATATGGTTGGTTTCAGGTAAATTTTGGCATGGTGTCCCCAATATATACTTTACAATAGACAAGGCCCTATTCTGATATGATGACTAGACAGAAAACTAGCTGGAGCCCAATGTCAATCCTCTGATTGTGTGATCATTGATAGCTTCTTCTAGGAAAGATGTTGTTTAAGAAATGTGTAGTTTGTTTTTAGTGGTTTAGTATAAAGAGAGAGTGTGCAAAATGTGAGATACGATTCAATTTTCCAACCAAAATATGGTCATGACTTCAACCATGTAGGTAGCCCACAATTTAAATGAGCTACAATGCAGCATACAAAAATGAGAAGCAAATATTTTAAACCCAAATCCAAAAAGAAATTCGATGAGAGAAATAATGAATAGCAAGAGTATATATTTCACTAATGCAATACAGAAATAAAAGGAAGTGTTCTTTTTAATCCAAACTACAAGTTTCACTGAGACAAGTAGGAGAAGAAGAATGTTTCCAAGGGAGAAGATTTAATGTGAACTCTCTTTCAAAAATAAATAAACACACAATGATTCCCTAAGAATGAACAATGCAAAGAACCCAAATGGGTCCCACTGGGTGTGCCAAAATGTTTCACCAATAAGTTGAATCTTTCTAGGATGAAACAGATAGAAGGTAAGTGGTTAAGGAGGAATACCTATGAAGTGAAGGTGGAAGGTAGAATGCGTGTGTTGTTGACATTATCCAAGCTGATCATAGAGAACTCCTTTTTGTCTGGGAAGGACTACATGTAAATACAAAACAAGACCACAAAAGAGCATTAAATAGCATATGAAAGTGGATTGCCTAGCGTATGCTAGATCCGGAAGTGTGATGCTTCCTAGAGAGGTTTTCAATCCACTATTTAATTTAACGTAAATAGGAAACTGAAATAAAAAGGTCTTATTGTAATGCAATGATTTAGGTTTCTCAATACAAAACAATATGCTATATTTAATGTTAAATACAAAATGTATCACTAAGTCTAATGAAACCAAATGTTTTTTCGGGTTGGGAAGGTTTGTCAAAGGTCTAGTAAAGGTCTGGGACTAATTAGATGAGGTCTGGTTGCTTTTGATTAAATATAAGGCTTGCTGGTCTGATGGTGTAAAATGACACAAAGGAAAGTGTGGTTCAGCTTGTAATATGGCTAAGAAGACCCGGGAATGTAAAGGAAGAGGTTAAGAAAGGTGAAAATGGTTGGGTAGGTGGATTGGTGAGATGATGGAGATATCCGGTAATAGGTGAAATGGAAATATTGAAATAACTAAAAGATATATAGTAAAGTAAGAACATTTTATGAAAACCATGTTACTTACTTGTTTCTATGAGGATCTCGTGAACAAGGTGGCTTGTGGTTGATAGGTGAGGTGATGACTGGTTCAGTGCCACGGCAGTGCAACATGTGTGTTCCCATGGATACTCCAACACTCTGGAAGAGAACCTATTTCTTGTGTTGCACTTTGGTGGTGTGTCGTTGTCGTTTGGATGCAAGAATGGCTTTGAGACTCACATTTGATTGTAATCAAATTCCCAAAACTAAATGACCAACCTATGTAAGGAGTTGTAAAATTGTATATAAAGGAACCGATGACGGTTTAGGTGATCGATGTCGACCGAGGATAAACTGGCATTGGTTAGGGTGAATTAGTCAAAGTCACCAAAAATAGCCATATCTTTACTATGTTTTATGTGATTTTGATTGCTATTCGGGTCGCAAGTGAGGGTTGGTGCTTAGATAAGTGGGAGTGTTGTTGGAGAAGGAATAAAACTTTAATTTTAGGTTAATTAATAATGTGAGGATGAACATTAATTCGATTGTAAGTAATTAAATTAAAATTAATGTAGGGTAAGGGTCATGGTTAGGTGAATACGTTATGTTAATTATTTAAAGGGGACAAAGGGGAGTGTGACCCAAATTTGGTGTCTACACTTTGAATACATGACCATCAATAGTCCTCAACAAGAACACACATATGGAAGTGATCCACGTGTATAACAATCAAACAATCTCGAGTTGATTATAGACATACATACGAGACTCCATCTTTTTGTCCTCGAACATCAGCTCAATACACCAAGAAGATTCAATAATTAAACATTTTGAACATCGCACCCGATAAGGCCTACAAATACAGGACCACCCCCGGTGATAGAATTCAAACACACATGACCATACAAGGACCTTAACAACCAAGAACATACAGAAGTGATATTGACACAAGTCTACATATGGTTATTTTTCACATGTCACCATTATCACCTGACATGATATAACAATTAAAAATTCTGAACAAGGAATCTCATCAATCCCTCACATTTTGGACCGCTCCTCCAATTGAATCTATATTTTTGAAACCATGCCTCTCTTGCTTGTTCCATGACCTTGTCTGGACATATTTATGAGGCCCCCATTAGTTTTCCATGAATCCCACAACCACTTGAAAGGATCTCCGCAGAGCTTGATATTGACTGGAGTCTCCGTGTGGCTATTATTTTGGATCCATCTATCAGACTAGTTTAGGTTAGAAGGGATTTCCTTACACTTGACGAGAAGATCCCATTATTATGCGTCGAGGACATTATTTTTCCTTGACAACTTTCTCATCCCATTTACACATACTTTCATCCACATACCACATTTCGCTATCATTTAGCCATCTACATTTCCACATCAGCTTCCTCGGCATGACCTCGAGGAGTGAAGTGCAGATGAAGGTCATGTGTCTATTTTCATCCGTACAAATTGGTGAACCCAACATGAAGAGATAGTCTCTTTTCATTTCCATTTATTTCATCCATATTTTTCCTGACCCATTATTGTGTGGGTATTCATATACCCCCCAAATATGTCGGGACAAGATGGAAATAGCCAACACATTTTGGGTCTTGAGGCATATTACTACTAAATGGGTAGGAAACAACAATTATTCTCACTATCTGCATGGGTGGACAACTACTCAATCAATATTCATGTGTCTCGAGACTTCTCCTCAAGGCACCAAAAATGGATCCTCAACAAGGATCAAGGAGATTGATCAACTTACGCATACACAATAGCCTAAATTTTCAAGTTCTAACAATATGATATTCACCAGAGAGTCAGGCTCATCTCCTCGGGTTTTTTTCAGACCACAAATCAATATGCAATTTGATCAACTCCCATTGCTAGATGAGGAGTATTAAACACATTACCCCAAAGTAGTCAATGATTCCAAAATATGAGTCAACCTTTAGATAGGATACATGGATATGTTGATTTCTTACTTCAGAATAAAACCTCTACCCCTCTCATAACAGAAAACATTTCTAGTGAAGGCTGGAAAAACAACGAACAATTTATAGCAAGATATCACACTCCTTTGCAACCTAACAAGGTTCAACAACATATGCTAAATAAAAACACCATGCCATCATCAGCAAGGTCATCTCGACATTGGTGGACAAGGTTAGATAATTAGAACTTTCCCAAGCTACTCATGTTTCATATTCTGTTGGGAAAGGGAGAGTTCTCCATCAAACATAGAACTTTTGTTAAGTGCCAACTATGCCAAATCCTTCATTTACATTAGCACTCCTAGCCGTGGGGATCTTCTCACTCGATTGGGTACCTTAGGTATGCCCACTCACACTACGTATGGATACCCTCAACAGGTTCCATCTAGAGGTGCATTCTCAAAATCCATCCCAACTAGGAATGCAACATTCCCTAGCTTTTTCCTCCAAATCTAAACCAGTTAATGTTCCCCCTTATGTACACATGTATTCTAAATTGCCACGGGGACATGTACTCTTTCCCTAGTCCATATGGTTAGCCACAGGGGATGTCATACGCCTCCACAAATGTTTACATTGTACCATATCAACAACCAATTCCACCTCCACCTCCCCAACAGGGGTCCATTAATGGTCAAGTCTTACGTAGTAGGGACCTACTCTGAATATCTTAAAGAGCCCCTTGACTTCACCATACAGAGTGTTATACTCCCAAGACCTCTATCAGACCTTCCAAAATTCAAAGGGGAGGGAGATCCAAATGCACATATCAAGGCATATACTACCTCCATTCGAGAGTTTCTCCCATGGGATGTTTTCGTAGAAAAGATCTTCCCTAAGAATTTATAAGGTATTTCTATCGACTAGTATTATAGGATACTTGAGGCTTTAATACATTCCTTTAAACAAATCATGTCTAAATTCATCAAAGATTTCAACATGAACAAGTTGCTAAGGATAGGAATCAGGAGTTCCTACATATAAAGAAAGAGCACAATGAGTTTGTTGTGCATTTCATCCAGAGATGGTGGTAGGTCCTCTACTCTTCCCCAAGTGCTCTCAACATGGAACAAATGGAGCTCTGTAATCTATTCCTTCACTCTCTTAACCAAGAAATGAAATAAGAATTCTAGAAGTTCCCACTTAGAATCTATGAAGAAGTGTTAGAGGGTGCTCTTCGTATAGATCAAGCAACAATAGACAATGGTCACAAGACCTACAGTTCAAATGGGAGATTGATCACTCCCAATCAGGGTAATTCAAGTTACCCCAACAACAAAAACAATAACCAAGGATCCTCAACAAAAATTTGGTGTTACGACCGACGGTGTTACAGATCAAGCAAAGAAACCAAATGTTGTTAACACCTCGAGTACAAATAATGCCAAAAACAATACAAACGTAATAATTAGAGGAGTAATAAAATTTCTCCCACAATCAACGTGATGGATTTCAATCATCCTCCACCCCAACAACAAGTAAGTTCAAGCTCAAGGCCCTAACTAGTACCCAAACAGTACCAAAACCAATATCAAAATCAAGGGCAATGGCCTCCGAACTTCAATTACAATAACCAGCAGTTGAACAATAACAATCAAAACTTCGGACTACAACAAAACAAAAACCAAATACCTTTAGGTTATGATCCTCTCCTATATTGTAATTTCCATAGGGTCCATGAGCATGATTCTAGAACATTTTGTGATCAGTAACAAGTTCTTACAATGCTTTCCAAAGGACCAAGCAAAGCTCTTTGTCAATATTTTTTTGGCAAATCCTACAGTACCAACTCAAAATACTTGCATGGGGTTTGTATCCCCTTAGGACACATTGCTCTAGATATTTTATGATCCCCTTCCAACACATCCTAATAATGGTAAGTTGGACCCTAATGGCTCAAACAAGGGTATCTTAGTGGGAAAAAATGACCATGAAGCTTCAACTTTGTCAAACCCATTAGTAGCACCTCCATTGGATGGTCATCAACAAACTAAGATAGTAGGGCTGATAGAGCTAGAAACCGAACCCCATATAAATACCACTACAAGAACTCATGACTAATCATCACAGCCCATTCCTATTTACCCATCTATATCAGATGATATTCATGCGACACTTTTGAAGCCAATGGGGATTATGACTTGATCAATGATTTAACAAAGACCTTTTCTCACATCTCCTTTTAGATTTGTTGAAGAACTCCCTACTCATAGAGCTACTTTATTAAAAGCATTGGGTCTTGGACATTTGATCAATGTCACCCCTCCCCTAGAAGTGCAAATAAATCACATAGAATTTTTTGTATATCCTCATCGATAGCTTGAAAGAGATATTGGATTCGTATTCGACATCAGTAAGATGCCCAAAGATGTTGATTTGGCACGTAGAGGTGATTTGATTCGTATCTAAAGCTTTCGATTTATAACCACTACGTAAAGTGTGCAATGATTAATGACGGGGAAAAAGTCAACATTTTCCCCTTTTTTGTCTCTAGAATTTAAGCTATAAAGAAACCAATTTCTCTTCAACATGAAACACGCTAAGAGAGTATGATAGCCTTAAGGAAATATTGATTGGAACCATAGTGCTTCTAGTTACCTTGGAGCCCAAGATGATTCTTACATAATTTTATATTATAAATTGGGAAACCAACTATAATATGATTCTCAATTGTCCTTGGATACATCACATGAAGGAGATCCCTTCCAAGTTGTTTCAGGAAGTTAGATTCCTACATTTGTGGAAAGTATTTGTTGCATAGGGTGACCCAAATCCCTTTAAAATTCACCTAGCTAACCTAAAGAGGAAACCTGGGGTGCATATTGAGTTTGAGCTTCCAACAAACCAATTGAAAAAAATTATGAGTTCAATCCAAGAGACAAAACTACTTCCCATAACGGAATTAGAAACTACCAATTTAATTGAAGGCATTTATGCAGTCAAATATGAAATTGTTGTTGTAGAGACAATATCAATAGAAACTATGAAAAATATTGTTGAGCTATTAGAGAATGATTTTCCCATTCTCCTTTCATTTGATTCCATTGGCATAAGACATGCTCTAGGAATCGACTCTCTCCATGTCGATGGAATTTGCATGGTTGAAGTCTCAAAAGAAAGGTAAGAAGATACAAAGATTGATTCAACATCAATATTCCAAAGTAACTATTGGACTCTTAATTTCAATAGAGATAAATTTCACTTAGGTTATCGGGAAGGTGTGATTCTCACCTCCCTAAAGGAAGGGTCGTGCCCTTTTCCTTCAACTTGTAATTTTAATGTACAAATAATGGTGCGTAATATGAGGATCTCCTTCTTGGCCTCATAGTATCTAAAAGGATGGACTCGGTAACATTAGAGTGTTGGGTGATTCACACTAGTTGCTAATCAAGTTTCGAGAGGTAAATGAGACTAGGGCGAATACTTACACTTTATAATGCTATTGTACTCAATTTAATTAAAGGTTTTGACTTCATTTCAATCTAATCCATTCCACGTGAGTAAAACCTTCTCACCGATTCCATGGCCACTTCTTCTTCCCACTTGTCCGAGCAAAGAACTAGACGATACCAACTTTGCGCTTTCAGTTCACATTGAACCCTTAGTTTGCAAGATCTGCAAACCAATCCAATCTTGGCATATGTCAAGGCCGAGAATGATCCTGTTACCCTAGACTATGCAGAAAATGATGAAGCTATCTTAGGGAACCTTAATACTTATACATATTTACATCCCTAACATCATACGAGATGATTTTCTCTCATTACTCACTCTTTCTACTATTTTGGAGATTACACGATGGATCCTCCCTCCTCGAAGGCCTTGAAATTTTTGAAATAGAAGACTAAAATGAGCTAGAACTACCTCTGGCCCTACCTGAATTTGAATAGGGTAATGCCTCTTTGATTGAAGGGACCATCAATATAAACATCGAGACAGAGGAGGGCCCAAAATTATGGAGTTATGTCCTTCACTAACTCCTAAGGAAGTAGAAATACACACAAAGATCATTAAATAACATTTGAAAGTCTTTCATTTAATTACAAAGAGATGACAAGGATCGATGCCCATGTGGTAGTCCACAACCTAGTTACAAATCCTGACGTTAAGCCCATCAAGAAAAAATATAGGCCTATGAAACCCAAGGTGGCACTAATGGTCAAAGAGGAAGCTATGAAAATCCTACATGTGGGGCTTATCAAACCTATCGATTGCTCAATAAAGGTATCCAACATCGTCCCCATTCTAAAAAGAATGGAAAATTTTGAATCTGCATTGACTTTTGGGATATAAACAAAGCATGTCCTAAGGATGATTTCCCACTACCATCCCTTGATGTTATCATTGAAACAACATCTGGTTATTCGTTGTTGTCCCTAATGGATGGGCTTTCTTGGGTACAATCAAATTAGGATCTCCAAGGAAGATTAAAAAATACAACCTTTATCACTCCTTAGAGAACCTATTGTTATGCAGTCATTTCGTTTGGTCTCAAGAACACTGGTGCCACTTACCAATGGGGAATGACTTACACATTCCATGATCTTATTCATAAGATTATGGAGTCTTACCTTAACTACCTTATGGCTAAGGCAAGGAATCACTATGATCACCTTGAAGTGATTTGCATCATCCTCTCTCATCTAATCGATTATAGTGTTACACTAAATCCAAAAAAATGTGTGTTTGGTGTGATGGGAGGGAAGTTGGGTAAATCATCTCTTCACGAGGGATCGATGTGGATCTAAAAATATATAAGTAGTTTTAGAAATGATCCCACCATTAGATGAGTCTGGCATTAGGTATTTTCTTGGAAATCTCATTGCAATATGAAGGTTTATTCTTGATTTGACCTTTAATTCATCCAATAAACAATTTATTAAAGAAGGATTGTTGCAACATCTAGATGGGTGAGTTTCATGAGGCATTTGAATCAGTCAAATGATTCCTACTATTACCTCCCATACTCATGCCTCCCAAATCAAATCACCCTCTCATTTTATATTCATAGGCTACATATGTCTCATTAGCTTATATGCTAGCTCAAGAAGATGATGAGAAATGAGAGTGTGCAGTCTACTTCACCAGTCGTATGTTGCTTGAATATGAGACATGTTATACGCAGGAAGAGAAAGAATGTCTTGCTACAGTATTCATAACAAAATGGCTAAGGCATTACATGCTTAACCAAGAAATGAGGGTCATTTTCAAAATAGATCACTTACAAACGTTTCTAACACAAGGTTCTTTATCTAAAAAAGTTGGATGCTTCATGACTCTAATGGGTGAGTTCAAATTGACATTCATTATCCAAAAGTTCTTCAAAGGAAAAATCATCGCATATTTTTAGTTGACAACCCATTAGATAGAGGGGATCTAGTTGACTTGGATTTCCCTAACAAATGCATATACTACATCAAAACTTTTGGGTTTCATATTTGCACTTTGAATGAAACCATAGTTAGGGGACAAGAAAGTCCCTCCTCTTTAATGGGAGAAGTTCCCTTATTGAAAGCAGGGGCAAAACCTATGTACAAATGCACGATTTCATACAATGGTGGTTTCTCGATATCCTAAAATGTGTTTTAAGCCTGGAAAGTTATCAATACATGAGGATAGAAGAATTTGAAGAGAGGAGGGAGGAAGAAGAAGACAATACTTTCAAGGAAAAGAGATGGTAGAGAAAACCCTTATATGTATTGTGCAAATGAGATATTCACAGACTCAAAGTTCTGGAGATTGTACAAACTAGAACACAAAGTTTCCAAGCACGCAAGGATTAGATGATTCACAGATCAGAACTAGAAGGAAAGAGAAAGTAGAAGAAAAAGGGAAAAACCTTTGTATTGATTTCTTCCAATTCAAATTATAGTTCCAAAATAATCAAAATTCCAACCCATACAATGGCTTTGAAAGCTCATGATATAGCTCGCAAGAGATGGTTACAACTTCCTCAAGCAAGCAAGAAATAGTTACAACTTATTCCAATCATCCACACCCTTTCGAATTCTTGAAAACGTAAAGAAAATGTTAATGGTAGAAAAACTAGTTTTTAAATATACGACCATTACATTATTTTACCAGTTAAAACATGGGCCATTCGATTTGCTTTTACAACTTCAAATTTGGGCCACCCATGTGGGAGAAATTGATTGGAGTGGGCCTGCAAACACCTCTTGCATTCTTTTCCTTTGAAGCAGTGCTAGGCTGACATGTGGAGAGCTCCACCGGTTCCTTTATACTTAGCCGATTCGGGCCAATTTTCTACTTGACTTATGTTGACCCCTAGACACATGGAGGGCTAGCACTCATTTGATTTTTGCTTTGGAAACACCCCTTGAAGCTGCACCAAGCTAATGCATGTCTCCTTCTGCTGGTCTTAGACTTTTCAACAGCCAACTTCATCTTCATATTGACTTTAACCACATGGCGAGTTGGTGCTACTTGGAGACTAACCCTTTGATTTCACTTCCGAAATGGCATTGTTAAGGCACATGGTGGCTTCTACCAACCCGCCCATACTTAGTCAATTTTAACTATCAGCTATGTCCCTTTTTGGACCTAGGACACATGGAGTACTGGCGCAAGTTTGAGAACTACCCCAAGCTTTAACTCTTGAGGTTGTGCCGATGAGGCATGTGTCGTCATCCGTTGAAAGTTCCAAGCTGATTTTAGCTTGTTTTGTCTTCATTTTGTACCTGGGACATGCAGAAAGCCTGCGCTTATTTGAGGACTATCCCTTGGACCCTTCCCCTAGAGTTGTGTCATTTAGACATGTGGAGGCTTCCATTGAACCTTGAAATATGGCCAAACCACATCCAATCAAAGATATTCACATATTACCTGTGGACTCTGGGAAAAAATTAACGAGGAAAATATGCCTATCATTCCTAACTATGGGAAGAAAATAAAAAGAAGGAAAGGAACTTCACCATACATCGACTTTCAAATTGTTCTCCATGAATAGGAAAACTACAAAACAATGTTATGCTTGATGTAATTCAATACTCCAAGGTACAAACTCAAAAAATTTGAAACTTGACATCAAAAGAGGGAAATTTTGGGGCCGACAACAGCTGGCTCTTTCTAGGGATGACTTGGCTTAGAACAAAGACACAAGTCAAGATCAAGAACTATATATAACTCTAGGGGAAATAGGACCAATGCTTTATCCATTAGGAAAAGGATTTGAAAGCAAAACCAATACAAGGAAACACACACAAGATGGGAAAAGAAACAAAACAAACCAAAAGGGAAGAAAAAAATGAAACACAAAGGAACGACCCAAAACCAAAACATTGTACATAATATACAAAAGGACCGCCTAGTCACCTAGGACTTGAACAACTTTAGATACTACCCACTATAAGGAAGTGGGAGAGGAGAACCATCCATGTAATCTAGATAAAAAGAGTTCTCTCCAAAAAAATGTCTAATTCTAAAAGGACCAAGCCAAAGAGAATCAAACTTACCATGACTTCCTCGTGGCTCATGTCTTTTGTCCCAAAGCAGCACAATGTCTCCCACTTGGAAAAATTTGGGTTTGGTTTTCTTGTCAAACAAATCCTTCACTTTCAATTGATGAGTTGTTATCCTGTCCACCACTTGCAATATGTCTTCATCAAGCTTCTGAAGGTACAAAATTCTCTTATCCAAAGAGCTACTGAAACTTGAATCTTCAATGGTTTTCATTAGATGCAAGGCTGGAAATTCCACCGTGACTGGTAGTTGAGCTTCTACACCATACACCACTTGGAAAGGGGACATTCCAATTGCTCTCTTGGGTGTAATTCTATCAGCCCAAAGTGCATCATATAGCTTCTTATGCCAATTCCTCTAAGAATCATTTACAAGCTTTCTAACTATGTTTACCAAGTTCTTGTTTATTGATTCTACCTGTCCATTCCCTTGGGGGTATTAGTCTAAAGAATGAGCAAGGGAGATCCCATACCAATAGCAGAAGTCCATCATCTCAACAGAAGAAAAGTTAGAAGCATTATTAGTCACAATTTTTTTTGGGATCCCAAAACTTATCAATATGTTCTCTTTAATGAAGTTACAAACTACCTCAGAGGTGGTGCTCTTGACTAGGATGGATTCCACCCACTTGGTGAAGTAATCTATGGCAGTCAAAACATGAGTATGTTCAGCACTAGAAGATGGATTGAGTGTTCCAATGAAGTCTAAACCCCATTGTTGAAATGGCTCTTCAATCACTACATGATTGAGAGGAAAAGCAACCAACTTAGGTCTTCCAACAAACATTTGGCATGTGTCACATTTACTAACCCATTTTGACGCATCTCGAATAGAGTGGGCCAATAATAACCAAAGACGAAGTATTTTATGAGCTACTACGGTAGAGAGGAGAAATGACCTCCACAAGACTAGTCATGAAAACTAGAGAACAACTTCTTTTGTTGTTCTTTGTCTACACACTTCAAAAACCTTCCATCTATGCCTCATTTGAAAAAATAATTTTCCCATAGCACATATTGTGTAGACCTCAATTTGATGGATCTCTTATCTTTGGAACTCAAGTGATATGGACACTCTCCATAGGTCAGAAAGTGAGAAATTTCAGCATACCATACATCTGTCGAGCTAAGGAACAAAACAATAGGGACATCAACTTCATCTTTGGAAAACTCCTTGGCAGCTCCCTCGAAATGAGTTCACACAAGCCCTTACCCCGAACTAGCTTTGTTGGCCTGATATCAAGATCATACTCTTGCACCTTTGCTACCCAATTACCTCTCTTGGTTCCAAATTCTTGCTGAGTAAGAATGGATTTGATTGTTGTATCAGGAACCAACACCACATAATGAGAATTAAGGATGTAAAACCTAAACTCTTGACAACTTTGACAACTACAAAAGCATGCTTCTCCATCATGGTGTACTTCAGATCATGATTTTTCAAGACATAACTCATGAATGTAATTAGGAACTCGTGATCTTCAACATTCTTCCGGCTAACACAACAGCTAGGTATTTTTAGTGGCATAACAATAGATAATGAAGTCTTTACTAAAGTCAGGGCACGCCAAGATTGGAGTCTTTTCAATAGCTTGTTTAATGTCTTTAAATGATTTCTTCTCTTCGAGATGACCAACTAAAGGTTTTCTTCCTTGCATCATGTGAGCAATGCTCATAGTAAGTTCTGTAAAATTGGGGATGAATATCCTTAGAAATTGATTTTACCAAAGAAATAATGGACACCCTTCTTACTTGATGGAAGAGGAATTTTCTCGGATGGCTTGAACTCTCTCCGGATCAATCTTGATCCCTTCCTTTGAAACAATGTGTCCCAGAAACTTTCCTTCTGTGACACAAAACATAGAATTCTTAGGGTTTAAATAAATCCCATGCTATCTACACTTCTACAATACTATTTCAAGTTGTTGGAAGTGATCTTTTCTTACTTTAGAAAACATTTTCAAGTCATCCAAATACACAACAATGCATTTCCCTTTCAAACTGCCAAAATCCAAGTCCATGGTCCTCTGGAAAGTAGCACCAACATTGATGAGACTAAATGGCATTCTCTTGTATGCAAAGGTGCCCCAAGGAGTTGTAAAGGTAATCTTATGTTGATCTGCAGTATTCACCTCTACTTGATTGTACCCGAGAATCCATCTAACATAGATATCATCTCTAATCTTGTGACATCTTACAATACTTGGTCCATCATGGGGAGAGGGTAGTTGTCCTTCAAATAACCATGATTTAGATTTCTGAAGTCCACACAGATCTAGATCTCACCATTCTTCTTCCTGACATGCACTATATTAGCAATCCACATTGAATGGTGGATGGGGAAGATGATCCTAGCCTTTAAAAGATTTTATATTTCTTGGAAAATTGTATTAGCTATCTTTGGATTATATTTCCTTTGCTTCTATTTGAAGGGTTTGATCCTAGGCTTAAGAGGAATGAAATGTTGCATTTCTTTAGGCTGAAAAGCCTTAAGATCATCATAAGAGTAAGCCAGAACATCAACATACCTTTTCAACAGATTCACCACCTTCTTTTTCTCTTCTTGAGTGCAGCATTTTCCAATGTTGACCATTTTGGGATCATCAAGACTCCCAATATTCACTTTCTTAGTCTCAACAGATTATCGGGCTCCTTGGGAAACTTTAGACTTCATATATCTATCATGTTTATAAAAAGATCCTCCAAAATCACCAACCCTTTAGGAATTTTGTTTCCTTTCAGTTTGATGCATCCATCTTGATCCATCTCTTCTTTGACACCCTCTTCATTTGATGACACACACTCTCTAGGTAGATTGTCACTTCCTTCAAAGTACAACTAATCAAAGTTTTCTCTGAGCTCCAAGAAAGAAAGAAAATGTTGGTCATCATTAAAAACTTGCCAATTATTTACATTGTCAGGCACACTGGGTCTATGGATCAGCTCAATGGTGAATTTCTCTTGAGGGAAATCAGGGTGAGGAATCAACAAGGACCCAGAAATAGCTAGAGAGTCAACCCTAGTGTTCCTCTCCCTTGGTAAAACTTCGATGGAAAAATCATCAAGGAGTTTAATGGAATCCCAGATAAAATTCCTATAGTGTTTTAACCTTCTGCTCTTTACCTAATAAAGGTCTCTAAATTATTTTACAATTATCTCAGCATCTCCATAAGAAAGAAGGTTCTTCACTCCCATATCCTTCACCATGCTAAACCCAAGAATAAGGGCCTCATACTCGGCAGTATTGTTGGTATTTTCAAACTAAAATTTGAAGGAGAAAGGATGAACCTTACCCCCAGGAGAAATGATCACTACACCAGCTCTAGAACCAGCTAAAGAACAACTCCAATCAAACTCCAAAGTCCGCACACCGTTAGGATCAAGCAAGACTCCCTTTGTCGAATTGTCTCCTCTTGTGACATGATCATGTAGTTCCCATGCCCTATATCTACATGTTGGTTGGATATTTTTCGACCAAAATATGAGGTTCAACCACGGTGCACGGGATAAAATCCCTCCTCAAATATAGGTGAGGCATTAGATTCACCTCCTTCGCGTAAAAAAAGGAGAAATTCTTTCAAAAATCAAGGTTAGTCAACCTCTTATTTCTCCTTTTGTTGATTGCTCATCGGAAGTAAGTCTTTCTCTTGCTTCTCAAGCTTTGACTTTAGAGTCTTTACCTCCTCTCTCCCAATCTTCCTCATCTCATATTTCAATGCCACTCTCATCAGCCATGGCAAGCATTTTCTCCAACCTATCTTTGTTGGACCTACAATGGCCATAGAAATGCCTCCTCCTTCGCACCTTCATTCCCTGAATCTATTCCCATAGTCACTACACTTGCACTCATTACCACTCCACAAGTAAATCTTCCTCCACCTATAGATACAACCATAACACCTCGATTGGGGAAAATTCTTCAACTATACCTCAATGGTTAATTGATCAGACCCCAAGGAAGAGGAAGGTGGTAGTTCCCCTACCAGCCTTCAATTTCAGTTCACTCAAGGCTTCTCCTGCCAAATCTACCAAGAAACCCAAAATGGTTTCAAGGGTTTCAGTGGATGCCTCAGGGCATAAGTTTGCAGAGATTGCCACTCCCACAGCTGAAAAAACCTGACGATATAGTAGTGAATGAGTATCAGATTACAAGGGTTGATCTGGGAAAAGTAACAATAGAAGGAGCACAATAGGATGTGCAGGATGCCATGAACATGATTTTCCAAAAGCTGAAAGAAACAAAGGTAAGCAGGGATGAGCTAAAGGAGAAAGTTGAACAATTGACAGAGGTATTTCTCAAGCTTTCAAAGCCTTCTCAGTTAATACCATCATCTTCTACACCTACTCCTATAAGGTTCGATTTATCATCGGTTCCTATGATTGAAAATATCAATGAGAAGGGGTGAGCAAATTGAAGAATGGATAAAGAGGATACTCCTACAAGGAAGAAAGGTCATAGATGACACAATGGAGGTTTATAAATCCTTGGAGGAAATAAAGAAAGATGGTGACAAGATGGATGATGAATTTTCATAGGAAGTCGAGAAACTTGAATTAAATTTGGAAGCTCTCAATGCACTGAAACAAGTTCCATCCCGGATCTTAATGGAAGAAGGAATAATTCCACATGGGGATAAGAATTTCTAGCTAGCCAAAGCCATCAGATTCAAGATAAATATTCTTATTGAAGCTTGCAGCAATTTGAGGGAATCTAGAGATTAGTTGGTTAATGCCACCAATGACATAGAAGAGGAGATGTCTAGGATCTTTGCCAAGGTGTTGGATAAGAGCTCGAATATTCTATCTGTTGATGATCTCTATAAAAAATTTAAGAATTAATCTAACATGAGCCATCTTTTTTCTTTGATTTTTCAATCATCGATAAGTTCATAAGGATCGAGAATGTTCTAGAATCACTAAGGAAACTCAACAAGAAATTGAAGAAACTTCCTGGTAATGCAAGTGACACTCAGGAAACTTGCGAGCTCCTAAGTGATTATTCTAATGTGCCAGATGAGGATGAGATGCAGGGCATAATCTGGAGGTTCCAAGAATTTTGAGACAAGTAGGCTTCAATGGAAGAAGACAAGGACGACGAAGTAGAATAAACATAATGTTTCATGTCATTTCTATCAAGAAATTTTCATGTCTTTTTCATTTTCGTTTCATCACATAGGAAGAAAATTTTGACTTGTTCTCCTGCATGAGAGTCAAGCAAAATAGGAATCTCGTTAAAAAAACTATTTTCTAGGATTTATCCTATTTTCTCTCTGCTCTCTCTATTATAAATAAGGGATGCTTGTGCATTCCAAAGGGGAGACATTTTGAATATTAAGAACTATTGTGGAGAATAAGGAAAACTTTGTATTTTCTTTTTAATCATTGAAGAATAGAAAAACAGTGTTGTTTCAAAACTTTATGTTGTGGGATTCATCTATCTTGAGAGATTGTTCTTATGTCCAAAATTTTGAGTTGTTCTTTGTTTAGTATTCTTGATCATTTTAATCGTTTCAAAATATTACACCTATTATCTAAAACTCGTATAATTATTTCGTGATATGTGTTTGCTCGAAAGAAAATACATTCCTCTCATTCCCTTCTTGCTTTGTTTCATCTATAATATTTTCCCTTCTAATTCTCTCTAATCTAAATTTGTAACATCCCCATTTCATGTTGATATAGATTTCAGGATTGTAACCCAACCCCAATGGTTAGAATAGTGTGGATATTGTATATATTATTTCTACTGTGTTTTAGATTAGTAATAAAACAGAAGCCTCACCGTGTCTTTGAGGAGGGATTTGATCCTATGCACTGTGGTTGAACCTCATATTTTAGCCTAACAAAATATCCAACCAACACTGCATACGTATTTGTGCTTTAGGATCATCTGTCTTTTGCACAATATACTTTGCTTGTTTCTCAGGAAGAAGCTTCTTCATCTTCCCATTGACAGGGATCAAGGCATGTGACCAATCCATTTGAATTTCCCCTCCTACCTCCTTGCAGAAATTTCTACTCAGCAACATCCCATATGAAGGAGGAATATCAGCTACCAAAATGGTGGCTAGGATTCTTTTCTCTGGAAAAGTAGCAAAAGCTACTTGTGCATCTTTAATTCTGCCCACCAAAGGTACTTTCTTACTCTCCATGGAATAACAAGAACCAAAGGCACATGTTAGGGTCAGACCCAAAGCATGGGCTACCTTTACAGAATTACATTATCTGATGCTCCTAAATCTATGACACAATTACTGAGTTTGTGGCCAGCTATGAGAAGGGTCACATAGAATGGTTCAATTTTCTCATTAGAGGAAGTGACTGCAGCCACAAGGCTTGATTGAGGTGAGGGAGAGGGAGTGGGAAAAAGGCCCTTAAAAGTATTGGATGAGACTTTGGATTTGGAATTTACAAAGTTAACCATTTTGGCAAAGGCTTTAGGATGGGTTTGATAGAACTCTGCTTCAGAAATCTGAATCTTGGTCTTTTTAAGATGGTCTATAATGTCAAAAGATCCAGATGTGGATGGGGAATCACTACTAGGAGTAGGAGGAGCTTTTGATCTATCAGCTTTATCATTTGTTGGGCAAGAATTCCCAGTAGAAGTAGAGGGAGAAGGACTAGCAGAGCTAACCTTTTGAGTGAAAGTAGTAAGAATAGGATCTCCTCTTCTTGCAATCACCGAGGATGGTGATGGGGTACTCCTTAGATCTTTTTATAGGTTGCACCACTTTTTCCTTTTTGTTGGTCTACTCCGGGTCATAACATCATATGATTCACTTGTTCATCTTAGCCACTACATCATCATAATCATCCACATCTTCCATACCCTCAATAGTGAGGAAACGAACTCGAGAAACACCAGGCTCCTCCTGTTCTTCATCAACTTCCTCTTCTTGTTCATCATAGAGACCATTTTTTTCCTCATCATCAGGCTCAAGAACTTCACAAGTAGCATTAACAAGCACCTTGAGGGTGGACCTTCCATGGCCAACCTGGTTTGAGAAGAGGGCAAGCGGTTCCTAGGATGAAATTTCTTCCTTCGAACATCTTGATATGGAGCATGCTGAGCTAATTATTTCTTGATGGTAATGAGGTCATCACCAAATTTTGCACCAATTGATCTCGCATTGCCTCCGGGAGAGAGAAGGAGAAGAAGAAGATGCTTTGGATTTGAAAGACTCCCTTTTCAGCTTGTCAGACATGATCAAGTCATCTTCCACACTGACATCCAATCTCTAATCAACATCCAAAGTTGTAAGATTTTCTCTCCTCAGGGCATAGCTTACTTCTGGAAATTGAGAATTCAAGAAGAAAAACTTCTGAATCTAATCAACAAGTCTAGTATCTAGTGGAATATTGTTAACCAACTTGTTGAACTTGGCCACAAATTCTCTCATAGGCTCATGTGGCTCCTTCTTGATTTGAGAAATATGAGCTAGCAAAGCATGCACATCTTTAGCAGGTTTGAAATGTTGCTCAAATTCAGTCCTCATAGTAGTCCAATCAATGATGGTCCTAGTAGGAAGATGGTAAAACCAATCTGCAGCATTATCTTGCAAGTTTTCCACAAACAGCCTCACAGATACATTCTCATGTTCAACTCCAAGGACCCCACATGCAACAATGAAGGCTACAATGTGTTCATTAGGGTGCACTTTTCCATCACCTCTAAATTTGGGAAAATTCTTCCTGTTACCCCTAGGTAACTCATGCAATGGTTGAGGAAGAGCCAGAGGCCCAACTCTTTATCCCCAAGGTTGAGGTGTTGCCATCCTTGGAAAGATTACTTGAAGTGGAACTGAGGCACCAGCAAGAATTAGGGCATGGAGATTAGGGCTAAGTTTTTCTTAAGGAATGCTACTACCGTGCTTTGTCTTCAACAGGAGGTGTTCTTGTGGAAAACCATGTTGATCTAAGAGTTTAAATTGGGGATCTTCAATTCCAAGATCCCTTCTACCATGAGTATATCTTAGAGTCACCAGATCAAAGAAATGATCAAATTAGTTTTTCTTTTAGAAAGGAAAATTGTTGAAAAAATTCCCAATGAGTCGCCAAAAACTGTTGGGTTTCGATTTTCACTTGGAATGAAACCACGGTCGTGGGACAAGCAAGTCCCTCCTATTTAATGGGAGAGGTTCCCTTATTGAAAGCAGGGTACAACCTTATGTACAAATGCATAGTCTTTCATTCAATGGTTGCTTCTGATATCCTAAAATGTGTTTTAAGCCCGGAAAGTTATCAATACATGAGGATAGAAGACTTTGAAGTGAGGCAAGAGGTAGAAGAAGACAATAATTTCAAGGAAAGAGATGGCAGAGAAAACCCTTATATGTATTGTGCAAATGAGATACAGAGTAGAACCATCCATGTTTATAACAGACACAATTCGCAGACTCAAAGTTCTGGAGATTATACAAACTAGAACACAAAGTTTCCAAGCACACAAGGATTAGATGATTCACAAATTAGAACCAGAAGGAAAGAGAAAGCAGAAGAAAAAGGGAAAAACCTTTATATTGATTTCTTCCAATTTGAAATTACAGTTCTAGAATAATCAAAATTCCAACCCATACAATGGCTTTGAAAGCTCATGATATAGCTTGCAAGAGACGATTACAAATTCCTCAAGCAAGTAAGAAATAGTTACAACTTATTCTAATGAAACCTTCAACATAGATTGTAGTTAATTCCCAAGATAGGAAATTGAACTTTAACTCAATGTGTAATGAAAGTAATGTAAATAAATGTGTAACAAGAAATTCCAAAATAGATGCAAAACATGGAAGGAATATACCTATTTTTTTGGTGTGGAGGGAATGTGCTCTTTTTCTTGGGTTATGGAGATTTTGTATTTTTGAACTCGATGAAGAATTGGGAGTGATCAATCCCCAATTTTTTCCAAGGAGAGGTCGATGAATTAGGTGTAAAAACCTGATGCAGGAGCATCACTGAGGAAGTAACAAAATTTTTTATATTGTATGATTATGGAGTGAATAATTTCCTAGAGGTAATGTCTAGCTAGTTTGAGAGGTTATCCACCTTTGTAGGAACTTCTATGTGCATAAAAGTTTGGTTTCACATTTTCCCTCAAAAACCACCTTCCTTACAATTTTAATTTCTTAACAAAATAGAGTGGTCTAGTGTAAAGTGTTAGCACTATTTGTAATGAAAGATGTCATTTGAGAAATTATGAGAGGTAAGTGAAGAGGTTTTACCCTTTTGATAGGATTTATGTATCAAACTCAGCCTCTTACCTTATTGAGTTAAAAATAACTAGTGTAACTACATTGGGTCAAGGGAATATAAGGTGGAATTTTAATTGTAGACATCAGCTACAAATTGAAGAAGGAATATTTGGGTGGAGAATATGTGAGGAAGATCCCGAAGAGGCTCAAGGAATATGTAAGTATGTTTGCAAGATGAATGCGATAGATTTCCTTTAAGAATACTCCATGGAATGTGTGTGTCTTGTTTGATCTTAGAAGTATTGGAAATCAAAGATCAAACCAGAAAAAGTGATATTCAATACTTATTTGTTGTAAAACATAACTATTACAATGGATATCTATTAGCCATAGAGGTAAGGAAACTACCTCCTACAAACTAGGAGGTTGTAACTCGTTTATAATAATACGGGTATAACCAAATAACCAAAATATATTTTACCAACAAATTGACTTCCTAACATTTACTAATTACTAACTAGTAAATAATATTTTACTATACAACAAAATATTAATACATGTAAATACTAATTTACTAGTTTACATTCACAATAATAATAATTACATACGTAATTATTATTCACTCTAATGGAGCACTAAATATATTTCCTAACAAGAATATGAATTATTTTCTTATAACTTTGTGTATTCGATAAATGATATATTACATGAAGTGATAGAGTATTTGAATGTTCAAGTGTGTTTAAGGGATAATAATGTTGATATGTGAAGGATTTTCAATGTAAGTTCATTTGTACAAGGGTATTAACAGAACTAGTACAGTTTGATGAATTTTGAGTCATGTTTATAGAACAGGGGATTATTTTTAACTAAAAGGAGGTAGATAACTATGATACAAGCACTCTAGTAGGATTTAAAACTCGGAAAGGATGGTGAAGGAGGAAAAAGTATTATTAATATAAATCATGTGCTCTCGGTATGAGTTACAAAGTTAGGGTCTAGAGATGAGAGAGAAAATTGTATATCCTTGTGGTAGAGATTCAATTATATATGTTGAAGGTTCTTATAAAGTTTGATTTCATGAAAAGAGTTTTAATATGCCTAAGGTCTAAAATATAGTCCATCTTAGTTTATGTACCTTTTTTTTAGGGTTTAAATAGAACATGTTCAATAGATTAGAATTATTCTTTCTTGTATAATCATATTGGTCTTGTATATGAAGTGAGGAGGATCCAAGGAATCAAAAGAGTTTTATATTATTAATATAGGGTTAAGGAGTTAAGGAGGAAATAAAACAATGTTTAAGACCTATCTACTTTGTCATGTTACAACTCGTATTAGTCCGGAGAAATAAATGTCTTAAAGTAAAATGAAATGGTGAAATTGAAGTTATGAAGGATAAGATATGGTAAAACGTGAGTTTGAAGACACGAGAGAGATTAAAATATTCCAAAAAAAAACTTCAAAAACAAAATCTCCCTTGATAGTAGTGGGACTTTGTTTTGACTAGGTAAGACTGAGCATAGAGTTGTTAGATGGGCCTTAAGAAGAAGAGAAAGGAATATAAACCTTGGCCAAGAGAAAATATAACCTAGATAAGTTGAATAGTTAGTGTTAGTGGTTATTAGAATGGGATTAAGGAAGTAAGTGTAAGTGTGTTCATAAGAAACTCTTAAGACATAGTTTGGGGGCGATCAAGAACCTTACCCTATATAATATTCAAGAACAAGACTTCATTAAAACCCTATGGAGACAAAATATAATAAGGATAAATGGTGATCTAAGGACTCATACTCTAATAGATAATAATACACTATTGTTAGAATCATTACAAGGAATGTATTTATTCAAACAAGGACATGGAAATCAAACCTTGAGGCACGGTCCTAGAGTGAAGAGAGAGAGAGAGAGAGAGAGAGAGAAAGGAAAATGATGAAAGAGTTAGAATGAGTAGGCTTATAGTATATTAAAGAGATGAGTAAGTATTATTGACTCGTTGGGATGGTAAATAAACTTGAAGAAGGCTAAGAAAAGTGTGTGAATAGTGTTAGGTGGGCTATAGATGTTTAAAGCTAATCTAGAGGGACAAGAAGCTAGGCTAGAGAATCAAGGTGAAGAATGAATCTAGGATGAAGTAACATTCAAAATAGCTTTTAAAAGGAATAAATAAGTGATGTAATTTTTGTAATATGCGGGAACATCTATCAAGCCCTAAAACCTTAGAAACTCTACTAAAATCCTTAAAGAGGCCGAAGTGTCTAGTTAAGGAAGGTGAAAAAGTGAGCTGAGAAGAATGTATGAGGAATTGGAAAATGAAACTTTCCATGAGGCTAGAAGGACCTAATTGGTATTTGAAAAGTTAAATATCTTTTCTTGAAAGTTTAAAATTTGTCTTTAACACTAAGTTTTGTCCCTTTTGAGGGCTAATTGCAAGGTCTAGTCTTAAACAAGAAATTTAGGAATAAAAACTAATTGGCTTAGAATTGGATTAGGAAACTTTTCAGTCTTATTGGGAGGCATAAAGGGTATTTAAAAAAATGACATTAAAGGAATTTTCCTTATATATTGTCAATTTTATGAGAAAATGCCAGGTTTGGAGTGCTTCAAGCCATGAAGGAGCTCTAAAGGGTGAATGATAGAAGATGAAGGTATGTAACTTAGGGAAGTGTATGAACATGATTACTTGATGTATTTAAGCATGTGTGAACTTATCTTGACCTTGGAAATAGTGTTTTGATACATTGTTATTGTTTGAGAAAGTTTTGGGCTTCATATGAAAACAAGTCTTGGGTGGATTATTAGTGGCTAACTCATGGTTCTTGTATGTTTGAGTTGTTGTTGATCCTCCTCTACATCATTTTGGTATCGAGTGAGCTTAATAGAAATAATAATAACTTAACAAGGTTTTGTGTAAAGATATATTTCTCAATTTAAGTGTTATCCTTAAAGAAGGACAAGAGGCACAAAGACAAATAGTATAAAAGCAAGGACCAAAATTGGAAAAAGAGATATCAGACTTGATGAGTTGTTTGAGGAATTTGGAAGCTTTGGAAATATTTTTTTTATAGGTAATAAACCAGCTTGTGTTTGGGGTTTTAAAAGGAGAGTCAAGTGTCATATAAAGTCACTTGTTAAAAAGGGAAGAAGACAAATGAAATATACCAGAGAAGTGAAGAAAGTAAAGAGGTAAAATCCTATAGAGGCTTGAGGAAAAGAGAATTTCCATGTGAGCAACATGAAAAATAATAAGAGAAAAGAGTTCTCATTATGGATAACATAGTAAATGGTGAAGAATAATGGACAGGAGAAAATGTGCACAAAGAAGCACTTAGTGAAGAAAAGTGGAAAAAGAGAAAAGTGTCCAAAAAGAGACACTTGTGGAGACAACTATATCTCTAATTTTATTGACTAATATTGTGTTTACATGTATGTTTATTGGTATGAATAATTTTGCAAATAAAATTAAGAAGAGTACATTGAAAATTGCAAAAAAGAACCTCCTCGAGTCAAATGCAAGTGATGGAAACAAAGAGCAGGTTATGGAAGCTTATGAGGAAGAAATTTAAATCCTTAAACATGCCAATAAAGAGACGGAAGAGGATACAAAGTTCTATGATGACATGGAAAGCATTCTAGTAAAATAAGACAAGAAAGAGAACAAAAACGAGAAGATAGATAACAAAGAGGAAAAAGAAAGAGACATGATCACAAAGATTGTTTATAATTAGGTATGTAAAGGTATGAATCATGATTTTATTCATGCATACAAGAATGAATCTTTTGATGCATAAGAAGGTAAAAAGAAAGGTGAAATTAAATCATCAAAATCTGAATTGAAACATGGGTATATAATTCCAAAATGGCTAAAAAAATTAGTTTTTTTTGGACAAGAAACAAAACTCGAGCAATAAGTTAATGAGTTTGTAACATGAAATGAAATAAAAAAGTAAGTGATAAAAAAAGAGCATATTTTCTTATGAAACAAGCATACATTGAGGGTGATCATGGAGTGAGGAATGAAATAATATTTTTAAGGTACAAACTAGTTTATGAATCAAGAGGAAAAAAATAAAATTACAGGTATATATCAACACAAAGATATGAAAAATAAAGTGTGGAAAGTTAAGGAAAAGAGAGAAGATCATAGCATCCTAACAAGAGTTTGTAAAGAGAATAATACAAGAGAGGAACAAGGTAAGCAAGTTTTTTTGAATATTTTGAATAAGCATACATGGAATGAGACAATTGAAAGTGATAATGAGAAGATTTTGAGAACTAACATGCATTGTGAGGAACTTGTGAATGAAATCCAAGAAGAATAAATCAAAAAACTAAAAGAAGATGAAAGTAAAGTAAAGAAAGAGGTAAGTAAAGTTGAGTCTAGTGTTCTAGCATATGACTTCCAAGAAGGAAAATAACAATTGGGTCCTAAATTTGATGAGGCAAGTGAAGAAGATAGTTATCTTCTGTTGTATGAGGAAATGTGGATGATTGAAGAGCTATTCATGACAAGTACATTTTCAAATCAGCTGAAGGAACTTAGTAACAAACAAGAAAATGAAGAGAAAAAGTAATAAAAACCATTATAAATCTTGGAAAAGAAGGTATATAATGAGAATGAAGGCAAGCTACAGGTTCAAGAACAAGAACAAGGAATAAAATATGATAAAAATAGTCAAAAACAACAAGGATAAACCATAAAAGGCTTGAAGAAATCAAGGAATGGAAGAAGGAACAAAAAATTGAGACAATCTTGTCTCATTATTTTACAACTAATGTTGCTTCTAGTTGTGTTTGTGTAGGTAAGACTCAAATGATTAACATGGAACATGGAAAAAAATAATCAAAAAGAAGAAAAGGTACAACTGAGTTATAAAGGAAAAGAAAATGAAGATAATGAGGAAGGCTTGAAGCAAAATGTAGAGATTGAAAGAAATTTCAAGGCAAGAAGAGACAATTCAAACAATGAGAAGGGTAAAGAAGATGAAAGTGAACTCCATCAAATCAAGAAAGAAGACCATTCTAAACAAGAAAGAGATTGGAAGAAAATAGAAAACTCAATGGGTGTTCAAATTCTCTCACCAGGGGAGAATGATGAAGGAGCACTACTGAGGAAGTAACAAAAATTTTATCTTCCATAATTATGGGGTGAATAATGTCCTATATTTCCTTTCTAGTTGGTTTGAGAGGTTCTCTGCCTTTGTAGGAACTTCCATGTGCATAAAATGTTGGTTTCACATTTTCCCTCCAAAACTACCCTCCTTGCAAATTTGAATTTCTTAACAAAATAGAGAGGTCTAGTGTAAAGTGTTAGAACTATTTGTAATGAAATATGTCATTTGAGACCTTATGAGAGGTAAGTGAAGTGGTTTCACCCTTTGTGATAGGGTTCATGTATCAAACTCAACCTCTAACCTCATTGAGTTAAGAATGCCTAGTGTAACCACCTTGGGTCAAGGGCATATAAGGTTGAATTTGAATTGTAGATGTCAGTTATGAATTAAAGAAGGAATATTTTGGTTAATAATATGTGAGGAAGGTACCTAAGATACTCAAGGAGTATATAAGTATGTTTGCAAGATGAATGAGACAAATTTCCTTTAAGAATACTCTATGGAATGCCCGTATCTTGTTTGATCTTGGAAGATGAATCACGTTATTATACCTTTTTTATTTTATCTATGATAGATTGCATGAAGTGATTGAGTATTTGAATGTTTAAGTGTGTTTTAGGGATAAGAATGTTGATATATGAAGGGTTATCAAAGTAAAATTATTTATAAAAGGGTCTTAACAAGAATTAGTATAGTCTAATGGATTCTGAGTCATGTTTATAACACAAGGAATTATTTTAATTATAATAAGGTAGATAACTATGAGAAAATCACTCTAGTAGTATTTAGAACTCTGAAAAGGCTGGTGAAGGAGGAAAATGAGTATTAATACCAATCATGGGCTCTCGCTTAGAGTTACGAGTTAGGGTCTAAGATGAGAGAGAAAATTATATATACCACACTACATTCGTTGAAATCTAATAATTCCTCATAAAAGATCTTGAATTAGATATGTTCAAGTTTCTTACAAAATTTTGTTTCATGAAAAAGTGTTTTTATAAGCCTATGGTCTAAAATACATTCCATCTCGATCACATGTACCATGTTCCGAGGGATTGGACACAAATTTTTCAATATATTAGAATCATTCTTTCTTATATATTCATATTGGTCTCATAGATGAATTGAGGAAGATCTATGGAATCAAAATATTTTTATGGTATTAATATAGGGTTAAGGAGTTAAGGAGGAAAGAAAATAATTTTTAAGACATGTCTTTTGTCCTATTACAACTTGTATTAGTTTGGAGAAATAAATGTCTTAGAGTACAATGCAATGGTGAAATGGAATTCATAATGGAGTAAGAGATGGGAAAACATGATTTTTAAGCCATGGAGAGGTTAAAATATTCCAAAACCTTGAGAAACAAAATCTCCCTTAACAATAGTGTGACTCTATTTTGACTAGGTAAGATTGAGCATAAAGTTGTGAGATGGGCCTCAAGAAGAATTGAAAGGAATATAAACCTTGGCCAATACAAAATATACCCTATATAATGTGAATAGTTAGTTCTAGTGGTTTTTATAAGGGGATTAAGGCAAGTAAGTGGAATTGTTTTGATAAGAAACTCTTAAGACACGGTTTGGGGGAAATCAAGAACAAGACTTCATTAAAACCCCTATAGAGACTAAATATAGCATGAAGAAATGGTTATTTAAGGATTCATACTCTAATATAGAATACTGAGGTAGTGTTGGAATCATTTCAAGGAATTTATTCATTCAAACAAGGAAAGGTCAATCAAACCTTAAGGAACAGACCTAGAGTGAAGAGAGAGAAAGAGAGAGTGGGAAAAAAATTAAAGAGTCAAAATGAGTAGGAGTGTGGTATATGAAGGAGATTAAAAGGTCTTATATACTCATTGGTATGGTAAATAAACTTTAAGAAGGCTAAGAAAAGTGTGTGAGAAGTGCTAAGTGGGTTGTAGATGCTTAAAGCTAATCTAGAGGGTCAAGAAGCTAGGCTACACAATCAATGTGAAGAATGAATCTAGGAGGAACTAAAATTAAAAATATCTTAAATAATTCCTAAATAAGTGATGTAAGGGGTATAATAGGTGGGAAGAACTATCAAGCCCTAAAAACTTAGAAAGTCTACTAAAACCCTTAAAGAAGCCTAATTGTCTAGTTAAGAAAGGTGAAAGAGTGAGTTGGAAAATGAAACTTACCATGAAGATAGAAGGCCCTAATGGTATTTAAACAGTAGCTATCTTTTCTTTAAAGTTTTCAAGTTGTCTTGAACACTAATCTTTGTCCCTTTTGAGGGTTAATTGTAAGGTCTAGTCTTAAATGGTAATTTGGAAATATAAACTAATTGGTTTAAAAGTGGATCAGAAAATTTACATTCTTCTTAGGAGGCGTAAAGGGTATTAGAAAACCTTAACATTCAAGGAAATGTCCTTATATTTTTAAATTTAATAAGAAAATTCCAGTTTGTAGTGTTACAAGCCATGAAGGAAAACTAAAGGGTAAATGATAGAGGATGAAGGTATATAACTTTGGGAACTGCATGAACATGATTACCTGATGTATTTAAGCATGTGTAAATTGATCTTGACCTTGGATGCGGTGTTTTGACACATTGTTAGTGTTTGTATAAGTTTTGGGCTTCATGTGAAAACAATTCTTGGGTGGATTCTTGGTGGCTAACTCATGGTTCTTGTATGTTTGAGTTTTTGTTGATCCTCCTCTGCATCAAAACCCAACACACAAATTATGAAGAGAAAAACCAAAAAGATGAGGATGTGAAGCACCTTGTTAAGGAATAAGACTGTGTGTATCAAATTCATTTAAAAACTTTGATAACTACATCTTACGTGAAACAGGATAGGAAAGTCTTCCTATGAAGAACTTTTCCACTTCTATACCTTCTAAAACTCCACAAACCATATCATTGCATCCATATATAAACCCAATTTTTTAAATTAGGACACATAGTAGAAAAGAGAAATAATTTCCCCTATATTCTTCCCATGTGTTGCACAACGAAGTAAAAATTGAAGAGAATTGATTACATGTTGAAGTATGAGTAGATAAAGGAGACACATCCCCCCAATGTGCCCAAAAATAAATATAAAACTAATTACCATGGAGAAATAGAGAATGAAACACTTCATGCCCCCTAGATCTATGTCAAACTGAGTATGAAACCATATGAAAATGTTGTAACCATGGTGAAAACCTAAGACTATATAATGGTCTGGATAAAATGTCCTAGGTAAAAACATAGGACATGATCAAAACTATCCTTACGGTCCTGAAAAAATGTATAGTTTTTACTCCTTATGGACTTTTATAAACTCTTATGTTTGAGTCTAATTATGAGGCATTTTTTCCCCTACATATGTTTGTACCTAGAAAGATACTTGTATTTGCTAGATATGTAGAATAAAATACCAGATGTTTTCCTCTCTTTTTAGGCATTTATAATGAATAATTTCATTATGTGGATAAAATTAAAATATGAGAACTCATAGTTGAGTATCTAAGAATTTTTTGAAATTTTGATGTGGTGGCCACCAAGAATAATTTTGCACTGCAAAGGGGATGTGCACACTAGAAACTATGGCACAAAATAAGAGCAACAAGAACAAGAAGTGTAATAACAAGAATAGTTTCAAGATAACAAAACAACAATAGCATTAATTAGAAAACAATGTGTTAGTAGAAAATATTACATATAATATAGAAATAATTGCAAATATGGCATGAAATGGAACACAAAAGGTTAAAATGGCTGCAAACATTGGACACCCACAATGTCACAAGACAATCAAGGCCCTTGGTCTTAAAAACAAGAGATACATGACCACACATAAGGCATAATACCAAAAACATGGGACACCCATGGTGTCATAAGTCAAGCAAAACCCTTAAGCCAAAATCAAAGTAGAAAACAAGCATACACACATACACAACTAGAAAGCATGTATGAAAATCAAGTGTATCCAAATGATATGAAAAACACATAGCATATAATATATAAGAGTTAGTGAACGAATAATTTTAAGCATTACACAAGACACATGTGTGAGTCATGTTAGTCTAAAATATAGAAAATACATTGTGTGTGTGTGTGTGTGTGTGTGTGTGTGTGTGTGTGTGTGTGTGTGTGTGTGTGTGTGTGTGTGTGTGTGTGTGTGTGTGTGTGTGTGTGTGTGTGTGTGTGTGTGTGTGTGTGTGTGTGTGTGTGTGTGACTAAGTGTAATGAGGAAAGAAAGAAAATATAATGGAAATAAAGCACCTTGATATAGTATGTAAAAGTTTATTCCCTAGAGGTTAGAAATTTGGATAAAAGGTAGGCCAAGCCTATCATTTTGTATCGTTTTGTGTATGCCCTTCATTATTCTCGATATACCACATAAACACATGTGTATAAAGAAGAAATGTTATCTATCAAACCAAAGGAATAAATAACATGTATAATGTAAAGTGCAAACAATGTACGTCATAAAAATAGGTCCTAATTTTGTATTTTAGGCCCTCCCTATTAGAATATGTTGTATATTTTGCATATTGTATACCTAGGAGTATTATACACCTTTGCCATGAGTGTTAGAGGGGATCCCTATTTTTGGGATCCCTATTTTCCTAGGAGTATAGATATGTGATTTTTATCTATACGTGTATATGTGGTGTCATAACCCATGAATTATGGGGAACTATTATGGGTTGTTTTGTTATCCCATGGTTTTGGTACCCATTATATTGTAAAACCACTTTGACAATTTCCTATTGATGTGCTTACATATAGCTAGACATGTAGTAGGGTAGAGAAAACTTGGAAGTACATTATTGTATTGTAAATAGTTAAGTTAATGCAATAAGAGAGAGAGGTTACTACGGTGGATTTTTTCCTAAAATGGTTTTGTTAGGATAAATATTGTGTATTTAATTTTTGTTTCTCTATTTATCTTGATATTTTGTTAAGTATAGATTCTCATTTATTTATTTATTGGATCAATTTTCTTCGCTCCTTGAGGTAATAGATAAAAATCTATTCTCTAAAGAGAAGTAAGGGTGATCCAATAATTACCCCACAGATGTGAGTAGATAGATATTATGAAACTAAAATATGGGAAACAATATTACCTCCAAAGTGTGTGTGTGTGTGTTTGTCTCTGTGTGGGTGTGTGGGTGTGCGTGCGTGTGTGTGTGTGTGTGTGTGAACTGTGGTTCGGTGTGAAAACACTCCCTCAACAGTCAAGTTGAACCTATAAATAGAGTGTGTCATTGGTAAATGAGGGGGATAACATGAGAGCTATCCGAAGAGAGCCCTATACGAGAGGTAAATAAACTAGTGAAGATTATAGAGGGTCAATCCTCAAATGTGTCATAGAATGTGACTAAAGTGCAAAAAGAACCATAGTGGTGATATGCGTTGAGAAATTCCTATGAGGAGAACCAAAAATAGAATAACGTTGAGTATAATGTGATGTGATATACCTACATTGTGGACTATAAGATTGAGATATCCTAAAATATGTGAGAAACTATAGAGTGAGCTAAAAATATATAAAATCTACGTAAAGTCCTATGAGAGTGTGAGCCACTAGATAAATTGTGCATGAAATAATTCCTAGGTGGAGACCTATAGGCCCTAGAATTGTGTGGTTCAATATGTGCAACTAAAGGCCTATCATGAGACTAATAATTATGTGAATCTATATGTACAACCAAAGTCCTATTATGAGACCTAGGAGGACTAATGCTATATGAATTAATATGCGAAAAAATCAACACGTCCATAGATGCTCTAGAAATTGTAGAAGGACAAAGTATTTTAGGAGAGATATCCTAAAAGGAATACCTCTAATAGTAATAACTTATTGGTGACTTACAAACTTGATACGCTAATGAATAATGGATGGAACAGATCTAAGAGCATATAGCCAAGGGAAACATAGATGTAATATTCTAGTAGTAACAGATTTATCAACTAAGAATAAATTTTGTGTAGTGATATATCCAACTATGATTGGTAGGGTAGCGCCTGAAAGTAAGGATCTCGAATAAAGTGTAAGATTCTCAAAAGGAATTCCAAGAGACTGAAGTAATGGCCATACGAAAACATTATCTTTGTTATGTGGGGTAGCCAAGATACCCCAAATAGGAGTCTAATAAATAAATATAGAATAGATAATGTGTTAGAGATAAGTGAGTCATCTATATTAGAATCATCAAAAGAAATGATTGGTATAGAAGATGATGTGCAAGTAATAGTAACAATCATGTCATCAAGAGTATGATCACAAGAGGGTAGTGGTGGCACCACATGATTATTGTTATGAACTTCTAAAGTAGATGTTCCATTAGTATGCTTAAGAAATGGATCATTGAATATTTTGTAATGAAATTACTTGGATAGATATGAATATCGGCAGAAATAAAACACTACGAACAAACAAAAAATGTAGATAAATGACTACAATATGCACATATAATAGCTTGGAAACTTCAAGGGGGAAACCTCAAAACCATACAATAGGAATCAAGTTCTCAATATGATGATAAAATACTCCTATATTACCACCTATATATATATATATATATATATATATATATATTATATATAATTCACCATGGTCAACACTGAGGCTGACTATTAAACATATGAAAGCATAAATAAATAACATATGATAAGAAGAGAGATTATGTAAGCCACGAGTCGGTACTAAATATCCAATATAATATATAGGATAAAGGGTGTAGCATACCCATCCCCTTCAAAGAAACATTGCCCCCAATGTTGGCAAGCCCTAGTTGTTGCTATAAAAATGTTTCATCTTCCCATGTTACATCCTTGATATTCATATTCTTCCACTTGATCAGATACTCGAATGACTCTAGTCCTTAATATTTTGGTGCATTTCTAAATAATACCTCCTAGTTCCAATATGATTCTTCCTTCCTCATCAAACTCAGGAAGAAATGATTGGGTGGAAATGTGTTTCCTAATTAATTTCTTCAAGAAATAAAATTGGAAGACTAGATGTATTTTACTTCCTTGAGGGAGATCCATCTTATATGCCACACTACCAATTTTCTGCAACACTTGGTAAAGACCATAGTATTTATGTGCAAGCTTAGTACCATTTTTCTATTGTTTAAAAGATAACTATCTATATGGTTGTAACACTACAAAAAAATTCTCCCACTAAAGTGTCACTCACTACGGTTTTAATCGACCTATTACTTCATGTGGTTTTGTGTCATTGCCAAATTCTCTCTAAGGATAAAGAGTACCTCTTATTTAGGTTGAATGTGATCTTAAATTTCTCTCACCTTTACTTTGACCTTCAAGCTAGATATGAGTGATAGAGGATATCACCCATAAAGTGTCTAAAATGGAGACATTTTGGATGAAGTATGAAATGAAGTATTATACCACCTTTCTCGTACCCAAAAAAGAGCAAATTAGTCCAAAATTTCTTGTAAATATTGGATCGTGATCACTTACTATAATTTTGGTATTTCCATGGAGATTTTGAATTGTATCCATAAAAGAGATGGAAAATGTACTAGCTATGAAAGGATGAGCCAAGGCACAAAAATGAACATACTTGGTAAGTCAATCCACTATAACCATGAAGACACTTTTCCCTCTGATTTAGGCAATCCCATGATGAAATCCATAAATACCTCTTCCCATATTTTTCAAGGAATAGAAAAGGGTTGGAGAAGACCTAGTGTCTTAATGGTCTTTACCTTATTATGTTGACACACCAAACATTCTCTCACAAAGTTTTAAACATATCATTTCAACCCCTCCCAAAATAAATCTTGTTTAACTCTATGATAAGTTTTCATGAATTCTGAATGGCCACCTAGTGGAGAAGAATGGAGCTCAAAACAACATTATTTTTAAATGTAGAGTTATTACACAAATACAACCTTTCCTTGGTACAAACTATATCCCCTTCCATATAAATTGTTTAGATATGGTTGGATCTTTATGGATATTATGAATGATATTTTGGGTCACTGCATCTTTCTTCAATTCTTCCCTTACTTTATATACCCAATATGCCTTTAGTAAAGAGATGGCATATAAAAATACTTTTGTAGACTTGTCCCTCCTAGATAGTGCATCAATGACCACATTTTCCTCCCTTTCTTATAAATAATCTCAAAGTCATAAGCCAACATCTTTGTGACCCATTTTTTTTCTCTTCTAAAGATATCCATTGCTCAAAAAAGTATTTAAAACTATCATGATCATTTTTACCTTAAATTTTCTACCCATCAAGTATGGTCTCCATTTTTTGGCTACATGTAATATTGCCATCATTTCCTTATCATATGTGTGCTTCAAAAATTCTTTCCTTTTTCTTGTCGGATCTCAATTTTTATGGGATGTCCTTATTTCATGAGTATTTCCCTAATCCCATTCCCTGAAGCATCACATGCAATTATGTGGGTATTATATAAATCTAGGGTTTCCAATACTAGGGTGGTGCACATCACCACCTTCAATTTTTCAAATGCCCTAGAAGCTTCCTCATTCCAATGAAAGGATTCTTTCTTCAATAATGTTGTGAGTGGTGTTGTTATAATACCATAGTTTTTACAAATTTGCGATAGTACCTTGTGAGATCTAAGAAACCTCATAATTTCTTGATGATTACTTGGGACTTCCCATTCCACTATGGAATTGATCTTACGAGGGTCCACCTTAACACCTTCATGAGAGAAAATACAGCGTAAGTATTTCACTTCATGTACCCTAAAAGAACACTCTAAAGGCTTGACATATATGTGATGTTTATCTAAGGCTTCCAAGACTGTATTTACATGATGTAAATGTTTCTCCAAGGATTTTTTGTAGATGAGGATATCAACAAAAAATACCAAGACAAACTTCCATAAGAATGGTTAAAATATTGAATTCATCAAAATCTAAAATGTGGATAGTGCATTAGTAAGACCAAAAGGCATCACTAGAAATTCATAATGCCCTTGATGAGTTATGAATATCCTCTTTCTTTACTCTAATTTGGTGATACCCAAAATGAATATATAGTTTTGTAAAATAAATTTGCAACATGCAACTCATATAGCAAATCACCAATGAAAGGAATATGAAATTTATCTTTGATAGTGTACTTGTTAAGCTCTTTGTAGTCTGGACACATGCATCACCTTCAATATTTACAACGCACAATCACTACTCGGAGAAGAATAAGCACTCTGACTGTGATGAATAATACCCATTTCCAACATTTAACCATATTCTCAATCTCACTCTTTTGCACATATGGGTATCTATAAGACCTAATGTTGGGGGTTGGCTTCCTAGAATTAACTGAATGACATGATCATGATCTCTTTTAGGATGCAATCCTTTAGGATCCTCAAAGACAACTACATGTTTATCAATAACCTTCTAAATATTAGAATGCACTACTCGTAGTTGGTATTTGAATTCCATGGAGAAAAATCGTGTCAAAACCCTCCATCCCCATTTTTAAGAAGATTCTTCATTTGGTGAGAACTAACCACCCAAAAATTTTTTTCTTGTAGTCCTTAAAGTTCAATATTTTTTCCTCAAAATGAATGCACATGAATAATCCCATAAATTTAACTCTATGGTGACCAACATTGTGAGCCACTTAACACCTAAGACAATATCAGCTCTACCCATGGGAACATCAAAAATAGTGGATTCCATTGTGTAGTCACCCATCATAAGTCTAATTTTATGTAATTTCCTTAAACATTGAATGGTGCTACCATATGCAATCATTATTCTAAATTCAAGTGTTTGGTAGATGAAACAATTTATCCTTACTTCCAACTTATTAGTGATGAAATTATGTGTGCTCCCCAAATTAATCAATATTTTCACCTTCTGCTTCTTAAGGTAACCACCCACTACCTAGAGTGTTTTTTGAGTGTTACTACGAGATAGATCATGGCATGAGATAGTCGGTTGGGGATATTTAGTGTCTTCCTGTAATTTTTCCTTTTTATAACTTGATGTTTCCTCATCTTCTTCCTCCTCACTAGTCCCTTCAATGTAAAATAATTTCTTCTTAGTATATTCATGACTTGGTCCACATTTTTTTGTCACAATTAAAACATAGCTATTTTCTCTTTTTTCTTCAATTTTTGATGTGCCATTCAAACTAGTCGAGGGTACGTTGGTGGCAAGGTTCTACGGTCCTTTATGTTAGTGGAAATTTTCCTTCGATAGTAATAAAAATTTCCTCTACCCTATGTGTCATGATAATATAATCAAAACCCTTAAGTGGATTAAACATGTGTACCTCATGCTCAATGTGTTCCTTCATACCCCCAAGAAATAGGTCATTAAGATAATATTTTTTAATATTATCTATACACAAGGATAGATTTTGGAATTGATGAACATAATCCTTTACTAAAAATGTTTATCATACCTTTGTTAACTGGATAAATTATTTCTTTGATGCGCTAGAACTATAGTGAAATTGAATATTCTTAGTGACAAGTATCCATGTGACACTAAGAACATTCTTCTGCCTTTAAGCACATAACCAATGATACTAGACAAATTTTTCAAGTTCTAGATATAAGGATGCCATGGTCACCTTTTTTCCCAATGGGATCTAATGAAGATCAAATAAATTATCCATTTGTTTAATCTAATTAAGTTGATCCTTTCCATCAAATTTATGGATTTCCACTTTTGGAATAATGCCAATTCATTTATGAGGAGATCCACCTAAATGTGTACAGGATCCTCCTTGGTTGGTGTGATTTGGATATGTGTGTGTATTACTAGAGGAACTGTGTGATTGGAATGGGGATTCATGCTTGAAAGAGTGATAGAAAACTCCTTATTCATCGATTAAAACCCCATATTTATTTCACCCCTAAGGCTACATTGCATATGAAGAATATCATTATCGAGGTCATATTTACTCACCATATTATTAACCCTTTCCTGAATTTAATTGACTACTCCAAAACCTGAATTTTCTAAAACCATATTTTTCTTATTTGGGGTCATTCATGGAGATTCTTGACCTTTCCCTTGGCCTCAAGTTGATCTATCAGTCATGATGTATGGTTTGCATCATGGGATAGAAGGAATAGGGTAAAAACTTAGGGTTTGGGGTTTTGTAATTTTAAATGTTGAATAAAGGAAATCATAGAGAAAAACCCTAGCTAATTTTTGGCAATCTTTCCAAAAATATAAAAACTTGAATAAATTCCCAAATTTGCAACATAGGAAGCCAATTTGTGAAAAAACTTTAAAATGCTATAAAATTTTCAAAACAATTCCAAAATGTTTAAAATTTTGAGAGGATCTTACTTGATTGATTTCACAACACCATTAAAACATTGCAAAAAAATCACTACCAATTTTGAGATATATTTTAACCTTCACAATTAGGGTTTTGATGCATCTCTAGCTAAAGATCCAATACCACTTTTAATTAAATTACTTGGATATATCTAAATATCATCGAAATAGAACACTAAGAACACAAAATTGTAGATAATCACTATATGCAATTAGAATAACTTATCCACTTGGAGGGAAACTTCTAAACCATACAATAGGATACAAGTGCTCAATATGATGATTAACTACCACCTATATATACCATTCATATGTTATGGAAAACACCAAGGCTAGCTTACTAAACATAGGAAAGCATAAATGAATAACATATAACAAGAAGAGAGATTATGTAAGCCACAAGTTGACACTACATATTTAATATAAGTTATAGGACTAAGGGCGTAGCAATTTTAAACTTTGAATTGTTATTAGTAAAATTGGAAGATTTTGTGGGCTCATCTCATTCAATTGCATTAGATTCAATAAGATCTTGAATGATGTGTTATAACCTAATACATATATCCATAGAGTGACCAATACATCTATGATAATCACAAGAATAATTAGCATCGAAGATCTTATTTTGGGGCTTGCTCATATCAAGCTCAAATTGTGGAGAGAGAGACATGAGATTGCACTCAAGTAATTTCTTTATGGTCGTGCATAGAGGATAATGTAACCATGTAAATTGGTGTCTTATAGGCTATAATTGTATCTTAGTACATTGAGCAATAGTGTTCACAATGTCCTTAGAAACAACCTTAGGTTCATTAGATTTTCCTTTGAAATTATATTTTCTTTGAAACATGACATTGGATGGATTAGGGGATCTAGCAACATACTTAATTTTGTTCATGTCCAATAGCATATATTCATATTATTTTAGTGTATGACATAGATGGTAAAAATATTAAAACTTATCAAACATGACTGACTCGTGCAATGGAGGAAGAAAAATTTAAGCAAAGAGATATTGTAGCTCATTTTCAGCTAATATTTTGTTCATCTTAGTAATAATTAATCTATAACGTGAGACATAATCATTGATGTGATCATCAGATACTTGTTTTAGTTTGAGCATTTATGCATAGGATATTGTATCCCCAATATTGATTGAAAATTGTGCTAAGAAATGATTTTCCAATGTAGTAAAAGAGCACACATTATGTGTACGAAGATCATAAAACAATTGCAAAGTAAAGTCCTTAAGACTCCTCAGGGGATATTTTGGTAATAAATACATCATTAGATGCATAATAAAATCAAATAGCATGGAATGATTGAATATGCTCTTAGGGATTACCCTTACCATCATAGATAGGAATCTTAGGTGTAACAAAACCAATAGAAAAGATATGAAACAAATTTAGGTGCAAGTGGATTACGCAATAATTCAAAGAATCCATAACATTTGAATTATGAGTAACACCTTGTTACACTTGTAATATTTGTGCTTTTAAAAAATGAACAAGGGACTCAAGAGCCTATGTGCTAGAGGAAGATGCATGTGAGATAGTGTGATGATGGATAAGAGGTGTAGTTACAATAGTGGACATAGGGATAGGCATAAACACACATTGTGTCGATGAATGTATGGTGCCCCAAGGAGGTAGGAACAACATATGTGCGTATAGTATATGTTTCTACATATGCATATATGAGTTGATATCTTGCATCATATATAATAATATCAATTTGTTCATGATGTTCATGAAAAAATGTTTTAAATGTTGTTCCTCATCCTCAGGAAGGTCTTGGGTGTGATTTCCAAAATTGTATTAGAATTGTGACCTTGGATAGTATCATTGTGAAGAGTAAGAATAGCATTAGAGAATAGATCATCAACAAAACATTATGTCTCATAAATATCATTTGCATGTGTCCTCATGTCCAAATTGATAAACCATAGAAAAATCATCTAAATCATCATATAAGTTTGGGATAGAGCTAGGGTTAGAGTGCTTAGTGGATGCATATGTAAAATAAACAACATGATAAGTCATTGATGTCAATAAAGTATATTTGAATATCGATGAAAACCTAAGGCCATTACGGTTAGGGCTACAATGTTTGATTAGAAAATGTGGGGTTTGCAAATGATTTCACTTTTTTGTGAATATTTTCATTCCTTTTTAATTTATAAGAATATTTAACTAACGTGCATAAAAAGGATTTAAATAATGTAATATGTGGATATTTTGATTTAATTAATTTCAAGCATTAATTGTAAAAATCACAATAACACTTTCAAAGTGACCATTGACCTAGAAACTATCAAAAAATAGTGGAGAATTATACTTAGTTGATTTGGTGTGAATCTATAAGAGTCTAGGTGATCTCGAATGCAAGAACAAGTTGATCTAAGACTGAAAATTCTTTGTTACAAAAATTGGCACTGAAGCCGAACTTGGTCAAAACCATACATCTAAGTCAAAAATTTCCATATGGTATTGACCCTTCTTTACAGTCTTAGACCTACTTATAATTGGGGTCTCGTAACTTCCTTAGTGCTTCATTTTTCTATAAATGAATGGCATTATGTACCGATCTTATTTTCTCACCTTGAAAATATCTTTGTGCACTCTACTCAAACCTAGAACCCTTATAGTGCAAAGAGTTCCTGAAAGTTAGGTTGGTTGTGGGAACTCCTATGCACCATTGACATCGCCACTACTCTAAAGAGGAATCAAACCACACCTCATTCTCCTAGCATGTGATATTTATCATCGTGTAATCATAACTTGACAATCGTGCTTTGTGATTGAACTTGAGTTTCGCACTTTCTTGAATACTTAGGAAGGGCCACTTTGATACCTTGTAGAAAAAGATGGATACTCCTAAACCTAGGAGGATACTTCAGACCTATAGAATGTGCTTCCCTAATGGATGCGCATGATTTATTTCATATTTTAGGGAGCTTGGGGTGCCTTTTTTGTTTGCTTTTATATGAGGAGTTCTTAAAGGTTCCCAATTTTTAAATGAGGTATGATTTACTTACTTATATATGCTTCAAGGTTATTGTATCATGAAAGGGTAACTAAGGGGATATGTTTTCTCATAAGGGTGTGATAGAATTGAAATAATTATCCCAACACATTTCGTTATAAAACCATACAGTAGGGTCAATTTGTAGATTTGTACAAACTGATCGAAACTAGTGGTTTTGACTGAGAGGGAAAAATCATGTTTTGACTTTATGGATCAAATGATGAATGTTTTAGGTATTTATTAATGTAGTTAAACTTTATAAATTGATGACAGAGAGGTGCAAAAAAATAAGAAAGTTATCAAAGAGATATCAAGGTGTGCTAAGCAAGAGTGTTGAGAGTGCATTTATACATGCAAGTGTGCAATGGCAAGATCAGCAATGTCAAATGATAGATTTCCATATTTGAGTATCTACACCCATTTACTCATCCATTTTTTCTATTACATAAATGGATTTTCTCTTTCCTCGATATTCCTCTACCCCCATTTTAGGATACTAATGGGACTTCATGCCTTGTGTTATTTTAAATCACTTAACAACCAAGTCATTGCTAAAGCATCTAAAAATAATTCCTTGTTTCAGCTACCAATATATTATATGGAATGAATTTGTTTAATTTTGAGGCTACTTGTCATTAGTTGCTTTTGGATTCTCTCTATCTAGTTCTTTTTGAGATTTGACATATTATTACCACTACAAACTTCACACCCATATAGGATAATTGTTGTGTTTTAAGAAATCCAAAGAAGAATCTCTTGGATTTCCAATCCCATAATTATGTGTAGATAATTTGGGCTCTATAATGATCCGAAATAAATTTTAAATAAGAATATTTATCATGATAGTGTGATAGTTCAACATGCCATGTGAGTAATTCCACGCCTTATTTAATATATTCTACTTATATCCCATCTATGTCTTGTTCCTTACTACTGTTAACATCTTTATGACTTGATTGATATCCTCCATTAAGGACAACTCATTTTTGTGTTGATTATGAGGGGAGTGTCCTTATCTTAATCTTTCTCATATAATAAATTTGCATATTCTATCCATTGGGTAGCTGTAATATTATTCTCAAGTTGTTTTCACTTTTATTCACAGATTCCCTCTAAAAGCCTTTGGGTTTATGATTTTCTATAGAAATTGACTCTTTCCTTCTTGTGCTCATATAACCTACCCTTTTAGACTATCAATTTTCCATAAAACATTAATCTTTTTATCTATCCCAATTTCTCTCAAAGTTATTTCTATTTTCTTGCACTCTTCATCATACCACATTTTTTTTTAAAGTACTTTTATTTCCTCTCTTTGGCCTAGTTTTTACAAACTATTAGTGTTTTGTGAATGATTAGAATTAGCATATTGTTATTTACTTTGCACAATTAGTTATCCTCGTTGTTTTTTTCTTTATTTATAGAAAGTGTTTTTCAAGAGCTACCATAAAGAGTTTCTTATTCTTATGAGTCATAATTATTTTACCTTGAAGATGTTACTTCCTTTGATTTTGGTGGGTTTGTTCTCCTTTCTTAGTGTTAATGTACATGTCAAGATTTACATATATTGGATTATGGTATGATTTCAACTATATAGGGAACTCAACAATTTCTAACTCCATCAATATCGAGATATAACTATGTAAACAAATAACATAATCCACCACACTTTAGCCATTATATGTTTTACAAGTGATTTTACTTGAATTTGGACATGTTTTTATACCATCACATATAACCATGTCATAGAGGCCACATAGTCTCAATCATTATGCCCCATGTTGTGTAACACCCACATTTCCATCTTATGATGTCCTCTCTCAAAACTAGTCTTCTTCTTCCTCTAGCCCTAATGAATTTTTATTTACTCGGCTTCATTTCTCAAGTTGATGGTTTAGTTTTTGATATCCTCACATGGAAGTTTCATATTTCCAAGACTTCCCCAATGCACTAAATTTTTAAACATCACTTTTTAGCATTACATATGGGTCTTCACAATATGATTTCTTTTTATATTTTTTTGGGCCACTTGGTGAAAAGTAACATCGAGCCAAATTATTATCTTTTTTTTTATTTTCAACCATATGTATTGTTTGTTTGGGTCCTCTTTCTTCACTTATATAATTATACACCATGTTTCTATAATTAACATCTTTACTCCTCCATGTCGATTTCCAATTTTAGTCCTTCCATTTCAAAGTTATATTTTCCTATTGCGTGACGAAATCACACACTTACTACTTGCATCACACCTTAAAGAATGTCATTATATGCATGATTTCTAAGTAATAAAACTAGACATTAACAACACTTGTTTTACTCTTACATTGTTTTATATTTTACACACTCTTCTTATTTTATTTTTTGGATCGACCACTTTACTTTTGGAAATTAAACAACACATGGCCTAGCTCTGTATTTCCTATTTTATCCTTCGATCATCTATGACACTAGCGTCGATTAGGGAAATGAGTTCTCGGTGCTATTTTCCCTTTGGGCACTTCTTCCCTTTTCCCTCTCTTTTTCAAATTTAGAACGCCACGTTGTTTGTTATCTTTTCTAAATTACTACTTATCACTTTAGGTTGGCCTTTTTGGTTGTTAATGATGAAATTCAAACAAGGGAATCATATATATATATATATATATATATATATATATATATATATATACATGACCTACTATTATTAGTGGTCAAACAATTGGGGCTAATACTTACTATCTACTACTTAGAAAAGAGAAAAATTCAAGGATTGCATCTGAGCCGGATTATTAATTATATAGGAGGGGCTATATTTTTAATTCCATCTCACACATTCATCTTGGGGGAAAGTAGTTGTATCTTGTTATCTTGTTGCGACTCGCACAAGGGAAACCTAATTTCAAGGGAAAAATTATATAACATACACACACTAGAATTACGTAGAGTTCTAAAATATATTGCAATGCTAAGTGATATCACATTGGGGTGACCGTTAAATTCAATTTGACTCAAGCATATATATTACTTATTCCATCTAATTTTTGTTTAATCTTTGTGCAGTAGTAAGGGTTTTCTTTGCATGTACATGTGCAATACATAAATCCTACAATGAAGTGGATGTGACAAATAATGAAAGGAATAAGCTAATTTCAGACTCTGAAAAGACCAAAAGCAAAGCACTTGTCAGAAACTAGTGCCCGGATCAAACACTAGCACTCGAGGACATCTTGTCCCCCTTTAGGAGCTTCTATCCAAGAGTTTATAAACTCCAATTTATCATAAAGAGCCTACACAATCTAGATTTGAACTTTGCAACCTATTTCCCATCTTAGAATTATTCTAGGTCTCCCGATAAGTCATTATTATCTCCTATCTTGCACACTTACTTGTATTTTACATGTTAAATCTTACTTGTTGATGTTATATTCATTTGATCTTAGTCCTTTGATAAATATTTAAAAAAATTTAAATCATTTTTAAACTTGTTCCTTACATGCCCATTATCATATCCATCTTTCATGCCCATTACCCATAGTGGTTACTTTGGTCTCCCAAAACATACTAAGCTCCTCCCACATACTGTAGTCATTCCAATAGTATGGCTGAAACCACACATGATAACCCTCTATTCAATTCCCATCATATCCCCCTTCATGACATAGAAAATTTTGATAGTGAACAATCTTATGATGAAGACACTAATGTGAGTCATGCGTAACTTGATGATCTCACCACTTTTTGTTCTACATTACGTGATAATCCCACTCATGTACCACATGTCCTTGATGCTTTATTAGTAGCTCAACATGCCTATGACAATGTTTCTCATGTTAGTATGGTTTGTACCTTGGATCTCTCTATATTTTCACTTCTTCCCCCCAACCACTATGGGGATCTCCACCATTCACATGCTTATTTCCACACCCACTACTCATTTTTATTCCCCATCATTTCACATATCCAACCTAGCACTTATTAGGTAACCCATGCCTTATATTATTTGTATCATGATTTAAAATCTCAAATTCATCGATTGCAATAGGTATCATCCTCTTCCTCTCAATCTCTTGATTCTTTGATTCTTCTTCATAGTCCTCTTGAACACATTTTATTCTTATCCACTCCCTCCCAATTTTGCCTCATCTAAATTTCTTCTCTTTGATGTCCATGGAGATCCCCAAGAGCACCTTTGATCATTTCATGTGGCATACTTTTATTATGTTTGTCATGACACACTCTTTACCAAGTTGTTTCCAAGGATCTTATGGGACTATGCCCTACGATGGTTTTATTACTTTCCTTTACACTCCATTAGATATTTTACTCCTTTAGAAAAATTGTTTTAGACTCACTTTTATGAATATTTAAATGAGGATATCATATGCATGAATACCAAAACTGAGGAAAGGAACTAATGAACATCTTAGTGACTATGTTTTGCATTATAATACCAATCTTTCTAAAATGAACAATCTCTTGGATGAATCAATCGCAAGATCTTTTTATCTAAATCATATTACCTCCTTTACAAGAAGTGTTCTCTTTGATTTTCTTTAATATTTCAATCATCTATGTCACACTCTCAAAAACATGAAACCAAGTTACTTTCTTTGGGAAAGCTTAAATATGGTGCTAATATTGTTTATTCATCTACTAATAAGTTCACAAAAAAATCCTTCAAGGGCAAGCCTAGTAAACCTAAGCCCACTATTAATGTTATATCTCAACCTACAAAGCTCCAATTACAACCTACATGTCACATTTTTACTAAATTTCCATATCCACCACATATGTTGTTTCCTCAACTCCTAGAAATCAATCTAATTTCTCTTCCGGCTCCTCTTGAGTACAATCCTAATAGGCCTCATGGAAAGAAATTTGATGAAAATGCACATTTTGATTACCATAGATGCAATGGCCATTCTATTGACAAGTGTTTCAAGTCTACTAAAAATTGTTTCAAGCTTAGAAATCTAATCCAAGATCTAATTGATAATCATGAAATTGAGTTGCATGAATCTACTATTTCTATTCCTAAATATACTAATGATAATGACAAGCTTAAAATATTCAATGATACTTTACCTAAGCACAAAAAAATCATCTCCTAAATCCTCTTCAAATCATTCTTATCATGTTGTTCCTCCTCCTCCATCTTCAGATCATCCTCTTAGATTTCTTTTTGGCATATTTATCTTCCTTCACTTGTCATTACTTTTATTGATGTTTATTTTCATGCCTCTTTTTCATCACATAGATTACACATTGATGCTTTTATTGGTCCTCATATTATTAAAAATTTTGTGGTATATCCTACTTACAAACGCAATACATAATCTCTATCTTTTTGTAGTCTATAAAACTTTCATTATCTCATATGACCCATAGGTCTCCTACTTCTCATGGGCATGTCACTCTTCCTATCATTGTTGGTCCTCTCACTATCTCTATGCCATTCATTGTTGGATCTACAATTGTGCATTGTGACATGGTCTTATAAATCCTTGCCTTAGGGATGCTAAATCCATACCATCCATAGTTCACTTATACCTTAATTTTTACATGAGTGCACATTATCACTATTCGAGGTATCCCACCATGGAATCCTTATCATTGGCCCCTATTACTATTACACCTTCAATCATTTTTATCACTAATGCACATACTCCTACATATCCTCATGATGACCCCATGGCTTTGGCACATAATACTCCTAGTGATACTTTTACATGTACACCTAGATCTTCCTCGCATGTGGCTTCTACTTCTCACTCAATGGATACATTGGTCTCATAGTCCACTCATAAGCATAGGTCTCTACCAAAGAAACACACTACACATGTCACATATAAGCTCATTTTGTTCTCTCTTTCTCCATATGTACTCCTCTATGAAAATAGAGTATTTGATTGTGATCACATGCATACCTTCATCACATTAGTAGATAGTGGTCCCTTGCCCTTACCCTCATTTGGTACATCATTGTCGCATTCACACCTTAGGGGCATACTACTCCCCCTTGCTACCTGATGATGCACTCTTGTTTTAGGTTCATACACAACTGTTGAGGGTGCACTTACCTACATGGACCTCACTTTACACACATATGTTGGGGGAAAAATTTCTCCCCTCTATAGTTGTTCTATTCCATGTTGACATATTTAAATAAGAGAAAAATACTATTTTAGATCTTGATTGGATGTATCCTTTATTATTCATACTATTATATGTTACACATTGTTTATCATGTTACTTGGATTCATAGTATACTCTATTATTTTTCCATACATACATGTAAGTTCACATGGTACTATTTGAGCTGAATACAGATCACTTACATGTTTCTACATGATGTATGATGTTTGGCACTATTCCTTACCATTCCTACTAAGGCTTCTAGGGGAATCTACCTTTAATATTTCTCTATATTTATGTTCTATCATTGTAACATATACTACTTTCATTCTATTTTCAGTTATATACATTATGGCATACTATCAATTTTTTCTAACATGTTAATGGGTGCTTCATGTGTAGCATTTTTCTTGCATGCCTACTTCCAACCATGGTTATCTGATTTGCTTGTATCTTGTTTATGTTTGTGTCTTGATTTTCATGGTGGTGTGTGGATATTCCATATGCTTGATTACATGTTTTTCTTTTATATCCTTAAAGGATTTGAGTGTCTTATGACATCTTGAGTGGTGTCCCATGTATTCAACCAACTACTTGTGTATTTTTCCATGTTACTATGTGTTTTGACTTGTTTCTATTGCATCATGTATATTTTTGTGACTAAAACTTTTGGCTAGCCTTTCCCATTGTTTTGCATGTGTCATGGTTGTCACCATGTGCATTCCCTATTCTCCATGTATGATTTTATTTCTTATGTGCACATCAATTTCAACTTTCCTCATTTGGGTTGTTCTCACCTTGGTTCATCTCACACACATCAAATGAGTGGGGGAAATAATCAGGTGATTATTTCACCTTCTCATCAATTCAAAAACTAGAGGCAGAAGAGTACACATCAAAATCGGGATAAACAAGAGCTAAAAAACAAGTTCATAATTAGAACTAGGCTAAAATCACATAATGGATAGAAGCACCTAACACAGATAGGAGCAAAGGATGCTAGTGTGGCACCCGGTTGGTTTTATCCTGGGGGCATAAATACAAACATTATAGGATCAAAATGTTTCCAGTGACATTATTTTCCAAATTCCAACAACACATACTCAGTTACAATTTACTATCAGGAACAACATGAACAAAATTAGTGGCAAGTTACATACTTTGGGTAAGGGAACTAATTATTTTATTTTCTCGGTGACTAGTTTCTATTGGTTTTGTGACCATCTCCACTAGCACTTATCCATGGGTAAGTGTTAAAGATTATATGGGGAAACTTACAACTCTCCCAATACTCTTCCCTTTGTGATAGGATGCTTAAATCCTTAGTTTAGCAACAAGATGCTCAAATCCTCAGTTTAGCAATAGGATGCCTAAATACTCAGTACCATTCTAACCATCTCTAAGGAAAAAAACATATAGGAATAATTCTATCTCTTCTCTCATGACACACATGTGTACTCTATCCTTGATTCACTTGTTTTTCAATAAGCATTTCTATTTTCACATTTACTAAGTTAAATTTAAATTTCATTTATCATGAGCATTGACTACACTTGTCTTATTTTACAATTTTGGCCTTACTCCAATGAAATCCAATGCACAAATGGAACAGGGAACAATCTCAAAGCACAAGACACTTTTGGCAATTCAATATCCAAGGAAAAACACAAGCATCATTTCTATTATGCACACAAGGTCACCCTAGGATCATTATCCCTCTAGATTCCATGATACACATTCTACTATCTCATTCGGCACAATATCAAGTATAATCATCATTCCATATTTTATCGATTCTAACTCCTTCAAATCTCCACAAGGTATGCTCTTCTTATCTACTTTATGCTACCAAATATTTATTCACCAACATAAAGTGGGGGAAAATGTAGTCATGAAATCATGCACTTACTACTTACATCACGCCTCTAAGTATGTCATTATATGTATGATTCCTAAGTAAGAAAACTAGACATTAACAACACTTGTTCTACCCTTACATTATTATCTTTTACACACTCTTCCTTACTTTCTAGACTAACCATTTTAATTTTCCTTTCTAGATTAACCATTTTATTTTAGACATTAGAAAACACATGACAAAACTCTTTATTTCATGTTTCATCCTCTAAGCATCCCAGACACTTGCACCCGTTAAGGACAGGAGTGCCTAGGTGCTACTATCCCCTTTGGGAACTTTTGTCCTTTTCCCTCTCTTTTTTAAATTTAAAATGCCACATATTTTATTACCTTTTTAAAATTACTACTTATCACTTTGGGCCAACCTTTTTGTTGTTAATGATGAAATTAAAATAAGGAAACAATATATATATACATAACTTACTCACTATTATTATTGGCGAGACATTTGGGGCTAATACTTACTATCTATTCCTTTGGAAAAGAGAAACATTAAAGGATTGCATAAGAGGGGCTATATTATGAATTCCATCTCAAACATTCATCTTGGGGGAAAAGTAGTTGTAGTTCACTATCTTGGTGTAACTGGTAAAAAGGAAACCTAGTTTCAAGGGACACAATTCAATCACACACACACACACACACACACACACACACACACACACACACACACACACACACATTAGAACAAAATAGATTCTGGAATGTGGTGTAATGCTTAGTGACAATCATATTGGGGTGACTACTGAGGTCATTCCGAATCAAGCATATGCATTATTTATTCTAGATAATGTTTGCTTGAACTTTTTACAGGTAGTTAGGGTTTTTTTGTAGGTATTGGTGTAATACAGAAACCCTATAGTGAAGTGGATGAAACAAACAACAAAATGAAGAAGCTAAGTTTGGACCCTAAAAATATCAGAAGAATGGAACTTTCTATGACACAGTAACCCGTATTGTACACTAACACCCAAGGAGGTCATGTCCCCCTTTGGGAATTTTTATCTCGAAGAAGTTAAAAACTCTAGTTTATCCTAAAGATCTTGAATATTCTAAATCTATCCTTCTTATCATGTTTCTCATCCCATAATCAATCTATATCTCCCAATATAAGCTCATTTGTTTTTATCTCCTTACACACTTGCTTGTACTTTTCATGTTAGATCTTGTTGGGCCCTAAAAATGGCTAAGTATTGGAGCACGCACACGCAAGACTTACAGGAGAAACATGGACAAGAGAGACTATATTTTGTTTCTATTTCTAGGATGTCTTTTCAAGTTATAGAAAGGATGTTACATGATGAAGACGTATCAGTTCACCTTAGCCAGTGTTGAGGACTGGGTAGATAATTCAAAGGAAGAGTTTGCTCAAAGATTTAACGATAGACCTGAATTTGATATATGCACATGGGTTGAGAAAAATATGTATCATGAGCTCTATGAGACATGCTTTTCCTATTTCCTTATAGAGTTTTATGAGTGGTCGGTAGCATATGCATAAAGGATGAATTGGAGGTAAAGAGAACTTGTTTGGAAATAGGGAGACTACTAGAATTTTCATAATGTCGATATGACTTGGACATGCATTGTAGATCATTGGTGGAGTGGTGTTTTGTAGAATTACACCTTGGAGTATGTTATTTCTAATTATTTATATCTAGAGGTTATTGAGTTTCAATTCTTACACAAACCCAAAGGATCTTGTTTACACGTTATCCCTTTAGCGACTAAGATCTTGATTATAAATCTAGATTTAGAGGTGTGACCTATGGCTAGCTAAATCCCACCACGCATGGGAGCAGGAGTAGGTATGGTGAAATATGGTCAACTTTGGCGGAAAAAGGAAGAGAGAAGAAATGCATCGTAAGTTTAATGAAGGATGTGAGAGGGAATTGGAGAAGAAGTATGATGTTGTGGAATGAATGGTGTTACGGAGAGAGATGGTTTGTGAAGGATTTAGAGCTCACATGGAAGAAGTGGAGTCGAGCATTTGGTACTCCCTCATTTAGGTAAGCATAGTAGAAAACTCTCTTTGGCTTCAAATGAGAGTGCATCTAAGGAATAACAACTAAGAATCATGGGTTCACATTTGATCCCACCTAGCAACCTAGCCCTTGCGCTTCATGTTCCAATTCTTGAGATAGTTATTGATAATTAGGCTAGTGTAGGTGCTTCAAGAACCACATGTATATTTAATTCCCCATTAATTTTAGGAGTTAATCGGATAGGAAATTTATCTATGGTGGCGCAGATGTCATCTGTGTTATTTGGAGGTCTAGTTAGAGGTATATCTTAGCACATCATCAGCATAGAACATCGACACACGAACATTGGTAACACGTCTTAGAGTAGCATAGCTTCAAGACCATGGGAGTTAAATTTAGTACAACTATTGGAACATAAGGTAGCGCATTCTCTCGGTCTTGTTCTGTTATAAGAGTAGGGTTAAGAGGATCAGGTGGTTTAGGATCTAGTGGATCTCGTGGTTCTGGAGGTGGAGGGAATATAGGAGGTAATATAGGTTCTGGATCAGGTGGGCATGGCCTATACCAACCCAAACAAGTTTATTACAAGATTTCTCTTTTCCTACCAGAATATAGAGGAATTGAATATGCACTGAGCACATGTAAATGTGTGAGATAATACGGTGCGCTAAGGGGATTATAGCTCTAGAGTGTAACGAAATTCATTTTTCCACTACTTTATAAGGGCTCACGCATAGTTGGTATAATAAGTATGATCCAAACCAGACTTGAGTAGAATATACCACGTTGTGTGATTTTTTCTTCATATAGTTCCATATACCTTAGTTTGAATAGAAGAGCATCAGCGTGTTAAAAGACATTAAGCGGGGGCATGGTGAGAGTGTAAGGTAGTATGATGGTCATTTTAAAAATTTGTTATCAAATTTTTCTTATGATATTCACCCCAATCAGCATGCTCAATGGTTTTTTGGAGGTTTGATCACAACTTTCGTGGAACTCTCACATAATACTTCCAAATATCCACACAAGGAACTTGAGGCAGCCCTATGCGTTGAGACAGGTTGGGAGAATAGACACGGGAGTTAGCCCATTTTTGGAAGCTCATATTGCATCTATGGAAAAATAATTAGAAACATTTTCAGCTAATTCAGCCCATGAGATGTGTAGTGGTAATTAATGTATGGATTGCGGGGTGTAAGGACATACCAAGGATATTTTCCCTCATAAATTAGTTTGCACCGTGTTTCGGGTTATGAGATCTATAATTTGGATCATGATTCAATTAGGTGCCCCTTGTTGTAGCACGTGATAAGGAAGAACATGTCTTGTTATTGTAATATTTTCTAAGTATACATGTGACCAGTGACCCCATTATACAAGGCACATGTGGAAAAATGGTACAAGAAAATGCATGATGTGTTTGGCATGGAATGGAGGATTCTTAAGTAGTTACCCACTCTTGTGGATGGAGTCATTTTTTTTTTTGTGTATCAAAATTTTTTTATTGGGAGATTCCAGGTTAACTGATGACACTAAAAGTCTATGGTGTAAACTTTTGTTTTCCTTTTTAGGAGAGTATTTTCAAGATGCGGTGAATATATTCAAGCGAGGACAGAAACCGAGATGTGACCCAAGTGTAGTGGATAAATAGCACCATGAGATGCTTCAAAAACTTGTCTACCCCAAGAAGTGCACCTATGAGGAGAATTATGTTTCGAAAGCATACATTTGATGAATCCAATTACTTTGCCCATAGCTTCAGTTGATGCGAGATCAATATATATTTATCTAAGGCCAAAATTTTTTGATGGGGCATTCATAGAAGATCATGTGAGCATTCTTGAGGAACCCTCTATGTGTAAGAAGGTTGAACTAAAGAAGCGAGGGTGCAAATATAATTCTGCTATAAGTAGAACTAAAAGAGGGAAAAAGGATAAAACTCTAGTTCCAAGTGCATCCAAAAAAACCATCATTAAGGAAGGAGATAGGGACAAGCACTTATGTTAGGAGGAATCCTACTAAAATAAGGTCTCTAGTGTAAAAGAAACAAAAGATAGTCCATAACTTGGATTCTGAGAAGACAAAGAGCCAGAGTGAAGAAGAAGGAGTTGAGAGTGAGGAAGAGCACTGTTGATCAAAGAATACTTATTAGAGAACACACAAGTATTACGTACTAGAGAGAAGGCCAGAATCAAGGGTGTGGAAGGATAGGAAGTAGCCACATGTAGAAGGAAAATTTAGCATTTAGGACTTAGCCAATTTTGAGCATGATGACCTATTTTTAGAAAATGGTGTGCGGAACACACCAACGATGTAGGGACGTGTGCACCATGCATTTTCTATCTTTAGAGGATCATATCAAATTGTTTTGCATGGAGACGAGCTAAGAATAGGATTGACACTTCAGTTAACTATAAGAGGCCTATAGATAGCACACTTGCATGTGTGGCTATGCCTATGAATGGTACACTGGCTATTAATAGCATGCGGCCTATTTCTGGAATAGATAAGTAGTGAAGGGCAAGTCCCCACCCTATATATATGATGTGAGGTACATAGTGGTAATATATGAGTGTGATGGATGTATGAAGATATAGAGATATATGCATATGACTGAATTATTGTATCATATCCATACACGCATTGGTATCGTTTGACATTATTGTAAGGAGCTTATGTGTTTATTAATAGATGGAAGATATTGGTTGAATCTAAGTGTCATTCCTATGTGTAATCGAGTAGTGTATGTTATTGATTCAGTCATGATTACTGCTTAAAGCTTGTTCTTTCATAGATTTGAATGTAGCCTACATTGTAAAATGATAGATTAGTTATGAATCTATATGTTTCTTCCTTCATCACGCTGACATCCTACTACATCAATCCTAAAGAGGAACTCGATACCTTTGTGCACTTCAGTGAGTGCTCGGTATAGGTGAGTGATGTGTCAGCACGTCTAGGGAGTTATCTGGTAAATTCTAGGCTATGTCATTGGTTTCGTTTCCAGGACCTCTTTTTCAATTGTTTTTAGGATGGTTAACTCTAGCAAGTATTGAGGAATGGATACACGATCTGGAGGAAGAATATGCACGACGGTTCAACAATGGATCTGATTTTAACGCATGCACTTGGATAGAACAAAATCTATATGAGAGCTTTTTCACCATCTTTCCAATAGAACTATACGAGTGGCTTACTGCTTATGCATCTCAGTGGAATTGGAGGTATCGCACACTTTTCTAGACATAGGAAGAATTTCAGGCCCTTTATGATGTTGATTTGATCTGGACTCGCACTGTGGATACGTGGTTTTGTGGTGTTCTAAACAGTTATATTCTGGAATATTCAATTTTGACGTACTCTTGCCCGGAGGTAGCTAAATTCCAATTTTTGCGGTATCCAAGAGGAGTATATTTGTGAGGTATTCCACTGGTGATCAAGATCTTGATGGTAACTTTGAACCTGTAGAGTAAACCGATTGCTAACTAAAATTCACCACGCGCGAGGGCAAGAATAGGTTTGGTGAAAGATGGTACACCTAGCGGTAGAGAGGCAGAGAGAGGGAAGGCAACTTAAGTTTAATGAGGCACTCGAGAGGGAGATAGAGAAGCACCGTTACATTACAAAAAGTATGGCGTTGAGGAGAGATATGGCTCATGAAGGATTTACAACTCACGTAGAAGACGTGGAACCGAGCATCGGGAACTCCCCATCTTGGAAAACATGACGAGATCCCGCCTTGGCCTCACACAAAAGTGCGCCAATAAGGACTACCTAGACTACAGGTGTGCATCTTAATCCACCCGGTTACCTAGCTCTTGTACTTGGTTTTCCAATATCTAGTACAAAAAGTAACCAAAAGCTAATTTGGGAAGCAGGAGAGCAGGAGTAAGTTAGGGAGCAAGTACATCAATGGCAGAATAGATGGCTTCAATGATATTTGGAGGAACATCCTTAGGCGCATCATCCACATAGAATGTGAGCACACAGAATGTTGGATTCACCTCTATAAGTGGAACTACCTCACAGAATTTAGGGGTTCAGTATAGTACTACTTTGTCGAAGCACAAGAAAATACATCTACAAGTCATATTCCCGCTACGGTGTAGAGGATCATGAGGTATAGGTGGTTTTAGTTCTAGTTGATCTGGTGGTTTTGGAGGCAAAGGGAACATAGGAGGTTCTAGATCAGGTGGTCAAGGTCTACAAGACAACAAAAAAATTATTTATATGGATATGTCTCTGTGTATTCCAGTATAAAGGCATAGAGGATGTTGCCAAACATGTGCATATGTGTAAAATCTTGTGGCGCACTAAGGGGATCATGGTACATTGAGCGTAAGGTGACTCAATTTTCTACTACATTACGAGGATGTGCACACACTGGTATAGGAAGTTTGACCCTAATCAAACTTGTGTGTATTATGCAACATTGAAATATGCTTTCTTGAAAGAGTTCCATATCCACGAGTTTGAGTCGAAGAGTATTACTCTGCTCAAGGATATCAAGCAAGGCACTACTAAGAGTGTACGTGAGTATGATGCTTGTTTTAAGACACTCTTATCTAAGCTATCTTATGATATTCACACTAGCCAAAGATACACAATGGTTCGTTGGAGGATTTATTACACCATTTAGAAGGGCATTTGTTACATAACACATACACTAATCTATGTGAAGCACTAGAAGCACTTTGCATGCTTTGAGGCGATTAGGAGCATTGACATTGATGTTAGTCCATTCTTAGAGCACTGATTGTAGCTATGGAAAAGCAGTTAGAGAAGCTATTATAAAATTCAACCCATGAAACATGCTCGGAATTTGGTATACAAATTTTGAAGTGGAAGGTCACACCAAGGATAGTTTCCCTCATAGATCTATAGCTCATTCTTTGCTGGATTGTGAAATCTTTCGTTTGAATCATGATGCTAATCATTGTCCTTGGTTACAACGTGTGATAAGGAAGAATTTATCTTACTTTTGCAAGATTTGCATTTTTACGACCCATGATACCGAGGATTGTCAGGTTGATTGGTCGATCCAGGATGCTTTATAGACATTGGGGTATGATGAACAACTATAATAGATAATTCTAAGGGTAAGAATGAGCACCAGGATTGGGATCATAATCAAACGCACTATGACAAGAATGAGGGGCATTTTGAAGGAGGTCGTGGAAGGGGACATGGATATCGTGGTGGATATGGAGGATGAGGCCATGGTGGAGGAAGAGGTGAGTTCCCTCGTGGAACATGTTATACGTGCGGATCTCCTGACCACTATAGGCACGAATGTCCTTAGAATATTACATGTTCTTTCTACGGGAAGAACCATAGCTATGAAGAGTGCCTAGACTTATATGAGCATCTGAGTAAGTAGCATAAGCAAGAAAAAAAAGGCATCGGGATGGTTAGAATCTAGCACATAGTAGAGGATTAGTGGATGCCCAAGATAGTAAAAATACCTAAGGCATTGATAGTAGAGATTACTACACACACCGAAGTAGTACACACGAGAGAAACATTACACCAGAAGCCTATGATCACCAAGGAGGAGGTTTTACATGCAAGGTACCCAGATCCTACTCATCGAATGAGGTTTACTAGGATACCATGGAAGTGCTAAGGAATCTTTAAGGTGAGATACAATACTTAAAGGAGAAGAAGAAAGCATCAAAGATAGTCCAAACTGATATCGATGATCTGCGAGAAGTGTGTAGAATGTTACACTAGGAGAACATTATCCCACTATTAGGAAGTTGGTTAGAGGGGAAAACTTCACGCGTAATTCTTGAGACTGGATGGCAGATCTGCATGTAAATATTCCCCCTAATAGCATTGACTATGACAAGGAAATTACTTTGAATGTTGTTGTAGATGGGTGGCTGTTGAGCAACATATTGATTAATACAAGTGCGGAAGTAAATGTGCTTACATTATATGCATGGGTACAAATGGGGAGGCCTCCATTGCATCCATCATCTAATGTGTTGTTTATGGAAAACCAGACTAAGGCTACTCCCATAGGAGTTTTGAAGGATGCATCTATAACCATATAAGGGGCCAAGTTCATTGGGGATTTTGAGGTATTAGCACTTGTAGAAGTGGATAATTTTCCATCCTTTCTTGGATGCCCTTGGTGTTATGCAAATAATGTTGACTTGAGATTCAATAAGGGGTATATCAGCTTTGAGAACAAGGAGGAAAGGGTTGTGATACCGTTGACAGATGGGAAGTATACACCATATGTTGAGCCTCTAAGTGAGGAGGACTTAAACTGAATTTATGTATGCATTGTTCAGGACCCAAAGGTCAATGAGCCATCAAAAAAAGGCATCATATAGTGGGAGGATTCTCATTCTATTAGTGATACTATGAGTATTTCTTGCGACAATTGGGCTCATGCTACATATGAATTAGTAGGGTGCGAAGTAAAAAGTGTAATTACACACAAGAATGGACTTCATTCGGTTTGACGGATAGGTAGAACAGTACCTCGGTATATAGGGAAAGAAGATCTTCCTACATTTTTGAAAGCCATGGAAACACAGTGGACAAAACAAATTAAGAGAAGAGCTATGTTAGTATATACCTTGTACGGGATAGCAACGCAATGGTGGGTAGTCCACAGAGATAATCTTATCAAATGGGAAGAGATTGGAATCACCCTATCTATTAGGTTTGTAAGGAACAATGCACCTACGCAAATCTACACTTATCATGGTGATCAACCTATTCAGCATCACATTCAGCAGTGTGAGAGACTCTGGATAGCAGGATAGGAAGCATTACCACCTTCACTCTGGGTGCATAGATTTTACTCTACGCTACAAGGATGCTCATGCGCCTGGTATGTATATGTAGAACTACATCGAGATACTTTGAAAATCTGTAAAATTTGAATACGGGGATGATCCATACCTTTGATTACTTTTCTTCTCAACCTCAAATATAAGAGGCATTAAAATTTATCAAGCGCTTAACTATGGGAAATGATGCAAAAGCAAAAGAGCATATTCAGGAATTATTTGGTGAGACGAGTTTGGAGCACGTTTTGAGAAGGAAGAAGAAATGTACTTCATACTACTTGAACGTGCTTTCCCTTAGAAAGAGAAGGGAAAGATGGTTTACATCATGGATGATGAGGAAATTGAGAACTTGGATATTGAAAATTCACAAGGGTGCGTGAGGTCTTGGGCAAAGCGATAATGATATGTGTGCCTATCACGAACCCATGAAGACAAAGAAGGTGAATATAGGTTTGGAGGTTGAGCCTAAGGAGGTCATAATTAGAGACTACTAGTCGAATTGGAGGTAGAAAAGATCATTGAGTTACTCGGGGATTATCAGGACTTATTCCCACAGGATATCATGAACTTAAAGGTGTACATAAATCAATTGGGAAATGAAGATAAAGCTTAAAGATAGTTCACACCCAGTTAGAAAGAGGCCTTACATAATGAATCCTAATTTACGCAAATAGGTAAAAGAAGAATTTGATAAAATGTTGAAATATGGAATTATCAAACCCCTTGATGAGTCAGAATGGGTTAGCCCAATGGTGATCATTATCAAGAAGGATGGACAAATTAGAATATGTGTAGACTAAAAGGGGTTGAATGTTGCATGTGTCATAGATCCATTCCTATGCCATTCACTAGAGGAAATATTAGAAGGCGTGGTAGGGCACAAAATATATTCCTTCACAGATGGGTTTTCCATGTATCATCAGGTTAGGATTTCTTAGGAGGATCAAGAAAAGACAACATTTACTACTGAATGGGGCGGTTTTGCCTATATTGTAATGCCTTTTGGATTTAAAAACACGCTTTGTTGTATTATCGCGCGTAGTTGTTCGAGCATTCAAATATTTTATTCAAAACTTCTTATAGGTCTACCTAGATGATTGGACGGTATATATGGGCTTGTGAAAGATAATTGTGACAATCTACGCTTAATGTTTGAATGGTGCAGACGGTTAGTGTCTCTTTAAACATTAAGAAGTGCATATTTTCCACACCATTTGGATTATTGTTAGGACATATAATTTGTAAGAAAGGTTTTCTCATTGATCCAGCTAAGGTTGCAATTATTTTAGGCCTGGAGGCACCTACCAGTCAAAGTGAGGTGCGTGGATTTTTAGGTCATATAGGATATTATAGAAAATTCATCAAAGGGTATGCCAAAATTGTTGCACCCTTGGAAGAGTTACTAAAGGGGAAAGGTACATTTTATTGGGGAGAACCACAACAACATGCATTTGAGATATTAAAATAGAAACTTACTACCACACCCATTCTACGCTTTCCCTCATGGGATAAATTGTTTTATGTGCATGTGGACACCTCTGGCATGGCCATTGGCGCTGTGTTAGCTCAGCACTGGAGAAGGTATTATGATCATTCAATTTGTTTTAATCGTAGGAAGGCGACTCTATTGAACAGAATTATACAACTACAGAGTGTGAAGCTTTGTCCATGATCTATACATGGCACAAGTTTTAATAGTACTTGTTAGCAACACCATTTGTGTTTTATACAGATCACATGGCATTGAAGTACTTGGTAAACAATCCCATCTTACAGGGGTGCATATGTAGATGGGTACTCTTATTTCAAGAGTTTTATTTCACTATTGTGGTGAAGCTAGGGAAAATCAATTCTAGACCAGACCATTTATCTAGAATCAACTCGGGAGAGGAAGCACAAACAATTGAAGAAACCATGCTATATGCATAGTTATATAGGTTACAATGCGCACCATCAGAATTAGAAGACATTGTTTTCTTTCTGCGGACTAGTATAGCACCAGAAGGAATGAAGGCATTAGAAAAGAAACATCTTGCTATACGTGTGTCACCGTTTATGTTAATCAATGGTGACTTATACAAGTTAAGTAGAGATGAAGTATTACGTCATTTTGTATTAGAGCTCGAGTGCAACGATATTATGTAAGAAGCTCATGGTGGTATTGCAGGAGGCCATTATGTAGGTGATGTGACTACTTGGAAGATCCTACTTGCTAGATTATGGTGGGAGACATTGTATAAATACTGTAAAGAATATTGTAAGGCGTGTGATCATTGTCAGTGCCTAGGAAAACCAGGGCAAAGAGATGAGATGCCTTTGAGACCAATTACTAGTGCAAAACCATTTGAGAAATGGTCCATTGACTTTTTAGGACCTATTTCACCAGCTGCGCACAAGATTAGATCACGTTATATCATTACTTGCATAGATTATCTCACACGGTGGGTAGAATCACCACCTACAAAGGACTCAGCATCTTGTAGCTACATGGGCTTGGTTTCTATGGGAGAATGTTCTTACAAGATATGGATGTCCTATAATCTTAACAAGTGATAGGGTTACACATTTTTTGAATGAGACAATTAGGATCCTATTAGATGAATTTATGGTTACACACCATAAAACTACACCTACCATCCTCAGTAAAATGGAACTGTTGAGGATTTCAACAAGATTTTGAGCTAGACTTTGAAAAAATTTGTGATGTTGGAAGAAAGGATTGGGATGAAAAAGTTTCAGTTGTTCTTTGGGCATATAGAACAACTTACAAGATATTGAACAAAGCCACACCGTTTCAGTTGGTGTTTGGCACGGAAGCCATTCTCCCTATAGAATTTATGTTACCTTCTTTGTGCATTGCGCACTGCTGGAGGTCTAGCTGATGAACAAGCTTTAGAAGAGTGTATCGAGAAGATGATTCAACTGGATGAGCGATGATCCATAACACGATGGATTCAAAAGTAGAAAAAGGCTACGCAGAAGGCATGGCATGAAAGAAACATAAGGGATAAGAAGTTTGAGATGGGACAAATGGTACTTCTTTATGACTCTAATTTTTTGTCCCATCCAGGAAAGCTCAAAGTACATTGGTTGGGGCCATATGTCATCACTCACATACTTTAAACAAGTGCTTTCTAGTTAGAAGCACTTGATGGAAGATGGTTACCGGTTACTTTAACGAGAGTAGGTTGAAGCCCTACTATAAATAATACTTCTTAGTGTTTGTAATAAGGTAGTGTTTCCATTTAGATTAGGTTTCCCTTCTGTATTTCCTTCATTTTCATTATGCTTTATCAATTTAGTTGTTGTTCTTGTGTAAAGTGCGCTTGTGCGCATGAAGCTAATTACTATGTGAAGAATTTTTATGCGTAGAGGACTGCACATACCTTTAGTGTGGGGTGGTTATAGTTATCCAAGTAAAATACCGTGGGAATTGAAAGGTGAAAGGAATAAGTTGTTATGGGTGTGCTTTAAGTCAAAAGAAGATTGCTTCTCAAAAGTGACCAAGGATGGAGATGAATGAAAGGATAGTATAACACAAGGTAAGTGGAGGCCATGATAACTACCAGGAGAAGGTACAGTGACGAGGTACTCGGGCGTAAGGGCGCGCACTGAAGAGAAGTCTGTGACCAGAGGGTAGGAAGGCACGCTAGAAGGTTATAGTTGGGGTGCGAAGATGTACCGCATAGAAAGAATGAATTTGGTCAATAAATGAGAGAATATTTGGTAGGTGAAGGAGTAATAAATGCATCAAAATTTGAAAAATTGAAAAAAATATATAAGGATGGGATGCGAGATAATTTGAGGAAAAAAGCCAAGTGTGAAGAGCCGAGTGATCGAGTTAAGGTGTGAAGGGTGTGAAACCAAGCGTGATAAACAGATATGTGTGAAAATAAGCTTGTGTCCCCAGTGGTGAAGGGTTTGAGAGAAGCAAGGAGGTGGAGAGGAGTTAGGGCATAAAGTTTCCACCTAGGGCATGATTGAATCGAGCTAAGGTTTGATTCACAATTTGCATAGTTATCGAGGAGATGATTGCAAGGTGAAAATGGAACCCAAGAAGGAACTTGCAGCGATAAAGTAGCAAAAGGAAATAAGAAGGTGGTCATCAAGGAAGAAAAGTTGGCACCAAAGCCATTTTTCATAAATGCAATATCGAAGAGGAGTCATCGTTGGCGGGAGTGGGATTCACCCATCAAAAAAATCAAAGTGATTAAATACAATCACGGGACCGCGGAGAACAAGAAGGAGCTTGATTCCTTTCTTCTTAGGACAAACAAGCGTCATGGATGACATGCCAGTTTTTGATGATGTAGGTGAGAAGCTTCGAAGAGAATTGGGGTCTACCAATTATATGAGCTCCCATATTTCAGGAAGTATGAGCCCTTGTATCAGTGGCTCATGAGCAGAGTGCATGAGGACTTCTTCTACTTTGCAGGACGTAGAGTTAGAATCTCATCTACACTTATCTCATTAGTTATAGGTTTGAAGGCCACAAGAGAGGACATAAAGAATGATCTCATAGATAAAGCCATGATCTTGAAGACTAGACAGGAGTTGGGATACCTGAAGGGTCCACACGGTATGGATATAGACAAATTAAATAATTATCCAATTGTGCAAGTAGCAGCACACCTTGTTACAAAGTTGAATGATCAGGAGTGGTGGTCATAGGTAAATACTATGTGGTTACATGTTGCACGTAAGATGTCAGAAGGAGCAATCTATAATATTGCAGGCTATATTGCAGAACAAATAGTCGAGGAAGCGCACACAGGAGGGAAGATCAGCTTTGGGGTTGTTCTACTATCACTAGTATTCATGGAAATTGGAGTACCGACGGGCTGAAGGAAAAAGTATGGGAATACCCCATGGAGAATAAGTAACCAGCAAAAAGGCTCGATATCTATGTAAAGGGGCCATGACAGACAACGTAAAGCAAAGGGCGGATAAATGGTATGACAGGATTCGCATGGCATTTGGAGAAGAATGGCACATCCCAAAGGACCTACCATCAGTAGTAGGGACACAAGTCCAATTTGCTATATATCAGCATTTTTGTATCACACGTGTCCCAATGAAAGATGGAGTCTGGAGCCCTTGGTGTAAATTTCCTTACGCGTTCACTGCAAGGTATTTCCAATCATCTGTTCACATATTTATAGACATGCACTGACCGATATCCAATGCAGATAAGGTAGACTGTGACTACCACACATTGAGAAAGAAGTATGTGTATTCCTTGCCTTCACCGAGAGGATCATTTCGAGAGGTGTTGAATATTAAGCCAATAAGTCTAGTGTGCTTGAGATGTAGGGGCACCGTTGGTTGGTGTATCTTCACTAAAGTTAAAGATGGAGAATAACAAATATATGGAAGGTGAGTTCACACTTCTAGCACCACTAAATGGAAAGCATATAATGGAGAACATCCCAGCACCTAAGCCCACAGAGCTAATTGAAGTAGAGGAGGAGGAGGAGGAGCACGAAGATAGTGGTGGTTTGGAGGATAGAGGTAGGAGACATCCTATAAATAAGGGTGAAGCTGAGTGCACCATTACACCACCTCAGCCACAAGAGGGGGATGATGAGGACTTGAATGCAGTCCAAGGGGAGCACAGATTTAAAAGGTGTTTAGGATAACAAGGACCCAAGGTGCTACTCCAACCACGATGTGTAAATCACCCAGACTCTCTCCATAGAAGGAGGAAACCATGCAAAGAAGGAGGAAACTAAAGTTAGATGAGGAGGTAGAAGATTCAGAGGAAAGTGCACCTAATTCTCCTACACTTCTAGAGAACATAGAAGAACAGGGTGAGGAATCAAAGGGAAGAGAAGAGGATGAGAAGAGACCAAAGGAGACAGCTGCAGAGAATGTTCAAGACATGGAGACACAAGTGCCAAATTTGGAAGCTAAAGTCCCTAAGTAGCAATAGTCTAGAAGAACAAGTGGAGAGCACATTCCACTAGCCATGGGGTATGCAGAGGACACAGGAAAAATTGTCCATGCCCACTTCCAGAGCATGATAGCACAGAAGGATTTATTTGGTTGGGAGCTAATGGATGAGGATATGGTGATTGTGTGCACTCAAAAGCAACTGTCATGGTCAATGCACACCCACATGGATGAGCCTGACTTTGATGTATGCGAAGAGTCATGCATTTCGAGATGGCTAAAGAAGGCACCCCAAGCTAGACACATGACAGTAAAGCCTACTGTCATGTCAGATGAGTAGGTAAGCAATGCATTGGTGAAGGTTTTTGCTGAAGTGGCTAGAAGAAACATGGACAAAGCTACAAAATCAGTGCTACATGAGGAGCTAAAGACAAAGGATGCGGAGATAGCGTGCATAAGGACTTCACACGAGAAGAAGAATGAAGTATTTATCAACATCATAGAGGATATTGGGGACAATGTCATCAGAGTAAGGCCACACTTGGAGGCCAAGGTACCATAGACATTTCCTTTAGTGATACACTATGTAGGAAATTTGGTGGACTTGGTACTTGAAGATGAACCTCTATACATGACAATGCCAAGGAAAGTCAGAGCAAGATGTAGAATGAGAGAAAATGTTAGTGATGTGAAAGATTGCATCTTATGAAGGGATAATGCAAGTGTTACAAGACATATTGAAGAAAGCGAGACCAAGCTTTAAATATTTGCACAAACTCCATAGGTGCTTATCAAAGGCATAAGGACCCTAGAAGAAAATAATGAGGTCTAGAAAGCAATGAAGGATGAGACATTGGGACACTCAAAAATATTGTCAATGGTTAAGTAGAAGCACAAGGCACTAGAAGCAACACAAGAGCTACACAAGACTTGGCTAGAAGAGCTTGGGAAACTAATTGTGTAGAAAATGGATCTTTTAGAAGGAAGAATGACATCGATGTCCGGTATTGTGTTGGTTACTGCGAGAATGAAAAGGGAGAGATTGCGAGGGATGAGTTGGAATCCATTGCTGTGGACATCCTAGAAAAGTAGAACAAGCACTCACCTGAATGGCGGTTTTGGAGGTCAAAATAAAGAGGAGTATCCAGAATTGATCTTTGAAAAGTGATATAGAGCGAGGCTATCTCATAAAAATTCTTTATTTTCTACATTCTTTCATTCTTATTCTTTCCATTATTCTATTCTTTACTTCAATTTTTGGAGGAATACCCATTGTCGGGATGACAATGAGATTAGTGTGGGGTAATGTTGATCAGAGAATACTTGTTAGAGAACACACAAGGAGTCTGCATGGGAGAGAAGGCTAGGATCAAGGGTGTGGAAGGATAGGAAGGATCCATGTGCGAAGGCAAATTCAGCATTCAGGACTTAGCTGATTTTGAGCATGACGACCTATTTTTAGAAAATGGTGTGCAAAACACACCAACGATGTAGAGACGTGTGCACCATGCATTTTCTATCTTTGGAGGATCAGATCAAAGTTTTTGCATGGAGATGAGCTAAGAATAGGATTGACACTTTAGTTAATCAGTAAGAGGCCTATAGATAGCACACTTGCATGTGTGGCTATGCCTATGAACAGTGCATGGCTATTAATAGCATGCGGCCTATTTTTGGAATAGAAGTAGTGAAGGGCGAGTCCCCACCCTATATATATGATGTGAGGTACATAGTAGTAATATATGAGTGTGATGGATGTATGAAGATATAGAGATATACGCATATGACTAAATTACTATATCAGATCCATACGCACATTGGTATCGTTTGACATTATTGTAAGGAGCTTCTGTGTTTATTAATAGATGGAAGATATTGGTTGAATCTAAGTTTCATTCCTGTGTGTAATCGAGTAGTGTATGTTATTGATTTAGTCATGATTACTACTTAAAGCTTGTTCTTTCATAGATCTGAATGTAGCCTACAGTGTAGAATGACGGATTAGTTATGAATCTATATGTTTCTTCCTTCATCATGCTAACATCCTGCTACAACAACCCTAAAGAGGGACCTGGTACCTTTTTACGCTTTGGGTGAGCTATCAATATAGGATGAGTGATGTGTTGGCACGTATAGGGAGTTATTTGGTAAATTCTAGGTTGCATCAAGCAAGTTAAGAAGCCAAGCCCACAAGTACATACTGTTGAGGAATCAGATGAAGACAGATAGGATGAGGGCTTTAAGGATGACCATGTAATGGATGTGGGTGCCCAGAGTATTGATGCGGCTAGCACACAGGTCATCATGGAAAACCCAGACTAGACTGGAGCTCAAGAGGATAGGTGTACTCCCAAAGCTGAAATTAAGTGTAGAGTATAGAAAGAGGTCACAAAGATCATTGAACACTTGGTGTAGCATGAGGTTGCACATAATGAAGAGGAAGAAATAAATGAAGAAGAGAGGAGTGTTAGATAGGAAGGGATCATGGGTAGAGAATTTCTCCTTGTTGTAGGTTTCCCTAAGGACTCGCATGATGAAGAGAAGAACCTACATCCCCAAGGACCTATAATGTAATATGTTGAGGATCCCAACAAGGTTTTGCATGCAAGGTACTAGAGTACAATCCCTATGGATCAACTATTTTGCTGGTCATCGTTTGATAAAAAATTTGTGCTCCTGTGCACAAGAAATATGTTGTCCTAGGATTTTGAATCCCATATTGAGGAGCCAGAATTTTAAGTAAGTACCCATTCATTGTTGGATACCCATGAATCTTTAGTATCAAGAGACATGTACCCATTAGTTGATTCTCTACAGGTTGATGAATGAACAAGCGTGTGAAGTGCTTAACAAGCTATCCGCAGAAGTGGGATCTAGAATTTTTGATAAGAACAATAATATAAGGTACATGCGGGGGAGTTGAAGGAGAAGAACAAAGAAATAATTGAGAGGGATAAGGAGATAAAGGAGAAGGAAGAAATTATTTTGTAACTAAAGTAGGAGCTAAGGGATGAAAAAGGATGGACGCATGTACTTTATAAGAAGGAAGAGTGCATAACTGATGTAATTTTAATTGCACACCCAGACTTGTCACCCCCAGATAAGACAATGTATGAGTCTACCTTTCATTATCTTGAGGATCTAATGTGCATAATTACTTCCTAACCATCCACTCTTTCCCTAAAATCTATAGAGGAAGTTATGACATGGAAAAAGAAACAACAGAGAGAACAGATTGAAGCCACCATAACGTACTTATGGTGAATTAATGGAATCAATGCAAGCATCCGGTCACATGGAAAAGTTTGTATATGATAATTGTGAGGATAGAGACCATGTGGTGGCATTGCTAGTTATAAAATATGAAGCAGATCTCAAAGAGTTATAGGCCAAGAATAAGGGGAATAGGGCAGAATGAGAGAGAATATTGTCCAAGGTTAAACAAAAGTGGGAAGCAATTGATTCATTAATATCTTCAATTACAAATAAGTTGAAGTAACTCTACCCTCAGGTCACCCACAAGATGGATGCACTTACATACATGGGAAAATAGTTGGAGACCCTTGTGGACACACTAAAGGCTAAGGGTGAGGAATTAACATTTGACGAAGTCACTACTATGATAGGAGATGTCTTTACTCAGGCATGCAGTGAACTAGAAGGGTGGAAAGCATTGGAGGAATTATTGAATAAGGAGTTACCCCTCGTTTTTGCATAGTAGCACTTAGATTATTTTATTCATTAGCGAAGGCCAGACATATATTCTTTCATTCTTTGATTCTTGGAGGATTCTTTATCATTATTTGGGTGATCAAACAGAGTGTTGCCGAGGAAGTTCAACATGCCTAGTGTGGGGTAATGTTGGGCCGTGAAAATGGCTAAGTATTGGAGCATTTGCACACAAGAATCACATAAGAAACACACATAGGAGAGACTACAGATCTTTCTTGTTATTATTATATTAATTTGATCTCGGTCCTCGATAAAGATTTAAATTTTTTAAATCACCTATATATTTCAAAATTTGGTACTTTAACCATTATGCTCATGATTTTTTTCAAAAATATAATGTTTTTGTGTTGCGCTTTGGGCCACTACTCAAGACCTCCTCTCAATGGTAACATCTACAATTCCAATTTACTAAGGTTAAACACTCCTAAGGGGCTATCAATTATGACACTAATTTTGAATTTTCCATTGTGTAACCATGCCAATTTTCCTACCTCTCTCAATGTGTCACTTTTTCCCATTTGTTCCTTCTCTATTCTTGATGAACAAGCATTAGGTCTTCACCTAGATATTGTGTAATCTTAAAAACCTTTTGTTTCCAAACATATTGTTCTTTTCTTCTATTTTGTTCATGATAACTCTCACATGTCTTTCCCTCATTCCTTATATCACTCTTACAATCTTGTTAGCTTAATAGATATGTGTTGTCTAGTGCAATTGATCTTAAGTAAATATCTTCCAAATCTATCGGTATTCTCATTCTCACCATAATATTTTAGTACTTAATAATAATATTTGTAACTCTATCATGTACATATTTTTATTCACTTATTTATAACATGATGTGTTTCTTTATGAATTCTCTTTTCTTGTCTAATGTTATTCTTACTACTTTTTCCAAAGAATTGGCTTCTTCATTTCGGTATCTTAATCTAGTTTCTTTTACTTCCATCTTTTTACTATAGATTTGGTCTCTTTGATTTCTGGAATTTCATTTTCTTCATCTTCTCTTGGTTTGTTTCCCTTTGTTTCTTTTAATTAGTAGAGATTTTTATCAATAACATATCTTGTTGTTTGTTTTCCATGTTTTTCATGTAGGTTTTATTTTCTCATTGAGTAATTTGCTCTCTTCTATCAAGTCTAATTAGATTTTTGATTTCTTTTAGCTTGATGTATTCGTATTGCTCATTTAATTGTATAGCTTTGATCCTCATTATGTTCATTAATTCATTGATATGTAGTTCTAATGACCATGTTAATGGTGTTGAATCATGGATTTATGGTTCCTTGATGCATTATTTTTATTAGAAATTGAAATGTCCCTTTTTATAAATGAATATGGATCTTCATGGTCTAAATCACACTTATTCCAAAGAAATGTTGGGAATAGGGTTTTAATTTTATGGGCAACTATGGATGTCAAAAAAATATGTGATAAAACATTTTTGGCATTTCCCTTCAAAATATGTAAAAGAGTACTATTTATATATTATTAATAAATATCTTAAAAGTATATTTACTTTTATTTTAATCATCTTTAAGATATATTTATGTATGTTGATATGATTTTTCTATATAATAATATAAATAATTATGGTCATATTTTAAATATGTGATTCATGCGAGCTAGTTATTTAAAACAATAAATTATTTTATGGCTAAAAACAAAAAAATGTGTAATCAATCATCAAATTTAAGCCATATTTGGAAATTGAAGGGTTTTATTATGCTAATAAGTGTTTATTTATAGTTGACCTTTCACTACACTATGCATATCAATGGAAACCAACCTCTTCATACATGAGCAAGACTATCCAATATATGGAAACAATCCATCTCATTTTCTATTGTGCACTAGGGTTATTAGGTTTTAATGTCTAGCTTATGTATGTCACACCAGTTTCTTCCTTGATTTTTGTGACAAAAGTACCATATGCCCAATACCACTAAAGGTTTTCTTTCTCACCGCACATTATCATGTTTGTATTCTATTTTTTAATTACGGTGAGGGGTTTCATGTCATGTTCAAATAACATGTCCATCACATAAAGGGTGCATGGGAAATAGGATTTGTCACTTTGAAAAGGCATTGTGTGTGCATGTGTACTTTGCTTAATGCTAAATTAAATGAGACAAGAACTACCACCTAAAATAGTTCTACAATCTAGCTAAGACAAAGCATAAGCACCATCAAGATAAAGAGCTAAACAAGATCTATTCTAAACATCAATAACTTTGAGACATAAGATCAAAACTATGCATGCTATTCAAAATCTCTACTCTCCTAGATTACCAACAAAATGCATGGACCTATTTAGCTCCAATGGCAATCAAAATTTGCTTGTTTGATCCTTAAAGAATGCAAGAATAGGAAGCTTAGCTCTTAACAATGGTGACCTCTCAAGAAGACAAAATACAAGCTCTTAGTCTCTTTGCTATATGCTTTGCATTTTCTCTCTCAAGAAGTTTAGGTGTAGGTATAAAGGTAGGAGGGCTCCTTATATAGCCCAATGGATAAAGGAAACACTTCATCCCTTTGCATGTGGGATAAAGGTAAAACATGATTAGGAATGGATAAGGTTGCTTTATAAAAGTTAACCTTACTTTAGAAGGGTTTAATTTATGCTTAGCAAGTCATGGGAGTTGGGGGTGTTTTAATTAATCAAAGGTGATTAACTAATAGGTAGATGTAAGCTTATAGAAGCTAATTAGAGGAATATTAGTATGATTTAGGCTATTAGAAGGGGATTAAATCAATTAAATATTGATTTATTGGTTAAATGAGGGGGAAGACTAATTAATTAATAATAATTAATTAATCTAGATAGAAGAGATAAATAATTAATGGAAGGTCATTAATTAGGATATTAGTTGGATAGGCGACTTAATCAATTAGCGTATTGTAATTAATTAATGACAATAAGAGGGAAAATGAGCACATTTGATGATATGTCATCGATTTGTGAGAAAGGAGATAATTAGTGCAATTTAAGTATTTAGATTACTCGGGCATAATTATGGGTGTCTACATTTGCTCCTCTTTGGGGTGGCACAAGTGACGCCACTTCAAAGATAGTAGACGGAAGAAAATTTTGAAGGGATAGAAGAAAAATTAGTAGGAGGGAGAGATGCCCCCTCAAGTGTCAATGGGGTGATGGAAGAAGATGATCAACAATCGAAAAAGGTGAGAGATAGATAGAAGAATGGGAAGGGGTAAGATGCCCCGGTGAGATAGAAGAGTGGGGTGAGAGAAAAGTGATGTAGAAGAAATATGGAGGAGGGGAGAGAAGATCTTAGCCTCTCTCCGCTATGTATGGAACAATTTTGATGTCATCATATTACCATGAGAGCTACGTCATCGGTCCGTATGAAAAATATAAGCATACGACAAAATTATAATGACATGAACAGCGATAATACGAACAATTGTCCATTGCTGAAAATACCAACTCCACACAACATACAACAATGCAATACAATGCAAGAAGGAAACAAGCTCATTTAACAAGGAAAACAAGTATGAACACACATACCCAACCCAACAACGGTCAAGACAGTTGTACAAATGTTTTGTTATCAGTGCTGAAGAGATCCACAAGTTTGTGATTGACAAAAATGGTTAAAAATGATGCCCCAAGCAAGGATACATGCAAGGGGAAATGATAATGGACACGGGGTCCAAGAAAAGCGTTGTGCACAACGAAATAGCACACCAGGTAACAAATGTGCCCCAGAGTACCGACGAAGCAAGTAGCTAGCTTTATAGATGGTTGTGAATCTGAAAATCCGTGAGTCATATTAATCAGGGAATATGTGAGAAAAATCAGCTAGATATGGAGAAAATACCATGCGCAAGACACAAGTTTCAGCCGTAATAAGCATGTTACCCTTTTTGTAGGTTATTTTTTTATTATTTTGTGAAAAAAATTGCCCTGTTTTTGGATTTTTGACATATTTTATTGTTTTTATTTTTTGTTTTCTAAAATGTGATGGACAGTGGAAGAAAATAGAAGAAATAGAGTGAAGGGCCTAGGGGCAACAAAAAGTGCCCTAGGTGGAAGAAAGAAGAAACAAGCGACAAAAATTTCCTTGTTTAGTGGAAAAATTAATAAAAAATAATTATTGACGAGAGTGTGGATTAGAAGAAAAATCACCCAAGAACAATAAAATTGTCTAAGGGAGAAGAAGGGGGTATCAGGTAGTAAAAAATTCCCTAATACGGTGAAAAATAAGAGGAAAATAATTATTTAATAAAAAATTATTCCACGATGAACAAAGGAGAAAACAGTGATTGAAACAGGCCTCCAGGCCCTCCCGGTAGTGAAAAATGGATTAATATATCCCATCGGGGGTAAAAACATCTTCACCAATTCATTTTAACTGAGCCATTTAGAATATTTTTACTATGAGGCTCGATAGTGACAAGGACAATGGTGATTGCACGAGGCCTTGGGTGAGGCACACGGATGCGATCGAGGGTACCAGGCGTCACGCAGATGATGTCCCCTTCGTGAGTACCTAAACTTTTGTCATTAATGCTTTAAATTTTGCTTTTAGCCCTAGAAAGTTGCATCGACACGCATGCACACAAGCGCATGTGTCGGTTCGGGGGTGCAGTGCATCCCTTTGGGGGCGCCCGCACCATAATACACACACGCGCACATGCAGGCATGAGGTATACACACCCACGTGCACATGCACACACAAACATGGGTGCACATGTGCACATACTTGAAATGGGGTGCACACATGAAAAATGTGGTGCATACACTAAAAGGGGGTGCACACACCTAGGGCATACGCGCACAAGCGTAAAGCACCGAATGTGTGGCACACATGCCAAAAAGGGCGCGTAGGTGCCCGAATGGGATCGCAAGTGCCAAAAGATAAACGTGTGCATGCGTACATGCCCAAAAGGGCGTGTAGGCATCCAAAACAGAGCACACACACCCTAAGGGGGCATAAGCGTCTAAGACTGGCGAAGAAAAGATAGGAAAATGTCAAAAAGATGACACTTGGAAGAATTTTTAGGATTTTTGGGTTAACCCTAAAATGGTAGATAGATTTTTAGAAGAAATGTTAGTAACTGACGAGTGATTTGATATTTTGTAGAGACGATCACCGATTCTACGAGACATGAGAGCGCCACTCCCGATAAGCGAGAGCTAGAGGGCATGCACTAACGAGACCGGCAAGCCATGGCTATACTACTTGAGGTAGTGGGGCTAGGCCCCATGTCTCGATGCCCTCCATTACATTGGACCATGGCCTACTGACTACACTAGCTGAGCGATGGCATAGCGAGAGTCAGTGTTTCAGATTGCCCATAGGGGAGATGATGGTGACCCTCGAGGATGTATGGTGGATCCTTCACATGCCAATTATAGGCACCTTGATTGAGTATAGCTCAGATGCAGGGCTGATTAGAGTAGCATGTAGTGATATTTTTGATGTGGATGACATACCGCACGACGGTATGACCATAGCTCTTCATGAGTGCATTTCTAACCCCACATTGCATTAGGGGCCTCTCTACATCATGTCTCTTATCAGTGGGTTTTTACTCACTAATAAGACAAGGACGTCATTCCCGAGAGTATTATAACCTTTGGTTCATGGAATTTTCAGTGACGAGAGATATTTTTGGGTACACTGCATGTTGGGTCACCTATATTGGGACCTACACTTGATTACCTACCATGGTCAGAAGACCGTGGGTCCAACCTCCTTACTACAGATTTGGTCATGGGATCATATTGCCATCGACGCCCTGTGGGAACTTTGTGTGTCTGAGACCTAGAGGAGCCATCTTACATGGCATGGGTAGCAGCAAGTGGTGACATACGCGGCCACCTCGGTACCTATTTAGATATAGGCAAGAGTTTGATGAGCTACTGCTATATAGATATTATCTAGCGGCCTTACAGACATTTCAGTGGCCAGAGGATGCCACAGAGCTTAGTGTGTGCTCAGTAGAGCACTATATCATCGGCAGTCGTAGCTATATTATAGAGTTGTATTGAGTTGACAGGTGCTAGTGGCAACTTGGTAGAGTACAGGGGGTCCCACAGCCAGAAATTTTGTACACGCGCAGAGATGTAAAGAGGCATATCATTGGGCCTCGCATACTGGTGGCCCGAGCTAGGGCAAGTTTTACATAGGTGGTCCCACAGGCATGGGATCTAGCATGATAGGTGTGGGATCTAGGGACTACAATAGATTATGTAGCTTGGTACACCACTGTGTTACCCCAGTGTCTCACTATTCCGAAGGAGGCTTGGGTAGCAGGTGCTCATCCACTTATAGAGATATAGCATGGTTCAAAGCACAGAGCAAGAATAGTGGAGCTAGATCCAGAGGATCCTTTTGATGGCATTTTGCATAATGAGCAGGGTGTCGCACAGGCACGGGGACCGAGGCCTCAAAGCCCAAGTATAGGCACTAGTTCACCACCTAGGGCGAGGGGCCTAGAGCAGGCCAATCATCTAGAGCACCCTACGGACCAGTCCTGGTGGCACAGACAGCCACATAGCCAGTGGCATAGATAGCCATAGTTCAACAGTAGTTACATCGGGCTTTAGCTTAGAGAGATACAACTAGAGCAGAGAGGGATGAGGCCCAAGGCTGGTGTGTGACCGCTACACTAGAGTCGATGAGGCCTAGACCCACATTGTTACACTACTTTCATATCAAGATTAGGCTCAGGCCCAGGCAAGCCCGAGAGACGGTAGAGTAACATGGCGAGGTAGACACGTGAGACAATGGAATAGGGGGCCCATATACTGAGCCTCCTACACTAGTCCCAGACTCAGGTGTAGATGGTCATTGCTCAGAGAGATCATGTATATGCATGGTCACAGGGCCTTCTTACACAGAGGGATCAGGCATGAGCCAAGTTATAGATTTTTTTACCGAGAGAGATCGAGAGTATGCCTCCTCAAGACAGGCCGAGGCTGACCTAGGTAGAGTGATAGGAAAGCGTGATGTTGCCCTTGAGCAGCCCTCGCCAACTAGAGATGCTTGACTTGATCTGCGATGCCACGAGGCTCGGTGGTGAGGCTTTATTTTATAGGACTGCCTATTACATGGTAGTTCCCCAGAGCGAGGATTGGTTCTACCTCAATAGTCGGGGATGAGCAGGACAAGCTCTCGATCATAGAGATTAGTCCAGTCAATGAGATCAGTGGGGCAGCCCATGCCAGATCAGCCGGCTGGACAGGGGCCATCTATTCAGTTTAGTGGCCCACCTAGTGCATGTCCTTCTCAGGCACTATTGTTCCGTCGACCGTGTGACGAACCGGGAGCTATGCGGCGAGAGCTATGGTTGAGCTCTACATTCTTTTGGTTATATAGATATGTTGTAGACATGCCTCTTATGAAGGCTGATTTTTGATGTATAGCTTTGTATAGCACTATTTTTTATGATGCCTCACGATGAAGGCTTGATTCTTTCGATGCATGCCCCTTTTTGATGGCACATTGTATCGATGATGTATTTCTCTTTGAGTATAGATCTGGATAGTTTATACATGTATATGGACATGTTGATGTATCATTTTTGTACGCCTCAGCTAAAGGCTTTTGTTGATATAGAGCAGTTTTGGATACATGCCTCTGATGAAGGCTTTTATTTTGTTATAGATGTATCACTCTTTTGTGTGCCTCAGATGAAGGCCTTTTATGATGTACTTGTCATGATGTATACCATTTTTGATACAAACTTACCACACATATATGATTTGTACCTTTGTGACATGACATATGTGTATATATGAGATGGACATTTGTTTATTTATTTCTCATGGATAGATAGATGTGTTTATGATGTATTCTGATTTGATTTGACATGTATATGTATCATGATCTTGTTGATGTATCACATGTGTTTTTATTTCCAGATGATGTGATCTTGTAGAATATATCAAATGTGTTTTGTTTATGAGATGTGTCATACTTAGTGGATGGGATGATATGATGATAAGGGTGCGGGGGATAGATTTTGATATTTACGATCCCTCTTGCCCCCATTTGATGATATGATATGTGATGATTAGCTTAGCATTCATGTATGATGTATACTTAGCTTTTTCTTGATATATGATGTATAGATGATGTTAGATGTGATGATAATGATGGTAATGTGATGTTATGATAACAAAACAATGCACATGCAATAAACACAATCAAATGCTAACAAAGAACACAATGAATTAACATAATAATGCACCAGGATTCACTAGCATGCAAAAACACACCTCAATATACACAAGCAAGAATAAATCTAATCTAAGCAAGAAAAGATGAATCTTAACAAATTACGCCCAAGCAACAAACAACCCAAAAGAAAAAACATAAAACAACAATAAAAGCAACAAGCAAAGAAAGAAACAAGACAATGCAAGTAAATGTTTTTGTAAGATTTGTTTTCATGTAATAATTTTCTATTATTTTTGGTGTTTTGAAACAATTTTCTATTGTTTAGGTTTTTGTGAAACAATTTTCTATTGTTTTTGCACATTTTGGATATTTCGAATGTTTTTGTAGTTTTTGAGAAATAATTTTCTATTGTTTTTGTTGTTTTCTAACAGTTTTCCATAGTTATGTATAGGTAACCAAGAAAGCATGGATGCCCCAGTGAAATGGGGAATATACAAGGGCAAAAGCCATGCGCTTATGAAAAAGAAGGTGAAGTCATTGAATTGCCCCTAGCGTAAGATGGGAAATAGTGAAAGACCATGTCCCTCATAGATGAATAAAAGAAGACAAAGCCGGATCAAGGTCTAACAGGATGGGGTTCACAGGGAATCTCGAAAGAAAAACTAGGGCGAGGCCAAGTAAAACTACCCTCTAGATGCAAGATGCTTGTGAACAACGAATCCTCCCAAGGTGCTAAAAACTGGTTTTCACCCAAGGACTTATCCAAAGTGCCACAATTGCGTGGTTTTCACTTGTGGATGACCTGTTTTCTCTTTTTCTTTTTCTCTTTTTGATTTTTTTGTATTTTTGATCATTTTACCATGTTTTTGAGTTTTTTTTTTTTGACCTTCTGCGCCATGTTTAAGCATAGAACCACTTAAGATGCATGGCGTTCATGGGCTCACGGAGCTCATCACCATTGGGGTGAGCAAGTTTGTATTCCCCTATGTCATACTTGGTGACTATAACATAGGGTCCCAACCAATGTGGTTCAAACTTCCCTTTCTTTTCTCGTTTCGCTCTGGTGTTGAACTGGTTCTCCTTCATGACTAAATCACCAACCTCAAACTAACGAGGGATGATTCTCTTGTTGTAGTTTTTGGAGACTCTATTCTGATACACTTTCAAGTGATTAAGAGTGTGAATGTACCTCTCATCTAGGTGCTCCAATTCAGCTAGTCTTGTTACCCGATAATCATCATCCTTATCCAGATAGTCCCTAAGAGAAATTCTCAGGGAAGGAAGTTCGATCTCTAAGGGGATGATAGATTCTATCCCAAACACTAGAGAATAAGGTGTCACACCCGTAGGAGTGTGAATGGAGGTTCTGTAAGCCCAAAGGGCTGGGTGAATTTGCAAGTGCCAATTACGACCTATTTTGCTTGACCATCTTCTCCATTATCCTCACCAAAGTCTTGTTTGTGGCTTTGGCCTGTCCATTACCTTGAGGGTAATATGGTGTGGACCATTTTAACCTGATTTGGAATCATTGACAAATACCTTTTACAGTTTTGTTCTTAAATGACTTCCCATTATCTGTAACAATGGCTACAGGGAATGCCATATCAACAAATGATATGATTCACGATAAATTTAGAAATCTGGGCTCCTGTTACATAGGTTAAAGGGACAGACCTCCACCCATTTTGTAAATTATTTTGTAGTCGTGATGATGTATTTATGACCATTAGATGAGGTAGGAGTGATTTTTCCTATCAAGTCAATTCCCCACTCAGAGAATGGTCATGGGGTAGTGATAGGTTGCAATGGTTGTGATGGAGCATGGATGAAGTTTCCATACTTTTGACAAAGTACACATTTCTTGACATAATTGCAACAATCGGTTTCCATGGTAGGCCAATAGTAGCCTACTCTCAACAATTTCTTAGCTAAGACCATTCCATTTGTATGTGCTCCACACACCCCTTCATGTACTTCTTTGATTTCTTGGATTGACTCCGTCACATCCAGACAACATAATAGATTCCCATCGTAGCCACGATGATAAAGTGTACCTCCTAAAAGGGTGTAATAGGATATTTGGTGAATCAGATTTGCTTTTCGGAATGGGAGATATCGGGAGGGAATGTGTTGTCCTTGAGATAGGAAAAGATGGGTTCATACCACGGGAATTGGGACCAACAACATCACAAGCCAGACAATATTATGTCATATCATACACGGGCTGGCGTAAATTCTCTACAAAGAACGGCATATCATTATTCCTGGTGGAATAGGAAGCATAGAACCCACTGTCGCCATGGCATATACCGATCTGTTTCTGCACTCTTAGGATTTTTTCAAATGTAATTTGCAGGAAGTACTCCTTTAGAGTTTCTAATAGCTTTTTGTAAGGTATGAGCTTGTCATCCTTAACCTTATATTCATCATTAACCTGTTTGATAATTAATTGAGAATCACCCATAACCTTGACATGATGAATATTCCACTTGATAGCTAGTTTCATCCCTACAATAAGTGCTTCATACTCTGTAATATTGTTTGTGTAAGGGAAGCCCGGCAAAAATCCTGTGGTATAGGATCGCCGAAAAGAGTAATGAGGACTACCCCTGCACTGAAATGTGAAAAGTAAAGGACCCATTAAAATGTACTGTCACACTACAAATTCTTCAATGTGGAGCAATGAGGCATCCGGCGATCCAGTTCGAGAGGTTCGAAAGTGCCTTGTAAAGGTGCTTCGCTGTTGCTGGCGGTAAGTGCTTGTCCTTTAACTAATTTCTTCTATACAAATTCTATGTCAAACTCACCGAGTAGAATGATCCAATTATCCATTCTACCTGAGGGTGGGTTTAGACGAGTAAGTACTTGAGTTGGTCAACCTTGAATATTAGCTTGGTTTTGGTATTTAATAGATAATGGAGAAGTTTTGAAAATTAAAAACAACATTCATGAAAGCTTTTTCAATTTGAGGATAATTGAGCTCATAGGCTGATGAGGGTGCGATTGAGATAATACACCACTTTTCCTTATGACCAAGGTCATATTGGGTGAGCAGCGCACCAATAGCAAATTACGTAGCAAAAATATAGAGCAAGAGTGGTTCTCCGGAGAATTAGAGGCATGAGGACAGTGGATTAGCCAAGTATTGTTTAAGCAAAGCAAAGGCTTGTTGTTGCTCAAGTCCCTAGATGAAAGTGACATCCTTTTTAAGCAAGTGGGTGAATGAGTGGCACTTATCTGCAAGCTAGGAGATAAAGCGAAAATGGCTTGAATTTTCCCCTGTAAGCTATGTAGTTGCTTGATATTCTTAGGTGGAGGCATTTCAGTAATAGCAGACACTTTAGCAGGGTCTACCTCAATACCTCATCTTGATACAATGAAGCCCAATAGTTTTCTTGATAGCACACCAAGACACACTTCTTTAGATTCAGCCTGACCTTGTATTCTCTCGTAGCACTCAAAGATACATCGTAAGATAATAGGGTGATCCTCTCTTATTTGATACTTTGCAAGGATGTCATCCACGTAGTCCTCCATGATATCATGAATCATTTCATGAAAAATTACCGTCATTTCCCACTGATAAGTAGCTCCTACATTTTTGAGGCCAAATGGCATCACCTGATAATAGAAGGTGCCCCAAGGAGTCGTGAAATCCATTTTGTGTTGGTCTTCTTCAGCTATCTTGATTTGGTTATATCCTAAAAATCCATCCATGAGAGATAGCATCTCGTACCCTACTATTGAGTCAACAATCATGTCAATATTTGGCAGTGGAAAATCATCTTTAGGGCAAGCCTTATTAATGTCTCTAAATCTTTACTGATTCGATCGATGCTGATAAGATTTTTCTAGATAGGAACAATGTTCGATATCCATTCAGAATAATCAATAGGCCGATGAATCCTACCGCAAGCAATCTTTCCAACTCTTCTTTAACCAATAAGGCCACTCTTGGGTGCATCTTTCGAGTTTTTGTTTGATAGGCTTAGCATCTACGTGCACAACTAGGTTGTGCATGACCAAATTTGGATCTAAGCCGGGCATGTCTTTGTAAGACCATGCAAACACATCTATAAACTCTCACAACAACATAGTGAATGTCTTTTGTTCTCTAGCCAAGAGTGATGCTCCCAATTTTACTATCTTGGGATCTTCTTTTGTACCAATATTCACATCAATGGTTTCTTCGACTAGTAATTTTGATAAGTCCTACATATACATAGGATCAGGAGGGAGGTTGAGATTTTCATCCAAGGATGTCTCCACGATATTTTCATCCTTGGCGTGGTCACTTTGTTTGTCCTTTGATTTTTTTATTTGTTTGTTGGCCAGTGCCTCAAAGAGGTTTTCACTGTGTGACTTGGACTTTGATTTTTCCGAGGCTTTACGTTGGAACTTTTGCCCTCACTTTTCTTTAATTTTTGTTGACCACGAAGCTCAGCCTCCTTGCCAAAGTAGGCGCAGGTATCCAAGTCAATAAAGAAACCCTTCTTATGATCTCCAATGGGAATTGTATCCCTTATGCCCATGAACTCTATGATAGCTTCATCATTCTCAAATAAATCTAGTGACATGTGACATTGTTGGTCCCATTCAACAAGGGAGGGGTACACAAGGTTGAGGGTTGGTTCCGTGGGGGTTATGGTTAGGAAAACATTGTTCATGAAAAGGTTTGTGGAGGCTAGATCCTCATATTGGCTACAATGGGAATCCGTATCACTATCTAGATAGTCAGAGATATCCTCACATTCAGAGCAAGTAGCGTCTTGATCATTGGGGTGTGCTCCATAAGGGCGAATCCCAATGCCATATCTTTCTGTTTTGAAATGTAGAAGAGGTACAGGTTCTCTGTGTCCTTGTTTATTTCTTCCACATTCTAGGCCCTTGTAGCCCATGGAGTACATCATTTTACTGGATTTCTTGTATTCAGGGGTTTGGTAATAGGATTACTGGGTATCCTCTGGGACCCAAGTTGTAGGTGGATCAAGAAATTTTTCCTCAGCTAACAAGCCTCTAGGTAAGAATGATCCAATAGTGTGCTCACTTCTAGGTCTTCTGAAGTGGTAGTTGGGGTGACCTCTAGTCTTGGGTGACAATGAGAGATCTGAGACCAAGAGCGCTTGTTGTACATTGTATTCCCATAACCATATTCAAGGATTTTCATCTCCCACGAATCAAAAGGATATGTTGATGTAGACACCCCATGGGCACAAGAACTGAGAGAATCTGAGTCTATCCGAGATTCCATGGCCTCAAATTGGAGAGGGACTACTATATCAATGGAGGGACATGCATATGTGCCCTTACATGTAAAACTGTTGAGAGCTCTGTAGTGAGCAAAGGGCTCTAAATCTCCTTGTATTGTAATGGTGTGTCCCTCATGTTTCAACTTAATGCATTGATGAAATGTCAATGGCACGGCCTGCATGGCATGAATCCATGGTCGGCCTAGAAGCATGTTATATGGAAGTTCCAAGTCTAAGACATGAAACTTTGTTTGATGGCAAGTGGGACCCACCTCCATGGGCAACGTGATTGTGCCCGCTGACTCCCTTTCCACGTTTTCATATGTGGTGATAGTGATGATATTGGACTCAAGATCTACCTTAGTATGTCCTAGTTGTTTAACCAACTTGAGTGTGCAAATGTTCAACCCTGATCCATTATCCATAAGCACTCGTTTGATCTTCCTGCGGGTGACAACTACCTCAATATATAAAGGAAGATTATGTGTTGGATTCTCAGTAGGGATCTCCCTATGGTTGAAGGAAATATGTTCATTTGGTATGATGTTTGCCACTACGGCGTGAAGGTGCATAGGGTCGACCTCTAAAGGCACTCCCGACCCCTGAAGAGTTTGATACAAAATGTCTTTATGCACATTAGATATCTTAAGAAGATCTAAGATTGAAATCTTAGCAGATGTCTTCTCAAGTTGCTCTAAAAGGTTATATTTACCAGTTTGTGGGGTTGACAGAGAAGGTTCTAGAATCATGAGGCGGGCACGCCTTATTACCGCAGCGTAGTCTTTTCCCTTGATTTGGATGGTGTTGATATGGTCAGTAGGAGAGAGCGAATACATCCAATAAGTGAATCATAATGATTGTTGTCTTTTTTGGTGTACAAGTAATTCACTTTGCTTTATAACCTTGGGATGACTCTCCCCGATCCGGCTTTGACTTTTCTGATTTATCATGATTGGGGAATGGCTCTTTATATATCCCCATTCTCTCGTTAGGTGTCTATGTTTTTCCTGGGTTGTCCACCTCTATTTCCCCATTGTCAATGAGGTCCTAAATATAATGACGAGTCACAGACATTGTCTGTCTTATGCCCCTTGACACGATGCATTTTACAATATTCATGCTCCTTGTACCATGAAGGTTTTGGAGCATTATCGTCAAATGGTTGCATTGTAGGATATGTCATCATGTGGGCCACATCCAATTGTTTTAGTATAACTGAAAAAGGTTCATTAAGAGAGGTGAACGTTCTTTGCTTTGGTGGTGGTTGAATTGGTCCTTTGGTCAGTTTAAAAGGTTGACCGGTTTGGACCGTTTGAACATGTTTGGAATCAGTGATCCCATCTCCCACCACATTTTTATTTTTTTTAAAACCTTCGGCTTTTCCATGGGTTTGAAATTTTGATTATCTCTAGATTGGGTTTTGAGGGTGCCTTTGGAAATGAGAGCTTTCTCTATCTGAACCCCTTTTTCGATGACCTCCTCAAAAGTGTGAACACAATGCATTTGGAGGTGGAAAGCTATGTCCGGGTTTAGGTTGGGAATGAAAATACTAACCAACTATTTTTCAGGGAAAGCAAGGGAAGCGACTAGCTATCCCTCTCCACCATTGGAGGAAGCTAGCGAAAGTCTCATTAGGTCATTGTTTGGCACCACATAAATCTACCATGGTGACATCACTCTCTATGTTGTACGAGAAATGACGCATGAACCTTTCTGCCAATTCTGGCCAGGTGAAAATTGACCCTCGTGGTAAACGTGTGAACCACTCCAAGGCTTGACCTCCGAGACTCTTGGGAAAAGTCTGATGAGATAATTGTCACTATAAGACACCTCTTGACATGCCATATAGAAATATTTGACATGATCCCGTGGATCTCCCTTCCCTTTATATTTGTCAAATTTTGGCATATCAAATTTCTTAGGAAAGGGTTGAAGGGTCATAGTCTTGTCAAAAGGGCAGGGGCATAATTATTCATATTGGTAATTTCTAATGCTCCCTATATTGCTCTCTTGTAGGCTCATGAGTGTCACTTTCATAGACTGTACCTCTTGTGTGAGCAATTGTTCTCTAGTGGGAGAAGCGGGGATGTATACGCGATGATACCCTATGTATCTTCTTCTCCTTGGTTTTCTCTATGGAGTTCATTGATCTTAACCTTAGGCTTCAACTTTTGAACGTTCTTGCTTTCTTCCTTCTGTACATGGGAGGTTAGCAAAGCTAATTGTCAGCTTAGGTTACTAATTTGTTGTTGAATTGTGGTTTCTTCTTCTAAAGGTTCTTCCTCCTCATATTATGGAGGTTCTTCACCCATCTCATGTTCTGTCTTGTTTCTACGTGGCACTTTGATAAAGGGTATTCTATGCCCCACCACTTTATCATTCCCTGTGTTAGAGGTAGAAGCATGTCCATGCATCAAAATATCCTCCATATTGATAAGGGGTCGTTCTTCCTTAGTAGCATTATTCGCAGGTGGGATTGTTTCATTTTTAGTGGGAAATTTGGCCCCTAATTCTACGACCCGTGCTAGCACTCTATCTTTATTTCTGAAAAGAAACTCATCTAATAAAGTAGGGTCAAAATCAAATTCTATGTGTGGGGATTCTAATTCATTTCCACTATGATCGACCATATCTTCTATCTCTTTTTCCACAAAAAAATAGAGGTCCTAGATCATGTCCAATGAAGGGGTTCGACCCTTGTCCGTTAGAGGCTTCCTAATCTTTCGCTTTTTGTTCCTCGTATGTCTATTTCTTGAGTCCTAATCATGTTTTAGGAGCCATGTTTTTGTGATAGTTTCACTAGGGTAAGTTGTAAATGTGTTCAAAACTTTGTGACCACACCTAAGTGAAATGCAAGATGTATTGTCAAGAATATGAATGAATTAACAATGTGAGAATACCAATGTGATAGAGTGATAAATCACCAGTGACACAAATGTTTGGTATCTAAACCTGTCAAATGAAGTACCTCCTAGACTACGTTTCAAAAAGTAGTTTCGTGTCGCAAGATAATTAACAAGATGTTCTTACTTATGCTAAGTTCATGAAAATGAACAAAACATAAGTAAATACAAAAAGTCAATGTGACCTCCTAACAAGATATACTAGGAGCAAGCTCAAACTTGATTAAGACCTATATCTCAAAAATTTCTATTTACAATTCGTGAATGACACAACAATATCACCAAGATATGTTAACCAACTTTGTGATAAAGTAAGGTATTGATATTAAGGTGTTATTGATATAACACACACAAATGGTAACACCCAACACTCTTCAAAATCAAGGTAATAATAGAACCGAACTAAAAAGATCAAATTATAGCTAGGAATAGTTAAAAATGTGTGCAACGTAACCTTACAATATAGATATTTATGTCGAGTTTATAAGAAACAAGACGTAAATATCAAAATTGTAGTGATACGATACAAACAATTTAACCTTTCTAAGGAAGTTCAAGATGATGAACCACACCTAACTACAATGATGATCTTGACATGGGTATCAAGATCACAATGGCCACCAATGATATGAATACGTATCCGTGCACTTTAGATGTTTAACTTACCCAACCGCAAACATGGATGGGCGTAAATGGACAAAAAAGTGGCAGAAACAATCAATTGGTAACACGAAGGTAGTCACTCTCCTTCTGATCAACAAAGTGTCAAAAGAATGTGAAGGAAGTAAATAAAAAAAAGGATGAAAAATGTTGGTTTCACTTCGGTAGAGTTTCACTCTCCCTAAGGCAAGTAAAAACTAAGCGAAATTAATGCGTCACACATTTCGCAATAAAAAGTATGGTTCACAACTCAACACTATTTTAGAATAGTCAAAGTGGGCTCCTGGCCAAAGTATATTTTCCTAGGTGGTTCTCTCATCCTAGGTGTTACAAAGATTATCCATGAGCGGGATGATTTACCCAAATAGTCCCGACTATCTTGGGAGTATCTTGAATTTGCCCCCTTCAAGCACAGTGGGCATTAAATGCATCCATCATGTACTTAAAAGGGTCGCATAGGGACAACTTGTAACTCTATCTCACAAAGGAATCACTAGTCAGATATGTAGTGCGAGCACTTCCCGTTTCATCCACAAGGTTCCCTCTTACATGGACTACTTTGGGGTTCCTGGAACCACCCCCATTTTTGTAGCTTAAGGCGTTATGCCAAAGGGGTTATGTTCCAATTGAGCGAGAGGGACGTAACCTTTTCTAAAATCTACAATATAGTGTTTTGACTATGTTGTTCATTTTATATTTTTAATTAGGTGTGATTTGCTCAAACACCATTTGGCAACTTGTATAACAATTGTATTAGTAGTTTTTGACTTTTGTTTTGATTCCTCCATTCTTTGACAAGCGATGGCATTTTGGTCCTATATGACGATTTTTAGTAGTTTTCCATAAAAAGAGAAGGCATCATTTCTGATTCTCCAGATCATCCAAGGACGCAAGAGAAGAGCATACGTGATGTCTTCAAAATCCAAAAGATATCAAATGGAAAAAACACTTTAATTCAACTATGCCAAGTTAACCAATTCCAACTCAAATATTCCTAACAACCTCAAAGCATCAAAAGGACTTAAGAATCATTTTTGATTCCCAAGATCACCCCAAGGGACACGAGGGAAGAGCATACATGATCTTATTCCTATAAGTAAACAATGCAAAAATCCATCTAATCAAGTACAAACATGTAAAAATAGCCTACAAAGACAAGTATATGATTAGATAAAACCTACAAGAATGTTAGAACCTCAACACATTAATTTCAAAAATATAAAAGGACACATGCGCCCCTTTTTTAGCATCTGCACATGGGTTAGGGCATATGCGCCACTCTGTGCTTTTTTGAATTACAGTGCACCTGTGCCACCCGAGAGGTGTGTGCACCACGAAAATAATGTATGCGCTACTCTGCGTGTTTTTTTGCTTACCATGCACCTATGCCACCAGAGAGGCGTGTGCACCACAAAAACAATGTATGTGCCACCTTTGAGAAAAATAGACGGAAAACCTTGAGACAGAACGCCTACGCCATTAGGAAAATGTGTGCGCCACTGGAAAAATCGTGTGCGCTTTCTGAGAAAAATGTGTGCGTCGTCGTTTATAAAACAGTCTCAGATTCCGATAGAACATCCACATCACCAAAAATGTGTCTACACCACTAAAATAGCATGTGCACTCTGGTTAGGGTGTGCGTGCCTATCTCGAAAAGTTTGAGAATGTAGTGAAGGTATGTATGATGAAATGACGTCTACACCTAGGTTAGTGCATCTACACGCTAGTTAGGGTGTGTGTGCCGAGGTTATCACGCATGCACCAGGGTCAATAAATAGAGAACTAGGTTTTGACAGTGTGCCTGTGCCACCAGAGAGGCATGTGTGCCACAAAACCATGCCTGTGCTCCTAAAAATGTGCCTGCGCTAGACCTACAACCAAAATATGGCAAAAACACAAGAAAACTCACAATATCTCAAATTTTGACAAGTTAGCTTAAAAATGGCAATAACCCATTAAAAATATGGCTATGAACAAGAAGTTACACATATCAAATTAGCAAAAATTCCAAGAAAATGGACATTAATTACTACATGTGCATATCAAAAGTTAGCCATAACAATGAAACTTAAACTAAAATGCCATGGGACTAAGTGTCCCACCGGGCGTGCCAAATGTGTGCATGTGTACTTTGCTTAATGCTAAATTAAATGAGACAAGAACTACCACCTAAAATAGTTCTATAATCTAGCTAAGACAAAGCATAAGCACCATCAAGATAAAGAGATAAACAAGATCTATTCTAAACATCAATAACTTTGAGACATAAGATCAAAACTATGCATGCTATTCAAAATCTCTACTCTCCTAGATTACCAACAAAATGCATGGACCTATTTAGCTCTAATGGCAATCAAAATTTTCTTGTTTGATCCTTAAAGAATGCAAGAATAGGAAGCTTAGCTCTTAACAATGGTGACCTCTCAAGAAGACAAAATACAAGCTCTTAGTCTCTTTGCTATATGCTTTGCATTTTCTCTCTAAAGAAGTTTAGGTGTAGGTATAAAGGTAGAATGAGGGCTCCTTATATAGCCCAATGGATAAAGGAAACACTTCACCCCTTTGCATGTGGGATAAAGGTAAAACATGATTAGGAATGGATAAGGTTTCTTTATAAAAGGTAACCTTACTTTAGAAGGGTTTAATTTATGCTTAGCAAGTCATGGGAGTTGGGGGTGTTTTAATTAATCAAAGGTGATTAACTAATAGGTAGATGTAAGCTTATAGAAGATAATTAGAGGAATATTAGTACGATTTAGGCTATTAGAAGGGGATTAAATAAATTAAATATTGATTTATTGGTTAAATGAAGGGGAAAACTAATTAATTAATAATAATTAATTAATCTAGATAGAAGGGATGAATAATTAACGGAAGGTCGTTAATTAGGATATTAGTTGGATAGGCGACTTAATCAATTAGTGTATTGTAATTAATTAACGACAATAAGAGGGAATATGAGCACATTTGATGATATGTCATCGATTTGTGAGAAAGGAGATAATTAGCGCAATTTAAGTATTTAAATTGCTCGGGTGTAATTATGGGTGTCCACACATTGTAATTGGTTCCTCATTGTTTGATTGAGCTACAAAAATAAAGTCTTGAAATAACATTTTTAAATCAAAAGACTAAAGCACAGGTTTTGCGGTAAAGAGGTATGGTTCTATTTACACCCTTTTTATATTAATTTTTTTTATGAAAATGCACAAAAAATAAAAAGGATGTAACATTTGTTACAAGGGTTATTCAAATTAATTAACTTATAACCTTAATCATGCAATAGAGAACAACACACTAATACTTACAATTAATGATAACACTATGTTATAAGCTCAAAAACATAAGAGTAGAGATGTACTTAGCTATACAAAGTGATATAGGAGAGATATGGGTGCAAATACTATAGAATATGGGATTATTGAACCTGAAGATGCTTCATTTATGAAATTGTAATGGAAAATGCCTTGGTTTAGAAATGTACAACTCTGTTAGGATGAATTGTATGACCTTAGATTTATTGTATGGTATTGGACATACTCAGAGTGTGGATTTTTAACTTTCGGTTCCCTTTGGTTGCTTGGAAATATGTGCCTATGTCAAACCCCAAGTGTTGTATAGTCCTAAAACCCTCTAAAATGTTTTGAGTTGAACTCAAACCCTAACCATGGTTGGAAGACCCTATAAGATGGATAGTTTTTGGGTTGAAGTGTAATCCTGCACCACCTACATCGAAACTACTCCAAAGAGGCCTCAAACCACACATATTTCTCCACTTATAATGTAATATCTATAGGGATGTGTCTATTTGGAAACTTGAACCACTTTGACAGTACTTGAGATGATCTTGATCTTGTTAAGGCAGTAAATTGGGATATTTGGATGCTTGGAAATGAGGAAGTTGAACTCCTTGACTTGGAAGAGTGCTTCAAAATAATATTAGTTACTACCTTAATGGATGTGCTTCATATTTGGGAAAATTTAGGGAGTCTTGAGTTCCTTCTGTATTAGTATTTATAATGAGAGCTCATGAGAGTGTCAGATGAGTAAATGAAGTGATATAAACTTGCTTATATAAGGTTCCAAAGGTAATTTTTATATAAAGGCTGGCCCAAGAGAATTAAATGACCCAAAAATATAATCAAATTGAAAGAAAAATTAGAGGATGTCTCATTCCAAGACTATATAGGTCATACATGACCAAAAATTACATTCTAACAAAAATTGTATGGTTTTGGATAGGGTGAAAAGGAGTGCAACCTAAAATTTTCATCATGATAAGTACTGATTTTATCTATTTATATTCATAATGTGACGACACGTCAATGTGTAAGAATAAGAAATTTAGGAGATAGATAATAAGATGTACTTGAGAAGGGGTAGGATGTGGATATTCATCTTTGTAAAGGAGTATTGTGACCACCAATAATGTCAAATGGTAAATTTCCACAATTTCTACATTTTCCCCCTTTAAGTATGAAATGAAAATTACATTCTTAAATGAAAAGATACATGAGTGTGTAGATATACTTTATATTTTCTCATAGTTTTTATGTCCATATATGTTGGTGTTGATATATTCTATGGTGAAACCTACAACACAGTATAGTTAATGTCTCTAGTAGAAACTAAAATGTATCTTAAATGTAAATATAGAATTTGAATTTGCATAAAGTGAAATAAAGAGATGTAAAACATGGAAGGAATACACATGTTCATTCTATGAAGGAAGAGATCTCACTCTTTGTTTGCACTTGAAAATTTGGATTATATTTATAATTACTAGAATATTGGGGGTGATTATTCCCAATTTTTTCAAAAGAGAAGCTAGAGTATTAGGTGCATACAACCCAACATTGAATAGAAGGTAGAGAGAGGAGAAGATAGAGGTACCAAAGGACCTCATGAAGGAAGAAGACTGTGCATATAATTTTTAGTAACTTTGAAATCTTCACCTTTAAGTGGATATGAAGGAATACCTATGAATAACTTACCTGATTTGATGCCTTCCATAACCCCACAAACCACACCGCAATAGAAAAAAATCTAATCCCAATTTTGAATATATAAATACAAAGTATAAAAGAGAATGGGTTCATGTACACACCCAAAAATTATATGATGCAAAATTGAAACGTGACACATATTAAATAATGATAAAGAATCCTTCCAAGATGAGAATGAGATCCAAATTCCCCCTCTCTCCTTTGCATCCCTCCTTTGACTCAAATCAACTCTTCTAATTTTTCCCGAGACTTCAATATTTCCTACAAGACCACTTTTTGGCTTTTGGCATATTTTTTAGTGGTGGTTGCGTAACCACCCTTCTAGAAAAAGGGGTGGTCTTATCACCATCCAACTCAAAATTAAAACACATGTTTTGGAACATATGTTTTGATTTCGACATGATTTTATTTCACATTTTTTGGTCAATTTAGCTAACAATAGGATTTTTGGATTGATCTTGAGTTTTTCCTCTCTTCTTACTAAATTTAGTATGTTAAATCCTTCTCCTTTGGTTGAGTTGTCATTTCTTGATTGACACTTGTAGTTGACATATTCTCTCCCAATAGTTTATAAAATTCACATTTTAATCTGTATGATGGGTTTTACATTTTTATATTATTTAGTAAAGTGTTATGTTGCTGAAATTTTGAGAGGGATCACATAGATAAACCATTACATTTACTATATTCTTCCTTGTTTCTCACATTCAATCATTTCTTTGCACAAAGTCAGCTACAACCAACTTTCTTTATTTCTTTGTTACAGTCACTATTCTTTCGTCCCTAGATCAATTGGATTTCATCATTGGAAAATGATCTAAATCGAGGATTCAACAAGTGAAACTCACCTCCGGGAAGCCGCCACAGTATAATAGTAACCATGTTGGGGTTGTACTTAAATTATTTAAATCTTTGCATAGTTGTTATTTATTGTTTTTAGAAGAAATTACATGTTTATATTGTTGGAAGTGGAATATTCCATCACTTCTTGTATGCATCCTCATTTTAGTATTGCTTTCAAAATATTTCTTACATAAATCTTCCCTTGATAAATTCTTCTCGGCTTATCCTGTGGATATGTTTGGAAATCCATCGATTGTTGAAAGTGAAGAAATCCTTGTATTTATTTTATTAATTTTTTCTTTCAATTAGCTTAGATTTAATTTTTTTGGGAAAGTTCATACGGTTGTTATCACAAAAAATTAGCACCTTGGGATTTGCACATTACAGATCCCTACTTTTTGCTAACATGTTACATAGGATTGTCTCTCAAGTTGTGGGAATTTCTACTTTAGACGAACCTCCGATAAGGTTGGTTCCCTACCTAATCCTAATGTTAAAACTACTCCTAAGAAAGGAAATGTTGTTAACTAATCCTAAACTAACCATTCCAAGGACCAAAGAGAGAGAGGGGGGTTAGAAAGATGCATAAAGGGAAATTCTAAGATAAAAGATGGCGATAGCACCAAAAAGGGGTAGAAATATTCTAGTGATGGAAAGGGAGAAAGAAAATAGATAAGGGAGAGGCTAGAAGTGACACAAACCCAAAGTAGTATTTTAACTTTAATTTTCCATGAAACATAATCAAATAAACCTGCAAGTGAGAAATACAACAACAAGAATGGAGAGAAAAGGAAATACACTAAAAAAAGTGCTAGGGTTGAAGGAATACCATAGAAAATAGATTTTATTGCTTTCAAAGTATGCACAGTCCATTACATGTGAATAATAGAGGCACAAGAACACTTTTTAGGCCCAAATGAAGGTTTACATCTCATTGGCATTGAGAAACCATTTTGACAAGGTTTCTTTACATCCCAAAATATCCCCCCTCTCAAATGAAAGGTTCTTTACAATATATAGAAGAAATGAGAGAGAAAGAAGAGGGAAATTCCAATTTCTACTCCCACCCACCAATAAGATTTATTAAATTATCTAAAAGGGGGATGACGACCTATCAGATCCATTCCTCGATCTCCTTTTCCTTGTGGAAAAAAAAAGATGGACCATATCTCATTAAATTATGGCTATTGGGGACACTTTTTTCCTTTTTGCCCACTAAACACCATCAAATCTAAAATCTAATTATACTAAATTGAAAGGATTGAGGAGTCCTTTCCAACGATATAAATTTTGTAAGATTTAGAGCAAGGAATTGAAAGATATGATCATTTGAATATTTGCATGTCATGGAGCACAGGATCGTGACATGTGGCAGAATTTGATTGGCCTCAAAGATTTCTTTTGACCTTGCCACATTTTTTTCCTCCACTTTGGATATGGGGAGTGGGGATTCCTTTTCGGTTTGCATTTTGTAAATTCAACTCTATGAAATGCAGAACTAGAAAAAGGTGCTCATGGCCTGAAACTTTACCACGTGGTAGCCTTTCATTGGGTGTGGGTGTCAAGGACTATATGGCATTTTACATATCGTTTCTTGCCTTGCATTTTATCCCGCAAACCTACAATGAATACCAAAGCTTTTCTACATGTCCCTCCTCCATTCAAAATTGCATGACTACAAAACTTAAAAAATATGTAGAGTTAGGAGGAATTTTTACCTTTTCGGAAAGGGGGAAATTTCCCATCTAACGAAGGTGCTTTCAAGGGTCCTTAAGCTCTAAGAAAGGATGGAAATGTATTTGAGATAATTTTAAGTGTCTAAAAATATGAAAAATACATAATTCTTTTATATTTTCCATTGAAGCTCCATCAACTACCCAAGTCCCATTTTTTCAAGTTTTCCATTTTTCCAGGAGGAAAAATGGATAACAATTTGGTGACTCATGGGGTAATCTTCATGCTAAATTGAAAATATCAGTGGCCTTGAAGCATCCATTGGGCATGGAATCAACTTGATAACCATGAAACTAATCTGATTCTTTGAATAATACACCCTTGAACCACTTAAAGTGTTGTTTGGTCTAAAACTAAAACTATTTGAATTAACCATTCACATTATAGAAATATTATTAATAAAGTTTTATGTGAGTAGAAAATTGTTCTAAATCTGAAATTTCACCATATTTCCTTCACAACATATCTTGGGGTCTGAATGGTTGAGCATTTAAAACTGCCCCATATCTAATTTTGGCCATGAACACTACTCTGCCTTCCAAAATGGACTGTGCAAAAGCAAAAAAATACCACAAAAACTATATACAACATGAAAAAGCATACATGTTCCAAGTGGAAACATGCAAAGTGTACATACTTGTTCGCTGAAAAAAACTACCTACTCTACTCTAACCAAAGGTATGATAAGCTAAACAAACCTTGTAAAAGTAAGGAGAAATAGCTTCCCTTTCTTACAATTTTATATCATGTGTTTGATTTTACATTATACATGGTCTTAAGTAAGAGTGAAAAACTTATTTGAAGCTGGTTTTCCACCCTATTCATCAAGGTATCAACAAAAAATAAATAGAATACCTCATATAGTTTCTTTGCATTTGTTTGGAGTTTTGAATTTCATCCTTGGTGTATTGAATTTATCCGTCATGCTCGATGTGAGCATGACCAGTCCTTTTAGCTCTAGGTTAGCCAAGTATTTTATTGGGCAAGGCATGATTCTCTTGGTTTTCCCATCTCCTTGTAAATTAGATCGAAGGTTGGATCTAGTAGAGAATTTTTCCTCTTCATGGAGGATGTTTGCAATCTTTTCTAGAATTGATATTTCTTCTTATGCAAACAAATTTATTTCCACCCTTGTATTCTCATGCTCTGCTTCCTCAAATAAGAAGCTAGAGGGCTCAAACTCACCTTCTTTGAAATCTTGAAGCCCTTCATGGCTCTTTGTAGTGATTAATGATGTTTTTGGTGTATCATTACAACCTTCTAAAAGTGTAGCAGGTTTTAAACATGTAGAGCAATTAGGATCATTTCATTCCATTAAAACATCTTTCTCACTTTGTAAACATTCTTCTTTAAGGCCTTGGATGCCACTAGTGTTTAAAAATACTTTCTCTTCCTTTCCAATTCCAATTTCATTTTCATTCAAATATCCCTACTTTGTATTGATATTCAGCTCCTCTTTTTGCACAATTTTCACATTTTCATCCTCCCAATCTGAATCATACCAATCATCCACTGATATACAATTTTCATCCTTGGTAGAATTGGTTAGAGAAGAGGCATAAACAAGGGGTTGTTGATTTGTTACATGTTTGGGATGAAATTTTTATGCTCAAGAGACCTTATTTGACCAATTGGAGAAGCCAAATGATCCTACAAAGCATACTCCTACTCTGCTAATTTACTTTCTCCAAAAAAAATGCATAATTTTTCCTAAAGTTTTGTAGTTTGGAGTGTAGCATGGGTTTCTCTTTCTCTCCAAAATCATAAAAAACATTTCTTTCTACCAACCTTATAGGATAAATTTTTTTAGTGAGTGTTGGGTAGAAGGTAGGGACAACATGTGAAATACCACAACTTCTGAAAACATTAGTGTATGGTTTAGGAAAGTTGGGTAATGCCTTGGGTGGAGATGGGAGGGAATTTTGCAAATTTTGGGGAATGATTTGGGCATGATAAACTTGTGGAGCATCAAATGGAAGGAAAAGAAGAAAAGGATATTCTTTCTTTTGAAAAGGAACAATGGATTTTTCTTTTATAGCACAAGGGAGGGAAATATTTGAGTTGGTGAGGAAATGACTATAGCAATAGAGATGGGTTTTCTTTTTCCAGCTTGAATGAGCATCTTCTTATCTTATGATGTAATGGAAAAAGATTGAGGAATATTTTTTCCTCATAGGGATTGAATTAATATAACTAAATCAACATCAAAGGACCTTAAATAATACAAGAATTCCATACCTTGTGAGGGTCTAAATTCTTGAGGAATTATATGCCAAGTCCTTATAAATATGATGTTGAAATCAAAGATAAACTCCATTGGAGCCCGTTGTATTTTGATGAGATGTTCTATGAGGAAAATGACATCTGTATCCTCCTTGAACTGGTTGTGTAGTTGCTCTCCTAGCTAATTCCATGTGGAAATGAATTGTGAAGCCAAATTATTGTACCAATCTCTTGCTTTACCTCTGAATGATAAAACAATAACTCGAGGAAAATATTTTCTTCGTGATATTTTGAATGACTTGGGAATATCATCCCACTGCTGTAAATGGAGAGAGATGGAACTATAATGTGAAAATGGAAGAGCTCTTTGGAGATACATGAAAATATGGGGGCATGGAAATGAAAGAGGAAATGGAGGAAAAGATCTAAAACCCGAGAAAATCAATGGAGTCATCAGATGTGTTGAGAAATATCTCCAAAGTTTGAATACCATCAAGAACACATCAACCTTACTAGTATGAATTTGTAGAGTACTTCAAAAATTTTCCCACCGGGCAAAGTGGCAGAACCGTTATCACAAAAAAGTATCACGCTAGGATTTACACATTACATATCCCTACTTTTTGCTAAAATAGGATTGTCTCTCAAGTTGTGAGACTTGATACTTAAGAAAACCTCTAGAGAAGGTTGATTCCTCTACCTAATCCTAATGTTAAAACTACTCCTAAGAAAGGAAATGTAGCTAACTAATCCTAAACTAACCATTCCAAGGGACCAAAGAGGGAGATAGAGGATTATTAAGATGCATTAAGGGAAATCCTAAGATAAAATACAATGATAGCACCAGAAAAAGGGTGGAAATATTATAGTGAGGGAAAGGGAGAAGGAAAAGGGAGAAGGGAAATGGAGAAGGGAAAGGCCAGGTAGAGGTGACACAGACCCAAATCTGCATTTTAACTTTTTTCCATGAAACACAATCAAATAAACTTGTAAGTGAGAAATGCATGCATAGAATACAATAGCAAGAATGGAGATGTAATGAAATACAATAAAATAAGTGCTAGTGTTGAAGGAAACACCACAAAACAAATATTTTATTACTTTCAAAGTATGCACAGTCCATTACATGTGAATAACAGAGGCATAAGAACACTTTCCAAGCCCAAATGAAGGCTTGCAACTCATTGACATCGAGAAACCATTTTGACAGGGTTTCTTTACATCCCAGAATATCCCCCTCTCAAATGAGAGGTTTTTACAATATATAGAAGAAATAAGAGAGAAAGAAGAGGGAAATTCTAATTTCTACTCCCACCCACCAACAACATTTATTAAATTCTCTCAGTAAAGGCGGGTGGTGACCTGTCAAATCCATTCCCCAATGTCCTTTTCCTTGTGGAAGAAGAAAGAGGACCATATCTCATTAAATTTTGGCTTTTGGGGACGTTTTTTCCTATTTTACTTCCTAAACACCATCAAATCTCAAATTTGATTATACCAAATTGAAGGGATCGAGGAGATATTTCCAAGGATATAAATTTTGTAATATTTGGAGTAGGGGATCAAAAGATATGAGCATTTGAATATTTTCCTGTTATGGAGCATAGGATTGTGACACTTTGCAGCATTTGATTATCCTTGTATATTCACTTTGACATTTCCACGTGTCAATCCTCCATTAGCTACCAGGAACAGGGATTCCTTTGTGGTTTAAACGTTGCAAATGCAACTCTATGAAATATAAAACTATAAAGAGGTGCTCAAGGCCCAAAACTTTTCCACGTGGGAGCCTTTCATTGGGTATAGGTACCAAGGATTATTTGGTAGTTTACATATTGATCGTCACCTTGCATTTTTCTCCTCGGACCCATAATGAAGCCTAAAGCTTATCTACGTGTCACTCCTCCATTGGTCATGGGGTTACAGGGATCCATTTGCACTATGTATGTTGACTGTCACCTTGTAAATTACTCTCGTGGGCCCAAAATTTGTAAAACACTTCTCGGGGCCTGAAACTTAAAATTGCACAACTCACTAAACCGTAAAAAACCTCTCAATGCACGAAACTAAAAAATTATGCAAATTTAGGAGGAATTTTTACCTTTTCAAAAAGAAGGGAAATTTCCCATTTAATGAGGGTGCTTTAGAGGATTCTTGATCTCGATAAAGGAGGGAAATTCATTTGAGATAATTTTAAGTGCCCAAAAACATGAAAAATACTTGATTCTTTCATATTTTCCATTGAAGCTCCATCAAATAGCCCAAGTCCAATTTTTTTCAATATGTCCATTTTTCCGGGAGGGAAAAATGGATAACAGAGGAAAAGAAGAAATTTCTTCTGAGAATATTTTCCCTTTTCATAAAACTTGAGGTAGAAGATTTGTCGAGGAAGTTTTTCTTTATCAAATCAATAACTTTTGAATGCTTTCTCTTAGATTAATATTATTTATTAAATAAAATATGATTTAAATCTAATTACATAGTAACATATATGATAAAATACAATAGATATATAAATTTTAAGCACTCAAACAATGCAACACTATCAAGAAATAGGAGAAATGAATGACTTAGCTTAATCTTGCACAATTCGAATCGATCTGGGAAGTGTAAATTGTTTAACAGGTTAGAATCGTGTCACAACTACTCTCTATAAAATATGGATCCTAATAATAATATTGGACATGGACATTTGGTGTAGGACAGGGGTGCCTAGGCGCTGGTGACTATTCATGGGTGATGATGACTGTGTAGAAGGTCAAAATTTTCTTTCTTACGTGTCGTTATGGTTTCACTATCACTTTTTATTGATCACTGATATTCACACTTGGATCACCAGGGATATTAGTAACTTGTAACACAAACCATAGCTACTTGCACAAGCCCGAAACACATCAAATTGGAATAAAAATGTAATATGTGAAGTCAGACTAACCCCGGTGGTTAACAAATGAGTGAACTTATGATCGAGCATTGCACTACATTCTAGACTCCATGTAGTTCTTTATGTTTGTGTTTGTAATAATGTCCTTACATCTCCCTCGTGCTAATGATGCCAAGATAGCAAGATATGGCTATATAAGATGAAAATTTTTGATATGTAATTGGGCACTTCCCCTTCCTATGTAGTGTATGCAGCCCAAAAATGTAGTCCTTGTAATGGTAGTGATAGTATGTAGATGAGATTTCCCCTTAGAATTTCCAGCCAAAATAATAGAGTGTATGTTGTGTATATATATGGATCTCTTGTTTGAATTTCAACACTAGTGACCCAAAAGGCCAACTATGAGCTCGGGATAGGGATTAGAAAACTAGAAAGGCCAACCAAAAATTTCAAAATAAGTGAAAAGAACAAAGGGGATAGGTTCACCCAGAATGGACAAGAGCACATAGGCACTCGTGTATGCTGGAATGGGTGCTAGTGTCCTTGAATAAATGATGACAAATGTGAAAAGACAGAAAAACATGGATCCATGTGACCTGACCAAAAATGCGTACAAAAATGATATATGTGAGAGAGAGATATAATAGAAACAATCAAAACAAGTGGATGTACAAAGGATTTTGTCAAAAGTGAATACTTTTCTTACTTAAGATCCATGCATATAACAACATACTTGATGGCATAGTAAAATAGTAGTATGTGCGTGATTTATGTCTACATTTTCCCCCTTTATGTTATTTGAATGAAATTCAAGTAGTGTAAAGGAAATCAAGGAACATAATTGTATAAATTCCAAAGAAACTTATAATGATGAACCATGGATCAACATTTTGACCCATGTGGAATAAGTAGGGATAGAAAACCATTGTAAGGAGAACTTGGAGAAATAATTGAAATGATTTGGATACTTTGGATATTTTGAAACATTTGTAAAAGGATATTGAATAGGTAGGAAGTGACCAATTCCCCACCCGATTTGTCTTTAAATGGGAGGATTTGGGCGTCTTGCCGCCAAAGGAAGGGTGTTAGGGAGAGATGTCTAGTTTTATTCTCCATCCATGACTACATCCTCAAAAGTTCTAACTACTGCATATGGATAGAGGCAAAATTTAGTTTTGTATTGTTCCGTGGTGTACCTAATTAAGAAACCCATATAGAGCACTATAAGAAAGGAAATGACATCTCATTGCCCCCACTCCCATTATAATGGGTGTTCTAGTGTGTAGAGTGTTAGATGGATTCCAAATTAGGTCATCTGGAAGCAATAGAAATTTAAAATGACTCCCAAGTTAGGTCATCTGGAAGAGATAGTAACTATGTCGTAGCTCCCAAGCTAGGTCTTATGGGAGAGATAGTACGGTATGTTTATTGTATTGATTGATTGATTTTATTTGAATGATAGAATATTGCTTGAGATTTTGAACTTAGAAAATTACTCATAGAGAGGTTTTTCTTCTTTTCCCCTAGATTAGGTCATTTGGGGGAATATATTTGGACTGGGAGAACGTGTTGATTGTAGTATAGTATGATTATGCCTTTGTTTGAGTGAGATCAGAGAAATATGTGATAGTGATATACTAGTAGTGTCGATTGATTGCATTGTAACCTAAGAGGGATTATGGGATGATCCTGATTATATTCCCCCATTTTGGTGAAAGGGTGAAGGGAGGAGAAATGATAACTAAGCTGAAAGCAAGACATATAAGATGTTGTAATAGTAAATGCAAAATATTATTGGATAATATAGTCACAATATGAATAGATATTTCAATAGGAAATATGCCAAATGTGAATATGAGATGTTGAAATTTATATGATATGGTGCTAGATGAAGTTTTTATCTTTATGGCATAAACGGTGAGCCAAAAAGAGTTACGAGACTCAAGATATGAGTGAAATTGTGCAACGTGTATTAGTTGTAAAAGTGATTGTGAATAGTAACTATATTATAGGGAAATTGGAATACTATATATAGTAATAGGGAAAAGTGAATAGTATTTCCTTTTTACCGAGATTGATTGAGATTTAGAGTTCTAAGTTGTGAGGATTCCACATCTTAGAGTAGTGAGCTTGACTAGATTTGAGAGGGTAGCGATGGCCATGGCATCGCAGACGATCGATGAGTTGGAAAGTGTGACTATTTTTTAGAAAATTTCTTCAAATATGTAGTTTTTTCATCAATTTTATTCAAATTTATTTTTTGTTATTTTTGGTGTTTTTGACTTGGGTGGAAGCGGTTAGGGTGTTTCTATCCACTGGGATACTAGCACCTGTTGTAGGTGCCAGTGACCTGATTTTGGGCATCCGTGACTTGTTGTTGGGCGTTGGCATCCCAAAATAGGGTTTAGGAACTATGTTGTGAAATGCTTTGACATTCTAATGATTTTGATACTATGATAAGTTATTTTTGCAATATGTATGGTGTACTAATGGAATAATCTTATTTCTTTTTTGTTGTCAAAAAGGGATATACACTCGAGAGAAATTTAGGTGGGCCTCCATTTGAGTACATTGCTTACTTTGGGCTTGACAAACACAAAGTGGGATATATTGGACCATGCCGTCTGCGACACTTTGCTAGATTGGGTGAAGTACCCCATAGTATTCCTATGTTGACTAATTTGTGCGATATATGGTGTACATATACGTGTACATTTTGGTTGCCTACTAGTGAGATGACAGTGACCCTTGAGGATGTGTATAGGATATTATGGTTGCCTATTATAGGAGATAAGGTACAGGTGATGACTATAGTATATTCCCATAACCAGATGAGGGTAGTGAGGTGGTATTTTACATAGACCCACCAAGTACATGGAGAGATTCATATCATTTTAGATGTGATATTGAGATCCAGTGTTCCACAGTTGTGGAAGTTTATTGTAGTGATTCTAGTGTTGTCAATCACAATCGAGAGTGGCGAGTTGGTATATTGTATAATATTATTGATATTTGTCCTAGGATAGAGGAGCATGGGACTAGGTATGTATGGGCATAGTGTGTATTGGCCCACTTATATAGAGATTTATATATATTCACTCAGGAGGATCATAGTGGTGGAATAGGAACCGTGAATTTGTTACACGTATGGGTGTATGAGAACATAATGATATTGAATCCACACAGTGGACCACGGGCCGTTAGGCTCAACCCAAGATATTTACATCAAGGTGGGTAGGTATCCATAGTAGGAGGATGGATACGACTACCTATAGGTTGATGCTTTCTAGAGCCATTATATGGAGACCATATATATTATGGTGGATGGGTAGAGGGTGGTGTGGAGTTGTGGTGAATTTTTGTCACACCCAACCTTTCTCATTCTGTTTTGACATAACAATAATTATGATATCGAGAAACTCACAGACATGGGGACCGGTTTCGGTATGCTACCCATAAACATGACATCATATCGACACTTTCGTCCGTGTCCCATAAGTTGCCAAAAATCACAATTCATTTTATGAACTCTAGATATTATAAATATTTCATTTGTGTTTTTGATAATGATAAAGGTTAAGTGGGTTATGATTATGATGTTGGATGATCATACTCGTCTTACTATGCGCTACGAGTTGATAATAATTAGTTATTGTTTACAAGAATATACCCCTAACAATATTATAAGTGTATGGTTCTTATAACTTGCTTTTAATTCGTGTTAGTGGCAACATGAAGGAAATAGATTATAAACCCTATAAGTATCTTTATCTTGTTAAATGTTTAAAAACCCTTATAAACTAGGGAAAGTAATGACATAAAGTTTTGTAATATGCTCGAAGGAGCAATAACCATGTTAGGCAAGGTTAATGCCACTATTATATTTAATAAAGCTTAACTAATTAAAAATGGAAGACCACACGGTCAATAATAGTAAATGTTTGATATTATGTTGGCAATGGTCTAAGACCATATGTTTGGTGCAAACAACCACCATGGTCTTCGACCATTTGTTAGATTAATGTCAATACTAATTTTCTATGCTAAATCTTGGTCGATTACATCGACCCAAGCTATATTTGTTATTGAAATTTTTCATGGTTTTAATTGGAAATTGGCCAACCCATGCAACGATAAATTTTTAATTCCAAAGAAAACTTCGACCATTCAAAGGTGAACACCGTGTAGTTTTAGTGAGGTGATAATTTTTACCAAGTTTAACTAAGAAATTTGGAAGAAAAAAATAGTAGTGAATACGCACAATAGTTAATAGCATTAACTCCCTTCCTACGGATCTTGGGAAGAGTGAGAAGCTTATCAAGGAAGCTATCAAATTGGTCTTGTGTTAACCCTAGTTCATTTTTGATCCATCATTTTTCTACCTTTTTAGCTATGTATGGGATGGAAAGTTACCATTCTATTTTTGAGTTGAATCTAGTTTTTTTTTTTAGAATGAGATAGTATAGTGTTTACATGCAAATATTTAAAACTATTATTGAGATTTTCATGGGAGTTATTAATGGCATCAAGGAGAGATATGAGCTTGACGCCACACGCTTAATACATCATTGTTATCTTTTATTTCGTGTTATTCTATTAGAAGGATTGTTGTACAAATGTGGAAGAAAAGAGTTTTGGATGGCACGACCACTTGGAAATTTGTGTAGAGACAACACAAAAGTTCTAGACACCTCTTTCCAAGAATGATATTGTTAAATCTATCTTACTTGTTGTTATTTATTTATGATATGTGTGTTATAGTTTTTTTATATGATAGAGTATGATTTAGTGGAAAATTTAGTGGATAGTTTCGGATTGTGAAATAGATTAGTAGAGAATTTGATTTTCTTCTTTGTTTTGTTGTATGCAAAGACTTTGTTAGTTAATGGGTTTTCATTCATACGTGGTTATAAATTTGAAAAAGTAAATAAGGAACTCTTGGTTGTGTTTATGTTCTTCATGTTGAGTCCCGACACATCCATTACTAGTGTTGTTGTTACATCTTTATCATGAAATTTATATATATATATATATATATATATATATATAAAAAAGTGTACATAGATTTGTCTTAGATAATTTATTGGTATTATTCACAAGGAATGTTTTGTTGGGCTGATTCACTTTCATTGATTGTCGGTTAAACATGTGGGATTCCCTCAACCCATTTCTAGTACTATGGTTTCAATATTATTATTAGTGATTCATTACCAATATTTATGTTTTAATTCAGTCACCTTGATATAAAAGAAATTTTAAATTCCTAATAACTAGAATCTTGCCACTGGCAATGTTTCTTTCCTTTGTAGATAATACATGTCTATTTGGGAGGGTGGGAAGAAAATCCTAACCAAGGTATATATGAACTCTTACCAAGGGTGATTCGGCTGCATATGGTCTTATATGATAGCTTAATTTCTTTTATGGCACATGTGCAATTTATATTTGAAAGAGGTAGTTTGTTGCTACTATTTTCTCTAAGTTTTATATGTGGGTTAAGTAATGAAAATAGTTGGGAAATTTTCCCGAGAATGCATTTGTGTATATCTCTCTTTCCGGGTTAGGTTTAACCAATTATTATTGAATGATAAAATTCACTAGGTGTATCTCCTAATTACCTTGTGAAAGTTTAAGGTAACTCGTTATTCTTTGATAATATTAATATTCATTACTCTTTGATAAATTTAAGGTAATATTTTATTTTTGATCATGTTAAGATAATTTAGTAATGAATGGAACTCAATGGGCCAATTTCATAATGTTGTTACAAGTTCATTTTCATTTAATGACTCAAGTCATTAAATGAATATTACTATAGTAGGTATCCAAACTTCCCTTTTAAAGTCCGATCTTTATGAATATTGTGACTTAAGTTAAATTATGTTCGTTGAGTTACAAGAGTTGATCAACTTGATCGGTAGAACACCTCGCACTCAACTTAAGTTGGCTACGGGAAGAAAGTGATTACATAATGATGCAAGTCATCATGCGTAAGTATTTTCTCTCCCATAGGAAACCTAAGTCGGCACAAATGTGTTCCTTCACACATGTTGGATAGGTCTTGTGCCTTGTGTGTAGCATGTAAATCAAATGACTTAATTAGCTTATTCAAATCTAGATAATTGAATAAAGTGATATGGTGGAAAGACAAGTTTCTAATGACGAATGTGTCGTCTTGAAACTAAGCATGTAAGCATGTCTCTTAAACTTTGGCCAAAGTACTGTAAGTTGTTGATTACACTATTAGATTCACCAAGTTCTAATTAAATGTGTAGGATGTCGATGGGATTCGATTGATTGAATTCCTAGTAGACACTTAGACATAGTCACTTGAAAATCAATGATTGGGAGAGGTAACCAATTGTATACTTGTATACACACTTGTAAGAGTAAATTATGGGGGATCGGTAGATCTAATTGACCCATACAACTGCACATGGTTTCTTGATTATTATCAAATGGATTGAATTTCATTGATGTTGGATTTAAATGCTAAGTATTTAAATCATTGAAGGCATAAGTTAGTTTGGAAAATAATAATAAAAAAATTCCCTTAATTTGAAGCATTGAAAAGTAGGTGTTACAATTTGGCCAACCATGTGGTTAGAAGATCGCTTCTCAATGGTGATAGAGTTGTTCTAGGGTGAGTGAGTATCTAAATAGTTTGGCATGGCCCAAGACATGCCCCTAGAACCATATATATGGTGAGTGAGTTGTTATTATGGGTGATCAGCCTATTTTTTCAAGCCAATGGCTATAGTAGAAGCCACGTGTACCATGTTATTGAGTGAGCATGATGAGGCTTGTGTAGATATTGAGCAAGCTAGATAGGCCATGAAGGAGAAGCCTTATCTTAGGATGGTTTTTCTATGTATGTGGAGCTACGGGATGATTCACATCACGACGGCCAAGATTTCTATATTACGGAGGAATTTGGAGAGATATAGAGGCCAAGATCAAGATCGGAGATTGAGCGGAGAAGCTTGTAGTTCTATAGCTCATGTGATTGTATATAGTGATAGTGAGGATGATATGTGATGTATTCTATATGATGTATTGATGCATGGGGGATTTCCCCCTAGTGAGTGTATTTTAAAAGTTATGATTTTGGATAATATATATAGAGTTGGGTATTGATATCATATGTGTTGTTCATGTGTATTGGTATATGATTTGATGATTTTTTCTTACACTTTGGTTTAATATGGGTTGTTGAAATGGTTAATTTGATTTGAAAGGCATGATGATGTGGAAATAAATAAATAAGTAATGATTAGAATAGGATTTGTAGTTGAATAAGAATGAAGAGCATAGTATGTGATGAATATAAATAGATGTATGTGATGTAATATAATAGATAATGTGAAAGAGCAATGTTAAGAGAATAGAATAATGATGTGTTGGTATATGTATGATGAGAGAATGTAAAACAATGGTTGTAATAGTGTAGGATGAGAATGAGGAGGAGAAGAAGAGTGGTGTCCCCTAGTGTGAGAATGAGGTTCATTTATAATTGCCCCCTCGGTAGTCAAGAAAACCATAGAACAAGAGTTTTTCATCGGGAAATGGTTTGATAATGTGTTATAGGAAATGCTAGAAAAGATATGACATGAAACACAGCACATGAGTTGTGAAAGGAGAAGTTCATGGACCTAGTATTCCCTCAACAAGAAATGTGAACCATAGCATGAGAGTGTGTCATAGGGTAATGAAATGGAGAGTGAATATCATCTAATAGGGGTAAAAAGGCTCTGCAAGGCATAGATTGGGAATGTGAAGTAGTAACAGTGTGAGAATAAGTTCCAAATTAGATGTCGATGGAATGGGACCAAGAAAGGTGTAGTGGAAGGAAGTGCGGAAGTAAGAGGCTTAGGAAGCCAATGAGGTAATGTAGTAATTTTTGAAGAATGATATGATGCAACCATAGGTAGATTGGATGGAGGACGCAGATGGATGATAACCTTAGGAGGTGGATAGATGACAACTTTAGATGGAGGTGAAGGAGTTAAGTGAACAGCAATGGAAGCACGTTGATGCGAATAGGAGAAAGAAAGCACTCACGAGAGGGTGATCGGAAAGAAATGACACTGTTTCTTCTAATTTTTGCAATCGATCATGGAGAGAAGAGTAATCATTATCATGATGGCCATTGATGTGGTTGAAATTTCATAAATGGTGGTCACATTGGCATTGTAAGTGGTGAGGTGGATGATGCTCAAGAAAGGTAAGTGAATTAAGCGCTTCCCAAGTAAAGCACGCGAGACATCATGAGGTTTTGCATTATGTGAAAATTTCAATGGTTCATGAGTAGGAGGTGGAGAGGAATTAGGTGTATGTTGATGTGGTTGAGGTGAAGGAATATGTTTACATGGAGGTAGAGATGGTGACCATGGGGAAGCTTAATAGCTAGAAGAGGAGAAGAAGTAGTAGAAGAAGTAGATGGGGTGGTATAATATATGCAGGAATTAAATCATGTTCTAAATCAATGAATTTGTATCATAAGAGAGTAAAATATTCACATGTATCATATAATAATTTTTCTTTCAATTTAGGAATCAAGAAAAACAAAAAATGATTTTCTAAATCAATGGGATGAAATAATAATTGATGCATACAAGAATTAAAATGTAAACTTTAATCTACAAATGGTTCTTTCTTTCCCTAATGCAATGAAGGAAAGCATTCATGTGTGACCATAAGACCATTGTTAGAAATAAATTTTATGAGAAAAACATCCTTCGTATCATAATAAGTACTAATGGATCCATAAGGCAATGAGTGTACCATTAGAGACCATGATCAACAAGACTATGTCAAAATGCTTTGAATAATAAGCAATCATTAGAATAATCAGACATGGCTGAATGATAATTCTTGAGATGTAAATAAGGATTTCCAGTACCATCAAAACATGATAAATTAGGCATGATGAAGTCCTTTGGGAAATTAGAATTGTGAATCTTTTCAGAATAGTATTTCCATAAAAAAATTATTGTCAATGGAAGCATAGTAGGATTTAATTTCAAGAGTGAGAGTATGAACTTTAGATTGCAAATTTATAGCATCATGCATGAGAGATAAAATATCATGTGAATACATGGTAGGTGAAGTAAGAGGCATATTTAGAGGTTATATCTTTCCATTGTGAGTGATCATGGGAATGTGAGAAGAAGGAGCAGATGTGGAGGGATGAGAAGGAGGTGGAAGAGGAGGAGAAGAACATGGAGGCTCTATGGGAATGCTAGATGTAGACTCATAAGAAATAATAAGAGGTGTACTAGTTTTAGGAGTACAAATATCATGAGAAACAACATCAAAAGAAGAAGGAAGTGGTGGAAGAGGAGGATAAGAACATGGAGGCTCGATGGGAATGCTAGAAGTAGACTTGAAAGATATGATAAGAGGTGTACTAGTGGTAGGAGTAGAATCATCATGAGTAAAAACTTTAGAAAGAGAAGAAAGAGGAGTATTAAATTCACATTCAGCAATAGTAAGAGAAGTAACATCATCACTAGCATGTTCATGATCGGAAACATAATCTGCATCACTATCAGACATATTTTCACAAGCAAGTATTTCATCAAGACTATCATCCTGGATAGAAATAATTGGTAGGATTATTGATATCATATCTATCATTTCATTGATTAGAAGCACTCTCAAAAGTAGGAAGAGTAGGAGATATAACTTTGCATTCATCTTGACTACTAGTAGAAATAACATCATGCATATGTACATTTTCAACATTAGAAATAGAAGTATTAGCATCCATATTATCACAACCAAGAACATGATCAAGAAAATAATTTCCAGTAATACTTTCATGTGTTAGAAGAGGGGTGGAAGAAGTTTCAACAGTATGAGTGACTACGAGAGAACAAGGAAAACATGAATTAAAGTTTTGGTCAGGAGAGACTATGCAAATGCTAGAGTTGTGAAAGCTAGTAGGATGGGTGTTTTGGAAAGCAAGAAATTATGGGAGGATGGAAGCATCCCAGTGAGATTTTTGGTAGAGGTCAAGAATTTTATATTGCATGGAACCATCATTAAAGACATGGTTCAAGCATGTATCAACCATATGGTGCTAAGGAGGTGAGGACCTCTTCTTAGCCACGAGGGTTTTAGGGACCCTAGGGCAAGAAGTTTAAAGAAAAGTGGGTTCACCAAATGATTTAATAAAATATGAATTAAATCTAATTACATAATAACATATATGATAAAATACAAAAGATATACAAATGCTAAGAACTCAAACAATACAACATTATAAGCAAATAAGAGAGATGAATGACTTATTTGAATCATGCACAATCTGGAACTGATCTCGGTAGTGTATATTGTTGAACATGTCCGAAATGTGTTAACTCGCTCTCTATAAAATCTATATCATGAGAATAATGTTGGACATAGACGTCTGGTGTTAGAAAGGGGTGCATGGGTGCTAGTGATTGTTCATGGGTGTTGATGATCGCATAGAAGGTCGAGAAAATGATTTATTCTATGTCACCGAATTTTGCTATCCTTCTTTTTATCACCTGATATTCACACTTGGATCACCGAGGGTCTCTGTGACATGCAAAAAAACCCTAGCTACCTACACAAGCTCACAAACACATCAAATTGAAATGAAAATGCAATATGTGAAATATTATCGACCTCGAAGGTCTCCCGACATGAGTGAACTTATGACCGAGCACTGCACTACATTCCAAACTCCATGTAGTTATTTTTTCTTGTGTGTGTAATAGTTTCCTTAGGTTTCCCTCATTCCAATGACACCAAGATAGTGGGATATGGCTAGATAAGATGCAAATGTGTGATATGGAATTGATCACTTCCCTTTCCTATGTAGTGTATGCAGCCCAAAAATGCAGTCCCTTATAATGGTAGTGATAGTATGTAGATGATATTGCCCCTTAGAATTTCCAGCCAAAATAATAGAGTGTATGTTGTGTATATATATGGATATCTTGTTTGAATTTCGACACTAATGACCAAAAAGGTTAACTATGAGCTCAGGATAGGGATTAGAAAACTAGAAAGGCCAACCACAAATGTCAAAATAATTGAAAAGAACAAAGGGGACAAGAGCACCCAAAATGGACAAGAGCACCACGGGTGCTCGTGTCCGAATAGGTGCTCATGTCTTGGAATAAATGATGACATATGTGAAAAGATAGATAGATAGGGATCCATGTAACTCCGACCAAAACAAGGTACAAAAATAATAGATATGAGAGAGAAAGATAATAGTAACAATCAAAACAAGCGAGATGGACAAAGGATTATGTCACTAGTGAATACTTTTCTTATTTAAGATCCATGCATATAAAAACATATTTCACGGCATAGTAAAATATTAGTATGTGCATGATTTTGTGTCTATAGTTATGAAACAATTTTGCAACAAAGATATAGTCACATCCAGTTATTCCCTATTTTAGTTTCATTTTATTAGAATAAGCAATGGTTTTAATTTTACTCATATCCTTGTGTCTATGTCTCGTAGATTTTATTTTCATTTTTATTAATCTCGGAAAACACAAAATCGATGGTTATTTAATTAGCTTATTTTAATTTCATTTCTTTTAAAATCTTGTTAAAATACAAATAAATATAATAGATAGTTACATTTGTTTTATTTAATTAATTGGGAAAGTAAATTAGTTAATTAAAATATTAAACTCATTTTTCTTTTATTTAAATTAGATTTATTTCCATTATTTATTTAAAACTAGAGTTGATTATAGTTGAGGATCTTAAATTGAAACAACAAACCTAGCCATTAAGAATTCACGCTACCCATTTATAGCCTCCGATTCTCCTTGGACCAATTTAGATATTAGGAATTCATGTTACTCATTCATATCCTTTAATTATCCTTTAACTACGTACCAATATCAATCACATCTTCCACATTTCAATTGTCTTGGCATGACCTTGAGAAGTCGAGTACATAGGAGTCCATTTCTTTTTTCCTATGTACATTGCCCCTATGCCCTCCCTATGTGTCATGAAATCGAGTAGGAGTGTGTAATATTCCAAGATCATGATGGAGAAGGATACCCATGCCCACAAAACCTTTGTATTTGTAACTAAAACCTAGAGATGAATTGGATAAGGGATGAAATGTTCATTCCCTTTGTAAATTTCTCTAAATTTGGTCAACTAAGTAAAACAATTCCAAATAACTATATCTATAAGTAGAAATATGAAACTGTAGAAAAATATAGTGTAACTTCCGGCATGGTAGAAATGGATGAGAGGGTCATGAACATCTCAGATGGTCCTGTTTCTTTTGTATGTTTTTGAATTGGTATAATTTTTTCCCAATTTTTATGTCTAGATATATTTGTAAGGACTTGTGCCCTATGAAAACTTGTACCTAAACCCGTAAATCTTTGTGTGGGTTTATAATATGCCCCCATGAATACCACTTTTGAGTTGCATGTGATAAAGCATTTAAGTGTGTGGCTCAAAAGAAAATATGTGTATTCTTGTCGGATAAGTTTGATAATCGATGTAAGGACACATAGAAGGTTGTAGTGGTGGCCACCTTTGAGAGCTTGTAACTACAAAATGGATTACACATGGTGGAAACCATGACACATAAATAAATAAATAAGAAACAATAGCAATAGTAACAACAATAACGATAATAACAATAACTCATGTTTATCGGAACAAGTGTATAGATATAGTAGTAGTCAAGTGAGAAAACAGAAGCAATATTATGTAGAGGAAAGAGTCACATCAAGGCATAGAATTATAAACATGGGACACCCACGGTGTCATAAGAAAATCAAGGAACTTATGCCACATACAAGAGACACAATTCCATGTAATAAATTCATAAAGCCTCAAACTTGGGACACCCATGGTGTCACAATAAAATCAAGGAACTCAAACTACATACAATGATGCTAGCAAGGAGTAACACAAACAAGTAGTAAATAGTTATGTTAGACAATAATAAGAGTATCATAACAAGTAGTATAGAAGCACATGAAGTAAGATACGTTAGCACTGCACAAGACACATGTGTTATTCATGTTAACTCAAAAGATAGCATGTGCGCCATATATGTAATCAAACATAACAAGGAAGTGGAGAGGAACTATAATGAAAAAATATAACCTTGTATAAAATGTATAAGAGATGTCCCAAGATGATCCTAGAATCCTACATAAGTCATCATGTAGCATGGGACACCCACGGTGTCACAAGAAAATCAAGGCATTTAAGCCACATATAAGAGACGTGATTTCATGTAAGAAATGCATAAATCCCAAAACATGGGACACTCATGGTGTCACAATACAATCAAGGAGCTCGGATGCATATAACGAAGCTAACAAGGAGTAACACAAACAAGTAGTAAACATTGATGTTAGACAATGATAAGAGTATTGTAACAAGTAGTACGAATCACATGAAGCAAGATATGTCACACCATACAAGACACGTGTTTTATTCATGTTAACTCAAAAGATATCATGTACACCATATATGTGATCAAGCATAATGAGGAAGTATAAAGGAACTATACTTGAAAAATAATCACCTTTATAAAATGTATAGGATATGTCCCAAGATGATCCTAGAAGCCGACATAAGTCATCATGTGACACTCGTATTTTTCCTACATGAAAATAAATATACCTCATGAATGTATGTGTGTAAAGAGTATATAGAAAATATATTTTATATATCAAACCATAGTGACAAACAACATATGTAATGTAAAGTGCTAACAACTCAAGCTATGTGTAGAGGTCTTATTTTTGTATTTTTGCAAATATGTGAATGTTTTTGTATTTTTGAATTTAGCTATGTACATGGAGAGGGGTAGTATAACAATGAGAGCCTCGCAAGGAGGAAAATTAAATCTAGAAGAAAAGATAGGCTCGGGCCTCAATTCTGCTAAAGAAGGATGCTCGTGCGAGGGGTATGGAAGCAATAATATGTGTCATAGAATTCTTAAGAGGAGAACCAGGTGGACTAGATCCATGAGAAGTAGTGTGTGACAAAATAGACCTATGAGGAGGACTAGAAAAGAGTCACTAGATATAACATGTGAAGTACAAGGATTTTCTGGAGACCTAGGATGGTGAGAGCCACCGGAGATAACATGTGTGTTATAAGGCCTATTAGGAATCCTAACACGGTGAGATCCACTAAAGATAACATGTGAGGTAGAAGGCCTATCTCAAGACCTAGGATTATAATCTATAGGAGGGTATTGAGGTAACATGGGAAGAGGAGCCTCAAAAGGAATTCCTGAATTGTGACAATGTATTGTTGGTGAGTAAACTTGGCACATTGGTGTAATATAGATGGAAAACCCTAAGAACACGTAACCAAGGAATTCCCAAAATACATGTCACTTTATTTAAGAGTAGACATCACTAGAAATGGGACTTATGTAGTAAAAGAGTCGATGGTAATAGGGAGAATAATATGTCTATAGTCGGGATTAGAATTAAGTGTCCACGGGTTCTCACCATTTTAATTCTCAATACCGTAGTGTGTGTTTAAGTTAATCTGTGAACTATTTTGACATATTTTTCATAATAATATATCCCTCTTTTGGCTACCCTTCCAGTAACACAAAAAACATAAAGTGCTCTCTTGTTTTCATATTTCTATCACTTAGTCTTTTACCACTTTTTTACATTTGGCCAGCCTTTCAAAAGGCTTCCATGTTAAGGCATTCAAGTCTCCTTCCTTACTACTCCCTAAATATACCAAAAGTCAAGCATATTCTTATAATCATGAAAAAAATAGAAATTCTATAATTTTCATTAAATTTTGTAGATAGGCTACCTACAGAGCTAGAATGCACAATCGACACTCACCCCATCTCTAGACACTTTAATGATGCACAATGCAACTTTTAGAGAATTCCTTCAAAATTTCCAAAGAACACCTTATCCATCACACATGTTCATGATGGATTTGGGTAAAATGGAACCCGGATGTGCAAAGTTGTTAACAAAGTCACCTACCACTATGCCACGCTTTTTTTTCATATAAAATTCAAAAAATTGACTTAATGGTTGACTACTAATGTACGTGATAGCTAGGCTAGTCAAATTTCCACATCTAGTTGCATAGTATTTGATTTATTCACCAATGGACACCCAAAATTTAGTTATCCATCACAATGTTCATGATGGATTTGGGTAAAATGGAACACCCAAAATAATATGATAAATAAAATTCAAAAAATTGACTTAATGGTTGAGCGTGATATATAGTCAAATTTCCACATCTAGTTGCATAGTATTTGATTTAGTTCACCATGGACACCCAACATAATAGATAAATAAAATTTCATGAGCCATATATCGAATTGAATGCTTTTATTGCCCTGAATTGTAGCACTAGTTTAAGTCTGAAGTTGGAGTTACAGTATGAATAATGGTCTCAATTTTTGGAGTTACATTGCAATTTTTGGCCATGAAATCAATTAGTGTTAGTAGGCGACAACTATATTATTAGAATAATTGTGTAGTGCCAATTTTTATTTTATTTTTTTATTTTCAAATGCAAGCTCACTAATTTTTCAGATTTTATATGTAATGCACAACTAAATATTTCAAGTTTTCAAGTGTATATTGCATAACTATATATTGTGCAGATTTCTAAACAAAACAACACCTTCCAACAAGAGACATTGAAGTAAAAAGTTCATGGTTTCATTTTGATCTCAAATAATAATATTACAAGATTTTAGCAACAATAAAAATAAAAACTTTCTTAGTAAAGACCAAAGTTTACAAGAAGCAATAAGTACAATAATGGTTATTTACAAGAGTGTATAGACTTGACAAGCCACATTTATTTACAAAGTGAAGGCAATGTCCACAAAAGATGAGGATGACCAAGATGGCAAGAGGCTCCAACTATCTCCAACTTGAGTGTCCTTCTAAGAGTGTTGAAATAAGAGAGAATGCTTGTTTACCACCCAACCAATAGGCATCATCACATGCCTTTCCATGGTTGGAAGCCATGCTAGCCTCCCCCAAGCCCATGGGAGAGAGGAACAAACTTCCACAATGTGCACAAGTATGAAGGGGAATAAAACACATAAGAAAGACATAAAACCATTTAACACTTAGACAAACTACAAATGATAAAACAACAACATGAGGATAACAAGGTCAACCTCACAAGGGGGAAGAGAGGAAGTAGGATGCCCAAATCAAAGGTGTCCAACCATAGGAGCACCAACAAAACATGTTTACACAACTCCTTATACCTCCTAATCATTCACCCTCCTTATTCCTCCTTTATGCCATAGTAATCCTTCTTGGGAGGATTTTCAAACCCAAAAGGGTTTCCTCACCAAGAATGGGGAAAGGTTCAAGCCATATGGACCTTTCTCCCACCTCAAACCATATGAGGGGATGAGAAGGGACCTTCATGGCTTGACCAACAACCATGAGGTTTGAGAGGGAAATCCCTCTCTCTTCCCCTACATTCTCCAAAAACCATCAATCCAAATGATGGTGGAGAGAAAACAAAAGAAACAACAAGAACAAGAAAACAACTACATTCACCATACACTTCACAATACATCATTTCACACACATCATTTCATTGATCAAAGCCTAGTTAACAAGATAAGCACAACTAAGAAAGAAAAGGGTTAAGAACCCTACCTCTATAATGCTTTCCAAGACTCTAAGCTTTTCCCTTTGTCCAAGCTCACCTCCAAGCTCCCAAAATTCTCCAAGTGCTCCAAAAAAATGAACCAAGAAGACCCATTCCTTCCACATGAGGAAGAATAAGAAGAGGAACCCAAAAGTTTCCCCACCAATGGGAAAGTGACAAGTGTCACCCCCTCTCCTCTCAAGAGTCAAAGATTCCAAAAACCAAATAAGTAAGAGTAAACTCACCTTTTATCCCTTATCACCCAAAATACCAAAAACTAAAATAAAACAAAGTGGAGCAACTTTTAACAATTTCACACAACCCAACCATCTTACATGGATGGTGACTAAAGAGGGAAAAATGGGAGGGAAACTCCCTCCAAACCTTGGAAATAGGCCCCCTACCTATTAGGTAGGGTCCAAGGGCCCATTTTCATGCTAAGGGAACTCCCAAACTCAAAAGGGGTCCCTAAAAATGCCCAAAATAACCCAATTTCGGGTTTGGCATGCTTGGGCATAAGGGTAGAGGGTGTGTAGTCCACCCAAGGTTCACATGTGTGGTCCCCACATCCCCAAAACCAACACTTAACTTAAGATAAGATCATTAACCCCTAAGCTAGTTTACTTAATAAAACACACCCTAAACCTAATTAATTTTACAAAACATAATTACATTACAATTGAGGGGTTCACCCATGGTGCCCAATTAAATACATCTAATCTAAGGCCTCAAACATTTAGCATGGTTAGGACTCAACCCATGGGCCGCTTGTGCACAATTGCGTAGTTACCCTGAAACCCATGCTCTCCTATACCTGTCACCTGCACACTCATTGCACACATTAACCGCATCTGTCCAATATAATAAACATCATCTATACATCACAATATCAATCAAACTTATAATGTCCGAACATAATTTACAATTGATAGTGCAATGCATACAATTACCCACATAGTTTGCCATGAATCATCCACAAATAAAATTGCAATGACATACACTTAGGCTAGCATGAAAATTACCATTATTAAATCCAAAAAACTATATCGTTAATCAAATCGAACACAAGAAACATCATCTAACCAATAGATCTATCATATAACCCTATTAGTGTCATCAACATCATAAGAAATATATCAGTATATGAATCTAGTCCAATTGGCGCTACACACCCAAAATGCCATAATGTCCATGAGGATAAAATATCATAGTAAAATGTCCAAAGTCTATCAGAGTCTCAATCAAAACATGTCTAGGAATAAAGGAACCAACAGATAACTGGAGCTATAAAAATGTGGGCACTACATCCCCCTCTCCTAGAATTAGACTTCCTCCTAGAAGTCATTGGAAGAGATAGGGATATCTAGCCCTCAGTGGTGTAGCATCCTCCCAGGTAGCTGATGACTCATCATATCGGTCCCACTGCACTCTAACCTGGTCCAAATCTCGACCCCAAGGGCCAACCTCCAGTGCTCCAGTATGCGTACGGGCTCCAATCTCCACTGCCCTCCGTCCTCTACCTATAATGCCGACCAATCCAAAACATGAGAAACATCTAGTACATATCTACGTAGTACAAAAACATGAAAAACAATTTGGGCCCATGCAAGGCATGGTGGCAAAGCTAGGTGATAGGCAACTGGACCGATGACCTCAAGAATATCAAAAGGCCCCTCAAAACGAGGCAATAGCTTAGAACCCTTTCCATAACGGATCGGACTCTTATGAGGATGAACCCTTAAGAAGACTTTTTCACCCATTGAGAAGTGACGATCGATCCTCTTGGTGTCCGCATACACCTTTTGGTGTGCTCTAGCCTGCTCAAGACGCTGCCGAATCAGAACAACCTGCTGCTCTAAATCCTGAAGATAAGCTAGCCCCAAAATAATCTTGTCATCTAGTCTATCCCAGCTCAAAGGTGTCTTGCAAGGTCATCCATACAAATCCTGATAGGGAGCCATGCCAATGGAGCTATGATAACTGTTATTGTAGGAAAACTCAACTAAATGCAAATAATCCTCCCACTTCTTCTGCTGGTCCATCACGTACATCCTCAACATGTCCTCAAGAACCTAATTAACCCTCTCTGTCTACCCATCTGTCTCTGGATGATATGCCGAACTGAAATTAATCTGTGTACCCAAGGCCTCCTGAAAAGAAGTCCAGAAAACTGATGTGTAGATGGTGTCTCTATCATTGATGATCGTCTTTGGAATCCCATGCAATCTAACAATGTCCTCCATGAACACTTTGGCGATGGCCTGTGCATTATAGGTGACCTTGGTTGGCGAGAAATGTGCAACCTTGGTCAACTTATCCACTGTGACCATAATGGCATCATGACGATAAGAGGACATAGGAATTCCTACTATGAAATCCATGGAGATCACATCCCATTTCCACTCGGGAATGTCATGAGGGTATAAGAGTCCTATGGGATGAGAATGCTCTGCCTTGACTCTCTGACACTCAAGACAACGTGCTACAAAATCTGCTATGTCTCGATGAAGACCTGGCCAATAATATAACTCTCTCAAATCGGCATGCATCTTCTTCACTCCTGGATGTGCTGCGTATGGGGCTCGATGAGCCTTAGTAAGGATGAAACTACGCAGATCACCTGCCTTAGGCATGTAAATGCACCTATGGAACCGAAGCAAACCATCTAACTCTAGCATGCATCCTGAATATCTACCCCCAAAAGAACCCTGAGAACCCAACATCTGCTTAGCACCCTCATAAAACCTATCCTCTGGAAGATGCTCAAGCATCCTGCCTCTCAAATTTGATTGCAGTGTCAAAGAAGCAAGCACATGTCATCATCTACTCAGTGCATCTACCACAACATTTTCCTTTCCTTTGATATACTATACCTCCATGTCATACTCACATAGGAACTCCATCCAACGCCGTTGACGAGCATTGAGGTTCGGCTGAGAAAAGATATGTTGTAAGCTACAATGATCTGTCCTCAAGATGAAAGGTCTACCCAAAAGGAAATGTCACCAATGCACAAGTGCATGAACAACTGCTGCAAGCTCTAAGTCATGGGTAGGATAGTTAAGCTCGTAGTCCTTGAGCTTACGAGACTCAAAAGCAATCACCCGATGCTCCTGCATAAGAACTACTCCCAAACCCTCTAGTGATGCATCAGTGTAAACAACAAAATCCTCTGTTGGGTCTGGAACTGCTAAGATGGGCGCCGTGGTTAACCTTTCCTTAAGCAACTGAAAGGCCTGCTCACATTTTTCTGACCAATCAAACTTCTTCCCTTTCCTCTAAAGAGAAGTAATAGGGTGAGCAATCCTAGAAAAGTCCTGCACAAACCTGCGGTAATACCCTGCTAAACCCATGAAGCTCCTCACCTCAGTGACTGATGTGGGTGCTTGGCCAATCCAAGATAGCCTGAATCTTAGAGGGATCTACGGAGATACCCTCGCCTGATATGATATGACCCAAGTACTGAATCTCTGTCTGAAAGAAGCTACATTTTTCCAAGTTCCCATATAACTTCTGCTCTCTCAAAACCTGAAGTACCTGCCTCAAATGCTCCTCATGTTTCTCCTCGGAATGAGAATAAATCAATATGTCATCAAGGAACACTAAAACAAAGTGATCCAAAAATGTCCTAAATACTCCATTCATGAGGCTCATGAAGACAGCTGGGGCATTAGTCAAACCAAATGGAACCACTGTGAACTCATAATGCCCGTAATGTGTGCAAAATGACGTCTTATGGATGTCTACATCTGAAATGCACAACTGATGATACCCTGACTTGAGATCATTTTGGAGAACACTCTAGCTCCCCGCATCTGATCAAACAAGTCATCAATCCTAGGGAGTGGATAATGGTTCTTTATTGTGACTTTGTTGAGTTGTCTAAAATCTACACAAACCCTGAGAGAACCATCCTTCTTCTTCACAAATATGACTAGCACTCCCCAAGGAGATACACTAGGGTGAATGAGACCCTTCTCTAACAACTCCTCTAATGAATCTTGAGCTCATGAAGCTCAAGTCATCATCGATAGGGTGCCCTAAACCGGGTGCAGATCCGGCACTAAGTCAATGGTGAAGTCCACCTCCCTACTAGGTGGTAAACCGGAAGCTCCCTGAAACACATCTGCATACTCCTCAAAACTACGATCATCAAGGGGTGAATGCTCTGGAGTACTATCCGAACGATCACTGATAGTGATAGTAAACAACTGGAAACCCTTACGCATGCTCCACTTGAGTTTCTTAGCCGAGATCATACGCAAGGAAATGGGTCTCTGCATCCCTGAAATCACAACTGCACTACCCAAATCATCCTGACACTCAATGACCTTCTCTCTGTAATCCACCTTGGCTCGATGAGCCTCGAGCCAATCCATACCCAACACTACCTGATAGGATCCTAAAGGAATAACTCGGAGGTCAAGTGTAGTGGAGAAGACTCCCAAATCGAGTACACAACTCTCCACATACGAGTCCACGACGAGTTTAGCCCCAGAGGCCAACTCAACCTGCCAACTATCTAGTTGCCTAGCCACCATTAGCCCACACTAGTCCACTACAGAAGGAGATACAAAAGAATTTGAAGCACCTGAATCAAAAAGTACTGAGACAAAAATACCCCTGATAGTACCTATCATCTCAATGACTGTGGCCTGATGCTCAACCTGGTGGTTGTCAACCGTTGCATACACATGATGGGTGCGTCCCACGTCACCCACCGTCTACTCGGATCTAGGAGCTCTCTGCATATCCATAGTAGTGGGCTTGTGTAGACATATACGCACATAATGGTCTAGAGCCCCACAAATAAAACATCCTCTTGTACCCCTCTGAGATGGGGTCCCTCCTGTACTCTGGCAAACTGAACCTACCGGTCCAACCCTAGCAAATTGCTGCGAGCGGGCTGGCTGTGAGTGATGAGTACCCGGCCTCCTGTCTCTAGATCCACCAAAACCACCTCTAGACCCACCTCACTGAAAACTCTGAGTTTGTCTACCCCTCTGATGCTGGTGTCCCTGATGCTATGTCTATTGTGATGGGTGTGGAGGAGCTCTCGATGCTGTTGGAGAAGACCAAAATCCTCCTCTAGGGGGTGGTACTACTCCCATGCTCTCTGACTCTGGAATGCCTGAATCATGTCCTGAACTTTCTCTTGTTTCTATCTCTGTGCTCCTAAGCCTTGGTCCTATTCTCCTCAGCCAAGTAGGCCTTCTCAATGGCCTTCTCGAGCGTGGGAGGAGATAACATCCTAACAACTCCTACTATATCTACATTCAGGCCCCGAATGAACCTGTTTACCTATAACTTCTCATCTTGCAGGTAGTCTACATACTGCAAGAGATCTAAGAACCTGCTCTCGTACTATGCCACTGAGCCAGAACCCTGTCATAAGTCGTGAAACTCATCGATCCTCTTCTGCACAAAATGCTCTGACATATACCGGGCCCTGAATCACTCCTCGAACAACTCCCAGGTCACTGTATCCCGAGTCAAATGGAGCTTCCGCTCCTCATTCCTCCACCAAACACCTGCTGCGTCTCGGAGGAGGTGTATGGTGAACTTGCTTTGACGTTGCTCTCATGAGAGTGCAAACCAAAGCAGCTATCCAAGCTAAGGAGCTAGGACTCTGCCCCAAAGCCATCTGTCGAACCAGTAAATGTAGGTGGCTGAAGGCAAAGAAGGTCTCGAATCACACTGCCTGTGTCTCGATCCTGACAATGTGGTCTAACAGGTGAAAGAGGTCACCTATCTCCAAATGGTCCCTCGAAGCTGTGTGATCGGCTGTGACGAAATGAGGCCACCCTCTCGCCAAGGATGGAAGGGCTACGTGACCTCTCTCGTCTCGAATGTCGTGCTCAGGTGGCTCTAGATGTGTATCCTCACCAATCAACTCCTCGTCTCCCAACTGAATGTCCTCCTCTCTCAGCACCTGCGGTGGTGGAAGACGCTCCTATACGACACCTATCAGCTGCTGCAGGGTCTCTAATATCTTAGGCCCAAAATCGGGGGCGGCGGCTCTCGCATAGGTGCACTACATCCCGAACCTCGAGCCGATCGTCCCCTCTTGGGTGCCATCCTGAACCCGAGGTAAAAATAAATAAATAAATAATATAAAAAAAAAGTTCGTCATATTTATTTATTTATTTTTATTTTTATTTTTTATTTTTTTATTATTTTTTTATTTTATTTATTTATTTATTTATTTATTATTTTTAAGTAACCCGTAGTTAAAGATATTCTTATTAAGTCAACCCGATTTAAGTAATAAATTAATTAGGCAACATAGTTACTCCTCACTTTATATTTAATTTGTCTTCCCTTATAATTAAAATTTACAAACACCCCTCTTAAAATTATTTCCCATTCACACTAAAACTTTAGGTTTGCATGATTAAATTGTGGCCCTAGGATCAAATGTTTCTTAGCCCTTGATCAAAATTTGTCCTATGAAAACCCTAAAATTTGCCCTAAATATCTCTATGTTGTTTTTATTTTTTTTTTCATTCCTTTGTTCATTCTTTTTGTTTGTTCTTCCATTCTGTTTCTCTTATTCTGCTTTCTTTGTCTCCTCTTTGTGCAGGTGGAGGAGCTATGGAATATTGGCTTCATGGATTCTCTTTTTCTTTTGTGAAATCCATGTATATATATATATATATATATATATATATATATAATTTTATTTTTATTTTTCTTTTTATTTTTCTTGAAACTTGTTGAAGAAAATCCAGATTTTGATGAACATACATATCTATATATCTATTTTATATTTTTTTATTTTACACACACACACACACACACATATTATTTGTAGAGGTCATGGCGGGGCGGTGCGGCTGTTAGGGAACAAACAACGATTGCGGGTAGAAGGAGCTGCGGGCATGGGCACGCAGGGGGGCGGGGTTTGGGGCGGGGGCGTGGGCATGGACAGGTGCGCGGGCGCGGGGCAAGGGAAGGGGTTCGGGGAGGGCAGGTGTGGGGTTGGGGGTCCGTTGCGGGGACGGGGTTGGGGTCCGATGGGGTCCATGGACGCGGGGGGGAAATAGGTAGGTTTTGGGGGTCATGGGGGTTCGACCCTCCCCAAAATTTTTGCACACGATTTTTTTTTTTTTTTTTATTTTTAAATATATATATGTTTTTTTTTTTATTATTATTATTATTATTATTTATATAAAACAAAATGAATATATATATTGCATTTTTTTAATCCATATTTATATATATATATATAGTATATAATCTATATATTACATAATATATAATAAATATATATTATATAATAAAATATTATATCTTAACAAAAAATCAATATATATGTATTATTATTTTATTTTATTTTATTTTTTATTTATTTTTGTTTATTCTAGGAAAAATATAGTTATAAATAGGAAGCAAAAAAATAAAATAGAAAATAAAGTAACTATATTAAATTTGTTTTCATTTCCTTGTTCAATACTAACAAACTTGCAGGCCAAAACCTAAAAAAAAATGATAATATAACCATTTAAAAAAATTAAAAATTAAAAACTCAATGAACACTAATTTTCCTTAAATGAACTAACTAATTGGTATTTTCAAATTTTTGCAATACTAACTAATTAAATATTTCAGATTTTCATGCAAGGAGATTACATTAAAAACATCTATGTATATTTTTTTTTTAAATGCAAGACTAAGACATCTACAAGTTACCCAAAAGTCCATGTGTTTGAACCATGGCTCTGATACCAAAATGTAGTGCCAATTTTTTTATTTTTTTATTTTTTTCAAATGCAAGCACACTAAATTTTCAGATTTTATATGTAATGCACAACTAAATATTTCAAGTTTTCAAGTGTATATTGCATAACTATATATTGTGCAGATTTCTAAACAAAACAACACCTTCCAACAAGAGACATTGAAGTAAAAAGTTCATGGTTTCATTTTGATCTCAAATGATAATATTACAAGATTTTAGCAACAATAAAAATAAAAACTTTCTTAGTAAAGACCAAAGTTTACAAGAAGCAATAAGTACAATAATGGTTATTTACAAGAGTGTATAGACTTGACAAGCCACATTTATTTACAAATTAAGGCAATGTCCACAAAATGAGGATGACCAAGATGGCAAGAGGCTCCAACTATCTCCAACTTGAGTGTCCTTCTAAGAGTGTTGAAATAAGAGAGAATGCTTGTTTACCACCCAACCAATAGGCATCATCACATGCCTTTCCATGGTTGGAAGCCATGATAGCCTCCCCCAAGCCCATGGGAGAGAGGAACAAACTTCCACAATGTGCACAAGTAAGAAGGGGAATAAAACACATAAGAAAGACATAAAACCATTTAACACTTAGACAAACTACAAAAGATAAAACAACAACATGAGGATAACAAGGTCAACCTCACAAGGGGGAAGAGAGAAATAGGATGCCCAAATCAAAGGTGTCCAACCATAGAGCACCAACAAAACATGTTTACATAACTCCTTATACCTCCTAATCATTCACCCTCCTTATTCCTCCTTTATGCCATAGTAATCCTTCTGGGAGGATTTTCAAACCCAAAAGGGTTTCCTCACCAAGAATGGGGAAAGGTTCAAGCCATATGGACCTTTTCCCACCTCAAACCATATGAGGGGATGAGAAGGGACCTTCATGGCTTGACCAACAACCATGAGGTTTGAGAGGAAATCCCTCTCTCTTCCCCTCCATTCTCCAAAACCATCAATCCAAATGATGGTGGAGAAAAAAAAGAAAACAAAAGAAACAACTACATTCACCATACACTTCACAATACATCATTTCACACACATCATTTCATTGATCAAAGCCTAGTTAACAAGATAAGCACAACTAAGAAAGAAAAGGGTTAAGAACCCTACCTCTATAATGCTTTCCAAGACTCTAAGCTTTTCCCTTTGTCCAAGCTCACCTCCAAGCTCCCAAAATTCTCCAAGTGCTCCAAAAAAATGAACCAAGAAGACCCATTCCTTCCACATGAGGAAGAATAAGAAGAGGAACCCAAAAGTTTCCTCACCAATGGGAAAGTGACAAGTGTCACCCCCTCTCCTCTCAAGAGTCAAAGATTCCAAAAACCAAATAAGTAAGAGTAAACTCACCTTTTATCCCTTATCACCCAAAATACCAAAAACTAAAATAAAACAAAGTGGAGCAACTTTTAACAATTTCACACAACCCAACCATCTTACATGGATGGTGACTAAAGAGGGGAAAATGGGAGGGAAACTCCCTCCAAACCTTGGAAATAGGCCCCCTACCTAGGTAGGGGTCCAAGGGCCCATTTTCATGCTAAGGGAACTCCCAAACTCAAAAGGGGTCCCTAAAAATGCCCAAAATAACCCAATTTCGGGTTTGGCATGCTTGGGCACAAGGGTAGAGGGTGTGGGGTCCACCCAAGGTTCACATGTGGTCCCCAATCCCTTCTACCAACACACACACACTTTCCCAAAACCAACACTTAACTTAAGATAAGATCATTAAACCCCTAAGCTAGTTTACTTAATAAAACACACCCTAAACCTAATTAATTTTACAAAACATAATTACATTACAATTGAGGGGTTCACCCATGGTGCCCAATTAAATACATCTAATCTAAGGCCTCAAACATTTAGCATGGTTAGGACTCACCCATGGGCCGCTTGTGCACAATTTTGTAGTTACCCTAAACCCATGCTCTCCTATACACACTCACCTACACACTCATTACACATTAACCGCATCTGTCCAATATAATAAACATCATCTACACATCACAATTTCAATCAAACTTATAATGTCCTAACATAATTTTACAATTGATAGTGCAATGCATACAATTATTCACATAGTTTGCCATGAATCACCCACAAATAAAATTGCAATGACATACACTTAGGCTAGCATGAAAATTACCATTATTAAATCCAGAAAACTATATCATTAATCAAATCGAACACAAGAAACATCATCTAACCAATAGATCTATCATATAACCCTGTTAGTGTCATCAACATCATAAGAAATATATCAGTATACGAATCTAGTCCAATTGGCGCTACGCACCCAAAATGCCATAATGTCCATGAGGATAAAATATCATAGTAAAATGTCCAAAGTCTATCAGAGTCTCAATCAAAACATGTCTAGGAATAAAGGAATCAACAGATAACTGGAGCTATAAAAATGTGGGCACTACAAATTGAATATAATTTTAGAATGATTGAAATATGTAATTCAACGTAGGGGACTAATAACAACCTAAAGGGAAAATAAGGGTATTAAAAATGTGTTTTTATAACAACTACATGTGAAGATATGTTCTAATAACCACATGATTTTCACACTAGCACGTGTTTCAGTAACCGCATGATTCAAATTAGAGATTAATTTACATGTTCTTTTCATGCTTTTAATCATAAAATTCTTTGCACAATTTTGGAATTCATCTCCTTTTCAACCGCATATTTGAAATATGATCGTCATAATATTGTACCATTGAAAAGTAATATTTTTCATTGTCTCTCACATATTTGTTTGATGGGCATAGGTGGTCATTAAATTTAAATCATGATCCCAAGAATTACAATTAATGTGATGTCATGATCTCGTGATCCCATAACCCATTTTCCAATCAAGCAACTTTAATTCTAAATTGAAAAATAATATATACATAAGAAATATATGATATTAATTATATTTCGATTATTTATGTAAAGTTGATGGCTTCAACAAACAAAAAAATATTTTTGAAAATTGTTCCTAGATATAAATTTTAAATTTCTTATTGTAAAGTTAAAGCATATCCTATTCCTAAGTATCTATTTGAAATTATGAACTAACAAATAATATCAATTTTTAATACGTATTCGACATTTAACAAATAATAACATCTATTATATATTTAACAAAAAGGGTCATGTTGTAGCAATAATGCTCATAACTAATGCGATTGTTGAGCGTAGATAAAATATAGCTCAAGGATGAAAGTGCATAAGGATTGGGCACACAAGAACAGGCATGTATACATGGACGGAAGTATAGCAAAACAAGAGCGTGCCTAGAAATAGGTTGGAAACAAGACTTAGCCATTTTTGTAGATCAAGGCTATTTTTGGACATAGAGTGCAGAACACGTAAAGGTATGAAGACTTGCGGGCTATGCAAGGCTATTTTGGATAAGCAAAAGATCGAGCACCATGCAGAGTTTTGAGCTATTAATAGGATATGTACTAGGAGTTAACTATAGGATATCTATTATTAGCACTTACAAGATTTTGTATTCTCTTGTAAAGGCGTGTGGCTATTATTAGCATGTAGCCTTTTTTTTGAAGGTGCATGGGCGGTGAAGTGAAATTTCCCACCCCTGTGTGTGTGTGTGTATTGATTAGCATGGTTTGGATATACCATTTTATTGTAGAGTTATGTTGCGGAATTGCTAGCGCGCATGACTATGGAAATTGGATCATGATGTATGAAGCTTCTATGTTTTACAATATTTAATATAATGGATACTATTGGCTAGATAATGGTGTTAGATGTGACTGAATATGGTTCTTGCATGGTAAATCTCATTATAGTCATTGTTTAGTTAATCTTTCATATGGTTTAGATCTAGATCTGGTTTATGCGTTGTGGTGTAATTGATTATCTGTTATGGATCCAAATTATATTTTCAATCATGCTAACATCTTTAAAAATCTTCTCTTAAGAGGGACCTGGTACCCTTTGGGGCTTTAGGTGAGAGTTCATTCCAGTCCCGAGTGATGTGTCAACGCACCTTGGGATTTGTGGGTATATTCTAGGCTACATCATTGGTTCCATTGTTGGGACCTCTTTCTCAATTGTTTTATAGGATGTTGCATGATGAAGACATATCGGTTAACCTTGGCTAGTATTGAAGAGTGGTTAGATGATCTAGAAGAAGAGTATGTTCACAAATTTAGCATTGGACCTAAGTTTAATGCATGTGTGTGGGTTGAGCAGAATCTATATGATGAGCTTTACAAGACTTTTTTTGCCATATTTCCTATAGATTTATACGATTGGCTGGTTGCTTACGCGTCTAAGAGGAATTGGAGGTTTCACATGCTTGTTTGGATGCAAGAAGAATTCAAGCCTTGTATTATGCAGATATGATTTGGACATGCTATGTGGATGTTTTGTTCTATGGTGTTTTGAATAACTATATTCTTGAGTACGCAGTTTCCACTTACTCTTGCCCATAAGTTATTGAGTTCAATTTTTGCACAAGCCCAGAGGATCTTATTTACGTGGTATTCCTTTAGCAATCAAGATCTTGATTGTAACCCTATATTTGGAAAATAATCCTATGGCTAGATAAACCCCACCACGTGCGGGGAAGGAGCAGGTTTGATAAATATGGTGGACCTAGTGGCGAGATATAGAGAGAAAAAGACAAATTAAGTTTCATGAAGCACGTGAGAGGGATCGATAAATTAGCAAGAGATCACGGAAAGAATGGTGTTGCGGAGGGAGATGGCTCATGAAGGATTTGGAGCTCACAGCCGAGGATGTCAAGCCGCTAGAGCATTTGGAACTCCCCCATTTAGGAAAGCATGGTAGAGAACCCTCCTCTGCATTGGATGAAGTCATGTTGGGAGAAAGATTGTGGACCATATGCACACATCTAAACCTACCTAGTGACCTAACATTTGCGCTTGGTTTTCCAAATTCCACAATAGTTAACAAGTAAATAAGCTAGTGTGAGTAGTAGAGTTACAGTAGATAGAGTCAATTTGTAGTCAAGTTTAGGAGTTAATCGGGAGCTTATTCATCTATGGTGGCACAATATTTGTCTATGTTATTTAGAGGTCCATCTGGAGGTATCTTTTTGGCACGTCATCGGCACATAATGTGAGCGTGTAGAACATTGGTATAACATCTGGAAGTAGCACAACTTCATAGACTATGGGATTCTATTTTAGCATGACTATTGGAACACAAGGCAATGCATCCTCTAGTCTATTTCCTACTTTAGGAGGAGGATCAAGAGGGTCATGTGGCTTGAGTGTTGACAGATCTAGTGAATCTGGAGGAACTAGAAACACGGGATGAAATACATGCTCTGTGCAGTGGGCACATGAAGATGCACCAACCTCGTGTGAAATTATATGGAGATGTCTCTTCATCTTCCAAAATCAAGTCAATTTACAACTACGTTGCAAGGGCACGTGCACAGCTTGTATAGAAAATTTGATCCTGATCATAATTTTGTGGATTATATAGTGTTGCAAGATGCCTTTTTAAAAGAGTTTAATATCGTTGAGTTTTAACAAAAATCATAAGCACGCTTAAAGATATCGAGTAGGGAACTTCTGACCGAGAGTGTTCGAGAATATGATTCTCGCCAAGACCCTTTTCTTAAGTTATCTTATGACATCCACATGAGCAAGCATGCACAGTGGTTCATTGCAGGACTGATCATGCCTTTTAGAAGAGGCTTTCACATAATACCTTCACGAGATCCGCGTGAGACACTTGAAGTAGTTCTGCGCGCTAAGGAAATAGGAAGTGTAGACACAAGAGTGAGCCCATTTTTGGAAGCTTAGATTGCAGCAATGGCAAAGCAGTTGGAGAAACTATCTACTAATTTAGCACATGAGACACACAATGGAATTTGGTGTACAAATTGTGAAGTAGAAGGGCATACTAAGGATAGTTGCCCTCGTAAATCAGTGTGCTCATTGTTACTAGATTGTGAGATATGTCATTTAGACCACAGTTCAAGTTGATGCCCATTATTACAACACATGATAAGAAAGAACATGTCCTATTACTGTAATATTTACAGGTCTTCCACTCATGATACTAAAGGATTGTAGGTTGATTGATCAAATTCATGATGCCATTGATATTGGCATACGATAGACTGGTGTTGCAAATAATTCCAAGGAGAAAGGTGAGCATCATGACCATGATCATAATGAGGGGCATTTTGATGGCGGTTGTGGTAGAGGTTGAGGATACCATGGAGGATTTAGAGGCCGAGGTCGAGGGGGTGGAAGGAATGATTTCCCTCATGGGACTTGTTATACATGTGGATCTCCCGATCATTACAGCACGAATGTCCTTATAACATTGTTTGTTCTTTTTTTTTAAAAAGAACCATAAGTATGAAGAGTTCCCAGACTTATATAAACATTTGAGTAAGCAACATAAGCAAGAAAACAAGGGTGTAGGGATGGTTAGAGTACAACACATGATAGAGGACCAGTGGATGTCAAAGTTAGTGTCGACCCCAAGTTAGTACTTGTGAAGATCACTACACGCGTTGAGGTTACGCACACCCGGAGAGATTATTCAATAGAAGCCTATGCTTACTAAGGAGTAAGTATTACATGCAAAGTATCCAAACCCTATGCATCAGAAGGAGGTTTATCAAGAGACCATGGAGGTAATTCAGAATTTATAAGGTGAGATACAATGTTTGAAGGAACAGTCACATAAATTAGAACAAAAGAAAGCAATTGAGCTCCACCAAATAAATGTTGATGATTTGAAGGAGGTTTGCAAGATGTTGCGCCAAGAGAACATTATTTCATTGTTATGGAATTGGTTGAAGGGAAACACTCCATGCACTAGGAATGAGCATGAGAGACAATTTTTACATGTTAATCTTCCTTCAGATAGTTTAGATTAAGACAAGGAGATTACTCTAAAAAAATTTGTTGATGATTGGATTTTGAGTAACATTTTGATTAACATGGGAGCATAAGTAAACATACTCACTTTAGATACATGGATTCAAATGGGTAGACCTCCATTGCAGCCATCCTCTAATGTGTTATTCATGACAAAAACCAAACTAAGGCCATGCCTATTGGAGTTTTGAAATATGCATCCATTACTATTCATGGGGCCAAGTTTACTGGGGATTTTGAGGTCTTAGCGCTTGGATAAGTAGACAATTTTCCTACATTACTTAGGCACCCTTGGTGTTATGCAAACAACGTTGATCTGTGTTTCAAAAGGGGTATATAATTTTTGAAAACAAGGAATAACACATCATTATCCCTCCGATAAATGGGAAATATTCACCTTATGTAAAACCCTTAAGTGAAAAAGATTTGAATAGAATTTATGTTTGCACCATTCGAGATCCATAATTTATCGAGCCATCAAAGGAAGAAGTTCTCCAATTTGATGATGCATAGTTCATGAGCAAAACTACAAGTGTTGCATGTGAAAACTAGGCACATGGCACTTATGAAATGGTTGGGTGCAAAGTACGAAATGTAGTTATGCGTGTTAGTAAGCCACGTAGTATCATGTGTTTGGGAAGAAACCAGGTACCAAGGTACACTGGTGAAGAGAATACATAAGTATTCCTACTTGCTATGGAATTTCAATAGGAATGTCAAGTGGAAAGAAGGAACGTGTTAGTGTATACTCTACGTGGGATGACAGCGCACTAGTGGATGGTTCAAAATGATAATATTTTGGAGTAAATAGAAGTGATGTTTGCTTTATCTGCAAGGTTTTTAAGGAGCAATGCACCTACTCATATTTATACATTTAATGGTGATGATTCTATTCAGCACCACATTCGATAATGTGAGAGACTCGGATAGAGGGGCGGGAATCTTTACCACCTTTTTGTGGGTGTGCAAGCTTTACTTTCACCTTGTGAGGTTGCATGCACGCATGGTATATCTATGCAGAGTTGAATAGAGAGGTTGGAAATTGGCAAGAGCTTACTACAAGCATGATTCAAACCTTTCACTTTTTTTTCCACTAAACCTCCGATGAATGAGGCATTACAGGTTATGAAGCACTTAACTATGGGAGATAGTGCAAAGGTGAGAGATCCTTTAGGAGTTGTTAGGAGAGTCAGACTTGGGGGCGCATTTTGAAGAGGAAGAAATAGATGTTGAACAACTTGGGTGCACCTTCCTAGAAAGAGACAAGGGTAAGATGGTCTACATAGTTGATGATGAAGAGGTTGAGAACTTGGATATTGAGCACATAGAGGGTACGCGTGAGGTCCTAGATAGTGTAGATGAAAAGGCGTGCCCTACCATGATCCCATGAAGACCAAGAAGGTGAACATTGGAATAGATATTGAACCTAAGGAGGCCATCATCAGAGATTATTGGTCTGACTCTGAAGTTGCTAAGATCATTGAGTTATTGCGACTTCCAATATTTGTTCCCTAGGGGATATCATGAATTAAAAGTTGTATATGAATCACTGGGAGAGATGAAGATAAAACTAAAAGGTGTACATCCAGTTCGGAATAGGCCTTACAGGATGAATCTGAACTTGTGCGTCAAGGTGAAAGAAGAAATTTACAAAATGCTAATTTATCGGATCATTATGCCCATCAAAGAGTCGGAATGGGTAAGCCCTATGGTGATCAACATCAAGAAGGATGGTATAATCATAATTTTGTGGATTATAGGGAGTTTAATGTTGCATGTGTCATAGATCCCTTTCCCACAACATTTACTGAAGAAATCTTGGAGGGTGTTTTGGGGCACGAGATATATTCTTTCACTGATGGATTCTTTGGATACCATCAGGTAAGGATAGAAAAAGAGGATCAATAGAAGAAAAATTTCACCACTGAATGGGGAAGTTTTACATACATGGTTATGCCTTTTGAATTAAAGAATGTGCCTGCAGTATTTTCACGCATAGTGGTACAAGCGTTTTAGGATTTTATTCACAAGTTCTTGCATGTATATCTGGATGATTGGACATTCTATGGGCTTGTGAAGGATCACTGTGATAATTTGAGGCTAATGTTTGAGAGGTTTTGGTAGTTGAGCATCTCTTTAAATATTAATAAGTGTGTATTTGCCACACCCTTTGGAATTTTTTTCGAACACATAATTTGTAAAGGGGTCTTGTTAGTGGATCCTCCTAAGGTTGTTGTGATTTTGGAGTTAGAAGAACCAACTAGTCAAAATGAGGTGCGCAGATTCTTGGGGCACACAGGATATTACCAAAAGTTTATCAAAGGTTATACCAAGATCACCACGCACCCGGCGAATTGTTGAAAGGAAAAGGAAAGTTTTATTAGGGTGAGGCACGGTAGCACGCATTCAAGACTCGAAATAAAGGCTTACTATAGTGCCTATTTTGCGCTTTCCTTCATGGTCCAAACCTTTTCACATTCATGTAGACGCCTCTGGCATGGCCATTGGCATGGTACTAGCTCAAAGTGTGAGAAGGGATTTTGATCATCTTGTTTTCTTTACTAGCCGGAAATTGACTCCAACAGATATAACAAAATTATACAATGACAAAGAGTGAGAGGCATTTTCTATGATCTACACACTCCATAAGTTTCAAAAGTAGTATTTGTTAGCTACACCTTTTATCTTTTATACTGACCACATGGCACTAAAGTACTTAGTAAATAAGCTCATTTTATAGGGGTGCATATGTCATTGGGTACTTGTTATTCTAGGAGTTTAACTTTATTGTTGTGGTTAAGCTAGGTAAGAGAAATTCTGGCCCATACCATTTATCAAGGATTCAATCGGAGAGGATGTATAGAGAATTAACGACACAATTTTAGATGCACAGTTGTTTAGGTTACACAGTGCCCTCATAATTGGAGGATATTGTTTCCTTTTTATGTACAAGTTTGGTGCTGAAGGAATGAAGGCCTTAGAGAAGAAACAACTTTTTATTCATGTCACACCTTACATGTTGATCAATGGAGACTTATACAAGTTAGGTCATGATGAATTTTTGCATCGGTGTGTACTTGAGCATGAGCACAAAGCAATTATGGAAGAGGCTCATGGCGGTATTGCAGGTGGATACTATGTAGGGGATGTCACCGCATACAAGATTCTCTTAGCTGGCCTATGGTGGGAAACATTATACAAGGATTACAAAGAATATTGTAAGGCATGTGACCATTTTCAATGCCTTGGAAAGCCTGGGCATAAAGATGAGATGCCTTTGAGGCCTATTACTAGTGTAGAACCTTTTGAGAAGTGGGAAATTGACTTTGTGGGCCCTATCTCCCTAGTCACATGCAAGATAGGATCATGCTATATTATAACTTTTACATATTATCTTACACGTTGGGAAAAGGCAACGCCTACAAAGGATTGCATACAACAAGGTTTATATGGGAAAATATTATCAATAGGTATGGATTCCCTTTAATTTTAACAAGTGATAGGGGTACTCATTTCCTTAATGAGACTATTAGGATATTACTAGATGAATTTATGGTTGCACACCATAGAAAAACACCCTATCATCCTTAGGAAAATGGAACTGCTTGAGGCCTTCAACAAGATATTGAGCCATACCTTGACAAAAAATTATGATGTTAGAAGGAGAGATTGGGATGATAAATTATCTGTTGTAATTTAGGAATACAAGAAAATCTAAAAGAGGTTGAATAAGGCAACACCCTTTCAGTTTGGTTTTGGTGCAAAGGCGTTCTACCAAAGGGAATTCATGCTACCTTCTTTGTATATTATTGCATGCGTAGGTGGTTTAGGCGATGAGTAGGAATTGGAAGAACGTATTGACAAACTAATGTAACTAGATGAGAGGCGCGCCATAGCACGTTGGAGTCAGAAGTAAGAAAAATCTAGGTAGAAGGCATGGCATGATAGGCACATCAAGGATAAGAAGCTTAAAGTTGGACATATTGTACTTCTGTATGATTCAAAGTTTTTGTGCCACCCTGGAAACCTCATTGTGCATTGGTTAGGATTGTATGTTATCACTTATATACTTGATTCAAGTGCTTGCTAATTAGAGGTGTTGGATTGAACATGGTTGCCCAGTTACTTCAACGAGAGTAGGCTGAAGACCAACTATAAATAATTCTTCTTGGTGTTTGTAATAAGGAAGTATTTCTAATTAGATTAGATTTCCTTAATGCATTCCATTTATATGTGTTTCCTTCATCATTGTTATGCTTTGTCAATTTAGTTCATTGTTTTGTGTAATAAGCACACTTGCGTGACAGAAGATGATTATTATGTAAGTGTTTTCATGTGCATAGGACCACGCATGCCCTTAGTGTGGGGTTGTTTATATATAGGGTTCATTGCTAAGTTGGAATATTATCTGAAGATGGGTATGCATAGAAGACAGTTTTGTAGGTGCTTAAAGGAAAGGTGTGGTTAGGAAAAGAGAAAAAATTCTCATGAATAAAGACCACAGATGGAAAAATGGACACACAGTATAACGCAAGGTAGGTTGCGAAGAGGAAACTACTTTAGTGAGAGGCGTAGTAGTGAGGTACTTCAAGTGCACGAGGGCACGCAAAGGAGATATATGGCCAAGAAGTAGGAGGTGCACTAGAAGGTTATGACTATGGCGCGAGATGAGTAGCATAGAAATGTTGATGGGTGATGAATTAATACTGGGAATGGTGGTAGGTGAAGAGTAATAAATGTGATAAATTTTTGAAAATATATATAAGGATGTGATGTGAAGTCATTTTTACCTTTGCATACAAGATATTTCGAGCGAGTTGAAGGTGAGCAAGCTAGCAAGACCATTGTGAAGTGCGGAGAGCTACAAACCAGTTATATCTTATCAAATTTGTGCATAGGATAGTCTTACACTCCATTGGTGACATGTTTGAGCTAAGCGAGGCGTAAAGGGAATAATATTAACACATAGGTTTTGGTTTCAAGATAGGGCATGCAAATTTGAATTGCAGAGATCGGAAAAGGTAAAAATAACACACCTTTTTAGTTGATATGGCACCCAAAAGAGCACCTGGAGTTGGTACAAGGGGAAAGAAGAAAAAGGAAGTTGAGATTGAAGTGGAAGATACCCTTGAAAGTAGATTTTCTTAAATGCGACCAAAAGTTTTTTTATGGGCCGCAACTAGGATTCACACATTTTCCACTGCAAAGTTAGTGACTACAACCATAGGAACAAGGATACCAAGGAAGAATTGGAGAAATTTCTTATGGTGAAGACCTCAAAGAGAACAACGGATGACATGGCGGTTTACGATGATGCGGGTGAGAAATTATTGACCAAGGTAGGAGTTTTACAATTGTATGAGCTCCCATATTTTGGAAAACCTAAAAACCAATGGCTCATGAGCAAAGTCCATGAGGACTTATTTTATTTTTTTGGGTGTCAAATGAGGATCATCATGCCTTTGATTAGAAGTTTGACAAGGTGAAGAGTACGGGTGTTGAGCTGAGTAGCAAACTCACTAACAAGTAGGCCATAGAAAAGATGAAGAAAGAGCTTGGATACACAAAAGGAGGGCACAGGATGGAAATTCCTAAATTGTAAAAGTATCCAAATCATTCGAATGAAAGATCCCATCTCTTGATAATGCTAAACAATCAAGAGTGCTAGTCCCAGTAAACAAGGCTTGGCTTCATGTTGTGTGGAAAATGACAAAAGGGGTTGTATACAACTTATCAAATTTCATTGTTGAGACAATTATTGAGGAAGCACATGAAGGTGAGAAGATCAACTTTGGCGTTATACTTCTATCATTAGTTTTTGTTTAAATTGGGGTGCCCGATGGGCCAAAAGATAATATATGGGAGTTTCCTGAAGAGAAGAAGTCCTTGGCGAAATATTTTCCAATTATACTTGTGATGGATCAATGAGTGGACCCTTCAAGAAAAGGGCGAAATGTGGTATGAGCACTTGCATGCCGCATTTGAAGAAGAGTGGAGAATACCCAAGGAGTTACCTTTGGTATTGGATAAACAAGTACAGTTTATCATGTACCAACACTTTTGTATTGGGTGCTTTGGGATGAAGGATGGAAAATGGAGCCCCTAGTGCAAGTTGTCATATGCCTTCACAACACGCTATTTTCAAGCATCTGTACATAGGTTTTTAGATGTGTGCACCGGTTGTTGTTCAATGCTGACAAGGTAGATTGTGACTACCACACACTGAGGAAGTCATATGTTTATCTAGGTAAAACTGCTTACATTGAAAGATTAATTTCAGATGATATTAACATGAAGGTTGTGAGTTTGGCCATTGGAAATATGGGCGCGGCTCTAGTATATATATACTTGAAGCCTAAACTCAAAAAAGTATTTGGGAATCACCCAAGGCTAGGAAAACATATTGTGGGAACTTTAGAGGAAGAGGATACATTTCCCATTAAAGAGGAATAAGAAGAATAACTTCATGAAGATATTGGTGGGTTAGAGCACGGGGTAGAAGACACCCTACGGTTGGAGAGAAGAGAGAGCATGAGGTGACTCCTCCATTACAGAAACAAGAAGATGAAGTGTTGGGGATGGGTGTAATGGAAATAGATGTAGATCAAACCGTCGAGGAGCCACAATTTAAAAGGGTGTTGCAAAGAATAAGGGCTCAAAGCACGGGAACATCACAACCTTTAAGGAGATCACCTAGGACTTCACCTCAGAAAGTAGAGCTTGAGAAGAAGAAAAGGTGCAAGTTCAAGCTTAAGGAGGAAGAGGAGGATGAATTTAGGGAAAGTGCACTAGGTACTCCAATGCAGCCTGAGAATACAAAGGATCCTCATGGTGAAGAAATGAAGAATGATGAAGAGGAGATGAAGGAGATAGAAATAGAAGCAGATAAGGGTGAGCCTTTAGGCGCGCCCCATACTACACAAGAAGGTGAAGGCCCAATTCTGGATTCAAGCACCCGGGTTCCAAAAGGAAGGTGAACAAGGAAGGAGAAGGGGGTGAAGACTATGAGACTCCTACAGTGGGATATGTGGATGACACAAGAAAAATCATACGTGCATGGTTCCAAAGCACTTGTGGAGCCTAAGGATTTATATGGTTGGGAGCTTATGGATGAAGAAATGGAAAATGCGCGCACATGAAAGAAATTTTCATGGTCTATGCAAACTCATATGGATGAGCCTAATTTTGATGTGTGTGAAGAGTCATGCATTTTGTGCAAGATGAAGAAATCACCCCACGTCTGACACATGAATGTTAATCCTACTATCATGTTGGATGAGCATGTGAGTAATGCCTTAGTGAAGGTATCTACAAAGCTTACACGCAAGAACATAGTTAAAGAGGAAACCTTAGGGAATTGATGGATGATAATAAGGATAAAGATAAAGAGATAATGTGCCGATAACGAGAGAAGGAAAGGGCTAAAACAAAGGCGAAGCATTGGTGAGTATGGCAGAGGAAATTGGAGATGAAATTTTGAAGGTATGGCCACACCTAGAATCACAAGTTCTAGAAAAAATTCCTTTTGTTATGCATTACCTTCACACTTTGGTAAAGTTGGTAGTCGATGAAGGGCCCATGCATATGCCAACACCAAAGGATGTTACAGAGGAGGTAGAAAGGGCAAAGGCCATGATTGTAAGAAAATTTACAAGTTATGAGTCATTGTTGTAGGCCTTGAAGGATGAGCTTAAGAAGGCGGATCAAGCTCTAAATATGTGTGTGGCACCATATTCAATTATTAGAATAAGGAATATTGAAGAGGATAATGAGGTCCTAAAGGCAATGAAGAATGAGACGCTTGGGCATGTGGATAGGCTTGCTTTGGTCGAAGAAAAGTGCAAAGCACTTGCAGAATCCTAGAATCCACACAGGGAAAGGATGAATGAAATGGGAATCTCATTGCTCAGAAGATAGACTTCATGATGGCTAACATTGTTTAGATTTTATAGAATGAACAAGAAAACATGACTCAGGATGAGTTGGAAGCCGTGGTTACAGATGTCCCTGATAAAATAGGTGAAGTGTTGAGTGATTGGCAGGCATTAGAGGTAGAGATTAAAAATGAGTATCCAGAATTGATCCTGTCGGTAGAGGAGCAGAGTGCCAAGTAGTACTTCACTCTTTTTGGTCACGTAATTGTTTATTCTTTTATTCATTATTCTTTATTCTTGGAGAAATGAGTAGAGATTACCCATTTTTAGGGGCAGAAATGCATTTAGTGTGGGGTAATGTTGAGCGGATAAAATATAGCTCAAGGATGAAAGCACATAAGGATTAGGTGTGTGGGAATAGGGCACGTATACGCACGTGGAAGTATAGAAAAATAGGAGTGCACCCAGAAACATGTTGGAAACGGGACTTAGCCACTTTTTTAGATCAAGGCTATTTTTGGACATGGAGTGCAAAGCATGTAAAGGTATGAAGACTTGTGGGCTACATAAGGCTATTTTAGATAAGCGGAAGATCAAGCGCCATGTAGATTTTTGAGCTATTAATAGGATCTGTACTAGGAGTTAACTATAGGAGATCTATTATTAGCACTTACATGCTTTTGTATTCTCTTGTAAAGGTGCATGGATATTATTAGCATGTAGCCTATTTTTTGAAGGTGCATGGGCGGTGAAGGGAAATTCCCACCCCTATATATATGTATTGATTTACACGGTTTAGATATATCATTTTATTGTAGAGTTATGTTGTGGAATTGTTAGTGCACATGACTATGGAAACTAGATCATGATGTATGAAGCTTCTATGTTTTACAATATTTAATATAATGGATACTATTGGCTGGATAATGGTGTTATATGTGATTGAATATGGTTCTTGCATGGTAAATCTCATTATAGTCATTGTTTAGTCAATCTTTCATATGGTTTAGATCTAGATCTGGTTTATGTGTTGTGGTGTAATTGATTATCTATTATGGATCTGAATTATATTTGCAATCATGCTAACATCTTGAACAAGCTACTCTAAAGAGGGACTTGGTACCCTTGCACACTTCGGGTGAGTGCTCAGTCCAATCTGAGTGATGTGCTAGCGCCTTGGGATTTGTGGGTATATTCTAGGCTACATCAGCAATTTGTAAATGTGTGATTGGATTTGTCATTATAAATTGATCATAGAGTTAGCAATTTTAAAATTTATAATGTTCTCATTTCATAGTATGGCTTGCACTCCAATCATTTTTACATATCAATACTATAAAAATATATTCTATTACTTTCCTTGAATAATTTGAATCAAGTTTGCAATTGGATTATCAACTATTTATAAGTCATTCTAGATTTGGGAATAATTTTTAATTTAAAATTGATGTTCTCGTAAATCTATATACAATGAAATAGTTTTTCTCAGGATTTTCTAAGTTATAACTTTTTATATACAATCTTTACACTTGTTGGTAAAAATTTGTGCCAACTTGCAACTAACATGGGGAAAGACCAAGCCAAAACATAAATATAGCTGTTATATTAGATTTGAAAATCTTTTACAGTCTCAAAGCTATGGCTCTGTACATTCTTTTCATTCTTTTTATTTCTCTTCTTGTGTCTGTTTCTCAATTTCTATTTCTTTTAAAAATTATTTGTTGCCTCGTGTTGTTGCACATGTCTTTCTTCTTATACAAAAGGACCTCGAGTTATGGCTCTCTATCTCTATTATATTCTCTTTGTATTTGTTTTGTATGTCACTACATATAATTCTTCTTCTTATATCCGCTCATTATTTTTGTCAAGCCAATTATATAGCTCCGCATGTCTTTCAAAAAGGTGTTTGACCTTCGACACAGCACTCCAAAAAATCAATTATCTCTAGCTCTTTACGGCTTTGAAATATTCTCAAATCTATTTCTAAAATTTTCCATGTATCTCGCTTTACATGGGTTGCGATGTCGGGCTTTATATATCATCCATTCGTGACGTGAAACTAAACCCAATAATTAAGCTCCACGTACCCTTTGCATTTTACCTTTTGTTATCAATCATGTCGAGTGTGAAAGCATAGACCAATATAAACATTCCATGCCCTTTAGTGTTGTCGAACCTTTGATCCCTGAGTGATACACGTGAAACATTAGCCAATAAGATAACTCCATGGTTCTCACAATTATCAGTCTTCATCCATAGACTTGTCAAGATTGCGAAGTCCTAACAAATAGAAGAGCTCCACACTCTGCGTAGTTATCTGAATTTTTATAGCTTTTTGTTTGTCTATGATTGGTTGTGGCTTCACATCACAACTCTTTTATTTTCTTAACTTAACTATTGGCTCCATTAAAACATAGCCATGTGTCTCTACCTTAGCCGGTCAATATATGACCGCTAACCCGCTGAATAAAAATACCGACAAAATATTAGCTACAACTAATTTTGTGGACTTCACATCCACGAAGGAGATATGTGAGGGGAGGTGTCAAAAAGATGACATGTGTCAAGTCCTCAACCATCGAGTCCTCACTATGTTGCATAGGTTTTTCCTTTGCCTTTGTCCCATGGATTTTTACCACTCCTTTGTCTTGTGGATTTTGCGGGCAATTCAAAATACAACGGCCAAATAGAAAATGACCACAAAATTAAATTCTCATCAATGGGGAGGTTGGAATTCTAACACTCCCCCTTAATATTGAGCGGAACAAAAATCTTCTCGAGGACTGATTTTAAAGTCCTGGACATCTATGATGCCCATACTTGCTCTTAAATTCTCAAATCTTTCTTTTGACAGAGGTTTAGTAAAAATGTCACTAGTTACAACTCTTAATTGCAAAATTTAATCTCAATTTCACCTTTCTCAACCAGTTCATGAATGAAGTGATATCTTATTTCTATATGCTTGCTTCTTCCATGGAAAACTAGATTTTTAGACAATGCAATCAAAGACATATTATCACAAAAAATAACAAAACCTCCTTGTTTCTTTTCATGCAAATCTGAGAGGATTATTTTTAACCAAATCATTTGACAAGTGGCTAAATTTGCTGCAATATACTTTTCTTCAGTAGTAGATAATGAAACAACTGATTGTTTCTTCAAAGCCCATGAAATGGATCCTGATCCAACATTGAACACATATCTAGATGTGCTCTTTCTATCATCTAGGCTACCTTCCCAATCACTATCTGTGTAGCTAATTAATTGAAAATCATTATTAGTAGTATATAGAATTCTAAAATTTCTTGTTCCATTCACATACCTCAAAATACACTTGCTTTCTTTCCAATGTGTCTCCTTTGGTGTCTCCATGAATCTATAAATTAGACTAACTGCATACATTATATCTAGTATAGTTGTAGTTAAGTACATCAAGATTCCTACCATACTTTTATACCTTGTAGGATCCACATTGTTGTTGCAATCATCTTTGGTTAATTTCAGACTTATTTCAGCTGGTGTAGATGTTGATTTATTGTCCAACATTTTGAATCTTTTTAATATTTCTTTTTCATACTTTTCTTAATACACAAAAATTCCCTACTTCATTTGTTTGACCTCAATGCCAAGAAAATACTTCAGCAATCCTAAATCAGTCATCTCAAATTCCTTCTTCATGGCTGATTTAAATTCATCTATTACTTTTCTTGCATTTCTAAAAAAATTAAATCATCTACATACAAAACAACAATTAAAATCTCACCATTTTTACTTTTATGTAGAGTGTGGACTCACTACTTATTTCACTAAATCCATTACTAATCAGATAAGAATCTATCCTATTATACCATGCCATTAGATTTTTCTTGAGTCCATACAAATAGTTCTTTAGATTGTATACTTTTCTTTTATGCCTTGGGATTTCATAACCATGTGGCTAGCCCACATACACTTCTTCTTCTAGCACTCCATTCAAAAAAGTTGATTTAACATCCATTTGATGGACCTTCCATTTATGATGATGGCAATTATGGAAATAATTGTTTTCATAGTCTCTATCCTTGCTACTGAGAAAATTTCTCATTATAATCATGTCTAGGCCTCTATTTATAGCCTTTGACAACTAATCTTGCCTTGTGTCTTTCAATTTTTCCTTCAGAGTAGTCTTGGTTTTATAAACCCACTTGACTCTAATGACTTGTTTTCCTTCAAGAAGATATACTAACTCCCATGTTTGATTATTTTCTATTGCATGCATTTCTTCATCCATTACTTCACACCATTTATGATCCTTAATTGCTTCTTCATAATAAATAGGATAAGCTCTTGAAAATAAAGCAAAATTGATCATTTCATCTACATTTTCTTCATACCTTAATTACTCATAGATCTCTTAAACACTCCTCATTCTTCCTAGTTGTTAGATTGAGTCTGATGATGATGAAGATGCTTCATTTTTGGTCCTCGCATGCTTTGTTGGTTACTTCCATTCAAATATTCACCCATTTGTGAAGTGGTGTCCAACTAGGTGCATTGTTTACTCTATCATCTTTTTCTTCAAAGAACAATAATATGTCCATTTATTTTTTTGTGGCTTCTCCACTTCTTGTGCAACTCCCCAAGATGTTTCCTCAATGAATTGAACATCTTGGCTAATTATAACCTCCTTTATAACTAGATTATATAATCTATAAGCTTTTGATTTCTCACTATACCCAATAAAAATGCACTTCTCTCCTTTGTCATCCCATTTTGATCTTCTTTTCTTGGGCACATGTGCATATGCCACACATCCAAAAACTCTCAAGTGTTCAACACTTGGTTTTCTTCCACTCCATGCTTCTTGAGGTATCTTATTCCTCACACTCTTTGTTGGAAATCTATTCAAAGATGTAATGTTGTCCCAACTACTTCTACCCGAAGTCATTGGACAATCCTTTGTCTTTCATCATGTTCTGGCCATTTCTTGAATGGTTTCATTCTTTCTTTCTACTAAACCATTTTGCTGAGGTGTATATCTTGTTCTGAATTACTTCTTGATTTTGTGCTCCTTATAAAAGTTTAAAAACTCATTTGATATATATTCTCCCCCTCTATATATTCTCAATGTCTTTATATAATGGCCACTTTTTTTTCAACCATGGCCTTAACTGTTTGAATACTTAAAATTCCTCTAATTAATTTTTTAAGAAATAAACCCATGTCCTTCTACTAAACTAATCTATAAAATTCATGAAATACTTTTTCTTGTATAAGGAGGGAGACTTTTGGGACCACACAAATATGAATGTATCATCTCAAGTGGTGAGCTTTCTCTCAATATTTTCCTTAGGGAAAAGCATTTCTATGTTACTTCCCAATATGTGTTCCTCACAACCTTATCTAGTTGTTCAATAGGAGAAAATCCTTTAACCATTTTCTTATTATAAATAATATGTAATCCACCATTACTCAAATGCTCATACCGAGATGTCGAGAGTAGATTGATCAATGAACATTGTTTTGAAATTTGTTGCTCCTTTGCTACACTTTACATTTTCAAAGGAAACAATCTATTTTGTGTCATCTATACAACTACAATAAGCTTATTGCTTCCACCTTTATCATATAACATGTATTATCCATTTTCAAACCTCACATTATATCCATTTTGGACAATTTTCTCAATACTTTGAATATTATACTTGATCACGGGACATAGAAAACATTATGTATATGCTTATTTTCTCCTTCCTTAGTGAGAATGGATATTATGCCTTTACCCATAACTCTAACTTTGTCATTTTTCCCATATTTACTTCAATTTGATTCCTTCATCTATATCACTTTGGACATTTCCTTGTTTCCACACATGTGGTTGTTGCATGCACTATCCAAATACCATACTTGTTTATTTCCTTACTCAACTACATTGCAAGTTAGAAACAAAGTTCCACTCTTATGTTTCTTCTTTGGTTCAACTTCTTTTGCATTTGATAATCTTGCATTATGAACATGACTATGATTTCTCAAATCATATTCCTTCTTCCTACATTCACTCGCATAATGACCAAACTTCTTGCAATAATAGCATTAGACACTTGTTTTGTCATACCTTTGAGATGAACCACCTCTAGAAGTGTTGTTGCTCCTTCTTCCTCTCCCTCTAGTTTTTTTCTCTTGATGACTTTGTCTTCCACCTTCTTGTTAGTTTCTAAATATTCCTCTTCCTCTATTGTATGCTCCTCTCCCCCTTCCTCTAACATTTGTATTTGTTTTGAAGGCTTGTTCATTGGAGGAGTTGGTTGATATACTCATCCTTTGTTCATGGGTTTGTACAAACCCATCATCTCATCAACTATCATTTGTTTCAATTCCTTTGAATCCTCTATTAGAACCACAAATGGATCAAATATTGTTGGAAGGCTCCTCAATACCTTCTCTATGATCCTATGATCTTCACCACATCTCGATTAGTCTTTATCGATTAACTATGGTCATTGTTCTTGTGAGAAAATCAATTATTGATTTTGAATTCTTTCATAACAAGAGTCTCAAAATCTCTCCTCAACATCTGCAATCGACTACTTTCACTTTGTCACTTCCTTTATATGCATTCTACAATGTATATCATGTTTTCTTGGAGTTTATAGTTGTTGTTATCCTTGGTAAAACCAATCAGTCACATCATTCTAAATGTAGCTCAAAGCCTTTGCATCCTTTCTTTTATTTTCCTTTAAAACATTCTTATGTGTTTGTTTCAATGCATTAAATGTAGCCTTATTTGCTACCTCTACATATCCTCCTTCAACTAGTTCCCATAGCTCTTGAGAAGAGAATAGAATCTTCATTTTAATACACCAGATATCATAGTTCTTCCCATCAAATGTTGGGGGTTGTTTCCATGAGTTACTACTTATAGAAGCCATTATAACTCAACCTAGAAAATAAAATCTCAAACTAACAATTTATTGAGCTTTTGTTTGCTCTGATACCAATTTGTTGGCAAAATTTAGTGCCAACTTGCAACTAACCTAGGAAAAGACAAAGCCAAAACACACAAATATAGCTATTATATTAGATTTGAAAATATTTTACAGTCTCGAGTTATGGCTCTGTACATTTTTTTCATTCTTTTTGTTTATCTTCTTGTGTCTTTTTCTCATTTTCTATTTCTTACAAAAATTATTTGTAGCCTCATGTTGTTGCACGTGTCTTACTTATTCTACAAAAAAGACCTTGAGCTATGGATCTCTGTCTCTACTATATGCTCTCTATATTTTCTATATATGTTGTTGCATATATTTCTTCTCCTTTTATCTACTCATTCTTTTTGTTGAGCCAATAATATAACTCCTCGTGTCTTTAAAAAAGACGCGTTTGACTTTGACACGGACCTAAAAGATCAATTAGCTCTAGCTCTTCATGGCTTTCAAATCCACTCAAATATATTTATAAAAGTTTCCACATGTTTGTCTTGCATTGGTTTTGTGTCGATCCTTGATAAACACATTCTATGATGAAAAGCTAAGCCCAATAATAAACCTCCATATACCCTTTGCATTTTACCTTTTTCTATCAATCATGTCGAGTATGAAAGCACTGGAGACCAATATAAGCGTTCAATCCCTTCGGTGTTTTCAAAACCATTGATTCCTAACTATCACACTGGAACATTAGCCAATAAGAGAAATTTCGGTTCTTGCAATTCCCAATATTCATCCATAGATTTGTCGGTATTAAAGCCTAAACTAATAGAAGAGTTCCATGCTCTTCACAGTATCAATATTTTTAAGCTCTTGATTTTCTATGATTGGTTATGGCTTCACATCACAACTCTTTTCTTTCATTAACTTAACTATAGGTTCCATTAAAACATAGCCACGTGTCTCTACCTTAGTGGTCAATATATGACCGCTAACACCTTGACTAAAGCAGGACCGAAAAAATATTAGCTACAATTAATTCCATAGACATAGAGTCCTCCGGGGAGATCTGCGGGGAGGTGTCAAAAATCTGAAACATGTATGCTCCTCGATTGACGGATATTCACTATGTTGCACGGGTTTTTCCTTTTCCTTTGTCCCCCAAATTTTTCCACTCCTTTGTCTTGTTGCTTTTGCGGGAAATTCAAAATACAATGGCCAAATAGAAAATGGACACAAAATTAAATGCTCGTCAATGGGGAGGTTGAAATAGAGGGAAAACAAATTTGAATATTTGCATGTGGCTCAAGATTATCAGACCATTAATTTTTACAACACTTGCCCCAAAAATGTTCTTGACATAAAAAAATCAAGCCTATTATTCTTCACTAATGATAAATCAAATATAATTTTAAACTGAAACTAACCAAAAATGACGTAAAACTTGAAGGAAATGAAAAAAATTGAATGTTAGACAAGGAATAAAATTTACCAAAACCAATAAGAAGTTAAACAACCTTGTTTTATAGACAAACATTCGAAGATAAAAACCCAATGTCCAAAAAAATCATAATTTGCAAGCTCACAAAACAAATACTTGCAAACAGCATGAATGCATAAACGCAAATTAATTTCCAACACCGCAATTAGGTGAAACACCAACCAAAACCAACAATCCTCGCAAATTAAAAAAAAGTGGCATACGAAATGTGGTAGAGACATTTGTCAACATAAATTAAAGATTTCATGGTAACATTGATGAAGATTTGGAAGATAATTTTGGTGCCACAGAAATTGAGGATAATCCTTGTGTTAAAGAAGTCGATGAGATACCAACCAAAATGAAAAATCCTCATAGGTTAAAGAAGTTGCATTGAGGATGATTCAGAAGCTAGTGTGGAACGTGTTGTGTAGATGGGTATAGACATGACTATGAACTTAAATGGTAACATCACCAAACATTTCGAATATACTCTTATTTTTAAAGAAGTTTATGAAGTAATAACCAAATTCAAAAATATTTGTAGATCAAAAACATTAAGCTAAAGATTGTTAATTATTTAATCTTGAGACATTAAGTATGAATTTTGAATTTCCCTCTCTCTTCCAAAATTTCTCCTAGCATTTATTTCCCCTTTTGAGTGCCTAGAGTGTGAATCCTCTCTTGAGAGGAAAAGGTATTAAACACAATAAGTTGTTTTTAATTAATGTGAGTAGTTATATGTAATAGTCGTTGAAGAATGTGTTGGAATACACATAGCATAGATATGAAAGAAGAAGGAATGGGTAAAAATATAGTAGCAGCTCAAGGTGAACACAACGGTGAACAACGAGAAAAATCGATCATGATACATAGCAAAATCGAGCTGAAAATATATAGCAGTGAAGGAAACAAATGAATGTACGAACATCAACTTTGAACAACAAGATTCGGTTAATTTGCAGCAGCTAAAAAAGAGTAGCAGCTCTAAAATTTATGTATTAAATTATTTTTGGATCGAATATAAACATACTTGTTTGTTTTTTAAGTTATATTTTTCTCTATTTCTTTGTTCTTGTTTATTGGCAACCACATTTTTCCAATAGTTTGGTCTTAGAGCACTAAGAGGGGGTGAATCGGTTGCAGATTAAAGTTTTCACTTTAATAATGGTGATTCATAATTTCTTAATAATTACAGCAATATATCATAATCATTCAAACATGCACATGCAAGATAGAAGAACACTGAACACAAAATTTATAGTGGGAAACCCTTTCAGGAGAAAAACCCACTTGAAACCACGACTTTATTAGGAACCAATTCCAAAGCTTACATTGGTTTTGGTTGATCACCCACTCAACCTGTGAAGCAACCACTTCACTTTAAGAACCCACTCAAATATTTTATAAGCACCCACTCAGTGAATTTAAGTAAGCACCAACTTTTAAGGAGCACTAATCCCTAATTTAATCAGGTACAATTGATATTTTGTAGGCACCTACCCACAAAGGAGGCTACAACCCCCTGAATATGCTAAGATTCAACTTAGACTTATTTTTACATACAAATTTTGATCATCTAGATACAATATTGCTTACACAATGGATTATGATCACTTTTATGTATCTGTCTATGTTCTTTTTGTCACTCTCTTATGCACATTTATCTAATTCATTCTATTTGCTCAATCAATCTGTAGAACTAATGCTCTTCTCATCTAATTCTTCAATACTTCACCTATTTTCTCTTCTCTTTCCTCTCTCTCTTTTATCTATCACTCTTCCTTAGCTCAATTTCATCATCTTCTTACTTGAGTAGCTTAGTGTTTGTTGTTCTCTCTTAGCTCGATAGCATCATTTCATTTTTGAGCCCTCAATAAAATCCTTCACTTTTTCTCTATATTGACATTTGACCCATTTTTTCACATTCATTAGAGTTTCGTGCACCTTTCCTTCTTAGTTCGCCGAGGATTTGGTTTATTAAAAGCATGCACCTATCTCCAGATTTCCTTCTTCAATTTTGAGCTTGATTTCATCTTTCACTAGAAAACATTAATTGGTTGATGCCTAAAACAGATGTTTTATTTTCCTAGGATTTCAAATGTGATCTAGCCATTTTCTTTTCTGATATTTTATTTCACCTTGAGATTAATAATTACATAAAAAATTAAATGCATTTCCTTAAGTTCAAATAGCATTAAATATTGACATCTGGAATAGTAGATTTCTTCATTCTTCATGGATCTCAAGTCGTATACTCATCCGTAATCACCAGATGATCAAATCACCATCAATTTTAGATAACAAAATATTACTTTTCCATGTTTGAATCATTCGATCCTTGTCTAATTCATATTTTCTCAATCTATGGCTTTCCTTGGCTACTTTGACATTTTATTTGTATCAAGGCAATATACTTGTTCTGCAGATTTTCTCCTTTCTTGGTGGATTTTTAGTTATCCATAGCTTTGTTCTTTTTCTGGAATATTTTTCAATGCTCACTTTCCTCCTTGTCTGATTCCTTCATGATGCTTTGTCCTATGTCCACGGATTTTCTCCGTGGCTTTATTTTTTATATGTGGTTCTTCCATTTCCATTTCTTCATATCTTCATAGTTCTTCCATGGTTTTCTTTCATTTCATCCTTACTTGCATGAGTCTTCCTTTTCACATTCATGGCTTCATCTTTCCTACCCGTGACACGTCCTTTGTCTTCTTTTTATTTGGCGACTTCATTCCTTTACCCGACATCCTTTACTAAGCTTCTGCAACTCCTTCTAGATTTTGCGACTTCTCCAAGTCTTCGACTGCTCCTTCAAGACTTTGGTGGCTTACTCCTTATGTCCCGGCATGCTCAAAATTTTATTAAGTCCCTTAGAACTTATCTTTGATCATCCTAAATCCTTTGTGAGCTAACACTACCAATCAACCTTCATCTTTCTTATTTTACTCACTTTACCAATTCACCCTTTTTTCCATCACTGCCACTTGACATTAAATATTTTTTCCATTAATGTAGCTTGACATCAATGACATATATGAACTTATATGAAATGAAAAGTTAAACAAAAATCCCCCTTTTCTCATTGATGAAAAAAATACTTGCTCCTTATTTTTCAGCTTCACTCTTTTGTGGATATGTCTTAATATTTGCTTCCCAAAAACTTTTTGATGGTAAAATAATTACACAAAAAAAACACTATGTAACTCTCCCTTGGCATATTTTTGTTTTCAGCTGGAAAAATATTTGCATGCATACCTAGTTTCTAAAAACATTCTATAACTCTCCCTTGGCATAGTATTGTTTCTAAAAATACTTCATACTTTGGGTTTCTCCCCCCTTTGACAACAATGAAAATGGAGTTGGTTTCCATAACTATATTTGCATAGAATGATGAAAATCCCCTTTAACTATTTGATCGGACTTTGTCTTCAATTCTTCCCTTTGATATAACTCCCCTAGGCTCATAATTACAAAGGACCAAATATGCCATATATTTGGTAAGTGTACATCATGTTCTTACCTCAGAAGCTCCCCTGGTTCCCCCGATCCATATGACCTGTGTGTTCATACTTGTTAAATGATACCAATTGTTAAGATAAGTTAGCATATTAGATCCCCCTCACACAAATATTGGTTGGCACTAATTAGGAGCTGATAATTCATGAGAATTATCCCTTTAGTTTTTTGCACATCTTCTAATTTTTGGTGGGATCACGAATGACCCCCAATTCATTCCTTAAATGCTCAAATGTGGCTTTTGGTAGTGGCTTAGTCATAATGTCTACAATTTCTTCTTTTGTGCTCACATATTCCATACTAATTTTCTTTTCATTTACTTGTTCCCTCAATAAATGATATCTAATTAGGATATGCTTGGTCTTTGAGTGAAACACAAGATTCTTGGAGAAACTTATTGAACTTGTACTATCACAAAACAAAGGAATTGGATTCTTGGATTTTACCTTATAATGTTCAATGTCTTGCTTCATCCAAATAACTTGAGTGCAACACATTACAAAATATATATTACTTCACATGTTGAGAGTGCCATTGATGATTGTTTCTTACTCAACCAGGATACTAAACAATTTCCAACAAAGAATGCTTTACCACTTGTACTCTTCCTATCATCAACACTTCCTACCCAATCAACATCTGTATATGATTTTATGTTGAAGTCATTACTTTTGGGGTACCATAGTCCATATTCAATTGTTCCCATGAGATATCTCAAAATTATTTTGACCTGCCTTGAGGTGTGTTTCCTTGGATCTTCTTGAAATCTTCCAACTAGGCCTATCGCTTGCATGATATCTAGTCTTGAAGCCATGGAGTAAAGTAGAATACATATCATGGATCTATATAAAGTTTTTCTACTTTTGGTGAGTTTTCCTCTCTTCTTAGATTGCATCCTACTTCCATTGGTGTCCCAATAGGTCTACATTCTTCCATCCTGAATCTTTTCAACATCTCCTTGATATACTTGGTTTGGGATATGAAGATACCTTGTTCTGATTGACTGATTTGTAAACCAAAAAGAATGAAAGATCTCCCAGCATTGACATTTCAAATTCTTCTTTCATCATATCAAAAATTCATATGTCATTTTATCATAATCTCCTCCAAAAATGATATCATCTATATACACAATGAAAATTAGTAGATGATCTCCTTCTTCATTGATGTAGAGATTACTGTCAACAACACCTTTTCTAAATCCTTGTTCAATGAGGTATGAATCCAATCTTGTTGTACCAAGCTCTAGGAGCTTGTTTTAAGTCCATATAAAGCTTTCTTCAACCTGCACACATAATCTTTATCTTCAATTAGTGAAAATCCATCAAGTTGTTCAATATATACCTCTTCATTTAGAAAACCATTTAGGAAAGTTGATTTCACATCCATTTGGAACACTCTGATCTTCTTGTAAGTCGTGTATGCCAGGAAAAAACTTATTGCTTCCATCCTTGCTATTGGTGCAAATGTTTCATCAAATTCAATTCCTTCCATTTGCATGTATCCTTTACATACAAATCTAGCCTTGTTTTTGTCACTTATCCTTTTTCATTCATCTTATTTCTGAATACCCATTTTATTTCAATAACATTTTTGTCCCACTATCTGGGTACCAAGTTCCCATGTTTCATTTTTTTCTATCTGATCCAATTCTTTATTCATTGCATCCACCCAATACTAATCTTTACTTACTTCTACAACATTTTGGGTTCTATCATGGACAAGAGTGTTATGTCTTCATGGTTTTGCTTCTCTCTTAGTCTTCTTCTTGTGATAATGTCCGCCTTCTTTGTTTCTAATGATCTAATTTGTTGGATGATCTATTTTGACTGTCTTGAGGGTGCCTTAGTTTCTGGTCTTTCTTCCTCTTCATTTGCTTCTTCTTCTAGGATATTCCATATCTTCATCATATTTTTGTTCTTCATGATTGTCTCTGTGTTGAGTGTTGACTTGGGAGACTCATCTACCTTAACATTTTTACTTTCAACAATTTTCTGCAACCTTTTTTGTAACACCTATAAGCCACATTGATCCAAGGAATATGCCTTCATCACACCTAGAGTTAAATTTTCCCAAATTATCTTCATCTCTTTTAATATAACATTTACTTCCAAACACTCTTATGTGTTTCACATTTTCATGCCTTTTCTTCCACAATTCATAAGGTGTCTTGTCACTATTTAATCTCAATTGGCTCTGTTTAGAATGTAGACCATGGTATATAATGCTTCACTCCAATATATGTCTAGAAATTTGGATTCATTCAGCATTGTTCTCACCATTTCTTACACAGTCTTTTTTCCTCTCAACAACTCCATTTTGCTGAGGTGTTCTTACAGTGATAATTATCTTCTTATTCCATGTTCTTCACAAAATTCATCAAATTCATTAGACCATAATTTTCCGCCTCTGTCTGATCTTAGGCATTTTATCTTTTTATTCTTCTCATTCTCTACTTAAGTGCCTTGAATTTATTGAATCTATCTAAGGCTTCTGATTTTTCTTTAAACAAGCTACCCATGTCATTCTGGTGTAATCATCTATTAGCAACATGAAATACACCTCACCTTGTATACTTTAGTTCTGGTAGGACCGCAAAGTTCTATATGAATCAGCTCTAGAGTTAGTTGTGGAGTATTCCTTTGACTTGAATGATCTCCTTGTTTGTTTACCATGTAAACAAACCTTGCATAACGTATCTGTTGGTTTTAAAATCTTTGGCATATGTTTGACACAACCTTTTGCACTTAATTTTACAAGATTTTAAAAACTCATGTGTCATAATCTTTTGTGCCACAACCAACTCTAGTCAACCTTACTAGTGAAGAATTTTTCATTGTTTATCACATTTAGAACATACATGTTGTACTTTGTCCTTTTGGATTTTGAAAATTTCTTTCCTATTTTTCCATTTATGATATCACAACCTTTTTCATGGAATATCACATTATATCCTTTCTTGCACATTTGACTTATACATAACAAATTGTGTTTAAGACCTTCTACATATAACACATTTTATGTGATGGTATTTCCATTATCTAAGCTCAAGGTTCCTTTTCCAACTATGTTTGCTGAGTTTTTATCACCAAATCTCACAGTACCCGATGCATTGTTTGATAGTGAAATGAATTTTATTTTGTCACCTGTCATATGGCTAGAGAATCCACTATCCAGATACCATATTTTATCTTCATTTTACACATGGAATGTAATTTTCACTATTGAACAAGACTCATTTCTCTTGTTATCTTTCTTTAAACATACACCCATTTCTTTTGTTTAGGAGGTTTTTGTTTACTTGTTAAAGCTTCATTCCTTTTATTGTAATAGTTGTAGTGGAGACTATTATAGTTCAATCTGGTGTAAGATGGGCTAAATTTTCTTCTATATCCTCTAGAAAATTTTCTACACTTAGCAGCCTTATGTCCAAACTGATTACATGAATAAAAATAACCATAGAAAGAATGTGTGTACCTCATAGCATAGGTAATTCTGGGAGTATTTTTCCTTCTCTTCGTGGCATTGCTAACTTTCTTGTTTGTAGTGGATGAAGTATTAGAAGTTTATCTAGTCTTGTTTTCCTCAATTTTGTAGGCTCCTTTTCCTTACTTTCTTCTTTGAAACCAATCCCAGACTTATCATTTGTATCACGTTGGCCACTTATATACTAATTAAGATATTTGAAATCTTCTCTAACTTTTCATACATTACTAGCTTACTACTTATTTTTTCCATCTCAACTTTTATTCACTCTAGTTCTGAGTTCAGTTTTGTGCACTCATCTTCCTTTGATTTGTAGAGTTTGAAATATTTTCTATTGAGTTTCAAGCTCTTTGAGTTCATTGGCCTCTTCTTTTCTCTTAGAGTTTGTCTTTTCTCAAAGACATGGATTTTCTCTTCATAATCTTTTAAGGTGCTTCTCATGTTTTTATTTTTTCTGCATAGTCTCAGTTCTTCAAGATCACATACTAATTCAGCTTCAAGATTTACTTCAGCTTCTTCTTCATCAGAGTCTTCATAGTTGACTATGTTCTTCCCTCTTGAATTGCATTCTTCATATGCATCCATGTCCATAAACAAACATTTAGACTAATCTTCATCATTTTCATTTTCAGAACTTCCGAGTTGTTTGAATCAGATTCACTTGATTCTTCTTTTGAATAGAAGTTCCTTTTGTTCTTGAAGAACTTATTCTTTCCATTTTCTTTTTATATCCAGACTCTCTCTTGTTGTTTTATGATTATCCTCCTTGTGTTTAGATTGAGATTCTTTAATTTTGTTTAGACATTTAACAACAAAATGACCTATTTTCCCATATGTAAAGCAGTTGAAAGGGATTTTTCCTTTATACTTACCTGAACCTCTTTTCAGTATTCTTACGAAAATTTCTTCAATCTTTTCATCATCCAACTCATCCTCTGAATCTAATTCTTCTTCTTCTTCTTTTTCTTGGATTGGGTTTCTTTCTTGACTTTAAATGATACTTATTTCTTTATAGTATTGGTTCTAATTGTTCTCATATCATATGTAAAAAAATGCTCTGTAATTCATCCATTGTGAGTGTCTTCATGTCTTTGGCTTCATCCACTGCTGAAACTTTGCATCAAATTTGGTAGTCAAAGATCTAAGAATATTTTGGACAATAAAATATTATTCTAACTTCTCAACTAAGCATATGATAATTTATAACTTAATTTATTATTTGCATGTAGGCTATTATACTTTCATCATCTTTCATTTTCAGATTTTCAAATCGAGCTTTGTAGGTCTGCAACTTTGCTAGCTTGATTTTTTCATCTCCTTCATAAATATTGTCAAGTTTGTTCCATATCTCCTTTGTTGTTGTGTTGTGTATAACTTTAAAAATTCTATTTTGGTCAGGCCACATAGGATGGAATTCATGGCTCTTGAGTTACATTCATATTATGATTTATCTTGAAGAAGTGATTGGTATGGATAGAGGATTGTATCCTTTCTCAACACATTCCCAGATATCAAAACCAAGTGACATCAAATATGTCTTCATCCTTATTCTCCAGAATGCATAATTTTTTCCAGTGAAGAGAGGTGATCTTGACAATGATAAACCACCTTGTGCTTGATTTTCTACCATGCTTGTGAAAAGAGGATCTCCTTGAAGATGTTAATCTTTTTGAAGGACTCACTCTGATACCAATTGTTAGAGATTCACAATCACTGAGAGGGGGTGAATTAGTGTAGATTAAAATTTTCAATTTAATAATGGTGATTCAGAATTTCTTAATAAGTGCAACAATATATCATAAGCGGTCAAACATGCACATGCAAGATAGAAGAACATTGAACACAAATTTATAGTGGGAAACCCTTTCGGAGAAAAACCCACTTGAAACCATGGCTTTATTAGGAACACCAATTCCAAAGCTTACATCTAGTTTTGGTTGAGCACCCACTCAACCTATGAAGAACCCACTTCACAACTTCAAGCACCCACTCAAATATTTTTTGAGCACCCACTCAATGAATTTTAGCAAGCACCAACTTGCAAGGAGCACCACCCCTAATTTAATCAACTATAACTGATATTTTTCAAGCACCTACCCACAAGGAGTCTATAACCCCTAAATATGATAAGATTCAACTTAGACTTATTTTTACATACAAATTTTGATCATCTAGATATAATGTAGCTTACACAATGGATTATGATCACTTTTCTATATTTTTCTGTGTTCTTTCTCACTCTCTTCTACACATTTGAATCGACCCCTCTTGCTCAATCAATCTACCGCATTGATGATCTTCTCATCTAATTCTTCAATACTTCATCTATCTACTCTTCTCTTTCCTCTCTCTCTTTCTATCTGTCGATCTTCCTTAGATCAATTTTATCATATTTTTACTTGAGAAACTTAACTTTTTTTGCTCTCTCTTAGCTCGATAACATCATTTCATTTATGAGCACCTCAACAAAATCCTTTGTATTTTCTCTATATTGAAATTTTACCCATTTTATCACATCGATTAGAGTGTCATGCACCTTTCCTACTTAGTCGGTTTAGGATTTGGTCTATTAAATGCATGCACATGTCTCCAGATTTCCTTCTTCTATTTTTATCTTGATTTCACCTTTCACTATAAAACATTAATTGGTCGATGCCTAAAATAGATGTTTCATTTTCCTATGATTTCTAATGTGATATAGCCATTTTCGTTTCTAATATTTTATTTCACCTTGAGATCAGGATTTACATAGAGAATGTAACTACATTTCCTTAAATTCAAAGAGCATTAAATATTGATAGCTGGAATAGTAGATTTCTTCATTCTTCATGGAGCTCAAGTCATATACTCAGCCGTAATCACCAGATGATCGAATCACCATTGATTTTAAAGAAAAAAATCTTACTTTTCCATGTTTGAATCATTCAACCCTTTTCCAGTTCATGTTTACTCAATATGTGGCTTTCCTTGGCTAATTTGACATTTTCTTTGTATCACGGCAATATCCTTGTTCTATAAATTTTCTCCTTTCTTAGCATTTTTTTAGTTATCGACGGATTTGTTCTTTTTCTGATGCTTTTTAAATGCTTCATGGCTTTCCTCCTTGTCTACTACCTTCATGTGGATTTTTCCCATGTCCACCGCTATTTCCTTTTATGTGTGGATTCTATCATTCTTTGTTTATTTCCGGTCCTTTGTGTCTTTTATAGTTCTATGCGGCTTTCTCCAAAATTCACTTACTTGTGTAGTCCTTTCTTCTTCACATCCACGGCTCTATCTTTCTTACCCATGACATGTCGTTTGTCTTCTTTTTCTTTGGTGACTTCATTCCTTTACCTGTGGCCCTTACTAAGCTTATGCGGTTCCTTCTAGAGTTCTTCGGCTTCCAAGTATTTGGTGGCTACTTGAGACTTCAAGACTTTGGCAGCTAACTCCTTATGTCTGCGGCATTCTCAAAAGTTGATTAAGTCCCTTAGAACTTATCTTTGATCATCTTAAATCCTTTGTGAGCTGACACTACCAATCAACCTTCATCTTTCTTGCTTGCTCACTTTACCAATTAACCCTTTTTTCCATCACTGCCACTTGACATTAAATACTTTTTCCATCAATGTAGCTTGACATCAATGACAACATATATGACAATGAAAAATTTCTACATTCAAAATGTAATCAAGTGATTTGATTTTTCCAAGGATAACAACAACTATAAACTCCAAATATGCATGTGATACCTAACAAAATTCCTATCAAGGTAGTGACAAAGTGAATATACTAAGATTAAAGATGTTGAGGATAGATTTTGAGACTCTTTTAATGAAAGAATCAAAATCAATCAACAATGTTTTCACAAGGACAATGACCATAGTAAATAAAATGAGTACAATGGATATGTTGTTGAAGATCATAGGATCATATAGAAGGTATTGAGGAGTCTTCAAACTAAATTTAATCTAGTTGTTTTTGCAATAAAAGAGTCCAAGAACTTGAGAAAAATTTTAGTTGATGAATTGATGGGTTCTTTACAAACCCATGAACAAAGGATGAGTACAAAATCTAGATCCTCCAGTTGAATAAACCTTCAAAACAAACACTAAAGTGAGAGGCAGGGGGAGATGACCCTATAATAGAGGAAGAGGAAGTGTTGACAACCAGCTAGAAGGTGGAAGACATAACCATTAAGATCCACATTTAATAGGAAAGGAAGGAGCATCAAAATTGTTGTCACTGAAATTTATAGCCTTACCAGTAAATGGGTTCAACATTTTAATGAAACATTGTTACAACATGAGTTTTTTTGGTCATTCATGATCTTTATCCAGATAAAAGGGTTTATTCCCTTCATTCCGATTCGCTACAACTAATCTTATATGAAACTTATACTCTAAACTACCTAACCTAAGCTAATGATTCCAAGGAGATAGAGTTATAAGGAAAAGGAAACTGAAAATAAAAGGGAGATGATGTATTAAACTCAAATGTGGAGCTTCTTTGGTTCTAAGAGACACAAATGTAATTTTATAAATGAATATCATGAAGAATGCACACAAGTTTAATGCAAACAACTGAAAGAATGAAAAATACACAAGAGGGTAGATATAGTCACACCAAACACATAATGTTGAAGGAAAGAAAGAATCCACACTTGCATTAATCGATGTTTAACAGTTTACACATAGAGTAGAGGCAAGAAAATCCTCATATATAAGTTGCAGAGGTCAAAAGTATGAAGTTCAAGTTCACAAGGGAGAAGCTCAAAAATATGCGAAGGAAGAATCCAAAGAAGAACCCCTTCAATGTGTGTGAGCACTTACATTTATAGAACTCATGAAGGAAGAGAGAGAAAGAGAAGAGGGAATGGATGATTGTCATGTTAAAGTACCAATCCTTGAAATCTTGCTAAATATGCAAATATGTCATGATTTATCGTAATGTTGACTTGTAGTATAGGCATGGGTGTATTTGATTTAATCACATGCCATCAAACTTCTCAAAAAAATGTCATGCCTCATTAAATATGGGTAGTGGAAACAAAGGCTTACATCATGAATGAACTAGAATAGGCATGGTTTCTACACCTTTAGTAGAATTCAAATGTTTTGTTGAGTTCTACTTGATTTATTTCACCTTCGTGGTTGAAAAATTTGTGGCCTTTGGATGTTACGTGCTTGTGTCACAACCTTTGGCCTCACATTCTTCCACAGTGCCTTGAATTTTCTATCTCGTGGTTTCTACATAGGACATGTCTATGTGGATTCAAAATTTGTGAGACATCAACTTTTCACCATCTACGGAACCCTTTACTTGCCTCGTCATGGGTTTTATCCCTTCGTACTCATAAATTTAATCTAATTTAAATTAAACCTTGATTTTAGAGTAAATACTATAATAAATGATATTTAGATAATTAAGTACAATAAGGCATAAGAAATAAGCATTTAACAATGTAAAAATCTAATTAAATGAGAGAGGAGTATGACTTAGCTTATTCTCAGTGTAACCTAGGAATGGTCTGGACTATGTATCTATTAGAATGATCGGAAATAGTGTTAAAAATTTTATGAGGGTTTAGAAACCTAGGAATGTACAGATGTATGCCCACATGAAGATAGGAGCACCTGTGCTAGTGACTCGATATGGGCATCTATGTCTTCTCGTATGCTCAAATTCTATCTTTGCTAGGTCTCGAAGGTATACACTCCAATATTCACTTTTTCGGACTGACTTTGTTGTTAGGGTTCTTATCGCACTTATAACCTATAAAAAATGTCTACCTGTACATCTCCACAAACCACATCAAATATAATAAAAAAAGATGAAGAATGTGGATTCAGACTGACCCCGGCAGTCACCTAAAGTGTGAACTTATGGCTGAGCATTGCCTTACATCTCATACTTCATGTAGTTCTTTGTTCTTTTATGTGTAATGATGCCCTAGGTTTCCCTAGTGCAAGTTATATGAAGATAATGGACTAGATATAGATTGTACCAAGTATGCGTAATGTGTGTGATGGAATGGAATGAGCTCCTCCTATGTTATGTATGCATATTGATGCATCCCTTGTCCCTTGTATGGATGTATTATATTTATTCTTTATAATTCTCTTATGCCTTTTTGTAAGCTTAGATGATGATAGATCGTGTTTATAGTGCCTAACCCCTTATTTGAGAGAAATAACTAAGTATATATATGATTCCATTGTTTGAATTTATCAATTGAAAACTAAAAGACCAACCCAAAGTTTTAAAAGGCAACTGTAAGGTGAAAAGGACCCAAAAGAGTAAAAGAAGAACTTTAAGGACATGAGTGCCTGAAGGGATAGAACGCTTAGGTGTTTTTGTCCTAACTGGGTGCTAGAGTCTCGAGGCCATAAAGGATAAATCACCAAGTTTTGCAAAGTTGTAATATGTGTAAGACCAATAAAGTGTAAGAGAAAAAGAAATCAAAGAGCCAAAAGGTGTTTTCAACCACTAGTTTTCTTGCTTAGGAATCATGTACATGTTAGTATGTTTTAGAACCTAGAAATGTATCCAAGTACATAGATTTTTTATCTACATTTACCCCCTCTTTATGTTGTTGAGTGAATACTCCATAACATCACATAGATAGAAAATTTGTACCTTGTGATCTCAAGAGAAGTATAGTTGATAGTGTGTTGAGTGGACAAGTAGCCATGTGAAGCAAGGAAACTAGGAAAGGGAGGTAGACCCTAGAGGTGAAGTGTGTGCATAGTAAAGTGTCACTAGAGCTTGTGTTTTTTTGATGTGGTCTACTTATTATAAGGATGAGCTTCCAAAAGAAGAGAAAAAGAGAATTCAAATTCTTGAACATGAAAATTCATAGTAATGTATGTATAAGTAAAAATCTAAGGAAAGAGTGCACCTGATGTATGAGAAAATAAAAGATAGAAATTTGTCCTATTTTGCTTTAGAGATGTTGGATTTGAGTGTCTTATTTCTGAAGGGTGATGTTTTTGGGTGATCTCACGCCAAAAGTGAGTTTTTTTGGGCGTTCTCATGCCAAGATCAAGTTTTTTCGCGATCACGCCAAGAGCGAGTTTTTTTGGGTGACCTCACACCAAGAGAAGAGTATCGTGAGAGGTTTATTTTTCTCTCCTTCCATGGAATTTCTCAAAGTTCCACTACATCTTGGCATGTTCTTATTTGTAACTAATTGTAATTGAATTGTAGCCAATTGAATGAATTTTGTAACTAAAGGAATTTTCCGATATTGTGGATCCTTATCAGTAGCCTATTGGAAATTGTGTTGAACTTTAAAACTGTCTAATTTTTTTCCCAAGAAAAATTTCCTAGGTGGGACACAAGCACCCACCATTCATGTCTATTATTGAGCATTAACGTTCAGCTTCCGTGTTTATGATCCAAGTCTTAATCTAGACCACTTTGTAATTGTGTGTCTTTACCATTTTTGTACGGTGTTGTTCTATTATAGAGCTCTAAGTTATTAGAATGGTGATATGTTCACCCAATTGATTCCCCCTCATTTGGGGTGCATGTGACAAATTTACGAGGATTCACCTCAATGGAAAGGACTTGATTCTAATATGCATATCTGAGAGTGGATACCTGTAGGGGGTTGGGGATGTGTATGGTAGAAACCAAGGCACATGCAAAAATGTAGGCAAGAAATAAGTGTTAGTGTAAAAGAGCTAGCATGCAATAAAATTATAACAAGCAACTATAAAGACAAGAGGGACCATGAAAAGTGGGTTTCATACATGGGACATCGCTCACAATGTCACAAGATAATCAGGTTCGTAGCAGCCATAAGAAAACAATGATCAAGTAAGACATAGGGCATAGCCCACAAATAGTAGCAAATAATAACAAGCAAAAGGTGATAGATAACCATGGTTGTATACACAAATGTGCAAGGAAAATTCTACACAAGAAGCAACCATTAACATGTTAGAAAGATAATTAGTATGCCAAAGCATGTACATATCAGTGAAGAGTAAAGTGATAGTAACGAGAAGTAGTGAATAATGTAACAATAAGACCTGTGATGTGTAGAGTATGAGAGTATCAAAGGTAGATGCCCCCAAGAGCCTCGGTAGGACTGGTAAAGAGAAGTTTCAAGCAGCATGCATTGTGTAAGAATATATACAAGTCCTGTATTCACCTCAAGATACTAGGTGAACTTGCATGTGTGTATAGAAAAATATAGTGGAATACTAAGTATTCTAATAGCATAGGAAATAAAGTGCAACATGTAAATAGTATAAGATAATAAAATTAAATACAACCAAGATGTGTAAATTTTGTATGAAAGTGATGGTTTGTCAGTAAGATGTAAGATATGCATATGGGAGGGGAAGCGTTTCCCCAAAGAAATGTGTGTGACATGACATTTAAGTAGGAGTTGTGCCCTCAATAGTCAAGTATGAACCGTAGAACAAGAGTGTGTCATCGGGTAATGAAGATAAAGTATGTGTATTAGAGATGTGGTAATTCTTAGAAAGATAGGCATGAAGCATGGAGTGTGAGAGATAGAGATAGAGTAGCCAAAATGTGATAAGTGAGGGTCATTTATGAATTATTCCCTCAACAATCAAGTATGACCCATATAATAATAGTGTGTCATCGGGTGGTGAAGGTATTGTATGTGATTGAGACTAGATGTTAGGAAAGATTTATCCTGAAGCACATAGCATGAAGTGTGGTAGACAATCGAGACATCCAATAGTGATAAGGGGGAAGAAATTTTGATGCCCCCAAGTGCGTGAGTAAGGTTCATTTAATGCCCTCAAGAGTCATGTATGAACCTAGAGAGCACGAGTGTGGCATCGGGTAATAAAGGTATTGTATGTAATTAATAGTATGTGTAGTAGCAACATTGTGTTGTATAAATAGGAAGAAGTACTGGTATAGGAAGAAAGTGAGGAGGGGGGGAAGTATGATGTCCCCCAATTGTGTATATTAGGAGCATATAGAAAATAGATATGATCATTGTGAGAAAGAATAGCCAAAGTATGTAGATTGAACAAAAGGATGTGTACCATATGTATAAATTAGTATTTGTATCATGAATATAAGGATCCATAAGTAAGCATGAGGAGTAAAACATGTATTGAGTGGAATAGAAGCATAAAGGGAATCCGTAAGCATATATGGATGTAGCAATGTGTGTTGATAGTGTAGATAATAGAAAGTGTTACTAGAAATACTGACATGAAGTACATAAAAAAGTAAGGTATAGGTGTGTGTATGAGTAGTATAGATAGGTAACTTCTTATTATAATGTGTGACCGTAGTCACAAAATCATGCACTTTAGACATTTATTTATCTCTGGTCTCATACTACTATTTAGAAGGTTCTTGAGTAAATAAAGTACTAATTAACCCCATCCTTTGGCCATCTTGTTTATTTTATTTCATAATTTACAACCTATTGCACCCATATGCAAATCCATTTCCAAACATCCCGTAATTTTATCCTTAGCTAAGGTACTCATATTTAATATCGGGGTGCCAATGGGCACCATGGTCCCACCTGGGGCGTCCTGATCCTTCTAGCACTTTCTAGCACTTTTTGGGCCTCTTCTATCCATTTTTCATATTTATCTTTCTTAGGGTTGACCTTTTAAGGATTAATTACAAAATTAGAGCAAGAGAACCCTATAAATATAAAGTTATGAGACCATAATGAGGGACCTAGCATCATACACTATTATCACTCCATCTAGAGGTGCATCCATCTATTGCATTGACATCCACATAGATCCATCATCAAGGCACAAGCTAGGACATTTGCATCACACTTTTTAGGGGGAGGGATTCTATTTTATTCTATGCACACATTCTACTACATTTTCTACATTTAGCTATAGCTCGCTACTTAACAAAGTGTGAATGGCACAAGAGCACCTAGGCACAACATGTACACACACACATGGGAGCTATATTTGGGTTAGAAATGTAGTGTAGCACTAAGTTAGTAAGCCCACTATTGTGGCAGCTAAGGTTAGTCCAACCCATTCATTATGCATCGTTCTTTTTATGGGTTTTGATACTTCCTTTTGGTCTTGTGCAGGTTATTTATTATTCTTCGAATATTTGGAGCATTCGTGAGCAAGATAGTGAAAGTGACGTGATAGGCAATGAATATTCCAAATCACTTTCTGACCTTACAAGTATCAATTACATATATTTTGCACATACAAGGGTGATCGAGATTGCATACCAGGGCACCCATAGGTGCCCCAAACCTCCTACAGTGCTCCACCATCCATGTCATCCAAATCTATCCTCCGCAGGACCTTAGCATAGTCGCCCCTACTTTTTGATTTTCTCAGTGCATCACTACGACATAGTCCGATAGTCATTAATTATCATCTAAGTTATTCCCTTTCCCTTCTTACACATTAGGGTTTATTATTTCATTAGTTTATTTACTTATCTCATTTACATACTATTTTAGAACATTTACTTATTATGTTATATGTCCTCCTAGATTAGATTAAACTATCTTTTACTACATTAGTATTAGTCAATTTTAGTTAATCATTTTGGTGAACTCCGAATCGATCATTCACACTTCTATATTCTTCATTCCTTTACATCTTAGGGTCCTTTCACCATGAAAGTATTTCTCCATACCTTTTTGCATAATAATCTTGATTGTCAAAATAAACTCAGATCTTTTTGTCCAACACTTATATTGATCCTCACACCTTCTCAATATCTATACCACAAAGCTTACCACTTCTTAATCTATTAATTAAGCCCATATCACATTTACATCTGATGAAATTGTTTCTAAGTGTATCTTAGGTAATGAATCCCCCTTTATATTCAAGTGTGTATAAATAAAATAGGGGTTAAGCTAGCTTTAGTGACAATGGATCCATCCTAAACATCCGTAATCTCACGTTCCTCAAGCAACTTGGCCTCTCTAACGCCTCCTTAACTTCATCATCCCTTTCTATCTCATGTGGCTTCAATAATGTTCCTAAACAATTCTTAGGTACAATAACACTTCCCATTACTCTTGACCATGCACTTCATCCATACATTCCATGTCATGCCTAACAATCTTAACTATAATCTTCTCCTCGGACAGACTTTGATCCATGCGATGAATGCGGTCCCTTCAACCCTCCACACATGTATCAAATTTTTATATAAAGGTGTGGTATATGAAGAATTGGTATATCCCTCTTCGTTTACTTATTGCAACTCTATTGATCATTCACCTAAAGCCCATACTTCAGCCACATCTCCTCCTAACTTCGAACAGTATGGCCTTAGGTATCATTATCTACACCACTATGATTTCAAAGGAAATGGATTAGGTAAACATGCACCATTCCAACACAATCCACTAGGCTAGGCCTTGGATATCACCCTCATCTTATTTATTTTGGTCCTTTTGCATCCCCTCTTGAGGTTTACACCGCTCACATACTTGCCATTATGAAAAGAAATTACTATCCACTCTCAATCCTAAAACTTACTTGGGAAAATATACTACTCATAATAAATTTCCACATCCACCACTATGGCATGCTTTCTCTTCCATCTTAGGATAGATCTCCACCATCCTACTATCAACACACATATTTCATTCACATTTACATACATTTATCCCTCACATGCACATAGGCTTCATTCACCACTACTGCAGTGTTTGTCTACCATCCCTCCATTATTAGAGCATGGTCATACACTCTACATCGATGAAGGACCTATGTCCTTCACCATCATTGGATAGTTCATTCATTCACACATGATTGAGGGGCATGACACTACACTAACCCCTCACCCCATCTTAGCATGGTTATCATCTTTTACATCCTTATAAATTAATCTATTCACATTATACATATTTATCATACGTTCTAAGTGTCATTACCCGATGACACACTATTTTGGTTTGATTCACATGTGACTATTGAGGGATTACTACTACACTTAACCCCAAACACTACACCATAGGCATTACACATTACACTTCATCACATATTATGCATTATACATTCTACAACATTTGGTCATTTGTGTCTCTTCACCTCATGCAACACGCTAGTTGCATGCATCATTGGTACACGTCTTACATTCTACATTATCCTATCCTACATACTACATTATTCATCTGTCTACATACCATACATACTACACCACATATTTTCACACATATTCTACTAGTATTCATTACATATGAGTCTAGCATCACATTATTAGCCTATCTACATACCTTACAGGCCACTCTATACATTACATTGTCCACACTCTACACATGTTGTATTTCATTATAGCATCCTTACATATTCTACTCATCACATGGTCGATTGTTGTCTACATTGTCTTTTACACGTTGCACTCACTATCTATTGACACAATATAGTTCCTTAGTCCTTACTCGATTTCTAAGGGTTTACAAATCAAATGAACCCTACTACTCACCACACATTCATTATTCCACCTTTCATCATGTGATATTACTAGCTTTAGGCTAAATCATCGACATATGCTTTAGGCTAAATTGTCACCTATTCTATCATCTTGTTGTGGTATACACCTTATGTTACATCACCACTCCCTACTATTCATCTTGTAGTGACATACGCTTTAGGCTAAATCTTCACCTATTATATCATCTTGTAGTGGTATACACCTTAGGTTACATCACCACACCCTCCTTACACCTTATAGTGATATATGTTTAGTGTTAAATCATCACTCATACATTCATCATGTAGTGATATACACTTAGGTCTAAATCATCACTTCACATTTCATTTCATCGTGGTATACGTTTAGGCTATAAGGTCCATGCACATCTATTATACTTCTTGCATATAATCACCACTATGCATATACAAAGTTCCTTACTGCGCGCTAGACATGATACACACTCCTCAACCATTTCCTGATGATGCACTCTTGTTTATGGTTCATTCTTGACTACTGAGGGGGAAAAAAATGAACCTCGCTACATACATTTCCATCCACTCAGGGGGCATGCAGTTCTTATCACTCCATATTTCTTTCTATTCCATCCACTCAACATACCGCATACCGTGGTTTCTTATATTATTACTTACTTTTGCTTGTTCATCATCACTTTATTACACATGCTAGTTTGATTACTTGTATGTCATTTATCTATTTCATACAAGCATGCACATTCACATATTTTTCTATTTTTGATCTCTCTCGATACAGTCTCTTACACGCAAATGGATGCTCTCCTTCTACCCTTCCTATACTAGTCGTTGGGGCATCCACATTCGTCTCTACCAGTGTTATTGTTTGATTTTGTACTTAGAACTTTACATTATTTGCTTCTACACACTTTTGACATAGTATCTATCATTCTAACATGCTAACAGTGTGCTTCATGTGCGTCATTTGTTATGGAGGGATATTGGTTTCCATACTTTTTTATTACATTGTCACCATTTTCCTATATTATTTGTTATGTTTTACGGGCCTTGCCCTAGGTTTGGTATGTAAACTTATCTATTGTTTGCATCCATAATGGCCTTGTGTGTCTTGTGACATCGTGAGTTATGCCCCATATTTATAACCCGCTTTGTGCGACATACTTTTCTTATTTTGTGATTGCATTACTTTCTTGGTAACTTACGCACTATTTGTGTAGCTTATACATTGTTTTCTTCATGCATGCATGTTTACACGTGTCTTTGGCTAGCCTTCTTATTTGTGTGTGCCTTGGTTTCCACAAAGAAATTTTCAGCATACATGTAGTTGGCCCTCTTTTTATGCCGCATGTCTCCTATCGCTGACGCCGCATGTGCCCCCAAAGAGGGGAGAATCATCTAGGGGTTTCTACTAACACATCAGTATTTACACCTTTAGTTCTGGGCCAAGACACTTTCCACCATCGCATTGTGGGTTACATACAAGTGGGTTCATACCATTCTACTAACCCCATACATAAAGACTTTTACAGGACATGGTGTCCTTAGCATTCTGGGGAGCAATTAACAGTTGGAGGATACAGCGGAATTCCTCCCAATACTTCTTCTACTGCTGGCACCAGATCACCCAAAAAACTAGGGCAGTACAGATATCTCTCCACACACATTTTAGTATAAGTGGTTAGATCCTGGAGGACACAAAGCATTTCCTCCCTACACTTCTTTAGCCAATGTGGCATGAGATCACCCAAAAAAAGAGTAGTACAGATATCTTTCTAAACTCTTTCTTGACATGGATTAGGTGCACATGTTCCATTTACATTTACATTTTCCATTTACATTTCTTTTGCAACTTTATATTTACATACATATGTGTCTTTTACATATTTGTTTTACACTTACATACATACATATTTAACTACTTGATCTGCTTCTCCTCGCAGTTTCAAAATTTGTATGAGAAACAAGCAATCAAATAAAGGCAACAACGATGATGAAAATGATGACAATACTATGAAATAGCACACTATAGCACATGCATCACACTTCTATATAGGTATACTACACTATGTAACAGTTACTCATACACATTTCACCCTAGGTTCACTCTCATCACTTTTTCTTTCTGCATTTTTCATCTATATTTTCCACGCTCCCATCATCTTTTTATCATTCCATGCTTTTTTTTTATTCATTTGGCATGCTTCTACTAAACTCATCATGGACATCAGTGTACGCATCTCTATCTGCATTATTTTATCAAGATTTACACTCACCAACTTAAATTGGGGGTAAAATGTAATTAAAAATCATGCACTTTAGACATTTATTTATCCCGATCTCATACTACTATTTATAAGGTTCTTGAGTAAATAAAGTACTAATTAACCCCCATCCTTTGGTCATCTTGTTTATTTTATTTTGTAATTTTTGACCTATTGCACCCATATGCCTAGCCATTTCTAAACATCCCGCATAATTTCATCCTCGCCTAGGCACCCAGATTTAGTATAAGGGCGCCCATGGGTTCCTCGGACCCACCTCAGGGTGCCCTGATCCTTCTAGCACTTTCCCGCCACATTTTGGGCCTCTTCTATTTTTTTTTCATATTTATCTTTCTTGAGTTCAGCCTTTTTAGGGTTAATTACGAAATTGGAGCAATATAACCCTATAAATATAAATTTATGAGACCATAATGAGGGAGCTATCATTAAACTCTACTATCACTCCATCTAGAGTCGCATCCATCTTTGCATTGGCATCCACATAGCTCCATCATCAAGGCACAAGTTAGGACATATGCATCAAACTTCATAGGGGGAGGGATTCTATTTTATTTCATGTACATATTCTACTACATTTAGCTATAGCCGACTACTTCAAAAAGTGTGATAGGAACAAGATCACCTAGGGCACGACATGCACACGCACACACTAGAACTACATCCGGTCCAAAATGTAGTGCAAGTTGTTCAATTACTAAGCCCACTGTTGTTGTAGCAATAAGGTCACCCAACCCATTTATTATGCATTTTTATTTTTAGGCTTTTGATACTTCCTTTTGGTCTTGTGTAGGTTATTTATTCTTCTTGAATATTTGGAGCATTTGGCGCAGATAGAGAAAGTGACATGATAGGCAAGTGAATATTCCATATCACTTTCTCGACCTTTGAGTATTAGTTACAAAGCTTCTACATAGAATAGGGTGCCTAGATTACATACTAGGGTGCCCACAAGAACCCCAGCACTCCTTCAGGTGCTCTAGTCCATCCACATCATTCAAATCTATGCTCTGCATAACCCTAGCGTAATTGCTCCTACTTTCTAATTTTCTTTGTATCATCATGACACAATCTGAAAATAATTTGTTATCACCGAGTTCTTCCCTTTCCCTTCTTGCACATTATGGTTGAGTATTTCATTAGTTTATTTAGTTATCTCATTTACATACGATTTTAGAACATTTACTTATTGTGTTATATGTCCTCTTAGATTAGATTAAGTATATTTCACTACATTAGTATTAGTCAATTTTAGTTAATCAAAGGTGACCATGGGGGAAGTTTGATGCATCCTAGGTGTGAGAGATGGAGATCTATGTGATGATGTGAGATATGGCATGCCATGGTGGAAGATGTGGAAATGTGTCATAGGAAATTTTATGGTCATCACAATAATAAGTAGAATCAAGGGTATGACCAACATCAGAGTCGAGTCAACAACATTGCTAGGATTGAAATCTAATGTGTGTAAATTCTCATCTAACATATCAAATGGTTCATCAAAATTATAATCTTCGCTCGTGTCACATTCATCAACATAGTCATTATTTGGATCAAAAGGAATTATAAGTTTAAACTTAGGAGGTTGGTGAGTGATCTCATCTTGTGGTGGGGGAATTGGTTTCTCTTCCTTTAATGGTGGTTGCATATTTGTGATTGGTAACACTGTAGATGACACAATAGAGGAGGTAATGGGGTAGGTACTTCTAAAGGTGGTATGATATTGGGTTGGATAGGTGGTTCTTAAATTATTAGAGAAGGAACATTAGTAAGTATGGTGTGATGCTCACTAGACATAGAAGGATCATATCTAAGAACCCATTGGGGTTTGGTAATTAGAGATGAGCATGTAGCATAATTTTGTGTAGTAAATGAAATAAATCCTTGATTCTCAAGTTGTTTGATTCTTCATTGTAAAGCATAACAATCATTATCACGATGTCCATTAATTCTATGATAATTTCAAATCGGGTGACCTTTGTAGTTTATAATTCGGTAAGGAGGCTAGTAATGAGTAGGCTGCAAGGTAATTGGTCGGTGATTAAGGAGATCGGAGATAATATCGTGTTGACTAGAATTTCGATCAAACTTGAGAGGTGTTTATTCTGGTAAGACCTTGACCTTGCTTATATGATAACATATAGTACATATGGGATCAAGATGACGTGTAGAAGAATAATTAGCATGGGTATGAGAAGCATCCTCAAGATATTGGATTTCAGTTGTGAGGGATTAAATCATGTCTTCCATAGCTTGAAATTTATCTTGAAAAAAATGTGTAAAGCTTGAATTGACTCGAAAATGGATTGATTGGTTATGTTATTAGGAGTAATAGGGGTTGGGCATTGGAGGGTCAAGCGGGAGGGTGTTGGGTATGGACTTGCATAAAATTAGTAGTGAGGTTAGTCATGATAGAAACCCCGTTGGGTCCATAGGATGGGTAAGAGGATTAGTCCATAATTTCATAAGAAGGAGAGATGATTTGATGCTTGTTTAGAAGGTGGGGTTTGATTGATCGCCACCAAATGATTTAATCTCATTTTACTTAAACCTTAATTTTAGAGTAATTACTATAATAAATGATATTCAGATAATTAAGAACAATATGACGCAAGTAATAAGCATTCATAATGTAAAACTCTAATTAAATGAGAGAATAGTGTGACTTAGTTGATTTTGTGCAATTTGGGAGTGATATGTAATGTGTATCTACTAGAAAAGACTATAAATAGTGTCGAACAAGCTTGATGAGGGTTGATAAACTTGGTAATGTATAAGATATAAGCACTCACAAGCGGACAGAGAACCTCAAGTGCTAGTGAATGATTTGGGCGCCTGTGTCTCCGCTCGTCGATGCTAAGGTTTTGAATTTGTATAGGTTTGAATTTCTTTGCTCCAATATTCACTTTTTCACTCAAACTTCACTCTTATGGTTCATGTTGTACCTATAACTCAGAAACAAATTTCTACCTACACATTTCCATCAACCAAATAAAATATAATAAAATGATGTAGAATGTAGATTTGGACTAACCCCGGTAGTCACCTAAAGAGTGAACTTACAACCAAGCACTACACTACATCTTAGAATCCATGTATTTATTTGTGCTTGTGTGTGTAATTATGCCCTAGGTTTCCCTTGTGTAAGTTACACGATGATAGTAGGATAGTTATAGCTTGTACCAAGAATACATAATATGTGTGATGGAATAGAATGAACTCCCATCCTATGTTGTGTATGCAGATTAATGTAGCCCTAGTCCCTTATATGAATGTGCTAGATGTATGCCTTATAATTCACTTGTGCCTTTATGTAAGGTTAGGTGATGATAGATAATGCTTATAGTGTTTGGCCCTTATTTAAGAGAAATAACCAAGTATATATATGATTCCCTTGTTTGGATTTTGTAATTGAAAACTGAAAGGCCAGCCCAAAGTTTTAAAAGGTGACCAAAAGGTGAAAAGGACCCAAAAGAGTAAGAAGAAGAAAGAGAAGGATAGGGGTTCCCAAAAGGGTAGGAGCACCTAGGCACTTCTTTTCTAACAAGGCACTAGTTTTTAGGCTATAAAGGATAAATCATTCAAGTATTGGCAGAGGTGTAAGATGTGTAAGACCAATAAAGTGTAAGATAAAAAATCAATCAAATAGCCAAAAGTATTTTTCAACCACTAGTTTTCTTTCTTAGGAATCATGTACACATTAGTATGCTTTAGGACCTAGAAATGTACCCAAGTGTATAGATTTTGTGTCTACACTTTTATCCTTTCATGCACACCGAAAGTCAAAAAGTATTTTCCTTCATCATGTCTGCTTCATTCCACAAAACACTAGGGATTGTTTGTGACCTTTGGACTTAGCCATTTTCTACTTATCTTCTGCTCTGGGGTCCGATTACACTTCTCTCTTATGGTACATCCTTGACTTCTCTCTATATCGCAATTAAGAGAACCCACAGAGATGATTGATTCCTATGACACCATACTCTCATGGAATCCTTTGTTCCTTTATTATACAAAGTTAGGAGAAACGGTGGAATACTAAGTAATTGCATTCTACTTTAACGTTTTCTTTCAATGTTTTGTGGATTTCTTAAATATAAGCTGCCTAAGTTTTGTTTTTGGATAAGTTGTTCAAAATTGCTTAAGGAGAAATTTTGGACAACAAGCACTTCTAGAGGTGGTTACAAACAAAGGTATGATAAATCAAATATAAAATGCTATTATTGCAAGAAGTATGGACACTATGCTAGTGAATGTAGAAAGAAATAGTGTGGTATGAGAACTCATAATGCAAGTTATTCTAATGCAAAAGAGGTTAAACCTGAAAAGCATGAAAGGGGTGGAAAATTGTTTCTAACTTGCAATGTAGTTCAACAAAGTAGCAAACAAATATGGTATTTGGATAGTGCATGCAGTAATCACATGTGTGGAACAAGGGGAATGTTTAATAACATAGATGAAGAAATCAAATCTGTGGTAAATATGGGGACAAATGACAAGGTTCCTATAGTGGGAAAATCTAATGTATCCATTCTCACCAAGAAAAGAAATAAGAGGCATATTCAAGATGCCTTATATGTTTTGGGATGAAGTATAACCTCCTAAGCATTGGGAAACTAGTCCAAAAGGGATAAAAGGTGATATTTGAAAATAGATAATGCATAATCTATTATAGAAGTGAAAGTAATAAGTATCTTGCAATGTAAATAAGATGACACAAAATAGAATGTTTCCTTTGAGGATGCAAAGTGAGGTAGAAATAGTGTTTGACATAGTGACAATTGATCAATCTACTCTTTAGCACCTCATGTATGGGCATTTTATTTTTGGTGGATTGTATGTTATTTTTAAAAATAAAATGGTAAGAGGGTTGCACCCAATTGAACAACCAGTGACAAAGTATGTGAGGGATACATATTTGGAAAGTAACATTGAAATATTTTTCCTCAGAAATTTTTGGGAGCAAGTGCACCTCTTAAGATGATAAATTCAGACTTGTGTGGTCCTATGAATACTCCCTCCTTATCCAAGATTGAGTTTTTTATTACATTCATATATGACTTTAACAGAAGGACATGGGTATATTATAAAAAAATCAGAGGTATTTAATGTATTCAAACAATTTAAGGCCATGGTTGAGAGGAATGGTAGTCACTACATAAAAACCTTGAGAACAGATAGAGGGGGAGAGTACATTTCAAATTAGTTTCTAAACTTTTGCAATGAGCATGAGATCAAAAAACAATTTACAGTGAGGTATACACTGCAGAAAAATGGTGTAGTTGAGAGGAAAAATTGAACTATTCAAGAAATGGAAAGAAGCATGAACAACGCAAGAGGATTTTCAAATGATTATTGGGCTGAAGTAGTTAGAACACCACCATTTGTTGAATAGATATCCTATAAAAATTGTTTGGAACATGATACCTCAAGAGGCATGGAGTGGAAGGAAGTCAAGTGTTGAGAACTTAAGATTTTTTGGGTGTGTAGCATACACACATGTGCCCAAGAAAATAAGATTGAAGTGGGATAATAGAGGAGAAAATTCATCTACCTTTGGTATAGTGAATGATATAAATCTTATAGATTGTATAATCCAATCACAAATGAACTCGTAATTAGTCAAGATGTTCAATTCATTGAGGAAGTATCTTGGGGATGTATAAGAAGTACAAAACTCACAAACAAAGTAAAATGCACCTTTTATTTAAGTTGAAACAGCAGATGGTAAAGTCAACAATGCACCAAGTTGGACCCCTATCTCACAAAAGGGTGAATCATCAAGTGGTAGTAGTCAATAATCTACATAGGGAGTGACACATGAGGCATCTTCATCATCTTCCAACTCAAATTAGTACCAAGTAAGAAAAAGGAGTGTACAAGATATTTATATGATAAGTCAAGGTATGATGAAAATGAAGATGAAATAATTAATTTTGCTATATTTTCAGCAGTTGATCCTATTTATTTTAAGTAATAAATTAAGGAAAGTAAGTGGTGTGAATAAATGGATGAATAAATGCATGCAATAGAGAATAATGAAACATGGGAGTTAGTAGATCTTCCATTAGGAAAGGAAGTCGTTAGATTCAAGTGGCTTTACAAAACCAAAACTACTCCCGAATGTAATATTGAAAGACATAAGACAAGGTTATTCGTCTAATGATACAAATAAAGGCATGTAGGTGACTATAATGAGACATTTGATCATGTGGAAAGGATAGAAATGATGATAACAAACATTGTTATAGTTTTCACCACAAGTGGAAGGTTTGTCAAATAGGCTTCAAATCAACCTCCTTGAATGGAATGCTAAAAGAAGAGATCTATGTGGGATATCCACCTGGTTATGAGATTTCAAGGAATGATAACAAGGTGTACAAGCTCAAGAAAGCATTGTATGGACTTAAAAAAGCACCAAGGGTATCATGCAATCATATATACTCTTATTTGACAAGCAATGGCTTTAGAAAAGTGAAAGCGATCCCACACTCTACATCAAAGAAAACAAAGAAGATAAGATTTTGATTGTTGTTTTATATGTAGATGATTTGATCTTTACCAAAAATGTAAAAATTTCAATAGAATATTCCAAATCATCCATGAAGGAGTTTGAGATCACAGATTTAGGATTGTTGAGATATTTTCTTGGAAATGAAGTAAAAAAATGGAGCATGAAATATTTGTGTCTCAAGTAAAGTATGCAAGGGAGATTTTGGAGAAATTCAGAATGTTGGATAGTAAACCAACATCTACACTAGCTGAAACAAGTTTGAAACTATGCAAAGAAAATTTCAGCAGCAATGTAGATCACATGCAATACAAAATCTTAGTTGAAATATTTATGTACTTCACTAGAACTAGACTAGATATCATGTATGCAAATCAACTTGATTTCTAAGTTCGTGGAGACTCCAAAGGAAACACACTGAAAATCAAGAAAAATAATTTTGAGGTATGTTAATAGCACAAGATATTATGGAATTTTATATGTTGTTGACAATGATTTTTAGTTAGTTAGATACAAGAATAATGATTAGCATGTAGCCTAGATGATAGAAGAAACACATCTAAATATGTGTTTCATATTGGATTTGAATCCATTTCATGGGCTTCAAATAAATAGTCAAGTATTTCACTTTTTATAGTTAAAGCTAAGTATATAACAACAAATTCAAACAGTGTGTTAGGCTATATGGATAAGAAGAATCCTCTCAAATTTGCATGAAGAAAAATATGGAGCAACTACTATATTTTGTGACAACTTATCCTCTATTGTCTTGTCTAAGAATTATGTTTTTCATGGAATAAGTGAGCATATTGCAATCAGATATCGTTTCATTCGAGAATTAGTTGAAAAAGTGAAATACAACTAAAATTTTCAAGTCATAACAGTTTGTTGACATTTTTACTAAGCCTTTGTTAAAAGATAGATTTGAATGTTTGATAAGAAATTTGGGTGTCATTGATGTTCACACAACCATCTTTATACCAAGCATCTCAAGACCAAGCAACTCCAAACCAACCAACTTCGGACCACTTTCAAGTAGCTCCAGGACTAACTATGAGCTCGAACCATTTAGCTCTAAAAATCCAAAATCAGTTTTTTGAATGAATATATTTATTTTGTATTGGCTCAAGATTAAGGAAGAGTGTTGAATATTTTATCTTGAGACATTAATTTTGAATTTTGAATTTTGAATTCCCCTCTCTACCAAACTTTCTCCTGACATTTATTGCCCCTTTTTGAGTACCCATATTTTGAATCCTCTCTTAAGAGGGAAAGGTATTAAATGTAAAAAGTTGTTTTTTAATTAATGTGAGTAGTTGTATGCAACAGTAGTGGAAGAAAGTGTTTGAATATACATAGCATAGATATAGAAGATGAATGCATGGGTAAAACCATAAGCAACAACTTAGGTGAACACATCGCTGAATAGTAGAAAAATATAGAATGATACATAGCAAATAGAGCTAAAAATTTATAAAGAATGAAGGAAAAAAATGCATGTATGAACAACGTAGTCATTGAATTTGCAGCAACTAAAAATAGAGCAAAATGGCTCTGAAATTTATGTATTAAATTGTTTTTAGATCTAATATAAACATATTTTTGTATTTTTCTGAGTTATGTTTTTCTCTATTTCTTTGTTCTTGTTTATTGGAAACCACATTTTTCCAACAAGTATGCTTTATAATTTCAAATAGAAAACATGATAGACCCACTTAGAGACATGGACCAATGTATGAAATGTAACATTTCCCAAAATTTTCAAGATAATATTGAACAACTGAAGAAGAATTAAAGAATCCTAAAGCTTCAAAAAATATTCCTAAATTTGATTTGACTTCAAAATAAACATCTATCTAAGAGAATGATATTAAATAAGTTGCAGGAATGGATACTAGTATAAATAAATAGAAAACAACAACTTCCTCACAAGATTCAATTTCATTACATGTTGAGAAAACATAACTCGACAAGAGTTCAAAGGCAAGGAAGTCATTTTATTTGAGTCTTGTAGGATTATAGAAAGATATTGTAGCTTTAGACCATTTGATATGGAGAAAGGAAAAAAAAAACATTCACACTAAGATTGAAGGCAATTGAGAAAGTAAAATTCAAGGATATGGAATATGAAGGAGACATTGACTAGGATATTTTGATTAATGGGGAAGAAACTAATGAAAATAAGACAAGCAACAAAGAATGTCTCTCAGTAGAGGCATGGCCACGGGTGGGCTTATCTAAAGTTTGTTGGGACAGTGTTGCTCGGTGAGGAAACAACCGTTGTTGGTGGACTACAAATTCATCAACTTGGTAAGATTCAAATAATTCTTTAAATGAAAGGGAAGGCTACAAGAATACTTGGAATGTAGGTTAGCTCGTTTATAAATTTGGTTTTCATTGTGTTTCCAATCATTCATAGAAATGTTTCAAATCATTGTGTATTGATACATTAGAGTGTATTTAGGATTATCAATCAATTTCCATGTTCTAAAGTTTTACACCTCTATTTAATTTTGACTATGATGGAGTTGACATATAGGGTCATAGAGGTAAATTAGAAGTTTATGTTTTTCCTTTTCCTTTTATGGTAGTTACAATTTGTAGATGAGGGTCTAGAAAACCTTCAATATGTTGAACAATAAGTAATATTCAATACATAATGCAAAAACAATGATAAAATCATGTTTCTCTTGTAATACATGATACCATTTTTAGTTTTAAGGTTGGTACCTAGAAGAATAGAGCTACTACAAAAGGTAAACTTGTATTGTTATTTTTATTAATTGTTCCTCAAAAGTATAATTTTCCTAGAGAACAAGAAAGATTTTTCTAATGTTATGGTATCAATTGTAGCCTCTAATAATGGGTTGAGAAGTCACAATGCAAAGAGTAAGGAATATGAAAAGTTAAGACATTAGTCTTGCAAAAAATCCTTCTATGCATGTGTATTTCCATATACAATCAATTGTAACACTATGTACATGCATCCAGAAATGTCCAAGGATGTGTATTGACAACAATAGACTATACATAAAGCATGAATTTATATGTTACTTTTAAGATAAATGAGAATGTAATAAAAAAGGTAAATGTCTATTATTGTTACAATTGTTACCTTTATTGTGGTGTCCAATAGTAGCTACGAGCAATCCATAGATATTTTTGCATTTATGGTAGTAATAAAGGTATAGTGTGTAGTCCATAATATTCTTTATGTTCCTTCACTTTGATTTACTATGTTCTTAAATAAGCATATGACGAGTTCTTTTCTTGATTTTGTTTTCAATTATGTTATATTTTGGTGCAAGTGTTTAGAAGAGATATACCTATTTTTCATAAAAGCAAACAATAATTAGCTTATTTTCAAATGGAAATGAAACCAATTTTTAATATAATTGTAACAAAATTTGTTAGGCTTACCCATGCTTTGTCATTAGCCAAATTACCATTTGTAATGTCTACAATGATGGATTGGTTTCCTTTTTTTGTACATGTACATATAGATTATTTCTATAGTGGTAATTGTTAAAGTTGTTTGGTGGCCAAAAGCTAATGGATGGTTGAAATTGGTATGAACATGTGCTAGAGGAAAATAAAATCAATAAATTCTATGTTTGTGTTTCCATTTATTAGTAATATAAAGTCATGGTCACATCGGTCATACTCACTTTTGGGAGCAATAGTGAAATTGGTTATATGAATTCCTTTTTTGGAATGATCTTATGTTCATGAGTTTTAATAAAAGTATTCATAAAATTGAGATTTATTATGAGTTCACCTTTCTTGTTTGTTAGATCAACTCATAGGAGTTATATTTCTCATTGTTTATCAAGATTTATTCTATATATTGCATAACATCACCTTCAAAAACTTCTCTAGCTTTGTAATTGTGAATGTCTTCAATAGATATTAATATGGGTTGTGTATTTTTTTGCTCTATAATTTGTTGGGAGAGTGGAATAAATTACTAAGGTATGTGTAAATTGAAATAACGAAACAAATTATTAATGCATGTATCTTTTATGTTGTTGTTGTAGTGACATGTCACCTTGTTCAAATTGAAGTAGTCTCTTCCATGTTGTCTACAGCAATATGAATCAAACAATAAGTAATGTACGTACAAAAAAATGTATCGACTTTGACCTACTTATACATGTAATTTAGCTTTGCTGAAATGTTTATTAGTGGTGACAATGGAAAACAAATAGGTGTATACCTTTTTCAAAGTGTCATTTTATTAGGATTTTTTTGTTTTGTATTTGAAATTTTATTGGAAAATGCATGCAATGGAATTTTTTATTTTTTTGAGACCAAAAAAATAAATAAAGAGTGAACAAATTTTATTTCAATATGCATGAGTTTTTCTCTTAAAAATAATGGATGAAATAAAAAGTGCATTGTGATCATTCTAGTATGCATGATAGAGTTCAAGATGCATGTTATTCATATTCATTTTGGTCCAACAATGGTCTACTTTTGAACCTGCATTTAGTTGTTTCCATGTTTGGTACAAGGAATAGATTATGTTGATGCATATTTTTGCAAAGTTCTATTTGTCTACTTTTGTTTTGTGTCATGTCAATGTTAAAGTATCCAACTATTATCAATTACATATCACTTAACAAAGTAGATGTAAAAATTTCTAAAAATGTTGAAATATGTATAGCAAACTCGATGGTTTCAAATATATATTTGATATTCATATATAAGTATTTAGATATAGTATATCAATTAGAATAGTTTCAACTTGGTTTGTACTAAATGTTTTATGTTATGTATAATGATATTTTTCTGACATATATCGAGAAGTTCATGGATGGTTGTTGCGAAGAATACAATTGAATTTTTATAAAAAAATTATGCTTTGGCATTTTTGAGGTTCGAGTTCCTATGAAAAGAGGACATTTGATTCCATTATTGCATAATCATGGGCTATTTTTTCAACATGTAATTGTAATTTTTTTATATTCAAACAACATATACAAAATGTATCATGGCTCTTCTCTATTACGTAGAGTTTTCAATTTGGTATTTTCGTTGTATAATGGTTTCTATTTGGTAGAGTTTTCAATTTTTTGCATTTCAATATGCACATCATTAGACAATATGAAATTACTTTTGTCTAATATATTTATATGGTACAATGATCCGATGTTCTTTAATCGTGAAAGGGAAATGTATACAAGGAAATGGAAATGTACTTTGTGAGCTTAAAAGCTAATGTATCCATTATCAAGCCTTGTGCCCTATGTATTGTTCTTGCACAAGCTATTTACACGGAAATTGGTGGTGCATAATTAATTTCTTGTAAATTTTAATTCTTTTTGTGATTATTGTTATAGGGGTCCACTATTTATTAATATTTGTAGTTACATTATTCTCATTTTGGCATGTTGGTATTTTCCAATGTTTATATCGATAAACTCCATCCAAACCATGTCAATTGTTTCAATTATGTAATATTTAAATATTCCATCTCCATCATTGACTAAGTCATCACATATGTTATAGTAACCATCAATCAATTCTATGAGATTATTTTTTCAAAGTTATTGTTTTGGAAACACCATTTTTTACTAGTCACTAAATCATTTTCAATGACATTGGTTTCAATGTAATCAATTACATTTAGTGTATATGTTTCTACATGTAAAATAGTAAGCATTTTCTTGTTATGTGTATCAACATGAATGTTTTTATGTAATAGATATGGAAATGTTAGATCTAGTGAGGCGGTTTTGATAACAATGTTGATTCAAATATTTAATATTAATACGATTTTGATCACAATTTTTGATACAATCAAGCATTGATATGAATATGATACTTTTTTTTCACATGATTTGTTTCAATTTGAAGTATTTAACATTGTCTTTCCGTAATGTGTACTATATTGTTTCATTGTGCATAATTGGTTTTTTGAATATCCATGAATCTAGAATTGGTTGGGCTTCGTAGAAATCTCCGCAAAAATAATGTTGACATTTAAATGGCTAGTAGTTGTATGCATTTTTTCATGAAGTATTTTTTCTATGTCAAAAGCATTTGGCTTCCTATTGACGATGTCTCATCAATAAGCAATAAGTGAAGTTATTTATAGTGTGTTCTATGATATCTAAAGTGTTATAATCTAACACTAGCATCTTCGACATTTGGTATGGAAATTGGAAAGCAGTGGGCGGTTGCACCATTCACATTATATGTTGTTTTTCAGGTGTATGTAAAGATAACACATTTTACTTTGAGAAGGTTGTTATTCAGTTGTTTATTGTTAAAATGGCATAGTGTTTAGTATATAACTTTTGTTGTATATGTTTTCCTATACTTGCACCTCATGTTAAGAATAAATGAAATGGTTCATTTAGAGATAATATTTTCTTCATACTAATATGTTTTATTATGAGTTATTCATCATTTAGTTGCTTCATAAATTGAATTACTATTCAATGCTTATCAAAAATTGGTACTTTACTTCTTTCAAAAAAAAATTATTAGATTTGAATTGTTACTTTCATTTTTCTATATGGAATGTCATTTTTAATGTCATGTTTTTCAAAATGTGTAGGGAAACCATCGGTTTCATTTACATTTTCAAAATCAAATGTTAAACTAGGATTATTTTCAATGTTCAAAGTAGTTGCATCTATGTTTCCCTATTACGAATCTACTTTTGTAATGAATTGGTTTTCATTACCATCTACAAATGTCTTACGAGTGATAAATATTGAGTACATTGTGTCAAATTCCTATTTCAATGACTCTTTAGATTCACGGTATGGCATGAATAACATCATTTTTTCATGTAATAGTTTTCAAGATCAATATATTTCTTTATATCTAACGTATCAAATAATTTTTCTTTTCTTCGGTGTTTTATATTTGTTGATGTTCCTGTATAGTATGTTATATATTCTGCTAAACAAATGTTTTCTAATGATGTAGCTATTTCATTCAACTTTTCGGTAATAGAAGCACACATAATATTTTCAGATTCATCATGTTTTTGTGTAAAAGTTTTTGGATCTTTAAAATGAATGTCCTATTTGTAATTGGAGATGTGTTTATGAATATATCTTTTCTTGATCCTTTGGACAAGGGAAAAGAAAACACAATATGCACTCCCGATGACTAGACATTTTTTTATAGTTAAGAAGGGTATTTCTGATTTTCCTTATAAATTTGATTTCATTTTCATTATTCCATATTAATTCATCATATATTTTGAAAATCAACCATCAATTTATGATCTATTTTAGTCATGTATGACATGCAATAAGTTACAACAAAATTAACATCTAAAATAAATTGTGCATTTGTGTTTGCATACCAAAGCTTGGGTACTTTTGTTGCAAAATAATTCATCCACATATTATGTGGTTGTCTTTGTAATATTATTACAAGACATCCGATAAGATATTACAATAGTGTTAGATATATTTCCATGGTTAAATTTTCTTATTCTAAAAACATGTCAAATGTTATGCCTATGTCATGTTTTTGTTTTCTAGACCTTGGAAAAAAATGTTTCACTATATTTTTGGTGACCTCATCGTTATTTGTCTAAAGGTTATAATATTATTTTTTTCCATAGAAGGTGATGGAAAATTAAATCTGCAATGTGAGTTTTTGTATTTTCTACATGTTTCCGTATGATGGTGGGTTTGCATTTTTACCAAATTCTTGTCAAGTAGTGATGAATTTGTAGAAATATATTTGTCTATAAATGTTTCTATTGTAGTATTTGAACTTTTTCCATATATAGGAGCATCATTTACCCAAAGAATGAAATGAACATTTTCATTTCCTCAATTTTCACATTTGATTACAAAAAATTAATGTAAAAATTTTCCAAATAGTTCATCGTTATACAACATCCTTTTTAAAAGGCATTTGTTTTATGATTAAATTAACGACCAAAAATTACTAGATTTTTCCGATAATTGCATTGATTTTGTCCTCATTAATGTTTTCACTATTTTTTAAACATAAATCTTATAATGCATCACATAATGCATTCTACATGGGTTTTACACTCGGTAATGTGATATAAAAAGTTGGTGTGCCTAGTTTCCTTAACATTGCAAATATAATCTTCCTTGTGTTTTCTAAATAGTCAAGTGATGTTCAATTTTTTTAGAGCTCTAAATCCTATTGATTATTTCAGGATTTTGGCTACACTGAGTTACACCTAATGAATTCAGCATATAGTTTTCTACCATGTATTTCTCCTTTACGTATACATATCCATGCACGACTAGAGACATGTGGGTGAAATAATTTGTTGCGGTGCAAATTATTGGTTTTAACTAATGGTCACGGGGCCAAGCCCCTCCTTCTTAAGTATGGGAAGGATCCCATTATTTAATTTAAACTAACTAAAAACATTGGGTGGTATTTAGGCTAGGGATCACACAGAGTACTCCACTAAATGTGTGGCAAAGTGCTTGTATAAAGTGTACAAGGGAGTAATTTGTTGTGAAGGGAGGTAAAGGGGAGTAGGAGAAACAAGGAGAGAGGGTTAATGTTATGAGTAGACACTATCATATTCTCACCAAAAGTAACCAGAGTAGGTCCAAATTTAATTAGAAGAACATAATAATGTAAGAAATCAACAAGACTAACAAGCTAGTAGAGACACAAGTTTTGGCATATTCATTAATCAAGGACACAAAGTTCCTTCTTTGTTATACAAGATCACCATGCTTGCAAAGTTGGAGAGTAGAGAGGATAAAGGAACATAGAAAACTTGATGTAGTGGTGATAAAAATCTCAACAACATACAACAATCCACAATTGTTAACCCTTTGGAATGGAGAAGCCATTCTAATTTATAGCATACAAAAATGTCTCTTCTATTAGGAAATAAGGGATAAAATATGCGGAACAATCCCACTCAGAATCACAATAGTAGAAACTAATATGCAAAAAGATATTACAGATCTGAAATAAAAGTGCATAAAAATAAAAGAACACAACACAAAGATAGTATTTAACGTGGTTCACCAAATTTGGGCTACATCCACCAAGAATCACTTGCTCGAATTTTTATTACAAGTCACCTCTTTCTCTCAATACAATACCCAGATATGTTTGGATCTATACTCAACAAACTCTCCTAAATTCACACTTGAACTCACACACATATACAATGTACAATACCCTACCATATGCACCAAAAGCACACCAATAGGCAACTACATAAGCAGTTTTACAATACCATGGGTACCAAAAACATGGGCCAAAACCACCTCATAAACCGATGGGTCAAAAATCCCACCCATAGGAGAAGATAACATTTCTCGAGCTATCGCGCACATTTTTTCGAGGCCAAAAAAATTCTAAAGGGCTGCACCCCTAGACCCCCACTCGGGGCCCAACCCGGCCCCAAACCTAGCGATAAAATTGTGGAGAGTGCACAATGATTTTAGTGTACAGTCTTCAACATTTCCACACATGAAAATAGGCTCCACCACATAACATCTTCATCTACCCCCACATGTATCTTTACTTCCCCTAATCACTTGTGACATTTTATGTTCCTAGGAAACAAAAGTGATCCTTTTCTTATTAATTAAAAATAATTCTTTACAAATTTATACTATAAGTCACTTTATTTAATGGGAAAAAGTAATTAAAAGTACATTTTTAGTGAAGAATTAGAATGTGGAGAGAGGGAAGAAGAGAGAGAGAGAGAGAGAGAGAGAGAGAGAAGGGTTAATCGAAATGATCAAGATGAAGCTTTTGTAAATGAAATACCTACTGACTTGAACCACTATGAGAGATGAAACATTCCAAGGAATGTAATAAGTGTTCAAAAACACTATTATGATATTTGTATTGTGGTGCGAACATGATGATCATTTCTATCCACAAGGTAGGAGTTAGGATATGAGGATCACTTCCTTACTCCTTTAGGCCTTCACAGTTCACCTTCATGACCAAAAATCAACTCCAAGATGCTCAAACCTTTTTGTGATTATTTATTGCTTACTGAAATAGGTCCTCATCATGCATATGGAAGGATTGCTCCCTGAATGAAATTATTTTCCTATGGCCATCTGTTAAATTGAAATGAGGTGATTGCACATGCTTCCTCCTTTGAGGTGTGAACACACTACAAGGTGTTGGATGAGTGTTTAAGAACACTATTGAGTGAATTACAACATGTGAAATTGAGATGGTTTCCCATTCTTGCAAACATGGTACTTCACATGGAAATTGTCCTCCTTTAAATCTTGACTAGCTCATCCTGACTTGTTCCTTGAAGAGATTTAAACACAATGGCAGATTCGGGCTATGAAGATCATCACCTTACACCTTGAGCTTCACATTTGATATTACTTTCCACATCACTTTAAACACGATGACCCTTCACAATTTACCTCCTGCAAAATATGTCACCTAAGTGGAAACACTTTTAAGATATCTCGAGAACTCTTTTGCTCAATTACTCTTCATGGAAACAAGTTTACTCCTCCGAAAGAGAGGATTTATCCACAATGAAACTGGAAGGAATGATTGAGAATGAGTTCCATATTTTTGACATCCAAACTACATTAAAACACTAAAAATTCCACCTCCTTGACTTGCAAGATGTGAGCACATTACAAAGTAGTGATTAAGTGTTTAAAACCACTTTCATGAGATATGCATTATTTTTAAGCTTGAGATGACTTCCAACATCACTCATGGTGATCTTATCATACTCCTAATGACAATTTCCTTGGTAACTTGAATTTCACTAGAGTTCTAGGTGTTTAAAATCTTTCACGGACCTCATGATGTTCCTAATTTCACTCATCACCCAAGTTACTATCTTACACACCCATTGACTCACTTTGATTTGTTCCTTGTCATAGTGTGTTCCTTATTCTTGGAGAGATATCTAGTGAGAAAAATGTTTCCTTCATGATGGAAACATACTTAGAATTTTTAGACATTTTTCTTCTCATCTACACCTCATAGGTCTTCTCCTCCAGATAGAAGGATTTCTCTCTGAATGAAACTTTGTGCCTCTAACCTCTTGTTGAGAAAAACAATGTGGTTGCATTATCTTTCTTTGTGAGCTACGGGTGAATTACGTGCATTTGAATGAGTGTTAAGGAACACTGATGTGAGATATTACACTTCATAGAACTATGATAACTTCCTTCTCCTATAAACATGATGATCTTGGGTTGAGGCACATTGGGAGCAATGTGTATGATGCATGAACATCACTAGTATTCTCCCTGAGGCTCAATTCATGTTTACAAAGGTTGAGAGACTCCATCAAGAATAGGCTCGAAGATTATTATCTCTTCTCGGTGATGAAAACATCACTTTATTGAATTAACTCAACCATGATGACTCCCTTCTTCCACAATTGGGATGAGTTGAACCATCCAACTTCTTACATTAAAATGTTTCATACGAAATCACCTTTGGGCTCTTTGCTTTAAGAACTTGTTGGGGTTTTCTTTCCTGTCTGGATTATAAGGCAACTTCCTAGCCTTGGGAAGGGTGGAAAAAATAAATGATATAGGAATAATGGGAGCTGCCACAACTTTCTAGGCTCAATTACAAGACTTGCTATTTTTAGTAGGTCTTACCCATGACTTGCCATTTTTAGTAAGTTTCCACTATTTTTCTCTCTAATGTTTTCGGATCATTTGGAATATTGTAAATGATGAGGATTTACTATTTTTAGAAATTTACTATTTTTAGATACATGTAGATATGAATACTTTCTATTTTTTTAAATGGCACTTACAGTGTTGAGTTGAAATGAAAACACTATCATTTTTTTTGGTTTTACAACAGACCTTCTCTCTCCGAATTTTATGGTTTTCCATCATGTTAGATCTCCGTAAAATGAAAAAATGATTTTTAGGGTTTATAATCTTCATATTAATTCAATAAAAAATCCATAGCATCAATGGATTTTCTTTGACATTCTTCCAAAAGGATTTTTGGAGAGGAGATCATAGGAAAAATTTCAAGGGAAACAGGTGCCCGAATGAGGAGAAATGATCAAATATTCATTTTGTTGGCTATAGAGCTTTGGAAAAAAATTGGCCACATATCTAGATAAAAATGAAGTTTTGGAGGATATTGTAACAGAAATTTTCATGAAAAATAACTAACTATTTGAGAAATGGAGAGTTAGTGAAGTTTTATTGTGATTCTTAACTCACCTGGAACTACACTTTTTAACTGTGGTTGGAGTGGAGTGGATGTGAGGTTTTACCTATTGAAATGAGGATAGAGGGGACACCAGGGACACTAAATTGTAACTTTTACCAGATGGTGGAAATTGGTAGCTTGTGGTGTGTGGTGGATGAGATGTAGGGGCTGGGAAATGGACATCGAAGGAGCTAGAGGGGGTCACATGGTGACCAAGATTTACATGGATGATCCGGGTCTCACTTTTATGTTCCCCTTGTCTCTTAGGGGATAGAGGGGACACCAGGGTGTCCAAATTGTGACTTGGGAGAAGTAGGGAGGTCACATTTGCGTGTCCCCCTTGCTTCCCTTACACCATGGGGATAGAGGGGACATAGAGGACAACTAGGGCAATTGGGAGTCCAAAGTGTGACTTGTGGGAGAGAAAAAGGTATTAATTTGGTGTTTCCTTGTCCCTATTGTCCCTTATGGGATAGAGGGGACACAAGAGTGTCCAAAGTGTGACTTTTCTAGATTAGGAAAGCATATTTTGCTTTAGATGTCCAAATTGGGACACTCAAACTAATTTTTTCATCTCGGAAGCTTAGAAAAGTGTTTTGGGGTCAAACCTTATATGATTTTGAATAAAAACACCTTATGAGATCAATGGAACCATTATTGAGACCCAGTAATTCCTTAAATTCTAAATTTAGGACCTATTTCATCTTCATAGAGAGGGGTAGTAGTAGTGTTTTGAATTACCTTGGGAAATCCTTAAGTCTTGGAAAAAAATTAATATTTCCATATTGTAGAGGATTCTAATATTTTTCTGATGACTATTTTTTCCTCCTAATGCTTTCTTTATCTTCCGAAATATCGGGAGAAGTCGATTTCACCATTTTAGCTTTCATTCCTTATACCCTGAATTACTCGATGTTGAACAGATTATTCCTGAATCAGATTTTCTTCCCTAAAATTTCCTAAATTACCTTAGAAACCTTCAATGTTATCCAAAATCACCCTTAGATGCTTTATATTTTCCCTGTATGCTTCCATAGGGTGTTTACTTAGCTCTGAAAATGACCAAAAATGACCTTTTAGGCTTTCTGAAAGGAGATGCCTTTGATCGAATCTCAATGACTTCATCTAACATATTAAGAATTCATAACTATACATTAAAAATACTTAATAAAATTTTTGTAACTTTCATATGAACTGTTTGAGGGTATAACGAGGGCAAGTTGGCTAGATAAAGGATGCACAAAGGATCGGGAAACATAATTTTTAATTATTAGCTAAGTTATCATGTTGAAAAGTTTTAATTTTTCATGTTGGACATTTTTTACATGACAAAAATTGGATCTATCTTGGGTAATTTGGACTATAAAGGGGAATAGATAACATATGATATCTCATGGGGTATCATATCGTTGCTTTATCCATTGGGAAAGGGAGTCATTACACTTTGAATAACAAGAAAAGCTACAAACACAACCAAGAAACAAACACGACCAACACACAACAGGGAAAGGAAACACAAGACAAGAAGGGAAACAAACAACAAAATTGAAACCATGATAAAACATCCTAAATCACCTATGTTACATGTGGGGGAAAACCCACTTTCATTGTAGCACCAATTCTTACTAAATATTTACCCATACACGGGTATCGTCGAATGTTTTTCTTCCACAAATCCATTGAGAGTTTACTAAAATATGACCCCTTTCTACATTTCTTGAAAAATGTTGCATGACATTTATTTTAATTGATGTTCCAATTAGTTGGTTTGTTTCTTTTTTTTCTTTGACACCTTCTTTCTATCTTCTCATTTATTCTCAAGTTCATTCCAATTGTTGATTTTCCTTCATTGCTACGAGAATGAGTCTTGATCATACTTGAGCTCATTATTTTCACACTAAGGCTTATGAACTTTGAAAAGAATTTTACGTTCACTTATCATCTGCTTCATGACCATTATTTCTATTATATGGTTCTCGGCATGTGTTTTCATAGTTTTAACACTATCACAAGCCTCTTGGTGTTCTATGTTTTGATCCAAACGGTCTTCTTTCACGCATACCAAATAAATATTTACCTACTACTTACTATGGTGTGACTTGCATAGTGCTTCATCATCTTGAAAGGAAAATCAACACAAGAGTGGATATGAAAAATGAAAACCATCATCTTGTCCAACTTGGCCATTTTGAGCCTCAAAATCCATCTTCATGATGAAAGCATCATTTCCTTGAGTGGAGTCAACATTGCAAGATGTAAACATATTCTTATTCATACATTCCTTATTGAGAATGTTTTCATTTTGAATGAGATCAGCCTTGGGATAATCAAGCACCATTCCATCTATATTTTCTTCATTGATAAGGTCTCCATCTTCATGAAAGTATAATGAACATGAGATTGGGGCTGAAACATCAAGATCATCATTTTCCCAATCTTGACCATTATGAACTTGGGAATTCATATCCATGATAAATTCATCCTATTTTTGAGTAGATTCAATTTCAAGAGGCCTAAACATCTTATCATTTATGCATTCATTCTTGAAATATTCATCTTCTTCCAATGTGAAATACAAATCCTTGTATTCACAATCATATTCATTAAATGGTTCTTCATGTTGAACCTTGAGAACATTATTTGAAACACGGGACTCACCTACCAAGAATTTGTTTGAAGTCACTCTTCCGACATTGTTCATGCATCTCAACATGTTGGGATTACTTTTTTGTAAGCTGAGATTTTATGACCTCCATTTACATCCATACTCAGTGGGAAGAGTCCACTATCAAGTTATGATTCTAATTTAATAATTATGGGATTTAAAAAATTCTAATTACACAGTCATGTATGATAAATACAATGCTAAAGAATAGATTTTGACACAAGCAATAAGCTAGATAAAATATTGAAACCCTAAATACAAGAGACAAAAATAAATATATTGATTCATGTTATCCCCGTGACTATTTTGGACTAGAAGATTGATGAACAGGAAGGGAAAATTGTTGCAACTAAGCACGAAAAATCTTAGAAAGGTCAAATGAGCCCGGAATAGGGCACTTAGAACATGACTAGGGTGCCTAGGTAGCAGAGACCTCTATTGGGCACATATGACTACGCAGGAGCTCAAAATCTAAATTTTACGGTGTCACACAAGTGTCATTAACCATCACTTTTGGTCACGTGTATGTCATTGCATGATTGTCGACTTCACTTGTAACGTGCAAAGAGAATATGACCTACAAAACCCTCAAACTACATCAAATCCCAAAAAAAAATGTAATATGGGGATTTGAATTGACCTGCATCACTCAACAGAGTGAACTTACGATCGAGTGATGCACTACATCTCAAACTCCATGTAGTTATTATGTGTGTGTGATATAATTGTGCCCTAGGAATCCCTTTTGCAAGTGCACGTGATAGCGAGCGATAGCTAGATGTACCAATGTAGATAGATGTGTGGATGGAAAAATGAACTTCCCCTCCCATGCATGTATGTAGAAAATGTAGTCCCTTTTCCCTTGAATGAAATCTAGATGGATGTCTTTGATGCTCTTAGATGCCTTTGGATGTAACCTTAGGTGATGATAATAGATGCTCTTTATTTTTGTCACATAGCTTTGTATTTATATGATTCCCTTGGTTGAATTTCGTAATTGAAAACTGGAAGGTTGACCCATAAGAAAATAAGATGCCCAAAAGATAAAATAAGCCCAAAAAGAGTGAGTAAAGTAGAAAGAGGTTGAGGCACCCGAAGGAAGAGGGTGCATGGGCACTAGCATCTTGTCAAGGCGTTGGTGTCCAAAGTCATGAAAGATAAAGCAATAAATTTCAAACTAGGTTGTAGGGTGTGTAATACCAAAGAGAAAGCAAGCAAACGCAGAAAATAGGCCCAAGATTGTAGTCAATTACTAGTTTTCTTGCTTACGAATCAAATGAATGCAAGTATGCTTTCTAGGACTTAGAAATGTACCCAAGTTCATGACTTTGTGTCTACAAACTCCATCAAGTTGTCATGATGCTTTTCAACCAGCTCCATCACACTTGGATACTCCTCAATCAACATGGGCAACTCAAAGATCTAAGGTTATGAAGAATTTTTCCTAACTTGAATCTTGAAATAGTAAATGAATTCATACCACCTATGAAGCTCAAAAATAATCATTTAGTTATGCCATTCTCTTATGATGTCTCTACATGGTTTCAAAAGAAAAATAGAAACCAAATTTGCATTCTTGTATTGATATTGCATAAAAAAATATTTACATCCAATGACCACTTTGTTACTCGTTTGAAAGTTCTACTCTCTATAGTCTCCATTTGATATTTTGTGACCATAAGAATCCATTCCTCCATGTTTTCAAAAATGGAATCTCCGTTTTCACTATGAAGATAGTCATCATCCTTGGTTGATAATTACACCATGGTTGATTCATTTTTAGAATTAGCAGGAATTCAAAAGTGATGAGAGCAAGTTGATTCAAACTCCATTCACAAGATTCCTATAGATTCTCATTCATTTATTCTAAATGATTCCCTTATGTTCCTTTTATCTCATTATTTCCCTCGATATCACTTTTTGTGATGGAGGTATTATCCTCATAAATGAAGATATCCACATGAGATTGAAGTGTTTCCTTTCCCTTGCATTCGTTCGAATACAATATTCTTCACAAAACGGGAAGGGAAGGATTCGTCTTCACATTCATACTTGTCCATAAATGTTTCAAGGAGAAAATTGAGCTCCTTTTTTTTTCTATCTTGTTATTAAATAGTTTTACATCATAAGAAGAATCAAAATTGGACTCATACTTATATTGCATATTCATAGCATAAGTCAGGATTTCAATGCTAAATTGAGGGTCTTCAATTACTTCTGTAGCCTTTAAAATTTCTCAAACATATAAATTTTTCAAATCTGCCACATATTCATTCAAAAATATTTAGATTGGGTCTCAAGGAGATGATTGAAAAGTTTATCTTCATCATTTTCAAACAAAGAGAAAATATCCATGTTAAATGGGAAGGGTACACCTTTTAGTTCAAGATTCATCAAATCATCCTCATGAAAGGAGGAAGAACACAATGTTGGGGCTGCAACATGAGAATAATCATTTACTCCATCTTGAACCTCTCCTAGAGATTCCTCTTCTTCACAGGGAGAAGAGAAGACCCCATACTCATAATTATGATCACTATCACACTCTTTTGGTGATGACAAGGAAACCAACTCATCAGAGAGGTCATGTTCTCTTCGTTCATCCATGATTGTTTCAAGAAGGAAATTGAATTCTCCCATTTTCTCCATTTCATTATTGGGCATTTGTGCATCAAATGAAGAACCAAAATTAGAAATAAAACCATCAATAATTACCTCAAATCATCCTCCTGAAGAACTTATGGTGTGGAAGGAGGGTTCATCTCTTGAACATCTTCATGGTCAAAATTCTCAACAAGCACTGGATCATCTATCATGAGACAAGGATTCTCATCTCTCATACACATTGCTCCTTTAAAGGATTGTGCTTTAGGCCAAAGTGTAGTTGTGGATAGATACTCAACTTCTATGTTTCCTTCATCATCTACCGAGGTGTTGAGTTAAAACTCATTGGAATGCTCAAGAAGAGGATATTCATGAGGAGTACATAAGAGTCTTCCTAGAACAAACACTTTGTAATAAGGATAATCAGTGGGATCTACTTCTAAAATATGGATTTTTTCTTCTTCATTATGGAGTGCTTCAAGTTGTTCATACTTTTCTTACATGGCCACAACATAATTTAGAATTTCAAGATTAGTTTTAGGATCATAATTTCCTTCTACAACTCTCAAAATTCTTTGCACATATTCCTTTTTCAATGTTTCCATTTCTTCATCTCCATAAGCAAGAAAATCATCCAAATGGAATGAGACAAAAGATAATGCTTTGAGTTTCTCAATTAGTTGTGTGTAATTCAAGACATTACCTTCAAGATATTATTCTTTTCTTGTTTGGTTTATATATTCATCTTCATGTTTTTCATATAACATTTCATATCTTTTCTACATTCTTCTCATTAGGCTCTTAGATTCTCTATCATCAGTCGGTGCAATTCCCATTTTCTTTCCTCTAATGTGATCCATTTGAATTGAAGCCACAAAGATTTAATAGTAGGATCTTCATATGTAGAAATTTTATCTATTTTAGATATCATTTTCATAACTTTTATAGGAATGTCACTAACCTTCTTTCCTTTTGTTGATTGCGAATTTTTGTTGAAGCAAGATACCTCTTCGTTGTACCAAAATCCATACTTTTGCAAGAGTTGGTCCATAATGATGGTTGATCAGAAATATGGATATCTTAGTGGTCATCTTCTTCTTCATTGTTGTTGTCACTTATTGGTGTTGAACACCAATCTCGAAACTTCATCATTGTGATGCAGAAACAAACGTGACATGGATTCATTCCTTGATAGAGTCACCTTTAAAATCTGATTTTCATTTTGATATCTAATTTTTTTTGTTTTTAGAATATGTATTTTTTTGTATTTTCCAGAGATCTTTAAGGTACACAAGGTTATATTTTCCCTAGTAGATTTGTCAAAAAAATTTGCTGAAAATTTTTGTTGTAGTGCAAATTATTGGTTTTCACAAACGATCATGGGGCTATGCATGTCCTTCTTGAGTATGGGAGGCTCCCATTATTGAATGTAAACTAACTAAAATTAGTGGGTAGTCATTATGTCAAGGATCACATAAGATTACTCCACTAAATTTGTGGAAAATTACTTGTACATTGTACAAGTGAGGAATTTCGTGTGAAGGGGGGTAAAGGGGAGTATGAGACATAAAGAGAGGAGGTTGATGTTATGATTAGGCATAGTCAAATTCTCACCAACAAGTAACTAGAGTAGGTTTGCATTCAATTATAAGAACACAACAATGTAAGAAATCAACAATAATAACAAACTAGAGACACAAAGTTATGCAAATTCATTAATCAAGGACACAAAGTTCCTTCTTAGTTATACAATATCACCATGTTTGCAAAGTTGAGAGTAAAGAAGACATATGAACATTAAAAAGTACATAGAGAAAATTTAACTCTTATTTCTTGATGTAGTAGTGATACAAATCTTAACAATATATAACTATCCACAATTATCAACCCTTTCGAATGGATAAGCCATTCTAATCTATAGCATACAAAAATGTCTCTTCATATATGCCCCACATGACTCTTCACTTCACCTCATCATTTGTGTCCTTTTATGTTCCTAAGAAAAAAATTGATTCTTTTCTTATTAATTGAAAAGAACTATTTACAATGTTAGACTATAAGTCACTTTAAGTGAATAGAACAAAATTGTGAAAAGTACATTTTTAGTGAAGAATTAGAATATGGAGAGAGAGGAAAAAGATAGAGAGAGAGAAGGGTTGACCAATCTGATGAAAATGAATCTTTTGCAAATGAAGAACCTGCTGACTTGAAGCACTATGAGATATGAAACATTCCAGGGAATAGAATAAGTGTTCAGAAACATTGTTATGAGATCTACATTGTGATGGGAACATGATGATCATTTTTGTCCATAAGGTAAGAGTTAGGATATGAGGATCACTTTCTTACTCCTTTAGGCCTTCACAGTTCACCTTCATGACCAAAAATCAACTCCAAGATGCTCAAACCTTTTTGTGATTATTTGTTTCTTACTAAAATAGGTCTTCATCATGTATATGGAATAATTAATCCCTGAATGAAATCTTTGTATCCTATGGTCATATGTTGAACTGAAATGAGGTGATTGTACATGATTCCTCTTTTAAGGTGTGAACACATTACAAGGTGTTGAATGATTTTTAATAACACTATTGAGTGAATCACAACATGTGACATTGAAATTTTTGCCCATTCTTGCAAACATGGTACTTCACATGGAAATTATCCTCCTTGAAAGCTTGACTAGCTCACCATGACTTATTCCTTGAAGAGATTTGAACACAATGATAGAGTCAAGATATGATGATCATCACCTTACTCCTTGATTTGAACATTTGATATTACTTTATACATCACTTTGAACACGATGATCCTTTACAATTTGCCTCCTGGTAAAGATTTCACCCGAGTGGAAACAATTTTTAAGATATATGAGCACCCTTTTTCTAAATTTTTCCTCATGTAAATAGGTTTCCTCCTCCAAACATAGGGATTGATCCCTGAATGAAACTTGAAGGAATGAGTGAGAATGATTTCCATGTTCTTGACCTCCAAATTGCATGAAAACACTACAAATGTTACCTCCCTAACTTGCAAGATGTGAGCACATTACAAAGCAATGGTTAATTGGTTAAAAACATTTTCATGAGATATGAATTGTTTGTGAGCTTGATATGACTACCAAAAACACTCATGGGGATATCTTATCATACTGTTGATGACCATTTTCTTGAAAACTTGAATTTTTCTAAAGTTTTGGATGTTTTAAATATTTCATGGACCTCATGATGTTCCCGATTTCACCCATTGCCCAAGTGAATGTCTTGCATGCCCATTAAATTGCTCGATATGTTCATTTTCATAGTGTGTTCCTTATTATTGGAGAGAGTTAATGATAAATAGGTTTCCTTCATGGTGGAAACATACTTAGAAGTCTTAGACATTCATTTTCTCATCTACATAAAGGATTATTTCTCTCGAATGAAACTTTGTGCCTCTAACCTCCTGTTGAGTACAATGTTGTTGCATTCTTTTTCTTTTGTGAGCTACAGGCACATTACGGTGCATTTGAAGGAGTGTTTGGGAACACCATTGTGAAATATTTCACTTCATGTACCTAAGATAACTACCTGCTCATGTAAACATTATGATATTGGGTTGAGGACATTTGGAGTAATGTATATGATGTATAAACATCACTATTATTCACCCCGGAGGCTCAATTCATGTTTACATAGGTTGAGAGACTCCACCAAGACTTGGGTCGGAGTTTATTGTCTCTTCTCAATGAAGAAAACATCTCCTTATTGAATGAATTCAACCATGATGAATCCCTTCTACCACAATTGGGATGAGTTGAACCATACAACTTCTTACATCAAACTATGCCATGTAGAAATCACCTCTGGATTGATGCTTTGAGACCCTCGTGCGAGTTTTCTTTCATGTCTAGACCATGAGATAACTTCCCAACCTTGTTATGGTGGTAAAAATTTATGAGATAAGATGAATGGTAGTTTCCACAACTTTCTGCGGCTCAATTACAAGACTTAATATTTTTAGTATGTCCTACCTAGGATTGTTATTTTTAGTAAGTTTCTATTATTTTTGCTCAATTTCATGATTTTCCATCTACTGATTCTTCATAAAAATGAAAAATCAAGTTTTAGGGTTTGTAATCTTGAGATTACTACTATAAAAAAATCTAGATCATCAATGGATTTTCTTTGATATTCTTCCCAAATGTGTTTTGGAGAGGAGATCTTAGGAAAAAATTCAAGGGAAACATATGCCCCGCCGAGGCGATATCATCAAATCTTTATTTTTATGGCTATGGAGGTCTAGAAAAAAATTACAAATGCTTGGATAAAAATGGAGTTTTAGATGATGTTACAATGGCACTTTTCAATAAAAATTACTAATTATTGTAGAAATGGAGAGTTAGTTAATTTTTATTGTGATTATTAACTCACTTGAACCGCACCTTTATTGTGGTTGGATTGGATTGGATATGATGTTACACCTAGCGCTTGATGGGGATATAGGGGACACTAAGGAAACCAAAGTGTGATTTTCACCAAATGGTGACAACTGGCATCTCTTGGAGTGTGGTGGATGAGATGTATGGGGCTGAGAAATGTGCACTAGAGGAGATATAGGGGGATGTATGGTGATCAGGAGTTGCATGAATGATATGGGTCACACTTTTGTGTCCCCTTGTCCCTTGGGGGATAGAGGGGATAGTGGGGACACCATTATGTCCAAAGCGTGACCTGGGAGAAGGAGGGAGGTTGTACTTTTGTGTCCCCCTTACACCATGAGGACATAGGGGACAGAGATATTTAGGAAGTTTGGAGTCAAAAGTGTGACTTACGGGTGAAAAGGAGGTCACACTTTTGTGTCTCCCTTGTCACCTATGGGATATAGGGGACACAAGAGTTTCCAAAGTGTGACTTTTCTAGATTTGGAAAGCATATTTTACCTTGGATGTCCAAATTGGAATACTTGAACTGATTTTTTTCACCTCAAAAGCTTATGAAAATGTTTTGTGGTAAAATATTAAATTATTTTGTCTCTAAAACACTTGATGAGATCAATGGAACCATTATTGAGACCCGAATCTCCCCGATATTCTAAATTTAGGACCTATTTTGTCTTTGACCGAGAGGGGCAATTTGTAGTGTTCAATTACATCAGAAATACTTAAGTATTGGTTAAAAGTTAATATTTCCATATTTTAGAGGATTCCAATATATTTCTAATGACTATTTTTTTGCCTCCTAATTCCTTTTGGATTACCTAGAATCATCTGGATAAGTCAGCTTTCACCATTTTAGCTTTTATTCCTTATACCCATAATTACCCAATGTCAATATATTATTCTTGAATCATATTTTCTTCCCTAAATTTTCCTAAATTTCCTTCAAAATTTTCAATTTTCTTTCAATGTCACCCTTAGATGCATTAGATTTTCCATGTATGCTTCCGAAGGGTGTTTATTTAGTTACTGAAACATGCCAAAATGACCTTTTTAGGCCTCTTGAGGAAGATGTCTTTCATCGAATATCAATGAATTCATTTGTCATATTAGGAATTCTTCCGTACACACTTTTTGAAAAACACTTAATAATATTGTTAGGAATTACCTTTGAGCTGGGTGAGGGTATAACTAAGGTCATAATTGATTAGAGGAAGGATACAAAGTGACCGAGAAACATAATTTTCAATTATGGGCTTAGTTGTCATGTTGAAAAGTTTTAATTTTTCATGTTGGACATTTTTCATGACAACAAGACCTGCTCCGAATAATTTTAATTAGTTAAAGAAAAATTTATAATATGAGTTCCAAAATCATTTGTATGATTCAATAACCTGTATTTTGTCATTTTTATAATGGAATCTTTTATAATATCATCAGCATGATGAATTCCATAGTATAAAGTAGGGAAACTCATTTCTTTAGAGAACTTGTCTTCAAAAATTCCTAATGGTTTGAATCCCTTAGATAGTGCAACTTCAATAACATTTTCTTCAAGGTATTTTATGAAATGGGAATCTTCATAACCATGTATAATTTATTTTGTAATTCGTTCAGATTCGACATCGTTAGGGTCGTAGTCAATTTCTTTGATATTGTCAATGTTAATTATTACATCTCTAATTATATTTTCAAAATAGTTTTTCAGGTCATTATTAGTGACAACATGTTCTTCTATATATAAGGGGAATTTACCAAGTTCCATTAATGCATTTTGTGACACATGTAGGTTTGACATTACCTCTCAAATATACACTTAAACTTAATTGGAATTATTTTAGTTTCATTTATTTTTCTTAGTAATGTTTTTTTAGCATAGTCAAAATCAATGAGAATGTTAATAATTGTTCCAGTAAGACCAAATTGTGGTATTTTATAGCTAAGTTGCATTATCTATGCAAATATCATTGATGAGCCTTTTGAATTCCCATTTTAAGCCCCATTCTCTCTATTACCTTTTATTGAACTAATATTAACTTTATTGTAAATAATACTTTCATTGACTTAAAGAGAATTTGTGTGCGTAAATTTTGGTTATATTTTGTCTTTCATATTCTTTCTTGGATTGATTGATATAAGTTTATTTTTGTGCTAAAAAGTGTGAATGGAAGAAATTTCATAAGCCTGGCACAAGACTCACATAAGCTTAGTGTTAGACTCACATAACAGAGCGTAGAACTCACCCAACCAAAGACATGATTTGCATAAATTTTGGAATTGCCTAGTCACCGTCAATTCCATCTGGAACTTGGTCTATTTAGGTGGTAATTGCCTCTTTAGACATATAGATCATTTGAATTCAACATAATTTAGGCTTTGTATTAAAAGTCTAACTTGCAGTAACATGTCCTTATTTTTTTGCATCCTCCATTATGCGAAGAGTGTGATTACTTGAGTTCATCTAAAATCCAAATATCTCCATTCAGGTTGAGTGTTGTTTACAAAAACTTTATTTCCATTCATAAGACAAGTACGACCAAAAATCTACATGCACGATGGCACATCAACTTGATGATTACTAGTTATATTGTTTTTCTTATATAAATTTGTTTAGTTAACTCTTACATACAATTAGAATAATAACTTCTCTTAAAAGAAGAACTAGACTTTGCCTAATGTATAAGGCATTTTCATCATAGAATAAAGGGATTCTTGTTGAGAAATTAAAAGTGTATTTGAAAATCATTGATAAATAAAAAGGGCATGATTTTGGAATCAACTATGTTTTCGTGAGTAAGACATTGTAATCGGATCAAAGGGAAGGAACAAGGGATACTCCTCCCCAATGTGAAGGGAAGTGTTGTTTATTTCTTATTTATTCAATTAGTTTGATTATTTTTAAGCATTAATTTGTTTACATCATTTTAATTATTGTTCTCTTCTTGCATGTTTCAATTCTTTAAAGTTACATGGTTAGGAGTATTTGTGAATTGTTTTTCTCTCATCAAGTTTTAATAAGTTAGCATAGATTCTTAGTTATAGCAGTGATTTATTCCTCAAATAATAAAGTTGCATGCTCAATACAATTTCATTCATTCTTTGCTACAAATATCCTTGGACACCGCCTTGGTATTGACAAATATTGAATGATTAAAGTGCAAGTATCAATGACACTCGTCACTTTTTAGCATCATTGCCGAGGATTTATAAAGGTGTTATCAAATATTAAGGTACTAGTTTGTGTGTTTTCTAAGAATCAAAGTTTCCATTTAGAATGTTATTTTCCTGCTCTTTCTTTTAAATATAGAAGGTCTTGTAGTGACAACAAGTATCTTTTTTGGGATTTTAGAGTATGTAGAACATGATGATCAAATAAGCACTTATAGTTAGGGAATTGTTATTTAGTATGTTAGAAGTTTATGTTTATACCTAGGGATCATAGAGGTGGTTTTGTAATAATAACCTAGATGAACCCCTCAAAATTTACCAGTCAACCGGTTGAGCAACAAGAGAGGATGGCGGATGGAGTAGAAAATACTAATGGAAGGAATAATGGAAATTCACAACTAGGAAGGACCTTCACTTATCCCATAGAATTGGATATCAATTACCAAGGCCCTGTGAAAAATGTCCCCTTTAATCTTACCAATGTTTAGAGTTTAGTCTCAAAAGTTCCCGATCAATTTTTATTTGAATTCAAAGTGTTATGTCAAACCTATGATTATACCTTTAACACTCATAAATTGAAGTTGTTTCCCTCAAATTTGAAATATATGGAAATGAGATGGTTTATGGGACTAGCCCCAACTCTATCCATACTTGGGAAGAGATGGAAATAGTTTTCTAGACAAATACCAAGATTAATGTAGTGTTAGAGACCATAGGGAGGAACTCTTTAGGATCCAAAGAAAAGGAATATGAAAGTGTAGAAGATTATCTCGATTGATTTCTTTTCCTTCATAGGAGGTGTGGCATAGGCCTAGACATTACTCTTTTGAAAACAATATTTCTCAAAGGATTGGATGAGGACACTCAAGAGGCTTTTAACTTAATGGGAAAGGGAGATATGAAAAAACTTGAGTTTACAAACATTATTGATCTCTGTAGGAATTATTCTGAACTCTCCCAAATATGTGTAAACACAAAGGCAAGATTGTCAATGGAGATATATCCAAGCTAAGAGAAGAAATTGCAAACTTAAGAATTGATCTCTTAGTACAACTCAATACAATGGTGGATAGGGAAAAATCCAAGAACACTGAGCCATTATTCATATATTATCCTAGATGCAAAGATAAACATGGACTTAAGGATTTCCCATTAGATAAAACCAATGTTTGTCTCATTTGTGATTTGAAACATGCAATTGATCAATGTGGATTATTACCCTTGCTTAAGAATTATTTGAAGCAAAATTCACATAGCGAAATAGAAAGTAATTATGTAGCTCAAAGGCAACAAGGTGACTTTTCTTCAAATCAAAACCAACATTATGCTCCAAAGACCCAATTTGTAGTGCCCACATTTTTATAGCTCAGTTACTTGTTGTTTCCTTACTCATTGACATGTTTTAGCAGGGATTGTTATATTTTGGACATTATATTTAGAGATTTGATCTTATTAGACATGTATGGACATTTAGGTGTATGGCGCCAATTTAGCTTAATTTCTATGTTGTCGCATTATCATATGATGTCATGGATACTAATGGATATGATGTTGTTTTTGGAACGTAATTATATTGATGGATACTTAGTTGTTGCATGTTGGGATTTTATGGTTATATGTCTAACTGTTGGTGAATTGAGTATAATTGTGTACGTTGTCGCACTTTGATTCCAGTAGGATGATATGTTAGTTTTGAACTCATTAATATCTTACTGAGTAGTTAACTTATATTTTATCGGACAGGTGTGGTTAATGTGTGCAATGAGTGTGCAGGTGACAGGTTTACAGGAGAATGTGGGATTCAGGCCAGCTACGCAACTTTGCACAAGCAGCCCACGGGCTAAGCCCTAGCCATGTTTATTGCTTGAGGCCTTAGCGTTAGAATTATTATTTTGGGCACCATGGGTGACCCTCATTGTAATGAAATATGCCTTGTAATTATTAATTGTTCTTAGGGTGTTTTAGTTTGTGTTGTAAACTTGTTTAAGGGAATTAATGACCCCACTTTCATTAAGTTTTGTTTTAGATTAATGATGTAATTAATTTTGAGGGTTTAGGGTCACATGTGAACCCTTGGGTGGTCCCCACACCCTCTACCCTTGTGCCAAATTTTTCTCAACCCGAAATTGGGTTATTTTGGGCATTTTTAGGGACCCCTTTTTAGTTTGGGAGTTCCCTTATCATAAAAATGAGTCCTTAGACCCTACCTAATAGGTAGGGGGGATTATTTCCAAGGCTAGATGGAGTTTTCCCTCCCTTTATGCCTTTTGTTTGGTCACATCCATGTAAGGGGTGTGGATTTGAGTGCTTGTTAAAAGTTGCACTAGAATTGTCTTGTTATCTTTTAGAGTAATTTGGGAGAAGAGGGCTAAAAGACATTTTTACCCTTTCTCTCTTTTGTTTTGGCATCTTTGACCTTGAAGGAGGAGAGGGGTGACACATGTCACCCCCTCATTTGTGAGGATTTTTTCTTGCTCCTCTTCAAATTCCCCTCATGGGAAAGGAAGAGAACTTTTTTTGGAGCTTTGGCTTGGATGCTTGTGTGATTTGGAGCTAGAGGTTGCTTGGGTCAAGGAGTGGAGAAGTTTGAAGTTGGAAAGCTTTTTGGAGAGCTTTCTTTAAGGTAGGCTCTTAATTCTTATTGCATGTGTTGTATTCATATTATTTATTAGATTGTATACTTGAAAATGTTATTGTAGCATGTGGATTTTGGTTATTATTTGCTTGTTTTACTCCCTCCATCATATGGCATGATGGATTTTTGGAGTTTGTGGGGGAAGAGAGAGGGATTTTCCCTCTCAATCCTCAAGGCTTGATGGACAAGCCTTGTAGGGTTTTAGTGTTTCCCCTCAAATGGTTTGAGGTGGGGAAGTTGATTCATTTGGCTTGAATCTCCTTCCCCATTCTTGGTAAGGAAACCCCTTTGGGGTTTGAAAATCCTTCCAAGAAGGACTTGGAGAAAGGGTGGAGGAATAAGGAGGGTTTAAATGAAATAGGAGCAATAAGGAGGGTATGGAGGTCTTGTTATTATGCTTATAATCTTGGTTACAACTTTTGGAGAACTCCTCTCCTCTCTTCCCCATATTGTTTTAGAGTTAGAACTTGGGTTCTTCTCTTTTCCTTCCTTGTAAAATTTGGAGTCTTGTCTTGGATATTTGTCTTATTTTGTGTGGATGTATTTTTTGTTTTTCACCTCATTCTTGTGCAAATTGTGTATGGTAGTCCTCTTTCCCATGGGCTTGGGGGAGGCTAGCATGCATCCCAACCTTGGGAAAGGCATGTAATGATGCCTATGGTTGGGTGGTAAAAAGCTTCTTCTCCTTGGTTGGATTTCTTGAAGACATGGAAGTTGGCTCTCAAAGTTGGAGTTGGTGGCATCTTAGGGCTCTCATTGTCCTCTCTTCCCTTATGAAACATTCTTGCATTGTATACCTCATGTGTGTAGTTATGTGGGAGTTTTTCCCTCTCCTTGTAAACCCTCCATTTTGTATATTTTGCATTTACTTGTAAACTTGAGACATGGTGTTGCAATGAGAAATCTCTCTTCAAACTTACAAGAAACTTGTAATAGAAATTCTTGGTTGGTTGCACATTTGGGAAAATATCACTCTTTTAATCTAAGCTTGTGGAAATGAAATATTGTAGCAAATGTTCCATTTATTTGTAACTTGATGTAACTCTTATATTTCTTTTATAAAGGAAAAGTAGTTGGAAATGTAGTTGCCTTAGCCCTTTTATCTCTTACAAATATTGATAGCATTATGTCAAGGAAAGAAATCTGTTTTTTTTTTTGCACCTTCTTGTTTATGTGAAAATGAAGGATTTGGGAGTTTATGTTCTTTAAATGAAAGCTTGTAAATTAATTGTTATTCTTATGGAACTATGGAACCTCATTTTGAAAGGAAGGCAAGTTATTGGAAAAATATAGGCTCATTAGTCACAAAGTTAGTAAATAGAAATCTGCCATTTACAACTTGAAATAATTTCCTCCTTTTCTTGTAAATGAATATTCAATACATTCATTTGTTTTAATACAACTAGATAGTTGTATACACTATTTTAAATTATTTATATGAGCTTATATTATAAAATAATATAAATGTTATCAAGTTTAAATTCCAGAAATATATATATATATATATATATATATATATATATATATTAAATATATTATATTTTATATTATATATATTATGTGTTTATTCTATAATATATATAATACATGTTATGTTTTTTTAAATAATAAAAAATGAATATAAACAAAAACAAATTTTGTTTGAAAAGTATTTTTTAAAAATATAAATAAAGAATAACAATAAACAAAAGTTTTTAAAAAAAAAAACAATGGAGGGAGGGCCGAACCCCTCCCCCCATTCCACGCTTACCTACCATCGCCCCCACCGCCGCTTCTGTGCATCCAACCCGCGCACCTCCACCATGCTCACCCCCATCTCCCGGCCCCTGCGCAATGACCACAACACCCACACCATGGCCACGCCCGCCCTCCACGCCATCACCCATGCCACCACCTCCCTACCTTGTCCGCCGCAACCCTTTTCACACCGCCCCCATACACCCACACCTCCCCACGCCGCCTCCGCACAAAGTCCTTCCCCTCTCCAAATCCGCCCCACATTCAAATAAAAGAAAAACAAAATAATAATCTATATATATATATATATATATATATATATATATATATATATATATATATATATATATATATAATTTACATCAAAGGAACTTCAATAAGGGTTACAAACAAAATAAGAAAACTAACTCCATGACTCCTCCCAGCAACCTGCAAATGAGAACAAAAAAAAAAAAAAGAAAAGAAGGAAAAGAAAACAAGAATGGAATTCAAATGAAAGAAAAAAAAAAAAAAAGGGGAAAAGATAAGGAAAGTTAGGTCATCTTTAGGGAAAAAAGGAGATCAAAGGCTAGGATCGATTTAATCTTAGGGCTCAAATAAAACCCTGCTCACTTTAAGTCATGGGTTTTTGGTGGGAATGTTTTTTTTTAATTAAAAAGGGAAAGGTGGGTAAATTTATGTAATGGGGGATGGACTTATTTAAAAATGAATAACTATTTTTCGATGTGGGTGAAAATTATTTAAAGGGAATATGTATATGTTGTAATTTAACAGAAGCTAAAATAAATAAAATTAAATTGAATTAATGTTTTAAGCAACCATGAGGGATTATTAATTAATAAGAATTAAGTGTTAATGGAAAGAGTTAAATAGAGCTTTAGTTCGCTACCTTAATAAAATAAAATAAAAAGAAAAAAATTTACCAACTTTTTAGTTTGTTTTCCTGTCCCGAGGTGGGGCATTACACAATGGTTTCCTAATCAGTGGAACACACCATGGTCCCATCCTCAATCTTGGAATTAACAAGTTCCATAATAATGGTGCCCACAATAATGGAATATGCAACCAATGTTTTATCAGTAACCATGGACTCTAAACCAACAAATTTTACCACAATTCTAATAACTTAACCCTCAATATCAACAACAATGGAATGTTCCTCCAGGTTCTGATCAACCATTTTACAATCAAAGGAGTTTACATGGACAATACCAAGCCTTGTTAACTAGACAAACTACTTCTACCCCAGTAAAATAACCATTCCAAACTCAAATTCCAACACATACTATTATTAATCCAAAGAATACTAGGCAAGGAAATCAAACATATACTATTGAAACTGAGAAGATACCTACAATAAATTCTATTAACTGTGATAACATACTACTATGCTCAAGAAAGATTGCTTCCAAACCCTCTTCACCAATCATAGAATAATTTTCAAGAAAAGGGAGGACAAGATGAGACACAACCTAAAACTACTTTTGAAAATTCATCTGACTCACTTCCAAAAACACCATTCCCATCCAGGTTCTTAAGTAAAGACAATACCCCAAACCAGAGGGTCCTGAATCAAATCTGATTCAAGGATTGAAGCAATTAAGTATTGGAATTCCTCTTTTGTAAGCTCTTAAAGATATTCCAAAATTAAACAAAACAATCAAAGAATTGTGTGTCAAAACTCTAGGAAGGAAGAGGAACCAACCAAGGACCATACATGTCGATGGTAAATTGGCTAGTGTATTGGAAGGAAAGATGATTCCCCCTAAATATGGTGATCTTGGAAGTCCTATAGTCACAATTTGTATTGACAATATGGAAATTCCAATTTTTTAATTGACTTAGGTGTTGTAATTAATGTAATGACTACAAATACCCTGTCAAGACTATCTCTTCTTGATTTACAAGAACCTCTAGTGGTTTTGAAAATGGTCGATCAGTCTGTAGCTAAGCCAAAATGAGTCATATAAGATGTAATAATCATAATTGAATCATGGGATTACTCTATAGACTTCATGGTTATCAAGGCCGAGAACAAAAAAATAGATATCCCTTAATCTTGGGATGTACATGGCTAGCTATTATTGTAGCACTTTTTGACTACATGATAGGGGGTATGAAAATCACTAATGGACAGGATGCAAAGAAAATATATTTATACCCAGCTGCAAAACATTTTTCCATTTCATGCAATTAATGGTGCATTCGTGACTTAGAGGAAACTAAGGATGTTGTGTCCTCATTGGTTGTTGTAATAATACAATAACACTTAAAGTAGGTTCAGACAGTGATTCCTCTGAACTTCACTCACGATATTTAGAGACAAAGGAAGAAGAGATCCTAGATGGAAACATGTAACCATTAATCTGCCCTTTTATAAGAAATTTGATATTACTGAATGTGTTTTTCACAACATCTCTAAAATCCACATGTTGTTTCCTCATAAATTCCCCTTGGATTGTTTTTTAAGAGAATATTTGATGGTCAATTCTACTCCCCAAATACTAAACCATTACATATCTTTATGGGGTAGGCATTGATAATTAATAGTTGGCTTACCAATTCAGAGGAGAATACCTTGTTTAAACTCTTATGCTCCCATCCTCAATATTTTGTTTGGTAATACAGTGATATGAAGGGAATTCATCCTAACATTTGCACACATCACATTTACACCACTGACTCTAGGCTAGTTAGATAACACCAGAGGAGGATAAACCCTACCTTGAGAGATATTGTGAAGATTGAAATTGATAAATTACTACGGTATGATTTATTTATCCAATATAAGACATTCATTGGGTATCTCCATTGTTCACAGATTCCGATAAAAATGAAAAATGGAGGGTCCGTGTTGACTATAGAGAATTGAACAAAGCTTACCATACATACTATTTCCCTTTACCTTTCATTGACCAAGTTTTAGAAAATTTATTAGGGAAAAGAGATTTTTCTTTTGGATGGCTTTAGTGGATACAACCAAATAATGGTGGCACAAAAAGACCAATACAAAACCATATTAACATGCCCAGGGGGCATATTTTCTTACAGGGTTTTTCCTTTTGGTCTATGCAATGCTCATGCCACCTTCCAAAGGGAAATGTTAGTAATTTTTGTCAATCTTGTTTCACCGTTTTCTTTACGTTTTTGAATGACGAAACAAATAGGGTTATGGGCTAGGAGGAATACCTGTTAAATGGGTTGGTTGATGGTTTTTGCGCATGTTCTGACTTCTCAATCCAATGTCAATTTTGAGAGCTTCCTTTTGGCTAGGAAGCTAAATGATATATGACAGTAGAATTCCTAGCATATGCTAGTTCCGAGAAGTGTGATACTTCCTAGATGGTTGTCAATCCACTATTTTAAAAAAATTAATGTGAGAAATAAGTAAAGTCCTACTATAGTTGATATGATTTAGGTATCTCATTCAAGTACAATAAGCAAATCCAATCACAATAGGCTAGGCTATAGTTGGATCTAAAGGATGAAATAACTATCAAGGTACTGGGACTAGTCAGGGTCTGATTCTGGGTTGTTTAGGTCAATTGGTAGGAGGTTGTTTGGCTCTATTCTTGGGCAAGGTATAAAACATAGAGATCAAGTCGGTCTTGTATGACCGATGACAGTTTAGTAATAACCGACAATGGTTACTGTGGATTTTCAATAACTCAATATTTCATGGCTTAGGGATTTATCTGAGACTGACTCGAGGATGGTGAGGAGTGGGTGTAAGTCTGGGGAGGTGTTGGAAATACTCAGAGGTGTCTAACTGTCAGGTATGGGTGATTTTATGGTGTGGGTGAAGGAATGATCAAACTTGTATGGAGGTGAATGGTGGGGAAGTGAGAGTTCAAGTAGAAACTAATAACAGAGGTAATAGAGCCTACTAGAATGAAAATAGAAGAATGTTGGTTAACAAGATACTTATTGTGATGCAGATTCGATGGTTGGATGGAGGTGATGGTTGATCGGAGGAATGGTGTTTGGTGTTGTGGCAATGCTTCCCAGAATGCTACCGTGGGTGCAATGCTTCTAGATCTATCTGGATGATGGTTCTGGATGCCTGGATGCATGAAAAGACCTTGGTTCTACCTGCATGCAACTCCTCTTTCTCTTCCTTGATCTTAGAATGTGCCAACCCTCAAACAAGGTTTCTAAGGTGAATAAATGGTAACCGATGATGTTTTCATCTTGACTGGCGTCGGTTAAGGTGGGATTCCCTAGGTTTACTAAAATGGGATTCCCGCCTAAGGTGGGATTCCCTATGTTTACTAAAATGGGCAAATCTTTCTAATTTCTTGGGCCAAGTTGGTTTTGTTGTTGTGGATCAGGATGGAAGCTTCCCTTCTAATGAGAGGGAATGTGGTTAGAGAGATCTTAGGCAGATATTTTAGGGTTAGACAAAATCTTAGCTCATTAAGGCAAGTAAGACTTAGTTATTGTTAGTTATGGAAACATGCAAAGAATAGTTCTAGGGTGAGGTGGTTGGATGAGGTGTCTAGGTGAGGTGGAAATTAGGTCAATTAAGGTAATAAAATGATGGATATTATGAGGATGGGTATTTAATTTAATTAAAGTAATTAAATTAATTATTAATATGGGGTGAAAGGGGGCCATGGTTAGGTGCCCATGTTTAAGTTAGTTATCCGATCACAGGCTAAGGGGAATGTAACCAAATTTAGGTGTCTATAGATCTTACTCATGATTGTGTGGAAATATATATGGATGACTTTACAGTCTATGGAACTACATTTCAAGAGGCAATGAATAACTTGGATAAAGTGCTCTCTAGATGTGAAAAACATCAATTATCTCTCAATCATGAGAAGTGTCTTTTTATGATGGAACAAGGGATAGTTTTAGGACACCATATTTTAGTGGAAGGAATCAAAGTGGATCCAAACAAAGTTAAGATCATTAAAAATATCCCATCACCTAAATTTAGAATGAGGTGTGTAGTTTCTTAGGACATGCATGTTATTATAGGATATTTATCTTTGACTTTAGTAAACTAGTGTAATGCCCGTTCGATGTTCCCCCAGTCCTTGGCATGACGACCTTGTTGCTAAGCCTGGGAGACTGGTGTGTGGGTGCTTTCATTGACCATTGTTGACCTTGTCCAGGTCGCAGTGGAGATTTTTCACCTTCCCTCTCCTTCTTGCCTTTCGGGTCATTGTCGACACCCCAACTGTGGACCTCATAGCGTCATGGACGACTATCCGGTTAAAGGAAAATCTGGTTCTCGGTTCGTCGGGCTTTCCTGGCATCGCCATTAATAGGATTAATAATTATTATCATTGTTTTAGCCATAAAATCATAAAAATAATGTTTATAATAATATTATAATTTATATTGTCGAGGTGATTATTATTATTATTGATAAATTTGTGTGGTTATTATGAATATGGCGATCATCATTAATCGTGTGCTTATTATTATTTTACTTCATTTAGGGTTTTTATTTTTATCTAGTTAAAACAAACAAAAAAACAAAAATTAATTAAAGTAAAAGTTTTAAAACTAAGAAAACCCATGATTTCTTTGTGAGGGCGGATTAGGGCAAAGAAGAGAAGGGTGGAATGCAAAAACACCAGGTTGGATTTGTGGGTGGCGGCTGAACAAAACCAGGGCATTTTCTTTGGACTATCCCCAAGAAATGCTTTGCCAAATGACATCTCATGGAGTGCCATCACTGTTGGGCCTCCTCCCAGATTCTAGCTTGCGCCAACGATTCTCCCAGGCCGCGCCACACACCTGCGTGGGAAGATCAAGCAAAATGGAGGAGGATTTTTGTTTGTTTGGTCTGTCACGTTGCCAGCACCCTTCTAGCCCGCGCCCAGGCCTGCGTGGGCTCCCATCAAAGCCAAAAAGGCAAAGGAACTTTGTCAGATGTTGCACAAATGAAGTGCCCTAGTAGATGCATATGTAAAACGTGGAAGCATGCGAACTGTTCGACTAAATGCGTGGAAGAAATGTAGTTCCATGGACTGCAATGATTTCAGGATATGCACAAATGTGTTTGTTGAAAAGGCCTTAGAAACTTCCAAGCAAATGCATTTGGTACGAGTAAAGCCAACAAATGCATATGGTGCGTATAAAGCCAGAATCCACAGCCTTTTTCCAGCAACCTCCCAGCTGCTGTCAAAATGGGAGCTTTAGAACAGTGCATGGACATCCATCAAAGCATCATGGGAAGATGATATCTTTAAATGTCTTGTCAGGTGCCCAGATTGGCATGTATGCAAAATGTGAAGGCATACACAACGCATGCGAACTGTTTGACAAAATACCTGAAAGATATGTGGCCTCCTGACTGCAATGATAGCAGGATATGCAAAAAAATGGGTTTGTTAAAAGGTGTTGGACTGGTTGACAAAATGCCTCAAAGAGATGTGGTCTTATGGAACATACCCTGACCATGTAAGCTTCATTTTTGTTTAATTGGCTTTCAGCCATGCATGTTCAGTGCATGAGGGTTGTAAATACTTCGATGGCATGAGTGCCTCTTGTAGAATCATGCCTAGAATTAATCATTATATTTGCTTGGTTCGAGTGAAATAAAAACGTGGTCTCAAGGGCTTCAGTCAGGGCAGGGACATTTGGCAGATGCTGTAGTTGTAGGTGTTATGGCAGATATGTATACAAAAATGTCAATTGTTTGACAAAATGCCTCAAAGAAATGTTGCCTCATGGAATGCCAAGATTGCAAGATATGCACATAATGGATCTGTTCAAAAGGTTTTAGAAATGCACAAGCAACTACTTACTCTGTTGGAAAACCATCAAGGCATAGAAAACAAGATGTTTTTTTTTGCAATGCAACTTCCCTGGTAGACGTGTATGCCAAATGGTGGAGTTGAGGATGCTCGTGAACTGGTTGACGAAGTGCCCAAGCAAGAGGCTGAACTAAAGCCCGCGGCTTCGACTGACTTCATTCTCTAGGCATGGTTCTTCTTCCCTTACCTCTCATAATCTCATGTTTAAATTCTCTTTTGCAACTAAATAGAATTTTAAATTATTAGATTTTTAATACAGTTAAATGTCCCTTCAACTCATTACAAAACAATAAAGTGTCGTGTAGTAACTCTCGAAGTCTTTTAACTTGTCTACTTTAAACCATGAACTATCACCCTCACTTCAAGATGATTTAGAAAAATCTTACCCATCTTGATCACTCCAATATTGTTTTATCGACTGCACGAATTTGACTCCCCATTGATCAAGTTGACCCTCTCCTGTTTTAAATAGTTCAATTTTACATTTTTCTGAGACTCACCAAGTACCCTTCGTAACTCTAGAAACAAAATGTGAAGTTCCATTCGTGTACCCCGGTATACGAGGAGTCACCTTGACATTTGGTTTGATCTAAGACAAACATATGACATCCTTTTGACACTCTTATAGAGCCCTCGTTACACTCGGTTTACAACAAGAGAAAGCGCTTAAATCTAGAAAGTTGGCTTTCGTTTTAAACCACCATTTGAAACCTGAATGGAGAAATTACGTCCCGTCTTCGCAAACCTCTAGCGTTTATACTATAAAAATGCATGGAACATTCAGTATAGGAAAGAGCACTTTTCGATATAGTTTGACGAAGCCATTTTGTAGGCCTCGATTGCAGTTTGACGAGGTCAAATCTGACCAATTTCGTTTTGTCACTCCGTAAAAAATTTTCACCATTTGAAAATGGTTTACTAGTTCTCAGTCCCATCGACTCTGATGAATTCTCCTTATATAGGGGAACTAGTAGGAGATGTCTCGTTGTGTGCTTCTCCATCGAACGTCAGTTATGGATGCGGTTTTCTGGGCCCTCGAGCTAACTTTTGTCATTTTACAACTGGGTGAACTACGACCAGTGACCCTGGAAAACTAGCCGCCAAACACAAACCATTCGCTCTTTTTCAATTCCGTCAGTTCTATGAACTCTTGGTATATCTTGGGGACACATAGAAATTTAATCATGGTGTGCATGCTCATCGGAAGATAACCTTTGGAAGTAGTCTCTTAGCCTCCGAGCCCATTTTGAACGTTTTGTAGCTAGTGAGAAATTGTAAGAATAGAAAGTTGCGGGACCTCGTAGGGTTGCCAAATCACCCTGAAAACATTTAAACACATGTAAATAACTAGTTTAAAACACTATAATGAAACTTGTTGTGTGTATTAGAACTTTTGACCAAACGGTGTTTTCTCTCTCTACCCTTCTCTTTCTCTCTCCTAGGTTACAAAAAGAAGCAAAATGAAATGTAATGAATACATGTCTCTAAACTTTTTTGTTCGATTGCAAATTGTAATTTTTATCTTATGTAAATGGGAAACTGAAAAATGAGAATTATGATTGATTAGGGTGGATGCCATGCCAACGGTTTATCACTGATATCATGCTCACGTGGGTTTTGCAGGATGGAAGAATGATGACAAAAAAGGTGATGTGTAATTTAATTATTATTATTGTAATTTTTATAGGTTATTGTAAAATGAATAACTGTCTAATGTAGTCTCTTGTTACAGAAAAGTTATAATTGAAATTTGTTAATATGCATGAGATGCTAGTTTTAGGGATAACTTAGGAAATGTGCATCTAATCACCTGGTCAATTTGATTCTTAGTTGTGTATGGCAAAAAGGGTTTGATTTATACATAGTAAATTGAAATTGAAGTTAATATATTGTAGTACTTTCTCAGTATTCAATAAACGATTAAATTAATCACTGGGTTATCTTCTTACCTTGCAAACATAATAAAGAGTTTTAATGGGAACACTCAACCTTAATAAAATATTCGTGCATAACTTGCCTGCATGTGTGACCCTTTTTACCATATAAGAAATTTAAGACCGTAGAACAAACTTAAGCTTTGCGCTCGATAGAACACTCTAGGTTAGGTAAATAAAACCCCTAGTTGGAGTTTACCGTCATAGTCTTTATGTTTAGCGTCATTGTCATGAACCCATATTTTAGGAATGTCATGGTCTAACTTTATCCAGAGTATGGGGTTTCCTTCTAGTTTTGGTAATCGCGAGAAGAATGCCCTCTCTTCAGGTCCGACACCAGGTTGAGTGTTGAAGACCGCCTTAGGAGTCACCTTATGAATCCTTGTTTGAAGGATCGACTAAGCGGTGCTACCTTGGTTTCTATCAAAATAACATCTTGGTATTTTCTTGAACGTGGTTTAGTATAAATATGTCCGTTTGCCTTAAAATCATATTTAGTTGAGGCGTAGATCATTAGGTGCATATTGGAATTAAACTAAACCCTAGTGGATTTTGTATGTTAACTTGTGGGTAGAAAACTATAATTTAACTCCTTGCATGTGAAATTGAGTTGAAAGATGTTGATTCTAGAGAACCTTAGAAATTGTAATCTTGTCCCTTAATCCCTTGTTATGTCATTTTATGGCATTAAGGAATAAAGAATATTTCTTATGCGGAATCGTGCAATGCAAGGATATGGGATCTTCGTGAACACAGATCACTTGTGTTCATGTGTAGTTTATAATGCTCCTAGCCATGTACTTCCTTAAGATGTCAGACAAGTGCTTTCGTAACTCTTTTGTTTTGAGACGATGCTAAGAACGAGACCATAGTGCGATGTAAGAGCATATCATATAATGTTGCACACAAGATTGGAGATTAGGATTAAGGTCAATCTTGGAGTCCTTATAACTTAATTAAACATTTTCATGTGTTGCAAAGAATATAAATTACCTTGGTGTGACCAAACGTCGAGAAAACAAAAGATATACATATAAAAATCAAATTTGGAATTCAACAAATTATTGAACTATAATAATAATGGTAGCGAAATAACTATTCCGTGATCGATGGATGTTCTTGGGGAAAAAGCTATTTCAAATCTATGTCTTCCTTAATCCCAAGATTTCATCTTGACATCACGTTAGGTTCACTTGTGTAGCAAGGTTAAATTCTAAACTTTGAATAAGCGTTTTGGGAAGCATAATCTTAACATAAGAATGAGAGAGTTAGAATTTTGTATAAAATTTGAAATATGGAAAATACTTATGTAAGTTATGAAGATTGGCATAAGGGTAAGGAGCAAAATCAAATGGTTGAACAATAAGTGAAAGGTGAAATGAATTTTCAGAACATGTAGGTGGAAAAAGGAAGAAAATTTTGCTTACATAATAATGTTATTGGATGTTTAACGTACGCTAGATGTAACCATGGTAATGTTGTGTGGTGGGTTGTCAATCCTTAAGTCCCTTTTATTGTGGTCGTGTTATTGCTAGTATTCGTTCGTTGGGAAAAGTGTGGCATCGACATGCCGATGTCATCTGCATGTGTCTATGTGAGTCGATGACTTATGTGATTGTCGCATGTGAGTCGAGTTCTGTACTTGGAGCCCTTGTTGTGTTGTGTGTAGCGTGTATTGTAAGTCAAAAAAATTATCCTGGTATTTTACTGTTGTATTTGGGTGTGTAAAATGTGGGCACTACAACTAGCATCTCCACTATTTTCACTTTTAACTAAGGATTCTCAATTCCAAAGGACGAAGATTGTCAAAAATATTGTGACATCGTAAAAATATAAACTAATACTCTAGTTCTTAGGGGACCAAATTGGAAGCTTCCTTTCATATTCAAATTGATGCTTCCAATGGGGTAGTTGGGGTTGTTTTGGGTCAACAAGAGGAGGGAAAATCAATGTATGTAGTTTATTACATCGGTAAAATCTCTCTCCAACCGAAAGAAACTATACTACTACGTAAAAGAATTTATTGCAATTGTTTATGTAATAAACAAATTTCACCACTACATTACAAGTTATGAGGTGATCATTCACACAAAGCATTCTTCCATTAGATATTTAATGAAAAAACCCTTCATTTAAGGTAGAATTATTAGATGGTTGTTATTATTGCAAGAATTCAATGTTAAAATTATTGATAAGCCTAGCAAAGCATATGTGGTAGCTGATTTTATTTAGAGAATAATTATTTCAAGTATAGATGAACAAGTGAATGATGATTTCCCATATGAGCACTTATTTTTTCTTTTCATCAGTTCTCCTTGGTTTATTGATATGGCTAATTATTTTTCCACGGGTAATTTCCCAACTTTTCTTACACCCAAACAAAGAAAACAATTAATCAAACGGAGTGTAATGTATAGGTTATTTGATGGAATGATTTTTAAATGTGGACCTGATTATGTCTTACGCATGTGTGTAATGAAATATGAAATATTTTACGTACTTAGAGCCTGTCATGATGAACCATCGTGGTGGCATTATTCAGTAAAAATAACAATTCATAAAGTTCTAGGAGTTGGATATTATTGACCATCAATGCACAAAGATGTCAAGAAATATGTATGGCAACATGATAAGTGCCAACGTATGGTGAAACTAAAACTTTCAAATGAAATGCCTCTTTAACCCCAGATATTTTTGAAACCATTTGAGAAGTGGGGATTAGATTTCATTAGACAAATTGATCCACCTTCTTAAGGAAAGGAATACATCTTAGTGTACACAAACTATGTTACAAAATGGGATAAACTGAAAGCTCTTCAGTATGTTAGAGATGAAAAGGTTACATATTTCCTATATGAGCATATTTTTAAGAGATTTTGAGCCCTAAGGTCAATTGTTTCATATCAAGGACCTCAATTCATGTCAAATGTGATTAGTTTGTTTATGGAAACCTATCAAGTAAGATACAAGAATTTGTCCCCTTACCACCCTTGGTATAATGGTCAATTTGATGTGACTAATAGGGAATTAGAAAACATCTTGACCAAAATAGTGGATGTTTCAAGTAAAAATTGGGTGCAAAAGTTTCCAGGAGGCAATATGAGCGTATAACACAACTTGAAAAGTAACTACAGGATTTACTCCATATGAATTGGTCTATGGGAAAAAACCTATATTTCACATAGAATATGAGATACAAACATTAAAAACAACTGCAAAATAGGAATTGAACTATCATAAGCATAAAATTCTAGAATTATATAGTTAAATGAGTTGGATGAGATGATTCTAGAAGCATTACATCAAACTAGAGCTACTTCAACATCAAAGGAAATTATGGCATGACCATCCTATCAAACAAAGGAAGCTTCGAAAGGAGATTGGACTCTGCTATTTGACTCAAATTACAAGGATTTCAAGGGGAAGCTATAATCTAGATGGATGGGCCCATATCAAATAGAATAATTCTACAACAATGGTAGTGTTCACTTGTTCCAATTAATGGTGAAAGAACGATAATGTTGTTTAATGGTCATAAACTGCATTTATACCAAAAACAAATGTCCTAAGAAGAATTTAAAATTCTATTACAAGCTAATTCAGCTTTGAATTGTTTAGATGAGGTCTCCTTGTCCAAGTTAATTCCAAGTGAATTGTGTATTTTCCGAAAAAATATATTATTAATAAAAAGGGAGATGGTTGAAAACTACGGATGAATGCCATTCCTTCCAAAAATTGTAATAAAATTAAGTCTCATATACTTGTGTCATGGAGAGGCCAAGGAACAAATACAAAATTGACATTACCCATTTCTTGCATGCCTTTGGTTCTTCCTCTGCAGAGAAATTTTGTTGGGGCGCTAAATATTTTAAATTTTAAGGGTTAGTTCATTTAATTTGCAAACATCACTTTATTCAAAAATGGAATGGGATGAAGAAATGGATTAAATTCCAAAAGTATGCTCTAGAGAATTAAATTTCATCCCAAACGTAAAACCCATGAAGCAATGTCTTTGACGGAAATAAACCCCAGAATAAACTAAGGTCCTCTAAGATAAGTACTAAGCATCGAGTAGAGGATTTCTCCTCGGTGGAATAACATGAAAAATAAACCACAATTAGGGCAATGTAATCCACACCTCAAGCTTCCCCATCGAAATCTCCACATCCTCCAAACCCTATTTTTTTAGGAATAAATTGTTAAGCCAAGACCCATTGTTGAAGATTGCCCATTTCTAGATAAAGTGAAAATGCCTATGTTTGAAGGAGAGCCTAGCTCACCTCATGATGAGTAAAACACTACTCCTCCAAAGTGTTATCCCTCTCCAAAGTTGAATTTGAGTTATAAAAAACAAAAGATATGTTGCAAAAGTTACAGCTTGTCCTCCAAGGAAAGATGAATACCTTTCCCAATTAAGAATTGAAAAAGGCTCAAAAATTTAGCAGCTCCAAAAGGATCTTCAAGGTAAAGACCTAATCATTCAAGAAATTCAATAAATTGTTGACAATTTAACTATAGAGCTTACAACCCTAAAATATGAGAAGAAGAAAAATGAAATCATAAGCACCACACATAAAATGTCTCAAACAAATTTTGTTTTTCCCCAAATTGTGAAATTGGAAGGAATGGCAGCATAGATGAGTTGTTGTTATGAGCTAAAAAAGTAGAAGAAGAAAATAAAATCTTCAAGGAAAATAAAAATGTCTTGGAAAATAATCTAGCATTAATATGTCAATTAAATGAGAAAAATCTTTCTTGTAGGTCACCAAAGAAAGGTTTATGCTTTGTTTTTTAAGGAACAATTTTATAAATGGAAGATTTCTAGGGTTTACTCCAATGAATCCATGGAGTTTGAAACTAATAAATAGTTCATGGCTACATATGCAGCCTCTGATACAACTAGAAGGAATTTTTTGTGTGAGTTTTATGTTCACAAATTTTTATTGCCTAAAGAAACATAGATTCCAATAAATCTGTATGTAGGAGAGGTTCAATTAGGATAATTTGTATCCACACTATGGCATCGAGAAAAATTGGAGGGAAAAAATATGGAATTATACAAGAGAGGAAACTAATTTAGGTCTTCTCATGCAACATGACTTTCCAAGACTTGAAATATTCTTATAACAAAGTAAGGCGTAGATTTACTCTCTTCATCTTGTGGACCGGTACAAAGAAAGCATTTCTACATGTGTGGAATAATTTAGAGCTTATTTTTTGCCAAAATTTAAGATGGAATTATTTGTTTATTGATAGGGGTGGGATTTAATCACCTGAAACCTACAAGAAAAAGGAGGTTATTTCTCCTACCAATCTTTGATGGTCATTAAAAAGGGCCAAGGCAATAGGAATAATCATGTCGGTCATGAAACAAGATTGGGTGGGTAAGTAGTTTAGACCACCACTGATATTGGTACCAATCCCTCGGTGGACTAATGATCAGACCAACCAACTGAGAGCTACGAAAAATGGAGAAAGGAAATGATTGAGTTCAATGGATACCACGACCCAAAATTGAAAACGTGGAGTATTTTTTCCAATGAGTATAATTGTACTAGGATTGTGGAATCCTTAAATAACAATGGTTGAATCTATAGTAGGAGGACCTGCTAATCCATAATTCTAAGAGAGTGATGAGCCTTTTGAATTCGCATTATAAGCCGCATTTTTCCCCATTACCTTGTATTGAATCAATTATAGCTTTATTGTAAATAATACTTTTGTTGACTTAAAGAGAAGTTTTTGCATATATCTTGGTTATTTTTATCTTTCATATGCTTTCTTGGATTGATTGATATAATTTGATTTTTGTGCTACTAAATGTGAATGGAAGAACTTTCATAAGCCTCGCTTAAGCCTAGCACAGACTCACCCAATCGTACATGATTTACACAACTTTTGAAACTACCTAGTCAGCATCAATTCCATCTAGAACTTGGTCTATTTAGGTGACAACTACCTCTTTAGACATACGATCATTCAAAGTCAACATGGTTTAGGATTTGTATTAAAATTCTAACTTGCAAAGAATAAGCCCTCATTTTCTTACATCCTCCACTATGGGAGGAACGTGATTACTTGAGTTCATCTAGACTCCATAGATATCCATATTCAGTTGAGTGTTGTTTACAAGAAATTTATTTCCATTCATAATGTGAGTACGACAACTAATCTACATGCACAATGGCACATCAACTTGATGATTACCAGTTATATTGTTGTTCTTATATAAATATATTTAGTTAACTCTTACATGTAACTCTTACATACAATTAGAATAATAAGTTCTCTTGAAAGATGACTGGACTTTGCCTAATATATAAGGTGTTGTCATCATAGAATAAAGGGATTATTTTTAACAGATAAAAAGTGTATTGGAAATTCATTTATAAATAAAAAAATTCATGATTCTGGATTCAATTGTGTTTCCATGAGTAAGACGTTGTAACCGGATCAAAGGGAAGTAGCAAGGGCCACTCCTCCCCAATGTGAAGGGAAGTGTTGTTTATTTCTTGTTTATTTAATTAGTTTGCTTATTTTCAAGCATTACTGTGTTTACATCATTTGAACTTGATTCTACTTCGCATGTTTCAGTTATTTAAAGTTATAGAGTTTGGAGTATTGTGATCTATTTTTCTCTCATCAAGTTTGAAAAAGTTAGGACAAATTTTGAGTTATAAAGCAATCATTTATTCCTCAAATAATTAAGTTGCGTGCTCAATATAGTTTCAGTTGTTCTTTATTACAAATAGCCTTGAACACCACCCTAGTATTGAAAAATATTTAATGATTGAAGTACAAGTATCAATGATGCTCGTCAATCATACGCAAAACAACTAGTCTTTCTTCTAATAATCTCAATCTATGAACTACGGCTATTTTAGTATTTCTTATTATGTGAAAAGGATAAGAAAACATAGGAAGCTTTTCACTTTCAATGGAATTTTTCGTTGCTTACATATTTTTGTCCTAATACAAGTTATTTCGATGATATATCAATAGTAATCAAGGAAAAAGTATCAATAATAGCATTGCAAATATTCATTATGAATGTTTTGAAATGGAAGTGTTCACAAAAGAAAACCTCAATGTGTCTTTTATAGCATGTAGATATATTATAATTATTTTATTTTCCTTTCCATTTTTTCTCATTTCATGTTCCCTTGTTCTCATTTGCCTTACGTTTGATTTTAAATGACACAATGTTTTTCCATTTTTATATCATCTTCTATAATATGAGATGCGGATGTAGAGCATGTTTTCAATTTTGTTGTTTATAATGTCAGGTTTGTTATCTTAGATATTTTTTTTTTTAGTTTCATTGGTGTGTGGCATGTACATTTCATTTTCCATTGTATTTTTGGTTGTCTATTACTTTTTGAAGAATGTATTGATTTTCTACTTTTATATATTTATGGACACGAGGTTTTTAAAGACAATTAGATTTGTTTCCTATTGATATGATGCATAATGGGTGAAGTATATTTATTTTATAAGATTTCTAATTCTATATCTTTAATTTGTGTGTTTCCATGGAATCTATTAAAGGTGGGTGATATGAAATTTTCTCTTTTGAAATCGTTGACAATAGTTCGTAGTGAATATGCATGAATCTGTTCCAAATGAAATTATGTCATATTTTTGTGGTTGAAAACAAAGTTCATATACGTGAACAATGTTTTTACATTTTTGACAATTTATGGATTTTAGTTTACAAAATATGAGAAACCCATAACAAACATAAATATTTATTCTTAACTCATCCTTTCTCGTATGGTAGTCCAACCATAACAATGTATATTTGTGAATTTAAATTTAGTTTCGATTTCTTTCTACAAAATCTAGTTTGTATAGATGTACGCATTTCATTTCAAAAAAAAGTGTTATGTAAATTGTATATGCCAAAGATTGTGCCATGCAATGGTGAAGGATCAACGCATCAAATTCTTGTTTTGTCAAAAGACTAACTACATTAAATAGGCTTTTGAGTAAATGGATATGTTTTGGAAATTACATGGCTTTCTATTTTAGGAGTAATGACATTCCAAATAGGTAATAGATTATTTCAAGTTTTTGATATAACTTTCTATGAATATCTAAAGTTTCTTGGGTCTTTATTAATTTACAAAATAATGGTTCATAGTGGCCACAAGTTGGGTTTCTATCGTGGAATAATATTGAATATGGTGGTGTTAATGATAATTTTTTTAAGTGAAGGTTTTTTTAATGTTTCAATGACCATATATAAATTGAAATGTTTTTTCCATTTTGATAACCATTGAATACAAAATGCATCATCCCATAATCCAGATTCAATTTCATTTGTGTTCTAAATTCCAAAAGCTTCATTCTATGTAAATAAGTATTGTTGTCATATATTCTATACAAATTGTAAAACACATCAATGTGCAACTCATTTTCATAAGAGCACATAATTGTAGGGTCCGTATGGTTTAATCGTGACATGAAATAATCTATGGTTCCAATGTGCAATTCAATTGATGTATATTGAATATGCAATAATAATTTAATTATATTAAAAATGCAATCCTTTGCATTGTAGTTGAACGATGCAATTTGTGAGAGGTGACTATGTTTCAATGCAGTGTCAATGTCTGCAAATGATGACTTATTTTCTAGAGTATATGTTTTAATATCAATTATTATTATTTGCTTATTTTCTTTACTAGTCTCTATTTATTTATTTTCTTGTAAAATTGAATATTGTTGAAGATTTTTTTCATATTTCTTATTGTCTTTGTCCATAATATTATCCTTTGTATTTCTTCGTTGCATTTATTTTTTAAGAAAATACAAATATTTATGGCTCTTTTGTTTACCATTTTTTATTTTTTGTTTCATTTTTTTCTATTACGTAAATTAAAATGTAGTAACTATAGGGAAAATGATATTTCAAGGAGATATGGTAATTACAAGGTATATTAAGAGGATGTTGTGAAACATGTGATGGAGGGTTCAACAGATATATAGGGTACCTTTTTATAAGCACTCTCTAATATGTAATTCTAAAGAAAACAACATTAACGAAATGTATTACACCTCTTTCTAGGATTCAATAACAATACTTACATTGGAAGCGATACAATATTATGGCCAAGAATAATATTTTGTATAGTATAAACTGATAACAAATTCCAATACAAAGAACATAGGTTTAATCATATACTTTTATCAATTTACTTATGAAAGCAATCAAAACATTTTGTAAATGTATTTTGTTTTTTATAAAAATTTGTATATGCATCAAAATAAACAACATACAACATAAACTTATGGGGAAAACATATACATAATTATGTAATATATTAAAAACAATATAAGAAATTTAGCATTCAACTAAAAACTATAACTATATGATCTATCCTCAATAAATTTACCATGTTCAACACGTAAGTTATAGTTATATAGAATCTAAAGGGTAGGTGGCTAGCCATTGTGGACGTAACTAATAATTTTATGAGAAAAAGAGAGAGGAATTATGGAATAAAGAAGAGCAACCGTAACTTCTATAATGTTTTTCATTAAGAAATAAGAACAAATGACATTGGAAGAAAGATAAAAACCCACATGATAGGCAAGCCAAGAGAGAGAAATATATTGGCTACTTCTTTTATTCTATGATAATTAGATCATTTCTTATTAGTATATATGCATAGAAACTTCATTTTTCATATGTACAATATCTAATCCAATATATGAAATTAAATGGGGACTTGTATTTTTTTAGCTAACATTTAAATGCAATGGTGAATTACATAATATCAAAGAAAAAATGAATATGCATAGCTCACTTTCAAATTTATGTGAATTTGATCATGTACCCTTTTCAATGTATAGATAAAGCATCCGACGCCTCTTTGAATGTATTTTTATTGAAATCTCATACCCGCATTAAAATATTAAACATATAATACTATTATAAAAATAAACATTTTGTGTACTATGAACTAATTGAATCTAAAGCATTAAACAATTCACCTACGACCTCTTAGTCTAGGCAAGAAGTGTGTCAAATATAAAAACACTAGTCTCGTATCTTTGAATTTACCATACACAACACATTTATTTTCAATGTGCACATTACATATTGCATAACAATTTTCACATTTTTGTTTAGACTAAAAAGTTATAAGTCGATAATTTCATGTTGCAATTTGCAAATACTTCATGATATCCAAATATTGTTTTTGGAAATGGCATATCTCTTCTTTTTCTATGTTTTCCATTTATATTGATAATGTTTTTTCCTTTACAACAATCATCAATAGTTTTAGCTAATGTAAAAATTCTCAAAAAGCATTTGCATATAGCCTATATCCTAAAAATATAATGGTACTGCTTGAACTAACGGGCAGTACTAATAACCCATTATGTATATAGTAGGAAAATTATTTGACTTCGCACATTTTTAAAATAATATTCGTAATATTTTAACATTAGTAATATTGGAGAAAGTGTGATGTAAAGCAATGAATTAAGTTTAAAATATGAAATTGAATTGGTATTAGCACCCAATAATAGGATTTCGCCTTTCCAAAACATGTAAATAATTCACATTTCTTCAATGTCATCAAACATGTACTAGATTTATTGTTCACTAATGCATTTTGGAAAAACATTTTTAAAACAAAATGTTCTTGATCCTCCTCATTAAGGTTGGAGATAGTTGTTAGTAAATATTCTGCAGTGGTCATGTAATTTACCCCTTTATTTCTCAAATTAATCAATAAAGAGTGCAATTACTAAAGTTGAAACCAAAATGTCCTTCCTTGAATGTTCCTAACCGAGACACCTTAGTGCAACAATGTTAAAAGGAAGGACCTTGCGATATTATGTTTGATTTAAATCAAATAGTTCAAAGCCTTCATTTGATAACCTCCACTCTAACAAGTGTAATAGAGAGGCTTGGTGCATTTAAAACAAAATGCATAAAATTATACCATCTTATAGTCGGAGAATAAATATAAAATCCAAACACATGATAAACAAAAACTTGCAAAAATGAATCTTCATCCCTTAGTTTTCGAGATGCAAATAGAGACCCATTTATCCATATATAGGGTGAAATAATCATGAATACAAATGGAAAACATATAAGAGTGTAGACACCTAAATTCCACTTTTGCAATCTTATTGCCAAAACGCACACAAATCACTCTTATTCTTCCCAATTTTGTTATAATTAGTGCTCTTTACTAATTAACTAACGTTTCTTGCCACTTTGGTCGGTTAACAAGCACTTCGTTGATCACCAAACCTCTTTCACATTCAGGATGCCACTTTATGGTGAATCGTAAGCCAAAATCCTCTTCAAAATAGATAATTAGCGATTATAGGCTAATTAAGCCTATTTTTCCCTTGATTTGGTCAATATGCCCTAATATTGGCTTAAACCCCTCTTACAACCACTCAAAATCACCCCATTCACCTCCACAATGTCTCAAGTGAGCTTCAAAATCTTATCTTGGCCTCCTAGTTGACCCTAAGCGGTTGATTAAGGCCCCACACCTCTTAATCACTTGGTAATTCACTAATTGTGATTAGTAAGGCCTAATCATGATTAGCAATTCTAATCTAATTTGGGGATTTTAGTCCCACATGCACCAAAATAAAAGTTTCTCCCAAAAGGAAAACTATAAAAAGAGTGCACCTCATTGCTTTATATTTTACACCATGCTTTGATTTGCATCTCATATAATAAATATGATATATAGCCAAGTTCAATTCTTACTTAAAGCCTTAAACAAGGTTAGTGGATGGATATCCAAAATGACCAAGTATTCATTTGGAGAGGCCATTTCACCTTGTTCGAGTAGCAACCATAGCCATTTGATTGCCCTCTTAGGTATATTTAGGCCCATGTTAGGTAATTCAAGCATATTAGTAGGCATGTTTAGTTAGATTTTGTATTGTTTTCATACTAGTTAAGCATTCTTGTAAGCTTCTATCTTAATGTTACATTTATATACTTAGAACCTTGGCTAGATGGATGGAAATGGTGTTAGCTTTCCTTGTTTAGTCATGTAATTTTCTTTGTAAATTTTAGGGTGCTTTCATTTGGCACGCCTGATGGGAGAATACCCCATTGCATTCAATTTTTAAGCTTTTTAACTTAGTTTCAAAGTTTTTCATTTCAAAGTTTTACATTAGTTTCAAGTTTCCTAGATTAATTTCAAGTTTTCTAGTTTACTTTCAAGCTTTCTAGTATACTTTTAAGCTTTTTAGATTATTTTCTCAAGCTTTTAGATTAATTTCAAAGTTTTAGAGTAATTTTCAAAGTTTTAGATCAATTTCCATTTTTTAAAAGTTGTTTCAACTAGATTAGTGGTAGAAGTTGTGTTTTCTTTCTTTTTACAAGATATAAGGAGGTGAATCCTGTCAAAATTCCCAATAAATACCAAATATTGGACCTTTTTCAAGAAATCTTCTCAAAACAACATTCATCAAAGCATTTAGATATGTTAGACAAGGACTAGTTTTCTAAAAATGAATACCCTAAATTCTTGGTAACTTTTTGCTCCAAATTTATGTTGGCATTGCGTAGTTCACTTAAATACCTTTCCAACACAAAAACAAACAGATTCATTTTGAGGTCGGGAGCAAATTTTATGGCCTCCGAAAGATAGGTTGAGCATCTACATGAAAAGGCACATGTGCATGACTGTGAGCACTTGTGCCTCACTAGAAGCACCTGTGCATCATTGATTGTGTGAAAGATGACAGAGGGGTGCATGTGCATGACTGTGAGCACCTGTGCACTAGTAGGGGTGCATGTGCATCAAGGTAAATTTTTCTCAAAATTCTAAAACTTCAATTTTATGATTCCTATCAGTTTTTAAGGGTTTTTAGATGTTGTTTTTGTCAAATTATTGATTTTAGAGCAATATTCTTAACAAAATTGTCCTAGGGTTTGATAAAGGGTTTTTTTAAGCAAATTGGGTTAGAGTTTGAGGAGTGATTGTGTTTTCATACTTTGATTGAGTTTGGAATAGAGTTGTGTATGCTCTTCTCTTGCACCTAGTGTGATCTTGAGAACCAAAAGCACCTCTAAACCATTCTTTTTGCTTCTTGGGAGTAAGTAGGAACAATCATCCTTCATTTTTCTTAAGGGAACAAACTTGCATGTTTTGACATATACTTGATCTTTTAGTTTAAGAGATTTTTCATTTGATAAATAACCAAGGCTAAAATTTGTGTATGCTCTTCCCTTGCACCTAGTGTGATCTTGGGAACCAAAATAAATTTTAGTCTTTCATTAAGAAGCACTTGGATTAATTGTGAATAAACCTTACTTTGAAATTTTTATGGTAATCAAGATTTACATTTCTATTTTAGTTGGATTATTTTTTGTGTATGCTCTTATCTTGCATCTAGTGTGATCTTGAGAAACTAAAAACATGTAATCCTCTTTCTATGATATTGTGAACCTTTTTGAACTACTAATCATTTGCTTGAAGGACCTAAAAATGTTTATCAAAGAAAGGAGTACTTAAACAATTTTTCTAAGTACATGTGTGATTGTAGGTTGCCAAAAAGAGTGCAATAAAAACCACATTACGTCTAAAAGATAAAAAAATACACCAACACAATATTCAAAACACCGTATTACAGGTTTCAGTTAAGAGCTATGGCTCATTTACTTAACTAGGACATAACCCCTTTGGCATTAGCCTTAAGTTTATTTCAACACCACTTGGTCTACACCCTTGATTTCTTATTGCCCATTTTTGGACAAAAGGAAACAACATATATGAATACCGCTAGATATCATGTGTCCACCACTTTTGTATTCTACTTGCGTGACTAGGTTGTAATGTTGGAGCGCAAGTGTTGAAAGTGTGCATGGTACGTACTCATGATCTAGTAGGCCCCCTTGTCTCAAAAACCCATATTTGAGACTTATTATCATCGTAGTTAGGTGATTTCATCCTTGTCTTCTTTTGAGTTGTCGTTGCCCACATTATAGCCATATAATTGAGATATTTACGTCTTGTTTCCATTGTGAAATTAGGCATAAATTTCTATATTGTAGAGTTACGTTGTTCTCACATATAGCAATTTCTTGATATACTTAGACGTAGTTTTTACATCCTAACTTTGTCTTGAGTTTTTTGAGTTTTGAGGATACATTGTTAGTATCATGATAACATCATTTTGAAACTAGAAATATTAGTTTCCCGAAAGCTTGGTTCACGTGTCCAAATAGTGTCATTACGTTGCTCACATTATTATCGTCCATTTTACAAGACTTGTACTTTGTTAGTGTTTAGAAATTGGTTTTTAGTATATCTTGTTAGAATATCACGTCAATATTCTATTATCATTTAGGCCTTGTTTGTTGCAAACTTGACCTAACTGGTGATGTTGTGTTGTCACTATTTGGTTGCAAACCTATCTAGATGAAATCTTAGAGAATAAACTATTTGGTGTAACTAAATTTTGAGTGTTGTACGTCATTGTATTATTCTAAGGAAAACTTGTGTCATATATTACCTTGTTAGGGTAGCTTGTTCATTATTCTTTAATTCATACATTTGTTTTGACCTATCAATTTTGTGGTTATTCTATAGTCACCTTGTTTTAACAACTTAGGGTCATTACACTACACAAATTTGACTAAGGTCCCTTTTTAGTAAACCTAAGTGGAAATTCTTCACGTCATATTTCCTATCTCGAGTATGCCTACTATGAGGATGGGATCCTAAAGATTAGGAACCGATATATTTGGAGGTGACAACCCTCTTTTGGAGGATAATCTCATGGTTGACCATAGTGGTGGAGAGGAAGATTATCCTTGTGTGGATGCAGAGCTTCATTCCACCCATTTTGATGACTACATTTTTCATAACAAACATGAAGTTATTATGTGGGTTGTGGAACTAGGGGCTAAATTACCTTCCACATTAGACCCTTCTCTTATCGTCGGCATGGTTCAGGGAGAAGAAGAAGTAGATCACCCTTGTCGCACTCTTAACAAAATATTGAACCCATGTCATGCCTCTACTTATGGATGATGAAATAATGAGGAGGTGCCTTTTGAAAATGACGGGACTATCACATACCTACAGTTAGGGTTCATTGTGAAGATGATGAAGACCATGTTCATCATGCGCAACCTCCCCTTAATGAAGAGCGTAAAAAATACCCATTCAAAAGGCTACATTAGAACCACAGTGAAATCCCTCACTCGTCGATTGGCAAGTTTGGCTTCACATATACAAAAATAAAAACCAAAAGTTTTGAAATAAGCCATACCAAAGACAAAACCTAAGGCTTCATTTCACGAGTTCCTAATACACACTCCTCGACAAGAAGCACAAAGAGATCCCTATGAAGATATTCTCACAACAAATAGGGGTGGGCATACACCTAGACTCAACCTTTGTGGACCTACTCGCCACCCACACAAGGCCAACTCTTCCACCAGAATGGGCTACTATGAAGAACGCCCTTCAAGTATTACAAAATAGCCAAACCGGTAACAATAGCAAGAAATATTGGTTCCATGAGTATGTCTCTACCCTTTTGATAAAGTCATGCTCTAAGTACCTTTCCCAAGACATTTTGATTTTCCAAAATTTGATAAATATAAGGGAAAAGGTGACCCTCATGATCATATAAAAGATTTTTATATGGCATGTCAAGAGGTGGCATTCAATGACAATTATCTTATGCGCCTCTTTCCATGAAGTTTAGGAGCAACAACGCTAGAATGGTTTGTTCACATCCCTAAGGGATCCATATCAACATGGCCAGAACTAGCATAAATTTTTGTATGACACTTCTCTTTTAATATAGAGAATGATGTCACCATGTTGGATCTTTGCAATGCCAAACAAAGAAACAATGAAAAATTCGTTGCATTTTTACAACAATGGAGAGGATTAGCTAGCCACTTTCCTTGTTCCATACCCGAAAATTAGTTGATCAATATATTTATTCCCAACCTCCATCCAGACATTACATTCCACTTGCAAATGCATTGTGGCAACACATTTAAAGAGGTCGTCGAAAAGGGAGTCAAATTGAAAAAACATTGTTAGCTAAGGGGACTCTAAAACCTTTCTCCCACGAATCAAAATGATTCCAAATCTAGAAACAAACAAAAATTTTCTTCATAATAAGAATAAAAATGCCATTGGTGATGGGATAGTAGAATTCAAGCGAGTACAAGCCATTCAACACAACACTCCTTTGAAACTTATAAAGGAGCTCGCCATGGAGTATAAGTGTCGTACTTTCACTCCTCTATTTGACTCAATGTCATCAATACTAAAATAGTTAGAGGTGGGTAATATGGTTAGATATCCTAAACTACGCCTTATGAGGATAACGCACCTAAACCATCATGGTTTAGAGATAATGAATATTGCCAATTCCACTGCGTTAAAGGTCACAAAACATATAAGTGTTTGAAGTTAGCAACACTACATCCATGACTTAATCAAAAGTGGCGATGTGGAGATGGATTCATCCACTCCTAACAAATCCCCCAATACAAATACTTTTCCTAAACATAATCAAGACAAGAATGCTAATTATGTGTCTAATGAGGAGAATAATTTTGATGCTCTCATTGGTTGTGTAGATACACCTATTGAACATGTCAACACAATAACCCCTGTGATATCCCCTAGACTATCTATGTCTAGGCATGTGCCGACAAAGATTGATTATCACATATTTCCGCATACTTATGACAGTAAGGAACCTAGGTTTCAACATTCCCATCAAAGGATGCCTATCACAACTAGACCTCATTTGATTCTTTGCGTTAAATAACTCATTCACTTACCTCTTCCCCCATCTTCAACTCATGGTAAGTGGTATGATTCTGATTCTTCTAATTCTTTTGAAGATTCCAATCCTAATGATTCTAAGTCTTCTTATTCTTCTGAAGATTCTAATCTGAATTATTCCTCTAATACAACTCCTAAGTCATGGTCCTCCCTGTCTTTGCAGGACCCCATTTCTCAATCGCCTCAATGACCCCTTCTTTTGTCGAAGATCTCTCCAACTCAAATTCCTTCTAATCAATCATCCAAGTTGACTCCCATGTCGCATTCATCCAATCAACCTCTTATGGTAGAAAAAATACCCCTACCGATCGATTCATCTCAAGATGAGGAGACGATCATGAAATTCCTGGGGTCACATGATGGCATTCCCCTAGAGGATTACAATCAAGGATTTAATCTTGACTTTGATACACTTGTGTATTGGGAAGAATAAATTGATTCCTTTTTTCAGATTACTAAAGAAGATCCTAAGACCACTAAGGAAGATCCTATCTTTTCTTCACATCATTCTTTATCTATCATGATTCCTCAATCACAATCCCACTTTGGGTCGCCACCTGGTAGCCCATCGTCGGCTTCTATATGTGGGGCACCTCCAAGCTGCCCTTCATCATCTATTTGTGGCTCACCTTCTAGTAGCTCATTTTCTTCTCACCTTGGGTCACCACCTGGTATCCCATCATCTACTTCTATATGTGGGGAACCTCCAAGTATCCCTTCATCATCTATGTGTGGCTCACCTCCTAGTAGCCCATTTTCTTCTATACTAGGGGCACATCCTAGAAGTCCCTCATATTTGATTCTTGGGCCACGTCCTAGTAGCCCATCATCTTCTATATACAAGACACCTCTAGGAATTCCTTCATCTTCAATCTTAGGGCCACATCCTTGTAGTCCTTTCTCTTCATTCTATGGGACATCTCCTGGTAGCCCATCCTCTTCAATTCTTGGACCATATCCTTCACATCCATCATATTGTTCTTCTATCAATGATTGTGGAAAACCCATCATCATTTCTCACATCAATTCTATTCGTCCACTTTCTTCTCCCACTTCTCGAGATCATATAAGTCATGTTGTAGCTTATAAGAAACCAAAACAGTTCCTTCATCAGGATCAGATCGATAATTCCAAGAGCTCAAAAGCGCACAATAATTTAAATGATCTGAAAGTGCATAATCAAACGCAATTCAAAAATTCACATCAACGCACCCATTAAGTATGGCGTAAAGTGCAAAAACCTCTAGATAGGGACCTCAAGCTCCCACAAAAAAATCCTTATTTCAAGATAAAACGCATTCATCTATTGAGTATGATCTCACCATGATCATTGAGATCGGGGATAATATGACTCTTGATAAGAAAACATGCCTATTCTTCCTTATTAAGGAAATTGTTAACATTTTTGTTGGATCTTATCATGCCAAGTGACCTTGTCAGTCCTACCTTTCAAAAAAGAAAAATGAAAAAATGAGAAAACATTTCAAAAATCCAAGGTAAATGAACACACATTGCAATCAAGGTATTACATACACATGGATGTTCTTTCTTCCCTTCCTTACTATTCTTCTACAAGTCTTCCTACCATTTTCATCCCTTCGGTGATATTTTGGTTAGCCTATTCACACACATTTTGCGATAGTTATCTCTATGGTATCCATTTGGCCTTGGTATTTTATCACCTTGGTAAATTAAAGAATGACTAACCTCTTAAAGATCTTATCACAATCAAGATCTAAAAACTTGTTGCAAAAAAATTTAGACATATTTGTTAACACTAGCCAATGTCGTCATCGTAATGACTTTCACCTCCTTCCATCAATCTATCAATGGTTCTTAACCCCTTGTCATACAAGAGAGCTGAAATAAGTTTTCAAATAAAAAGAATCAATCAAATCAAAATCAAAAGCTAAAAGCAAGCAAATTGATATATAACTCTCTCTTGAGGTATTTCCAATAAATTATACCGGGCTATGGATGCCCACTGGTAGTAGAGAAATGTTGTGATTAGAATAAATGCATCTCTGTTGGGGCTATAGACACTTGGCTAGCAACGGATAAATGTACGGCTCTCCTTCCGCAATCCATTCATAAAAATCAACTTCAAAAAATAAATCATTCCTACACATTGATTAGGTGTCTTCACTTGTTGTCTATCAAATCTTCCCTCCAAGAGGTAATAACTTTCCTCATGCACACACCGGATCTCTATGAGAAAATAGGATTAGCATGTTACCAAGTGTATTTTTTACCTCATTCAGACTCTTACTCTAGTCAGTATCTTGTCTCACGATTCGTGCCTTTGGCTAATCGCTTCTTCATCACAAGGCTTCTAAGTTACATTCACATCATTCTTAAGCTTTGTTCAAAACATTCATGTGTATAAGATTTCCTTTTTCCATGTTTATGGACACCTTTATCCCCCTTCATAAAAATAATCTTCCACTATGTTCTATCATGTGATTCTTGGCAAGCTTACACTGGGGCATCCTTGTTCCTTCCTAGCATGTCATTTGGTTACTTTTGTCATCATGATTGAGCCTATCCATATTGGCCCCGATCCAACTTCTATGCATGAAGAACCCAAATTTATCTTACCATTACGTAGTTCACGCCAATACCTTTCCAACACAAAAAAACAGAGTCGGAGCAAAAGTTATGGCCTCCGAAAGATAGGTAATACATTCACTATTGCACAGCGCCCCTTGCATTATGCATAGGCGCCCTTGCGTTTCTCCCACGTAAGTGCCTTTTCTCCCACATAAGCTCCTTATCACACATATTGATATTTATTGGTCCCAATTTCACAAAAAAAATTCAAAAATCAAAATTTATCTTACCATTGTGTATTTCACTTTGATACCTTTCCAACGCAAAAAAAGAGTCGTTTCGATGTCGGGAGCAAAAGTTATGGCCTCTTGGAAGATAGGTAGTGCATTGGCAGTTTTGACAGCGCCTGTGCACAAATCACCAAATTGGCTCAACATAAGCACCCAAGTTCCCATGCTGGCCAACAAAAGTCAAAAACTCACCAAAGTGGCTCAAAGACAGCACCCAGTGCGCCTATGCTTGACCAACTAAAGTGCAAAAATTCTCAAAATGGCTCAAAGACAGAACTCAAGCACCTAAATCAGCAAAATGGCTCAACACAGTGCCCAGAACCCATGGTGCCTCACAAAACTCAAAAACTCAAAAGTATCCTAGCACAAAGTGTGCCCTAAGTGCACAGCACACCCAACATTGCACAAGCCATAACTTTTGCTCCCAACCTCGAAATAACTCTATTTTTTTGTGTTGGAAAGGTATTGAAGCAAGCTACACAATGGTAACATTAATTTTGGATTTAGATTTACCAAAAATTTATGGTTTTTAATTTTTAAATGGCTTGCATATATAGTGAAGCTCTGTATCACCTGCATTATCCTCAACATCGAAATTGGTCCTCCAAAACCATCTTTTTGATGTTCTTGCTTGTTCTTGTCTCAAATGACATGTGGATCATCGTGATCTACCTCCATTAACAAATCTAGGTCTACTTATTATGTCAAGATCTCCATGAAACAAGAGTTTTCAAGTATTGTGTCATAATGCATGAATGCTTTCCATGGGACTACTTGTGTCCTCCTTTTTTCCCTCGCATGTGTTATTGTTTGGCATCATTTTTAACCCTTGTCATTACAACACGAACATTTGGGAACTGTAGCTTGATAACAAAAACATTGGTACAACTATCTTGAATGATTGTTTGTTTGAGTATATGTGATTGTGTTTGTTTCTCTGATTAGGTTAGCTGGTTTACTTTCTCATATTGCATTGCATTGAGTTAAGAATCGTTTTACTTACTCATATTGCATTGCATTGTGTATGTTGCATTGAGTTAAGCATCGTTTTACTTTCTCGTATTGCATTGCATTGTGTATGTTGCATGGAGTTACATAGCAATGGACAAATGTTAGTAATTTAACTTTTCATGTTATCTTACATTTTTGTTCATTTCAATAAAGGTCGATGATGTAGACCTAGGGGAAAAATGATATAAACCAGTTGCTTATGGAAAGGTTGGATGCAAAGGTTGGACTTGTCCTATATTTCTCCATTAATCATTTCTTCTCCATTATCATTTATTATCATTACTAATTTTTCTCCTAAAAAAATCACCCAGGGGCATTAAACAACCATGTTTATCCCTATCATTATTCCTTTTCAATACCTAAGGGTTTCACACCCGTTCTGACCTATTTTCTTCTATCCATTTCAAATAATATTTTCAATTGTCAATTGACTTCTTCTATCACCCCATCGACACTCAAGGGGGCATCCTTCATCCTGCTAATTTTTCTTCAAAAATTTACCTATTTTATGCTTGTCTACTATGTTTGAAGTGAAGTCACTAACTTCACCTCAAACAAGGGCAAATGTAGACACCTAAATTCCACTTTTGCAATCTTATTGCCAAAACGCATGCAAATCACTCTTATTCTTCCCAATTCCGTTATAATTAGTGCTCTTTACTAATTAACTAATGTTTCTTGCCACTTTGGTCGGTTAACAAGCACTTCGTTGATCACCAAACCTCTTTCACATACTGGATGCCACTTTATGGTGAATCGTAAGCCAAAATCCTCTTCAAAATAGATAATTAGCGATTATAGGCTAATTAAACCTATTTTTCCTTGATTTGGTCAATATGCCCTAATATTGGCTTAAACCCCTCTTACAACCACTCAAAATCACCCCATTCACCTCCACAATGTCTCAAAGAAGCTTTAAAATCTTATCTTGGACTCCTAGTTGACCCTAAGCAGTTGATTAAGGCCCCACACCTCTTAATCACCTGGTAACTTACTAATTGTGATGAGAAAGGCCTAATCATGATTACTAATTCTAATCTAATTTGGAGATTTTAGTCCCACATGCACCAAAATACAATTTTTTCCCAAAAGGAAAACTATAAAAAGAGTGCACCTCGTTCCTTTATATTTTACACCATACTTTGATTTGCATCTCATTTAATAAATATGATATATAGCCAAGTTCAATCCTTGCTTAAAGCCTTCAATGGGGTTAGTAGATGGATATCCAAAATGACCAAGTAGTCATTTGGAGAGGCCATTTCACCTTGTTTGGAGTAGGAACCATAATCATTTGATTGCCCTCTTAGGTCGATTTAGGCTCATGTTAGGTAATTCAAGCATATTAGTAGGCATGTTTAGTTAGATTTGTATTGTTTTCATACTAGTTAAGCATTATTTTAAGCTTATATCTTAATGTTACGTTCCTAGACTTAGAAACTTGGCTAGATGGATGGCAATGGTGTTAGCTTTCCTTGTTTAGTCATGCGAATTTGCTTTTTAGAGTTTAGGGTGCTTTCTAAGAGAACAAGAGAAAACTTTCTAGAGCACAAACACGCCTTCTACAACTCGCCACAGCCACACCTCCTACATCTCGCCACCATCTCACCTCCCGATTAAATTATATGGCCCTGACCAAGAGTAGAAAACATGCCAAATGAAGTTTGGAGCTTATCAATTGATATTATTTTATATATTGCATTCTCATAATTTATCGACATGTAAATGTGCAAGGATAAACAAGCTAAACAATGGACCTTGGAAAGTGTTAATTAGGAATGGGGAAGTAGAATTCATCATCATAAGAGTGCATAGTAAAATAAAGGGATGTTAAACTGCAAATAACAAAATTTGAGTGTCTATATTTTCCCCTTTAAGTATGAAATTGAAAATTATATGCTTAAATGAAATCGTACTTGAATGTGTAAACACACTTTGCCTTTGCTCGAATGTTTATTTTGTAGTTACATTATTTTTCTTCGTGTTGACATGTGCCATGATGAAACTTACAACACAAAGTGTAGTACATGTCCATGATACATAATTGACCATAACTCAAATAAAAATTGTAACAAAAAATATTTACATTTACATATATGTAAAGTGAAAAGATGTAAACAAGGAAAGCCTATACTTGTTTACTCATGCTTCATTTGTGCTTGGATATTTGTATTGCTGAACTTTGTTTAAGGATTAGGGGTGATCAATCCCCAATCAATTCTGAGAAGAAACCAAATTGTTAGGTGCATCCAACCCAACATGAAAATGTGTAAGATAGAAGAAGAAAGAGGTATAAATGCACCCCTTAAAAGGAAGAATAAAATGTATCAAATTTATTTAGCAAATTTAATATCTTCCCTTAAAGTGTAATAGGAAAGGAAATCCTTCCCATAAATCCCATAGCTTCTTCACTACCTTCCATAGCCACACACGAATCATACCGCTACAAATGGATCTAGACCCGATTTTGTAAATAAGGACATACAAAAGAGAATGGGTGCCCCCAAGCTTTTCTCATATGCCAAACAACTGAGTATGAACTGAAACAAACACTAAAATATGTTGAAAATGTGCTAACAATGTTGAATTAGGAAGGAGACCCATGCCCCCAAGATTCTTGAAACTAAAACTGAGTGAAGAAGGAATGAAAACTTTCATGCCCTCAGTATTGGTCCGAACCGAGTAATCTGAGTGTGAAAATTTGTATAAACTTGTATATATAACTCAAGATATATTTTTTTGAAAAACCTATTGAAATTTCCCTTTGTAAAAAATGTGTGGGTTGGTCAAGGCCATACCATATGATTTTGACCAAAGTGTACGGTTTTGACCCCGTATTGTTTTTGAAATTTTTGTGTATAACTACATTTATGGGTGTTTGTACCCACATTTTCCCCATATTTATGTATGTGTCTACTAAAATTGTAGATTAAACCTAAATAGATGCCCCCTCTTTTCAGGGATTTGCGAAAACCATGGTTGAACATGTGACATAAAATAAATATTGCAGGAGGAGATGTCTAAAATTTTTGGGAGTGCGGAAGAGGTGGTCACCTTAGAGAACTTGTATCTATAAAAGGAAACGTGTTTATACATGGTGGAAATCATGATGTACAACAAAAACAATAGTAACAACAAACAATAATAGTAGTAACTAAAGCAACTCCGTAGGAACAACGGATCTAGAAGAAAACAAAAACATCAATAATGCATCTAATTGCAAAATAACATATACAAGAGAATATAAAAGGTTGTTTAGGCCTACAAACATGGGACACCCATAGTGTCACAAGATAATCAAGGCTTGTAGGCTTACAAACAAGAGCAAGCAAGATAAGCATGATGCCATAAACATGGGAAACCCATGATGTCACAAGACAATCATGACACATAGACCACAAGCAAGTAGTAAGACACACACACACAAGTATACATAAAACCAAAGTATCAAAACATCAAAATGTTATGTAGTAACCGTTGGAGCTCAAAATTACACCCTGGATATGATCGATGAGGATCATGAATTTTGAGGCAACATGGGACTGTCTCTCAGTTGTGGGACCTGTGAACTGAGACAGACCTCCGGAGAAGGCCGGCTTCCTCTACCTATCCTAATGCTAACACTACTCCTAAAACTGAAAGAAAATCCTAACCTAAATGTGCCAAGGGACCAGGATAGAAGGAGATGTAGAAAAGGGAAATCCTAAGCTAAGAGGGCAATAGCACTAGAAGAAGGGTTGATCACTCTCCACAAGGGCGAAAGGAAGATGGAAAACATGGGAGAGAGGGCGAAACAAACACACCACAGATGAGAACCACATAGATCATGCATTCCCCCACGAACAACACATGAAAAGGATCCTGTAAGTAAAGGAAACACACAACATGCCAAGAAATGCAAACAGAGAGGTAAGGAGAAATAAAACGCGAGACCAGGCAGAGAGATAGCCACAAAATCTGATTTTATTGCTTAAGGGATGCACATTCAATTACATTCATGGAAAAATATGAAAATACATTTCGAGACCAATCCAAGGTCTAAAACCTGTGGGAAGTTGGCCACCATTTTGACATGGTGTTGTTACAACAAAGAGGGATCTATTTTAATGAGCAGAGCTCTTACATTTATAGAAGAGATGGATAGAAGAAGATGAGAAAGAGAGGGAAATCAGATTTCAAATTTCCCAACCACTAATAATAAGCAATAATTTTTTTGAGAAAGTTGGGCACCTCTAGTTATCCACTATCACACGTCATCTTCCTTGTTGGGTGCCCATACTGCATTAAATGTTGGTAGTTGTGCCACCTAGAACTACACCTTTCACATGTTGGATAATTCTTCCACTTTTTTGCTTTCCAATCCTTAGTAAAATTAAGAAATCCAGTTTCCATTGCAAAGAGGACGTTGAGACCTTTCCATCGATATCAAGTTTGCAAAGATCGATCATCCAATCAAAAGTTATGGCACTTTTAGTCTCCCACGAAAAACTATCATTTTTCTTCAATATGCGGCTTCTCCTTTCAATTTTGTGTGGTTTTTACCTCCGCAGCTCAATCTTCATATTTTCCACGGATTTTGAATCCCACGGTATTTCTTTCCATGTCACGACCTTTATTAATCTGTAGAATAATTTCTGTAATTACAGGGATCTCTCAATTTTGTCACCCCGACCCTTTTGTTTTGATGTTCTTTGTCCCTTTGGAGCACAATTTTGGTTAAGTATGGAGACAAGCGGGGAGGGTATCCATGTGTCTCTTCCACGCATATGGAGGAAGCACACAGAGCCGGGATTTTCAAATCAGTGCAAAGCCTCCACAAGGCAGAGGCAAAATAGCATAGTCTGAACTGGCTGAAAAGTCAAAAGAAAAAGAGATGAACCCACGAGCTCCACATGTGACCTAGGTGCAACTCTAAGAGGAGAAAATAGAAGGCAGCCACAAATAAATGTGTAGCCTTTATGTGTCGTTTAAGGAATCTATCACTACCCATAGATCCTACCAAAGAATTGAAGGGACTCACATTTGGCGGAACTAATGTAATCCTGAGTCTCAAAGCGAGCAGTTGAGATCTACCGCATGGGTCAAGGATCAGGCAATTGAAGAACTAAATGTAGGTGGTGTAGATCATAATGACAGTCACATTAGAGTATGAGATGTGGGGTCTATATAAGAGATCCTTAGACCAAAGAAACGAAGGAGGAAAAAAGGGGGAAGAAAGTAATTCATAAGTTCGAGAGGATTTTGAGTTTCAATAGTTTGTGTTTATCAGCCTTAACAAGGCTCTGTTGTAAAGAAGAACTATAATTTGTGTTGTTATCAGCCTTATGTATTGTTTTCTCTATAATTGAAAGGTTCTTGTTTTGTGCACAAAGGATTCACAATACTTTGAATCTTTATTTCCTTCTATATGCTTTTATTTAAATCTCATATATATGTTTCAGTTTCTACCGTGTTATATGCCCTTAGATTCTTTTACATTCACCTGCCCATTCGCATGGTTACATTTTAGTTCTTTCTAGCCTTAGATAATATTGAATCTTCTTGGAAATAGGTTGATCAAGCTCAATGCTCTTTAACTTGTTTTGTAGTGATTTGGATATGTATCTCTATGTTTTATGATAAATCTTTGTGCATCACCTTAGATTAGGATCTTCAGTTGTTTAGCTCTCTTTCTAACCCTCATCTCAACACTTGAAGAGAAGAGCCAACTTCTATAAAATCTGGAGGTTATCTTAGGGGCCAAGTCCCACGTCTCTTGGATTTCCCATAACTTTGATGGTCCATTTGCAAAGATAGTCGTCAACATTAACCCTCCATAGTTTTCCCTCGCAATGTTGTGTGTCTTCTTTTATCGCATGGCTTTTCTAGCTCTTCTCGCTTTGATCTGTGGGCCTCATCCATCATAGCATTTTTGGATCCTTTTCTACATTATGTGGTATTTCTTTCCATTGTATCCACAACTTTCCTAAATTTGGAGGCTTTAATTTCTTAGCCATGGCTTTTGACTTCTCATCCGTGGCATGTTGAAATGCTTCAAAGGATATCATTCCTTTACCCGTGGCTCTGTTAAACTTCTACGGTTTGCTCCAAATCTTCGTGGCCTTCCTTCCAAGCCTACGGTAATCTAAGTTGTTCTATTTTTACAAGGGGTACAAAAATAGACAACAAGAACTAACATGGGTGAGATATATGAAATAAGAGATATCATCTCTACACAAGACACATGTGTTAGTCCTATTAGTTTAAAAATAAGAAAGTACACATTGTATATGATTAACCATAAATGAGGAAGTTTAAATGAACTATAATAAAAAAAAATAACGCATGTAGGATGTAGAGGGATTTCCCCCAAATGATGAGAATGTAAGGAGACATGAGTGATCCTATAAGCGTGTACCAATTTGTGTGTCCTGCATCCAACTCAATATACTAAGTGAACACATGTGTGTAAAGAAATAAAGCATGTTATCTATCAAACCAAAGTGACAAACAACACATGTAATGTAAAGTACTAATAACTCAAGTAAAATGCATAAGTCCTGATTTTATATTTTTGCAAATATTTGAATGTTTTTGTATTATCATAATGCATAACTATGTACAAAAGATGTGAGTAGAAAAAGAGATAACCAATGAGAACCTCATAAGGAGGTGAAGGAGCTACCATAGAAGATGGAGATTCAGGCCTCAGTGATGATGTAAATACTAGTGGGACTATTGTAGTAACATGTTCTAAAGAAGGCTTAATAGATGTAGCACTAACATGCACAGAGCAATGTTGATGCGGTGGACTAGAGGAATGAGTGTGACTATGACTAGGAGGGTATAAAGAAGCTATGGTGGTGGTATGTGTACTAGAGGACTAATGTAAAACTCTAGGGGAGTGGGGATGGTGAGAAATAGAGCCCGGGATGACAATCTTATGAGGAGGCCTAGAGTCATGAGATGTAAAGTGTGTGACTGAAGGCCTATTGGGAGACCTTAAAGGATCAACACTTGGAGAGGAATTGTGAGAAACCAAGGGTCTAGGAGAATCCATGGATTTGGAACTAAAGCGTAAGAGTATTGGCCCAGGGAGTGACATAGAAGTGCTAGAGATGTTATGCACAACCAAAGACTTGTCTATAGGAGGACTATAAGGAGGGACAACAAAAAGAGAAATAGGCACACTAAGAGGGGTAGCATCAAAGGGAATACCTCTAACGGCAATGACATGTTGATTGTGGAAGAACTCAACATATTGGTGTATGACCTGGGAATAGCCCTAAGAGTGTGTAGGTAAGGAGACCTAATTATAAGGCACCAAAACCGAGAGTAGATGCAACCAAGAATAAAGATGATGTAGTAATAGGATTAACAATGATGGGTAGAGTGATGTGGAGGTATCTAGGATTTGTATCGGGGGCAATATTGTGATCATAAAAGGGTGGGGAAGCATCACCCAATAGGCATTATGTACATATGAAGAACATTTTTAGTGTCATGCTTAAGAAGTGACATAGGAGCATCAACCTTATATGCAAGAAAATTATGGATTTCAATGATTTTTTTGGTTTGTTGTAGGTCTTAGGAGTCTTTTCATGTGTTATTGAATCCTCCTTTGTCATCTTAAGTCCCTTGGTGAGTGTTTAGTGGCCATTTTGGAGTTTCCCTCCAAAATTTATATTTGAATATTTGAATTAGAAAGCTTGGCTTAAAAGGCATAATATTGTATGAAAGAATCATGGAAAGTTGTAAAAGGTCCCAAAGGAAAAAAAGATGTATCAAAGGCGTTTTCAACCCTTGATTCAAGGTCACCATGTTGTGGTTAGTTTCAACCGTGGTTAGGGTTATAAATTAGTTACTTTATCTCACCTTTTAGGTCATGATAATGGAGGTGTTCGCATGGAGAGAATGGAAGAAGAGAATAAGAGAGAGGAATAGAGGTTTAAGAACAGGTGAAGAGCCTCAAGAAGGAAAGAACATGTAATGATAAGCATGGAGAACTTGTAAAACCAAGTTTCTTATGAAGAAAGGTGGAAAAACTCTTGTAAATATGAATAAGAATGACTTTTTCATGATATCCTTGTGTGTAAGTGTATTTGATGAGTTTTAAATAATGTGTTATTATGGGTTTCAACTTGTGAATGGTTCTAAATTTTGGTAATGATGCTTTAGTCAAATATTTGCTATGAATGGTTTGATATTTTGATGTTTATGTGGTGATTTAGTAAAGGTTGAGTGTTATGGCATGGAATAAGAGACTGTATAGGTATTGGAACATGTGTAATAGGTTTTCAAAGGTGTGAATGAACCATCTTAGGGTTGAGGAGACAAGAAAAGAAGAGATTATTACTTTGAATCCAAAACAGATATGATTTCTTGTGCATTCTTGAGTAAGATTGAGGAAATAAGAAAGGAAATGATGAATTAGTTGATGAAGAGAGTTGTGGCATGCATACACGGGTATATTAGTGTATTTTAAAAGTGAAGTATGATAAAAAAATGATTTTGAGTGAAGGACTAATGGACTATGTCATGAAAATAGGTTTTTCTTAAGGAAAAAGAATGTTAAGCTTATTGTTGGGAGTGATTGGTACATTCTCAGGTGTTGGTAAAAAAATAAGAAAGATAGAGGAGGTCTAAATAGAGCTTAGAAGTCAAGTTTTAGGGTTTGAAACTAATTTTTTCTCAATATATGAAGAAAAATCTCTCTCGAGCTCTGTGAAACCCTAAGATAGGGCTAATTCAATAGAATGAATGAAATGTGAAATTCATTATATGTATCTTGTTGAAATTTGCTACATATCATCTAAACACAATGTTTTAAGATATTTTCATGGTTTGAGATATTATGAAGGTGTACGTACTGAGATCTCTTTGACAATCTTATTTTTGAGTATGAAGAGACCTAATAGAAACAATATTTCTAAAATCGGGCATATTCCCTTCAAGAACTCTTTGCATGGTTGATATGGCGTTAAAAGAGCCTAATGGGTGTCTGAAAAGTGTTCTAGTTCTTTGAGAAACTCAATATACAAAAAGTTATGGAGGAAAAACATGATTCATATGGCTATTAGATTATGAGGGCAATGTGAAGAAGGAATAAGACTTAAAATTTATTTTCTTATGTTTTCATCATTAAATGAGGTTTGTGATCATGAAAGTAACTTGAGGAAGATAGGTTAAGGTCTTGTGAAACACTTGAATGAGCCTTTGAACATAAGTTGTGTTTAGTACAAGGAGATTGAGAGACTTCTAATAGTTAAGACTGTGTGAGAGATTTAGTGAATATGAATTGACTTCCTTGACAAAATTAGGTGTTTATGATTCTTGAGAAGGCCTAAAAATCTATATTGGAAGAAACCACAAGATTAAATACTAGTCACGAGTAGGAGAACCATAGTCAAAGTCGGGGACATTAAGGTAAACAAGAAGACTTAAAGGAATAACCCAGTCTACGGATGCGATAGAGTGTTTAATTTTTGATTTATTTTGACAAAAACCAAGTATTGTTACTCCATTCAAGTTGCATAAGGTATTTCCAAGATTGTGGAAAGATAAGAGATAAAACTAGAGTGAAAAGTCAATAAGGTTTGATAGGAGAAACAGGGTAGGTGTAGAGCTAGTACAATCTAGCTATGTTCTTGAGGTCTACATTACTATAAGAGTTGGTAGCAGGGTGTAAAAAGAGTGCACATTTTCTAGAAAATATTCAAATAGAATGACTTCATATTCATGCATGAGAAAGTGAGAAGACATAGTGAATATGTGATAGAAACCTATGAGGACAGTCAAGAAGGTCATTTTCCAAGAAGCACAATGAGGTCAATAAGTGAACATAGAAGTATGGGTGGAGAATATTGAGGATGCATGTGGGAAAGATGAGTTCATGAGTTGTAGTAGCATTGAAGAAAAATGACAAGATATTCAAGATAGGTTCTAAGCACTAAGAAGGGGATTGATTCATGATGTAGATGCTTAAAGACTTTAATCAAAATATACTACAATTTTCTAATGTGATTTTTGAGTTGCATTGACAGTTGATTCAAGAATAGGTAAACTATACCTAGAGGAGGAAGGTTGGAAACACCAACAAAAGGTGATGATTGACTATTTTCATGAGAACTTGAAGGTGCATATTGTATACATGGGCTCACAATACATTATAAACAGTTTGTACATTGTGAAAATGTAACATCTTGTCCACCTCTACATCAGGAAGTGGATAATTCAATATTTTTAACTACGCATTAGCATTGGTTGGATTGGAAGCTTCAATGGGGTCATCCCATTCAATAGGCTGGAAAATCTATAAGATCTTGAATAACATGGTGAAGCTTTAAGCGGTTGTCTGTAGAGTGCTTGACACATAGATGATGATCACATGAACATTAGCATTGAAATTCTTTCCCTAATGTCTACTCATAAAAACCTCAAATGATGGAGGGAGAGATATGAGATTGCACTCCAGCAATTATTTCAATACAACGTGAGGAGGACTTAGCAAGCAAGTAAATTAACACCGCATAGGATGGGGTCAGAACATGTTGTGAGATAACATTAATGGTATTTTTAGAATTAGATTTGACCTCATTGATTTTGCTTTCAAATGTGGGCTTGCTCAAAACTTAGTAACATGTGCAAGAGGAGGGCTAGCAAAGTGTACTTGAGTTTGTTCATATGTAACAAATCAACCATGCTCTCTTTCAAGGTATGTCATAGATGGTCAAAATATCAAAACTTATAAAACATGAATGAATATTGCAAAGGGGTGAATAATCTTTGAGTAAATAGGTCTTGCAATTCATTATCGACTAATATATTGTGTTAGAGTAGGTATTTACCTTAGCTCATGTTCACCTAGGTACATTATTTACCTTTATTGTATTTATCCTCACCCACTTATGTGTGTGGATATTTATTTTATCTTATTTAGATATTAGGAGATATTATCTAATTGTTAGGTATAGTTCTTTCCTTGATCTATGGTATTGACTAGTTCTTTCCTTGATCTATGGTATTGATTAGATCCTTGATGTCTAGTTCTCTCCTAAATCTATGTTCTTGACTAGTCCTTTGATGACTAGTTATTTCCTTGATTCATGGCTTGATCTACAACCTTGACTGGTTCTTAGATTGTTATTCCTTGCCTATTTAAGCAAGGCCCATTCTCAATGTATTGCATTGAGTTCCATAATAATATATGATATTGCTTCTCATTTATTTACAAAGGTTTTATGTAAAGTTATTCTGGTGAATTGCTTTCATCTTATAGATCATGGTGTTTGATTAGCATCTGTGTTCTTGGCTTGGTATGATCTGGTTATCGTTCCTTTCATGGTATCAGAGCAGAGATTGTTGTTGACATCCGTCTGTAAGTTTTATTTTGCAAATAAATTCATTATATATTCATATATTTGGGATTTGGTCATATGTTGTTGTTGCATGCATTTTTATGGAAAAACAGAGGCTTCCATTGGATCCGGAAGACGTGAAAACCCTAAGATCTACTGAAACTCGGTCGCTTCGCAGACAGTCATTTTTGTGGTTTTTTTGTTGTTGCAGAGAAGCACACTGGTTTGCCTTAGGTTTCATGCCCACCAGAAAAGAAATCACGAGATTATTTTTTTGGGTCTGTTGGATTTTTTGAGATCTACACAGAGTAATTTTTTGTTGTGGTGTATTTGTCTCGGTTTATGCACAGAAGGTTTTCGATCTTTCCTTTTTGGCAGGGGTCCACGGATGTTGTGCATGTTTTTTTGCTATTTCGAGCAAATCCACAAGTTGTTATTTTTAGCAATAAAGGTCACTATCTACACAGTCCAAAAATAGTAATTTTTATCAAAAGCGACAGTTGGATGTGACTTTCTCGAAAACACGCGACACCCCCAAAATAGTAAGTTGTGCAAACACCCATTAAAATCCTTAGCCCTTGGTCATATAGTATGGTCATATGAGGGCTTAAATTCTGTGATTCCTACTAGTAGGTGGTTAACTTCAGCCCCCTTTAATTTTATTTGTGTGGTGAAGGCAACAACAATTTATTTTGTTTCAGTGGCAACTAAAATAAATAACAGAGCAAAATATTAAAAAGCTTCTATCTTTAGATCGGTAACTCAGTCTCCTAGTCCACTTGCAGCTGTTGCTCTTGTACCCACCGACATTGATCTGCCAGTCTTTGAGCCTAAACCTGCTTTTGATGCTTCTAAACCTATGAGGCTTGTTATTGCATGCTCTTCCACATTTGTGCCTATTACAAGTACCACATGTTGTGTATCCTACTTTTGCTCGCTGCATGGCTTTTTTGGGATTGAGATTGTCCTTGGTTTGATACATTTGTAGCTCCGAGGTGGTGGTCTATTTTGTTGGTATGGGGCCCTAGCTTGCACGTGCTTGAGGTCGATACGGTCTCAGGACTTTGAGCATGTTGTCTTTTGATAGTCACAAGCTCATTTCCAAGGTTCTGCAATTGTTTCATGACCTCCTGCAATTCCTTTGAAGTATTTGAAGAAGTCGACGCCTCATTATTGCTTTGATTTCTAGGAGTTGGAATGGGATTCAACTCTGGTGCTTGGCTGGTTATAGGATTTCCCATATCCGGATAGAGAGGCATTGGTGGCCTTGGTGCAAGCTTGCCAGCTTGGATCAAACAGTTCTCTGCTCTGATAGCTGTGTCGTAGGCCCCTGGCAGCGTTGTCCCTCCCATTGATTGGATCATCATGGCTATGTCTGAATTTATAGCCTTTAAGAAATAAAGGAATGCTCCTTCGGCGGTTGGTCTAACGGCTATTGGAATCCTGTCCCATGTCCGTTGGAATCTAAAGTTGAAATCTGCCATTTGTTCGTTAGGAGCCCTTTTGATTGTTGTCAGCTGTTCTAATAAAGATAAATTGTTCGTCCTCTCCCCGAATTGGCTGCAAAGAGCAGAACAAAGTTGGTTCCAATTCGTAATAGACCCTGCTGTAAGGCTCCTAAACCATTGTAAGGCCTTGCCTTTGAAAGATGAAGCCAACAGCTTGACCGCAACATCCATTTCATTTATTTCATGAATTGCACATACATTAGCAATATCCTGGATGTGATCAATAGGAGTAGTGTGATTTTCTCCTGTGAAATAGGGTATGTTCTTTAGTGCTGCAACTGGAATTTGATTCTGAGCATTTAGGGCAAGTGGACTACTACCCGTGAAATTGACAAAGGGATTCGGTGGTAGATGTGCCATTATGATTGGCCTAAGAACCCTGGTCGATGCGAGAAAAGGCCTACCAGGTGGAGGTGTAGACAAAGTCCTGTTAGGTGGAGATGGTGATCTTTGTGGTCTTCTTCCTCTCCTTCCTCTACCTGGTGAAAGTTGCAAGTGGACAAATAGCCCCTCTTCTCGAGTATTGGACCTAGTTTTAATTCTTCTCATATGCCCTGGGGCAACCTTTTACATTGCCGCCATGAATTCTACCCTTTTCGAGTCGCCGGATGTGTTAGAAAGTGAGCCTCAAAAGGCTAGATCCTACCAAGTTACACACCAAACTCGACAAACTTTAAAAATAGAAATTTGAAAGACTCTGTAATTTTTGATATTTTAGATTTTGGAAAGGGATTTGGAATGACAATCCCGAAAATCCAAAAATGCCGACTTAAAAATCGAAAAACCATGAAATTTTGAAAGTCAAAATCTCAAAAATCTAAGAATACCCTTTTGAAGATTATCCCCCGATCTATCAACTGGTGAAATTTTGACTTGTTTCAAGCAAGTTAAGTCCTTGAAAATTGATTTCAAAGTTCAGCCTGGAAGGTAAAAAAAACTGAAACTGTAAAACCTGCAATTTTCTAAGTCCGAATTTCTTGAAAGTTCCTTCAAATCTTGATGGAATGACCTCTTGGTCCCACCGGGCGTGCCAAAACTGTTGATGTCGAATCAAAGACTTCCAATGTCTCGCAACACGATGGGTTGAGACTCTCAAAGTGCGATTGCATAACATGGAGCTTTTCTCAAGTGTGGGACCTTGCGAAATATGAAAAGCTCTCCGGATGAAGGTCGGTTCCTATTCCTCTGTTCATATGCACACGTAAAAAATGCAGAGGGTTTACTCAAAACCTAAACTAACTTGCCAAGGAGACAGGGTAAGAAGATGCATAAAATAAAAACCTAAACTACAAAGGTGATGCACCGAGGAATGAAGAACACCTGTCTTGCCAAATAAACACAGACCATTAAAATGCAATGCAAGATCATGCACTGATAATGATTTGCAAAGTGAAAGATCGGAAGATGTAAATAAACACAGAGAGGGTTGATAATCATCCACAGACATGCATTATTTGCTCCAAAGATTGATACAATACACCACAAAATGCCAAGAGACAAGGTTGCATTACGCTTTTAGATAGGAGGTTTGAACTCCACAATTCACTCCGCCAAAGAGAAGAAGGAGGGGCAAAACAAGAATGTCCAACCCTTAGAAAGAAGCCCCTCCTTACAATTTATAGGAAGAATGAGAGAGAAAAGAGAGGAATTCGAAATCTACCCCAACCACTTGGCAGTTGTATTTAATTCATCTCATTATGGTGGTAGGTGAGAACCCTAGCGACCCCCAAAAGTGGCTAACTGTATTTTTCATTTTTAAGAATTTGTTCTCACCTAATTAAAGATATCTAGTCGTAGTTGGACAGAGGACCTCGTAAGCTTTCCAGAAAGTCCAACCTTGCATGAATCTGAGTTCCCAGTCAAAAGTTATGGCCATCTGAATATCTGTGCCAGGGTCTGCTTCCTGTCAGCGCTCAAAATGTTGCACCTCCTGAAGGTGCGCCATAGGCACATCCGTGTGTGTGTCGACATCCTCTTACGTGCGCCAAGGCGTAACTCTTGCCCTGTTGACACTCATTTCTATGCGCCACTTCTGTGCGCCAAGGGCGCATACATTTCATTGTCGACACTCATTTCTGTGCGCCACTTCTGTGCGCCAAGGGCGCATACATTTCATTGTCGACACTCATTTCTGTGCGCCACTTCTGTGCGCCAAGGGTGCATACATTTCATTGTCGACACTCATTTCTGTGTGCCACTTCCATGCGCCAAGGGCGCATACATTTCATTGTCGACACTCATTTCTGTGCGCCACTTCATGTGCCAAGGGCGCATACATTTCATTGTCGACACTCATTTCTGTGTGCCACTTCTGTGCGCCAAGGGCGATAAATGTCAGGGATTTGAGCTTCTTTGATCTCTAGAATCTTCTGCTTGTCTATATCTACCTGGGGAAGATATATACAATAGATTTATCTAAGAAAGACCAACCCAAACGAAGTATATAATACCTAATGAAATATTTAAAATAAAATGTGTAGTTAGAAGACATATCATTCTAATACCGCACAAAGAGGTCATGACCATATGGTACGGTTCCGACCACACTGTACAACCCTTACCAAGAGTAGAAAAATATCAAATGAAGCTTGAAGCTTATCAACTAATGTTTTTTTTTTTGTTTTTTATTGTATTTTTAGACTTTATCGACATGTCAATATGCAAACATAAACAAGCTAAACAATGGACCTCGAAAAGTGTTAAGTGGGAATGGTGAAGTAACATTTATCATAACAAAAGTGCATAGTCAAATCAAGGGTTTCCAAAGAGAAAATTATCAAATTTTAGTGTCAACAATATTTTAGGGAGAAACCCAACATGACCAGAGTCCAAGAGGTATGATGTTTTTTTACAAAATTTGTGTCAATCATTATTATGCTAAAGTTGCAAGATATCCCAAATAGATTTGTAGTATGTGCCTTTAAGTCAAAGGATATTGTTGTTTTATAAAATCATGCCCTTATTTGTAAACAATCAACAAATTATGTGCAATAATCACAATCATTAGTGAAATAAATTCACAATCAAGGAAAATGAGCTTTATGAGTGCTAAATTCATAAAACAATGAAAAATCCAATCATGCAATTTTCATACTACATATTGGTATAATCTACAATGGATTCATAAGAGAAATCTTGAGTCAATGTTGTATATCTACAAGCCATGAAATGATGTATAACATGTAAGTGTTACATGCATGCAAGCACATATGCATGTGCACATTTGACTAGTTTTATGTGCAAATGAAAGTTCTTTTAATAATTTTTTAGTCAATGTTTGTCATTCCTAGATTTTCTTTTACGGATTTTGTTAAACATGGCACTCACTAGTTATATTTCATGTGAATGATGTCAAACATATAAGACAATAAGGAAGCACACCCATGGAAAGAGCTAATGCTTCTAATTTTAAAGTGTAGGTAATGACATTAAGGCTTCATATTATAACCTAAAGGAAGCGCATTCAAGGCAGGTGGGAATTTTTTTCTTCTAACATAATTTTCATGGGCAATATTTATGGGCTTAAAGTCATTTCTCACAATTGATATTAATAGATTTTTCTCTAAAACCTTTATGGCTTTTCTCAAGGACACATGTACATAAAACTCACATGTGATGATTTAGGTTATACAAATTTATCTCTTTTGGGGAACTTTCGAATTCCTAAATATGTTTTCACCTAGTGTAGACATGAAATCACACACTTATTATTACATCATGACTCTAGCATGTCATTATATTCATTATTCCTAAGAAAGAAAACTAGACATTAACAAGAGGTATTTTGTTTTATGTTTACATTGTTTTATCTTTGTATACTTTCATCCTTTGCTTTCCTGGAAGTACACCTAAATACTTTTGGACATTGCACAACATAAAACACATCTCGATATTGTATATCTTATCTTTTGATCCTCCCGCACACTAATGCCTAGTAGGGACAGGAGCGCTCAAGCGCTACTATCTCCTTTGGGTGATTCTGTCCTTATTCCCTCTTTTCTCATGTTTAAAATTCCACATCAATTGTTATATTTTCTAAAACTTTCACTTATCACTGTGGGTCATTTTTTTAGTTTTTAATGACGAAATCAAAGCAAAGGAATTAGGAAATTTGGGATATTACTTTCTACCTACTTGGGAAAGAAAGCAACATTCAAGGACTGCATTTAGGATACATCATTCACTTCATGAAAAAGGGTAATTTCAAATTTTCATCTCACACATTCATCTTGAGTGAAAGTAGTCGTATCCCGCTATCTTGGTATGAATGGCACAAGGGAAACCTAACTATAAGGGACACAATTTTATTACACACACACACTAGAAATATATTCGGTTTGAAATTTAGTGCAAGGTTTCGGTGACAATCATATTGGGGTGACCATTGAGGTCAATATAACTAAATCATATGCATATTTTATTCCATCTAATGTGTGTTTAATCCTTGTGCAGGTAGTTAGGGTTTGTTTTGTAGGTACATGTGCTATAGTGAAACCCTACAACAAATTCAAAGTGATACAGAGAAAACTTAAGGTGAGCTTGTCGATCCCGAAAAGACAAGATTGAAACTCACTATTAGGACACTAGCACCCATTACAGACACTCACACCCAAGTGCTTATGTCCTCTTTTGGGTACTATTGTTTAGAATAATTTTAGATCTTTGTTCTCTAGATGAAACACATACAACTCAAATCCATCTTGCTTCATTATTATTCTAGCATAGAATTGGTCTAGATAGTGAGATAGAGGCTAAATCACTCGTATCCCCTCATTACTTGCACTTACTTTCCATTGCATGTTAGATCTTGTGTACTCCCGACATATTCTGATTTATCTCAATTCTGTGAATTAAGATTTAATTTTATTAAATCATTTTGTGAACCCAATCCTTACACACTCTTTATCGTATCTCTTTTTTTCCTATCATGGCTAGTACCTCTCATGAGTTTACTACTAAAAATCTTAATGACCTGAATACATGTGTTGTTGATCATATTGAGAATCAAGATCTCTTATTATTTATTGCTCATGAAGAAGCCCAAGGTGAATCTCTACATCAACCCTTCCAAACACTAATGTCATCCCCACTACAACCTTGACATACTCTATTCCACTCTCCTTCCCTCCCACCAATGTGGGGGCATCCACCATCCATATTCCTATTTCCACACCTTACACTCACCTTTCTTCCCCTCTCATTTCTCATATCCAACCTAGTTCTTCTTATGGAACCCATGCCTTAGAGTCATTGTACCATGATTTACAAGCTCAAATATGTTTATCATAACATGTTTCTTCTTCTTCCTCTCCATCTCTCAATAATTCACTTCTCCTACATAGTCCTCTTGCACCCAAAGTTTCATCTTATTCACTTCCACCCAATTTTGTTTCACCTAAGTTTCATTTTTTTACGGTCATGGAGATCCACAAGAGCATCTTAGATCATTTCATGTTGCATGTTTGGACTATGCTTGTGATGATACATTATTGACCAAGTTGTTTCCTAAGATCTTACAAGACTATGCTTTGTGATGGTTTTATGATTTGCCTTTACACTCTATTAGATCTTTTACTCCTTTAGAAAATATATTTTTGGCTCACTTTTCTATGAACATTAGAACTAAAATTTCATATGCACAAATGGCCAAAATGAAGCAAGGATCTAATGAACATCTTAGTGACTATGTTTTGTGCTATAAGAATAATATTTCTAAAATGAATAATGTCTTGGTTGAATTTGAATTGCAAGATCTATTTATCCAAAGTTTATTGCCTCCTTTGCAAGAATGTGTGCTCTTTGATTCTTTTCATTATTTTGATCATTTATGTCATACTCTTAAAGCACGTGAAAATAAGTTACTTTCTATGGGAAAACTTAAGTATGGTGATAATATTTCAATCAATCTACTAATAAGTTTCAAACCAAATCTTCCTTTAAAGGAAAGCCTAGTGAGCCTAAGCCTATTGTCAATGTTGTATCTCAACCTACAAAGCTCCAACTACAACCTACATGATGCACTTTTACTTGATTATAATATTCACCTCATGTATTTTTGTCTCATCTCATTGAAAGAAATCTGATTTCTCTTCCATCTCCTCTTGAGCTAGATCTTAATCATCCTCATGGCAAGAATTTTGATGAAAATGCACATTGTGATTATCATAGATGTAATGGTCATTCTACTGATAGGTTCTTTAAGCTTATATATTTGATCCAAGATTTGATTGAAAAAAATGAATATGAGATTCTTGAGCCTACCATTTCTACTTATAAATCTACTAATGGCAATGACAAGCTTAATATTTTCAATGATCCATTACCCAAACATGAAAAAGTAGCTCTTGAATCTTCTTCCAATCATGCTTATCATGTGGTTCCACCTCCATCATCTTTGGATCATCCTCTTGGGTTTTTTGTTGGTACTACTGATCTTCCTCTACCTCTCATTACTTCGTTGATGTTGATTTTCATGCTTCCTTTTCATCACATAGATTACACATTGATGTTTATGTTGGTACTCATGTTGTTAACAATGTCATGGTGCATCCTAATTTCAAGCATAATGCATGTTCATTATATTTCTTGTGATCTATTGGCTTTCCATTATCCCATATGACACTTCACTTACCTACTTCTCATGGGCATGTGGTTCTCCCAATCACTATTGGGCCTCTTACTATCTTTATGACTTTCTCTATTGGATCTGAGGTTACACATTATGACATGGTCTTAGGACTTCCTTGGCTTATGGTTGTCAAAACCATTCCATCGATAGTTCATTTATGTTTTAAGTTCATACACAAGCATCATATTGTCACTATTCGAGGTATACAACCGTGAGCCCCTTTGTCTTTAGCAACTCTCACCATCATATCTTCAGTTGTTATTACCATTAGTGCACTTGCTTCTACACATATTGATGATAGTCCCATACTTTGACATATCCTACTCAGGAATATAAAGCTCATATCTCTTCTTTTGTCAACTCCACATCTCCACCTAGATCTCCTCCACATGTGACTTTTTCTACTCACCCATGACAAATACATCAGTCCCATAGGCCACCTCATATGCATAGGTCTACACATCAAATGCATACTATACTTGGCACATCTAGGACCACTTCGTGGTCTCATTCCCCATATGCACGACATAGTAATACTCCGAAATATTAACACACTCACTTTCACATGACAATAGTGATCCGTAAACACAAATAAATATTTTACTTTTTCAACTATTTACTAGGACCTTAAAAATTCATCAATTTTCAGGACTTTAATTAATCCAAAGCTGATTAGAATCTGATATAAATCTGAATTATTATTGATCCGAACTATTTAATATTTAATTGATTCACAAAAATCATTATTCGATCAACCACCCATATTTCACTTTTAACTGATTTACCCAAAAGTGTCGTAAATGATATTTATATTGCTTGAGTTTTAATTTAACTAATTAAATACGTAAATAAATTAGAATTCAAATGTAGATATACCATATTAAAGAGACGACACCAGAATTGATTATGAAGTTTGGCAATACTCACATCTCGGGTTCATACGAACCGATCTATTAAATTTTCCAATCGAAAGTACAATCAACTCACAATTCACAAAATAGATCAATAGCATGCAATGTTGCACTTTCAAACCTTCAAAAGACCCTAACAAAGCTCAATGTTGTTCTTCCACCTTCCCGAAGTACTTGCGCAGAGTGTATCCCCGTTGTTCCTATCCTTCCAATGAGTTTTGATGTACAAAACAACATCATAAAATCTCCATAATAGGAAAATATATGCCCACAAGGAGCATCTCATAATTTTGGACAACTTTCTAGTTTACTCCGAAGACCCAATCTGCTCCTAAATGCCTCTCATTTTCACTTATACAATATTGTCTTATTATGGATCTAGGACAGGTCTCTGACTTCATGTTATTCAAATGCTAACAAGCCCTTATATATGCTTAGCCAGCCCAAGTGGCATGGTAATGGGCACACATTTTCTTATGTGGGAGGTTGGGGGTTCAATCCTCCCCAACTACCCGCTTACATTTTGACTATGTTGGGATATAAATCCCACATCTCCCGCATGGTTGGTAAGGGTACGGATTATATTAGGGCCGCTCACCCCATATCCTTGTGGTTGCAGCCACACTTTGTTTGTTTTTCTACCCACATGGGAATGACAGTGGAGGTCTATACGTCATGTGGTTAGTTGGTGCAAATATTTTTGAATGGCCATGATGTATGGAGATAGGCTATGCACCAAGTTTTGTAGACCCATGCTATAATGTTGGAACACCGAGTTGGCTTGAATGGTTTAGTACAGATAAAGCCGGGGGGTGTGCGAGTTGACCCAAGTGGTGTGGAATGTTTGTTGTGGCATCATGGCAGCTCGCTGAGCTGGTCCATAACTCACCCAAATTGGATCGATCCAATGCAATGCATGATTATCTCATCCCGCAATATCCCATATGCATCCTTCATATACTCATAGAGGCATATATAATGAAAATTGTGGCAATAGTAATGTGAAGTTACGGTGGAAAAGAGACCCCTCCATCAAAAAAGTATGTCAACCCTAGCCGAGAGCCCCAGACAAAGAAATAGTGGGACCCACCTATTCGAACATGAGTGTCGAAGATCGACATCATAAAACCAAATTTCTACCCTTTTGATTAAACTTCACTTTTTCTACATGTCACCGCTTTATTGACTAGTTGACCCTACCTTATCCCTATTTTGACCAAATTTTGACCAGAGATATCTTAAGCATATAATCTCTATTTTCAACATTCATAATACTATCGTAAAGCTCTCGAAATGCTCTATCATATTGTCATGGTTTAGGAGATTTAGGGAACTTACGAAGTCCTAAATTGTCCTTCTGGATCACTCCTCCCCACTGAGAAGGCTTTTTGTCCACAAAAAGTTGTTTTCGACCCACAAATGTTGTTAAATGTCTTACTACATTGCAAAAACACATATAAGATCTAGAAAAATATTATGAGTTAAATCCCTATAAATGGTTGATTAACTAATAAAAAAATCAAACAGTAAGAATTAGACAATTTGTCACTTGAATAGGAAATTGTCCCCGATACTCTGTAATTTTTCAAATCTCTGCAATAGCTGTGAACTCAAATCCTAATAACTATAATGGTCATCATAAATAATTGATCAATTTAAAAATAGACACATGTTCGGTAAAGAGGCAATTGTGTAATCGATACTCTGTGATAAGGCCAATCAGTAAATACAATTCCACCAAAATATATCAATATATAAAGACAACTACATGCCAAAAATAACTAGTGTCCATTGTCCCTATGAAATTTTCAACCACTACAAATATCATGATCAAGAATGTTTAGACTACCATATGCCAAAAATAGACAAGTGTCAAAACTGAATCATGTGAATTTGCCAATAACATATCTATCCCAACATTTTACACACTACAACTAGGATAGAAACAAATTATTTGCCAAAGTTGCATATCAAGTGTGTTAATTACCATATACTGTTGCAAACATGCCCAAATTATGGGTATTAAAATGCACCTAACATATATATGCTAAGAATATATGCATTCCCAAACAACAATCATTCTAGCAAACAAGTATGAAACTGAACACTGTCAAATCCCATCAACTTGTACAAATTTTTGTCAAATCTCTAAAGCTAAAATATGAGTTTTATTTTGTACCCAAATTGTACCAGGAACTCAAAAGCTAAATAAGGAGATATAAATGGAGTATTCCAAAATTTTCAATGTAAGAAAGTTCACTGAGTATGGTAAACTTGTCCCTCAATTTTCTCACAAATTTAAACTCCAAAAATAATATTGCATACTATTCAACAATCATCAATTATGCAATATATAATTGAAAAATTGTTGACTAACCCATTTTAAAGGACTTTCATTTTCAGGTATTACCTGTAGACACCTAAATTCTACTTTTGCAATCTTATTGCTAAAAGCACACAAATCACTCTCATTCTTACCATTTACGTTATAATAAGTGATTTCCACTAATTAACTCGACGTTTCTTACCATTTTGGCTAATTAACAATGCTTTGTTGATTACCTAACCCCTTTCACATTTAGGATGTTTGTTATCCAAATAACTCCCCTAGTTATTTGGACAACCCACATTCACAATCTAGCTCTGCGGTTCTACATTGCAGGGTTGAGTACACTTCAATTGCCTCATTAGCACATCTCTTTGGCTGAATTTCCTCACGTGCCTTGCATGCTCGCTTCTACACATCTTCCTTTCATTTTCCTTTTCCGCTTTGTTCCATTTTCCCCTCACACTCACCTTCTATGCACCCATCTTCTTCCAACCTTTCATCCATACTCTATGCGCGCCTTACACTTGCTTCCAAAACATCTCGGTCCTAACAGCACTCTCGCACTCTCGCATGCCCCATACATTATTTTGTAATAGTTATGCCTTGACCATATGTTTCTCCTTGGGTATTTCTCCCATTCCTCCCGTGCACGCTACCTTTGTGCGCGCCCTTCCTATGTTTTCCTCCCGCACCTCAATCTCCATGTGCATGCCTTTGCACCTTCTTCTACACTCTTATGTGCCACATGGCAACCGTCGGACCTTGAGTGTATCATACAAAACCTATCAAAACACACCACCGAGCACCGAATCCTTACAACAAACCAATGTGTGACACGTGGTAGAAATGACAAAACTAATGAACAGTTGGCCATTTCTTTAGCCAATCCATGTGCGCCACGTGTCTTGTGTGCCCAGTTTGCACTACATATCTTCTCGATAGTCATAAATTTTGTTCCAATGCTCATATCCTTACACGCATGGACTTTTCAGAAATCTGTTAATGTGGGCCACATGTTAGGCCATTCAAATTAAAATATCAATGGTTTTTGTACATAAGGAGTTGGAAAACATCTTTCACAACATTAATATGTGATTTGATTGCTTCAACCACCCGATTTGATCCGATCTACCTTCCTTCCTTCTCTAACATGCCAAACAGACATCGATAATTGTACTTGATAGGTTTGCGGTAGATTTGCAGAAATTAATGGCGGTGGTTGCGTTTTCAAATTGAGTTTCCCTCCTTCTCTTATTCTTCTCTCATCAATTCATCTATAAATGTAAGAGTTTGGCTCATTGTAAAGGGTTGGACATTTTTGCTCCTCTAGCATTTGCTAAGGACTCCATATCTTTGTATTTTGAGTCACAGACCTCTAGATCTAGCTCGTGCATGTGGATATCAGCCTCTTACGCCATTATAATAGACTATGCATCCTTAGAAGTAATAGAAACATCATTTTATGTCTATTCTCTACCTTAGTGTGTTTATATTCTTCTTTCTTGCCTCCCTCTTGCATTGTGTTCCCAGTGTCACTTTAAATTCCTTGCATTGCCATTTTTTGGTTGTGTTTCATGAAATCGATGGTGTAAATGCTTGTTGGTTTGTGTTATGCATGCCTAGCCTTCCCTCATGCTTTCTCTTTTGTTTTCACTCAGAATAAATAGTGTTCATCCCTCTTTTTCTGGTGTTATCGCCTCCCTTAGTTTAGTTTTCATTTTGTTATCCTTCTATCCCTGGTCCCTTGGCATTTTTAGTTTAGTGTTTCCCTTCCAACATTAGGAGTAGCAGTAGCAGTAGAAATAAGTAGAGGAACTAGCCTTCTCCGAGATCCATCTCAAGCACGCAAGGTCCCATAACTTGGAGACGGTTCCATTGTTGTCTCAAACAACTCGACTCTTTCAAATCGAGGCATGGGTGCACGTTTCACAACCAACAATTTATGGCACGCTCGGTGGGAGAAGCAATGAAAGCTTAGATTTCAGCATTATTAAGTTTGGTGTGTGACTTAGCAATTTCCATCCTTTTGAGGCTCATTTCAAACACATCTGGTGAATCCCAACACTCAGATATATTGTTTCAACAGCTAGAGTGCCTTTTTATGATAAGAGTGCACACTAGACAAAGTGATGCAACTGAAGGATCCTTTGAACATCTCCAACTTTCACAAAGAAGCACCCACAAAGAGAACTTCCATGTGTGCATCTCCATCTTCAACGCAACATGCGCACTATACTCTTCAAAACAAACCTACGCGCCCTACCATGGCACTTTAACCTCCTCCTCCTCCGATGAACTTTTCCAGCTTCACTGGTAGAATCTTGTTCAATCTCAATGCACAACATGATATGCCAGCATCCGCGCTCAAAAGCATTCCATACTTCACGGAGAAAATCAAGTCACCCTTGTCGAGCATATTTAAGATGTAGCAAATGTGTGCTCTATTTACCTATCACGCATGATGATGTAGCAGTCAAGCTACTTGTAACATCATTCAAAGGTAAAGAACTCCAATGGTATTATGGCTTGAGACCTGCATCTATTACTACCTAGGATGAGCTTGGAATAACTCTATATAATTACTTTGAAGACAAGTTAGATCATCTATCACCGGTGGAGCGGCTAACTATAATGAATAGGGTGCCCAATGAGTAAATGATTGATTTCAACATCAGATTCTAGAAGACTTGGGACAAAATTCCATAAGTGGTAAGGCCTACACCTAACATGATTTCCTAGTATTATCTAAGGGTTTTGAATAGTGACATCTCAGTCATGATTCAATCCATGGGAGGTAGGACTTTACCTGTTGCATACAACATTGCCATAAGGGCATAAAATAGTCTCATTCAAGCGAGTAAGTTAGCACCTAGGCCTCCTACACCCTTGTTCCCACAAATGACTCCAATGCCCTACCCTTCTATTGCTCCTTGATTCCATCAGAGAGCACAACCAATTGCATCTATGTCCTATTCTCCAGTGTAATAGAAAGAAGATGAAGAATTAAAGGCCTTGATTAGAAACTTATCCAATAAGGTCATATCATTGGAGAAGCAATAGGCACAAGCCTACAAAGGTAGTTCTAATCAGTGCAAATCCAAATCAATCAACCTTGGTGGAATCAATATGGAAATTAGAGATATGGATAGAACAAAAAATGATAGATGGCATGCTAATGCGCACTTGCCTTTACAAGTTATTCCTCCTGCACAACCTCTTCCAATGACCCAACACAAGTCAACCACTTGTCCATGTCCAAAACAACATGGCACAAGAGTCTCGATTGGTGTTTTCCTTATAAATACGCCTCATAGTTAGTATCACTACGCCAATTCTACACACGCAGCCTATATGATCTAGAATGCTTCTAACTATGAGCCTTCCATCAACATGAGCAATCCTGAGAACCAAGAAAAGCCAGAGGATCCTCCTAAAGCCAACTTGATATTCTTTGGTGCTGAGGATTTTTGTGCAATCAAGTTATAGATGATGATGAGTAGACCAAGTGCCCAAAGTTGCAGAGACAACACAAGATACAAGAAGAGGATGCTAGAATCTTCGTAGGCCTTCATTCCAGCAAACAAGGTCGATTCTCAAAACAAGAAAGATGCAATTAAGGCATCTAGTAGTAAAAGTTCCCAAGTTCCTACATGCGAGGCTCTACACAAAGCTCCTCCTGAAGTGGCGCGTGCCCCTCCTTTGGTAGGTAAATCCTCTGCACCGCTAAGGCTCCCGCTTCGCACCTAAACAACCAAGAAAGGATGTTGTTGTGCCTCAAATACACAAGTCATGGGTCTTCCATTCAACATTGTGGAACTAGATGAATAAAACAAACATAAATGTCACAATGTGGGATGCCCTGACCATTCCATCTCAATGCACTTACTTGCATGAGGCTCTAGCCCAACTTCCGTGTGTTGACCCATCTATCTCAAAATCCACATGCTTCACAATATTTTCCAAGAAGAGGAGAAGCAAGTAAGTAAGGTTTTTAAAACCCCACCCTTCTATATGTCCTTAATCATAGGCAAACATCTTGTCCATAATTGTATGATTGACTCAGTGCACTAGTACTTTTGTCATGCCTAAGAAAATTGTTGATGTCTTAGGTCTTAAGTATAGCCCCTTAACAAAAGGAGTCCTGCAACTTGATGGTTCAACTGTCACTACCTTAGGAATCATCAAGGATCTTGAGTTAACCCTCCATGCATGTCCAAGTCTCACAATAACTCAAGATGTGTTAATCATTGATTTTCCTCCTTTGTTTTCCTTGTGTCTGTCAAGGGACTTTACTGCTAAAGTGGGTGGTTACTTGTCTTCTGATTGGACCCATATGTTACTCAAGACAAGGTATGGTACCCAATTTACCATATAAGTTGAGCCAATATTTTCCTATCATGTGGAGTCATATGTCCCATCCCCTCTCCAAGCTAACCGTTTAATCTAAGAAGAACAAGTTTCAGTTTATGAAGATTAGCCTCTCACGCCTCCTATCCTGGACTTAGTGTTGGATGAATGGGTGGAGAGACACCATAGATTTGATCCATATGCAAAGGAGCTGGAAGATTATGAAACTGGACTTGGTACCTACTGCATCCTTGAACAAGAAGTTGTGTTGTCATACACACTCAAGCAAAGTGAAGAGAACTCGGTGTCTCATGGAAAGTTATACTTTGATGGATCCGTAAGTAAAAAATGGCAGTGGGAGCTTGAGTTGTTCTCATTTCTCCTAAGGATGATAAATTCTTCTTCGCACATAAGTTGTAGTTCGCATGTGCCAAAATGTGGCAGAGTATGAGGCATTGGTACATGGTTTGCTTATCCCTTAAAAGAAAAAAATCAAGGTAATGCAGATCTTTGGGGACACGTAATTGGTTATCCACCAAGTCACCAACAAGTGCGTGGTAAAGAATAAGCTTCTCAAAGCTTATAAACACAGAGTTTGGAACCTCCTTGAGAGATTTGATTCTCTAAACCTGCAGGTGGTGCCACGTAAAAAGAAAAAAGAAGTCAACAGATAGTCACACTGTTCACAGCTCTCCCCGTGAGGACTTTGTCAAAGGGAACACTTAGCACATCAAGATGGTGATTAGGCAATCCATTCTAGACAACAACACTAGATGGCAAGTGTTTGAAAATGATATGTAGATTGTCTAGTTCATTCAGAATGAATTTGAGTTCTCATCAAGCATGCAAGCTGACTTGTATGACAAGCTATGGTGACCAAGTAATACAACTAAAGACAAACAAGTTTCCTAAAGGGCTGGTCACCTTAGAGAAAATGTTTAGCCCTGATGATGAGTTTAAAGGTGAAGAAAAGTATATGCACGTTGTGCAAGAAGATTGTTCCCCAGTCACTATTACATGCGCGAAAAGGAGTTTCTTTCTCAAGAAAGCTTGTGTGCATGATGAAAATCAGGTTTTCATCTCTCTCTATCAAAAATACAGTGATATATTCTCATGGGAGTATAAAGACCTCAAAGGATTTGATCCAAGTGTTGCTCTCAACACTCCATTGACCTTGATCCTAGTATCAAGCCCATCGACAAAAAGCAAAGGGCTAGTCAACCCAAAGATAGAGCCCTCATGAGGAAGGAGTTATCCAAACTCATTAAGGCTAAGATAATATTTCCGATCAAGTATTCTACTTGGGTCACGAATCTTGTTCTGGTATGCAAGAAGAATGGTGAAATTAGACTCTGCATTGATTTCAGAGATTTGAATAAGGCATCATTGAAGGATCATTATCATTTGCCTTCTATGGAGCATATTTTGCAAATTGTGGCTGGTGCGCATAGATTCTCAATATACGATGGGTATTTTGGCTTCAATCAGATCCTGGTCAAGGAAGAAGATCAATTCAAAATAATATTTACAACTAAGTGGGGAACATATGCATATCAGAAGATGCCCTTTGATCTATTAAATGCAGGTGTAACATTTCAACGTGTCATGGATAAACATTCAAAGGTTACATAAACGAGTTCATCTTGGTTTACCTTGATGACATCACAATCTTCTCAAAGCAAAGCATGGATCACATGGCGCATCTAGAGAAAGTCTTTGAGAGATGTAGAAAGTTTGGGGTGTCTCTTAACCCCAAGAAGTTCAAGTTTTTGTGGATGCATGGAAAGCTTTTAGGGCCTTGTGGTCTCAAAGGATGGCATCGAATCGATCCCAACACATGTCACCATCCTGCCCTCTCCTCGCTTAGTGCACAAGAAAGCCTTGTAGTCCTTCCTAAGAAAAATCAAATTTGTTAGGCACTTCATTCCTAAATTTGTAGGACTAATAAGGCCCATCACCCTCATGCTCAAGAAAGATACAACTTTCAGGTGGACAACAGAAGGAAGGGAAAGTTTTAACAAGATCAAGCAACAAATTATTTACGCATCAACACTCATCAACCCAAATTGCTCAAAGGATTTCATCCTTTATGCTTATGGTGTTTATGCAAGTGTTGTTGTTGTCTTGAAACAAGAAAATGAACAAGGGCTGGAGTAGCTAGTGGCTTCTTCACCAAATGTCAAGGACTATGAGTTGAAATACAATCACGTAGAAATAGGTCTATACCATCATGTACATGCTCAAGAAGTTCAAAAGCATGCTCTCTACAAACCACATCAAGGTGTTAGTTTCACACACAAGTGTTCGAGATTTCATCATGGGAACAAATATCAATGAGAATAGAGAGTGATGGGTTACCAAAATTATGGAGTATGATGTGACTATCAAAGCCACAAAACTAGTAAGAGGCAGTGTGGTGTGCAGACAACTTGCTGAGGACGCACAGAATGAACCTGAGACTTCATTATTTCTTAATGAAGACCTCTTCCACATAGAACTTCAACAAAATGAAGGCCCCGGCACACGCGACTTGAAGAAGGGCATGATCACGTTCCTTTCCAAAGGCGCATACCCTCCTGGTTTGAACAAAGAAAAGAGAAGATGTTTGAGGTTACAATCTATCCCATATGTGTTGATTGATGGTCTTCTCTTCAAGAATAATCTTGATGGTGTGTTGTTAAGGTGTATCAATGGTGCACGAGTGGAAAAAGGTGTTAGCAGAATTTCATAATGGATTCTTTAGTGGACACTTCTCTACCAAATCTATAGTGATGAAGATCATGATGGCAGGATTGTTTTGGCCTACCCTATTCACGAGACACGCACAAGTGGGTCACAAAATGTAGAGAATGTGCTTTCTTTGTAGGTAAGAATATATTGGCAATGTTTCCCCTCTAACCAATCCAAATGGATCAGCCTTTTGCAAAATGGGGTCTTGACTTCATAGGCATGATCAATCCTCTTTCAAGTGTTGGCCATAAATGGGTGTTAATGGCTATGGACTACTTCACAAGATGGATAGAATTTTTCCCACTCAAAGAATCAACCGATTCAGTCATCTTGAATTTCTTGAGGGCATCGTAACAAGGTTTTGTATTCATCAAACCATTATCTCTGATAATGCAAAAGCCTTCCTTGGTACCAAATTACTAGATGGGCATTGTCTTTAAATATATTTGAAGACTTCTTCCAACTATTACCCTCAGGGAAATGGTCTACAGAATCAACAAACAAGAACCTAATCAGGATCATGAAACACACAAGAACATTAACCAAAGACAACAATATACAAAGGTCTCGTGCATGCTCTCTAGGCAGATAAGATCATAACCAAGAAGGTAATAGGTACATCACCTTACAAGTTGGTTTATGGTAAGGAAGCTAGACTCCCCTTATCTCTTGAGTTTCCTTCATTAGAGTTTTCCTAATAGCTAGAATTGGAGGGCTTAGGATTACAGAAAAATCGAATGGTAGAGCTGGTTGAACTTGAAGAATCAAGAAATTACCAAAAGCTAGAACAACATCAGAATCAACAAAGAAGTGGTTTGATAAAAAGGCTAGGCCTCAAGCTTTTAAAGTTCAGGACTTGGTCTTAAATGGGATGTTGACAGAGCTAAACCAGGATGCCATTCAAAGTTTGATGTGCTTTGGAGTGGCCCATATATCATCAGTTCATGTAAGGAAGCTAACTCTTTTGAGTTGTCTCATCTTGATGGAGGCACGCTAAAATCCTAGTCAATGGGATATATCTCAAACCCTTCCATTGAATTTATTGCATCATTTATGTATATATTAGAGTAGTTTTCAATTCCTCTAAGTGCATTGCACACACATTGTTTGTTTATACATAGTTATTTCTTCTTTTCGTGCTTCTTACACGCGCTCTTCTTTTGCTTCTAGGATGTTGGTTATCTTCCAAGTTTTCAAGAAGCTTTTACAGGATTCATAATGAGTTCAAATGTTTCATCGAGTGATTTCAAGGATGGTAGTTTTCAAGTTCAAATCAAAATTCATGTACATAACATAACTCCATACACATTGATGCTCTAGGCAACCTCGACTCCTTCATCTAGTAGGCATATGGCCCCAAAAGTTGCTAAAAATGTTATCCAAATAACTCCCCTAATTATTTCGACAACCTACATTCACAATCTAGCTCTGAGCTTATACATTGCATGGTTGTGTACACTTCAATTACCTCATTGGCACATCACTTTGGCTGAATTTCCTCATGCACCTTGTGCGCTCTACTTCACTTATCTTCCTTCCATTTTCCTTTTCCTCTTTTTCCATTTTCCCCTCACACACCTTCTGTGCATCCACCTTCTTCCCAACAATTCATACATCCTCCACATGCACCTTGCACTTGCTTCCAAAAAATAAGTCCCCGGCACTATCGCCCACCCCACACATTATTTTGTAATAGTTGTGCCTTGACCATATGTTTCTCCTTGGGTATTTCTCCCATTCCTCCCGCGTGCACTACCTTTGTGCATGCCCTTCCTTTGTTTTCCTCCCGCACCCCAATCTTCCATGTACATGCCTTTGCACCTTCTTCTATGCTCTTTTGTGCCACATGGCAACTGTTAGACATTGAGTGTATCACACACAACCTATCAAAGTGCGCCACCATGGTGTTGAATCCTTGCAACAAACCAGTGTGTAACATGTGGCAAAAATGACAAAGCTAATGAACATTTGGCCATTTCTTCAGCCAATCCACATGCACCACGTGTCTTCAATTCCCAGCCATTGCACTACGATCTTCTCGATAGTTATAACTTGTGTTCTAGTGTTCAAATTCTTGTGCTCTCAAACTTTTCGGAAAGTTGCTAACGTGGGCTACATGCTAGGCCATTCAAATTCAAATTTTAGTGGGATTTGGTAGGTAAGGAGATGGAAAACATCTTTCATGCCATTAATATGTGATTTGATTGCTTCAACCACCTAGATTTGATCCGATATGCCTTCCTTCCTTCTCCAACACACCAAATAAACATGGAGAACCACACTTGATAGATTGCAGGTGGATTTACAAGCATTAATGGTTGGTGGTTGAGTTTTCAAATTGGATTTCCCTCCTTCTCTTCTTCTTCTCTCATCGCTTCATCTATAAATGTAAGAGCTTGGCTCATTGTAAAGGGTTGGAAATTTTTCTCCTCTAGCATTTGCTAAGGACTCCATATCTTTGTATTTTGAGTTATAGACCTCTAGATCTAGCTTGTGCATGTGGATATTGGCCTCTTACGCCATTGTAATAGACTATGCATCCTTGGAAGTAATAGAAACATCATTTTGTGGCTATTCTCTGCCTTAGCATGTTTATATTCTTCTTTCTTGCCTCCCTCTTGTATTGTGTGTTTGTTGTGTCACTTTAATTCCTTGCATCGCCATTTTCTAGTTGTGTTTCATGAAATTGATAGTGTAAATGCTTGTTGGTTTGTGTTACGCATGACTAGCCTTTCCTCATGCTTTCTCTTTTGTTTTCACTCAAATAAATATTGTTCATCCCTCTTTTTCTAGTGTTATCACCTCCCTTAGTTTAGTTTTCCATCATGCTATCCTTCTATCCCTACTCCTTGGCATTTTTAGTTTAGTGTTTCCCTTCCAAAGATTAGGAGTAGAAGTAGCAGTAGAATTAGGTAGAGTAATATTTTACCCTTGTTTTGGTCGATATACCCTACTATTGGCTCAAACCCTCTTTTCTAACCACTCAAAATCACCCCACTTCCTCCACAACATCTCAACAAGCTTCAAAAGATTATCCTAGCCTCCTAATTGACCCTAAGTGGTTGATTAAGGCTCCTCACATCTTAATCACTTGTTAATTCACTAATCATGATTAACAAACCTTAATAATGATTAACAATTCTTAATCTACTTTGTGCTTTTAGTCCCACATGCACCAAGATGCTAGTTTTCCTCAAAGGAAAAACTATAAAAAGGACTAACCACATACCTTTAAACTTTACACCATGCTTTGATTTGCATATCATATAAGAAATATGATTAATAACCAAGCTCAATCCTTGCCTCAAGTCTTCAATGGGGTTATTAGATGGGTATCCAATATGATCTTGTAGTCATTTGTTGGAGAGACCATCTCACCTTCCTTGGAGTAGCAAAAAACCCCAATTTGATTGCTCCTAGATCTATTTAGGTCTATGTTAGTTAGCAATTGGATATTCTAGTAGGCATGCTTTAGCTAAGATAGATTGATATATCATGTTAGTTCTTTCAAGAATTCCATTAAGCTTTAATCATTGATGTAACTATTGTTAGATTCAATAAGCATTTGTTAATTAGACTATGTGGTGTTAGTCTTGTTAGTTTAGCTTTTCTTGGAACTTTTAGTAGTCTTCATTTGCACGCCTAGGTGGGACATACCCCATTACATTCATTCTTAAGCTTTTTAACTTAGTTTCAAAGTTTTTAGATTTCAAGCTTTCTAGTTTAGCTTCAAGTTTTCTAGATTAGTTTCAAGTTTTTAATTAGTTTCAAGTTTTCTAGATTACTTTCAAGCTTTTTAGATTAGTTTCTCAAGCTTTTAGATTACTTTCAAGTTTTTAGAGTAATTTTCAAATTTTTGTAGATCAATTTTCAAGCTAGATAGTTGTTTCAACTAGATTAGTAGTAGATGTTGCATTTTCATGTTCTTTGCAGGATATAAGGAGGTGAAGTGTTGTCAAAATTTCCTCAAAAGGCCAAAGATTTGATCTTTTTCAAAATTTCTTGTCAAAATTCATATTTTGACCACCTACAAGAAGGTTTGTGCCTACGCTCAAAGGGGAGCACCCAACTCCAAAATATACACATGTGCTCTTACTGACACGCCTACGCTTCTTTAGACATGTGTCCTGCCCTTTTAATGGTCGCACATGTGCATCACTAGATTTTTCCTCTATGTGTAACTTGCACTGGTGTTTCAAAGTGTGTGCCTATGCCTCTCTCGGGCTGTGCAAATCGGACTATGTAAATTTGACAGAGGTGTGCTTGTATATAATTGTATGCATTTTTGCTTCAAGGGATGCGTTCATGTTCTACAAGATGTGCTACTGCACTAGGAGGCGCGCTGGCACACTCAGGTAAAGTTTGCTCAAAGTTCAAAATTTCAACTTCTGGTTTTTAGTGTTTCTATCATTTTCTAGGGATTTTTAGTTGTTGTTGCTATCAATTTTCTGATTTAGAGCAGGTTTTCTAACAAATTAACTTAGGGTTTGATGAGTGATTTTTTTCATGCTTTGTATGAGTTTGGAATAGGGTTGTGTATGCTCTTCTCTTGCACTTTGTGTGATCTTGAGAATCAAAAGCACCTCTAAACCTTCTTTTTGCTAATTTAGAGTAAGTAGGAAAATCATCATTCATTGTTATGCTTAAGGGAATAAACTTTCATTTTGGCATGTATATGATCTTTTAGTTTAAGAGATTTTCATTTGATAAATAACTAAGGCTAAGGTTTGTGTATGCTCTTCTCTTGCACCTAGTGTGATCTTGAGAACCAAAAACAACCTTAGTTTTTCATTAAAAAGCACTTGGATTAATTGGGAATGAACCTTGATTTACAAATTTTTATGGTGGTTATTTGATTTACAAGATTTTTATTGTTATCTAGTTGGGTTACTTGTTGTGTATGCTCTTCTCTCGCATCCTTGGATGATCTTGAGAATCAAAAAACATTTAATCCTCTTTCTATGATATTGTAGATCATTTTTGAACTACTAACCATTTGTGTGAAGGACCTAACGCTAGCCAAAGAAAGGAGAACTCTCTTCAAACCAAATTCTAACATACATGTGTGTGTAGGTTTCCAAATGGTGGTCTAAACCAAATTTCTTAATCCAAAAGATAAGAAAATACACCACTTTGTAAAACATTGTATGTGTAGGTTTGGTTAAGAGCTAAAGCTCATCCACTTAACTAGGAGAAACTTCCTTTGGCATAAGCCTTAAGATAATAAGAGGAATGCTCCTAGGAACCCCAAAGTATTTCACGTAAGAGGGAACCTTGTGAACGAAATGGGAAAGTGCTCCACACTACCTAATTGATTAGTACACCTTGAAATATTAGAGTCAAAGTTATCTCCATCAGACCCCAGTGAAAATATAACTAAACACAATTTGTTGCTCATTGTATTGAAGGGGGTAAAGTAAATCCAAGATACTCCAAGATTAGTCAGTGTGACTTTCTTGGTAAATCGAGCTCACAGAGGTAGTTTGTGACAACCTAGGTGAGAGAACTAATAGGAAGCTTTTGGCTTGGAGCCAATTTTGTCTTAGTTATTATACTTGAGAGCTCTCACAAAGTGAAAATTTGTTGGATTCAAACTCTTGTTTTTTGAACAAGGGAAATAATCTCTTAAAGTTGAAACCATGTGACATTTCATCATGAAATCTATTTAGTGTTACTTTGTCCTAGTTTTTCACTTGTCCTAAGACAAGGCAAAACTCTACCAAAGTTACACCAAGTATTTTTCATCACCACTTGGTCTACTCCTTTGTTTTCTTGTTTCTCATTTTGAGACAAAAGAAGAACAAACATATATGAGATACCTACTAGAAATAATCATGTCCACCACTTTTGTAGTCTACTTGCATGACTAGGTTGCAATGTCGAATGCAAGTGTTGAAAGTGTGAATGGTACATCATCAAATTCTAGTAGCCCTTTATCTCAAACCCATATTGAGACTTATTATCATTGTAGTTAGGTTTTCTTATCATTGACTTCTTTTGAGTTGTTACGTTGCCCACATTATAGCCATACAATTTTGATATTTACATCTTGTTTCCATTGTGAAACTGGACTAAATCTCTAGATTGTATTGTTACGCTACTTGCACACATAGTGTTAGGTAGCTAAATTGCTTGATATACTTAGGCATAGTTTTACATCCTAGCCTTGTCTTGAATTTTTTGTAAGTGTTGAGGTTACTTTTTAGCATCGAATAACGTATTTTGATACTAAATTCTTCATCGGGTCGTGTCCATAACCGTCATTTTACATCGTTTAACTAAGATCGTTTTACTCAACACTTGAGAACATTTTCTAAAACTATCTTTTTATCTATTTTTAGCATTAAAGTATATTTATTAGATGTAATTTTAAACATGGCTAAGTGCCCTAAGTTTATAAACGATTTATAAGCATAAAAACTAGGGTTTAGAAATAGAATTAAAGAAGGATCAAGGAGTAGATCCTTAATTCTCCTTTGAGATTTTAGTCAGGATGAAGATTGTCTTAGAAGAAGAAGAAGACCTAAGAAAGGGTAGATCATTTTTATTGTCAAGACAGATCTCCATGGAAAGGAGATGGACATAAGGAAATAAAAAAATCATGGTGAGAAGAGGGTATCATCTTCTACCGTATTTCCTTTGTATAGTTTTTATATGTCTTATATTAATGGCTTCATGTTATATGCAAAGCACATAGAGTTTCTCTTGATCTTGTAGATCCACATGTTGGTGATTGATCTTGTATTATAGATCTATGTAGATTAGTCTTGTATTATAGATCTATGTAGATCTAGTCTTGTTTGTAGATCCATTTTTCATATTGTATTATTGATCCATATAGATCATAAATGATATTAAAGGAGGTTGTTTCAATTTACACACTTATATTAGTGATGGAGAGACATACTTACTTCTTGGTGCACAATGCTCATAGATTTTAAACCATATGGTAGAGATATTTTGAGAGAGGTCTTGATTACAGATCCATGTAGAGAATCTTGGTAGCCAGTTCATATGTAGTGGTTCTTATTTCATGTGAGATTTGAGTGGTTTTTTTAGGACAATGTTAGCACTATGGAGATCCGTTTAGAGATCCAAATAGGAAAGGAGATACTCTTGATAATGCATTCATAATTTTGTATTTGAAGAGTTGGTTTGTACTCTTGTTGTATATATATAAAGATCTCTATATTTGGTGGACATAGCCCACACTTAAACACAAACCATGAACCACGAATACATGTTGTGTTATGTGTGTATACTTTGTTTTGATTTAGATTATTCTAGTTTATACTTCCACTTCATCTAGTAGATTTTAGGGAATCATTTAGATCCTGTGTGCATTATTTTGTTTATTATTAAATCATAAAGACTATCCTATAGTCTCGAAATCCCAACCTACAGTAAAAATAAATAATTCCTATATATACTTAGGCATATTTTTAAATCCATAAATAGCCTTGTCTTGAGTTTTTTGAGTGTTGAGGTTACTTTGTTAAGCATTGTTATAACGCCATTTTGATACTAAAATCTTGCTTTCTTTAAAGAAATGTTTAACGTGTCCAAATAGCGTTATACATCGCCACATTTATATCTTCCATTTTACAAGACTTAGACTTTGTTAGTGTCTAAAAACTAGTTTTTAGTATATCTTGTTATAGAGATCTGTCAACACTCTCTTAGCATTTAGGTCTTGTTTGTTTCAAACTTGGCCTAATTGGTGATATTGTGTTGTCACTATTTGTTTTAAACCTATCTCAAAAAATCATAGGGAGTAAACTTTTTGTTGTGACTGGATTTGAGTTTTATACGTCATTGTATTGTCATAGAAGTCTCATGTCATATATTACCTTGCTAGAGTAGATCATTCTTTATCCTTTAGCATCCTTAGGTTTATAATGACCTATTAGATTCGTGGTTATTTTATAAGTCACCCTTTTTTATACAACTTAGCATCGTTACATGGCTTTGTGAAAATTTTCAAAATAGGGTCCATTTTTAGTAAACCTTAGTGGAAACCTTTCACGTTGTACCCCCTATTTCAAGTATGCCTACTACGAGAATGGGGTCGTGAAAGTTAGAAGCCGATATTTTTAGAGGTGAAAACACTATTTTCAAGGATAATGTCATGATTGACCATAGTGGTGGAGAGGAGGATTCTCCTTATGCGGATATGGAGCTTCATCCCACCTTTATATTGATCTATTACTTGTTTCACAATAAACATGAAGTTCTTATCCATGTTGTTCAACTAGGAGCTAAGTTACCTTCTACATTTGACCCTTCTCTTATCGTCGGCATGGTTTGGGGAGAGGAAGAAGTGGAACATTCCTTTGTAATGTTAATGATTTTTAAACTCATGAGACACCTCTACTTCTATTGACAGAATAATGAGGAGGTACCTTTTGAAAATGATGGAGACTATCATATACCTATGGTTAGAGTTCACTGCAAAGATCATAAATACCACACTCATCATGAATAACCTCCTCATGAAAATCGTAACAAAGTACCCACTTGAGAGGTAACCTTAGAAGAACAAGTACAAACTCTCACTCGCCAATTGGCAAGTTTGGCTTCACATATAAATAAGGAACAACCAATTTTTTTAAAACAAGCTATACCAAAGGCAAAACCTAAAGCTTCATTTCACGAGTTCCAAATAAATACTCCTCGATGGAGACACGAAAAAAGACCCTTATGAAGAATTTTTGAATGTGAGAATAGAGGGGGGGAATACACCTAGATTTAATCCTTCGTATAGCCACTACGCACCCACACAAGATCCAATCTTCAATCAAGAGTGTCCACTATGAAGAACACCCTTCTAGCATTACAAGAAGGAAAAAATGGTAATAACAACAAGAAATACCAGTTCGATGAATTATGCCCTTATCCATTTGATAGAGCCATGTTACAAGTACCTTTCCCACAACATTTTGATTGTCCAAAGTTTGATAAATACAAGGGAAAAGGTGATCCCCGAGATCATATCAAATATTTTTATATGGCATGTCAAGAGGTCATATAGCGACAACTATCTTATTCACCTCTTCCCATGGAGTTTAGGAGGACAGGCACTAGAGTGGTTTTTACACATCCCCAAGGGATCCATATCTACATGGCCAAACTAGCAAAATTTTTGTACATCACTTTTCTTTTAATATAGAGAGTGATGTCACCATGCTAGATCTATGTAATGTGAAACAACAAGAACTTTGTTGCTTTCCTATAATGATGGAGAGGGTTAGCTAGCCACTTCCCTTGCTCCATACCTAAAAATAGCTAATAAGTATATTTGTTTCCCAACCTCCACCCTAACATTACGTTCCACTTGCAAATGCATTGTGGTAACACATGTTCAAGAGGTAATTGAAAAGGGAGTCAAATTGAAAAAAGTGTTGTTAGCTAGAGGGACCCTAAAGCCCTTTTCACTGATCATAATGATTCCAAAACTAATGACAAGACAAATTTTGTCCCTAATAGGAACAAAAAATTGTCGTGATGATGGAATAGTAGACTCTAAATGAGTACAAGTCCATTCAAAACCACACTCCTTTGAAGCTTGCAAAGGGAACTCCACCTACGGAGTATAAACATCATGCATTCACTCCTCTATCTAACTCAATATCATCAATACTAAAGCAGTTAGAGGTCATCAACATGGTTTGATATCCTAAAACAAACCTATGGGGATGACACACTAAGCCATCATGGTTTAGGAAAATGAATTTTGTGGATTTCACCATGCATTAAAGGTCACAAAACGACAAGTGCTTGAAATTAAAGCATTACATTCAGGACTTGATTGATAGTGGTGATGTAGAAATAGATTTTCCACCCCTACCAAATCTCCAAACACAAATATGGGGATTTTCAAAGAACCTTTCCCCAAGCACGAAGGAAAGAAAAAGTAGGATCAGGGACAATCATCTCAAAATAAGAGTACCAACTATATATCAAAGATAGACCATTTTGATGCCTTAATAGGTTGTGTTGATTCACTTGTTGAACATATCAACATGATCAAAATCAGAGCAAGAGAGTGTGTCATGGCAACGTGACAGAGATCACCTTGTTATCTCAGAACCTCCTCCCCCTCCTCCTCAAGAGAGTCACTATGATGTGTTAGATCAATTAGAGAAGACCACAACTAAGATTTCAATCTTAGACCTTCTAAATATTTCTAACGTCCATAAGGATATCCTTTGTAAAACCTTACAGGATCAAGAGTATCTCATTGATATTGACCCAACACACTTACAGGCCATGGTAGCACAAATCACTCCTTTAGAACACATAACCTTTAGCCCCACATGGAAGTCTTAGAAAAATCCCTCCCATAACCTGCCCTTACACATTGAAGTAATAATCAAACATAAGAAGGTCAAAAGAGTGTTTGTGGATGGTGGATCGGGTCTAAATATTTGTACTCTTAAACTAGTTCGACAACTAGGGTGCACACAAAAGTTGATTTGAGACAAAGGTCATCACCATAAAGGCGTATGACAATGAAGAATGAAAATCAGATTGAATGATCACTTTCTCATTAGAATTTCATCCCATAAACCATGATACAAAGTTCCATGTCTTAGACTTGGAGCTCCTTATAACATATTACTTGCACCACCCATGGATTCATGCCATGCAAGTCCATACCTTCAACATATCATCAATGTTTAAAGTTACACCATGAAGGATAAACACTTACTATACAAGGAGATCCCCAACCATTTTCTCATTGCAGAGCATTGTCGGCTATTTTCCTACCATCTACGAGTGTCCTTCTATGAAGATCATATTCTTGTTCAATCGAGGCCCTCACTTCACGAGTGGATCCAGATACCTTGTCTACCAATGAAAATGGTGCTTCCACCTTAGAAAATCCTTTTGCTACATGGGAGATGAAGGTTAGACCAAGTGGTTGTGGAGAGTATGATCTACAACAAGCCCTTATGGTTCAAAACATTCCCTATCTACCAAAGCACACGGTAGGTTGTGTTACAAGTTCCAAAGATCAAGGGAGAACTGCCCTTTGACAATTTCACTCTAGGTGGCTTACTAGAAGATGAAAGGATACTCAATGATATTGTTTTTCATCCTCAAGATGATGAAATGGCTTTATGTTACCAATCACCTAAGTATGTTATTCCTAACCGAATAATGCTTACTATGGGATATAAAGGACATGGTTGTGGCCATCAAGAATAAGGTTCATTAGAAGCTCTTCCAATACCTCATCATATAATGGGTAAATCTAGGTATTGGCATCCATTTGTATGAGTCTCACCCTTCAATGATGAGTATGCCTCTTCTAAGCATGAGGATAGTTTGTCCAAAATGAAAGTGAAACAAATTCCCGATGTAGTCTTTATGAAGACCTCGCCTCCATGAACCTATTCTCTAACATGGCTATCCTAACCATAACACCCACCATATCCCCCCTTACCATTCCAAAATTGGACCTCATTTACCCATCACTCATGAATTAGGACCAACAACAACACATACCCATCGATGTTTTCGAATGATGAGGCTATTGGTGAGTTCCTTGGCATTAGTGACAATGTTCCGAGAAATGACCACAAGAAAGGATTCTCCATTCAGCTCAACATGTGCATACTTCGAGAGAGGAGGTAGAGTTGTGTGGTCACTTAAGTAAAAAATAAGCAAGGGAAAATTCCTATAGAAAAGCCTTGCGGAAAGAAAAATTCCAAGTCCTATAGTGAAAACCTCTTTGAGGCGCTTGTGGACAAACAAAATAAAAACCTATGGACAAGATAGTGTACCCACCTAAAGATGAGGATCTCCTAAACCACCTTTGGTAGAGGAGGATCTCAATCTCCCTCCCGATCCTACACGCATGGAAGATGAATCCAAGTTACTTGGTGGAGGAGACAATAGATGTTAACATCGGCACATGAGGAGCTACCTAGAATGGTTAAGTTGGGAGCTTCACTCTCAACTCAAGAAAGAAAAAACATTTACAGAATTTTGAGAGAATATGCAGATATCTTCACTTGGTCTTACATAGACATGCCAGGACTTGATCCTACATTAGTGGTGCACAATCTTGTTGTACACCCAGATGCCAAGCCCATAAAACAAAAGCTCCGGAAGATGCATCCTCGTCACCTTGTTGGTTAAGGCAAAGCTAGAAAGGTTATTAGAAGTAGGCTTCATCAGGCCTATCACTACTCAGAGTGGATTTCTAATGTGGTCCCAGTTCAAAAAAATCCAATCGGTATCAGAGTGTGTACCGATTTTTGAGATATTAATAAAGCTTGTCCTAAGGATGAACTTTCCTCTTCCCAACATCGACATGATTGTTGATTCTACAACTGGTTATGAGATGCTATCACTCATGGATGGCTTCTCAAGATATAACCAAATAAAGATTGCTAAGGAAGACCAACACAAGACAAATTTTACTACCCCATGGGGACATTCTATTATCAAGTCATGCCCTTTGGCCTCAAGAATGCAAGTGCTACCTATCAATGGGAAATGATGGTTATCTTTCATGATATGATTAGTGACATCATGGAAGATTACGTAGATGACATATTGGAAAAGTTCAGGACTCGGAAGAGCACCCAAGATTTTGTGATGCATATTTTTCAACATCTAAGGGACTACAAGGTCCACTAAACCCAAAGAAGTGTGTCTTCGTGTGTTATCTAAAAATTACTAGGATTCATTGTTTCAAGGAGAGGAATAGAAGTAGATCCGAAAAAGGTTGCCACTATAACAAAAATGCCTCCTCCTACCAATATCAGATAACTACAAAGCTTACAAGGAAATATTCAAGCCATCAGAAGGTTTATCTCTCAACTTGTAGACAAGTGTCATACATTCACGCATCTTCTCAAGAAAGATGTTAGTTTTCACTTTGGGACCAAGAGCAACAACAAGCATTTGCTTTTCTCAAAAGCTATTTGGCTAAACCCCTTGTTCTAATGCCACCCATGGTAAAGTGAACCCTTGTTACTCTACATCTTTACTACACACTTTGCAATTGGGGCACTATTGGCCTAATATGATAAAGAGTAGAGAGAAAAATTTGTGTACTACTTAAGCAGAACATTGATAGCTTACGAGCTCAACTATCCACATATCGAAAAGGCTTACTTGGCCATAGTTTTTCCTTCCAAAAACTACGTCACTATTTTCTCAACAATAAGGTCAAGCTTATTTCAAAGGTAGATCCATTAAAATACTTATTGTCAAAACCCACACTCATAGGAAAGATGGCTAATTGGATCATCTTACTCAAAGTGAGTTTGACATTGAGTATGTACATCAAAATCAGTGAAAAAGGACAGTTCTAGCAGATCAACTAGCAAAAAGCTCCACTACTAGGTACCAAACCTTTGAGTCTGGAGCTCCCAGATGCATCCATAATGTACCTCAAGGAATCAATCATATGGAAACTATACTTTGATGGCTCCTTTACCTTTCATGGTTCAGTGTCGAGTTGTGTTGATCACTCCTACAGAGACTTGATCCCCAGCATTTTAACTTGATTCCCATGCACAAATAATATAGTGGAGTATGAGGCCCTTATCACAAGGATGAAGCTAGCTATTAAGTGGGATATCAGATGAGTAAATATAATCGGTGATTCCATGCTGATTATAAAACATGCAACAAATGAATACAAAGTAAAAGATGAGAAACTTCTTCCATACAAAAGAATGGTTGATTCTTTGAAGGAGTTCTTTGAGCATATAACATTTGAGAAAATACCAAGAGCCCAAATAGAGAAGTAGATGTTATGGCTATAGTAGGGTCCATGTTAAGTATTCCACTATAAAAACAATGATATGTCATTTTTTGTGGAGCACTTACAAATGCCAACATATGACATACCAAAGTCATGTTTGGTGTGTGAAGTTGTTGGTCCCTTTTCCCGTGGTACTATGAAATATTTAATTACCTCCATGATGGAACCTTTCCCAAAACATTTCCCATACCAAAAAAATGAAACCTCATCCAATATATAGCCCGTTATACCCTACTTGGGGGCACCCTCTTCCATTGAGGCTATGACGGGAATCTGTTGCATTGTTTAAATTTGATGAATCCATCCAAGAAATCAAAGAGGTGCACAAGGCATCTGCGGGGCTCATACTAATGGGATCATATTGGAAAAAAATACTCATAGTAGGCTACTATTGGCCTACCATGGAAAATGATTGTTACAAACATGTGAAGAAATGTTGGATTGTCAAAAGTATGGCAAATTTGATACATGCACCGGCATGTAATCCTTACAACCTATCACAACACCTTGGCCATTCTCAGTGGGGTCTCGATCTAATAGGAAAGCTTAACCCTATCTCCTCATATGGCCATAAGTTCATTATCACTGCTACTAAATACTTTACAAAATGGGTAGAGGTTATTCCTCTTACCTATGTTGAAGGTGCCCAAATATCTAAATTTATAATGAACCATATCATTTTCCATATGGTATCCCTCTATTATTATCACTAATAATGGTAAGCCATTTAAAAATAAAATTGTGAAAGCATGTTATGCAAACATTTTCAAATATCTCTCAAGTTCTCAACCCCTATTACCCTCAAGGTAATGGGCAAGTCAAGCTTCCAATAAAACCCTCATCCATATTATGGAGAAGATGGTGAATACAACAGTCATGTATAGCATTTACAAATTCACCCTTGCCCTTTGGGGCATTCAAAACATCTATCCACACTCCTACAGGTGTCACTCCATACTCTTTAGTATTCAGCACAAAAGTCATGCTACCCCTAGAGATCGAGATCCCCTCTTTTGCATATTGAGCTAAGGGATTACTTGAATGAAGAAGAGGACTACAAAGTAGCTTGACTGGAAGAGTTGGAGCTATTAGATGAGAAATGACTTCACGCCCTCAATCACCTTAAAGTGTATCAGATCGAAGTGTGGAAAAGCTACAATAAAAGAGTAATACCTCATCAATTTGAGGTAGGAGACTTGGTGTTAAAAGAAATCAAAAAACACCACAAAAGGATCGAGAAAAGAAAGGGAAAATTTGAGCCTAATTGGCTAGGGCCATATGTTGTGGTTTCCAAGTTTGGTTCAGGTGCCTATAAGCTTTCCTATTTAGATGGCCAAGAGCTTCAGAACCCATGAATGCAATGCATCTTAAGCATTTCTATGCTTAGGTGTGGGGTCCCTAAAATATCAAAAAATGAAAAAAAAAAATATAAAAATAAAAAATAAAAAGAGAAATAAATATGTGCATCCAATAGTGAAAACCACACAATGGTGGCACTTTGGACAAGTCCTTTGGTGAAAACTAGTTTTCGCGCCATTGGAGGGTCCATTGTTCACAAGAATTTCAGGTCTAGGAGTATGATAGCTTTGTCTAAGCTGGTCTTTACCTTTGTTTGAGTCCCTTGTGAGCTTCCCCTCTTTTCCCTAATCCGGCTAATCCTACTTTTGAATGTGAGAGTTTGACTTTGAATATTCCCATCTCACGTTGGGGAAACTTTTGCATCATCACTTCTTTTGCACATAACACATGGCATTCTTCCCTTGTACATCCCATCTAACATTGGGGGCATCCACATTTCTTCATTTCCTTGCACATTCACTTTGAAAAACTTATAAAAATAAAAAAACATTCATATACTTTTTGAAAATCCCAAAACATACAAGATATGTTCCTTGAAAAATAAAAACATTCAAATACGTTTCATAGAAAACTCCAAAACAATAGAAAATTGTCTTGAGATAATACCAAAAACAATGAAAAACATCCCAAAACTGTCCCACAAAAACAAAGTAGTAGTTTTCTTACTTTTAGTTGTTGGTTTGTATGGTTTTAGTTGCATTGCTTTTTCATATTGTGTGCTTTAAATTGGATTCACTTGCTTACTTAGATTGAATGTTACTTTAATCTGTGGTGCATTGCATTGAGTTCATTTTATCTTGCATACTTGTAGATAATTGTGTTGCTTTGATTAGATTTGTTTAACTTGTGCTTGTTATTTTACTTGTACATTTTGTTATCATTTCATCATCATATCAAATAAACCATCACATCTATACATCATATATCAATAAAAGCTAAGTCTACATCACACATGTATGCTAAAGCTAATCATCAAGTACCATATCATCAATGGGGCAAGAGGGGTTCATGCATGATCAAAATCTATCCCCCACACCAATATCAAAAATAAAAACATGTTTTACTCAAAGTATCTCATCAACATGTAATATGACATCAGCTAAGGCTATCTCATAAATCTAACAACATGTGATACAAACATAAACATACAGATTAAGCATGATATCTCATAAAAAAAATGTGATACATCGGTAATCCATCAATCATCATATCATCATAAATATAAATGTCCGTGTACAAAATCAATGTGTCTCGATACATATCGATATAAAAATGCCATCATGGGCATGGATAAAAATGTGCCTTCATCACAGGCATAATAAAAAAATACATAACGTACATCATACAAAAAAATGTGCCTTCATCATGAGGCATGATAAAAATAATACATATACATCCGTACAAAAGTATGCCTTCATATCGAGGTGATACACCAAAAATATACATCTAATACATCAATAAGAGAGTCAACCATGACTCTCACCCTCTCTCGAGACTACCTAGCCTAGGTCCTACCACTAGGTGGGGGCATCTGAGGTGATGGATGTGTAAGGAGGCACACACCATGTTGTGCTGACCCATGCTGATCTCTTAAGCCTATTGTCCTCTAAGGACCCTGTATATGAGATCGTGTGATCGATGGCCTCTCCCTCTAGATCATGACATACTTCCCACTATCTCTGGCTATACTCAGAGCTCTCTCTTCTCGGGCCTGATGGCCGCATGATACTACATCCTATAATATGTAGCCTCGGATGCTAGGGAAGCACTTTGACCAATCAAAAATATATACTCAAAGCAGTACTCTACTACCTAAGTGTCATGCTCACCCTCCACCTCACACTAGCTAACTCTATCCACAACTACCTCTCTCTGTCTACTATAACCTCCCTCTCTCTCCATAAATTGTAGCCTCTCCGATCATCACCTCACTGATCTCACTCTTCATGCTTGTACTCTCTCTGTCCTGGCCTTGATCTCACTCTATCATGAGTTGATCCCTCTCGCGATAACCTAGTCTCTCTGTATAATGGCTTGGTCCCTCTCAACTGTAACTTGAAGTTGTAGGCTACAACCTATTGTATAGTTGCTTTGTAGCAAGGAAGCCACCTACCCACCCAACCTGTACATCCTCCTCCATATCCTCTCCACCCCCACCATCTCCTCCACCTCCTGTGGACTATGTGGTGGACTCACGTGAGGGGGTGATGGAGGTGCCTATAATGGTGCCCATAATGGAACTTAAAGGGGCATCCATGGTGCCAATACTTGTGGCTACACCACTACTACTATGTACTACTAAAACATGTTGTTGAACTAGCACCTATTGTGTTAACCCCTATCTATGGACCCCTGCTGTGGACCTCTGCCTGTGCCTGCATGTTCCTAGCCCTAGGATCTGGGCCATGTAACCCCTATGTTATTGTGCATCCAAATACCTCCTCATGGAATGGTCAAACATCGAGGCAACACTGTCGCATACCACCCTACATAATCTGGGGTCATCCCTAGATCCACTATCTATGCGCTATTTGCACCCAAGGCTAGTGGAACCACCTATAAGAAGCTAGTACGAGCTCGGCTAACTTGATCTCGGGGCCCCATATGAAAGGTCTCTCTATATCTATGTGTGCATACCACATCTCATCACCAAGAATCCCTAGATAAGACCAAACTACCACTAGACCCTGGTCCACTTTGTACCACTCCATGATATGACTCCTGCTCCCAAGAATGAAATGATCAACTACAACAGTGGTGCTCAACTCAACTACATCCTGAGGCCAATGGTATAACCTATATGGTCATCATGTGATCATGTGAGGTCATACTCATCAAAAATCATCACCTATAATAATTATATCCCCCATGTGACCATGAATATCATCTCCATCTGGAACCCAGCCCATGATAGAAGGCTCTCCAATAACTCGAGCTCTCAATGCTCCTATAGGGCATCCTATCACAATATGGTCCCAAGCCCATATCTATAACAAAGTGGCAGGACCCATGGACCTCTATCCATGGTAAGCTATCAAATGCAAATCTACATATAAATGAGCCAATATACATTACCCCAATAGTAAACCTCTCCCTAAAGGAGGCCATGAATCACTCCAATAAGGCCCAGAGGAAACCGAGCACCAGTCTTGTCAGAAACAATATGTCACTGACAAGAGCTAACAAAATACATAGGACCCATCCCAACCATTGATCTTCCATACACCTCTAATAATATTAGTAGTCATACCCCAACGGGGTATGTCTACCACTCCAAACATCTCAACTATACATCGCTCAATACGGTCCTGGACCATCATCATATGTGATCAAGCAACCCTGGAATATAGAACTCGTAAGATCTACCACACATCCTCTAAAGTGATGCTCATCTCACCGTAGGAAGATGAAAACATCTGACTCTCACTCTACCATCTCTCAGCTAAGGTTATGAGCAGGTTGTGATCTAAATTAATTTGTGGCATGTGGCCACGTGTGCTATAAACTATCACCTCCAATGTGATCTCTAGAAAATTGGTCCCATCAAGCTCAATGTCACCTCGTAGGCCCAGAGCCACCCATGTCACTCCCACATCTCTAATCACTCTAAATCCATTTACAGGGTTAATCAGGTCATTTATTATGATCTTATTCTTCTATTCTATCATCTTATTTTTCTATTCTATCATTTATTCTTCTATTTTATCATCTTATTCATCTATTTTTACCATCTAGGTTTTCCTAAAATTTCATTTTCTTCTAAAGTCACTTCAAAATGTCTTTTATGCACTAGCACCCCCTGGCGGTGTTATAAACACCCCCTACACATGAGCACCCTCGAGCACTAAACACCACCCTTCTGCGCATCAAAGCCCCCATCCGCAAACCATAGCATGCTCAAATTTTTCCCCAAACCCCCTCATCATGTGCATCGCATTTTTCTTTTTCATAGCACATATTGCATGCATACGCACCCACATTTTTCTCGCTGCAAATTTTCATAGTGAGTGCCCCACTTTAAAGCACTAGCACATGCATGCACACCTGCACAACTTATAGCACTAGCATGCACCCATGAGACACAGTGCACCCCAAGGGCACACGCACCATTGGCATTCGCACGGATTTTCTACCCTACCTACTAAAACCTACCCTAATAAATGTGTTTTAACCAAAATTAAATGCTATAAAAATACAAAGATGAAAAGTTTAGCTTTGTGTACCTATGGGCCATCCATGGAAGTCTCATGTAGTCTCTCATGATCCACATGGTGTTTCAGTTCTGCACCCTCGCCATTTCCTCCCGTAGGTCAGAGCTCAATCAATAGTAAAAAGGTAAGTGAATGTGGTAAATGAACTTGCTGATGGTTTATATACCCATTTTTACCCCCGTGATGTGTTTCTCACCCCCGAGGCACCCTGAGCCATCGTGGTTCTTCTAAATTCTTCTAAAACTCACCGTGATGATTATTTTTTTAAATAAATAATTATTTTCACCTTTTTTGCTATGTTGGGGCATGTTTTTGCTTCCCAATGGCCTTTTCTACTACCTGGGCATATTTTTTCCTTATGGTGACTTTTAGGCGATGTCTCATGACTTCGTTATTTCTTCTATAATATTTTCTTCCTAAAAATTCAAAAAATCAAAAATATTTTTTTTTCAAAAAAAAACCAAAAAATTGTAAAATCATTAAAAATCCAAAAAATTGTAAAAATTCAAAAAAATTTAAAAAATTGGTAAATGACATGCACGCAAATAAAAGCATGTATATCAAATGCATTGTCCTCAAACATCAAAATTTGTCCTACAAAAACATCTTTCTTAGGTTCTTGCTTGTTCTTGTCTCAAATGACTTGTGGATCATCATGATCTACCTCCATTAACAAAGTTGGTTTACTTTACTATGTCGGTACTCCCATGCAATAATGAGTTGCCAGAGACTGTGTCATAGTGCATGAATGATTTCCATGGGACTACTTGTGTCCTCCATTATTCCCCTCACATGTATCCTTTCTTGGGGCACCATTTTTAACCCTTTTCATTACAACACGAACATTCGGAAATAAAGCTTGATAACAAAAACATTGGTGCAACTATCTTGAACGTTGTTTGTTTGAGTATGTGTGATTGTACTTGTTTCTCTGTTAGGTTAGTTGGTTTACTTTCTCGTATTGCATTGCATTATGTATGTTGCATGGAGTTAAGCATCATTTTACTTTCTCGTATTGCATTGCATTATGTATGTTGCATGGAGTTACGTATTTTTTAGCAATGAACAAATGTTAGTAATTTAGCTTTTCATGTTATTTTACACTTTTGTTTATTTTAATAAAGGCCGATGATGTAGATCATAGGGGAAAATGATGAAACAAAGTTTCTTATTGAAGATTAGATGCAAAGAAAGAGCTATTCCCATTCTCCATTATCATTTCTTATCACTACTTAATTTTTCTTCCAAATCACCTGGGCAATAAACAATCATGTTTATTCCTATCTTATTTCTTCTATCTGCTTTCATCATATTTTTCATCATCATCGATTGACTTCTTCTATCACCCCATCGACACTCGAGGGGGCATCCTTCATTCTACTAATTTTTCTTCAAAAATTTACTTGTTTATGCTTGTCTACTATATTTGAAGTGAAGTTACTTACTTCACCTCAAACAGGGGCAAATGTAGACACCTAAATTCCACTTTTGCAATCTTATTGCTAAAAGCACACAAATCACTCTCATTCTTACCATTTCCATTATAATTAGTGATTTTTGACTAATTAACTAACGTTTCTTACCATTTTGGTCAATTAACAACACTTTTTGATTACCTAACCTCTTTCGCATTCAGATGCCACTTTACGACAAATCATAAGTCAAAATCCTCTTCCAAACAAACAATTAGATTATTAGCTAATTAAGCCTATTTTACTCTTGTTTTGGTCAATATACCCTATTATTGGCTCAAACCCCTCTTCCAACCACTCAAAATCACCCCACTTCCTTCCACAACATCTCAAAGAAGCTTCAAAAGCTTATCCTAGCCTCCTAATTGACCCTAAGTGGTTGATTAAGGCTCCTCACATCTTAATCACTTGTTAATTCACTAATTATGATTAACAAACCTTAATCATGATTAACAATTCTTAATATACTTTGTGCTTTTAGTCCCACATGCACCAAGATGCAAGTTTTCCTCAAAGGAAAAACTATAAAAAGGACTAACCACATACCTTTAAACTTTACACCATGCTTTGATTTGCATATCATATAAGAAATATGATTAATAGCCAAGCTCAATCCTTGCCTCAAGTCTTCAATGGGGTTAGTAGATGGGTATCCAATATGATCTTGTAGTCATTTGTTGGAGAGACCATCTCACCTTCCTTGAGTAGTAAAAAACCCCAATTTGATTAGTCCTAGATCTATTTAGGTCTATGTTAGTTAATTGATATTCTAGTAGGCATGCTTTAGCTAAGCTTAGGTTGATATATCATGTTAGTTCTTTCAATGGATGAAGTTTCCGACAAGTGTCTACTCGATGCCCATTCACCTGACAATGAGCATAAAAATTCCTTTTATTCTCCTTCTGGGATGAGGAAATATTTTTGTCATTTCTACTTTGAGAACTACGAGATTGGTTTTATCAATTTCCTTGATCTTGACGAACGACATCAATTTTTTCATCAATGTCCTTCTCTTCCAATAGCTAGCCACATAATGGTTATGCATTCCAAAAAAGTATAGGGAAAAACATTCCACATTTTCTAAAAATCATAGCCATACTTCTTAAACTGAAAGAGTGGATCAAAATTTTTACAATTTTTATTGTGTTTATGATTATGGTAAGAACATGAAGGTGGAATTTCATTACCTCTTTGTTGTGTTCTCTTACCAAATCCATCATGTGACAACGAAGCACCATTTTCCTGCTCATAATCTTCCTACAGGGACTAGTGGGGTATTCACTTTGCTTTCAAAAGCTTGTCTCCCATCAGCGTGCTTGGAGCAATCTCCAATATCCATTCCCACACTAGGAAAACCCAAACCTGTAAAATAAGGATGATCCTCGACTTGTATTGGGTTAATAATACCTTGGCCATTTTTACCAAGGCCTCTTCCATCAAATCCCATTTTCAATAATAATTGAGATCCAATGCCTTTAGTGTGTTTTTCAAATGAACCAAAAACATCATTACCTAAATCTAAATCTGAATGGGAAGAAGATTCACGTGGTGAACAACTTACAGTGCATTCATCAATCATGGTCTCTGCATCTGAAGTTGAAGGCATTTCCTTTTTTTGATCACCACACTATAACCTTACCAAGAGCTCATCCTTGGTTTGCAATTCTAATTTCAAGCGAGCATTCTCCTCTTCCAGGAGTCATACATTGATCTCAAGAGAGAGTTCTCTTCCTAGATGTGGTGATTATATGCCTCAAGCTCATCAATCTTTGTTTGTTTTGATAACTTTCCCATAGTGTACTTGTACCTATCCAATCACAATTGAACCAACTACACAATCTGAAGCAATCAAAATGTTAAATCAGCTTGCTCTGATACCAAAACATGATCCGTAAACACAAATAAATATTTTACTCTTTTAATTGTTTACCAGGACCTTAAAAATTCATCAACTTTCAGGATTTTAATTGATCCAAAGTTGATCAAAATCTGATATAAATTTGAATTATTACTGATCCATAACTATTTAATTGATTCACAATAATCATTGTTTGATCAACCATTCATATTTCACTTTAATTGATTTACCCAAAAGTGTCGTAAATTGATATTTAATCTTGCTTGAATTTTAATTTAATTGATTAAATAAGTAAATAAATTAGAATTCAAATGCAGATATACTAGATTAAAGAGACGACACGACCACTGAATTGATTACGTAGTTTGGCAACCGCTTACGTCTTTGGCTTCATACAAACAAATCTATTAAATTTGCCCAGAATCAAAAGTATAATCAACTCACAATTCACAAAATAGATCAATAGCCTATAATGTTGCACTTTCAGACCTTCAAAAGACCTTGACAGAGCTCAATGTTGGTCTTCCACCTTCCCAGTAGTACTTGCGGAGTGTATCCTTGTTGTTCATAGTCTTCCAATAAGTTTCGATGCACAAAACAAAGTGTTACAAAGTCTCCAGAATGGGAAAATAATATTCCCACGAGGAGCGTCTCATAATTCTAGACAACTTTCTAGTTTACCCTCCGTAGACCCAATATACTCTTAAATGCCTCTAATTTTCATTTTTATAATATTTCCTTATTATGCCTCTAGCATAGTCTCAAACTTTGTGTTATTCAAATACCGGTGAGTCCTTATATATGCTTAACCAAATTTCCTAAAGCGTGGCGGTGGGTATGTATTTTGTTATGTGGGCGGTTGGGGTTCAATCCTCCCCAACCGACCCACTTGCATTTTGACTATGTTGGGATATAAATCCCACATCTCTTATGCATGGGGGTAAGGGTATGGTTTATATTAGGGCCGCCCACTCCATATTCATGTGGCTGTGACCACGCTTTGTTTGTTTTGCTTCCCATGTGGGCATGGCAGTGGAGGTTTGTATGCCATGTGGTCGGTCATTGTGTGTAGATTGGCTATGCACCAAGTTTGGTTGACCGGTGTTATAATGTTGAAAAGCCGAGTTAGTTTGGTCGGTTCAGTGTAGATAAAGCTTAGGATGTGGGCGAGTTGACCTGAGTGGTGTAGAATGTTTGTTTTGGCATAGTGGCAACTCGCCAAGATGGTCCGTGACTCACCCACTGCTTGGCTCGGTCTAATGCAATGTATGATTATCTCACCCCGCATATCCCACATGCACCTGCATATACTCATAAAGACATATATAATGAAAATTGTGGCAATAGTAATGCAAAGTTACGATAGAAAAGACACCCTTTCGTCAAAAAAGTGTGTTGACCATGGATGAGGGCTCCAAGCCATAAAATAGCGGGGCCCACCTATTCGAACATGAGTGTCAAAGACCGACATCGTAAAACCAAATTTTTACCCTTTTGTTCAAACTTCACTTTTACCACGTGTCACAACCTGATTAGACAGGTTGACCATGCCTTGTCCCAATTTTGACCAAACTTTGAGTAGCGATATCTTGAGCATACAATCTTTATTTTCGGTGTTCCTAAGATCTATCGGAAAGCTCTCGAGAATACTCTATTATACTATCATTATTTAAGGATATTTAGGGAACTTTTAAAGTCCCAAATCACCTAGGTCCTTGGATCATGTTCACATGTTCATCTCACACATTAATAAATAACAAGCCCCTTCCCTTTATCCTCATTGGATAGACTACTATGAAATTCACACTTGGGGGCATATCATTTTCCCTTTCCACCCGATGACACACTCTAGTTTTAAGTTAAAACATGGTTGTTGAGGGCACACTTACCTATGTGAACATCACTCTGCACAAATACATTGGGGTAACCTTGTTTCCCTCCCCTAGTCATAACATTTCGTATTCTAAATAATTCAAAAACATTTAAAAATTGGCAAAAATACAAAAGCATTAGATTATATCTTGGTTGCATGTATCATTGCTTGTTTATATTATTCTATGTTGCATTTTTCCTATCATGTTACTTTGATTCATAGTACGTTCTATCCTTTTTACAATACACATGCATATTCACATGGTATTTTGAGGTGAATACAAGATATCTATAGGTTATCACGTGATGCATGATGTTTGACATTGTTCTCTACTAATCCCACTGAGGCTCCGAAGGCATCTACCTTCCCCATTTCTTTCTATTTAGGCGTTATCATTGCATTATCTACTACTTTCACTTCTATTTTAGTTATACACCTACGACATACTATTTATTATCCTAACATGCTAACAAGTGCTTCATGTGTAGTAATTTTTTCCTGTGCCTACTTCCAACCATAGTTGTCTTATTTGCTTGTATATTGTCTTCTACACTTGTGTATTGATTATCATTGTTTGTAGGTTATACCATATGCTTGATTACTTGTTTGCTTGTATAGCCTTGAAGGCTTCAATTGTATTGTGACATCCTGAGTGGTTTCCCATGTATTCTCCAGCTAGCTCTACACCGATGTTTTGTTGTATTCTCGTGTATTTTGCCTAGTTTCTATTTAAATCATGCCATGCTTATTTGTCACTAACTCTTTATATTATCTTTTCCCATAGTTTTACATGTGTCATGGTTATTACCATGCACATTCCCAGCTCCCCTACAAGATCCCCTCTTAATACATGCACATCAGCTTCAACTTTCCTCGCTTGGGCTGCATTCACATTGGTTCATCTCATGCACCCTAAATGAGTGGGGCAATCATCGGGTGATGATTTCACCCTATCGAGACCAATAACCGGGGAAAAAATGGGACACAACAAAATATGACCAAATAGGAGCTAATGAAAAGGTTCATAATCATACTTGAGCCAAAAGTAGTGCATGGATAGAAGCACCCTAATTAGATAAGAATGGTAAGCGGTAGTGTCCAACACGGTGGTTATGTTCTGGGGAAAAATAGTTATCTTATAGGTTGAACAAGTTCTTAGTGACAAGTTTTATCAAATTCCAACAACTCATATTCAATTATAGGTTATTATCTTATACAACAGGGACAAAATCAATGGCAAGTTTCAAACTTTGAACAAGTGAACTAATTACTCCTTTCTCGATTTGCATATTTTCTATCGATATCAAATAAGGAGTGGCACTTAGGGAATATATAGGACAACGATATAATTGGAACAATGTGTCATCTCGTGGCTAGTTTATATTGGTTTTGTGACCATATGCAGTGACACTTATCCGAGGGGAAGCATCAATGGGTTGAGAGAAAATCCTATAGCTCTCCCAAAGACTCTTCCCTTAGTGACAGGATGCCTAAATCCACATTATATTCAAACTAATTCAGGTATTGATCACTCTTGACTCTTCCAACCATCTCCAAGGCAATAAACACACAAGAAAAATTATATCTCTTCTCTCATGACATTCAAGTGTATTATATCCTTGACTCACTTGTTTTTCATACATACTTCTATGTTGATTTCTCTAAGTTAAAGTTCAATTTCATATACCATGAGTATTGACTACACTTCTCTTCTTTTTCCCATCCTTATCCCGAAAAAAGGTAACACAAATGGAACAAGAAGCAATCTCAAGCACAAGATGCTCAGGAAAAGGCAATATCCAAGTTACAAACGCAGACATCATTTCCACTATGCACACAAGGTCACCCCTAGGGTTCTCATCCCCTATAATATTCCATGATACACATCTTGTAATCTTCATTCAACACATTATCGGTTACAATATTCATTCATCATGTTATTAGTTACAATCTCCTTCAGCTCTCCATAAGGTACACTCTTCCTATCTACTTTATGCTACCGAATATTCATTCATCAACATAAAGTGGGGGAAAATGTAGACATGAAATCACGCACTTACTATTACATCATGCCTCTAATATGTCATTATATGCATGATTCCTAAGCAAGAAAACTATACATTAACAAGTATTTTGCTTTGTATTTACATTGTTTTATCTTCATATACTTTCGTCATTTGATTTCCTGAACTAAGCCTTTACTTTTGGAGATTGCACAACAAATGAACCAACTTGGTATTTCATGTCTTATCTTTGGAGTCTCCGGACATTAACGCCAAGAGGGACACTGAGCCCCAAGTGCTATTGTCCCCTTTGGGCACTTCTATCCTTTCCCCCTCTTTTCTAATGTTTAAAATGCCACTTAAATTTCTATCTTTTCTAAAACTTTCACTTATCACTATGGATCGACTTGTTAGTTGTTAATAACAAAATTCAAGCGAATCATATATACACATGACTTACTCACTATTATAAGGGGCTAGGCAATTTTGGCTATTACTTCTTATCTACTACTTGGGCAATGGAGAAACATTCAAGGATTGCATCAGGGATACATCATTCATTGCATGAGAAGGGGTAATTTCTGAATTCCATCTCACACATTTATCTTGGGGAAAAGTAGTTGTAGCCCACTATCTTGCACAACAAGCACAAAGGAAACCTAGCTTCAAAGGACAAAATTCTATCATACACACACTAGAACTACATTGAGTCTGAAATGTAGTGCAATACTCAATGAAAATTACATTGGGGTGACCACAAAGTCAGATCCAACTCAAGCATATGCACATTTTATTCCATCTAATGTGTGTTTGAGCTTTGTGTAGGGGTTAGGGTTTTCTTAGCAAGTATAGATTTGACAAAGAAACCATGCAAAAATTCAAAGTGATAAAGAGTAAAGTTAAGGCAAGCTTGTCATATCCAAAAATATAAGATCCAAATTCACTTTCGGACACTAGGGCCCAAAGATCTGGAGACACTAACACTCAAAGGCGGTCCTTTCCTCTTCTAGGCACTACTATCTAGAAGAATTTCGGATCTTTGTTCTTTGGATGAAGCACATACAACTCAAATACAACTTGTTTCATCAATATTCCAACCCAAAATCATTCTAGATAGTGAGATACGAGGCTAAGTCACTCTATCCCCTCATTACTTGCACTTACTTGCCATTTCATGTTAGATCTTATGTACTCCTGATATATTTTGATTGATCTCAATTCTCTAACTTGAGATTTAATTATGTTAAATCACCTAGTAGTCGGCATGCATCGGGAAGAGTAGCGGATGAAATTGATTGACTCTCTTTTGAGAGGGAAACATAGTGAAATCAATTGCAGCCTGGTTTTCTATTATCCACACACACCGCCATCCACACAAGTCTCACACAGAAATTTAAGTGTCCACTTTGCATCTTACAACAACAAATCACCCAAAGAAGAACCAAAAAAACAAAAAAAATCATCCGTAAAGTTGAGACATCGAGCAATGAAATTAATAACTTCGACCAATCAAATGCAAGCCGAAAAAAACATGTGTATAGCGAGAATATATTTAGTTTTGAAATCTACATTTCCATATTAGACTTGTACACATCACGCACGTAGAAAACCAAAATAATTGCCAATGACAAAACCAATAATACTACTACCACGACAAGTACTAAATAACACTATTATATATCCTTGAAATTACCATATTCAACACATGCATTATTGAAATTAAAAAAATCAACTTTATTATCAACACGTCAATGCGAAAATTTTCTAAACAAATAATTGTGCTTATCAACAAATTCAAGGCCCTCGTTTGAATTCTCTGCGCGCTTAAGACACATTAGTGCAAGATCATTAAAGGAAGGACCTTGATATGGAAGCATGCACATGCATCCTTACTATAAAAGAAACTATATAGTTTGGGAGATAGAAGTTGAAGGCCACGCGAACAAGATTTAACTCACTAGTTCCTGCCTCCAATCGATTTCTCTCATAAAGAAATTTATTGATATACAAATGACCAAAGTTAAACAATTGTATTGTTACAAAATTTAAAAAAAAAACTCTACACACAAGAAAAGGTAGTTGAAAACACCATCCATTATCACTACAAGTTCATATAATGGCTCAGTTAATGAATTAAATGTTGCATATGCAATCCAAATTATATTCTAAAAGATGAAATCTAGAAATATATTCCTTTTTCATGGCCACCATAGGATATAGAAATAAAATAGTTTTGACCCATATATCAATAGTAATGAAACCTTGAATTATGATGCAAAACTCCTGGCCCCTATCACATGCCTCAAATTCCACAACACAACTAATATTGTGATACACAAACCCATGTTATTTTCCTTTATAATTCATTCTTCTATCATAAGTGTTCCCATCCTAAACAGCTTATTTTTACCTCAATCCAAGAAGGTATTTGTCATACATCCTCTACCTTTTAATTATATGTGAAGTTTATCTCAATTTGAAGTACAAATCATTTGGTGCTTATCGGAAGAAAGAGGGGCTCATGACATGTATGTCTTCTAAAGACAAACTTTAGAATTGTACAGGTACTATTCTTATATCAAAGAATGTATTACAAAGGACATGCCAAATTTTTAAATAATATTAAGGATTTTAAGACCTAGTCTATCTAGTACTCTAGAACTACAATCTAGTTTTTTGCTACCATTTTTGTAGAGCTCCTGGAGGACAAAGCCATCCATGTCAATACAAAATTTATGCTCAAGATATGTATATACATATGTATATATATGTACACATATATACATATGTGCACATAAATGCGTATATGCCCTTGACATATAAATATAACTTAAAATCTTAAACAAGTTGGGCACAAAAATTTACAAGAGAAGCCTTAACTTTGATTCTTATGATTTATGGGTGCTCAAGTTGAGGGCAGACATTAACCCATGCTTATCGGGGCATTGTATTCAACTAGATTTGGATTACACGTAATTTCTGGATGAATCGCCAAAGGGATTTTGATCAATATGAAATGTTTGGATATAACTCATATGTGCCCTCCCAACTTCACTAGTCCAATCATCGTGGAATCATCACAGATTTAATTGTGTCCATTATGAAAAAAAAACCATAGCTCTCAACCTTAATGTCAGTTTATCCATTTTGGTACTGAATATGTACAGGACCTACCACTCCAAAGTACCTCACCGAAAACCCCTGCTTGGTTTTGTGGTTTGGATTTACATGTACAAGTAAAATTATTCAAATTCAATATCCACATAAGAGTGTTCCAAGTGAAAATATACAATACTCAATCATTTATGTAATCATGAAAACAAAAATCGTTGTATAATTTGCTTTCCTACCTACGGAAGTTGTTAACCAAGTTAAGGACTTACAATGTTGCATTTGTTGAAGAGGGATTTGCACAAGAAGCTTTGGGGGTGACAATAGAAAAAGGTAGAGGACTTTATTATGTCACAATCAACAATAAATATGAAATACATACACCCATTTATCCATAGAAAGGAAAAACCACTATCAATACAAATGCAAAACGTATAAAAAAACAAGGCGGAGAAAACCCTCCTTGAGCACGGTCGCACGTCCTACACTCCGCTTAAGTCGATCTTGCAGAATCGCAACCTCTCGTTAGACTACTCCTTTGGTTCTCCTCCTCAAGCCTCCAGGGGCACCGCCATTCGACAAGGTCCATACATGAAGCCAAGTGTCCACTACACCTCACAACAACACTCACCGAAACAAGAACCAATAAAACCAAAAATTTCACCCACAAAATTGAGACGTCAGATATAATAAAAGTAATAGGCCCGACCAATCAAACGCAAGAGAAACAAAACATATGCATAATAAAAATACATTTATTTTCCAAATCTACATTTCCATATTAAACTTGCAAACAACACTCGAACGCATAAAAATAACTTCCAACGTCGAAAGAAATAATTACACCAAAAGCATTCACAAGTTGGGTTGAGGCCTCCCCCTCTGAGAGTGGACAAGGACGTGGACGACGAAGATTTCCACCAATACATTGTCGACATTAGTAGTATTTTAATTTGATCTGATGGGAGGGGTTTGCATGGAACCGGGACTCAAACTGCGACTAGATATAGGTACAGAAATCAATCGTGGTTTGTATTATTCAAATAATTGTATTTGATGAAAAATGTGAACAGTCAAATCAAAGCCCTGTTTCTCTGTCTTGTTTTTAATTGCTTTTTAGCTTTAAGAAATAGGTAGCGTTTTCCTTCTTTATGTATTCTGCAGCCTCTAGCCCGTAATCTATTGCGTGTATATTATAGTGGCAGGGCGCCATCATTTTGTTCGTCAGTTTCCAGTGCCACATTTCATTAATTCGGTACTAGTTATATAATGTATATATTCAAGTTAAACACGATACAAATATCATTTTCTGTCCTCGCGACTCGCTAGTCGCCCGCTCTGTATATATTTTTATCTCGGAAAACATAGAAATGTACGGGGTGATTGTTCTCCCACTGTCCCACATATTTTTAATATGAGAAATGATCCCCTCATTAAAAAAAGCCTAAGATTAGGGGATTTTTAATATGGCAAATGATCCCCTCATAATTGGAAAAGAATCAAAGCCGTGACGGGAAAATCTTTGGTTTTATTTTAGATCATGGAAAATCTTTTTTGTATGATTTGTAATGCTCGTCTTGACCTAATGAAGGTGATTAGGGGGTGGGGGCCTTAATGTTGGCGGGTCCATGGTCCATACTCATGGGTGTGGACCTGGACCAAATAATTATGCTAGCTCCACGGTGTCACCCTCAGCCTATCGTCCACCGATGCAAGGGATCAAGTGATCGCCACCACTCGACAATTTTGCTCACAAAACGCAGCGGCCAAGGCATGTCTGATGCCTCCGACCGTACATCTTATTGCCAGATATTTTATGTGGATATCTGAACGAGTAGAAAATACAAAGATGCAAAGCTATGTTGAAATTTGAGTATGGGCGAGCGCCATTAAAGAGTGCAAGTTCTGTGAGAATATTTTCACGACCTTCCATTTTGTCTCTTCCCATAATTCAGACTGTGCAAAATAACTTGAAACGAGTTTTTGTAAATTTAGTTGAAGCATTTTGTTAATTATATCTTTATTGTTATAAGTATTACGCCGAATGCTTTCATAGTTGGAGATATGAGAAAAATATTTATGTTTTTTTATATATGGTATATTATAATTGATAAGTATATGTCTATTTAAATTGGAACCTTCTTTAATTTAAGTAATTATGATTACAAGAAATCCATTAATTGTAACGAGAAATAATTTATGTAAAATTTTCTCCATATCAAAAGGGATGAGAGTAAGATTAATGTCCCAAATAAAAATTTGATATAATAAATACTCTGTGTTTCTTAATACTAAATCTAAAAATGTCAATAGTTCTTTTTTTTAAAGATCTTTAAATGCTTTTGACCAATCAGAACTAGGGTTGATGGGGCCCCACCCTTACAATGCCAACATCCTTAGACAAGATATTACAAATTTCTACCACAAACCACAACCACATATACGTAGCCAACGAAGGCCATGCGCGCCACGAGGCGATGCAATTTCGCCATCGCCAACAATGCAATTCCATAGATTCGCCATCAACAGCTAATGATGCACTTGATTCCGCCACCGCCGATGATGCAAACCACCGCCGCGAGAGCCGCACACCACTTCTAATCGCCCACCGGTGATGTAACAACCACCATCACCGGTAAAACATCTCAAAGCGGATCGCACCAGAGATTTGAACTAGGTGGATCCGACATAACCATCCACCTTAACCGATCCACCCTAACCCCATTGGCAAATTGTCAATAATTATTATTCAATATAAATGATGTAATATTTATCCCAAATTTTGAAATGTTTATCCTTTAATCAAAAAATATATATTTAAACAAAAAAACATTATATAAATATTTGTTTTTTACGTCGAAAGGTGTTGTCTCGGTTAGAAAGCCCGACCTCTCTCTAACATGCACAATAAAAGAAGTGGACATGGTTATCAATTGTACAGGGACGTCGATGAAATAAATCCTCTTTGTTTACGTGAGTAGTCAAATAGTTGGTCATGCAATTTTTGTCTCTCTCGTGGGAGAATAAAATGATGGCTTGGTCAACGACCACCAATCCAGAATAGGTTCACTATTAGATAACATAAATTTATGAAAATCCTCTATCGAACCGTGATCATCTTCGAAGACATTGCCACTCCGCGGAGCTACCGCCCTCAGCAAACAAATGTTTCGTGAGTTGATGGAGCTCATGATTGTGTCCATGTACACTGGAGCTTCTTCACAACTACTCTAAGAGCTTTCTTTGTGTGGCATTTGCATCCCATTTGAAAATAAATCTCTGCATTGTTACAAAATCATCCTCCAAATTATACCTTCATAATCGGGTGTCAAAGTCGAGAGAATTCTAAGCTTATTCGGACATGTTGCCCAAGGTGGCTAGGGACTTTACAATATGATGTGTAGGGACCATAACTCTGTCTTCACCCCTTCTTTCAACCTGTTGCTCAAATCCTTGACAGAAGGCTCCTGAGGGAAACCTAGGAATCCCTCGTAATATAAAGGAAATTTAACACACATGCAAAGAAACTCATTAATATAAAGAAGGGAATGAACTTCGTCTACAACAAAAATTCATCTTGGCATTATCCGCGGTAAAATCTCGTTGACATTACCAATTTTGATTTCGCCCCCTCGTCGCCATTATTTTGAAAACCTTGTGTAAGACACACAAGAATGGATGGTTTCGGGGATTGGCACACTTACTTGAAGTCCATACTTTTTTCGCCACTAGATCGTTTGTTTAGGCACTTATTTAGATATGTATTTTTGGATTAAAACATAGAAAGGGAGGAAGGAAGAGATCATTGCATTTAATCGGTTTCTTGTATGTGGTTTCAAATCACGATTTTGAGCAACACCTCTTACTTTCAATTGAATATGAAATTTTTTGAAAATCTAGAGTGTACAACGTAGTTCGTTTAATTTAATTTTAATTACTTACGGCGAAGGTGTGTTTATCATTTTGCTAAAAAGCCCGGGCTTTGTGATAATAGCTTTTAATCCTCACCGTCCACATCCTCATCCGTATCAACGCGTCCACGTACGTATCAAATTCATCATCATCCACGTCCTCATCCTAATCAACGTCTACGTCCATATCAAGTTCTCTATTTGGCTTTTAACAACTGGCAATCATTGTTTCACAAGTGTATAAATTGACATATTTAATATGCTTTTGTATGTTGGGTAGAAAGTGTCATGTTTATTTTTATCAGTATTACGAGGAAATGAAAAAATGACATTGTATTCCTATCATCATTTAATACTCCTCCACATATAATGATATTTATTTTTAAGTATTTTTTACTTCTTAATATCGCATTTTTACTAAGCAAAATATTGCATTTTTATTTTAAAATATATTCAAGTCAAATTGTGGGCCCTAAACTATAATATGCTTACATCAGTATCTCATAATCAAAATATTGTCGTATTGGTCTCGAATAAATGGAAAAGTGAATTGTTAAATATTAGTAAGTGTCACGTAGTTGGTTTATTCCCGTTGAAGACATTATAGCGATAATATGTTTAATTATATATAATTGAACATTATATCATGGGGTTAAACATAATTATGATTTTTATAGATTGTTCATAGATAAGATTTGTTGATACAAATTTATTTTATTTTATTATTTCATAAATTTGTAATTTTAAAATGGATTGCAAAAATAATTCTTATTAAACAATTTTGTTTGTAATATTAATGTATTTATGTATTTGTCAAGGATGAAGGCTTCATTGTGCTCATCCAAATCAACAAAAGACGGACCAAGAGTTTACAAAACAATTTCCTTAATTTTACAATAGTCGATATTTATTTTGTTTCCACCTGCTATAAATAGGTCCAAGTGTTTATTAGATTTCAATTCCTTTTTCTTGTGGGAGAAACTAATAATGTTTTTAAATATTCGTGAATATATATGCCCAAAGGTATTTTTACAGGCAATGACAAGCTTGCCACCCCTCAATTTGTTTGAGAAATTTATGACATTTTCGTTAATTTTATTTTTTTCCATGAATTTTCTTATTCGTTCCATTAAATTATCCATATTATATGAATGCGTGTCTTTTTATAAGGATTAATGAAATGAACATGGTTAAATATTCAATCTTAACATATATATCTTATTTTATATATTTACGCCGAAAGGTGTGTGTACACGTAAAAATCCTTGGGACTCGACCACATATTGTAATAATCGCCACTGGTCCATATTTTAGGCGTATCAACAACCCCGATAATATTCATATCCGTTTACTAGGATTCTTTCTATCCACCGAGACATGACATGTACAATATCATTACATCAAAGGACATCGTGCGTCCGTATACATGTTGCACATCATCGATTTAACAAATGTTTTGTCTATTTTTTTGCTTCACTTTTGTTCTGTATTTTCATAACAATATCTCTTTGGGAGCCTTTAAGACCATTAAGAAAGGAGTAATGGTGGTTTGTTTAGCAGGAAATGATGGGCTCTCACATGAAACTAATGACACATCTACGAGTTGGATTTTTAATGTGGGTGGGTACTATTGATGTGGATTGCACCGTTGCCTTTAAGCTTGCAATGACATTACTGTTGTCAAGGTGTTGTCTTTCTTCCTTCACGAGGGGGACACTTTCACATGGATCTCCTTGGCTAAGCTCCTTCACCGATCTAGGTTCACCAAAAATAGGGAGTTTGTTTGTTGTAGGGTGAAAAACAATTAGTCTTAATTGTATTATTAAAGTTTGTTATGAAAGATAGATTGCACGTGCTTCGAGGTTACCTGTTTAATGCACCTTGCCTCCGTGAGTTCCAATGAAAATCATATTAAATGTCATCCAACCAAAAAAAGTGAACACTTTAAAATATATAATAAAATAATAGCAAAGCCCCTTTTCCATTTTTCCTTCTAAAATATTCCATTTCATTCAGTTGTGTATGACCGATTTATGGTGTCATACAACTTATGGACAAGTTAATGACATTGATTGTGTGGCCCCTCCATATGGCTTAAAATTAACGCTATACACCGTTATTCATAAGGTCGATACTATTTTCTTTTTTGTTGAATCATGATACTCATTACTTCTTTCATCATATCCCACACCTATTACACCGCTCAATACAAATGTTTATGAGGGGGAACCTTATTCACATTCTTAAAATCTAAAGAGAAACCATAATCATATATGAGCTTGAAATCGACAACATAATGAACCCTCAATGCAAAGAATTGCAGTTTTTAACATATGTTAACTTCAACATTGAACCAAAAATGTAAGTTTTCCTTTCAAGTATTCATTGACAACACCTTGCTTTCTAAGATATCTCTAGACTATATTGCCACGATGCCCTACACACCATATCCCCTTTCTTCATCAAACATTTGACAAAATATGCACATGTTACATATGTTCCTCCTTGTAAGAAAGTTTGCTTCCTCAAATTGTTCCACCCAATATTATCCTCTCCCAATTGCTTCTCCTCCCTCTAACCCCCTCTTCTGCACCCCTCTTCCTCCTTTTATGTTTTGGTCCCTCAAAATCAACCTCATCTTACACCCCCTTCGGCATTCACATCACACATTTCACGTGCGATTGTTAGTTACTGCCCAAGGCATTCCCCTATGGTAAAGGACCTCCGGACGTTTCTACAATGATGTTAAATTTGACGGTCGCTTGGACGTTTTTACTTTTTAAAGCAGTTTTTAGGTTGTTTTTGTTGTTTTTGCGGTAGTTCAGGCTTTTGGTATTTAGGGTTTTTTTGGTTGTGAAGGAAGTCCTGCTTTCGGCGAGGTGTGATCGCCGTGAAATTGGCGCTTCCCATATATCCTCTGATTTCACCTGCGTTTCTTCTCCCAAATCCTCTGGTTTAAAGCGAATCGAGACGACATGCACTGTAGATTGAAGGGAAGCGAAAATGGGGCCAACAGAGGCATACAAAATCCCTCTTTGTTTCCCATTCCACGCCACAGCAAATGCAGGGCCTTTGAAGTTCGTTTCCCATTTCTTGGACCCGTCCGTCTTCACCAAATGCACCTGCCGTCTGGGAGTCCACTATTCGGATTGAAGGCGATGAGAGACCCGTCTGGAGAAAACGCCTGGGAAGGAGCCATTTATCCTATGTAATTTAAGCTTCAGAATCAGGGATTCCATGTGCTTCAGGAACGAATGACAGCAGTGTTAGCGTCCTCGGCATCTTCACCCCTAAATCTGTGGAACCCCAACCGTGAAATCAGAGGTGAGAGTTGACCAAAGAAGGTAGACTGTCGTGAAATTGGCGTTTCTGGTGTTGAAAAGGAGGGCAAAGTTGTTAAAAATCTAAGAGTGGCCATCCATGGCAAAGAGTGAAGAGGAGTTTCAGGTATCCTCGAAGGATTTTTCTTCTATTGTTTAGAGTTTTCTGATGAATATCTCCATCACTCCTACTCGAGCTGAATTGGTCATAATCGTCATCAAGTTCCCGATAATTGGATGTAACTTACAATCTTCTTGAATCAATATTCTGAGATTTTTCAGTACCTCATTGTAAATATTTTAGGTTACTTTGATTCTAAAAGGTTGTCTTGTAGAGGATGTCCCTTTGGATCCTCATAAGGATGACTTTTGAACAACTCAATCAGCAGGGTTATCGCTGATTGAAGCTATTGGGATCAGATGGTATTTAGGGCCAAAGTAGTTTTGTTTGTTGCAAGAAGCCCTTGTCATTCGATACAGGGTAGATACCATAATCCTGTAAGTTGCCATATCTTTTTTTCCCTTCTCTCTTGAATTGATTATATCATCAAATTAAAATCAATTTTCAGGATATTTTCCAAATATTTTAAATGCTATTAGATTTATGGATTTCTCATTGAGCTTGTATGCTGAATAATTGAGGATGCCTATTAATTTTTCTTCCAGTATGTGAAATTTATTTTATAAGAGAAAGTAGTTATCATGTTTCTTTGGTCAAGTTCATTGACAATGATGAAGTATGCAGATTTGATTGTGAAGCAAAAGTGGGTAAATTGTAGATTGTTTTTCTTGAGATATCTGATTATATGCATTTTGGGAATATTTTCAATCATGGAAAGCTGCATTCCTCTTCAAATTCCTATATCCCACACACTTGCAAACTCAAGCAATGTACTGTATTATTTGAATCATGAAAATTTCCATCACAGTGCATGTGAGAAGTTATCATTGGTCAATGTCGAGTGCATTGAATTTGAAATATTTACCAGATTCGGTTGATATTAAATCCTGGTTTGTTTCTTTGGTCTATCTCTCATAGGATTCTAGAAAAAGACCTTTGAAGCTTAAATTTGGCAGTTTATATCCATCAATTTAGGTTGCACTTACATTAAACACTTTGAATGCTCTTTTTGGTATAGATAAGCAAATACATGGGTGCCCTTTTAAGTCAATATGTGTGTGTTTACCTTAAGTTTGAAATATCCAGTTGATTAATCAAAATTAAAGAAATACGATAATTACAGGGGAAAAACTATATTTATAAAAAGAAAAAGATTTTTTTAGATGAGTAGTGCACTTATTCGGCACTAGATTACATAGATTATGATGTAGACGCACTGAAGGGATTTGCTACTCTAAGATAATAAACGTAGCAAAGAAGGACAAATGGTAACAATGAAGATGTGCAATGGTGCGCACATTCAACAAGAAAAACAACAATCCTGGAAAGAAGAAAACTATAAGACTGTACGGTCCTTGAATTCATGCTAAAACTAAAGTAGAAAGTTTGGCATGTGGAATTTTGAAATCGAAAGTTGATTTTAAGTTCACCAAAGATCGAACAACAATTTGAGAATCTCATCTATATGGCATTACACAAAACACATCTCTTCTAACATGTTGAAAATAAACCTTTAACAAGTTAATAACAGTAACTTGAAAGCGCAAGACAGTTTGGTTGATGCCACTCTTGCTAGCTGGTTCATTCTCAACAAAATTTGCCTCTACAAACATTGTGTAGAGTAGATCAAATAAGAATTTCTAGTGTCATTATGATTCAACACAGTGAGGTGTTTCACGGGTTTCAAGCATACCTTTGTACTGCAGTTTGTTTTCGTATGCATTAGGTAATGAATACAGATCAATTGATTAGGGCCCTAATTTATTGTTTTCATTTGATAGATCAAAGACATTGAGAATCTTGTTCGTTTATTATTTTCAAATCATCAATATCAGCAATCTGAGCTGGAGAAGCCATTAATGTCGAGCTCCCCTTGTGAACTGCATTTGCTTCAGAGATTAAATCTAGAAAATGGAAAGCCAACATTTTGGAAAAATAATGAAGTGCAATGTGGGATGATTGACAACAAGAAACGGAAAACATCGACAAAAGAGCAAAATTCTTTATCACCAACTTATGGTCACTTTCGGCCAGGAAATGATATCAAGCTGGATCTGACAATGTCTATTTGAACTTGTTTTAGCTTTTTTAATAATATTGTTGCAGATTTTTAGCCGGCTATATTATGGAGGATAAAAATACTTGTGAAATTTGTCATTGTAAGAAAAATTGTCTCACGGTGGAAGATATTTGCAGGGTCTTTAAATTCGACGGCTGTTTGTGTCTTTTCTATTCTTCATTTTACTTTCGCCATTGTAGACTTGCAGTATCATGCTCCTTGTTACGACCATGACTATTGCAACTTCTAAATAAAGTATGCAAATAGTTTTAACTTATAATGTCTTTCCATATCTTTTTCTATATTTTTTATTTACTACACGACATATTTAATTTGTTCTTCTACTGTAAACTACGAAAGGTGATTGAAAATTAGTTGCAAGGTATGTTATGATAATAAAGCGGTACTGTTCACATTGATGTTTTTTCTCTATATAAAATAAAATTAACTTAAGCATTGTCAAGTTCTTATCTAAACTCATGGAAAATTAGTACTTTGTTGTAATAAGCACTAAAAATATGTACAATAGACTCATTGCAATTTCAAATACAGTAAAATTCATTGGATATCTTTCAGTTTATAAATAGATATTATATGAATATGAAACTAATTACGCCGAAGGCGTTCCCCTTATGGTAGAGGACCTCCGGATGTTTTTGCAGCGATGCTAAATTTGACGTCTTGACAGCCGTTTGGACGTTTTTTCAAAATGATTAAATTTGACGGGCTTTTACCTGTTTTTTATGATTTGCACCGATCTTTCATCCGATTCATCCACTTCCTGCTACGATTCTTCCTGTTTTTCTAACACATGGATTTCGCACCCGCATTCGCACTAATAATAACAATATCTTCCGTGTCGTCTCCCACCAGCATAATATTTGTCTTGGAGGCGGGCACTGTATGAGTTCTCTGTAAGTTCCCCTTTTAACATAGATCACGTATCTCTGAGGGTTATTCCTAGGAACAACATCAATGGCGTCGGAAATTTTCAAGAAAAATCATATGGACCCATTTTGAGCTCCCAAGAACTATGATTGTCTATTACGATGTCGCTAAAGTAAATGCAGTACATTCATAGTAATATACTAGATTTATGTAATTTAACATATACCAATCTCAATTTCCAGTCATGCCCACTTGCAAAATATTCAAAACTTCGCACTCTGTAATGAGATGTTTGTGACTGGTCCAAGAACAGAGAGCTAATCTTTCTTGGTGGATTTGTTGATGAGGGACTTGTGAATGTGAGGGATGACACCTCCACCAGCAATGGTGCCCTTTATCAATGTGTCAAGCTCTTCATCTCCTCGAATGGCAAGTTGTAGATGCCTTGGAGTGATGCGTTTCACCTTGAGATCTTTACTTGCATTTCCTACCAATTCCAGAACTTCTGCAGTCAAATACTCCAATATGGCTGCTGAATATACTGTTGCGGTTGCCCCTACCCTCCCATTTGCTGACACCCGAGATTTCAAGTGCTTGTGGATACGCCCAAAACATACCACAAATAAACTATTACAAAATACCGTTATACTCATGTATGAAAAGTGTGGAAGTTTAGCAGGTGTTCACCAAGTGTTTAACCAAATGACTGAATGAGACCTCATCTCATAGAATATCATAATTGCATTTTACACAAGACACGAGCATCCTCACCAAGCATTGACACCGTTTCACCAAATGCAACCAACAAGGTTTGAACCTGATCAGTTCACCTTTTCTGGCATACTCCTAGCTTGTGCTAAAATAGTTGATTTGAAACAAGGTATAGATATCCACAAAAGTACAGTGGAGAAGGGATTTTTGTCAGATGTTACGATTCAGTGCCACTGGTAGATATGTATGCAAAATGTGGAAGTATACAGGCACGTGAACTATTTGACAAAATGCCTGAAAGAAATGTAGTCACATGGACCGCAATGATTGTAAGTTATGTACACAATGGGTTTGTTGAAAAGGCATTCAAAGCTTTTAAACAGATACCATTGGAAAGAATCAAGCCAAATTCCACTACCTTTTCCAACAGGCTCCCAATGTGTGCCAAAATGGGTTCTATAGAACATGGCATGGACATCCATCAAAAAATAATTGAAAGGGGTTTCTTGTGAGATGTTGCATTTGCAAGTGCCTAGGTAGATATGTATGGAAAATGTGGAAGCATTAACAAGGCACGTCAATTGTTTGACAAAATGTCTCAAAGAGATGTGATTTCATGTACTGCAATGATTGCAGGATATGCACAAAATGGGTTTGTTGAAGAGGCTTTGAAAACATTTAAACGAATGCAATCGACAAGTTTCAAGCCAAGCTCCATAACTTTTGTCAGCATCCTCCCTGTCTGTGCTAAAATAGGAGTTGTAGAACAAGCTATGGATGTCCATCAAAGCATAATGAAAAGTGGTTTTCTGTCAAATATTATAGTTGCAAATGCCCTGATAGATATGTATGCAAAATGTGGAAGCATACACGATGCACATGAAGTGTTCGACAAAATGTGTCAAAGAGATGTGGTCTCATGGAATGTGATGATTGCAGGATATGTACAAAATGGGCTTTTGAAAAGGTTGTTGAAGATTTTAAGTAAATGCAATTGTCAACTATAACTCCATACTCCACAACCTTTGCCAACATCCTCCCACTGTGCCAAATGGGAGCTTTAGAGCGAGTGCGGACATCCATCACAACATAATTGGCGACTTTAGACACTTTTGCAACATCGAAAAGAGTGACAATAAGTCCCCACTTTGCTTCTGAGAGCCACCATGATCTACAAGATTACGATTGCAAGGATGCTTCATTTTCGGGAGCAATATTCAATATGTGAACAACCATTGTTGTGTATTGCATCGGCTTTAAAGTTGATCAAGTTTTTATGAATGTATTTCCTTGGGTTGTGAGCTCAAAAAGTGGTTGTTGTTGCTCTGTTCTTTCTTGAATTAAAACTCCACGAAGAAATTCTCCAGGCATCTAGAAATACATGCCCTCAATTTCACATCCACAAACTTTATGAAACATTGTGCAAATGCTTGGGAAAATTTGGCGACTTAGCGAGTCTCGTGTCAAAACTCGCGAGTCTCGCATTTGGCCTTGACAAGGCCTATTGTTTATCATTATTTTTTTAACATAAATTTTAAAAAAGAACAAATTTGAATTTTTTGAAGACTTTTAAAACCCATTCTACAAGAAATAGTCATCAATCATAGCATACCAGGGTTGTGGGAGCACACTTCAATCTATCTGACACCTCTTTGAGGCAACACATTAGATGCTTTCTGCTCTCTTTTGCATATCCACATGGCTACTCCATATAGACTTCCCAAGTCAATTCATCATTAACCAAAGCATTCGAGACTAATATCACTCAACAAAATCAACCCATCATAAATACTAGCCTCTACTTTGATAGCACCTCCACTACTACCTTACTCAAACTTCTTGTATCCAAAGTAGTATCAAATGTATAAATGTATTTATGTTTAGTGCCAAAATACTTGCCACAAAAGACTACCACTCATGATATAAAATCTGCAAATGTATGGAAGTTTTCATGTATTCATGTTTAGTTCAAATAAAATAGTCTGCAAAACGCTACCACTCATGATATAAGATTTACAAATGTATATGTACGAATTTGTAACAAATTTCAAATGTAGAGATAGAACCTTTAAATTGTAAGGATAGAATTTGTGTTGTATCTAGCAAGCAAGGGTCGTCTAGGAGTGACCTGCGAACAAAATCCAAGCGGTTGCAGTCAGACGGGGTTCCAGGTAGACATGAAGTTATCAAAGTATTGTTTTGTTGCCTCAATAATTGTTGTATCCTCCCAGTCCATTTCATCAACTTTAGGCACATTCTCGAGCCATAATAAACCGTGGACATGTGCGGAGCCTCTATGTTGCCATTCATACCTACGAGATGAGGGACTTACTTTGCATAGAGCAATTGTTGACATTGGGACCATTGAAAGCCAAGGTCTGACATTCACACCTTTCTCCAGAGTTCCCTCACTTGCAAATTTTTGGATTTCACCTCCCTTTTCATTTAAAATATACTAAAAAATGGCGCACGTAACAACACTTGGAGCAAGAAGAAAGGAGGAGTCAAGACTACTATCACTCATCCCATCGTAGTAAATACTACCCTCTACTCGATAAAGCACCTCCACTACTACTCTATTCAACACTTCTTGTATCCAAAGCGACAGTTGTCGTTCAAGGGTATAAAATGTATTCATGTTTAGTGAAAATTAAATAAAATTGCCCACAAAAGGCTACCATTCATGATATAATATCTGTAAATGTACAAATGTCTTCATGTATACATGTTTAGATAAATGCGGTGATATCAAATTTGCAACTGACTATGCATGTACGAATTTGTAATAAATTTAAATGTACACATAGAACAAATCAATGTAATGTTTCATCTATATTCCTACACTACCACTATCAATCCCACCCCTTTTCGAGTATACAAAAATATTTTTCAACAAAAGACCAACCAAACAATCGATGCAACACTAGCATAATTTCCCAAAAATAATTACAAACCACATCAACTACAAAAGTAATTAACTATCCAAAAAAATCAAATGTATTCATGTTTAGTGCAAAAAAAAAAGCCACAAAAGGCTACCACTCATGATATAAAATCTGCACATGTACGAAAGTCTTCATGTAACATGTTTAGTACAAATAAAATTGATAAAAAGCACTACCACTCATGATATGAGAATTACAAATGTATATGTACGAATTTGTAACAAGTTTGAAATGTAGAGATGAAACCTTTAAGTGAAGTGGTTCATCTATATTCCTACACTTAACAAAATCAATCACACCCATTATCAACATCAACTACAAAACTAATAACTATCCCTCTAAAATCAAATAACATATACGGTTCAGCATTCACATTGCATTGTGCAGAGGCGATTGCTAGTATTAGTAGCATGGTAGGTCCTAATAAGATTAATTTATAAAATATGTCGAGAATGTCTAGGTTTTAGGTGTTCACCTCTTTCTTCTATTGACACCCTATCTGGGTGACCATGGAAACAATTGCTAGTCTTCGTAATTCCGTCGACGGCAGGGGAGTTTTTTCTCGTTTGTCCTTTGCCGAAAAGCAGGCTAAAGAGCGAGTCAGATTGTGACCCGTCAAAGGTTAAACGAGAATCTCAGCTGCGTGCGTTCAATTCCAATTTCTCCGTCTTATCAAAATCAAAACCCGACCAAGCAGCGAAAGATCCCTCGCACAGTGCTATCTGTCTCTGTCAGTTGTTTTTATATAAATTTGTTGACGAGGAGGACAGGATCATGAATATTACCATACAGGAATCGGACATTCAAGAAGAAGAAGAAGGAGAAGCAAAAGGAGGAGAAGAAGAAGCGCGCGAGGAGGAGCCGCCTCTTATGAAACCTTTTGAAGGCCAAGGCCAAACCCTTTCCCCTGACGAAACCCTTCTTCACCAGCGGGAACTGGACCAGACGAGAACAATAAAGAATAATTGTAACAATTCTACTCCTCTACCTGAAGACGAAGATCAAGCCATGGGGGGCACGGTATACCAGCTGTACCTGCACCAGACCCCCGACAGTTTACAGCACAAGATGACCTTTCCGGAACTCTGCAGAAAATACAGGTTTAACTGCCCCCTCTACATATGCATTTCATTTTGGTAAAATTCCCTTTTCGGATGACAACCTTTGATTTGGAAAATTCCTGGCTTCTCGCTTAGATACTACGACTTAAGGCTACATATTTTGATTAGACGAAATTGCCCTCTACCGACTGGTAACCTTCGAGGTGGTAATTTCCCACTTTACTTATTGGTAACGTTCTGCAAAGATTCGACGGACGTCTATGTCTTCCGTCAAAGTCATCCCAGTTCCAGCTTGTCCATTGCTGTCTGCCGTGGTAACATTCCATTGACTAGTTAGGACTCGAACCTAGGACCTCTAATTTGCTGCTGGGGTGCTCTGCCAGTTTGCTGGTCGCCGCTTTGTGGTTTGGAATATGGCTTATTGTCTAACACACTGCTCCTAGTGTGTTGAATGTCGTATTTTACTCAATTTCATCTCTTTATCACTCTTTATCACTAGACTTCTCGAGATTTGAACTTAGGTTTTTTTTTTGAAGCCTGAGAGGGCTTGATGGCGAAGACGTGTTTATTCCATAGTGGAAGTTACATGTTCGAATCTAGATGGGGATAGGGTATTGAAGACAAGTTAAATGGAAAAATAATTACCTCGTGGGATTCTACAAAGGTTTTTCATTCACCAAATTGGTCTCCCACCTGGCAGAAACCTAAAATCTATCAATATCTTTATCTTTTTACTTGACATCCCATTCAACTCCTTCCTCTCTACATTTCGCTCGCATACTTTGCTTTTATTGTAGCTAAACATTAATTAATTATTTGAGGAGTGGTGCATGCCTCCTCCATCTCTAGATGCTCTGCATACATGTGCCGCCATTTCAAATTTAAAGTTTATATTTTCCATTTTTCAAGCAACCCTTTTTTCTTACTTATGAAGCTGACCATGTGGTACTCATTCCACAATCTTTAGAACTTAATTTATCTTAAACTCAGTTGATTTTCCACCAAATTGTTCAACTGTCAGATTGACATTTCTCTCATCTGCTTTCCAAACCCTCAGAATATCTCTACCGAGCTTGGCCATGAGGTCAAAACATAGGAGTACAAAATTTGAGCAAAAGTAAAGTAATGAAAAAAATCTCATTTTGTGTTTTTACAAGGCAGGCGTTATACACCAAATTGGCGTCTTGCTTGGGAGTGACCAAAAACCCCTGTTACATGTTATCTTTCATGGACATTGATTATAGATGGGACTTACCTCGGTTGTCCCAGAGCCCTACATTTTCTTTATTACCTTTATACAAGGCAGTGTTGACGCAAATCAAACTGCATCCTTGTCCTGAAGTTGTACGGTTCCTTTCCTCAACCGTTATACAAGGCAGTCTTAGCACAAATCAAACTGATCTCTTGTCCTGCAGCCATACACTTCACTGCCTTAAGCTTTATACGAGGCAACCTTAACACATCAAATTGAACCATAAGCCCTGAAATACCTAGCTTTATTTAAATTTTACCCTCCCGATTGCAGAAACCTTACTCTTAGCCCACTTACATGGTAAAGGGTGTTTATGAGCAGAATTATTTTCTAAATAACAAATAATTTTTCAAGATAGAAGGGATACTAAAGGAAAACATGTTTTATTTATTTTTGCAGTATTACCCATTTTTATTTTGCTGTAATCATTTTCAAGATATTCTGAGGAGTCATCATGTATTTAAAGCATCCAAGAACAAGGATTTGCACTTTAGAATCTTTAATAAATTTACCATAAGATAAGGTCACAATTAGACAAACCTCTGTGCTTCTACAAGTAGATCAGCACAGTAATATCTGTGATAATTTACCCTGTGGTCATTTAAAATGTCTGTGTTAAGAAAATTTGAAAGCACACAGCATTAGAAGTTTTACTGATCAAAACATTTGTCAAAGTTGCAAACTTATCCCATGAAATAAGTAAATGAGGCTACTCAACTAAGTTCATATACTTTGGATACAATCCCAATATGGCAGGTTTGAAATATTATTATTTTATCATAACGAGGCATATTTTTCAAGGGTGATTTCCTTCTTACTTGTCTATTAAAATCATCCGAGGGACAAGTAAATGTATTCTATTCACATTATGATATAACATTGGACACTCTCATGGTTAAGGTTTACTGCACTTTCAATGTATTCAATTGTGTTAATTATGTATTTTATGTTTTCACCCTTTTATTTTGTTGAGTCTTTTTGCAGTGCAATCGCATGGTGTGGTAGGTTAAATACAATTGCATGTGCTTCTGAGACATGTGCAAGACATCCAAGGTATGCTGCTACTACTGCACATGAATATTTTTCGATTCATTGATCACATATTTCCACAAGTTAGATATACATTTTCACCTAAACTTAAAATTTGTTGATGATTTTGGGCCGTACTCATTTTTCACAACACATGTCACATGCAACTGAACTTTGGTGTATCCCTCCTCTTTCCCATCCCAATTTCTAGGCCCTAAGGTGAAGATTTAGAAAATAGCAAAACAACATACATTAAGCAGTTGATACATCCGTATTTTCATTGAAAATCTATGTTGGTTGGGACCAATGATGCCTAGGTGATTTGTTCTCAAGGATGTTTAGGAGCAATGCTTATTTATTGTTACATTGCAAAGAGCTACACCTTATCTCTGTTAGATATTATCCATTCTCGATTAAGTACTTAAATCTTTTTTTTTCTAGTATATAATAATTGTAAAAATGTCTTTTACGTGTAGCTATTTGCAAAGAACTAACTAAGTTGAAACATTCTATGCTTGGATGCTTTGTGGTATCGACATTCCTTGTTTACATTGGGATTTTGTGGCCTTCAAGGCGTGATTCCACTTGTACAATTTGTGTCATTCTATCATAGCTGTTTTGCATGTTCCATAAATTCATTTTCCTGTGACATAGAAGCATTGATTTCCTTTTCCAAGATTAAACTACTTGACATAAGTAGGAAGAGCTTCAAACTATGCCCAAAGGGATTGATCAATTTGTTCACATAGTCCATGTTGAAATGAAATGAAATGGTTTTAATTATGTCCATGAGACCCAACAGTCTATGGGACTGCAATTTGTTAGAGCTTTTCAACTGCCCAATGATGCACAAATTGAGGGGCGTGTTGTTTATTTAAGAAGGTTGTTCCTTCTCCTATTGATTTGCGTCAGCAGCTCACCAACTCATTATTCTCGCCTCTTTAAATAGCTCCAATACAAAATCTACTCTCAATGTTTCTGTGTACTTGACCCAAATGCATTGATAGGTTGGTCATTCTTTGATGAAGTCCTCTATTTGTATTATTGTGTGGTGCAGAACAAACATATCCTTTGCTACCATTCTTCCTCAGGGGTTATCTGAGCATGTGGAAACTAGTTCTTATCTGAGCTACGAGTATCTTCTCCCTCCATTTGATTTCAGCCCCTTTATATGTTTTTTCATGATGTTCATGAGTCGAGTTGAATTTTGTAAGATAGTGATGTCGTTTCGTGCTTGTTTTAGTTCTCCACTCGAGTGTTCTAAATTTTTCATTCACATAACTTTTCATTTCTTTGTTAAGGTTTGGGGATTCATTTATGGCAATATCCCATTTACTTATCCATCCACGGTTTTGTTTCCTCTATGTGCTCTTTCTCCTATGTAACTTTTCTTCCCTTGCTGCTTTAGGTCACTTGTCATTCTCCATGCTTTCTATTTGTTTCAAGTAGCATGGTACCCTGATCATAGTTGCTGCCTCTAAAGAGAAAGTGAATGTTTCTGCAAGGAGTATTTCGTAGGGAATTGAATCCTTGATTTTAAAGCTGTTTGTAATTAAGTGCTTCTAAAGTTCTAGATCCTTTTTATTTGCCTCCATTTCAAACCTGAAGTGCTGCTGCCCCAAATTTTACACCCATAGAGGACCATTGGGGTGCAAGTAAGCCAAATAAGACCCTAGTGGTCTTCCAATCCTGCAGCTCAATATTCTTGCACTTATTTTTGTACTGCGTATAGAGCTTACCATTCACCTTGTATTTTTATTCTACACATGTGCCAACTGAGTTTGTTATTAAAGTTTAGACCAAGATACCACTTCAAACATGTTCCTTTTCAACTTGAAGCTGAAATGTTTCTTTTTTTTTAGGAGAATACTAGTATCTTAGTTTTGCCGATGTTAACTTGCATCCCTATTTTTTTAAAAAACGTTCTAGGGCCTGTAAGTGGTCTCTCAAGCCCTAGGTTGTTTCTAGAATTAGAATTAGATCAACAACATATAAGAGGAGTCTCATCACATATTTGGTCAAATGAATGCCTCCACCCCCATACTTGTCTATCCATTCTTCTAGCTTATCGATATATAACCCAAACAAAGTGGGAGACAAAGAGCAACCTTGTTTGATGCTGTGTTACTCCCAAAGCAGTTGGACAATCCTTCTAAGTTCTTGCGTCTTCATTTTGGCCTTGACTTGCTCATATGGTTTGTGGACTGTTGTCTTGTAGTGTGTTGGGACCCTTAGTTTTTTCATTACGCTCCATAATTTACTCCTCGGCAATGTATTGAATGCTTTCCTGAAATCTACATAACAACAATAGACTTCACCTTTTTTATCAAAAACCTTTTTAACTGTCTTAGTGTGACACATTGTTGAATAAAGCCCTTTTAAGATTTCTTGGCAAGTGGCATAGGATGTTGGTGTGGTGGGGACTGGAGGGGCCCCCAAGCCGCGGTGTGGCTTTTGAATAAAGCCCAAGATAAGGAAGCTCATTGCGTGGCGCTAAAAGTGCTACTCAAGGGTGTTGAAGGCGAAGTTGGGGTCAGGAACCAGTAAAGAGGCAATTCAAGATTGGTAGAAAGCAGTGAAAGATGTTAAAGATGCCTGCAACCGGGAAAACTAGGTGGCCTTTCAGAAGAATTTGGTGAAGGGAAAAAACTTATGGTAGAAAACAAACAGAAGGAACTTTGGAATTGGTTGAAAGCCTTTATGGGAAGAGGGGACAAAGGGAAGTGCAATGCCCAACCAATGAGGAATGCTGATGGTGATCTCATCACGAACCCCTCGGAGGTCTTAAAGAGTTGGAAAACTCACTACATGAAACTTCTTGGCGACCCCTCGGCTAAAGACAAACAACATTGGGAGGGTATCCCCTTAGCGGAGCATCCCCTCTGAAGTCTATTAATGGCCCCATTGGGTGGAAAGAATTCCGCGTAGTTGTGAAAAGTCTGGAATACCATAAGGTCGTTGGTGAAGGTGGTCTACCCTTGGAGTGGGGTTTAAGGCGGTGTTAGGGCGAGAAAAGCGGGCGGGGCTTGGTAGGTGGTAGAAGTACAAGGCGGGGAAGAGCCCGTTGGTGAAGGCTTGCTTAAAGGTTATGAATTGCATTTGGGAGCATGGGGTGATTCCCAAAGATTTTAATGCAGCGGTGCTAGTTTCCATCCCTAAGAAGGGGACCTAACACTTCATGACAACTATAGGGGTATTTCCCTTATAAATGTGATGCTTAAAATCCTCACAAGTGTAGTCATTAAGAGAATAGAGAAGGAACTTGAGGAGAGAAAGTTCTTCTCTAAGAGCCAAGCCGGGTTCAGGAGGAATGAAGAGTGTGTGGGCCAGGTTGCAGCGCTCCATGAAATTGCTTTAAGGCAAATGGCCAAGGTCAAGAAACCCACGTATGTGGCGTTCATCGACTTTAAGAAGGCCTATGATATGGTTTCGCATGAAGCTTTATTTAGAAAGCTTCGAGCGGCAGGAGTGGGGGAAGGCCCTCCACTTCATTCAGGAGTTATACAACGGTTCTTCTGTTCGGGTCAGGTATGAAGGCTTGCTTTCCTCCCAAATCCCAGTTAAAAGAGGAGTAAGACAAGGGTGCCTGCCTCGCCCACTCTTTTCAATATCTTCATAAATGACATTATGCAGGATCTTGAGGGATTGGGTGTTAGGGTACTGGTCTTACCGAAGTGATTCTTGGGCTTTTGTTTGCGGATGACCTGGTAGCAATGGCTGAATCAGTGGAGGAAATGCATGTAGTGTTGTAGAGGATTCAATGTTGGAGTGATAAGTGGGGAATGGAGTGTGGAGTTGATAAGTGCAAGGTAATGAAAATCTTCGGAGATGCAAGATGAGCTCCAACATCAAGTTTTCAGGTTAGGTGAGTAGGAAGTCGGTGTGTGCAACGAACTACAAGTATTTGGGGATTGGCCCGACCAGCGGTTGTGCACAAGAAAATCATTAAGGAGCGAGTTGCATCAGGAAATAGAACCCTCCATGGGATCCGACACTTCCTGGCTTCTCGAAGGGTCCCCACATGGTCAAAAATTCTCACCTTTAAGGCGCTGGTCTTTCTTGTTCTTACCTTTGGAGCTGAAGTGATAGGAATGTTTGATGTGGCCAGGTAGAACGCCTTACAAAAAGTGGTTGTGGAAGGAATGAGGTGGATGTTTGGGAAGTCTTCCACTTCTAACATGGTTGGTCAGGTTGTTATGCACCGTGAGCTTAATATTTGCCCGGTTTTAGTCTTCAATGCAGGGCAAAGGGCCCGAGCCCTTGAGAAGTATAGCGGTCTTAAGACAGTTATAACGGATCTTGTGAACCACAACCCGCCCTGTAGGGTGGGAGAGATTTGGACGTGGATTCATAGGACCACGAAATGGCTAAAGAAGAACATGCCTAGAGCCGCCAATAGCCAAATGGTTCGTGAAGAAGCCTGGGAAGCTTGGGAGAGCAAGTTCAGGTTTCAGGGTTCCCTAAGGTTTTATAAGGAGTGTAAGCTTGATGAGACCCAATGCTTCATCAAGCGAGCGCAGAGGTTTGAGAATGTGTCGGCGGAAGCTGTCTGCTGGTTGTTAAATGCCAGAGTGGGGGGTTTTCCTTAGTAGTCGAGCCTCTAGGATTGGGGTGTTGGATCCGGCCCTTAGCTCCGTGAGCCCGTTGTGTGGGGGTGAAGGAGGGGAGTTCCTTTTACATCTCCTTGTTAAGTGCCCCATTTGCATTTGTGAGAAGCCGATCGCAGCAAGCTGGTTTTCGAAATCTGCAGGAACTTTGTTACGTTGCCCCATTGTTGCCGGTGAGAAGGACTTGCTTTCGATACTCCTTGGTGGGGAGTGTTGCGGTCGGCGTCTATCGTATTGGTTAGGCGATCGTTCGCATCAGAGGAGAACTGCGAGCTTCGTGCTCGTGGCGAACCTTCTGGCTGTGGCACTACCCCTTTATCAGAAGGCCCTGCAAGATTGGACGAGGGAGGGGGAAATGGCTCAATCCACCCCTTCGGGGGTTCGGGGATACCTAACCACTAGTGAGCCATGCACGATTGTGTAGGGCAAGGCCTTCTGTTAGGCACACAGCTGGAAGAGTTTCTCTTTCACTTGGCCCTTGTTCTTCGGAACTGGGGAGATAGCTGCGAGGCCTCCTTAAGGCTGGGTGGAAGGACAAACGGTTTTCACCAGGAGCGTTCCTTGGAGACTCCCACCTTCATGGTGGGGTCGGTATCGCTAATTGTAGACAACAGACGATGTATGTTACTCAGCAGGGAGGTAACAGAGATCAGGTTTCACTGTTGTGTACAAGATCAGAGTCGTAGAATCTGAAGTCGAGGGGTGATTCCCGAAGACTACGCTTGCCCCTGACCAGCTGAGCAAGGAACTCTTCTAGTTCAGGAAACTAGGAAACTGTTGAATACTTTGGTCTAAGATTGGCTTGCCCTTTCTCTCTTTGCTTTTTCTTAAGTCCAAATGCCGATTCTACATTCTACCATGCTTCTAAAAGGTTTTGTGAAGAAGGGATTCATGATGGTTTGGTAGTTTGAAGGGTAATTAATATCCCCACTCATGAACAAAGGTATGGCTAGGTTAGTTGTCCACTCTTTTAAGAAGCCATTTTGAATAACCTTTCTAAATACTAATGTGTGGTGATATGATCTTTGCTCCCCATTTTAGATATTCTACATGCAGACCATCTATGCCACGGCCTTAAGTGATGCTATTTTATTAATCCCTTGTTGGATGTATCTAATTGTGACAAGTTTTAACATTGATTGTAAGGGGCGCGTCTTTTTCCTTTTCACATTCATACAACTGTTTAGAATACTCCAACCAATGACTTGTTGTGATGTTCTCTCTTTGTGTAGGTCCCTCCAAAAATGTATTTGGATTGTGTTTTCGTAAGTATATAAGCTCTGTCTGTCTTGTTCTCATATCCTCTTTTTTTTGGTGCTCAACATTTGTTCATAGATTTTTCTATTTCCCTCCATCGAACCTTAGGGCTCCCTTAGTGTTACGCTGCCTTTGCATCCTTCATCATATCATGGTGAAATAGCCCTCGTGGGATATAACTTGGAATTTGACAAAATAATAAAAAAATTACAGCAAATGATATTCTGTTTTTTCTGGAATAAAACCCAAATAGGGCAGCGAACTGAAAATTGTTTATATCTTGCACCAAACTTGTCCAAATCACATGAAAATTTACAGAGAGATTGCTGATATGATAACAAACACTAGAAAAATATTTTTGTATTTTTTGAGTAATAAATAACTGCCAGTAATTTTCAGAATGCCCTAAACTGCTGAAATATTTCAAAAATTCATAACTATCGGAATACAACTGATAAAATTCTGATTTTTGGAAAATAACATCTACAAAATATATGGAAATGATTCCAACCTCAAAATCTGAAAACGGACACCTGGAAGCCCTAAAAAAACCTGCTGCAATCTCCTAGGGCTGACGTCACCCTATGAAAGGGGCTGGAAAACCTTTGAAACTCCTCCAAAAGTTGCGCCAAACTTGCCCTAAGCGTTGGGAATAATCTGAAATGCAAATGGCTGAAATGTGGGCAAATGATCTCCCTCTAACACTGAAATCAGCCTCTGAAACCCTCTGAAAACCCTGCTTGAAAACCTTGTAGAATCTGCCTGAAAATCTGCTCTGAATGGGCTCCAAATTAGCAAACTAGGGTGGATCTTTCACCACCGAAGAGTGCTCTGCTAGCTAGGAGTGGATCTCTCACCACTGAAGCTAGGGTTCTTGTGGGATCTTACTCCACAAGCAAAGAGAAGTGCAAACAGCAATTGCTCCAATATCAAAAGATGTGTGTGTATGAATGACCCCTTCTTCTCCCCAAACACCACCTTTTATAACCTTCCAATGCAACAAAGGGCCCAAAGAACCCTAATCGACCCCTTAGGGGAAGACCCACATAAACATAAAGTAACTTAAGTTACTTTTTCCCCTAGGCGCCAAAAGTGACCCCCATGAAGGAATAGAATAATAAAGTACCATGAGTCCCCCTCAACGACAAAATATAACAAAAAAATAAGGCGGTAATCAAACATCCATAACCAATAGCCTCCAAGATCATTAGCCCCTTGGGTATGACCAAGGCTAAGACTGAAAAATGGCCGTTAGGCCCTCGGTGAAGGAATGGGGACATTGCACATAGATTTGTTGAAAATCGATTCTTCTTCTTCTTCTTAGGTTTAGATCTTTTACATGTGCTTCGGGCTTTGTGAATCATGTGCACAAGCCTCTCATTTTTAATTAGATATGCACATACATTGGATGCCTTTGTCTTCCCCCTTCTAAAAATTGTTTCTCTATGCAGCCTTGAAGGTATGTTGATTTTCCTTCGCCAAGAGAAAATTCCCTTTAGTTGGAGGTTTATCATGAGTGGATCCAAACGTTTTCATCTTGTGGCTTACTTCCTTGCATTTGAAACTTATAGAGATTTGGTTGTGATCTGATTTAAGCTCCACGAGGAAAGCCTCTACGTCCATCTCTACAATTCTTGATATACATTCTGCAAACATATTGCTTAATCAATGACTCTCTATCCGTTGTGGGTTTTGTGTGTGTAATTCACCAATTTACACCATTTACTCATCCCATTGGATCAAACTATGTATGCTACAGAAGCTTAGTAACTATACCCCAAAATGTGTGATGGTCCCATGTTCATTTTGGGAGTCTAGTCCTTTGTTGATTTTCCTCTTCTTTTAGCCACAAAGGATGTTTATCTAGGTCCTCATTTCTTCTTATAATGCTAACCTATTTATTTGCTGTCCTTGCATTGAAATCATCCAAGAGTATTATCTCCCCTAGCTTGTTGTAAGCTGAAATGCACCTCTTTCGGGACGAGTATGGGTCTTCACAATCCAAGTCGGGCCTCATGAGTCGAGAATTTTCAGGCAAATTCACAGACAACTATGGTAATTGTTATATCATTTTCCACAATTCTAATCCAAATATATTGTTTATTCGCTCTCTATTCTTATAATTCTGCCCCAAGATTCTTTGACTAAAACCTATGTTGCCGGAAATGCGGGACGAGGGCCCGTGTCGAAGAAACGCGTTCGGGCAGAAACGGGCGGAAACGCGAAAACGTTTCGAAACGCTGTGCCGTTTCGCGTTTCCGGCACTGTCAAGTTTAAAAAAGCAAACGCGTTTTAAAAGTGAAAAATCTTTGCATTAAATGCGGCAAAACCCTAAAGCAGGCCGCATACCTTGCTAAACACACTTCCTAAAAGCTATATAATGACCTCTTGGGTCCATTCTAAATCACACTCTCATTTTCTCTTGCTAAATACAGTTTTCATTAAACTAGCATTTAGCATTGTGAAGAAGCAAAGAGACATCGAGGAGCAGCTTGAAGGAAGAGTTTAGGACGTGTTGTTAAGTGCTAAAGGCTTGAGGAGGAATTTCAAATCAGATTTGGAAGGTGGGATTGACTTCAGGAGGAAAAACCGGGTATTTTTAAGTTCTTTTTTATTTGGCTAAAGAAAATGTTAATGTGATCAATGATCATTCGTGATCATTGATCATGATGTCAATATGTAGGTTGAATTTAGTAATTTTAAAATCTGTATGCTTAAAAAATAAAAAAATGTAACATTTTCTTTGCGTTTTAAAATAAAAAACATATATTCTTTTTTAAATTATAAATATCATCCAAACTCTGTATGCTCTCACCTCGCACCTAAGCTACGGTGACCTTGGTGATCAAAAGCGAGAATAGGATGTGTAGGGTTTTTAAATTTAATTCTTTTTGTTTTTTAAAAAAGTTTATTTTGTTTTTTAAATTAAAAATCCGAACTCTGTGTATGCTCTCACCTCGCTGAGCGGTGACCTTGGTGATCAAAAGCGAATAGGATGTGTAGGGTTTTCAAATTTAATTCTTTTTGTTTTTAAAAAAGTTTATTTTGTTTTTTAAATTAAAAATCCGAACTCTGTGTATGCTCTCACCTCGCGCCAACGGTGAACTTGGTGATCAAAAGCGAGAATAGGATATGTAGAGTGTGGTTCTATTTAATAATTTATTGTTATCTAAGTTTATGTTTTTATTTTTCAATGAAGGTTTGATTCATTGCATCTAGTTCGACTTTCAAGGGAGGGCATGGGGAAGGGGAAGAAAGCCAAAGTGGGGGTGTGGATCCTAGAGCTCCTCTTTGGAGACATGTGCAAATTGTGGAGAACCTTTTGGCGGTGGCTCTCGAGTTTGGGTATGCCATCATTGCAATATACAATACAAATCCTCTTATGCCCGACTCAAAGCTCATTTAATGGGGAAATCGAGCGGGGATTAGAAAATGTAACAAGGTTGAACATAAACATATATTGGCATATATGAAAGAGCAAGAGGATGCTGATATGGAAGCTTGAGAGCTAGATTTAAAACAGCTCCTTTGCAAAATAGGGGTTCACAAAAACCACCCAACCCATCAAACCATCCTTTTATCCAAGTTGCAGTTGACACTCCAACAGAGGGAGAGCATTTGTCACAAAAGAGAATTTCCAAAGGCCCATTAGAGCAGGCATTTGCAAATGAGAAAAGGGATGTTGCTGATGAGTTGGTTGCTCGATGCATTTATGCATGTGGGCTGCCCTTCAATGTGTTGCGCTCACCTTATTGGCAACAAATGGTGAGAGGTATTAATGATGCACCAAAGGGTATAAAAGCCCTAGTTATGAGAAGGTCAGAACCACATTGTTGGCGAAAGAAGTGGCCCATGTACATACTTCTTTGCAGCCAATTAGGGACTCATGGAAGGACTCAGGGGTATCTATCATTTCAGATGGATGGAAAGATGCCCGAAATAGACCCCTAATCAACATTGTTGCAGTGTGCCCTAAAGGGGCAATGTTCTTAAGGGCTGTTGATTGTGAGGGTGAAGTGAAAGATGCTCAATTTATTGCTAATATTTTGATTGAGGCTATTGAGTCAGTGGGCCCTGCAAACGTTGTCCAAGTCATCACGGACAATGCCAAAAATTGTAGAAGGCCGGGTGATTGTTGAGGGAGATATGAGCACATTTTTGGACACCTTGTGCAATACACTCCTTGAATTTGATGCTTTGCGAAGATTGGAAAAATACCATGGATTGAGGAAGTTTATACAGAGGCAAATGAGATCCAAATGTTTATCACAAATCATCATATGTCCCAGGCTATCTTTAGGAGGTTCTCGACATTGGAGTTGCTGAAGGTAACCAAACAATTTCCTAGTTTCTAATTTTTATTTGCTAACTTTTTATGAAATATCAAATTATCAATTGAATTCCTTTTAAATTTTGTTTTAATTAACTTGCTTTAATTTATTTTAATAGGTTCTTTGAAACAAGATTTACCTCTCACACGCTCGTCTTGAGGCGACTTGTGAAGGTAAAGCAAGCCTTAAGGCTTATGGTGATTGATGATGTTTGGTCCGTGTGGAGGCAATCAAACACAGAAAGAGCCATCAAAATAAAATTAGTGATACTTGATGATATTTGGTGGGCAAAGGTTGCATACTTGCTTAGTTTTACTGAGCCTATTTTATCTATGATTAGATATGCAGACACAGATAATGCTTGCATAGGGGAGATCTATGATGGCATTGACTCTATGCTTGAAAAATTAAAGACATCATACAACAAAAAGAGCAGGATCTTGAAGAAAAATTCTACAATGAAGTTAAGAACGTGATCATGAGAAGGTGGAATAAAATGACCACCCCATTGCATCTCCTAGCCTATGCCTTGAATCCCAAATTTTATAGCAGTGAAATACTTGCACTACCTGGTAGGCAAAAACCATATGATGACCATGAAGTTGCAAGTGGAGCTAAGGCAACATTCCGGAGGCTTTTTCCTGATCCAGATGTAACTAGTACGGTCCGCTGTGAAATGATGCTCTTTGTCTCTTCATCTAATAGTAGCATGGGTGAAATAGATGCAACACTTGACAGGTACAAGATGACCCCATGCATGTGGTGGTGTGCACATGGCCATGATGCCAGTGGTGCGACTGTTGCATTAAAATCCTTTCATAGGTATCAAATATTAAAATAAAATCAAAAGTTTGTTTATTAATTAAAAATGTATGTTCGTACTTAGTAAATTAATATTATAGTATTACTAATTGAAAATTTCTAACTTCTTTTTTTGTAACGTGTGGCTAGCATTCCTCGTGAGCGGAATTGGAGTTGTACATATTCCTTCATCCACTCAGCCAAACGGAACAAGTTAGCATCCAAGAAGGCCGAGGATTTAGTGTATGTGCATTCCAATTTGCGCATTCTATCACACAAGAGTGAAGCCTATGTTAGAGGTCCCAACAAACTTTGGGATATTGATCCTGAGACTAGCGACTTTGATGCTTCTGCTGCAACTCTTAGCCAACTTTCACTGCTTGGTATTGATGAAGAAGAATCGGGATCTTTTGCAGAAGGGAGGGAGAGTGGAGCTAGTGGGAGTGGAAATGTCGGTGCTAGTGGTGTTCATGGAGATGATTATGACTATGAGGAAATCTAGATGATATATTCTAGAATCTAGATTATTATTATGTATATGTGAATCATTGAAATTGTAACCATGTTGGATGATGACTCTTTAGAACTTAGAAGTTCAAATTTCAATGAATTCAAAATATTTTGAGTGCTTTATCAATCATCTCTTATGGTCTACAATTATAGAATGAGTACCATATATATATATATATATATATATATATATATATTATTTTTTAATAATATATTGTATGGACGTTTCCGTCGACGTTTCGTATCCAAGGTTTTTTGAAAATTGCCGTTTCGCGTTTCGTACCGTTTGTTTCTTGGCAACATAGACTAAAACCATTATTCCTCCATGTCCTTTGCCGCTTTTTGCTGCCTTATTCCATACTGCTGCTTTCCTATATTCCACAAAGTTTGGAGTCTTGCAAGCATTGTGTTCGTGTGTTTTTGCAAATATGATAATATCTTTGTCTTTAGTCATGGGCCCTACTTTGGATCCTTTTCTCCAAGGATAGCCTCTACAATTCTATATACCAATGTAAGATGCTTGGGGGCCCTACTTGCTATTTGTTTTGAGTCGGCTGGTTAGTGATATAGGCTTTCTTGTTGTTTAGAGATGCCCATCTTCCTTTGTTTCTTGTTGCCTTCACTTTGGCCCATTCCCTACTTCTCTCTTCTTGCTGCAATAGGGTTAGTCTTCATCCAAGTAGAATCATGAGCCTTTCAACAACCTTTTATTTCATAGTACGTGTGTTTTGTTCTCAAGGTTCATCACTGTGACATAAATATGCCTATCTCTTCCTCTTCCCCTTTTTTTTTTTCTGATTCTACTTGTTTTCTGAATCTGACCTTCCCATTGTAGTTGGTCATTGAGAAAATCCTTTGTTAAGTTACTCGTTCTATTCCCTTCTCCATAATCTTTCACTCCTTTGATGATTATGTTTGTTGACCTGTCATATCATTCTCTTTCCTCTACCATTTGTCTCTTGACTTGTTTTTCTATCAACTCTTTTTTCTTTCACTACCGGTGACCATGTACTAGCTTCTTCTAAGTGTTTTCTTATATTCTGCTCTTTTGCTTCCTTGTCAGGCCCTTCCTGTGGTGCTCAGGCCCTGAAAGGGCATGGCCACAAGCTTTGAGCACTGACCAAGCATGGGTTGGGATGGACTGGTTCACGGGCCTGGTGTGATTGGGGCGTACTGTGGGCAAAGTTGGGGTGCATTGTGGGCCTTAAAAAACACTCCTGCCATTTGTTCCAGAGGGTCTGCAACTTGATCTGCCCCTGCAAATCAGTTTGCAACGCTTTCATCCATGGGCACAATCTCCGGGGGAGCAACATGGTCTGCAAAATGGGCTCCATGTCTTCCAACTATTTTGTAGAGTCCAATGCCCCCGTAAAGCTCTGTCTGGCCTGGATGTAGGGTGACTAGCTGCGCACAAGCGGTCAATATTATTGACTTGTTATCATGGATGGGTCATCATCATGTGGTAGTATTTGTTACTTAAACATACAACAGAATCTTGTAATACCTTTGAACTCTAAACTTCTCGAACCTTTGTTTACAAAGGCTTCCAGTAAATAAATGAATGTATTTATCTTTTGAGTACTACACTGCTCCTCTTTAGATCTTCTCTCAGATGATATAGTCACGTGCTTAAATGTGCTGTGTCCTTGCACGTCAAATCAGATTCTTTGAAAATGTAATTTAGTAATTATTGTTGAAAACATTGTTGTATGTTCCTTGTCTTCAGTCTTCTCAACCAAATGGCTTCACACACTGCACTTGTAGCAGCTTTGCACTCTGCCTCACTGATTTACTTAGAAACAATTGTGTTTCTTACTGCACGATGAGTTGCATCCTGATAGAAGTAAGAAATTAAAACCTGTAATGAATTTCTGTTGGTATGTGTCTTTGTCCAATCTGAGCGACAAAAATCTTCAACATCAACATCAACATCAACATCAACATCATTGCTTCCGAAGCATTTTCTTGAATCAAATAGTGTATACTGTATACCTATAATGTGCTCAAGTATTCATTTGGCTGCCTTGAAGTGTTTTCCTTGGACAGCCATAAATTAACTAACCATGCTGACTGCTTAAATAATATATTGTCATGTTGATGTAAAATAGATTTTTCTTCCATAAATTAACTAACCATGCTGACTGCTTAAATAATATGCCGTCATGTTGTCGTAAAATAGATTATTCTTTCCACAAGTTGTCTATAGAATGTAGGATTCACTTTTTTGTTTTCATTATTTGTGGACAGCTTTTCCCCTACATGTGCGAGACTAGAAATCTGGTTTGAAATACAATCACGCATACAATATGTTTTGACTCTCACATTTTATTTTGCAAACAAGAATGCGGTAGTATCAAAGCCTTTGTAAATGCACTTGATAACTTGTTTTAATGATAGAAATTCCAACTAGAAATCTGGTTTGAAAAAACAATCATGCATACTATATTTCTCAAACTCACTCATTTCATTGTGCAAACAAGAATGCAATAGTTTCAGATCCTTTGAAAATGCACTCGATTAATTGTTTTAATGTAGCAATTCTTTCCTTAGGGATTTTACTAACAAGATGAGATCATCAAAATATAATTCTATACTTTACATGGCATCGCCTTGAAAATGTATTCATTTTAATCAAAATTGCTTCTTTTAATTTTTTTCCGCTTGAAATGTTCATCTATTTCAGTATACAATGCTCAACATGGTTGGTGCATCCCACACCAATTTTTCTCAAGTTTATACACAACATTTTCATTTTCTATTTCTTTATGGATTAAACTTCTTTTCAAGATTAGCATGGTAGAATCTTAAATAACAACCATTTGATACAAATGCAAACAATTTTGGGCAATCGATGCTTATAACTAACCTTATAGTTGGCATATATGATATTTATAAGCAGAGTAAAATTTTCCTTGTAAAGCATTTCACATTACCCTATTGATAACTTCTTGTCTGACCTAACCTTGTATATATCACCATCCCTTGACGTGGCTCAGGCAATGATTGCAGTTTTGAAATTTTGATCTGGCCATGTACTGCTCTGGTACTCTCTTTTCTTATGCAGAAAATCTAATTATATGAGCTCTTTTACTTGCAGAAATAATATTTATCCCATCTGTTCTTCATTTGCAAGTCATGAAACTATCTCTTATTTCATCTCTTTTCATGGAATGTTGCTTTGGATGCTTTGGCTATAGCCCACAAAAATACATTTGACACATTTAGCATTTGATTTATGCATTTTTTTTTTATGAAGATGTTGCAATTAAATACCTTTAAATGCAACCACCCCCTCTATGTCTAAATAAGGCTTATCCCATACATCAATTCACTTATGCTTTCTTTCAATCATGTTTGAAATTGACCATCTTAAGCCTGAACAGGATCTCCCTTTAGTGAACCCATCTACGTTATGTCTGAAGAGACTTCCTGCTCACTCATGCTCTGATAAATAGTATATACTGTCTGAAAAGAGTATTAACTGCCGAATCAATAAATTGTTATGGTACTATGAATACTCTATCGGATGCACCCTACCAGGTCATGCCTTTTGTCTTTATGTAGATTTTGCAATCAAATACCCTTAAATGCAACCACCCACCATATGTCCAAATAGGTTTTATATCATACATTAATTCACATATGCTTTCTTTTATTCATGTTTGCAACTGACCATCTTAACTCCGAACAGTATCTCTCTGAGTGAACCCATCTACCATATGTCTGAAGAGACTTCCTGCTCACTTGCTCTTCGATAAATAGTATACAGTAATGTACTGTCCGAAAAGAGTATTTACTGATGAATTGATAAATTGTTATGGTACTATGAATACCCTATCCTATGCACCCTATACCCTATCCTATGCACCCTACCAGGTCAAAATGCATGATTAGCAGAATCTATTGTAGTATTGATTCTTGTTTTTATTGGCAATGACAAAGGACTTCAGTAATGCATTTTTATTTCTATTGTGGTTACAAGATTGGAGTGGCATATTTCTTGTCAACTTCCATTGACGTGTTTCGTTTCGTTTGCAGCTCCAATGTGCAACCACCATTCTGGATACCTATTCACATTGTGAATCCAGAGCGTCCCACTGAACACACAGTTTTTAATGTAACTGCAGGTATCCTTAACACATATTTTGTGTTATTTTATGATTTTGTTTTTAATGTTCATCATATGGATGATATTAAAATTGACACTGAGCTTTATTTTTGTGCAAATTTTAAAATTGAGATTAGTCAAATTTGTGGCATCCACCTAGTCCTAGCTTCATTCGTTCATATTTTCATTTTTCCATTGCCCTTGCTAGTTGATATTCATCCGTCTGCTACTGCTAGCAAAACATTGTTGCTAAGGTGAACAGGCATGATTATACAAGGGGCCTTAGATTACTTGACAATGGGCCATATAATTTTAGGTATAGTAAATAGACAAGCCACTTCGTATGATTTTTTATTCTGAAAACAAATGATTACAACTCGATATATGATAAACCTGCTTTAGCATACATAGATTACAGTCTTTAATCATGAGAAGAGCCATGAATGGTGAAAAGCTGTCCACATAATGAATACTTCTATTTTCAAAATTTTGTTAATGAATTAATTGCTTTTTGAACTGCTGCCATATTGATTTATTGCTGTATGACATTTAAAACTGTCCATATTTAGTTTGTTACAATTTATTCTTTATTCTTTTTCTTTTATTGTTTTAGTGTTTGAATGTGAAAATGACTCTTGAATTTAAGTAGGAGAGACATGAAACTTTTATTAATGATTTCAAGATGATGCAGAGCTGAAAACAAATAACCCTACAACAGCTTATGTTTTAAAATTCACCTTGAAGCTTTGTGATAACTTATCGCACTATCCTCCATTATACTTAATCATAACTAAACCTTCACACTTATCTTGTAATGGGTGATTATAAGTTATGCATGTATCATAATGTACCAATTTGTTTTGCACTACTATGTGAATTTAACCAAATGTTACCCTCAGGAATGTAGGTTCTTCTATGAAATTTCTATGTCGGATTTTTTTCTATAATACATAATGGCCACCTCACCATCCAAAGTTGTCCTCTTAAGTTTTAAGCTATGCTGATGTCCAAGATATGATGACACGGATAGCTGAGTATCCATGTTACCGGATTCTCCAGAACCACCCCTTTATTCAAACTAGTTTGGTTCTGGTATTGATCCTGGTTCAGGTTCTGCCCGGAAACGTCTAGAGTTCCTAGAATGTCAGGCCCTTCCCATGGCGTTACTGGTATGAACCCACGACAAGGGTTTGCTGAAGGTACAAATAAAAAAACATGAAACTAAATTAAACTTAAATCATAAATCATAGTTTACAAACCCATATCATTTCAAATTGTGTAGTGTTTTGTTTATGTTTATGCTGATTACACACATTGATATCGTGATGATTATTCTCTAGATTTTTAATATTTTATTTAATGGACATTTTCACAACGAACCATACCCACAGTCCCACAAAACTTGACATTTCCCATGTTGGCACTAGCACTTGTATGCATTCCTTGGTGACTTGGGCTATCATAAGTGTTGCATATATTCTGATTATAAGATTGTTGTCCCCAAATTGAACTTAAGCGAAAGTTTGGGTCCACCAAGAAAATTTGGTTGCACTCGGCTAAATTCAATCAATTGGCTAAGTTTGGAATAAAAACTAGTGTCTGTCAGAGTTTTTGACTTTTAAAGAACATTTGGAAGTTAGTTGCAAAATGCTCCTAAAACCCTAGATCCCGAAAAACACTTCTTAGTGTTAATTGGACTTTTGGTGCACATTCCAAACATGCCTCCGGATCCTGATTTCCTGCCGTAGTCTTCGGCAGAGTTTTCATGTGCAATAGCACGTCCAAATTCCGATCAAGACTTGCAAAAATTTTTGAGGTGCAAAAACACATCAAAAGTCTGATTAAGACTTGGGCGAACTTTTCATGTGTGAATGCAAGTGAAAAGTCCGATCAAGATTGGGGCGGACTTCGAGGTGCAAAAGCAAGTCAAAAATTTGATCAAAACTTGGGTGGACTTCTGAGGTGCAAAATTACATCAAAAATCTGAATTGAGCAAAATTTTTAGGTGCAAAAACATGTCAAAAGTCCGATCAAGACTTGGGTATAATTTTGCGGTGCAAAAACATGTCAAAAGTTTGATCAAGTCTTGGACCTACCCATATAATTTTGGTGCTAACTTTTGATTGCCTAGGAGCTTGAGGAAGCCTCCTCTTATGGTTGTAGGTGCAAAAAAACATATCCCCGATGGCAAAGGTGCGTTCATAATAATGTTGATCTATTTGTTACTTCATACAGTTTTGGGCTTGTGGCAAGTTATCATTTAGCACTTTCAAGTAGAGTTTATTAGTGTCGTAGAATTGAATTGATGGCATGCACCTTGGACCTACCAAGGAGGTAGGATATGAGATACGTGGCTTCAAAGGGCATCATCTTGGTTGAAGAGTGGTAGGAAGAGTTGTACCACCATTTAACAAGAGGTAGCCACTTCGCCCAATGATTCTCCCGTTCCAAAACAAAACAATGTAAGTAGGTCTCTAAGCACTTTGACGTTTTTTATTTGACCATTAGTCTTCGGGTGGTATCTTTGAGCTCATTTTTAGTTGTGATCCATGCAATTTAATCAAATTTTGCAAGGAGATGCTAGTGAAGGTGGCATCACGGTTTGAGACAATGGAAGAGGGCATACAATGGCAAAAAATTTGGTCAATGTAGATTTGTGCCACAATGGATGCATTGTAAGATTGGGCCAATGAAAAGAAGTGGGCATATTTGGAGAGGCGATCAACTACACAAGGATCATTGATTTCCCACCGGACTTGGACAAACCCTCAATCAAATCCATGGAGATATTGGTGCATACTACGGTTGGGATTGGTAATGGTTGTAGTACCGTAAGTCTGCAGGCAGTCTATGATCCCAAGTTGCTAGGAAATGGAAATGGAAACGGTGCGAAACGCGAAACAACAATTTTCAAAACCCTTGGATACGAAATGTCGATGAAATGGCCGTCAATATATATATATATATATATATATATATATATATATATATATATATATATATGCATAGTACTCATTTTATAATTGTAGACCATAAGAGATAATTGATAAAGGACTCAAAATATTTCGATTCATTGAAATTTGAACCTCTAAAGTTCTAAAGAGTCATCATTCAACATGGTTACAATTTCAATGATTCACATATACATAATAATAATCTAGATTCTAGAATATATCATCTAGATTTCCTCATAATCATCTCCATGAAAATTGAATTTAGCAAGACATCTCCACTCCCAGTGCTCCATCTCCCTCCCTTCGAAAAGATCCCAAGATTCTTCTTCATCTTTGCCAAGTAGTGAAAGTTGGCTAAGAGTTAGGTTTAGGCATTAAAGTCGCTAGTCTCGGGTTCATTTATCCCAAAGTTTGTTGGGACCTCTAACATAGGCTTCACTCTTGTGTGAAGACGCGAAATTGGAATGCATACATACAAAATCCTCAACCCCACCTTTCCTAACTTGTTCCATTTGGTTTCCGAAAGTGGATGAAGGAATATGTACTCCAATTCCTCTGCTTCTGTCACGTAAAAATTTGCTAGCAAACTAATTGCTACAAAAAGAAGTTAGAAATTTCAATTAGTAATACCATAGTTCAAAAATCGTAAATCGGGATTAATTAATGGGGAAATTTTGAATCAAAATCGGGAATCGACCAAAATCGGCAAAATCGCAACTTTATCGCTACTTTTCTCTCCCAAAACATTTAAATTCATAAAATATACTTAAATTAAATGTAAAAATTGACCCCTTAAATGATGCAGAAGTGACTCTATAGAATGCCATAGGCCCATATGCATATTTTCGATTAAGTTTTGACCAAAAAAGAGAGTCAAAGTTTGCAAACAAAAATGCTCATAGAGTCATGTCACATGTGACTTTTGTATCACTATCAAATATCAATAATATTCTATTTCATTATGCAAGCCTAAAACAAGTCTATACCCAATACCTCCAAAGATCGCTAGCCCTCGTGGAAGTGGAAGGTAAATATTCCTCCTCTGCAACACCAACATTGTCATCTGCAAATATATCATTTGGATCATCACCAACTTCTCGATGTCCCCGATGGTATTGCTTCTTCAGAAACCCCTCTCCCAAAGCTTATCTATCTCCTCTGTAGTAAACATAGGCTCCATCATCATCAACGCTCATCCAGGTCATCATATGGATCAATGTCACTTCAAGTCGATTGCATCATAACTCTGTTTACCCCCCTCCACTTGTCTCACACGAAGACGAAGATTGTATCATCTTCCAGACAAGGTCATTGAGGCGTTGTGTTAATCAACTGTTGCACTAGAAAACTTTGAAACAACTTCGAACATGCTCCAATTATGTTCGCATCCGGAAGCATTTGCATGGTTGACAAAAATGCGGATGGCTAGCTTTTGAAGATTTGGTGTTTTTGCACCATAATCTTTCCACCACAAATCTTTTGCAAATAAAACATTTATAATTTTGTAAGTTAACTAAGCTTGAATAAATAAAAGAATTCTAGACTTCTAGTTTCTAGTTCTACGTGTAACGAGACTAAATACAAATGACTCAATTTGTTTTTACTTGGCTGAGAAGTGTTTCTTCTTTTCACACATAGAGCCGAAGAAAAGAGCCTCCCCTCTGCAGTCTTATAAATCTGCAGCTCATCAACAATGGCATCTCTAATATCTTTGTCAGATATCATCCTCTCTATGCACGTATTAAGGCCATCCATAACCTCCTCATTAGCCTTAAATGATGGGGAATAGAAAAACTTTGGGTTCGGGTAGTACGCAGGTCCGCATGTATATGCCGATGAAGTGTCTTGTTCCATCTGCGATCAATTATACGCCAAATGGGTTCATATTTTTAATATTGATTGTGCCCATAATATTTAGCTATGGCCTCCTATTTTCTCCACATCCATAGCGTCATGTTTACAAATAATCCATTGGGTTTTTCTCCCCATCCACCATCCGTAGAACTCGAACCAACTTTATCAACACCTAAAACAAAATAATTATATATTTAAAATTTCCGAAATTAATAAAAATTATATAACAAATGATAAATAAACAAATATTCAAGTTTAGATTACCTTAATGATTTCTTCCATTTGCTTTGCAAACATATCATCAAAAATAGTCTTCACACCCTTTCTGAATCTTCTTCTTATATAGGAGAGTCCAACCATCGCGTGCTCACAAACATCTCGCTTCGGGATGTTAATGAGATTCCCGAAATGCTCATCCAATCTTCTGTAATGAAGTTTGTAAATCGTGTGACCCCCTATCGCACAAGCTCCTTTCCATTGCCATGCTCTCTCATCAAGTTAAGCACCCAATTGTGATTGTAAACTGAATTTTGTAATATTTCTTGCGTCCTCACCACATTTTTACCCATGAGAGTTTTCCTATGTCCTCCAATAAGAGATCCAAACAATGGGCTCGCACTGAGGATGAATCCAAAAGTGTAGGGTGCCTCTCTCAAAAGTCTCCCTGCTTGTGTAGATATTATTGAAGCGGTCCAAACTTGAGACATTCTCCACACCCACCTCTTTCACCACCTCATCTAACATATCACACAAAGTGATTGCGAGCTTTCACTGGTGTGAGGCATCAATTGATTTCGGAAGACCAACCGCCCACCTCGATGCCACTTAAAAGTAAAATGCTATCATAGAAGTTAATCAATGTGCGGTTTTTCCCATCTGTCCACCCATCGGACAAAATGGTGCATCCTTTTTTAATCCACACATTTTTTTGCTCTTCTACAAAGTTTTGGTATGTGCACGCCTCCAACAATGGGCCACTCAAATCATGGGGAGTAGGAGCTTTGAACCCCTTCCCAAAGAACAAAATTAAATTAAAATGACCAAATTCTCCCTTTATATGGACTTTTTGCCACATTGAAAGGAATGTTATCAAAAGTGCCCCTAAGCAATTAGTGCAACTATTCTTGTGTTCATTGTGCATTTCTTTATTCAAGGTAGTACCTTCTTGATGAAGGTTGTAGAACCAGTGTATTTCATCAGTGAACAAAAAACATTTTTATGAACTACTATTAATGATGTGGATGAACCCCGTCCCGAGGAGCTTCCAAACCGTGACCTCGTGGAGTCTGCGGATTAGAAGATGCCTCAACGTCAAAACCTTCCTCGCTTCCCTTCTCCTTATTCTTTCCATAGTGCATCACTTTCCTCTTCTTTTCTTTTTTTTCTGCATAAGTCAAGGTAATAAACTCTCGTTGAGCCTCGGGAGGTGCATTGATTCAATGGTCACTTCATTCCCCAGTATCCCTGCAATGTGGAACTTAAATAAATTAATCCACTCATTTTCATGCCACATAATTGCATATAACAAAGTGCCCTCTGCTATTGTTCACATGTGCTTCCAAGAGGGTCATTTGATTTAGGCTTCACTAAAAAAATTTGAAGACCTGGATCCCGATGCCATTCTAAGGATTATCAAAACAAAAAAAACAATTGTCTTAGATTTATAAAACCTTGGAGAAATTAAATTTGTATGACCATGTGCATTACCCAATTAAGAATAAAACCGTTGCTATTCCATGAAGAAAAAATTTTCTAAAAACGATATTGAAAATGAAGACATGAGATGAAATTATGAATCATGATAATTTCAAATAATATTTTTAAAATTTCGTCCAAATGGTGGTATGTGCAAAGTTAATTGATTCTTGAATATACTATTATTAATAATTTAATATACGTATACAATATTTATACTTGATAGTTAGAACTTAAGCAAATAATACATAATATTAATATTAATACTCATAGTATTTATTAATATTAATATCTAGCCAATTTATACCTATACACTATATGGAAACAAACGGTATAAACGCGTAATATGTATCATTTCACCAAACTCGATGTACTTTAAACATCAACGGAAATGTCCGTACAATATTTTATTAAATATATATATATATATAACATATCATTTTATATTAGACCATAAGAGATCATTGATAAAGATAAAATATTATTATTTTTGAAATTTGAACCTCTAAGTTCTAATATTATTATTTTTACAATGTTACAATTTAATATTAACATACATAATAATAATAAATATACATATTCATACTAGATTTCCTCAACCGAAATGGGCAAGAAAATGCAAATCCCCACAGAATCTAAATCGCCACGAATAGGTAAAAACGCCTCCCTTCCTTAAAGATCACGATTCTTCTTCCGGTAGAAATGCACACGAATGGTAAAAATCGCCCTCATGCGCGATTATACACGAAGGAAGAAGCGCAGGCATAAAAGTCGCTAGCCCAAAGAGAAACAACATAAAAACAAATTGACCTCTAACTTTCATTTTGTAATATAACCTAGCGCGCGTTTTTTGCCGATTTTCGCGAATTTCAACGATTTTGAGGGTTTTTGACCGCGATTTATCGAGTTGAAAAGCGATTTTTGTAAGTTCTAATCGCTTTGCTTAAGAATGAACGTGATTTATCGTGATTTATCGAAGTTTTTGAAATTTTCAATCGAGTAATACTAATAGTAATAATATTAATTTACTAAGAAGTAAGAACATACATTTTTAATTAATAAACAAACTTTTGATTTCATTTTAATAGTTGATACATGTGAAAGGATTTTAATGGCAACAGTCGCAACCACTTGGCATCATGGCCATGTGCACACCACCACATGCATGGGGGCATCTTGTACCTGTCAAGTGTTGCATCTATTTCACCCATGCTACTATTAGATGAAAGACAAAGAGCGTCATTTCACAACGGACCGCACTAGTTACATCTGGATCAGGAAAAAGCCTTCGAATGGTGCCTTAGCTCCACTTACAACTTCATGGTCATCATATGGTTTTGCTTGCCAGGTAGTGCAAGTATTTCACTGCTATAAAATTTGGGATTCAGGGCATAGGCTAGGAGATGCAATGGGGTGGTCATTTTATTCCACCTTCTCATGATCACGTTCTTAACTTCATTGTAGAATTTTTCTTCAGGATCCTGCTCTTTTTGTTGTATGATGTCTCTAATTTTTTCAAGCATAGAGTCAATGCCATCATAGATCTCCCCTATGCAAGCATTATTTGTGTCTGTATATCTAATCATAGATAAAATGGGCTCAATAAAACTAAGCAAGTATGCAACCTTTGCCCACCAAATATCATCAAGTATCACTTGATTTTACTTTGATGGCTCTTTCTGTGTTTGATTACCTCCACACGGTCCAAACATCATCAATCACCATAATCCTTAAGGCTTGCTTTACCTTCACAAGTTGTCTCAAGATGCGCGTGTGAGAGGCAAATCTTGTTTCAAACCTATTAAAATAAATAAACGCAAGTTAATAAAATATAAAATTAAATTTAAAAGGAATTCAATTGATAATTTGATATTTCATAAAAGTTAGCAAATAAAAATTAGAAACTAAAAAATTGTTTGGTTACCTTTAGCTACTCCAATGTCGAGAACCTCCTAAAGATAGCTTGGGACATATGATGATTTGTGACAAACATTTGGATCTCATTTGCCTCTGTATAAACTTCCTCAATCCATGGTATTTTGCCAATCTTCTGCAACATCAAATTCAAGGAGTGTCTTTGCACAAGGTGTCCAAAAATGTGCTCATATCTCCCTCAACAATCATCCTGCTACTCTCTACAATTTTTGCATTATCATGATGACTTGGACAACGCTTGTAGGGCCCACTGACTCAATAGCCTCAATCAAAATATTAGCAATAAATTGAGCATCTTTCACTTCACCCTCACAATCAACAACCCTTAAGAACATTGCCCCTTTAGGGCACACTGCAAATGTTGATTAGGGGTCTATTTCGAGCATCTTTCCATCCATATGAAATGATAGATACCCTTGAGTCCTTCCATGAATCCATAATTGGCTGCAAAGAAGTATGTACATGGGCCACTTCTTTCGCCAACAATGTGGTTCTCACCTTCTCATAACTAGGGCTTTTATACCCTTTCGGTGCATCATTAATACCTCTCACCATTTGTTGCCAATAAGGTGAGCACAACACATTGAAGGGCAACCCACATGCATAAATGCATCGAGCAACCAACTCATCAGCAACATCCCTTTTCTCATTTGCAAATGTTTGCTCTAATGGGCCTTTGGAAATTCTCTTTCGTGACAAACACTCTCCCTCTGTTGGAGTTTCAACTGCAACTTGGATAAAAGGATGGTTTGATGGGTTGGGTGGTTTTTGTGAACCCCTATTTTGCAAAGGAGTAGTTTTAAATCTAGCTCTTGAAGCTTCCATATCAGCCTCCTCTTGCTCTTTCAGATATGCCAATATATGTTTCGGTTCAACCTTGCCACATTTTCTAATGCCCGTTCCTGATTTCCCCATTAAATGAGCTTTGAGTCGGGTATAAGAGGATTTAAATTGTATTTGGCAATGATTGCATACCCAAATTCGAGAGCCACCACCAACAAGTTCTCCACAACTTGCACATGTCTCCAAAGAGGAGCTTTAGGATCCGCATCACCACTTTGGCTTTCTTCCCCTTCCCCATGCCCTCCCACCGATGCTAAACTTGATGCCATTGAATCAAACGTGCCTTTGAAAAATGAAAACATAAACTTAGATAACAATAAATTATTAAATAGAACCGCACCCTACATATCCTATTATGCTTTTGATCACCAAGGTCATCGTATAGGTGCGAGGTGAGAGCATACACAGAGTTCGGATTTATTAATTTAATAAAATAAAATAAACTTTTTTAAAAACAAAAAAGAATTAAATTTAAAAACCCTACACAATACACATCCTATTCTGCTTTTGATCACCAAGGTCACCGTATAGGCGCGAGGTGAGAGCATACACAGCGTTCGGATTTATTAATTTAAAAAAACAAAATAAGCATTTTTAAAAAAACAAAAAAGAATTAAATTTAAAAACCCTACACATACTATTCTGCTTTTGATCACCAAGGTCACCGTATAGGTGAGAAAGAGAGCATACACAGAGTTCGGATTTATTAATTTAAAAAAACAAAATAAACTTAAAAAAAAAACAAAAAAGAATTAAATTTAAAAACCCTACACATCCTATGTTGCTTTTGATCACCAAGGTCACCGTATAGGTGCGAGGTGAGAGCATACACAAAGTTTGGATAATATTTATAATTTAAAAAAAGAATATATGCTTTTTATTTTAAAATTGCAAAGAAAATGTTACATTTTTATTTTTTTAAGCATAGAGTTTAAAATTACTAAATTAAACCTACATATTGACGATCAATGATCATGATCAATGATCATCATGATCATTGATCACATTAACATTTTCTTTAACAAAAAAAAAAACTTGAAAAATACTTGGTTTTTCCTCCTTGAAGTCAATCCCACCTTCCAAATCTGATTTGAAATTCCTCCTTGAAGCCTTTAGCTCTTAGCAACATGTCCTAAACTCTTCCTTCAAGCTGCTCCTTGATGTCTCTTTGCTCTTCACAATGCAAAATGCTAGTTTAATGAAAACTATATTTAGCAAGAGAAAAATGAGAGTGTGATTTAGAATGGACCCAAGAGGTCATTATATAGCTTTTAGGAAGTGTGTTTAGGAAGTCTAGGTAGTTGTATTAGGGTTAGGGTTCATTTAATGCAAAGTTTTTTCATTTTTTAAAAAGTAAAGTCGGTTTAAAAAGAAAAAAACGCAGAAACGGCAAAAACGTTTCCGGAACGCTGTGCCGTTCCGGAAACGTTTTTGCCATTCTCTCCTGTTTCCATTCCCTGAAACATTTCGGAAACGTTTCTAAGGGGAAACGGGACCCCCCCAGAGCGTTTCCCGGCATCCTAGAGTCTATCCCGTTGACATTGATTTGTATTATATTCCACCATAAACATTTTGATATCTTGTTTCTTGCCATCCTAGAAGAAGGTTCTTTTAACTCGTGCATGTTTTTAAGATCCTAGAATTCCTTGTAGAGGAAGATGCTTATAATTCCTGCAACATTTGTCCCGAAGAGCTGACTTTCCAAAAGGAACCAACCGTCTGTGATAATGTGAGAAACTAGCATCTTAGGATTTTCCCTTCTTATTTGTAGGATCAATGGTGATCTGTTGGATGAATTACTAAACCTGTGCATCCTGCTGCCACTCTTCTTAGACCTCCTGCAACAAATCAGGTGTTGGTAAGGATAGAGCATCAAAGGTTCCACGGTCTTCAAAATTGTGAGATAGTGCATATGCCACAACATCACAACTTTCTCATCTTTCTTGTACAATTTTTCTTAATCTTAATCATATCCTAAGAGTTTAGCAGCCCACTTTTGTTGCTTTGGTGATGAGCTTTGTTTTTCCAATAAATACTTAATGACTGTGAAGCCGTCTTTATACAGAAACATTGTCCCAACAAATATGGTCGCCAGTGAATTATACAGCATGGAAAATGCCCAACATTTCCTTCTTATAGGTGGATTGGGCTAGATTCTTACCTGCCAAGGCTTTGCTAGTAAATGTCAAGGGTCTGCCATCTTGCATCAATACCATGCCAATTCCTATCCCTGAAGCATCCCTTTTAATGATGAGTGTAGAGAAATTTGGCATGACAAGGACAAGTGTGGTACACATGGCCTGTTTGAGAAGGTCAAAGGTGTTCTCTACTGGTTCAGACCAAATGAATGCATTTTTTCATAACAAGGTGGTCAAGGGAGCTGCAACTTTACTATTGTTCTTGACAAATTTGCAATAGTAACAACTGAGACCTAAAAATCCTTATATTTTTAAGGGTTTTAGCTTTCGGCCAATTTTGCACGTCCTTGATTTTTTTGAGATCCGTTTTATCCCGATTGACTGAGGTGATTGGGCTGAGGTATTCCATCTCTGTAGTATCCAAAGAACATTTGGAGTGCTTGGCATATAATTGATAGTCGGCCAGGAGCTGCAGGGTGTGGTCCGTGTGAACTAAATGTTCTTCTTATGTTTTGTTGTAGATATGAATGATATAGAAGAAAACTATGATAAATTTACAAAGCGAGGGACAAAAATCAGACTTTTGAATGTTGAAGGAGCATTTGTGAGGTCAAATGATTTGTGGGTTCGAAAACTCTTTTAGGGATATCTTCTTCTCGTAAACAAATATGATGGTATCCGGACTGTAGATCTAACTTGGAGAAATAGTGGGCCCCGTGTAATTCATGCAGTAATTCTTCAATCATAGGAATGGGCAACTTGTGCTTTCTTGTCAATATGTTTAACTCTCAAAAATCCATGCACAACTACCATGATCCATCTTTCTTGTGAATGAGGAGCATTGGAGAGGAATATGGACTCATGCTTGTTAGAATGACCCCTGTGTCAAGCAATTCCTTGACCATCTTCTCAATTTCAGTTTTTAGCATGTAAGGGTAACGATACAACCAAATGTTTGGTGGTTGACTACTAAGTATGTGTTTTATTGCACGATCATGTTAGTGTTGAGGTGCTAATCCCCATGGTTCTGTAAACACCTGCGAATACTCACGAAGAATCAATTGCAATTCCGAGGGATCTGATGTCCATGTTTTTCTCGGGTGAACTATGCAAAGTTGAGCCACCACACTGGGATAACCTTTTTTACCAACTTAGCGTTGCAGCGAGAGCTAATAACTTGAATGGGTCCTGTTGTCATTCTGGTTAAAGTATATAGTTGCCTTGTAACCATGAATTACATCCGCAATTTAGAGAAGTCCCATAGGATGGTTCCTAACGAGTGAAGCCATTGGGCTTCCTAGACAATGTTACAACCACCTAATGAAAGTGCCGACATGTCTGTTGTTTGCTTGTAATCACCCATCTTGAACATTTCAACATTTCCCCTTGCAAGCCAATGTCCCTCCATTACTATCATCACCTCAAAACTGTTGCATATATAATCATAAAAAGCTGCCTGTTTTGCCACCCGTGGGTGAAGTTGAGTGCTTCTAAAGTCAATTAGGATTGTTAGATGATGCCCTTAGGCATATCTCAACACCTTCATAATTTGTGGGGTTGTGATCCTTGCTAATGTGTGCACTGAATTTGCAGGGGCGGGGTCCTCACTCAGGCTACTCTTGTCTAGCTGCTCCTCTTTTGAGCTGTCTTCTGAGTTATTCAACATGTCAAACATGGAAGGTGCCTCAACATTCAGGAGTTATATTTTTGTTCTGTACATTTATGGCATGGGTCGTATTTTGCATCATACTAGTAGCAGAACCCTTTTGCTCCGTGAGCTGCTGTCTCCTCATGAGTTGGGTGCTTGACTAATGGTGGTCTAGTGGCTTCATTTGGCACTATCCAAGACTGCTGAGGGATTCTAACTTATGGTAGTTTATATGGATGATGTTGAGCTGCACTTTTATCTTCGACTAATTTAGCCAACCCATTGCTTCCATGAAAATAGCAGGTTTGAACATTTTTGACTTCAGCTTTGATATCTTCCTTCAATCAATCAATGAAGCAACTTTTGAAAACACCTCATCCAACCCTATTGTTTGCTTGGTCAATTTTGAAACTTGGTTTGGTAATCACAGACATAGTGAGTTGGCCATAGTTTAGTGATTAGTCAATGCGCCTATGTAGTCCTCATATTCACTAGGACCAAATTGGGTGAGTAGGTGTTGACTAAACTCATGCCATGTGAGGGCATTATGTGTCTTCACCAACCATTAGTACCATTGACTGGCCTCATGTTCCAAGTTGACCGAAGCTATCAAAAGTTTCTGATTTACGGGAGTCTGATGGACATAAAAAATTGTTCTGTTTTATACAACCGACTTACAAGGTCATCATCGATAAATTTCGAAATCTAATGAAGATGTTCGGGGTGGTCTCCCAAAATGTTGGTGGTTGTGATAATGTGATCTCGTGTTAGAGCCCTAACCATTTTGTATGGAATTTTATTTGGCATTCAACCTTGTCAAGTGATTGTCCAAGTCATCAATGAGATCCAACTTGCACAATTTGGACAATTGCTCAAGTATAGTGGAGTGCAGTAACTGGATTGATTTGATGTCTTCATCTAACTTCTCCAAGGAAAGGTCTTGTGAGCCAATCATTTTAGCCAACCCCGATTTATCGAAAGGTTTATTGGGCAAGTATACCAAAATGATCAGGATGAAAAGAGTATAAATTTGGGAATGGTGTGAAAAAAGTGAAAACAAATTCCAAACTTAATAAAAAAATTGTTAGTGTAGTTTTTTTATTGACTGATCATCTTATGGACTGAAATTTGTTTAGAATTATTGTTTTCTGCACTGTTTGGAAGGGAAGTGGATAGGAAATTTATGACACCTCTCTCCTCTGTAACGTTGACCAAACATCTGTTGATATATAAAGGGGGTTGCTATAGTGTTTGTATGGTCTGCGGGCTTTCAAATATATTGATTGCGTTCGTAAATAGTGTCGGCTCATTTTTTTAGAGGTCTAACTATGAAGGATTCAACTATCCTATAGCCCACTATTCCGGTTCTGGGGTACGATGCGAGTAACTTCTTGAGCCAACTATTTAGTAGTGCACCACATGTTATAGACACCCAATGGCTGCTTAAGGCTAGGTTTTGGGAAAAAATCTATGGGGTCTTGCGATATACCCGAAGGTACTTGGAAGCTCAAGGCCATATACAAATGTCGTGTCAATGCTTGTGATGATATATAAATGTTGTCTCAATGCTTGCGATGATGGGTCGAATCCCACCTCACTTCTCACTGGATTCCACATGCTTTGGCAAAAATGACAGCTCTGAGGATATTTGAAAACCTTCAGTGCATGGCTTCTCATTTAAAACAAGAAAGTAACTAATAGCAGAAAAAAATTGGGCCAAAAATGCTTAGTGCTCCTACTTTTGATACCGCTTTCTGATCACTTAGATCCCAATAGGGCAAGGTGAGCATATCTTGTACAGTCATAGTATCTTTGAAGCTCTGCTGCTGCTGTGGAATCATGGCCTTGTAAAGAGCTTTGATACAGCTTGTTATGATCTTGACTGCAAAAAATCAAATCAAACAGAAATAACATGCAAAATAACCTAAATCTCAGAAAGTAGCTTCAAACGATATTTGTATCCAAATATTGCTTCTTCGAGGGGGCAACCTCCTTTAGAACAAAGTTTGTTACGAATAATAATCTTCATATCTCTTCCTTGCAACATCAATATATAGGCATGACAACCCTAGCCCTAATACTGAAGGGTTGGCCTCACAATGTTATGGCGCTCGAGCTTCATTGCAAACCTTTAACCGTAATGCTGTAGGTTCGGCCACAAACACAAAATAGACACCTGAGCAAACAACTGAACTATGACTATTACAATGCAAAACTAATAATAGGTGGTTAGGATATCGGGTCCTAACAAAATATTCTTACCTAATAAACACACATTAACCACATAATCTCAAAATACAAATAATCTTGCAAGTAATAAATACTATTTCAATGCAAAAATAATAATGGATGGTTAAGAATATTGCTATGACTATTACAATGCAAAAATTATAATGGATGGTTAAGATAGTAGGATCCTAACAAAATGTTCTAACCTAATAAACATGAATTAACCACATAAACTCAAGATATAAACAAACTTGCTACTAATAAATACCTAGAATAATTTTTTTGTGGGATTTTTAACTGTGCGCGCTTATGTCCTATCTCAAGATGACCTACATGAATAGTCATTACGTAATGACATTTTTCCTCGTATTTTTGGTAATAATCTCAAGGCGAAGGAACTCACGTAACACTACATATTTCCAAATTTGATGCGCAACAGCTACATTACCTGATCTAAACCAAATAAGGATTACAGCCTATGTTAGCATACCCCCATCTTACCTGAATGCAGAACTATGCTTTATATCTATTATTTTTAATGCACCTTAACATCTAAACAATTGTTTACAACTTTATTAATTAAATCCTAAAACAAAATGGCACTATACACAACTTCAATAGATTTAACAATCCCAAGATTACGAAACAGCATATCTACAAGTTTAATTAATTTCTCCATACTAAAAAAACAGAATGAGACTGTAGACAATTTAAATAAATTTAATACATCTTAAAAACCTTTTAACACTATGCACAATTTCAATAAATTGCCATTCTAACCTAAAACTGTACTAACAAATATGCTACGGACCTGACTGTGTCTACTGTAAAACGGCTCTGGCGATGGTCTAGACATTGCCCTCAGTTTTCCATGACACTTTCTTTTCTTATCCTGCAACAGCTACTCCTGACATGGCGCCGGTGTCTATACTTTCCACGTCACCAACTTCAACCTCATTTCCGTAGAACCAGTGTGAAAAAATAATAAAATCTGAAAACCAGGGTTTTAGCTTGCGGGGTTCACCCTGGTCCTTCAGCAAAAGGACCTGGACAGACGCTGGTTGTCTTGGCCATACCTGAGGTTAATCCCCAGGCAAACCGGACCTGTACCTGAACTGGTACGTGGGGGTTGGAGGGGCCGACTTTGATATTTAGCTCCATGGGAATGGGCTTCTCCCTTCAAAATAGTTCGGAAGGGTGTCGGGTACCACGGATGATGCACCCATTTATGAGATTGTCTTTTAGGTTCAAAAAGAGACTTTAATGAACCCTTTTACTGTATAACAATTATATCTTACAAAACATGTGAACTATCCCCTTTCCGGATTTATTTTATATTCAAGATTTCCAACCAAAATTTTCACAAATAAAAATCTGATTTTATGACAGCAGTATATAGAAAAATATGACAGCAAAGTACAGTTAAGGCAGCAAGGTATAAAATCAGAAAATAACCAATATCTTCACTTTTATTGCAATTAAACTAACATGCAGCAACATGCAAGTAACATGCATCAGCATGCAATGACATGCATGTAACATGCATCAACATGCAATGACATGCATCAACATGCAATGACAAGAAGTTCCACTGATAAAATAAATGATCTCTCTTACTGAATATGGTTGTCTTCTCTTTCTGGACTTGAAACTGGATCAACAAGCCTCTGAAACTCTGAATCTGACAACCTGATCTGAATAAACTCCACAATAGCAAATCAGATCTGAAAACCCTTGATTTTTCTCCACAAAAAGACCCAAAATCTTCCAAAACCCTTCATTGAAACCCTCCGAAAATATCTCTGAAGAACAGCCCTGATTTCAGCTCCAAAAATGACAAACTAGGGTGGATCTTTCACCACCGAAGAGTGCCCTACTAGCTAGGGATGGATCTCTCACCACCGAAGCTAGGGTTCCCGTGGGATCTTACTCCACAAGCTGGATATTTGCAAACAACAGTTGCACATGAAAGAAAATATAAGTGTATGCATGAATGCCCTTCCTTTCACCCCTCTTCTCCTTTTATAACTTTTCCCATGCCAAGGAACCCTAAAAAGCCCAAGTCGCATTTTCCCCTAGGGAAGACCAAAATAATAAAGTAACTTAAAGTTACTTTTTCCTTTTCAAGTCGCCATGGTCCAAAAAGGTGACCCCAACGCAAAATTAGAACATTAGGAGTTAAGTGGCCCCTTCCAACGATAAAACATAACATCTAGTCCCTTCGAAAGCACTTTATAACCCTGTCAATGGAAAATTATAACAACTGGACTAGATATTCATACCCAATAGCTCATAGCGTCCGTAACCCCTTGGGCATGACTAGGGTTAGGACCCGTATTGGCCCTCAGGCTTGTGGCGAGGGAAAGGGGACATTACAGTCCTCCCTTCCCAAAATTTGCTTGTCCCCAAGCAAATGCAAACTAGGATGTTGTAGAATCTGCTCTCCTTCCCAAGTAGCATCCTCAAGAGGCAAACCCTTCCATCGTACCAAGTATTCTGTAATATCTCTCTCCTGAGCTTCCTCTGTCATCGACTTGATAATAGAGTTTAGTTCTAAAACCAGCTTCCCCTCCTCGTCCAATGGTGGCAACTCTGTAGAAGGTACAATATGTTGTCCTAGTGCCTTCTTAAGGCATGACACATGGAAGACATTATGTATCTTATTGTGCTCTGGAAGATCCAACTCATATGCAACTGCACCCACTCGTTGGACTACCTGTATGGACCATAAAACCGTGGTTTCAACTTTTCTGCCCCCTTTTGCTTGAGTGACGACTACTTGTATGGCTGCAGACATAGGAACACCAAATCTCCTACCTCGAAGGACCTCTCTATCCTGTGCCGATCCACATAAACCTTCTGCTGATTCTGCGCCTTTTGGAGGTTCTCCTTAAGAGCTCGCAGGATATCCTGGTTCTCCTGTAACCAATCCCGAGCTTTGGGAGCCCGACTATCTGATAATACCAAATCAGCAAATGACATGGCATCGTATCCATACAAAGCTCTGAAAGGAGTCATGTCGATGCTCATCTGATATGTGGTATTGTAGCAATACTCACCCATATGCAACCATCTGATCCATGCCTGCTGATGTCCGGTCACATAACTCCGCAAATAGCCCTCTATCCATTTGTTAACAATCTCCGTTTGCCCGTCAGTCTGAGGGTGGTAGCTCGTGCTGGGAGTCAACTCAGTACCGGCAAGTCTGAATATCTCCTGCCAAAAGGTGCTCATGAAGATCTTATCCCTGTCACTGATAATATTTTTAGGCAAACCATGAAGCCTAAAAATCCCTGTATAAAATACCTGAGCCACGTCAGTTGCCTCATGCTTCTTAGGTAGAGAAAAGAAATGCCACTGTACACCGAGCACAAGGTTGGTCTCTCCAATACCGACCACATAAAAGTCATCGGTAACTGTATGGTTACCCATGGTGATACTCAATTGCAGAACTCGTTGCATGCATCTCATGGACTCACCATTGGCTACCACTACATTGAAGCCCTCAAAGTCTTTTGTCTGTAATCCCGCTTCTCTACCAAAGATGCATCAATGAAGTTGTGGGTTGCCCCACTATCAATGAGTACTACTACTCTCTGACCCTGTAATACTCCCCTGACCCTGAATGCCTTGTACCTCGGGGTACTCGACAAGGTAGCAATAGTCTCATGGGGAAAAGTCTCCTCCTCTTGTTCAACCCCTGCACTATCCAATGTCTCTCCATCTTCATCCTCCAACTCTTGAGCGTCCCGCTCCTCCTCGCTCTCACTCTCCTCGAAGACCTCTATGAATTGGGCCTTCCCTTTTCCTCTACAATCATGTCCTGGAACCCATGGTGTGCGGCAATCGAAACATAGTTTCTTTCGCCTCAACTCCTCTTTGTCCTCTCTCGATACAAATGGTCTCCTTGCTGTATCCTGCCTAGGTGGGGGCCCCTTCGGCCGTGAACAATTAGCTCTCGAAGGAAATACCTTAGGTTGAATTCGAGGGGGAAACCTTGATTTTGGAGTGGACAACTCCAAATCACGTGCTCTCCTAATAGCCTCATGTAAGGAGGAAGGCTCAAATGCCTTCACAAATCCTGCTAAAGCGTCAGTCAACCCTGCCATGAAGAGTGAAGTCAACCTCATCTCTGAAACATCAGATACCATAACTGATAACCTCTGAAAATCTGCAATGTACTGATCTAGAGAACCTGTCTGCCTCAAGTGAGTCAACTCTCTGAAGTGCCTATCTGGGTCCCTCCTGTCGAACCTGCTCATCAACCTCTGTGTAAAATCTGCATAAGTAGTGATATGCATGTGCCCTTGTGTGATCAATCCATGATGCCACCAGTCATGAGCATCTCCCTCGAGGTGTAGGATAGCAAACTTAATTGCATCCTCTTCGTGCATGGGATTCAAGTCGAAGTAAGTCTTCAACTTCTGAATCCAAGATTGCGCGGTACACTTCTTAGAGCCATCGAAGTGTGGAATAGAGATTTGTCCCAATCTCCTCTGAAACTCGGTACACAGTGTGCAAATCTCTCCCGGGCTCTTTACCAATCTTCATTTTACAATACTCCTGAAATGGCATGTTGTCCCGGAAACCCTCACTCAATGTCCGGTACTTCTCCCAACAAGATTCCTCATCCACAATGTCTGCGGGCTGTCGTGTTTGCGAAACTTCCGGATCCTTCAAAAGGAAGGCTCGTGGAGTCCCAAGGGCTTGGTAGAAGTATGAGGGTACCCTTGTCCTGAATGTCCACTCTCACCTCTATTACCATGCTGTCCCATATTGCTAGCTTCTCCTTTCTCCATATGAGCCTCAATCCTTGCCTGTGCTAACCTCTCAGTGAGTTGGCTCAAATAGAGATTGGTAGTCTACTGTTGCTTCACCATATTGGTGAACAATTGTTTCATCAGATCTACTCCCATCTCTTCACTGTCTCTGTCTTTGTCTCCCATCTTTCAACCCCAATTGGCTGGAGAAACAACAACTCTGATACCACTGAAATATCCCCTTTCCGGATTTATTTTATATTCAAGATTTCCAACCAAATTTTTCACAAATAAAAATTTGATTTTATGACATAGTATATAGAAAAATATGATAGCAAAGTCCAGATTAAGGCAACAAGGTATAAAATCGAGAAAATAACCAATATTCATTTTTATTGCAATTAAACTAACATGCAAGTAACATGCATCAGCATGCAATGACATGCATGTAACATGCATCAACATGCAATGACAAGAAGTTCCACTGATAAAAGAAATGATCTCTCTTACTGAATATGGATGTCTTCTCTTTCTGGACTTGAAACTAGATCAACAAGCCTCTGAAACTCTGAATCTGACAACCCGATCTGAATAAACTCCACAATAGCAAATCAGATCTGAAAACCCTTGATTTTTCTCCACAAAAAGACCCAAAATCTTCCAAAACCCTTCATTGAAACCCTCCGAAAATATCTCTAAAGAACAGCCCTGATTTCAGCTCCAAAAATGACAAACTAGGGTGGATCTTTCACCACCGAAGAGTGCCCTACTAGCTAGGGATGGATCTCTCACCACCGAAGCTAGGGTTCCCATGGGATCTTACTCCACAAGCTGGATATTTGCAAACAACAGTTGCACATGAAAGAAAATATAAGTGTATGCATGAATGCTCTTCCTTTCACCCCTCTTCTCCTTTTATAACTTTTCCCATGCCAAGGAACCCTAAAAAACCCAAGTCGCATTTTCCCCTAGGGAAGACCAAAATAATAAAGTAACTTAAAGTTACTTTTTCCTTTTCAAGTCGCCATGGTCCAAAAAGGTGACCCCAACGCAAAATTAGAACATTAGGAGTTAAGTGGCCCCTTCCAACAATAAAACATAACATCTAGTCCCTTCGAAAGCACTTTATAACCCTGTCAATGGAAAATTATAACAACTGGACTAGATATTCATACCCAATAGCTCATAGCGTCCGTAACCCCTTGGGCATGACTAGGGTTAGGACCCGTACTGGCCCTCAGGCCTGTGGCGAGGGAAAGGGGACATTACAACATGAGGCTGGAAGTGAAATCCTCTTGGCACATTGTTTCCATAGCAATTTTACATGTTGGGAAATTTTCATCGGAAACAGCCTATCCGATCAAAAAGAAGTGTAATTAAAACTATAAAACTTAAAAGAACACGAGTTCCCCTAATGTTTTATGAAACATACTAAAGCTTTACTATGCGGCTTTTCCTGCATGCGCTATCTTTTGTTGCCTTGATTTCCTGAGCCACTGTGATGTGCTTACCTCTTCTTATGGGCCCTTTACTTGCTGTCACTCTTCCATTCATGTTAGTCCACATGCCTTAAGCAGCCTCTCGTGTATTTCCTTACGGCCTGCATTTCTAGTTGTCACCTTTTGTCTTCACGCTGTTTAAATGAGCATACCTATGCCTTACAGCCACAATATTATGCCTTGGAACCAACATTTCTACTTCTAGTAAATAACACCTCTTTCCACTGGCTCTCAATTATTATTTTATTGATTAAAATGCTTTTATGGTGTTTACTGGGCACTTTGCTGTGTAAACTTACTTGTGCCACTATTTTGCTGGGCAAACAAACATCTGCCATCCTTTGCTCAGACCTGGTGCTCCAAACCACATCATTGCAGAAAAACAGAAAACAAGAAATTTAATTCTGATGCCTTTGTGCGGACGCCACTGGCTGTGTTTTTCTAAATATTATTTGCGCTATTTTACTCCAGCAATCACACCTTTTCTGCTTTTGTGCACCATGGATCTGGCCTTTCTTGTCTGTCACGTTTCCAGGCGCTTCACACTAAAGTGGACGACTCTCCGTCAGCAGTGGATGCCTGACCATTAATTTAATATCTGATCGCTACTTTAATTTATTTGTTTTTTGCTGTATGGCGCCTATGCATCACACCAAACTGCAATTTTCACTCCTCTAGGCACATTCATACAGGAGCAGCAAATACACTTTAAATCTTCTCTATCCATCAGGGATCCTTCATGCTAAAAACCAAATATAACAGCAACAGGCTATAAACTCAAATCATACAACAAACAAAACTAAATACCTGTATCTCTCACGAGACTATTCTTTCTCTCACAGGCTCTCATCTTGCCTGCTCTGATACCAAATGTTGGCAATTTTTAGGGTATTTTATCAATTCAAGTAAGGAATATTTATACAATTCACATAGGTTGTTCTAATCCTTTATTCCCTCATCCCAACACTTATCTACGTAAACAACTTCCTATGATAGATTCTAACAACCCTGTCTGTGTGGGTGTCACAGACTCTAACAACCCTGTTTACATGGGTGTCACAGACTCTAACAACCCTGTCTACGTGGGTGTCACAACAAATTACCCAACAACCTTTAACAACATAACATTAGGTTTGAATAATTATACTATTATTTAAACCTAACACCCCAACAAATTATTGTATACCAAGTATAACTATTATACCATGGTGTAATAATATTAGTACAGGCATTCGTGTTGGTCTGGATTTTTAGTGCTTAATAAATGGGGAACGATTACTAGGTTCTGTTAAGTACTACAGGTACATGCTTTCTTGTTAAGCAGTATCTAGTTTTTCATGGCGAGTTAGAGTTGCTACTCAATGATCTAGGGGTCCTTATATGGAGTGAGTATATCTATCAAGCATTCCTAAGGTAGGACAGGTTAGATATGTTTCTACCTAGGTTGCATTTATGTGAGAAGACAACTCTGTTTAGTGCTTATTGAGATATTCTTAATTTTCATATGGCTTCACCATCTTCACTCTGTTGATTTGTCTTTGACGTTATGGATGAATTTTCCTATTTTCTGAGATATGGTTGTTTTGCAGTTGTAAAATTTGTTGTTTGGTTTTGATGTGACTGCTGTACCAGTTTGTTTTTGAAAACTAATGATATAATGAACTGGTTTGCTGATGGATCTAGGAAATGACACTGGTTCTGTTATACTTATGGGGTATTCGAGACATCATTACCTTTAGGTTAATGTGTTTGATAGTTCTCAAGAACTGTCTTTTTGGGACTTGTTATGGTTGATTACTTATATGCCCTCTTGTGATCTGCTATAGTGAAGTGTAGTACTTGTATAAAACCAACTCATTGCAGCTATCATATTATTCGTTTGTGCATATAATTCTACTTTTGACTTGGGATTAGGCATTGCTGTGATACATAGAAGTAATTGGTCACCCCTATTTGTTTACATTGTTTGAGAATATTTGGTGGTGAATCTCTATTGATTGAACTCTAGTGTGTGTCTGTCGATATATACTTCTTGTGTCTAGTGGTGAAGACTATATATCGTTGGTCTTTATATCCACCCTACAAATTCTTCATTGCACGGTTTATACTGTATTCAAATTCTTCGTTGCGTGGTGTATGGCATTTGTATTCTCAAATTCTTCATTGTATGGTTTAAAATTGCCTTCTTATTCACTTCAAATTCTTTATCGTGTGGTGTAAATTGCATTCATATTAATGGATTCCAGTATGTTATTTGGATGTAGTCGACATATTAAAAGTGTTTGCTCTCAATGATGTGATATTGTTTTCTGATTTGAACTATTCTCTGCTGTTGTGTTTGATGAAATATAAGTGGCCTATTGTTTTACATTACATGGCATATGTTGGCTAATCAGATATGACATTTCATTTAGTCTGACCCACTGACTTGCTTTGCAGATTCTCCATGCGACTTTGTACAGTTCATTGAGTGGTCTCCAATATCCTGCCCCGTGCTTTGCTGATAGCTAATTTCAATGGGAGAGTAAATATCTGGAGTCAGCCTACTCAGGCAAACAATCTCTATCACTTTCTAGAGATCTCTTGGTATCACACAAGGAAAAAAGATAGTTTTATCTCTTCACCTTGTTTTTCTCATTCCAAAAACAAGAGATAGAATTGATGAAATAAATCTTTGCCACATTCCTACATTGATGGGAGAATAATATTTGGAGCCAGTGCCTCCATGTTAGAAAGTTGTGTGGCGAAGTTTCTTTTTCGTTTGTTCAGTTCAGGAGAATGATATGCCTGTTTTGTTTAAATTTTCAGGCGGCAAAAGAGAATTGTCATTATGTGGCTGAAACATCTATATCTCTTAATTTAATGTAAATAGTTCTATTTTTTGGGGAGGGACACATTCTTGAATTATGTGCATGGTGATATGTGGTTAATTGGTTCCTGGTTAGGAACTTCGTATGGTTATAAAGAGGGCTAGTTTTAGTCATTCTCTTTGTTCTGTTGGATAGAAAACTTTTCTTGGCAAGCAATTTCGCGTGGTGATAAAGAGTGCTAGTTTTAGCCATTCTCTTGAAGCTCTTCGTTCTGCTTGATATATGACTTCTGCTGGCAAGGAATTATGCTATATAATTGAAATGAAGATTTTCAACTGCTTTTCATGTTTCAATTGTTGCTAGGATTTTTGTTACAAATGTTGGTTTTTCTAGTAGCAGATTTTCTGACATTTGTCAGTATGTGAAGGAGAAGAAACAGAAGAATTACCTGTGCTTGGTGATCTTTTATGGATATTGTACTAATGCTAGATGGCTTAGTATGCTGGTTGGCATTTTATTTTACCACAGTAAGCACCTAGTCTTCTGAAGTAGAACTAGTAGATTTCAGAAAACTTGACACTGGGATATCTATACAAGTACACATCAATTGTCAAGATACAAATACAAAATTAATATGACCACCATGAATTTGATCTTACAAAATTGGGAACATAGTACAAGTGGATTGTGAGTATGACATCTTAATCCATCTAGTAGACCATAGGATATAATTCCAACATGGAAAAAAATATGTATGGGGAAAAGATGACATATATCTACAACTTGTAGAATCTTAGTTCGAGTAAAAAGGATTACTAGAAGGAAAAGTGACGTAGACCTCATTATTAACCAAAAACGGTACCAAAAAGATAAAATACTGCTTGATAGACAGAGTATAAACACCAATTCAATAAGTACAAACTAAGTTGCCAAGAAACAGAAATCGAAAACGGAAACGGAAACGGGTACGAAATGCGGAAACGGCAATTTTCACAAAACCTTGATACGAAACGCCTATATATATATATATATATATATGCATAGTACTCATTTTATAATTGTAGACCATAAGAGATAATTGATAAAGGACTCAAAATATTTCGAATTCATTGAAATTTGAACCTCTAAGTTCTAAAGAGTCATCATTCAACATGGTTACAATTTCAATGATTCACATATACATAATAATAATCTAGATTCTAGAATATATCATCTAGATTTCCTCATAATCATCTCCATGAACAGCACTAGCACCGACATCTCCACTCCCACTAGCTCCACTCTCCCTCCCTTCTGCAAAAGATCCCGATTCTTCTTCATCAATGCCAAGCAGTGAAAGTTGGCTAAGAGTTGCAGCAGAAGCATCAAAGTCGCTAGTCTCAGGTTCAATATCCCAAAGTTTGTTGGGACCTCTAACATAGGCTTCACTCTTGTGTGATAGAATGCGCAAATTGGAATGCACATACACTAAATCCTCAGCCTTCTTGGATGCTAACTTGTTCCATTTGACTGAGTGGATGAAGGAATATGTACTCCAATTCCGCTCTGTTGAAGAATTGCTAGCCATCAGTTACAAAAAAAAGTTAGAAATTTCCAATTAGTAATAATATTAATTTACTAAGAAGTAAGAACATACATTTTTAATTAATAAACAAACTTTTGATTTCATTTTAATATTTGATACCTGTGAAAGGATTTTAATGGCAACAGGTCGCAGCCACTTGGCATCATGGCCATGTGCACACCACCACATGCATGGGGGCATCTTGTACCTGTCAAGTGTTGCATCTATTTCACCCATGCTACTATTAGATGAAGAGACAAAGAGCGTCATTTCACAACGGACCGCACTAGTTACATCTGGATCAGGAAAAAGCCTCCGGAATGTTGCCTTAGCTCCACTTGCAACTTCATGGTCATCATATGGTTTTTGCCTACCAGGTAGTGCAAGTATTTCACTGCTATAAAATTTGGGATTCAGGGCATAGGCTAGGAGATGCAATGGGGTGGTCATTTTATTCCACCTTCTCATGATCACGTTCTTAACTTCACTGTAGAATTTTTCTTCAGGATCCTGCTCTTTTTGTTGTATGATGTCTCTAATTTTTTCAAGCATAGAGTCAATGCCATCATAGATCTCCCCTATGCAAGCATTATCCGTGTCTGCATATCTAATCATAGATAAAATAGGCTCAGTAAAACTAAGCAAGTATGCAACCTTTGCCCACCAAATATCATCAAGTATCACTGATTTTATTTTGATGGCTCTTTCTGTGTTTGATTGCCTCCACACGGACCAAACATCATCAATCACCATAAGCCTTAAGGCTTGCTTTACCTTCACAAGTCGTCTCAAGACGAGCGTGTGAGAGGTAAATCTTGTTTCAGCAACCTATTAAAATAAATTAAAGCAAGTTAATAAAATATAAAATTAAATTTAAAAGGAATTCAATTGATAATTTGATATTTCATAAAAAGTTAGCGAATAAAAATTAGAAACTAGAAAATTGTTTGGTTACCTTCAGCTACTCCAATGTCGAGAACCTCCTAAAGATAGCTTGGGACATATGATGATTTGTGACAAACATTTGGATCTCATTTGCCTTGTATAAACTTCCTCAATCCATGGTATTTTGCCAATCTTCTCCAACATCAAATTCCGGGAGTGTCTTGCCTAAGGTGTCCAAAAATGTGCTCATATCTCCCCTCAACAATCATCCTGCTTGCTCAACAATTTTTGGCATTATCTGTGATGACTTGGACAACGCTTGCAGGCCCCCACTAACTCAATAGCCTCAATCAAAATATTAGCAATAAATTGAGCATCTTTCACTTCACCCTCACAATCAAGAGCCCTTAAGAACATTGCCCCTTTAGGGCACACCGCAAAATGTTGATTAGGGGTCTATTTCGGCATCTTTCCATCCATCTGAAATGATAGATACCCCTGAGTCCTTCCATGAATCCCTAATTGGCTGCAAAGAAGTATGTACATGGGCCACTTCTTTCGCCAACAATGTGGTTCTCACCTTCTCATAACTAGGGCTTTTATACCCTTTCGGTGCATCATTAATACCTCTCACCATTTGTTGCCAATAAGGTGAGCGCAACACATTGAAGGGCAACCCACATGCATAAATGCATCGAGCAACCAACTCATCAGCAACATCCCTTTTCTCATTTGCAAATGCTTGCTCTAATGGGCCTTTGGAAATTCTCTTTCGTGACAAACACTCTCCCTCTGTTGGAGTTTCAACTGCAACTTGGATAAAAGGATGGTTTGATGGGTTGGGTGGTTTTTGTGAACCCCTATTTTGCAAAGGAGCAGTTTTAAATCTAGCTCTTGAAGCTTCCATATCAGCCTCCTCTTGCTCTTTCAGATATGCCAATATATGTTTCGGTTCAACCTTGCCACATTTTCTAATCCTCGTTCCTGATTTCCCCATTAAATGAGCTTTGAGTCGGGTATAAGAGGATTTAAATTGTATTTGGCAATGATTGCACCCAAACTCGAGAGGCACCACTAGCAAGTTTCTCCAGAAGTTGCATATGTCTCCAAAGAGGAGCTCTATGATCCACACCCCCACTTTGGCTTTCCTCCCCTTCCCCATGCCCTCCCACCGAAGTTGAACTGGATGCCATTGAATCAAACTTTCACTGAAAAATAAAAACATAAACTTAGATAACAATAAATTGTTAAATAGAACCACACCCTACATTCCTATTTTGCTTTTGATCACCAAGGTCACCGTATAGGCGCGAGGTGAGAGCATACACAGAGTTTAGATTTATTAATTTAATAAAACAAAATAATTTTTTTTTAAAAAACAAAAAAGAATTAAATTTAAAAACCCTACACAATACACATCATCTATTATGCTTTTGATCACCAAGGTCACCGTATAGGCGCGATGTGAGAGCATACACACGTTTGGATTTATTAATTTAAAAAAACAAAAAAAACATTTTTAAAAAAACAAAAAAGAATTAAATTTAAAAACCTACACATCCTATTTTGCTTTTGATCACCAAGGTCACTTTGTATAGGTGTGAGGTGAGAGCATACACAGTTCGGATTTATTAATTTAAAAAAACAAAATAAACTTTAAAAAAAAACAAAAAGAATTAAATTTAAAAACCCTACGCATCCTATGTTGCTTTTGATCACCAAGGTCACCGTATAGGCACGAGGTGAGAGCATACACAGAGTTTAGATGATATTTATAATTTTAAAAAAGAATATATGCTTTTTATTTTAAAATTGCAAAGAAAATGTTATATTTTTTATTTTTTAAGCATAGAGTTTTAAAATTACTAAATTAAACCTACATATTGACATCATGATCAATGATCACGAATGATGTGTATTATGCACACATCATTCGTGATCATTGATCACATTAACATTTTCTTTAACAAAAAAAAAAAACTTGAAAATGCCTGGTTTTTCCTCATTGAAGTCAATCCCACCTTCCAAATCTGATTTGAAATTCCTCCTTGAAGCCTTTAGCTCTTAGCAACACGTTCAAACTCTTCCTTCAAGTTGCTCCTTGATGTCTCTTTGCTCTTCACAATGCAAAATGCTAGTTTAATGAAAACTGTATTTAGCAAGAGAAAAATTAGAGTGATTTAGAATGGACCCATGAGGTCATTAATAGCTTTTAGGAAGTGTGTTTATGAAGTCTAGGTAGTTGTATTAGGGTTAGGGTTCATTTAATGCAAAGTTTTTTCATTTTTAAAATGTAAAGTCGGTTTTAAAAAAAAAAGCAGGAAACGTCAAAAACGTTTCCGGAAATGCCTGTGCCGTTTGCATTTTTTAAAAAATAAAGTCGGTTTTAAAAAAAGTAGGAAATGTCAAAAACGCGTTTACGAAACGTCTGCATGCCGTTTGCGGAAATGGCACAGAATTTCTTAAAACGCGTTGTTCTTTGTTTCCCTCGTTTCCATTTCTTGAAACGTTTGTAAGGGGAAACGGGACCGAAACGGCATAGGTGTTTCCGGAAACGCGTTTTCTTTGTTTCCCCCGTTCCATTTCACAAACGTTTTGGAAATGTTTCTAAGGGGAAACGGGGACCCCAAAGCGTTTTACGGCATCCTAGAGTACAAATATATTTTTGTTCTTTATGGTTGTCGATTGCTATCCTAGGGAGAAATTGACTTCATAAAGATGACTTAAAAAAATAACACTAGCGGATATGTAGTTTAAGTAAAAATATTACAAGAAGAAAAAATAACTGCAACATAGTACTAACGAAAACAAGAACCAAAAAGATATACGGATCCTTAATTGACATAATATATAAACGAGAGTTCAATAAATACAAGATTACCATCCCGAGGAGAATTTGATCAAATAAAGATGACCTACATATAAGACTAGCGGTATGTGTTGTTTAAGTAAAAGGGTTTGCAATATATTACTAACCAAAAAAAGTACCAAGAAGATAGAAGAATCGTTAATTGACTTAAAATTCAAACAACAATTGAATGGTACAAGTTCAGCACCCAAGCGGAGATTTTCACCAAATAGAACTTAGACCAACCAGAAACCAACCTTCGGATACCCTATGGAATATACCATAGTAGCCGTTTTTGTTAAAAAACATGTGAGGTTGAAAGGCACGAAATATTTTTGAGCAAAAAGGTTGGAAAAGTACCTACAAGATTCTTTTGAAGCAATTATCCCGAAGTATGTGATAATTCTTTAAATAGATCTTTTTATTTAGGTCTTATTAAGTTTAGAGAAAGTGGATCGACATTGGTCCATTGTCTCCAAAAAATGAGCAATTTATATGTACAGCTGAAAAAGCAGAAAAACACGCTCCCTTTTTTATTCAATTTGGATATTTTTGCTACTATGGACCAATACTTGTCACTCTTTGTCAACTGAACACTCCTACTAAAGAAGAAAGATGGTACCATGAGAATTTGTATGGATTACAGATATGAGGCGTAGGCACTTAAAGCATGGATGATGTTAATTTCTGGATTTAACAGCTTTGTAAACTGAATAAAAATATGAAGACATGCGCGTAGAAATACAAATTTCATCTCCAATCTCAATTTCAAATGTGATTGTCATAAACATATGGAATGGTGTGTTTTCTGAAACTTAGTGAAAGTAACCTCAAGTTTGAAAACTCGGACTGGACACAAACTTGGCAGCCCAAAATTTTGACTTGGTAATAAATGTGCCCCCAAAAAAGCATAATTACACACAAAAAACAGAAATTAATACATTTAGAGAACACATGTCTATTCTGACCATCAATTTGTCATAATTCAATTATTACGTATGTTATATGACCCTCAGATGCTCAAAATTTGAAATTCTAAAGTATCAAAGGTAAACAATATATTGTATTACAACAAGATTATATTTAGAATTTCAAAGTCAAACAATATATTGTATTACAACAAAATTATAAATAATAATTGTATAATAGTACTATATAGTATAATTGTTTACATATGTTAAAAATCAGCCAAATACATTCTACATCCTCCTTCTCCCCCTCCTTGTGTAACTTAAATTTCCGGGTCTCAAACTAGAAGCTAAGTCGATATCAACACAAGGATTGAATATTTCCTCAAAATGTCTCTGTCTTCCTCCAAATGTGCCCTCCTTTGTTGCTGCTGCTCTCTCCATTTCAGCAATATCTTCATTAGTGAAGATCATATCATTTTGTTCTTCTTCAACAGTCCAATCATCAAATGGATCCATATCATCCAAGTCGATGGCAGCATGAGAATGACCCTCCACCTTTTTTGTTTGAAGGTGAAGGTTTTACTGGACGAAGACAAGGTCATTGAGGCACTCCCGCGTCAACCTGTTTCTCTTCTTGGTGTGAATGCTCTCAAATAGACTTCGTTGTGTTCACACTTTGAGAAGCAATGCGAGGCTGAGACAAAACACGGATAGGTATCCTCACGAAGATTCGGTGTGCTAGCACCATAATTCTCCCACCACAAATCTCGAATAAAACATTAAAAAAATAATTAAAAAAAAATTCAGATTCGAAAACTTTCAAGTTTCTACTTTCTAGTATTAAGCTAAAAACGAAAGGATTTTTATTTTGTTTACGGTGTAGGTTTCCACTCCTTCGATGTAATGTCCCCTTTCTGTAATGTCCCTTTTACTACGCCAAAAGGCCCAAGGGTCAAGTCGAGTCCAAACCGTGGTCATACCCAAGGGGCTATGGACGCTGGGAACTTTTGGGAAGGGGGCCGTGGTTCTAATATCCAAGTTTTGCGTTTGGGGGTCACTTTTGGACCATGGAGACTCTAAAAAGGAAAAAGTAAATATGGTTACTTTTATTTTATTGGCCCCTCCATGGAATGAAATGCGCCTAGGGTTGTTGGGGGCCCGTTTGCCAAGGAGAAGTATATAAGGAGTTGGGTGAGAATGGAAAGGCACTTTTTGTCATATACATTTTAGCCTCTTTCACGTGCAGCTGCTATTGTTGTGCTTCTACAGCTTGTGGAGTCAAATCCCACAGGGACCCTAGCTTCGGTGGTGAGAGACCCGTCCCTAGCTAGCAGGGCATTCTTCGGTAGTGAGAGATCTACCCTAGTCTGTCATTTTGGAGCCGTTTTAAAGCTGTTTACGAGATTTTATCGAGGTTTCGTGAAACGGATTTTGAAGGTTTTCGGGCATTTGAGGAAGATAATCAGTGGGCTTCCGGATCAGATTCATGGCAGCCATTTGGGCAGGGCGTGGCAGCTCGTTGAAGGCGCCTCCATCATTTTCCGACCCCTCTTCCAAGTGTGGCGACTTGCAGCCTTTATTTGGGGGTTTTCCAGTCGGTCGTTGTCAGATCTGAAGGTGGAAATATTATTTCTTGTATCTGTTAATGTATTTCCAAAGACCCTTAATTTATGCTCATGTATTTGGTGATTTACGGATTTTAGAAGTTTACCAGCCGCCCAGGGCACTCTGTAATTCTCTAGCAGCAATATAAAATTCCAAAATTTTGTTCTAGTGTTTATTATTATTATTGCAAGCTTCCCACAAAATTTCATGCACTTTGGGCAAGTATTTTGTGAGATATCAATTAAATACCATTCGCTGTCCTAGCTGGTCATTTTCAGTAAAAATCAGTATTTTACTTTGCTGCAATTTTTCATATATTTGGTGCATTTTTAAGTGGTATCCCATAAGGGATAGTACATTCGAATGGCTTGAACTGAAGAAAAAAGCTTCCCCTCTGCACCCTTGTAGACCTCTTAACTCATCAAGAATTTTGTCTTTAATCTCATCATCTGTAACCATCCTATCCATGCATGAAACGATGTCTGCCACGACCTCTTCATTAGCCATAAATGTATTAGAAAAGTAGAACTTTGTGTTTAGGCCAAGACATGTATTGGCTGGTGGAGTTGATTCGTCCATCCGTGACCATTGATGCATGTAATGATCTCATATTTTTTTGTTTACACCGTAGTAATGCAGAATGACCTCTTTGGCCCTATCCATGGCCTCATAGAGTTAATCCATTGGCATGCCATCCCCATCCATCAAACACATAACCTTGACCAAGGGTTCTGCCACTTAACAAATTGAAAATTAAATTTTAAATGATTAGAGAAGTAACCAAAAACTAATAAAACAACAAATAGACAATTCTCTATAAAATTTGCGTTTGTAATTATTACTTGCCTTGAGTAACTCTGTATTTGTTATGAACAGTTCTTGTGGTCTTCTTCACTTAGGTTTTTTGGAATATGGAGAGTCCATCTAGGCATTGTTCAGAAACATTCTACGTGAGAGAAGGATTTGTGGCTACAATGCTAAGCAAAGTGAGGAAGTCGGTGGCAAATTATGTCACCCCAGTTGTACAAGCTCCTCGCCATTCATGTGATCTCTCATCTAAGAAAGGATCCATGTATGGTTGTGGACAAATTTAGTAATTCGGCCACACTTTTGACCCACCCAATCTGTCCAATGTCCTCTAGCATCATATCCAAGCAACGTGCAATGTGCAAGAAACAATGAGATCCCTCTCCATAATAAGTCTCCCCTCAGCTACATATACTGCTGTGTTGTTCGTGACAATTTGGACAACATTGTCAACCCCAACCTCCTGGATCATTCTGTCCAACGCACTACATAAGGTCTTAGCATTTTTGATTTCATGCGAGGCATCTATGGACTACAAGAATGCCAATTTGCGACTCAAAGTCAGTAAAAAGTCAAATAAAAAGTTAAGAAGAGTCCTATGCCTGCCATCTGTCCATTCATCTGATAAGATGCTGTAGCCTTTTCTTTCATACTTTCTTCTGATCATCAATGACAAGCCGTGTATTTTAGACAGCTTCATCTAGCAATGGCCCTCTCAGATCCTTAGCTGTTGGAGTCTTGAACCCTTACTGGCAACTGTCAAAGCATTTACCAACCCTTCCCAATATGGGCTGTTTGCCACATTGAAGGGTAAATTATTGTAGTACCAAAAGTTTGCCACCACCCTCCTAGCCTCATGGTGTTTCTCTTTATTGATATTCCAAGCGGTACCTTCAAGCGAAGGTTGTGCTCCTGGAACATTGCGAGGAATAAAGAAATTGGGTGAAGAAGGAAGACGGCTAGAATTCTCATGAGTCTCACTAGTAGAGGAAAGTGGATGACAAATGCGTGGGCTAATAAAAACAATCTGTTGTTGAATCGGGATTGGCATTCATCACCATTGTCACTGCTTCCCATGTCCTCTTCCTTTCTGTTTTTTCATATCAAAACTGGGAAGGCATCCATTTCTCTCCAAATCTTTTCAGGCAAATTAGGACATGCCTTAACAATATGTGCAGGTATCTAAGCATGATGGTATTTTGACCTATTGATTCCTCCCTTTATAGGATGCCAGCAAAAATTACAGATGGCCTTGTCCTTGGCATCATCTGGCATGCCATGCTTCCATACAGCGTCTTTCCTGCCACTGCTTTGTGTTGAACTTGCCATTGCTGATTTTAATATAGGAAAAAAATCAGCAAGGTTTCGATTTTTTTGTTATGGCAAACATTCATAAGATAAAATAGAAGGAAAACACCCCGCGCAGGGTTGGGAAATGAGGGAAAATAAATAAATTGGGCAGCATAACTCCTAGGTTTTCAGCATTTGTCATTTCAAAGGTGGAAAAAATAGATACATACCTAAAATCCACTCCCAACTTGTTTGAATCTTCAAGTACGCCTTCCAAACCCTTCTCTCAGGTTGTTCCTGTAAATCTGCAACTCCGCTGGTTGAAGAGAGGAAAAAAAAGAATTGACAAATAAATCAGGATGCGTGTATTTTCTGTTTTGGCCATAGGAGAGTTTGATGCAAAAATCACTAGTCAGACGCAGAGACGTGGCTTTATTTTTGAAAAACTTGGGCGATTTCCAGGAAAACCGTGGTTGGACTTGGCTCGAGTCTTCTCGACTTACCACGTTGTCTCAAATGACTCGTGATTTGATCTGAGTCTTGGTGATTCCGCTGGAGTCATTAAACCTACTTGAATGCTTGGAACAAGCCATTCTAGTACACATGTATCATTTTAAAAACAATTGGAATACAATTCAGGTGGTCTCACACTTTTAGTTTCTCAAAAGGCCTCCCGATCCTTGTTTTGTAATTAGATGCAGCTATATGGAATATTTTTCCAGTTTTGTATTTCTAATGAGTCGTTATACATCTTGCATGTTTTTCTTGTATTACTATCATATAATTGCATACATAAATTGGATTTTCCTCTATGTTCTTTCCGTTGGGTAAAGAGAGTTTTTTAGGGTCCCTCAACTGAAAAAAAAATGTGAAGTCAGCCCAGCTCACAATGAACTGACTTTGAAATTCACACCATGAGAGTGGAATAAAGTTTTGCTATTTATTAGAGCTACCATTTTTACAACTTCTGAGTTTTATTTAAAAAAAGACACCTTACACCTAGTTTGAGCAGCTCGGCCTTGTAATGGATACGAACATTTTATGCTTAACATACTTGTCATTGAATAAGGAGAAAACCAGACATACAAATTAAAAAAACTGACGGTTGGCCATACAACCAAACTAAGCCTGTTTGATGTAGTCTGCATGACCTTCATTCTCAATGGCTGCCATGCTCTTCTTCCTTCCCAACTCTGACGGACTAACATCCATTCTTTTTGCCATCTTCAGCATTGCGTCATCCATTGCTTCCTGCTCCTCTCATCTCCTCTTATATCAAAGACCACCATAACCTTTTCCATTTTGTATCTGTGAAGATGTAGCATGCTTGCACCTTGTTGCACCCAAAAATTGACTGTTTCTAAACTCAGTCTAAACTCCATCAAAATTGTTCTAGAGGTTTCACATTGTAAGAGACCCAAGGGCAAGGGCGACATGTTTCTCCAAATCACTTGAAAAACACATTAAACCTCATAGACCTATTAACCTATGGCAGCAGATTTACTTTGCTAATCTTTTTAAGTTTTCCTAAGCTACCTCTCACCCACTTATAATAAGTCAGGGTTTTAAGTTTGGAAAAAAAGTGAATCAGACTCTTGATTCAAACTGAAAATACCAAGTTTTCCTAAACCCGCATGCTTTTGTGTTAAATTACTAAGAATGTTAAATTAGTTAATTGTTTCTAAATTCTTGCATACCCATGGTGCTGAAACTTAATCAAGATTATTATCGAAGTTTGCCTAATTATAAACTTGATAAATGGCTTGCAATCCCAAAATTCCCGACATGTAATGTGATGACAAAGTCTTGGGACTTTTGAACTCAATTTCCATAATCCAAAAACTCAAAAAATAAAAAAATCCCACATCCCTGCCTTAATCCAAAAATTAATTGATGATAGTCTTTGGATGTTGTGCATGCCTTGCAAAGGAGGATTGGCATTTATTGTGAACTGAACGGTTATTGAAATATCAAAAAGGTAGTTTGAAAATTATTTTGACAGTTCAATGCAAGCAAAAAGTGGAGTGGAAGAGGCATCAAAGCATAGAGCCGAGCCAAGAAAGGTGAACGAGAGTGACGAGCTGTGGACCCTGTGTAGAGCTAGAGACTGAAGCAAGTGTTGTAGACCCGAGAAGCTTGAGTAAAGAATGAAGTCAAGCTTGTGAAGATACAAGCAGCGGTAATTGATACCTGTGGTGGCCTACATGAGAGCTTGAGCAAGCGAGTTGAGACAGTTGTTGGAAGCTTGTGATTCAATGGTGAAGCTGGGACTGCATAATTGAAGGAGCCGAGCTGAGAAAGGTCTTGAGGCAATGAAGAGTTGAGAGGAGACATGATAATCGAAACGGCCAAGCTGTGAACATTGCAGTGATATGGTGAACCGGAACCAACTACCTTATGCGATGAGAAGAACATAGGATTGTTGATTGAAATGGTCTTGAGAGAGGGTAAGGAGAGAAGCTGGGTGAATTGATGGTAGTCAAGGTGAGAGATTGAGCTGATGAGGAAGATAAACAAGCTTGAAGAACTGAACTGTGGAGTGAAAAGTTTGTGACAACGAAGAGTTGAGAATAGACATGATGATCGAAACGGCCAAGCTATGAACAAACGTATCGATATGATGAACCAAACCAACAACCTCATGAGATGAGAAGAACACATGATTGTTGATTGAACCGGGCTTGAGAGACAAAGAAGGAGAGAAGCTTAGTGAATTGATGGCAATTGAGACGAGAGATCAAGCTACAAGCTTGAAGCACAAACTTGTGGAATGGAAAGCTCACGAGAAATGATATTTGGTGAGGAGGTGGTGCAGTCATATGGAACAATGAATTCAAAGCCCCATACAAAGCCAAGATTGTGACCCAAAATTGTAGAGGGAGCTTGAATGCCATAGACATCCCAAGACTTTTTGGTGATGTGAACATGATTAGGTGATGTGGTGACATTGCCAATGGTGGAGTAGAGGGGATTGAGGCGAAAAAGACAATTTTGCAAGTTGATAGCTGAGCTCGAATCAAGGCAACAACACCGAGATGAGTTGAGGCGTGAAGATAAGCCCATGAGCTCACGGTGTCTTGAACGTGAATTGCAAAAGAGGTCAAGGTAATGAATCTAAAAGGGATAATGGTGACACACTTTGCAAAGATAAAGTCGAGTGGGCCGCATGAGGCGAGCTAGAAGACACGAGCCACCCGAGACGGTCATAATGAACCCACACCATTTTATGAAGATCATGCCATTGGCGATCCCAATCATGTTCGTGACAATGGAGTTGAATGAAAACATGAAGAGCTCGCACGAAAGTGAGAACCCATGACATATGAGATAGGGCCGTAATGAAACATACAAAGGAGACAACATGGAGCTTGTATGTGAGTTCTTCTAAAGGCTTGTGGTAATGTGAGCTTGTAGAGGCCCGAGTCAAAACGCTCGAAGTCACTCTTCCCCATCTAGAGTGAAACGTACACATGGTAATACTTTCAACATATGTGATCCGAGCCAAAGTGTGAATGCAAAGGTAAAGATTCGAACATCACATGAGCTTGAAGTGTTGATAAACTTGAATGAGAGCCGAAGAAAGATCTAATGAAAGTATAGGATTTTTGGGTGCTAAGCCCACAATGTGCAAATGATGGCGTGCCAAACGTGGGGAGCCAAATGAACATCCGAGTCATGGAGAGTAAAGAAGAGAGATTGGTGTGAGCAGGGAGAGATTCAAACTTGCATAAAACTAAGAAGATTGAAACAAAGAGCTCGAGACAAGCACACTTGAGCTATGATTGAGTTGACTTGATCACGAACTCGTGGCGGTGGGAGACAATAAGAGGACAGGAAGGCGAGAGATGGTGACATACAACTCGGTTGAGGAGAGGATGATGAGATAGGGATTATAAAGATGAGCACCGAGTTGAAGGTCAAAACTCGTGCGTCAAGCGGAACTAACTTGAGCCAAGCGGTTAAGCTGCGGATCCACGTCATCCAATGATTGGGAAATCACGAAACGTATCGCTAACTTGGACGAGAAGACATTGAAGAACAAAATCGAGCTCAACCATTCAAGGTGCGGATCGTATTGGGAGATCACGATCCGAGAGTGATCTCAATCAAATGCGTAACTAGAAACATCCTTGCATACACTATCCTTGTGATACATGATAGCACTAAGTTATCTTGAGGATCCAACACCCTCTCATACACTATCCTTGCATTATGCGATAGCGCAAAATTGGTTTGAGGAGCCAATATAATAAAACGATGAGATCAAAGCTCATGCGGCCAAGTCATGGACCCATGTCATCCGATGATTGGGAGATCGCGAAACGTGCTTCAAACTTGAGTAGGAAAGTTCATAACTTGTGATTCAAGCTCAATCGTTCAAGTTGTGAATCCGAGTTAATTGGGAGATCACAAATTGAACAATGATCTCATCCAAGCACAAATACGCACGAAGCCAAGTGACCAAGAAGCGGACCTAGGTCTTCAGGACTCGAAGATTGCGAACTATGTTCTAAATTCAAGTGTGAAACAAATTGAAGGCCAAAAGATGTAAAGGAGACAAGTAATGGAAGACTATTGTCAAATGGACTAGATAGATGTGGATCCTAGTTGGCATCAAGGCGGTCAATTTCCAATGACTGGTCAAATAAGAAATGGTTTTAGCTTTTTAAAATTCATATTAACTTGTCGAAATAATTGACTTTATTTGGGGTCATAAATTGTAATTAATTAATTCCTTTATTGAACTAATTAAATGTTATAATGTGCAAACCCTAAAGTAACTTAAGTGAACTTGACTTAAGTTGAACCAAGTTATGTGTTAGCGTTAAGCTAGGTTTAAAATAAGTTATTTAACTACCTAGGTGAGCACATATTATAAAAGGACACGAGTGTCATTGTATTGAGGATATAGATCTTTTCTCTTAGCCCTAGAGAGGGCTTGTTTACTGAACTTTGTATGTGCATGTACTTTTCTAGTTTGATGAATTTGAATAATACAAGTAAATTGGATGAATTTCACTTTGTGGTTTTAGTGCTCTTTGATTGTGAATCATGTATTGTTCATTGTTGAAGGATATCATTAACACTTCAATATTGCTCCATTTTATGTGATACTTTGATAATGCAATCTTTGTGAATAGTCTTTGTGCTACATGCATACACTTTGGATGTAGGAAAGTCTTTGTGCTTGCAGTGTTTTTTACTCTCTATACAACTTTTGTTCATGTTCTTATCTTCATGTGATAGGAGGGTTACTTCTTTGTTTTTACCCCGATTTATACAAGTGGTCCTCTGCGTTTGTTCCATTCTCGGGTTTCTTTGTTACCTTTCCTATCGATTTGTTTTATGTTTCCTTTGTGGTTTCAGGTCAAAAGCACCAAACCCCTAAAAACATCCCTATCTTACGAGGGAGATGCCCCTCTCAAACATAGAGGAAAATCACTTATTCCATGGTGATTAATCCAATGTTGCAAGATTATGCTGTCCGTTGGGCAAATCTGTGAACAATTGAAGAAATTGCAACGACATAAATTCTTGCTAACACACCTCAAATTTAGATATAACCATTGTATATCTCTCGAGATTTCATGGGGCTTTGTCATAGGATTGCGGACTCTATCGGTGGATGCTTTCTTGGTCTTGTCACTAGATGAATGGTTTGTTTATTGATCAGTCCCGTGCTTTGCCTATTTGGAGAAGACACGATAGCTTGTTTAGCATTGGTACATGCCCCAAGCTCATCCCATTCATCATTTCCATCTACAATCCCTTATACGCAACACAAGCTCAAATATATGCTATGCATAACTCAAAATACCCTTTGAGTGAGGTGAAGTTTATCTAAGAGTTATGTGACCCATTTATGTCCACGACCCTATATTCGATTGCTTCATTTCTAATTGACCCTATATATTGCTTCATCTTGAAATAGGTTATTGATGGTACGAAGGGCGTGAACCATAACCGATGTGAACAGCTCTTTACAAGATAATAAAACAGCCACATTATCGTAGAATTCATCCTCGGTAGAGACTTTTGTTGCCTTACACTTTGCATGAATCATAGCCAATGTATCATCTTCTTGCTTGACAAAGTTGTTTATAAACCTTATATCTAAAACAACTCTAGTTTTTTTGTTTTTTTTTTGTATTTAGACATTGTGTGGAATTGCCTTTGTTGAAATAGAGAAACATAACAACTATTATGAGCGGAGATGATTAAATAAGCTCATAACAACTTTAAAACTTGTATCCATGCCATCCTTATTGTGAAATGGTTGCCTTCACTTGTCCTTGTGATCCCTCTAAAAATGTATTTTTGGATTTTTTGAACTTTACAAACAATCTGTCATTAAGGACAAGGGTATTTTGTAATGATTGCAAACCTTGGAGAGAGGCTATTAATTAAGCTTGCACATTCTTGGAGATTTGTGTTGAATGGATTGTGTTAAGATAAGATAATTATATTAATGTCCAACGAATGACCACAAAAGTAGGTTAATGGGACTGCACAATACAATGCCAAAAGAACCAAAGAGGGAGACCCGAAAGGGTCATCCAAACAACAAGAAAGGAGAGAAGAGAAAGGAAAGAAGAAGGAGAAGCAAGGGCCACAATGGCTACAAGAGTGCAAAAGGATGGAGCCGAAGAAGAGGGGTCGGAAAAACTCCATCTTCGACAACTGTTACCTAAGCATCCGAGGCCAACCGGAAGTAGTGGGGATATGTTTGTGTCTTGTAACTAAAACCGTGGAGAGTTTGGAATGTCGGTGTTTGGGAGAGGGCAAGCAAGACAAGCGCTCTGTATCCTTTTGGCTGACCGTGATCCATGGGGGCTCTAACCGAGTGCGATTAAGAAAGCTTCGGACCGGGAGGCGGCCTTTTGGGTCCTAACGGATCTGGTCGGGAATCCATACTAGTGTTAAGGTGTCGCTTGGTGCCCCTCTCCGGTGGGAGCACCGTAAAGAAATATGCGATTTGTTGAGTGGCAGCCTGTTTGGGAGGGGACTGAAGGTTCTCATTCCGAAGCTTGAGAGGCTCCTGTAAGTAGAGAGCAAGACACCATTGATCGCAATACCTGATGAAAGTCGCAAATGACGGATGCTCTGGAATAGGCAATGAAATCTCTCTAATCTCATAGTAGATGGGGCACTTGAAAATGAAGTGTTCCTCTGTTTTGACCTCCTGTAGAGAACAAAGTCATCAAATCCTCACCTCGCGGTTCAGTGGTGGTCCTCCACACGAAGTCTATGAGAGCCCACTTTGAACTGGCCTAGGGATATGCGAAGTGCTTGTAACTAGTGTTGGGAGATATACGTAGGCCGACTAATAAACCCATCATTGACCTCAAGGAAATGTGCAACATAGAAAGCCATCTCAGGGCGTAATCCACTCGGAGGGCTGATCTAAGTGTGTTGGATGAACTGCTTGTAAATGTCGTCTTTGATAATTTTGTGCAAATCTTGCTTACTCGGTAGGAGATGGGTAGGAGCGTTTAGGGAGTATCTATATGGTGGGAGGCGGTCCATCTGAATCTCGAAAGAGCCAAGAAGACGTGACTCTTTGGCGTACTAACAAAGTGGGAACGTCCTCTGTAGTCGAAAGGAGCAATAGCCTTGGAGGAACTATAGGCGAGGTAGAGATACCTATCTCTGCCTGTAGAAGAATTTGAAAGTCCCTGGATGCGATGCAAAAGTGAAACAAGGCCAAATATAGTCTCCAGTCTAAAGGGGTGAGCCCCGAACTCAACCAAGATGATATTGTGTGGAATTGTCTCTTTGCACTTGATGATGCGTTTGAGCATGAGGATCTGGACTCGCTCAACAATAGCCCAATCAGAGTCAAGTAGGGATGGCCCCCAAACCTCCGAGCCATAGAGAACTGTGGGCCTCACAAGAGAATCCGATAGAGACATCTTCGACAAGATGTCCTGGAAGTGGTGGCGGAAGAACTGTCTCTTCAAGATTTTTAAAGAACCATACCCCTTGTTGACATGGGGGGTGAAGAGCGAGCCGAAGATCAAACGAGGCCAGTAAATAAAACTCCCAGGTAAGTGTAGGAGTTGGTGATCTCAATCTCTTCCCCTCTATAGAAGAAATGGAATTCAGAAGTCTTTAGCCCATTGAAGATCACGACCTTGGTTTTACCAAGGTTAAATGTCAAGTGTCTGTGATCGGAAAAGATGGTTAAGGCGTCCAGCTGTCTTTGAAGTCCCTCCGCGGAAGAGTCAAGGACTACATCATCTACGAAAAGGAGAATGTAGATCAACACCTAGTGAAGAAGGCAACCACCCCCTCCGGATATGGTCCTTGAGAAATTCCTCCAATTCATCAATATAAATATCAAACAAAGTAGGCGAGAGGGGGCAGCCCTGTTTAACCCCGATGGTGCTCCTGATGAAATCGAAAACCGATAGCAGAGTGAAGGTGACCTAGAACCTCCTCATACAGGGCGCATAATGGCGGTAAGAAGAGTTTCAGAAATATCGATGTCTCTAAGTCTACGAAAAGAGCTTCCCGTGGCACCGAGTCAAAGGCTTTTCGAAAATCCATGAAGTAGCAAAAAACCTTGGAGTGGTGGCGTGCCTCCTCAATAATGGCTCAAGGATGAAGATATGGTCGATGGTCCTGCAGTAGCGGTCGGAACCCTGCTTGCCCCCTAGCTTTGTAATGGTGCTGCTCCAGAAACTCAGAAAGCCGCATGTGGAGAACCGTGGCGTAAAGCTTGGAGAACGTGTGGCCCACCATGATCGTCCCCGTAGTTCTTCGGCCGGAAGTGGGGCCCGACTTGTGGTGGGGTGGATGATATTGTGGGACCACGAGTTCGGGAAACTGTGTGAAACCACCTGATTGAAGAGGTCCACAAGATAGTTGTTTAGAGTGTCTAATCCGTGCTTGAAGAATTTTCCCTGGAAGCCCTCCTCATTTGCAGCCCTGCTGCTATTCATGGCTGAAATGGCTTTATTCACATTCATGTAAGTAAAAATATGACAGGTAGAGGGAGGGGACACAACCTAGATCTCGAGGGCCGGCCGGGATGTTGTAAAGGGTGGAAATATGAGTAAACATGGAGTCAGGATGTAAGTCACGGGGTAAAAAGGAATGATAGGGGAGAATGGTATGCCGAGAACGTTTAGGGGAGTGTATAAGGGATGCATGGAGCTCAAAGCGACGATAAGAGATAAAGGTGCGCTTCTTGTGGCGAGAGGAGACGCAGCGGTAATGGACTTGAGAGATGGGAAGGAGGGGAAAGCGTGTCCGAAAGCAAAGCGAAGCCGACGGTGAAGGGATTTGCAGCCTTCATCGTACCAGCGATTTATGGGGAAGGTAAGCTTATAAGGGAGGGTGGGAGTGGAGTGGGGAAAGAACACGAAACAACACCACAAATGGTGGAGGAAAGGATATCAAACATCAAGTTAGAGGAGAGTGAGGGCGGGTGGGTGGCGAGGGGAAGAAGTTGGCGAAGGTGAAAAGAAAAGTCTACATGGTCACCCTCATCGAACTTCCAGATGGTACGGGAAGGGGCGTGGGATGGGGTCAGGGATTGGGGGGGTAACTGCAAGGAGAAGGAAAGGGTCGCATGGTCAGCAAGGGGAATGGGGGAGACACACAAATGGTGAATATAAGTAATCAAATTAGAAGTAGTCATGATGTAGTCCATGCTAGCTCCCCCACCACGAGGTCTGCATGTGAAGAAGTGAGAGTCATGGAAACACAGAATGCCATTCAGGATCAACAGATCATGAGATTACCCCATCTGTAGGAGGTGCCAGCTGTATAACGTCAAAAGTCTTGCCATATCCTCTGAACCCCGTTGAAAACCAACTAAATCAGGGTCCACCTCAACTGTACAAGAGCATGTGATCGGTCTTGTCGTGTAGGGGAACTTGAAGGTTTCTAGTACGTGCATTAAAGTCTCCCAAAACGATGACCTCCACACTCGAAAAATACTGAGAAATGCTTGTATAGAGGTCGAAGAAGGTGTCCATCTTCAGGCCATGATGAATGGCAAAAGAAGAGGAGGTTGGGGAAAATAACAGATTGCAATGAAGATATCTTTGAGGTGAGACGAGGTCCGCTTGATCCTAATCCAAAGAAAGCGGGCAAACTTGTCCTCTGCGGCCACACAAATCCTACTTCGAAGTGTATACTTGACTAGGTAAGCAACCCCGCCAGACCCTCAAACCCCTTCAAAACTCTGAGCCTCTTGTCTCTAAACCGATAGCCAATAATATCCTCGATGTCCGGGAGAGGGCAAATAGGGCTCGCATGAGGCTCAGTGACAAAGAGGAGGTCTAAAAACCAAGAGCATCATATAGAATACCCAAAGAAGACCAATAGGACTTGTTCCCATTCCAACATGTAATAAAGATGCCCTTATTCCGATGCCTCTCCCAATAGGGACTGTCATTTTGGACCGGACACCGAGACCTAACCCGGAGGAGGAGAGTCTGAATGACAGGCTTGAGGTTGCGAATAATTGCCCATTTCCCTGCTTTCTGGCTGCCATAACAATTTCTCGGGATTTCTTGAGTTTGGCCACCTATTCTCTGCAAGGTCTTCATCGAGGAAGACCTTATTGGGGAAAAAGAATAGCTTGCGCTTGGCTTTGAGTGCCCTGAGCTTGTCATCTGCTGATTTGAATCGAAGAAAAAGGGTGGAATCCTGTCCAAGCCAAGCTCTATCAAGCTGCACATTAGGCAACCCCAAACTCCCTGTGATAAAGTTTGATGTAATGGCCAAGGGGTCAGAAGGAGGGAGTGTGGGCAGCCCTCACACCTTGAGGTTAAGCTCCCTAGCCCGTCTAGTTCTCTCTTCAACCAGTTTAGCTTGCACAACTTCTTCCACCGCTGCGGTGTGTTCTTGTATTTGCCCTTCACAACTTGGACCCATGCGTCCGCTTGTTTTTTGAGATTTTCATGCTGATTCGAGATTTCCTCTTGTTTGTGTTTGAGGTCTGAGATTTCAGCCTGTAGTTGATCATTGGCCGCGGTAGGTTTGGTATGTGTGTTGGTGTTTGCAAGTTGTCTCCGCAAAGAAATGTTGTCTGCCTCAACCTTCTCCATTCGTGACATAAGCTTGAAAACCTCGGTCCAGAGAGCTGTGTTAGAAGACTCCAAGGTTTCCAATATGTTAATCAGCTCTGCGATAATGTTGGGCAAACCACCCTCATGTTGTCCTTGTTCCCATTTGCCAACGATAGGAATTACCTGTGCTGCAGAGGTGGAGGGAGTTGTGGAGGGAGACATTGTGGAAGGAAAGGTGTGCGAAAAGACTTTTTGTAATGGCATCAAGGAGAGAGGACCGCTGGGAGAATCCCTCAAAGCCCCCAAATAGTATGGTCGGGGGATGTTTATGCATAAAAGAAGGTGAACCGACGTAGGTGTGATTGAACCGGAATTGTGCGCGCAGGCAAATAACTTGGCAAAAATAACCACGAATCGTTGGAAGAACCACGAAATCACGCATAAAAGCCCATGATTTTCGAACGGTGGTTATTTGGGTTTTCGTGAGTCATGAATGTGTAGGCACGAGCAGGAGAAACGCGACATGCACGAGCTAGAGAACCACGAGGAACCAAACCGTGCTATCATGAGCAAATAATCACGAGTTTACGCAAGCCACAAATTTAACAATCACGATGTCAATAGGAACCCACGATTCCAACAGGAGCATACACAAGCCATAATTCTCTTTTGAGCCACGAGTCGAGAGGCCACTGCTTCGAGCTAGAAAGGCCACAATTCGAGCAATAGGAAAGGCCATTATTACCAACAGGGAGGAGCCACGATTTGTTACATATGGTTTCCAGGACCTCATTTAAAGAAGCCCTTACTCAAATGCTATGAACGTTACTCAAATGCCCTAGTTTCTAGTTGGTGTCACTCAATGTAAACATTGCGTTGATGAGGAGCTAAGAATCTTCCTACACAAAGGTCTGTCCTTGTCTAGAGGAACTACAAGTTTCATCTCCTAATAAGGGCTATAGCTTTTGCTTCGTTAGTTGTTCCCCAGGGATTAAGATTACAAAGGCTTTTATAGATGATACTTTGTAATCCCTCACCAAACATCCTCCTCGTGCTTTACCTGTTTTACTTTGTGAGGCGCCATTAAATTAAGCTTGAAGGTGTCTAGTGGTGGAGGCAAACCATTTGACCTCTTTCTGCTTTCTTGTATTAACTTGTACCCCATCAATAGGAAACTATTAATAGATTGGGAAGTCAAGGTGCGAGCATAACAAATTGCTCAACTAATTACGAACTCAAGCCGAGTGTCTTTTGGCATTCAATTGATGTAGGGAGGCCAAGGGTATTTATGCACTTGATTTCCTTCGAAGTCAAGTTGTGATCGATAGTGAACAACTATCTCGATAATTTACCACTCAACCTAATTTACACCTATTAGCAGACACTAGAATATTGTAGATAGTCTCTTCAAACAATTCTTAGGTGTCAAACTAATTTTTTTAGACAAAAAAGAAGATGTGTTTCAAGGTTGAATCATTTGGGCGATTAGCATGATTATCACATTTTCCCACTTGGGTTTGGATTCTTACAACATGCATTTTGGGTGAACAAACATTTATTTTCCGAAGTGGAGTTTGGAGATACATTTTGGTCTTCTCTTCATTTGGGGTTTGGACATACGTTTGGGTCTTCTCCCTGTATGACGGGCAAAAAGTGTCTAGACACCGTGCACTCTTATCATTCGTTCAACTAGGGTATTTGAGGCAACGAGTAAAGGACACACCAAGACCGACACACAAACAAATAGAATTAAAGGGGTACATGCTATGATCGCATACCCCAAGGGAAGTAGCCCTTACACTAGGACAAACTAAGGTTTCCAAGGCCTTAGGTCGAAGAAGAGAAAGGAACCCTATGGAGGTATCGACACTATGGGGGTAATGAAACATGAAATGAACATACAAAGTTTATGCTAACCTAAGGAAAACATGTAACATGAAATGAAGAACTGAAATACAATATGCTAACCTAGCATGTCCATAAAATACTAAGCTAACATAGAGTATATAGCGAATGTAGGAAACTACTCTATACAAAATGACAAAGTGAGTTAGAGCACTTACCTGTTGGGGGGCGGTCGCTGATGCATCTATCTCCCAAAGGACCATACACCAAGAGAGAAAACTTTCAGTGGAGAAGGGGAAACAATCTAGTCCTAGCTCACTATAGATGACCCAAAAGTGCAAGCAAACCAATCCAAGCAAGAAGAATCTCCAAGCCAAGAGTCAAGATGTAAGAAATCCAGAAGCTAAGCAAGCAAATGCAAGTTGGCACAAGAGAGAAAAGCTAATGGCGAGTTCCTTTGTGCAATTGTCAAAGCTTATGATGTGCAAATGAGAGTTGGGGTATTTATACCGATGCCATTGCCGCGGGTGAAGGCGTCGACAGGGAATTTAAATTTGCACCGATGCAATCACCCGTGGGCGATGGTGTCGGAAAAGGAGGAAAATGCAAAGGGAGATGCAAAGTGTCATGGGAAGATAAGAATAATGCAAAACAAAAGAGATGGGGTCATGAGCAAGCTAGATGTCGGAAGAATGTGAAGCAAAATAAGAGGAATATGAGCAAAAGAAATACATAAATGGGACCGAAAGTTGTTCTCTCTCCATGTATCATCTCTAACTTAATGGTTACGTGAATAAGCATACCACTATCCAGGAAGGAGCCCCTTAAGGTACTGCTCCAGAGATAGATGCATTAGCGACCTCTAATTTGAAAAAGAATTGTTAGTAATAGGTATGAAAATAGAAAGTGTAAAAATTTAGGTGTATACACTCCCCATTCAGGGTTCTGACATCCATTCTATTTTTCTTCTCATTTGGTGTTCAAATGATTTGATTTGGTCATTCAATATTAAAGAAAGTACTTCAACCTTATACAAATAGATCTCCTAATGGCCCACTAAATTTTCCCACTAGATCTGTTAATGGTCCTCGTTAAGCCAACCACCATATCTCCCAATGGCTCATGAATGGTTGAACCCACTTTAGCGCAACCCATGGATGAAACCCTTTTGATGGTATGGTGAATGATTACATAAATGCCCTTCCTTGGGAGAGTGATTGAGTACATAAATACCCTCACCCTTCTTAGTGCATGTCCCTCTTTCTTTAGTCAAGTGCTCTCCTTTATGGTCGAGAGAAGAAGATTCGTTGGTGCTCATACCTTTAATTCATTTGTCGGTCAAGTGCTCTCTTGTTGTTCGAGTGGCTATGTGCTTATGCTCTACTCTCCTTTACAGAGAGTGGCCCTCCTCCACAGCTTCGTGAAGTTAGTCAAAGGCAGCTTGTTGGTCAAGCCCTCCATCTAGAGAGCATTTGAGTTTTTGCTACAGTCGTTCGTGCCAATCTCTTAATGTCAGCAAGATGCCAAACCTCAACTTATTGGTTGAGTGATGCTTATGCCCCTTCTTCATTGAGAGAGTTACTAAGCAGCGACACTCATATTTCTTGTTGGCCGAGGGCTGTCACTCCATTGTTTTGAGGGTACAGTGGCAGTTATGTGCTTGCACCACTCCCTTATGATCAAGAGGAGCATGCCCTCTTTTGTTGGTTAAGTGCTATCATTCGAGAGCATAAATGTCCTCAGTCTGCTCTCCCCATCCGAAGAAGGTTTTTCCATGCTCACTCCTTAGGTCTATGTGAAGGAAGTCCTCAACCTACTAGTCGAGTGTTTCTCTGCCACTCTTTCCTCTTCTTTATTGGTAGAGGAAGGGGTCCCAATCTCCTTACATTGATTGAGTGGATTGTTACTTCTAATTCTTCTTCTATTGGTTGAGATAGAGTGGTGCTAAGGTGTCAAACACCCCTTCCTTCATCAGAAGAGGGAGAATCTTAGCGTCTTGAGGTTGGTTGAGTGAACTATTTGATATATTCCCACACATTACACACCCGTTCGTGACTTTGCTCTCAAGTGTTCCCTAAAAAGACACCTATTTCCCAATGGTTGAATGCCTAAAGTTCCTTGGCATTCTTCGTATTGAATAAGTGCCTAAAGGCCTTAAGTTTCAGTTGAGAGCATCAAATCCCTTGATATGTACTATGCTTAGTTAGTCCTTGCTCATTGAACAACTTTGTTGCAATGGACAATAGAGGGTCAATAGTATTGACGAGAAGTGCCTATTACTCCATATTGGGAGTGCTTGAAAGGGCTTTAATTGGTTTCCTTCCTAATTTTTGGGCCCCAAATCGACATTCCCTCAGTGTTCATTCGTTCATGCATTTGTACTCTAGAAAAATTGAGGGGACAAGCCATATTTGCTTGTTGTATCCATTTAGACAAAACACTATATTTTATTCAAGGATATGTTTGACCGGACTAGAATTGGGTTTTGGAAGCCCAAGCTACTGTTCATGGTCCACATTTCACATGAGATATTATGCAACGAATATTCTTGAAATGCTACATCTCTCCCTCAATGTGGGCAAACAATTGGAGCCTTTAGGCATTGAACTAACTTCATTGGATTTATGCTCTCGGTTAATGCGAGGGCTTGACTGGTTGGGAGAGGAGGACGCGGAGCTTTAGGTACTCAATTGACGTCAGGCCTTGAACAATGGGAGAGTACTTGGTTCAGATCATTTATGCTTTCGACCAATGGAAACAGAGGCCAAGGACCCTGTTATTCTGAATAGAAGGAAAGAATCGAATAGAGATTTTTCCTCTAACCCTATGAGCTAGAAAAATATATTTTTATTGTTCTTAATATCTTATTTGTTCATAAGAATAGTGTGGTAATAACAACAGAGATTGATGAAATTGATATCAATACTAGTACTACTATCGATTTTGTCAATCTTGGAATGAGGTTCAAGAGGTAAATTTTTTTGAATGTAATAAATATTGTGAATGTTATCTGTTGAAGAGCAGGGAGGAAGAGAATAGCTCACTTACTTTTCTGGCAGTCATTTATTCCTTTTAGAAGGTGGTTTGAGGATCAGAAAGAAACTGAATAGAAAAACATAGGGTTATTATACATTTAACTATATTGGACTGGTTCAGTTTAGCATCTAATATCTGTGCCAACAAGGAATCTTTGGAACCAAATTAACCTATGCCACTTTAGGCCAGATAGATCAAAAGGTAATGTTATATTTGTATAAGTGGTGGTTGACTGTGAACAAATTATCAAATCATTTGTTATATTTCATGCCTTTCTTGTATTACTGTTGCATAATGCATGCTCCCTTTCTCTTTATTTTATGTAGATCTAGAGGTAATGGCACGTGTAAGGGGGTCGCCATGGGCTGAGGATGCAATTTATGTACAACAGAAAGTGTGACTTTAATTTTACATCGGAAAGATTCCCTGTGGGAATAAGTTTACCTTATTTGTTTGCTTATTATACTTGATGTTCGACTCATTTTAATATTTAATTTCTAAATTGGTTATGTACATTGTTTGCAAGGGGATTTTATTTCACATCAATAATGTCAGTTTTGTTTGATTATCATTAGTTTGGTTTGTTAATTTTATTTGGAAATTTTTAACATTGATTCTTCTTGTCTAGGTCAGGGTGCGGTAAATCTTGCACGAGCTGTGAATTGCTGGTATTGCGAGCATGAATGGCGTCAAGACCTTGCTGTTGTCACAAAATGGCTCTCTGGAATGTCTCCGGTATATTTATTATTGATGACCTCCACTGTGCTAAGTTTCATTTGGAAAGGCTTTAGTAGTTCTTGGGCTATTTTAGTTCTTAAATTTTATTCCTTTTTTATTTAATTATAATTTTAGTGAAAGTAACCACAGAAAGAAAATTGGTGTATATCTTTGTTCGTTTCCTTCCAAAAAATTGTCAGGGGCAAGTGAAATTAGATACAGGTAATGCTGAATGCAATCATATAATGCTATTGCTATCATAAAGGTAAACCTGGAGTTATAAGGTAATTTATTTGTTTCTGTTTGTCTTGTTGAAAAACTAATGTAATGTACAAACGTGTCTAGCCTAGAAGGAAGAATCGGCCTTTGGTAGCATGTACCTGCCTATTATCTTTTTCAGAGCTAGAAAGCTAACTTTGAAACCAAATATACAATTCCTATGATAAAGTTGATGATTTATTCCAGGTCTCAACCTCTCTTTTTTTCTCTTAAATTTTGAACTATGACACCAACATGAGGTAAAGCTTGTTCTCTGTATTGTTAATATTCATTCTCTAAGGGAAGGTTGAATCTTCAATTTAATCCTTTGATGTATGAGCTTCCTTAGCCTCTACTGTCAGTTCTGGGATTTGATACCGAACCTTCAGTTGATCTCATATGGTCGCTTGATGTTTATAGGGAAACTACACTACCCAGGACATAATCACATACTAGTAAATACATACCGCATTACAGCATAGAAGAATATGATAGTCAATGCTTCATTCATAGGTGGTGCTCAATACAAGCTGTTCAGTACCCAGCACTATTTCCCTGATGTACATCATCCTATGTATATCACAAGAAGACCTGATGGGTTGTTGGTTAACACAACTGTCAACAACCGAACATACTTGCTAGAATCATTAATTACGTTGATAACCACGACAATACTAATTTTACAGTTTACACTCAATGTTCGTGATGTGAGTTCATGTCTTCCTGGAAAGACATAGAATCATTATAGGCATTGGTCTCCATTTCTATATTTTTTTGATGGTATGCCCTAATTTTCATTCTGATTTTGGGAAATCTTTAAGAATCTTCCTTATCCAACTTGATCTTCTCCTTTTCGCTTTTGAAATCCTTATGAACCAACTTCCTTGTCCGAGGTTTTCTTCTCTGTTTCTGTCATTACCTTCTGACAGGCCAAAAATTAAATGAACATTCTCATGGCAAAATTCTACATTGGAATGGAACAGTATCATATTCCAGTACTCTCTTCTAACAAGTTACTAAAATTTTCAGTAGCAACTCTTCAAGTTGACCTTTCATCAAAACAAAATAAATCTGACAAATCATTTCGTGTTCTCGTCTTAAGGTGTATAAATAAATTAGAAAAATCTTGTGAAATTTCCTTTATCTTTTAGGATGTCTGATTAGTAGTTCGAGGGAAGGTTTGGACAGTTATCCCTAACCAAAATGGTAGAAAAACCTAAATTTGGCATGTTAAATACCAAAATCATGCTTAAAGAAATGATCCAGCCCTAACTAAATTTACATACGATGTCCAAATGAATAGAGTTTAGTCTTACACACATAATCAGCAGAGACATAAATGCATTCCCAAGGATTCATCATGGAGGCTTTACTATTTAATATTTATTGATCTAAATATGCTTTCAGGTATTTTCTAAACATTTGAATAGGTTTTGACAGCTCAAAATTGCACTACTAAAGAGGACTTACCCCAGAATGGTGTTTCCTAAACCATGTATGCAAAAAGCCACCTCAAATATGTATTTAGATTTTAGAATGGAGACCATTCGCTCCAACTTGCACACCCCAAAAATGCCCCTTTTCCTCCTTTTTGACTTCTCTTTGATTTATTTTGGTGGTTGTCTTCAATCTTCTTGTTTTCTCCTTTTTCCAGCAATCTTGGGTGTCCTTAGGCTCTCCTAATCATGGAATATGAACAACCATCATAAAAATTGTTTTTGGCTTATTTTTGGATGAATTCTGTGTTTGGAAATCCCAATCTGGTCTGTTTCATTCCAAACGAATCTTGCCACACCATGTCCTTGCAAAACTCAAGAAATCCATGTAATTTGTTGTGGCTGAGGTGGTCCGAGGACTTCCAACCAACACTTTGCATATGCCAAGTGTTTGATAAAATGCTTACATGAATCTTTGAAATGAAAGTTTGAAGTAACTATTTTTTTGGTTTTGTTTTTTTAATCTGTGATACAAGATTGCAGTTGGGCCTGGGATGCTCCTGCATCACTTCGGTGCATATGTTTGCAACCATATCATACCGATGATTCATAGAAGAAGACCCACAGGAATGAATGATCTCAATGCTATGAACTGTGTGTGGAATGAAAGGTACGAGCTTTGCACAGCAAAACAATCTTGTATTCAGCTCACCATGAAATCCATACATAGGCTATTATATAGCCAAAATAATAGTAAAACTACTTCCTATAAAATAGGAAGGAATACTAACAAATAACATTCGTATATATTGTTTGTTATAACAATATATACGACTAACAATTTTACTAATTACAAACAATGAATTATATTTACCCTGTGGTAAATATATTAACAATATAAATAATGTGAGCACTATAATATTTTCCTAACATTCTCCCCCTTAGTGTGAACATGGGGAAAGCCTGCCTTATGTACTGCAACGTGTCGCTTTGTAGCTTGCTCATGATCTGGATGGTTTCTAGGACAATACCAACAACCTCTGGATGGTTTTCCAAGTGGTTAACCAACAACCACACAACGGATGGTTTTTTAGGACATTACCAACAACCTCTGGATAGTTTTTCCAGTGCATAACTAACAATCACAATATCATGATGTTGCAGTAGTATCATCAACTCTCATCTCTATCTCACTGTAGGGAATAACATAGGAAAATTTGCTGAATTCTGCTACTCATACACAGAAACTGAAAACTGGAAATGGAACAGTGGATCATGTTCCCCCCCTCAATGTGAAATTTCCTCTTATTCAAACAGGAACATTGCAAGCTGAAGCATACTGAAACTGGAACATACTGTAAAATAGGTACTATGAAATTGAAGCACACAACTGAAAGCAAACTCACACCACAAAATGCGACTAGAGCTTTGTGCGGCCCGTCGTTGGTGACTGATGAGAGGTTGCTGATTGACCTCCAACCTCCGTTTGCCGCCATCCTCTAGTGTAGGTGCTGCTAACTCAGCAGAATGTGAACATGAAGCAAATTTGTTTCTACATTGAGCTTATTTTAATTTTATTTTTCTTCCCTCCCGCAATGTGAAACACTTTATTTTTCGGACGTTGGGTAACACCGAAAATGCGTCTGCAAGGCAATTTTCTTTTATTTTAACAATTTTCGACTCTTGACATGACTTGACCTTAATTACTCTTTTACTTTGACAATGACAATAAGATATTTTAGACTCGACAATTTATCACATTGACTATGTGAAATTTTTACAAAATGTAAAGACTTTACAATGACAAGACTCGATGAATTTAATAACAAACTATGACTATATATACTTAAAAATTAAACCTATTTAACAACCGTCGCTAGAAATCTTTTCTCGTGAGATGCCATATATTATACAATCAAGAATTTTAATGACATTAAAAATGACTCTACCACCGACTATTGACACGGGCTCAAAACAATTACATTTTTGACGGTTTGAAACTTTTATTATGAGAAAGACACAGACTTAACGATTATTAAAAATCCATCTTTGATTCTCAATTTTGACATGACTCAATACTAGTTGACTCGATATAAAATACTAAACAATAACATGACACTAAATGATTAAATGCTTGACACGAGAGAAATGTATGGGGAGCAGCGGCAAGCAATGGAAAAGGAGAAATAATGACATACATGTATACGGATGAAAACAATGTTTGTTGGCTTATGTCGATTTGGAGGTGAAGCCGTGTCAAATGCATATGGAGGAGACACAATTCTGAATGGAGTGCAAATTTTAGATTTTTTTCTACCATGTACACGTGGATAGAAGAAACAAGTGGAAATGCAGATTGAATGCTATGCCCAGCTGGGTTAAAATAGCGAATCATACAACGACTTTTGTTATTGGAAAATTCAGAAGCTGCAGAGATGGTGGCGACAACAAAGAGAGGATAAAATAGTTGGATTTTTGTGAGAACCTTCAATCAACATGGACCATGCACAGTATGGAATCCTCCATTGAAAACACGTCCTCCTCCATGCTACAATGCAAACAATGAGCTATGCAAACATTGAACTAGCATCTAAGGTGGAATTTCCCATGGTGAATGCAATAAAATCTTCAAAACAAATGACGCAGATATAACATACAGGACTTTTATGTCGTTGAGACTTGTCAATATTTGGCTGAGCTGGAGATGTTGAGATCAGTAGAACATGATAGTGTGCCTTTTTTATTTGATATTCACGGTTTTGTAGTCTGAAAGAGCTCTCAATCTGCAGGCTTTGACGACAGTGATCAGGAGGATCTATAAGCACCAAACAAAATAGATGGACCGATGGCTTTCATCACATCTAGAGGAAAACACATTGCTCTGATACCAAATGAAAGGTACGAGCTTTGCACAACAAAATAATCTTTTATTCAGTCCACCATGAAATCCATCATAGTTACCATATTCGTCCGAACACAGTCTAAATTCAGTTCGGAACGTATTTTTAGGAAAAACCGAACTTGTTTGGTATGTTCGTTTAGGGTTTTCAATTTAAAAAAATCGTTTGAAAAATAAATAAATAAAAAACGAAAACGAAAACCCTAAGCATTGAAAGAGTAAAAGCTAAAGGAAAACAAAGACAGCACACACCAGCGACCAAAAACATGATTTGCGTGTTGTGATTTGCACCAAATACGACCTCTGCCTTTGCCACTGAATTTCTTCCAAGCTCAGCTTTAAATCGTAAATCGTTAAAACTGTGACTTGTAATTTTGTTTCTTTATTGGGGAGGAGTATACGTATCCAATTTAAATATTAATCATAATATTTTAAAGTAATCCTAATATTTTAAAGTTGTATACATATCTTACCTTGTTCGGGAGTACCATTATTTATTAATATTTATTAATAATACCTAGAGACTTAAGAGTATAGTAATCCATAATACTAATATTTATTATTTAGAGACATTAATAGTAATATTAGAGACATTAATACTTAGAGACTTAAGAGTTAGGTTTACATAGATTTATTATTTTAGGTTTAAGTTTTTAACTGAATGATTAGTAACTTTAGTAACTAGTTACATAAATTTGATTATTTTAGGTTTAACTTTTAGTATTTTTTATCAAGTATTTTATGCGATTTATGGATAATTATTCATATTTATTATTTTTAAAAATTTATAATTTTTTTGAGCCGAACTGAACTGAACCGAACCGATTTTTTTGCAAAATCCCGAACTTCCGAACTTTTCAAACATGGTAACTATGAAATCCATACATAGGCTATTATATAGCCGAAATAATACTAAAACTACTTCCTATAAAATAGGAAGGAATACTAACAAATAACATTCGTATATATTGTTTGTTATAACAATATCTACGACTAACAATTTTACTATTTACAAACAATGAATTATATTTAGCCTGCAGTAAATATATTAACAATATAAATAATGTGAGCACTATAATATTTTCCTAACATGGAAAAGAGTCAAGGGCAACCAGATACCAGACAAGAAGTCTTTAGGCAGCTCAGAAATTAATTGGGTGGATTTATAAAATGGTTACCACCAAGTAGACTGGATTTTATGAAGCAGCTGAAACATCTTTTAATTTAGTTTTCATTTCAAAAAGGTATCATAAGGGGTTGCACTTTGATGGTGTTTGATAGTTGCTGTTATATAGTGTTGTCATTCTTGTCATTCTGTTGTTACTTTACTTCTCTACATAGATGTATAGAACACAGGTTATCATCCTTGGTGAAGCAGCATAGCAGCATAAGGGAAGTTTAGTCTTGGATGACAGTTTTGAGTGTCAATGAAGTAATAATACAGTACAAGTTAAAAGGAAAAGAACCAAACAGTTGAGTAAGGAGATGAGATCCATTCGGTTGTGGAAGAAAACCCACTCAACTGGTATCGATATCGGTCTAATTCCTGTATCAGAAATAGAAATAGACATACTATCTAAACAAATTGGACAGCTTGAGTTTTTCACAACCAAACCCAAAGAAAGGGGAAGAAGAGACATCAGTCTCCACTTTCCAAGAAGGATTTTGAACTAATAGTTAATTCTTGGTGTAATAAAAAGAAAAAAATGCTTGGACCAATGCATTGTCCATAAAAGTGAAAAACCGTTGAGTTTAATACAAGACTTCCAAAAAGATGAAGAGTTTGATATGATGACATTTACAACCAAAAAAGAATTGCTTCCCAACAGCTATCATAACTTTAGAGACTGCATACTTTGTAATGTCCCCAATGGACATTATTTTACCCCTAAACGGATTTTAGGCAATCCCAACTTTAAATATGCAAAATACAAACAAATTGCAGCCGAACAGAAAACTGATTTTTGCGGAAAATTAAATCTAGGGCAGCGAACAGAAAATAATGAATAACTCCAAAAATACTTGCTCAAATCTCTTGAAATTTTAAATGGAGCTTGCTAATACAATAACAAATATTATAGAACTGTTTTTGGAATTTTTCGAATAACAGAATGCTGCCAGAAATTTACAGCGTGCCCTAAACAACTGAAAACTTCTAAAATTAATATCTTTTGCTAGAGAAGTCCAAATGAGCTGAAACTTTGGATCTTGGGCCACAAAAATATGAAGAATAATATTCCAAAAATAGTTTTCGCACAACAAACACGAAACCCTAATTTTGCCCTAAAAAGTAGGTCGCCCAACACATTTAGGGCATCAATTCAGCTCCAAAATTGACAAGCTAGGGTAGATCTCTCACTACCGAAGAATGCCCTGCTAGCTAGGGATGGATCTCTCACCACCGAAACTAGGGTTCCCGTGGGATCTTACTCCACAAGCTGGATATTTGTTTATGTCAACAACAGCACATGAAAGAATTTGCATAAGCTACAAGCTTAAGACACAAATTAGAAAATATCAAATGGTATGGAATATCTTTCCCTTCAAGTCGACTTCTCCTTATAAAGGAAGAAAAGACCCAAAACAACCTCTACAATATCCAATTAGTTCCCAAGGATTTTCCCTATGCAAGCATTTAATATTTTCCCATATTAAATGCTTTTTCCCTCCTAATGCAGGTCACATTTTTCTAGGGGAAATACATAGTAAAATGGGCATTTATCCTTTCTATGTTCCCATTCCCCCTTCTAAGGCAAGTCACCTTTTCACCTAGGATGGATAACAATTTATATTTGGGCCTTTTCCATCCTTGATTTAATAATTATTAAGTCATATAAATTATTATAAGTGCTCTATATATATATATATATTTTATTAATGGCACTTTATAATAATTAAATATAACTTAAGCCACCCTTATATTTTTCCTTTGGCCGTCGGGTTGACAAAATAGTAGAGCTCATGAGCTAATTTTCCTTATGGGAAGGGGATATTACACATACACAAAGCAAAGAGAGCTCATGAGCTAATTTTCTATCAATGAAGTTATGTGTAGTACCAGTATCGACCAAAACAAATCACCTTCTTTTTCTTAATATAACCCACCACTTTGAGTGTTTGTGGTGTGCTTATCCCATTTAATGCATATAGCGATATAGTGGGGCTTTCTTCCTCGTGATCTTTGTGCTCGAGATCTACTTTGTTGGTTCCTTCATAGCTACATCTTCATCCAAAAGCTCATTCTCAATAATCGGTAGTCTTTTGTCACCATTGGCACACTTGTGACTTCTAGACCACTTATTATTACAACGCAACATAAGAATTTTTCTCTTTTCTTCGCCTTGTATTGAGGATAAAGCTTAGTTATTTCTTGGGTTAAAAGAGGTGACCACATTTCACGACAACAAGATAGTCACATTTCTATCTCTCCATCCTGTAGTTTGACCTTGCGTGAATCTCTTGGTGGCGAGCTTCGTTGCTCAATATGCAATTCATGCCGCATAGCTTTCCTAACCGTAAACAGTTCCACCAAATGAACATCATACTTAACTTGGGCATTTAGTCTATTCATGTAAAATTGCCGTCTTTGATAAGGTGTCACCTCTGGATTACAAAAGCTAATTTCATATGCTCAACATTATATAATTATTCAACTACGTATATTGTTTATTTAAAACTTGTCAATTGGGGGAAATAGCCTCCCTTCCATGGTTACTCATAGTGGTCTGCGAAGTCATTAGTAAATTCCTTCCAAGTACCTGCCCTTTCTTGTCGCTCATCATCAACTGGTACCACTGATAAGATTTAGATTCTAGATGTAGTGAGGCTATGTCAACCATTGCACTCTGTGGTATGTTGTGAAGCTTAAAATACTGTTCCATGAGACTTATCTATGAAGTTACATCCATAGCATCAAACTTGCGGATGTCCATCTTTGGTAGGTTCAATTTTGGGCCTTGGAACACTTGCCCTATCACTTGGTTTGGTTTGTTTTGCCCGTCAGGATGGGTCTGCTGTGTATGAGGTTGATTAAGTAGGGACTTCAGTTGGACACTGGATCTTGTTTAAACCTATCTAAACCCTCATTCAAGGATGTTGCAAATGGGGAAACAACTTATCCTTGGTAAAAGCTACCACAGTTTCCCATACTCTAGGGATTTTATCATCAATTTTAGGTGGGGACAATAAAGAGTCTGTGGGAACATTGAGGAAAAGGCATTGCTGCTGATTTGTATGTGTTTCTCGCTCTAGATTCATGCTTAATCTAGGGAGGAAAATATCCGGAATAAGTGGTAACCATAAAAATTTAGAACATGTGCTATGCCTATATCTGAATTGGATGCTCTATCTTTGACCAAACTTTGACAAATGAATTTCGGAATGTAAAAGACCTCAAATCTGAAACTGCAAAGATAAACCCTGTCTTAATTTTTATGAGCTCTCCGAAAATATAAAATAATCTGACACAACTCTTAATATTGTGGCCTAGAGATCAATTTTTTATAAAGCATCAAATTTGCAATAAATCAGGCTAAACAGATCATAGAAAGCTAAAATCTTAAATGAAGCTTCCTTGTCACGACTTTTAACTTCTCTGAAAAATTTGCAGCAGTTTGTGAGATATGGCAAAAACACATTTCTTTGTCAAAATGGATGCTCTGATATAGATATTTCTTAATAAAACTGCAGAAACACTGAAATATATGACCACTTTGAGGGGGAAACCTCTAGAAATCAGAATAATAATGAAAGAAATTTCCTTGATATGTTTGAGGATGATTTGAGAGAGCCTTCCTTTCCTTTTTTATAGACATAATTAGGTAAGTTCACACCCCTTTATCCTAATTAGGTCGTCCTAAGGAAACATTTAGAACCAATCAATGAAAGATTAAGGTAACACACTTCACTCCATAACCTTAATATTCTTAAGAAGATAGGATATTAGGGGTATAACACATATGAGATGCCCAAATACTAAACGAACTAGCAAGTAAAAAAAAGTGAAGGATGATTTTTTAAGGGCTATGATTGATGAATGTTGAACTAAGTACAAATGCTGGATAACCCAATGAGAGATGATTTGAAACAGCAATATTTCATAAATCGGTTATGAAAGACATTCAGAGAAAGCTTGTAAACTCTCTTAGCTTCTAAATAACAAGGGACTTACCAAAGAATGTATGCTGTTGAATGGCCATATTTAGAAAAATGAAATGGAAGTAGGAAGAACCGTCACAGACCCAAGTAGGCACAAAAATTATGGATGAAGAAGATAGGGATGACTTTGTGATAGATATACCCCATTTTGAAGATTCATTAATTGAGTGGGTAGAGCATGATCATGAAGAAGATCCAATACCACATGTTTCTCAAGAATACAAAAGTGAGCCCCTGTGGCAATTGGTTGAGCATATTGTGAAGTCAGCAAGGAGGTTATAAAATGCTGTAGAAAATGGAAAATATGGACAACAACATGTTTTTAAATAATTAGTTAAAAACTGCTGTAGAAGATGGAAAATATGGACAGCAAGACGATTTTAAGCAATTGGTTAACTTCATGGAAAATTGGGCTCATGTTTTTGAGGAGAGATCAACAGTGGTCTCAAAGAATCTTGCTGCGTTACCTTCCCAAGTGTTCAAATATATTCCCTTTTTCACCCAAGACTGCGCTTGCCCCTGACCGTCCTGAGCAAGGAACTCTACCAGTTCAGGAAAATCAGGAAAAACCAACCTTAATCCGAAAATGAATAAATGAGTAATGTCTATCATCATATGCATAGTTTATACACGAGGTTTGCCAACATAAGTTTTTCGACTTAATTTGGCAGAAATTGATAAGGGAGGAGGAAGCAAAAGATTCAAAGAAAACTTGAATTAAGCAAAAACCAAGTTGGAATTAGATTTGGAGGGTTTGAAACAAGGGGCAGAATAGGAACAGGCCAAGCAGAGTGCCTCTAACACAGTGGCAAAACAAAATGGGTTGTCAAATCAAGCTGCAGACTCCCACATGACATATGTAAGTTTGCAAATTGGTGTAGATAATCAAAAGATAAAATTGAAATTAGAATCTGAAGAATTGAAGAATACGCCTACATTGAAATTTCCGTTTGACATGTCTCCAACAGTTGACCTCATCCAAATGCCGCATTTGCACAGGATTGAGGAGGGATTGTATCCCATTGCTTCAAATTCTACTGGATCTCAAGGATCCCAAGCCAAACAAGGATTAAAAAGCAACAGGGGGCATGATAGAGTCAGTTGATGGCAAGGTTAAGTCTACTGGATCTCAAGCATCCCAAGCCAAACAAGGATGAAAAAGCAACAGGAGGGCATGGTAGAGTCAGTTCAGAACAAGGAGTAACCTAACTCAAAATCGCAGCCTGATCAGTTAAATGAGGAACTTAGTCAGCACAAGAGTTTGCAATGTTTTTCATGACACTCTCCGAAAGCACATCACTCTTATGCCCTAGAGTAGTCAGAGTAGACAGCAAAGAGCATGTCTAATTTATTTTTGGTTAGGAATATTGAGGCAGGGGAGGGGCTGGTGAAGGTGGTTAGTGTAGGCAGCTTAGAGGTTTGCTTGGGTGCTTTATTGTATAGTTAGCACCAAGTAGATTAGAATTGATAAAGCTGCTGAAACGTCTTTCAGTTAAGTTAATTGTCATTTTTGAAAAGGTATCATAATTCTTTATCTGTTATCTGTATTCATAGCTTGTTTGATCATTGCTGTTGTATACTGTTGTCCTGCTGTTACTTTTCTTCTCTACATGGCTGTATAGAACACATAGGTTAAATGCATGTTATCAAATCAAATTTGGCTGTAGCTGTAGTATTAGAGAGGGAATAATATCTTGACATCAGTTCATGGAGATTAGCTGTATAATCACCGACATAGCGGTTGTCATTGACACCAGGGGCATCAAAATGGATAGTGGTATGACGAGTAATGGGGACCCCAGACTAGTGAGGGAGAAAGACAGGATATGGCAAGAATAAAAGCCAATACAACATGATCAGCAAGGAGGAGCTGACAAGTGGTATGAAGCTCAAGATTCACTGCTATGTGGAAAGCAAGTGAAACCACCAGAATCCAGAAAGCAAGAAAGTCCATTGAGGATCTGGAATCCATGAGACTGATACCACTGCTTAAAAATTAAAATGCTCACCCTTCTCTGTAACTTAACTCATCTCATCAAGAGGATGTATAAATATATATTAAAATCTGATATAACTATATAAACCCGTCTATAATTGCCTTAGAACAAAACGTTTGGATGCATATGTATTAGCTTGAATTAAATCCAATATTCTTTATTTCTTATTTCTTATTTCTTATTCCGCTGAATATCCAATTTGTGTACACAGGGTCCATCTCTGAATTATCTAAATTTTGTCTAGAGAATGCCTTTTTCATAATTTCTAAATAACTACACTTGTGCTGTAGAATCTCTACAGTCCTAATTTTAGAATCTGCTTCTCCTGGAGGGGTTTTCCATTTTGAAGTTGTATGTTCAATGGTATATTTTTTCTTTAGTCAGTGACTACACAAGCTTTATGTGTTATATGATTGTTATTTTCCTTTTACAACACTTGCAGTTTTGAAACAGTTTTACAGATGATGTTAGTATTGCCATCAGTGACAAACTACAGTAGCATTTAATTTGTAGGAATGTGTTTTTCAATGTGATGGGCATCTGTTAATTTTTTGTAAACTTTTATCTCAATCTTAAAAAAAGTATGACGAATTAAATTACTATGTTTATGAGCTTGTGATACTGTTTTTCAGTATAGGTGGATTAATGCAAGTTCAAATGCTTCAGCAAACTCTAAGTTAACGTTTGAGGAAAAGTATCTTTCACATCAACCTCAAACTTCAGGTAGCATTCCCTTTTTCATCTGTATTTTAGCTTTTCACTTTTTTATATTGATGTCCTAGAAAATGAACAGTATGATAAGGGAAAATTGCAGTGCTCCGTGGGGATGTGTCCCTAGATTTTGGTGACGTCTCGGACGTCCTGAACATTTTGGTGACTTGGTAGCTTGGAGGGGACGCCCCCAATTTATTTTATTTATTTTTTCTTTTTCTGATGCTTCTACTTCACAAAAGTTTTATTTTTACCAAAAACATTGAATTCTAATCCTGAAAGTACCCAAAAAATATTAAATACTGTTTAAACTCCTAAATTTCATTGAATAAAGCTAAGCTACTGATACGATAGAAAACAGGGAGGATTCGAATATGGCATGGATACTGGTGTGGATATGGCCCGGAAGGTCTGTATAGATGTATCCGGCCGTATCTGGACTGCCCAGGCTGTATTTTGGGCGTATCTGAGGCAGAAAACAAGTTTTAATTTTTCTTTCTAAATTTTTTTCAACATTAAAATGTAAAATGAACCTATTGTTAAAAAAACATTGTTCAATCCTAAAAAAACAGCAGGGTCTGAATCTTCATGTGATCATCCTATCATGTTGGCAACAAATCTGACCAAGAGGGAACAAACACAGTTGACCCAAATCCTTATTATCTGATCACTTACAGGCAGATAATCAATTGTAGGCAAGAAACGATTGTGAGAGTACTTCCAAATCCCACCACAAATCTGATTTTCAGTTTTGTGCTGCTACAAAACTAGAAAATAAGATCAGTAGCTCTGATGTACACGTTTTTTCTGTCTTAATGATCACGTGAAGATTCAGACCCTGTTGCATTCTCCCATAAACAAATTAAACCCTTATTTTGATGTAATAATAAAATTTAATATTTATCATGACATTTGTGACATTTCATTTGGCATTTGGTTGGCATTATATAGATTATCAGTAGTGTCTTGTTTTTGATATGCATACTATGTGGTTAATTCCTCTTTATCAGGCACAAATATATATATATATATATATATATATATATATATATATATATATATATCGTACTGCTGTATCCGGTGGAGGGAGGGGGCAGCGGGTATAAATTCGCTGTATCCACGTATTTTATTCTTCGTATCCGTACCTTATCCGAAATGTATCGGCTTAGGAATAAAGTTAAAATATTAATTTAATATCTGTCCTCTGCCATCCCCAAAAATATGGGAATTTTTGCCTTCCCGGAAATCCTGTCCCTCCATTCCCCTGCTCCCTAGTACCCAAAAGGCGAAACTTATGTAAGCATCAAATAGTACAAAATATGGATCTTTACCTCAGCTCTAGGAAAAGACAGTGTGTTCACCACATACTGAAGTTAGAGTACTTTTAAATTTATTTTAGAAATTAGTACTAAAAGTGAGGTTGGTCTAGTGATTTTACCTTGTATTAACGTACTTTTGTAGTTTATCTTGTCTGGAGTTGCAACACTTGTTAGTTGTCACAACTGTCCTGAAAGACCAAGGATGTATCTTGGGCCCTTGCTCCTGTTACATGGTGAACTTTATGTGTACTGCTATCTTTATAACAATAATACTATTTTTCAGTGTAGAGTCAGAAGCTTCACCATGTATAGGATCATAAGACACATAAATTTCTATTTACAAAACTTCATGAATTGGGCATATTGAGTTTCTTCCATCAGTTGTTCCTCATCTTTTCTGCATATTGCCTTATTTACTCCTAGGCATCTCTGGAGTGTGTACCTTTTGATCAACATTTATTGCATGTTTACAACTTGAAGGAGAGATCAAAAGACTAAAACAAACTTGGAGCTAGACTAGTGCCCCAGGATCTGGAATTCAAATGGGCAGTGCCAATTAGAAAAGTCTTAGAAAATGATTTCAAAAACAAAAACATAGTATAGAAGAAACTTCAAAATCTTGCCAACTGATAGCATGCCTGCAACAACTCTTTGGTAAAGAGAGTTAGGTAATCCTTGGGGATATCTTCACAACTTTCTTTCTCTTGTGTGTCTCATTACAGTGTTTGATAACCCGAGTTACTCTCTTGGCCTCCACGGGTCAGTTCCATGTTTATTTATTGTATGAAGTACCTTAAGATATACAGAGATCCAAGAGACACGATGAGAGCAATCAAGGAGCTTTTATGAGGTGGTTGACTTTCTGGCTAAATCTTGGTGTAGTGGATATAGAATCACATGTTTTCTGTGTTTCTTGATTGTATCCGTAAAGGTCAAGGTGGGCACAAACATGAGTCATTTGGGAACACATCTTCCTTTTGAAGGTGAGTAGGTCTCTCAAAATGGGGTGTCTAGTTGTACTAAGGATGTGAATACCTATGCATAAGGGATCTAATTAGTCAGTAATGTTCCCTTTCCTTCGCTAAGGGCCTAAGGGCCAATTTTTAGTCTTAGCCTTGGTCATACCCAAGGGGCTAAAGACTCTGGAGGCTATTGGGTATGGATGATTGTTACCACCTTGCTTATTTGTTATAATTTTGCATTGACACGAGTTTAAGTGGCTTGGTGGGACTAGATGTTATGTTTTGTCGTTAAGGGGGGGACCTCATAACACTTTAATGTTATAATTCTTTGTTGGGGTGACTTATGGTACTTTATTATTCTATTTCTTCATTGGGGTCACTTAAGTCACTTTTAGTCCCACATGGAGCTCTCAACTTGGAAAAAGGTAATGAAAAGTTATAAAAGGAGGTTTGGGGAGTGATAGAGCTCATTCTTGCATACACTCATATTTTCTCTATGTGCAACTGTTGTTTGCAAAATTCTAGCTTGTGGAGTAAGATCCCATAGGGACCCTAGCTTCGGTGGTGAGAGATCCATCCCTAGCTAGCAGGGCATTCTTCGGTGGTGTGAGATCCACCCTAGCTTATCAATTTGGAGTTGATTCAGGGTTGTTTTACAAAGATATTTTTCAGAGGTTTCAGAGGAAGGGTTTTGAGGGTTTTGGAGACTTTTTTGGGGAAGATTCAAGGGTTTACAGATCAGATTTATTGGGCGACTAAAGCAGGGTTTGGCGCCATTATTAGAGGCATTTTGAGTGTTTCTAGCCTATTTCCAAGGGGGCGACTTACTTTGGAAGTTGCAGCAATTTTTTGGAGGGTTTCCGGGTTGACATTTTCAGATCTGAAGGTTGGGTTTCCATTCTCAATATTGATAGATGTTATTTCCTGAATTTCATAATTTCTCCATGCATATTTGAGGAGATATGAATTTTTGAAGTTTCCTAGTTGCTTAGGGCATTCTGTAATTTTCTGTAGCAGATATTATTCCAAAATAATTTTCTTGTGTTAGTTATCATATTAACAAGCTCTCCATAAATTTTCAAGTGATTTGAACAAGTAGTTTGTGAGTTATAGATTTATTTATGTTCGCTGCCCTAGTTATTGATTTCTGCAAAAATCAGAATTTTATTTGGCTGCAAATTATCTATATTTTGTGCATTTTTAAGTGGTATCCCACAAGGGATATTTCAGTGGTATCAGAGCAGTTGTTTCTCTAGCCTGTGGGGTTGAAAGATGGGAGACAGAGATAGAGACAGTGAGGACCTGGGTGTGGATCTGATGAAACAATTGTTCACCAACATGGTAAAGCAACAAGAAACTACTAATCTCTATTTGAGCCAGCTCACTGAGAGATTAGCACAGGGCAGAATTGAGACTCATACAGATAGAGGGGAAAATAACAATATGGGACAACAAGGTCAAAGAGGTGAGAGTGGACATTCAGGGCAACGGTCTCCCCATTCTTCTACCAGGCCTTTGGGGCTTCACGAACCTTCTTTCTTGAAGGATCCGGAAGTTTCACAGTACGACAGCCAATAGATATTTTGGATGAGGAGTCTTGTTGGGAGAGGTACCAAACTTTGAGTGAGGGCTTTCGTGATAACATGTCATTCCAGGAGTATTGCAAAATGAAGATTGGTAGCAGGCCCAAGAGAGATCATCGAGATCAGTACTTGAGTTACAGAGGAGATTGAGACAAATCTCCATTCCACACTTCAATGGTTCTAAGAAGTGTACCGTGCAATCTTGGATTCAAAAGTCGAAGACTTTGACTTGAATCCCATGCGTGAAGAGGATGCAATTAAGTTTGCAATCCTACATCTTGAGGGAGACGCTCATGACTGGTGGCATCATGGATTGATTACACAGGACACATACATATTACTAATGCAGATTTCACACAGAGGTTGATGAGCAGATTTGATAGGAGGGACCTTGATAGACATTTTAGAGAGTTGACTCACTTGAGGTAGATAGGTTCTCTAGATCAGTACATTGCAGATTTTCAGAGATTATCAGTTATGGTATCTGATGTTTCGAGAGATGAGGTTGACCTCACTTTTCACTAGCAGTTTGATGGATGCTCTAGCTGGATTTGTGAAGGCATTTGAGCCTTCTTCTTTGCATGAGGCTATTAGGAGAGCACGTGATTTGGAGTTGTCCACTCCAAAGTCGAGGTTCCCACCTCAAGTACAGCCTAAGGTACTTCCTTCTAGATCCGATGGTTCACAGCCGAAGGTGCCCCTACCTAGGCAAGATGCAAAGCAAAGAAACCATTCATATCTAGAGAGGCAGAGATGAGTTGAGGCGAAAGAAACTATGTTTTGATTGCCGCACACCTTGGGTTCCAGGACATGATTGCAGAGGTAGAGGGAAGGCCCAATTCATAGAGGTCTTCGAGGAGAGTGATGGTGATGAGGAGTTGGATACTCAAGGATTGGAGGATGGAGATGGAGAGACATTGGATAGTACAAGGGTTGAGCGGAGGATGAGACCTTTCCCCATGAGACTATTTCCACTTTGTCTAGTACCCCGAGGTACAAGGCATTCAGAGTTAGGGGAGTTTTACAGGGTCAGCGAGTAGTGGTACTCATTGATAGTGGGGCAACCCACAACTTTATTGATGCATCATTGTTGAGAAGCGAGGATTACAGCGTAAGATGCTGATTGCTTTTACGTAGTCAGTAGCCAATGGAGAGTCTATGAGATGCACGTAGCGTGTTCCACAGTTGAGCATCACGATGGGTAACTATACAATTACCGATGATTTCTATATTGTTGGTATTGAGAGACCAACCTTGTGCTTGGAGTATAATGGCTCCATTCCCTTGGTGAGTTTTAGACTAACTTTCAGACGATGGAGCTGAAGTTTAAGTCCGAGGAGAGAATGTGACTTTGAGAGGTTTATCTTCAGATGCACCTAGGGTTGTTACAGCTAAGAGGATTGAGAGGATTCATAGGCACAATGGGGTTGATTGGGTAGTACAATGCTTGGTTTCTACCAAGAAATCAGAGGATGGGCAGCCAAAGTATCATGTGGATATCCAGGGCCTATTGGATAGGCATAGTGCAGTTTTTGGTGACATACCTCTAGGTGTACCTTCGATAGGGGATTTGAGCATGTGATTGAGCTTGAGGACACTAGACCTGTGGTTACTACTCCTTATCGTCACCCTAAACAGTTTAAGGATGAGATCGAGAGGACTATCCACGAGTTCATTGATATGGGGCATATTAGACCCGCCTAAATCCTTTTGCTTCTTTATTAGTATTGGTGAAGAAGAAGGACGGGACCATGCAGATGTGCATAGATTACCATGCCTTGATCAAGAACACAATTAAAAATAAGCATCCAGTGCCACGTATTGATGAGTTGTTAGATGAGCTACATGGGGTAATCTATTTTTCTAAAATAGATTTGCGATCTGGATATCACTAGATCAAGGTTAGAGAGCAGGATGTGCATAAGACAACTTTCAGATGCCATTATGGTCACTTTGAGTTCCTAGTGATGTCATTCGATTGTCTAATGCACCAGCTACGTTCTAGTCTTGCATGAACCATGTGTTCAACCGCCACTTGCGGAAATTTGTATTGGTTTTCTTTGATGATATATTGGTCTACAACAGACTTGGGAGGATCACATCAGGCACCTTGATGAGATATTGGGATATTAGAAGCTAATTCGCTATATGCGAAAGCTTCTAAGTGTGAGTTTGGCATGACAGAGCTATTATATTTGGGATATGTGATTGGTGGAGGGGTAGTGAAGGTTGATAGGGAGAAGATACATGCAATTTTGGATTGGCCACCACCCAGACATTGACACAATTGAGAGGATTCTTGGGACTATGCACATACTACAGGAGATTTGTGAAGAACTCTCAATTGACTGCTCCATTGACAAATTTGACCAAGAAGGGGATTTTGCTTGGTCGAATTAGCACAACAGGTTTTTGATCACCTCAAGGGGGTGATGAGCTCATGTCCCGTTCTTGCATTACCAGATTTCTCTCGCCCATTTGTACTTGAGTGTGATGCATCAGGAGAGGGTGTTGGATCAGTTCTTATGCAGGATAGGCACCCCATTGCTTATGAGAGTCGGAAATTAAGCCCTATGGAGAAAGGGTATTCAATTTACGACAAGGAGATGTTGGCCATTATGCATGCTTTGGCCATCAATTTACGACAAGGAGATGTTGGCCATTATGCAAGCTTTGGCCAAATTCAAACAGTACCTTGTGGGCAACAAATTCGTGGTTTGTACGAATCACAACAGCTTGAGGTTCTTCCCAGGGGCAAGGATCTCAACGATCGCCAACAGAGATGGGTGAACAAGGTACAAACCTACGACTTCGACATAGAGTACACTAGAGGTAAGAATAATGTTGTTGTTGATGCTTTATCTAGGAGACCTTACCTTACTTTTATGCTTAGTTCTATGTCTGAGATTTCAGCAGATTGGAAGGCTCACATACTTGTTGAGTATTCCAAAAATCAGTTTGCATGTGAGATCATGGATGGCATTATACGGATGATAGGTACAGGGTTTTGGATGATCTCATATACTACAAGGATAGGATTTTCCTTGTACCAGGGTCCAAGATGAAGGAGAAGATCCTTCGAGTAGTGCATGATACACCATTAGCTGGACATCCTGGATATTTCAAAACATACATGTTTATCAGAGAGAGATTTGCATGGAAGGGAATGAAGGACGATGTCCTTAATCATATCAGAGAGTGTATGGTTTGCCAACAAACCAAATCCGAGCATTCTTTTCCAGCAAGATTACTTCAGCCTCTTCCCATTCCCGAGCAAAAGTGGGAAAGCATATCTATGGATTTTATCACAGACTCCCCTTGGTACATGGGCATAACTGCATTTATGTTGTAGTTGATCGGCTAACTAAGTATGCTCATTCTTTTCCCTACCCAAGGGGCATGAGGCAACAAATGTGGCTCAAATCTTCTATACAGGTGTTTTTAGGCTTCATGGTTTGCCTAAAAATATTGTCAGTGACAAGGATAAGATCTTCATGAGCACATTTTGGCAAGAAATCTTCAGTTTGTAGGTACAAAGTTGACTCCTAGCACGAGCTATCACCCACAGACGGATGGACAGACGGAGATAGTTAATAAGTGGATAGAGGGCTATTTGCACAGTTATGCGATAGGTCATTAGCGTGCATGGATTAGATGGTTACATATGGGTGAGTATTGCTACAATACCACCTATCAAATGAGCATCGACATGACTCCCTTTCGAGCTTTGTATGGGTATGATGTTATGTCATTTGCAGATTTGGTATTATCAGATAATCGAGCTCCCAAAGCTCGTGATTGGTTACAGGAGAACCAAGATATTCTAAAAGCTCTCAAGGAGAACCTTCAGAAGGCACAAAATTAGCAGATGTATGCAGATAGGCACAGGGTAGAGAGATCCTTTGAGGTGGGAGATTTAGTCTTCCTACGCTTGCAGCCATACAGGCAATCTTCACTTAAGCAGAAGGGTGCAGAGAAGCTGAAATCATGCGGTTCTATGGTACATACAAGGTAGCTCGACAGATTGGGGTAGTTGCTTATGAGTTAAGCTTTCAAAGCACAAGAAGATACACAATGTCTTTCATGTTTCGTGCCTTAAGAGGGCACTTGGGAAGCATATTGTACCTTCTACGGAGTTTCCACCATTGATGAGGAGGGGAAGTTGGTCTTAGAGCCAAAATCTATTATTGAAGTGAGACAGAGGAGACTCAGGAGCAGAGTGATCACAAAGTACTTAGTGCGGTGGAGAGGCTTGCCACTTGAGGATGCTACTTGGGAGGGAGAGCAGATTTTACAACATCCTAGTTTGCATTTGCTTGAAACAAACAAATTTTAGGAAGGGAGGACTGTAATGTCCCCTTTCCTTCGCCGAGGGCCTAAGGGCCAAATTTTAGTCTTAGCCTTGGTCATACCCAAGGGGCTAAAGACTCTGGAGGCTATTGGGTATGGATGATTGTTACCACCTTGCTTATTTGTTATAATTTTGCATTGACATGAGTTTAAGTGGCTTGGTGGGACTAGATGTTATGTTTTGTCGTTAAGGGGGGACCTCATAACACTTTAATGTTATAATTCTTCGTTTGGGTGACTTATGGTACTTTATTACTCTAATTCTTTGTTGGGGTCACTTAAGTCACTTTTAGTCCCACATGGAGCTCTCAATTTGGAAAAAAGGTAATGAGATGTTATAAAAGGAGATTTGGGGAGTGATAGAGCTCATTCTTGCATACACTCATATTTTCTCTATGTGCAACTGCTGTTTGCAAAATTCCAGCTTGTGGAGTAAGATCCCATAGGGACCCTAGCTTCGGTGGTGAGAGATCCATCCCTAGCTAGCAGGGCATTCTTCGGTGGTGTGAGATCCACCCTAGCTTGTCAATTTGGAGTTGATTCAAGGCTGTTTTACAGAGATATTTTTCAGAGGTTTTAGAGGAAGGGTTTTGAGGGTTTTGGGACTTTTTGTGGGGAAGATTCAAGGGTTTACAGATCAGATTTTGCAGCGACTTAAGCAGGGTTTGACGCCATTATTAGAGGTATTTTTGAGGGTTTCCAGCCTATTTCCAAGGGGGCGACTTACTTTGGAAGTTGCAGCAATTTTTTGGAGGGTTTCTAGGTTGACATTTTCAGATCTGAAGGTTGGGTTTCCATTCTCAATATTAATAGATGTTATTTCCCGAATTTCATAATTTCTCCATGCATATTTGAGGAGATATGAATTTTTGAAGTTTCCTAGTTGCCTAGGGCATTCTGTAATTTTCTGGCAGCAATATATTATTCCAAAAATTCCAAAAATAATTTTCTTGTGTTAGTTATCATATTAACAAGCTCTCCATAAATTTTCAAGTGATTTGAACAAGTAGTTTGTGAGTTATAGATTTATTTCTGTTCGCTGCCCTAGCTATTGATTTCTGCAAATTTTATTTGGCTGCAAATTATCTATATTTTGTGCATTTTTGAGTGGTATCCCACAAGGATATTTCATTAGTACACTTCTTCGTAATTATGCACCATAAGTAACTGTGTATGGAAGAAGATGTTCATATTTGGTGTTGGGTATGGGTAAAAATCAAGATGTTGGGGGACTAGAACTTCAGATATACTGATATGGTTGAGTGCATGTGAAATCGAAGAAGACCTCACTTGTGTTATTCAAAGGATCGGGGGAGGAGATGTAGGCAGCAGTGCTTCAAAAATGCTGGCTCATTTACATTTGGTCAGCAATAGATTTGTTTTGGACAAACATGCTTTCGTATTTGATCGGTCCGGGGTTTGAAACAGAGAATGTTGCACACAATTTGGAGGGGATATGGGTGAATATTAGAGCCGTTGGAAAGGCTTGATGTCCGAGACCATTCACCGATGCAAGTTGGGTTATTGCTGTGGTGAGGAGGAATATCCATTGTGGACATTGCTGATAACAGAACCTTCCTATGTGTGAGGGAGGGGCCTAATATTGTGAATGATTTGTTCAAGAACAGACCGTAAACTAGTGTTGTTCACCTTGGGGATTTAAGGTTGATTGAGAAAGAACAACTGCAAAGAGGAGGTAATGTTTCCTTTTCACCTATATTCTTTTATTTTGTCACTACATCTCCATCTAAAAACAAGGCTCTCCATGATTTGAACATGTTGAAAATATTTTCCAACCTATCAGAGATGATTCGTAGTATAAATGCATTTATTTTTATGAATTGGACTTCTAGGGGTTGAGGGAATTGTTGCTTCGTTCATGTTAGAAGCGCCAAAGGACAATGAGATTCCACACCATTTGAAACACCAGAATGTATCTTTTCTGCAACGTTTTTAAATAGTGTTGGATCTTCCTTGGAACTTAAGAAATTCGCAGGGACATTGTTTGCGACTTTGAGATTGAAAAATTGAGGAAAACAAGTTTGTCGATTAATGAGAACCCACATGCTTTGATTGATTTATGGTTATCAACGCTTCTTTGAGGACATGTTTCTGTTTTTCCATTTTATTGAATATAATAATGAAGGAGAGCTGTAATATTGTGCATACAACATTGAACTGATTGGATATGACGGAATAGGGAGACAAGTGTGGATGGGGAAGTGCTATAAATTATCAGTCCAAGGTTGAAGTGTATTTCAATGTGCTAGGAAAGTATGGGGAAAGGGGGTAGTCGAGGGTGATGGATAAATGATTACGTTGTAATGACTATAAGTTATATTGCATAGGATAAGATATGAAGGTGGTGGTGGTTTAGGTGTAAGGTGGATGGGGTTGACAAAGACATATTATGTGGATTGTTGGTATTGATGGGTGATAAAAGATGCCAAAGTTAGGATGTGGAGATAAAAAACCTCCTAAGAAGGGATGCAATGATTGTTGGGGAATGCCATAAAATGTGCATGCGTATAATTTGGTTACAACGAGGAAGTAAAAAAGAAGTAAATATAGTCTTTCATTTTTTAACAAAAGACTTTGTGCCCTTTGACGTGTTCCCTAGTGATAAAACATTGTGGAAGTTCAAGAAACATGTGGCGTGTGTAACCATTATTATAACAATGCTTTGGTGTAGAGAAAATAAAAATACCTTAGGTAATTTAAAAGTACTTTGCTCATAACAAGATAGAATGGATTGGATACTCCATTTTAATAGTTGACATGTTGGTCCTCAGTGGTGCCTTGCCTATCTAGACCATCAATTGTGGAATCAAATTTTCTCTTTACATGGTGTAAATGGACTTTGTGCACATGTCTAAGGTGGAGTGTAATATGGCGAGACGATATTTGAAAGGGTCCATGCACTTGTGGATGTGTATTGTAGTGAAAGGTTGTAGCTCAAGTTGAGTTTTGACTAATTAGATAAGTAGGATCTCTCGCCTTCTAGTGTCATGGATTTGTCCCTCGGTTTGATGGATCTCTTTCTTCTTGATCGCTTCTTGGGCCGCGGGGACAAGACACATCAAGAGTTTCTTTGGCCTTGGTCGATAGGATGGATTCTAGGGGAGTGTTTGACTTCCTATACTATGGTTACCTAGCTTGGCCCCCTTAGCCCTAGACACTTGCCGATGAGCATTATCAAATCCTTTCATAAAGAATAGGTGATGACACAAATTATTCCTTTCTCTCAAGCATGGTCGAGATGTTTGAAGGGACTACAATCCAATCTTTCTAAGTTTCATCTGCCCATGCTCTTTCGAGGTTCTTGCTTCCCCCACATGGCTATTTTTATTGGTACCTTAACCATATTGTTTGGGGCTTTATCACATTGGGTTTACCCTTCATTGTTTACTTTCGGTGCTTTCGCTTTTTTTATTTAGTCTTTGTTCTAGCGTTCTTTTACCCTAGCACTTTCTATTTGGATGTACTCTTGAGTTCCATAAGCCAACTTTTAGTCATTTGTGGACATTAATAATATAATATATTTTCATTTCATGCAACCCCTTTCCATTTCAATATTATCCATTTTTAAATTAAGGGCAAGAGTCGCTCCTTGTAGCATTGTCAAAGTTTTGGCGAAGTTGTTTTGCTGTAACCAATATTTTCAAACAATTGGGTAAGTGTGACTTTTGTGGATCATGGGTCACTCTAATATAAACTGCTCCTAGGTTGCCCATGCTAGACAATGTATGAATTGATGATCGACAAACTCTTCTTCTTGTTAAGTTGTTGACAATTGATATATGGGTCCATGGTCTTTCACTCGCAGGAATTTGGAGGGAAATTCTCGTTGTTTAATAAACAATAGAAAGCATTGCCCTTTGGCCAAGAATTTAAGCTCTATATATTTTTCCATTGATGATCAATTGATTAATGTGTGGGTAAGAGGGAGAAATAAGCTCCTTAGCTTTAGATTCTCTAGATTTGTCACCTTCTCAATATGTTAGGTACCGTCAAGGAGGATCTTTCTTAAATTCAATTCTGCAATTAGTTTGTGGACGGCTGCAAAATGACGACTTACAAGCTTCATAAGAAAGAAAGAAAGGAAGAAATTATATTAATGTCCACAAATATCCAAAAGTAAGTCAATCGGACTTGAGAATACATCCAATTACAATATAAAGTGCTTGGAACAACGACTCGACGACTTACCAAAAGTAGGTAAAAGGACCCTAGGAACAGCGACTAATTAGACAAAAGAACAAAATCAGCAAATGCAAATTGGGGGTAAATGCAAAGCAGTAAAGCCCTAAACCATGTGGTTAGGGTACCAATATCAATATCCGTGTGGGGGACCAAGAACAATCCCATGTGACATGAAGGCGGGAGGGATATATCTTTATGTAGTCTTGAACGTTGATGAGGTCTTGTGAGGAAATTGTGGCCTTTAGAGGACCAAACTCGAGCATATTGCAAAGACATTGGAATCTGTTCCAGCAATGTTCCTAGGGATGGGATGAATTCTCATCATTTAGTTGCCACTGCAATTGTGATTGCAGGTGTAAAATGGTTTGTTTGATATGCCCCCAAATGGTGGATATAGTCATCATTCTCAAATTAATGAATGCATCATTTGGGTCAGCAAAATTCATTTATTTATCCCATACATTCTGGCTCCATGGAGCAATGACTCAAAGAAGAGTCCCCATGCTAGTTTCATTCCCAATGCCTCAAATAGTCTGAGGTTCTTTATATCAAGACCACCTTCGGTTTGGGTGCGGTCCACCTTTTTCCAAGAGATTGGTGGAAATAAAAAATCTTGCCGCTAAAGGAAACTCGACACAATGAAAAGTAAACTAAAATTACATATAAGACTAATAAATATAAAAACAATACACACACACACACACACACACACACACACACACACACACATATATGTGTGTGTGTATATATGTAGACATAGGTATATGTATGTATATGTTTGTGCGCGCGTGTATCATAGTTACCTAAGTCTCGAGGACGGGGGATAGGGGACGGGGTTTTGTGGATGACAATATTCTTCTAAATATTGGGTATGGTATGGGGATGGCTATTTAATTAATATATAAATATTTTAACTATATTTAATGAAATATAGGGTTTTAAATTGGATGTAATGTTTTCTAGTTACTTTTGAGATTACAATTCGATGTTTTGGTAAAATTAACAGCTTCGTTGAAGTTAAAGCATCAGAAAAGTGTAATTTTGTTTAGGGATGTGTCCCGCATGACACTATATATATATATATATAGAGAGAGAGAGAGAGAGAGAGAGAGAGAGAGAGAGAGAGAGATGATAATCACAAGGATGATGCTACGAAGGTGAGGAGGGTGGGGATTTTCAGCATGGATTACTCAGGGGTGGCCCTGAGCATTTTATTCTTGAGAGTGATGATAATATTGACATGTATGATGCTGAGCGTTGAGGCAAGTTTTCAGTGCTTGGAAGTTGAAGATAGAACAATAGCAGTAGCACATGCGGTTTACTCCATGCATTTTTTGTTATTTTAAGCTTTCTATTTTTTTCTATTTATTATGTAGTCTACAGAAGAATATACTAGTCTTTAATGTTCGGGATTTGAACTATCTTTAATAATTTATGCTATCATCTTCAGACTTGTTGCTTCAATTTGAATTTACTGTTTCGACTTTTAGTCTTGTGAATATCATTTTCAGATGTGCTTATTCATTGTATTTCAATATTTGTTTAGTTTTGAATTATCGGTGATCAATTAATGTCAAATGACAATATTGATAAGTTAGTGTAAAATTCATTGTATTTACATTTTACAAATTTTAAATTATATGATAATTTTTCTATCTTCATGTTATTGTTTACGTAGCTTTTTAGTCATTAAAGCTAAATATCTTTTATTTATTTATTAATACACCCCAACCTTCCTGCCCTCTGCAACTCAACCCAGCCATCGTGTTGAGCATCCATCCTTCCCTTCCGTGTCGCTCCCCAACCCACTCCCCCAACTTCCATACATTCCAGGGATGTGTCCACCCGCTCCCATTCTTCCATCCCCACATCAAGCCCACTTCCCATTCTGGAAACTTTATGTAACACTGCATTTTGTTCTTTCTTTATATTTTAATATTTTTTTTGTATAATTTAGAAACAAATCTTGACTCTCTTGGCTTTTGTTTTTGCAGCTTGCTGGCCAAATTTTTGTGTGTTTGTTCAGTTTTTTCATCAGGTTCAGTTCAACTTCGGTGGTCTCAATGGCCTGCAAACAATTCTGGTGCAAAATGGTTTGCCACAAACAAAGGGTTGTTAGGAGCTGGGCCAAGTGGCATTATGGCCGCCGATGCTATCATAACTGAGGCAGGCACTATGCTTGTAGCTGGTGTTCCTATTGTGAATCCATCAACAGTTGTAGTTTGGGAAGTTACACCCGGCATTGGAAACAATGTACAAGCTACTGCCAAGATGAGCACAGGAATTGGTGTTCCACCCTCTTTTAATCCTCCATCATGGGCAGGCTTCTCAGCATTGGCTGCATATTTGTTCAGTTGGCAAGAATATCAATGTGCAGAGGGAAAAAATACACAATTACAGCTTACTGCAGAGGCAATAGAACCCATTTTACTCAACTGTTCTCCAGTTTCTAATTTTTCTGCATATGTAAGTCCTGAAGCAGCAGCCCAATCGGCTGCAACTACCACATGGGCCTCTGGGGTTTCTGCACTTGCATTTGACCCATCTCGTGGAGGATCTGTATTAGCTGTTTCAATTGTTGAAGGTGCATTATTTCTTTACTTCCTTAATTAGAGGTTTTCACTAATAGTTGATAGCAATGGCTCATCCTGTGGAGGATCAGAATTAGCTGTTTCCATAGTTGAAGATGACTTATTCCTTTGCCTCCTTAATTACAGGATTTCTCCAATAGCTCATAGTGAGACATCCTTGGACATATTAAAAAAATCAAACTCATTCACAAATGTTCTGTTACATTTACAAGTATTTAAGGTTTAGTGACATGCAGAAGAAAGTTATTTTTGTTCTTGTATCATGGCACATGGAGTTTTTGGGCTGCTCCCAGTTTTCTGTATGCATCATTATCTTTTATTGATATGAATTAATTTAGTTCTGTTGATATTGAAAGGCACACAATTTTGTTTCTATTGAAAGACACACAATTTTTTTTCTATTGATATGAATTAATTTAGGTCTGTTGGTCAGGATCCGAACACAAATTTTAAAACAGCATTCTCTTCAGTTTCCAATCAGATCTGCAAGGGGATACAAAACAGTTCATACAACATCATGCTCAAAAAACAGCTATCAGGCTCTCTTTCCCAGCTACAAAGGAGAACGGTCGTTATTTGCGTATGAAAACCCCTCTTAAGATTCAGTTCTCTATGGAAGAGATGGGTGACGGGCTATGGCTTCTCAAGGTCCAAGCCCCAATTCTCTGGTTTATGGGACTTTTCCAGGCCCCAAAACCTTGAGAGTGTGGGTGCCAAAAACTTGAAGCCCCTGACATCTGTAGATTAGATCATGATGCCAAATGAATACTTCATGGCAATCTTTTCCACTATGCATGAGAAAGATAAAGTGGCTCATAAAAACGGGGTTGTTCATGAAACACTGGTCATCTGCTTTCAACCCCACTTAGGTCCTCCCAAGTATCGTCCTTGTTTTGTTCAGGCTTCCACTTCTTCCAAGCAAATACTGACAAGAATATGCCTTGAAGATGAAAGAGGAGCCATAGTGGAGCACGTAACAGCCTCTGAATTCACTAAACATCCAAGAGCTCTCAACGCTGCTAGGATTTGTGTTAATGTAGACTTATTCAAGGCATATTCTTGTTAGTATTCGCTTGGAAGAAGTGGACGTACATAACAGCTTCTGAATTCACTAAACATCCAAGATGTAATGTCCCCTTTCCTACGCCAAAGGCCTAAGGGCCAATTTGAGTCCAAGCCTTGGTCATACCCAAGGGGCTTTGGACGTTGGGAGCTATTGGGTATGAATATCTAGTCCATTTTGTTATAATTCTTCATTGACATATGCAAAAAGGTGTTTTGGAAGGACTAGATGTTATGTTTTGTCGTTAGGAAGGGGCCACATGGTACTAATGTTCTAATTTTGCATTGGGGGTCACTTTTGGACCATGGCGACTTAAAAAGGGAAAAGTAACTTAAGTTACTTTTATTTTATTGGCCCTTCCAAGGGAAAAATGTGACTAGGGTTTATTGGGGCTCTTTTTGCCTTGGAGAAGTTATATAAGGAGTTGGGGAAAAAGGAAAGACATTCTTGCATACCTAATTATCTTCTTTCATGTGCAACTGCTATTTGCAAATCTATAGCTTGTGGAGTGAAATCCGCAGGAACCCTAGCTTCGGTGGTGAGAGATCCATCCCTAGCTAGCAGGGCATTCTTCGGTAGTGAAAGATCTACCCTAGCTTGTCATTTTGGAGTTGTTTTCAGGGCTGATTTACAGAGATATTTTCAGAGGTTTTAGAGATAGGGTTTTGAGATATTTTGTGAAGATAATCAGTGGGTTTTCAGATCAGACTTATGGCAGCAATAAAGAAAGGGTTTGACATCATTTCCAGAGGATTTCAAAGGGGTTTTGACCATCTACCAAAAAGGGCGACTTGTTTTGGAGATTGCAGCCTTTATTTGGAGGGTTTCCAGTTGGCCATTTTCAGATCTGGAGATCATCTTCTATATTTGTAAATGTTATTTCCAAAGTTTCATAGTTTTTGCACTTGTATTCGGGAAGATATGAATTTTAGAAGTTTTCCAGCTGTTTAGGGCATGCTGTAATTTTCTGGCAGCGTTATATTGTCTGAAAAATTCCAAAAATAGTTTTCTTATGTTCTTTATAATATTAGCAAGCTCTCTTTAAATTTTCAAGTGATTTGAGTGGATATTTTGGGAGTTATTAATTTTCTTCAGTTCGCTGCCCTAACTGGTAAAAATCTGTATTTTATTTGGCTGCAAATTTTCAATATTTTGTGTTATTTAAGTGGTATCCCACAAGGGATATTTCACAAGAGCTCTCAACTCTGCCAGGATTTGTGTTAATATAGACTTGTGGCTAGAGTTGGCCCCCATTCAAAGAAGTACAGTCAGATCCTTAAAGACCAAGCTCAAGGAGGAAGTAAGCACAGCTCAATCTTTGAACAAGCTGTGACTGACCAGTAAAATCCATTCCTAGTTCTTGGAAAGAAAAAGAGCCAGAGTATAGAGAGGAGGATAAATTCTAAAGAGCATACCAAAGGAAAGGTAAGGCCCCAACTCAACCTAAAACTTAAAGCACCATTTATTACCCCTTTACCACTCTCTCAGAGATGCATTCAGGGATAGGGGCCATCGATAGCCAAGAAATTAGTGACAAACCTGCGAAAACCCAGATCAATAAAGGCAATGTAAAAGGCAGAGGGCAGCCAAAGGCCTCCCAACAACAAAATCCTTCCAGCCCTGTCTAATTTACCTCCATAACTGATACATTGAAGGCATCTAGAGGATTTAAAACAAAAATCAAAGGTTAAGCACTGGCAGATCTGATATCCACTATTTCACAATTGATTATAGTCTAAAAGAAGAAAGCCTGTGGAGGATCTCGTGGAAACTATCCTGATACTAGCACCCAACAGGTCAAAAGGAAAGAGTGATGAGGCATGGAAGTCCATTTACCAAACCAAAAGAAAAGAGATGGATACAGATTAGTCTGAAAACACCCTGTCAGGGTAATCTGAATCGTCTCTAGTAATATTAGGGTCCTTGCCGTTCCTCATATATGCCAGTTTCTTCTGAACAAAGCCAAACAAGGGCTGATATGATTCTCCTACAGGAAATTACGAGACCATGTTCTCGAGAAAGCTGGAATTCAATCTGCCTTTCCACAAATACCTTGATTCATTGGGATCCATCCAGGTATGCCTACCAATGCCGTACCTCCTTCCCTTGGGGTACGAGTGTGTATTTTTTTATTTTTTGATCAAGTCCAAGAAGATATTTTTGTAGCAAATACTTATGTTCCTCCTTATGGTAGCGATAGAATTACATATTTCGATCATATTTGCAATGGGCTTTTAACAATCAACTCCAAAATGGCATCCTCTTGGGAGACTTAAATACTACCAAAACACTTGAAGAAAAGAAAGGGGAAGTGAGATTCAGTCACAGAAAGCAAATGCTTTATCTCATCTTCCACTTCTTTTACACGATGGTGGACATTGATTTTTCATCAAGGTCTATGTGTAATAGAAGAAAAGTGACTTGCTACATTGCTGAAAAAAATGACAAAGTTATCATTTTCTAATGATTGACTAGATGGGAGAAAAACTATACACTACCAAGTCAGTGACTCCACTCTCTTAGACCACTGGCATAGCCATCTGGAAAGTGAGACCCACAGATCGGGAAATGCCAAAAACAATTTAGATTTGAAGGTATGTGGTTCCTACACCTGGGTTTTACTAGTCTTGTGGAAAATTGTTGGAAGAAGGCCAACCACATCTAAGGACATCCAATTTACGGATTCATGTGCAAGCTGAACCATCTGAAACTCAAATTGAAATCTTGTAACCAGCTCTAATTTGGGAATATTTTTGCTCAGTTCTAACATGTTCACAATGCTTTGGGCCATGTTCGGGAAGTGTCAAAAAAACAATTTATATTTGAAGGTATGCGGCTCTTGCACTGGGGATTTACTAGTCTTGTGGAAAATTGGTGGAAGGTCAACCACATCCAAGGAAATGCAATGCACAGATTCATATGCAAACTCAACCATCTGAAACTCAAATTGAAAGCCTAGAACAAGCTCAAATTTGGGAATTTTTTCGCTCATTTCCAACAGGTTCATAATGCTTTGGGTTATGTTCAAAAACGATAAAGGAAATGGGTTCAATAGAAACATTAGCAGCCCAAGAGCAATGGTTCATAAATGAGCTATCCACTCTCCAAAAGAAGAAGAGGGAAACTACTGGAGGCAAAGATCCAATGAAACATGGATTCAGCAAGGTGAATCAAAGATACAGTTCTTTTATAAATCCGCTTTTAACAAACAACATATGAGCATCATTCACTGGTTAAAAATAGGTCAAAATCATTTTATTTTAGACAAATATGATATTTTAAATCACGCTTCTTTCCTCAACAGCCTCCTGTTTAAAGAGGAAGTTAATAGGGACAACATCAAGGCTCAAAACACTTTATTAAGGAATATTCCCATGCTGGTCACTGAGGAGGATTGGATCAGTTTCACCAAACCTATTACGGCAGCGGAGCTAAAGAGTATTGTCTTCTTCATCCAAAAAGGAATTGCTCCAGGTTCTGACGGTTTCATGGCCTTCATCTATCAAACTTTTTGGCAATGTCACAGAAATCGCCAAATTTCATCCAAAAAATTCGAAATTCGGCGATTTCCAAGAAAATGCAAAAAAACATTGAAATTCGACCTAAAATTCATGGGTTTGATTTTTTTCCCGCATTTAATAAAAACCCTTAAAAATCATCAATTTTGGCAAAGAAAATCATTGAAAAGTTTCAGCGTCGATGTAATGGTGCAGCTGTTGCCATAAAATTTATTGATCTGCTTGCAGCATTATGCCCTCCCGTGGTTGTTTGACCCACTCCCTTCTAAGGTGACAGAGGGATTCACAGCTTTGTTTTCCTGCTATGCCTTCACGATTCTGCTCAAGCCTAGGTCTACAGCGGTTGCCTTCGCCCAAGCCTCTTGTAAATTGTTTTTCATTTTGCAATGTATTCAAATATTTTAATTTCTATGCTTGCGTTTAGTTTTTAGGTTAGATGCTTTTATGTTTTTTATTTTTGGCTTATAAGCTCTCATATATTAAATAGGTAGCGGTAGAAATTTATTAGTAAGTTTATTTAATAATTTTGTTAATAGTTTATAAATCTTTATATGTATTTCAAGCTCATAATTTTATTAATAGTATATAAGCTTTTATAAACTTTTAGTTGTCTATAAAGTTTGATATAAGTTTAATTAATAATTTTATTAATATTTTATAAAATTTTATTATTATGTATATTTCAAGCTTATAAAATTAGTAAAATTTTTATAATCTTTTATAATTTTTTGATAGTTTATAAACTTTTATATCTATTTATTATTTATTTTGAAAATAAAATAATAAAAAATGTAGATCGAATTTATTGATGGATTTTTCCCGAATTTTATTGGCTGACGAATTTGTTTCGAATTTTATCCTCGCCGAACACGAACCTTGTGACTTAGCTTTCTGGGATCTCATCAAAGAGGACCTCCTAGCTTGTGTAGAGAAGTCAAGGAAGAACAATCAAATGTTAAAAGCTTTGAATGCTACAATGCTTGTCCTTCTCCTGGAAAAGGCTGTGGCAGATCAGCTGGATGAATACAAACAAATTTCTTTACGCAATACGACATAACGAAGTTCTCTCCAAACTAATTTCCGATGTGCTCAAACCCCTGCTTTTGTCCTGGGAAGACATATTACAAACAACGTTGTTGCTGCTTAAGAAAACATTCACTCCCTTAGGACTCAATAGAGACTGAGAGTCATGATAAATTTAAGTACATCAGTCTTTTGACAGATGCAACTAGTGTTATCTATTCCGGACTCTTAAACCTTTTTGTTTCAGTTCTCAGATTTCTGATTGGTTAGGCAGCTGGATAACCACTCCCACTCTCTCTGTCTATATCAATAGCAATTCCAGGCAGCCTTGCAAACCAACGAGAGTCCTCTGTCAGTGAGACTTGTTGAGTCCTTCTTCATGATATTAGGAGAATTCCTAACTAGACATATTGCTGCTGTGAAAAGAAAAGGCAAAGTGTTTGGGATGCTAGCTATTGAGAGAGGTCACAACTCATATATATGCTAGCTTCCACTTCGCTGATGACACTTCTTTTTTTCTCTCCCTTAGTTCTGCAGGAGAGCACTCATCTTTGCCATTTTTTAATTTATTCCAACATGGTTCAGGCCAAATGATAAACAATCACAAATCCAGTATTGTTTTCACAAATATAAATAGAACTAGAAGATCTGAGAACCCTGGAGTTTGCAATTTCAAGAAGGCAACTTACCTATGACCTATCTGTGTTTTCTGCTACATCGGAAACCAACAAAAAATCTATGGGGAGCAATAGCAGCTAGACTGCAATCAAATTGGGCAAATGGACCAACATATGGTTGAGCTTAGTAGGTAGAAATTAGATTTAACATGACAAACTGTTCTACAGGCTGTTCCAATGTATGTTCTATCACTTGTCGTGATACCTTCTGAGGTGGAATATCAAATCCTCACAATCTTGATATATTTCATATGGAAAGGGGTGGAAAAAACCTTAAAATATCTGCTAGTTTCCTGGGTTATAATTACAAAACCAAAATGCGCTGGAGGACAAAATATCAAAAACATCATACCATTCAATGAAGCCATGGTTATAAATTTGGCTTGGGATATAAACATTGCCCCCACCACTCCCCCTGCCCCCAGTCTGTAAAATGGAAATCCATTCCACTCAATAAATATGCTGCTGATGATTTAGGTCTGTCTAAAGTCATGGAACTCACAAACTTCTACAACAGCACAATGTATCCAAAATGGCTTCACCCTCCTTCAACTTTTCACCACCTGGCAAGTGGGAAATGGTGCAAAAGTCAAATTTTGTGAAGACAGTTGGAGAGGGCATCCTTTCTTACTAATTCAGTTTGTTTTAGAACTCAAACCACATTACATTCAACCAGTTACATTTTCTTGCAGGATTACTGGACTAAGAGCAGAAAGAAGGAAAATGCGTGGAACTTTGAGATGATTCACTGCTTGGGTAGGAAGCTTCTAGAAAAAAAAGTAATCCTTGGTTCAAAGCATACAACACAGGTGCATGGTAAGCACTGTTGCATTGGATAGGATCTTCTGGCCCAACATGAGTTAAGGTAATCTCTGTTTCAATGGCCTACACCTCAATCCAACAAACCACAACTCCAAACAAAAAATGAAGGAAGCTATGGAATTTAGATTGCTGGCCTAAGGTCAAAGTGTTCCTATGGTTGGTTGTGCATATCAAGATTCTCACTTCTGACCATTCGTAGAAAAGTGGAGTCACCGGCCCTACAATATGCCCAAATTATAAAGATGATGTAGAAATGATGAATCATCTTTTTGTCCACTGCAAATACTCCCACACCATATGGGCCCACATGGCCCTATAATATGACAGTGTTGTGATCTGTAAAAGTCTACCCCACCTTTTCAAATTGACTGAGTCAAGCACAAAAATTCCATTCTTTCAAATAACTCAATCCCTGGTCCCAAGATTTGTCCTTGCAAATATATGGAGAGAGAAACAACATAACTTTTGAAAATTCTGAAAGGAAGGAAATCTTCATCTCGGATAATTACCACAAAAATAAGGAGTACGGATCTGGCTCACTCCTCCAAAAGCCTTACAAATTTGCCTCTGCCAATATGCCTGACTTGCATCACACCACCTCATGGAAAATACCATATCATTACAAGTTTACATGGATGCATATTCAACCCCAACAAACATGGATCCGCCTCGGAAGACACTTATAAGGTACATTTTGATGGAGCTTCAAGAAGGAACTCAGGGCAAGATGGTATTGCTGGTATTCTATGCAACTACAATGCCACTCAAATCATTTGCCACAAGCAGTTTGTGAGAATTCATTCCAACATCAAAGCAGAACTGAGGGCCCTACGTACACATCTGCAGCCTAGCCACATGTTCAAAATATAAAAAGTCCATCATTGAAAGGGACTCCCTACTTCTCATCAACATAATCTCATGGCTTCAACACGTACATAACAATGGAGACCCACCAAACCCCTCATCTGGTCCATGTAGCATATGATTCATCAAATTGTCAAATACTCGAGGATTTTTCAAGAGTGTCAGCTCCAACATCATAATCATCAATGCGGACAACCCTCAAGAATATTTGCTCCAACATTGTAAACATCATCACTATAAGGACGCTGACCTCCCAAGGTCGTGGTCAACAACAAATCCAACTAAGACTCGATCACTTGGCTGGATCAATGGAGGATACTGCCAAAGGTCCCAAGATAGTTTTCCGTAGAGAGCCCAATCAATGATCACATAAACCACAATTGAAAAAAACATTGTAACACGTAAACTAATGGGACCTTGGACTAAGGGCATCTTTCTGTACAATGGTCAAGTTATTAAACTCTCTAGACATTCCTTTGTATTTTAATTCTTGGAACCATAGTTATCTTTTCCCACTCTAACCTTATGCTGGGTTTGTCTAGAATAAGCGAAGGGGCTCTCCATTAAGCCTTCTCCACCCTGCACTGGCATTTGTCTGTAGTTTATTTTATTCTATTTGATTTTTCTCTTTATAATTTTTATTAATGCTTCTTTATTTTCTATCTATTCTCACTTATCCCTCCCCAAGTTATCCTTTCCCCTAAATGTTTTTTCGTTAAGCCCTATACTTAGCTACCTTCAATACCTTTTTCCATTTCAAGCACTTTTCCACATCCACTCCTCTCATCCCTTTTCTATTTTTAAAAGTTGGTCTCCATTTATTTTTTATATTTTTAATGCATTCCTTTTAAACCTGCCAATATCACATACTGTTTCAACCACATTTTAAATTCTTCCCTAATCCTTCCCTAATCCTTTTCTTCAGACATTCATCCGCCCTCTTCTCCACACACAACATTCGCCTCCACATATAATGTCAACATTAGGACGTCTTTGCTGTCAACAGCAGTGAGAATAGAGGAAATTATCTCCACAGGTGACTGTGAACACGCCACAGTCAGGTCGTGCATGGCATTTTTGACCAGTACTGTTCTAGGTATTTTTAGATACATCGACAGCCCCTCAAACCCATGGTTTATTACAGCACTAAAATATTGATGGCATCTCCCAAGGAAGCTCGGACCAGAATGTTGATCAGAAGAGACTGTCAAAGCTTTAATTGCTCAGTGCTTCCTAAAACGTCCTCTCCTAGTGATCATGGTGTGCCTAGCAGTTTTAGTCTTCTTAGCACTTATTTGAACCAGGCAGAAGCTTACCAAATTCTTACCTCTTTACTGGTGTTACTGTAATCAGGGTAAGACTTCAAACTTCATGGGTCAAGATAAACACTTCTCCTTTCCTCAATTTGACCCAACTCAGATATTTTTGCTTGGGTTAGATAGAAGCAGAGTTAGAGCTGATTGGGCCCATAGCTGTTTGCTTTACCAACAGTAGATGGTTCTTCATAAGAAGGCTCTTTTTCTGTGGGTCTGCAATAAATTATAACCTTGACAATGCTTGCTTCTTTCATCTATCGGTCATACCTCATCTTAGGATTACAAATGGAGGTAATCAACAAAATGGTTAATGTTGCTTTTTACCCTAGTTTTCTTGGACCAAGAAAAATACTTTTAACCAGGTGAATAAGAAGAGCAAGCCATTAGGCAAATGGTAAAAGTCCTTTTATACCATCTATTAAGCATTGCTTATCAAAAGAGAAAAGGACAAGGTAATATGCTGAAGGTTTCTGTTCATTAGAAGCTTTGATTTGACAGGTTATCTGAGGTGGTCCTAAGGAAAGCAGCCTATTGTTATAGAGAGTGATGGCATGGATTACACATCAAGCATGCAGCCCCAACAAAGCCAGCTCCAAAACCTTAGCCATTCCGTTGCAAACAATGCCCAAGCTTTCCACATAAGGCCTAACAATGAGACCAATGATAGAAAGAAAGAATGAAATTATATTAATGTCCATAGATGACCAAAAGGAGGTCAATGGGACTCGAAGATACAACAGTCAACAATATAAATTTCTAAGAAGAAAGAATCCTGAAGCCGAATATAGGAATAAAGGCGCATAAAACAAAGTAAAGCATTGTGCCACTAACAAAGGTGGTAATGAAACCAATACAAATAGAAATGAAGGGTGAAAAAGAACCCCTAAAAACATTTAATGATGAAGACTGGAAGACCTCATTGAAATCTCTAATTGTGCTTGAAGTGGAGGAGCCGTATGAGCCATCATCAATCACTTTGTGTAAAGATTTGATAGAGCTCGTTGGGAGTACCCACTATCGAAGGGGCTAGGCTAAGGGATCCCAGGAAGAAGCAACACACTTCCTCTGGAATCTCCCCTAACATCCAAGGCCGGTCTATCTCCCATAATAGAAAAGAAACTTGTGGCATGAGTCCGCCCTTGTGGTTTGGGGGTGACCGATAAGTACTAGATCCATGTTGTTGGAAAGGGGCGGAGCCACGTTAGCGGGAATGAGCAAAGCCACGATGCCGAGGGAGAGTAGGTTGGGGGATTTGAGTAATCTGAGAGACGCTCTACCTAATTGATCTATCAACTCGATGTGGATGTACTAGTGTCTAAAGGGAGTTTAGTGCTTCCAATAATTTGGATGGGTGGGAAGAAAGATGTGATCAACATGGGGGCTCTAGAGCCACTAGGTTCTTCCCGTAAGGATTTGTGCCGCAGGGGGGCTGCCTTGTGAAGATAAAGAGCCGGACACCGTTGGTTAGGATATATGAAGAAAGTAGATAGGGTGTTTCTTGAGTCCCTGAGAGGCACTGATATCTTTCCCAGATCTCATAGTAAATGAGGCATCTAAAAATGATGTGTTCTTCGGCCTCCAACTCTTGGAGGGAGCAAAGATAGTAGGTCCCATCCCGATAGAGAATGGGGTTATCTATTTCAACCTCTAACTGGTGAGAACATATTCTCATCCGACAAACCTCAAGCTGTGGGACCAATGGCGTTGGGGATAATGAGTGTGATGAATAATACCATTTGATACTTGTAAGGAGTGCTTCGTGTAAATGTAAGAAATGGGGTTGAGTGGTCAAGGGGCGAGATCCAGGTGGCTTGGATATATTGTATGAAGATGCCCTCTCTATCAGCGTTAGTAATGACATCCTTTGTGGGAAGTAGCCAAGGAGGGGGTGTCCATAGAATACATGAAAGTGGATAGCCTATCAATAGAAAGTTGCAAACAGGCAGTTCCTCAATGCATCGTCCAAGCGGGCTTTTCCACCCAACCGCGACACCTTGAGAGTATTTTCAGGCTTACTTTCTACATCTGCAAACTTGTAACTTTTGGGGACTTAAGTAGATACTCATCTCAGATGGAGAAAAGGGATTATGGGAGTGTGTGACTCACTATTGCTTAGGCCGTGCAGATAGGCTTCTGCTCATGAGTGATATCCATACTTCGCACTTAGCTCTTCAGAGAGGATTGCTTCACTAGTCCCCACCAAATGCCGACACTATTGGTACTTTGAGACTAGGTAGCTATGCATTATAACATGAGAGTTTGGACCCTCTCAATAAGCGCCCAGTCATTGGCCTTCAAACTAGGTCCCCAAACCTTTGAATCAATATAAAAGTGTAGGTTTGATGATTGTATTAAAAAGTTGTAATTTGGAATGGATGTCCTAGAAGTGGATCTAGAAACAATGACATTCGAAGATAGAGAGACATACCGCTCGCGAAGGTGCAGATGAGAGGCAAACTTAATGATAAAGCATGGCCCAGAAAATTGTACTTCCAAATATGTGTGTAGGCTGATGTGATCTCTAGAAGTTTCTGTTTGTAGAGAAACTGGAATATGGAGAGAGCGCTTGGAGATATTGAAGATCATGACCTTAGTTTTATTAAGGTTGACCACAAGTTATCGGAGTTCGCAGAAATGAGCAAGGAACATTTGTTGCTCTAAGCCCTTGGCATCATCGGTAAAGAGAAGGATAACTATAGGCACCTCATGGAAAATATAGCCATCATTCATATGAGTATGCTGCCAAAGAAAATCCTCTAACTCATCAATGTAGGTACTGAACAGGGTCGGTGAGAGAGGACATCCTTGCTTGACCGTAAAGGTGCACTTGACAATTTCAGAAAAAAACGTGAGTACGAAACTGCCCAATAACTGTCTCATAAAATCTCCAAGTGACAGTAATCAGAAAATCTGGTATGCCAATATCTTTTAACTTTTGGGAAAGCACATGTCTTGGAACTGAGTCAAAGGCTTTCTTGAAGTCAACAAAACAGCAAAAGAATTTGGAAGACTTGTGACGGGCTTCGTCAATGATACGAACTTAGCCAACCAAACCATGATTAACCAGGCCATGCGTTTTAAAGCCAGCAAGCCCCTTTGTATCCAAAACACCAACATGTCAAAGTTCAATCATTGAAGGAATTTGGAACCCCGACTCCCAGAGCTTAATAATTTGTCCATCTAAACACCAACATGTCAGACTTCAATCTTTGAAAGAATTTGGAACCCCGAATCCCACAGCTGTTAATAATTTGTCCATCTCCTCTCAGTATTTTCAGGACATGTTTTGCTGCACTCTGACCACTCATATCTCAGGAATCTATCCTGATTTCTCCTCCTGGCTATAGTTGTCCGTGTTTTTGGGCCTTAGGTCACCCACCTCAGCAGAACTCCCAACATCAGGATAGCCAGTTCTCCCTAATAAAAATGGTCCTCGGGCGAAAATTCCCACAGAAAAGCCTGTCAAACAAAGTGCCATGCTTGCAGCCTTGTATGCTATAGATGGTAGCTTGAAATTCTTCAATGACAACACCGGGGAACATGGTATTCAACATCTAGTAGTGGAAATAACGTTAGGGCCATGGAAAGACATATTGTCTTCCCAATAGCTGTTTTCCAGCAACACAACAAGAGGATCGAGATGCTTGACCACATGGTGTATGGAGGACCTGGAGGCTCAATATGAGTATCACCCTGCTCTCAAGCGACATGTTTTTCACGAGGAGACCCAGGAGCGGTAGTGGACAATTACCTGTGCCCAAACCAATTTCAAAACAAGCTCCTCCCAAGTGGCGTGATGTGGAGATTGTAAAAGAAGAACACAAAGGCAGATCTTACTCTGCTTGGGGAGACTCCTAGTCAAATCTGATGGCAGCATGAAATATGAGATCAAGCAGTATCACTTCATGGCTTTGTTACCGGTTTGCTCCCACCAACCCTAGGTCCAGGATGTACCCAGTTTTGGTAAGAGTCTGGTTTGATTGGGGATTAGTTCGCTCAGGCCTGTTGCTGTATGACCAAGGCATACCCACACTGTCCCGGCGTATCTGCAGGCTAAAACTGTGGTTTTTCAAAGTTCTATTTTTATTTTTAATAATTATTTTATGCATGGGTCTTTGGAGATGAGGGTGACATGGAGGATATAGTTGCTGTGGCAGGAGTAACTGCCATGGGAGAAGAAAAGAAAGTGTCATGGAAAAGTGAGGGCAATGTCGGAGTCATTACCAGCACCGTTTACAATATACATAGTCAGGTTCATAGCATATTTGTGAACACGGTTTTAGGATAGAATGGCAGTTTATTAAAGCTGTATGGTGTCATTTGGTTTTTAGGATGTATTAAATTTATCAAACTTGTTTATAGTGTTGTTTATTAAGGATCTATACTGCCAGGATATGGGTTCGGCACGCTGAAACAGATTTTTTTAAAACCCCGGTACGATATGATGTGGGTACGTTCATAAAATATATTTTTAAAAATTAAAAATATAAATATATATAAATTTTTTAATGAAAACAACAAGCTTATAGTCTCAACAACTTATAAAATATTAGAAGCCAGCAACAAGCTTATTATGAATTATAAGCCATCTAAAGCAATATTTCTTTGATTGAATACAAGAAGACCACAAAAATTTAAATCTATGAGTCCATCTACTAATGGGCTCACAAACATTCCACTTATTGTTAAGGCCCAGGGAAAGGTTTGTGGAGAAGGCAATCTTTTCATAGAGTTGTTTGGACTTTGGAGGTAGCCTCTTTGAGAGGGCCCTTTGAGCCACCTCATAGTATCCCAAAAGTCATTCTCATCCTCCATAATTAGTCCAGTAGAGGGAGCTGTGAAAGCATTTCTAAGCATTGTATACATTCTGAACTGAGATTGAGGAAGCTTATAGAAAGCTTTAAGGTCTGTCCATTCCATCCACTTCCCAAATCTGTACAAGTCATGAAATATTTTAATTCCTTTCTCAAACCAAAGGAGGGCAAAGCAGCCTCTTGTCAAGGCAAGGATCTTGTCATTATATTTCAGATTCCACCAAATTGATTTGTAGGCTTGGCACCTAGTGTCAAAGGAAGAGAAGATAGGCTGCCCAACCACCAAGTGCTTCACTTGTTCCCATGCCTTCCAAATTGACTGAAGAATAAAGGACCCATGAGGAGCAACAAGAAAGCCCCCAAATAGTAAGTCAACCAAATGAAGTCCTTTTCATCTCTCTTGACCCTTGGGAGCCTATTGGCAATATTGAATCTCACATGAACTTTCCAAGGTTCAATTCCAGTCAAAGCCCTCAAGTTTTATTTATTTTTTTGCACTTAAAAAAAAACCGTGTGGGTATGCTGTGGGTACATACCCACAGGCCCTGGGTACGTCCCGGGTATGGTTTTCTGTACCTGGAACGTACCCAGGGCCTGTGGGTACGTACCCACAGAGTACCAGTACTAGTTTCCGTACCAGGTACGTTTCAGGCCTGGTACGGGCCGGTACTGGACGTATCAGTGCAGTCTAGTTAAGGATGTATAAATTTATTAAAGTTATGTATAGTGCCATTTTTGTTTTCCGGATCTAATAAATTTTTTTGAGTTGTAAATAGTTGCCACCTTCAGTTGTAGCGCAGTTGCACATTGAGTTAAAATGGAGGTATATTTACATAGGTTGTAATTCATATTTGGGTTAGATTAGGCAATATAGGTAGTTGTGCATTAAATTTAGAGGCTTCTAGTGTTGAGTGAGTCCCTTTGCCTTGTGATAATTACCAAAAATATGAGGAAAAATGTCGTTAGACTAATGACTACTAATGGAGGTCACCTTGAGATATGACACATGAGTAAAAATCCCACAAAAATCAATAATCTACATATTTATTAGCTGTGAGTTTCTTTGCATTTTGTGTTTGTGGTTTATTGATGTTTGCTAGGTTAGAATATTTATATTTTAAATATTTTCTTGTGTGGTGAACCTAAGACAAAAAGTTCGTTGTATTGGCGAATCTGATTCATCGTACTCAAACCCATTCCCGAAATGAACCTGTAACTTTAGCATAATGGCAATCTTCCTGTTTGCTATCGCGGTTTTTATCTTTATGCTAATTTGTATTTGGGATGCAACAGGAAATGTTATGTGAACAGTAAAATACTTTCCAACTATATATTTACTTAACCTTAGGTTTAGATAGCCTTCTCCCTACTAATATGCGCAGTTTTGTTTCAGAAATATTAGGAATGGTCTGTGTATGTTTTATCTTTTTCAACTTTCTCTGATTTCTGGTCTATTCATCAAATGTAAACTTCTTCCTTCCAGTTATCACTGAGTCATCCTTAAAACAGTTTTCAGAACTAGGCAGGTCTTGCTATATATATTGAACTTAAAAAAAAATGTTGCCAGGTTATTGAGCCATTAGGTGTTATGGCGTTGTATTATGAATAATGCCAAATGTCATTAATACATGATCATGATTGTCAAGGTCTGTTAAGTCAAATTACGTAAAACTGCTCATTGCAGGAATATGATAATGAAACATGAAGGGTTATGAATGAAGAATAAACTTTTCAGCTTTTCTTTCTCCGTCAATATTCTAATGTTGAGATGGATCAGCACCAACATTTTAGATTTAATGTTAGATGATGAGTCATAAAGCTGCTTCCAGTGTTCTGAAATTTTCTTTGCCGAGTGTTTAATTTCTGAAAAGTACTGACAATGATCCCTCCAAAGCTCAGAAAGTAAGAAATCAAAGTAGAGAAGCAACAAATGTAGGAAAATGATTCAGAATGAAATCAGACAAGTTTGGAGGCTAGGTAGCTTGCACGGCCCCTTAGGGCGGAGGGTTCGGGTCCGGTTCGGCGCAGTTCGGGTTCGGGTCCGGTTCGGCAGGGTTCGGGCAGGGTTCTCCTGCGCAGGCCACGGGTATGGCCGGGTACGTGTGTGGACGCACCCGGCCGTACTGGGGCCCGCAGGAGAAACTCTGCCCAACCCGAACCCGCGAACCCGTCAAAGTTTTCCACGCGTTTTTTTTTTTTATTTGTTTTTGGTCAAACAAAGGTCAAACCGACTTTTCTAAACATTAAAATATTCTTTTCAACCCTAATTTGTGCGCCCAAACTCTATAACAACAACAATAACAAGTCATTTACCTCACATTTTCATTCTTGCCTCTTATTTGCATATTTGACTCTCACCTTCAATTTTTCCACTATTTTCAATTGCTTAGGGTTGATTTCAAGTGCCATATAGTTGAAGGAGCTTGCAACAAGTGACAAGGAGTTCAAGGAGCTTGCATTATTGGTGTTGGGTGTATTGAGGTAAGTATTTTGTGATTTTTTTAGAGTGTTTTAGTTTGTTAGTTGTATTTAATATTTTATTATTTTTTAGTTGTTTTTTTGGTTTGTTTTTTGTTATTGTTTTAACTTTTAAGCTTCATTTTTCTACATTTGATTTCATTTAAATTTAAATTTTAAACTTCCAACATTTTCTCAAGACTAAATTTGTTTTCATTTTTTAAATGCATCAGTGCGCTTAAAAACTTAAAATGGCTGCCAGTTCTAGTTCTGTGGGTCAAAGTAGTAAAGGTCTCCTTCACAAAAATGATCCATCCTCCCCACTTTGGAGGCATGTCAAACAACTAGAACAATTACCAGGTGGAGGGGGTTTTGTTTGGGTTTGCTCACAATGTAATATACAATTTAAGAGCTCCTACAGTCGGGTGAAAGCCCATTTGTGTGGGGTTGTTGGCCACGGAATCAGAACATGTGGAGGGTTGGATGGAAAGGGGTTGCCACGTGCAAAGACCCTTGCATACATCAAAGAGCAAGAGGAAGCAGATGCAACAATGGCATTAAAATCCAATCATCCTATGGCAAAAAAAGGAAGATCACATACCATTAGCAAGCCACCTGCTTTCTCCTTCGTTGATGTCAGTGGCTCCGATCACCCATTTTTGTCTACACCTATCAGAATCAAGGGGAAGAGGATTCACCTCTTTCTCACAAAAAGAACAAAAGATGTAGGCCCATTGGAAAGGGCATTCCATAATGAAAGTAGGGACATAGCTAACCAAAGTGTTGGATGCTTTATTTATGCATGTGGTGTCCCATTTAATGTTGTTAGATCACCATACTGGCAAGATATGGTGAGATGTATTAATGAAGCCCCTAAAGGGTACATTAGCCCAGGGTATGAAAAGGTGCGCACCACCTTATTGTCAAAAGAAAGAAAAAAAGTCAAGACTCATTGTTGCCCATCAAGAATCAATGGCTCGAAACAGAGTGTCCATCGTTTCTGACGGATGGAAAGATACAACAAATAGGCCATTGATCAATGTGGTTGTCGTGTGTCCTAAAGGGGCAATGTTTCTCAGGGCTATTGATTGTGAGGGGCAAGTGAAGGATGCCCAATTCATTGCCAACATCCTCATAGAATCTATTGAGGCGGTGGGGCCTCAAAATGTTGTCCAAGTCAGAACGACAATGCAAAAATTGTAGAGCTGCAGGTTGTTGGTCGAGGCACGGATGGACACATATTCGACACCTCAGGCGGTCCATTCCCTCAACTTAATGTTACAAAAATTGGGCACAAAAATTGCTTGATCAAACAAGTATATGAGGAGGCAAATGAGATTCAAATGTTTGTCGCCAACCACCACATGTCCCAAGCCATCTTTCGTAAATTCTCAACATCAAGAAATGGACTATCAAGGTAGCCCGTAACATTCTTTTTTATTTTTAAAAATAATTATTAGTTTTTAAAATTCATTAAATTAATTTTATAAGTTTGTAATTTGTAGAATTTTGAATGTTTTAAGTTTACTTGTCTTAATTTTATTTCTTTTGATTTCTTATTAGGTTCTTTGAGACTCGATTTGCCTCGCACACGCCGTCTTGAGGCGGCTTGTGAAGGTGCGAGAGGCATTGAGTGGCATGGTTATCGCTGACCTTTGGAGTATATGGAGGCAAGCAAACAAAGGAGAGGGCCGAAATGTGAAATTGTTGATCCTGGATGAAACATGGTGGGATCGTGTAGATTACTTGCTTAGTTTTACCGAGCCCATCGTGAGTATGTTGAGATTTGTTGATATGGATCATCCATGCATGGGTGAGATGTATGATGGAATCGACTCAATGATTGAGTCAATTAAGACCATCATAAATGCCAAAGAGCAAGATCCTACAGAGACCTTCTTCAAGGAAGTGCACGCACATCTCATCGAAAGGTGGAACAAAATGACTACTCCATTGCATCTTCTTGCTTTTGCCTTGACTCCAAAATACTATAGCGCAGAGATCCTTTCTTTACCTAGGAGGGTCCCACCATATAGGGATGTTGAAGTTAGTGAGGGGTATAAGGCAAAGATTTTCTAGAATCTTCCCGCATCCGTAAGTAGAAGACATGGTTAGAGGTGAGTTTGTGAATTTCATATCCTCCAGGGATCACTCCATTAGCGCTCTTCGTGACAAATACAGAATGGATGCTTATTCGTGGTGGTACCTCCATGGACAAGCATACCCCTACCTCATGCCACTTGCAATAAAAGTTTTATCACAAGTAAGATTTTAATTTTTTTAATTTCTTAACTCTTTCTTTTTTACTTTATATTTATAAGTTTAAAATTGTAATTTTGCATTGACTTTGCGGCTTGCCTCAATAGGTTGCGAGTTCTTCTTCAGCTGAGAGGAATTGGGGTACATATTCATTTATCCACTCGGTTAACCGCAACAAGTTGGGAGCAAAAAAGGCAGAGGATTTGGTCTTTGTGCATTCTAACCTGCGCCTTCTATCACATAAGAAGGATGAGTACAGGAAAGGGCCAACAAAGTGTTGGGATATAGACCCAGAGACTCCAAACTTGGATGTTCCCATTGCCCAACTTTCATTGCTAGACCCGGACCTAGATAGTACTTTGCGTGAGCTGCAAAGTGGGGCTAGCGGGAGCGGCATTGCTGATAGTTCTGGTTGTACTCCTGGTGCTTGTGGTTCTAATGAACCACGTGATGGTAGTGATGCTCTCGTTGAAGACATTGGAGAAGATGCAGAGCCATCAGACTATTAGTCTATTACTAATTAGAATGTTGATGTATCTTGATTCTTCATTTTTGTGTTTACAATGTCAGATAATGATAATACATTGTAACATTTTGATTTGAACAATGTACTGGTTATAAGTTCGAACAATGAATTATCAATATGTTTTAACTTTTGTCGCTATTTCACCTATGTATATTTCAGATTTGTTTAATCTATGCATGTGTAAGGCTGGAATTTTGCTTATCTTGTTACTTTTCAAAATATTTTTAATATTTTATATGTATATTGTACTGCCGTACCCAAGTGCCGTACCCGGGCCCCCAAAAAATTGCCGTACCGACGTACCGGATCCCCCCGTGCATTCGCACTTCCGAACCGTACTCACGCACGCTACCTAGTTTGAAGGTGCTAATAGCAATGAGTGAATGATGCGACTGCAATATACAAGTTTGATTATGACAAAGGAGCTTTAAAGTCGCCACTTTGGTGTTAAAAACATCACAAAAGAAATAAATTTTCAACGGAGTCTATGATGGATAAATGCTATCTAGACTATTGAACAACAAAGACGAGAACCCCGAGAAGAAGTTAGTGTTTGGAGATGGCTTGTAACCAAAGACATGCAGTCATCTGTCATTACTTGCGCATGCTGGACAACAAACTTGTCACATATTTCCTGAAATGTTGTGCTGGTTCCTTTGGGCAGTACATGGTCAGAGTAATATAGAATGCTAAATGCTCATTACTCCTCATGAAGCATCTTGTAGCTCGCTTACACTATTGGATAAAGGAGGAAGTGACAAGGAGCCTTGGGATTTGTTGGCCAGATCCTTTCCGAGCAAAGGCCTTTTTTTTGTTGACTCAACTTTTGAGTACATCATTCTATACACCTTTTATCACAATAGTGAGCTAGCATCCAATAAGGAGTGCTGTGAACAAGGATGCAATGGAATCTACCTCAACCTTTATAGTTAACTAGACATCCAGAAGTGGAATGCTCCTGCTTTTGGTTCCAGGATACAATATTTTATAGATCATCTGATGTCTAGGAATGTGACGGTCATAATTGATTAGCAACTTATGGACAACTTGTAATCCTACACAAATATTAACTTCGGAGATAATATTGCAGTGGTTTTCATGTTGCTGATGAGCCCAATCTTCATCCAAAGGCATAAGGTAAAATATTGATGGAGAGTAGGTGACAAGGGTTTGTGTGGGTCAATGTATTTCTGTATGCTCTTTGGATCTAATCTGAAATGGTTCTATTAATGTCGTTCTTTCACATCTACAACATCAATAGAGAAAATGCTAGGAGAAGGTTTCTCTACTTCCAAAGAAAAAGTAAAATTTAAATTATTATTTTGGGCATGCTAGCTTTATTTGATTTGTTTACTAGGTATCTTCTTGGAAGAATGATGAACTAAAGATTATTAAGTATTCCAAACTGACTTGTAGGCCCTAGTGTGAAACTATTCTAATGTGTCTTGGGAAATTAATATTCTTGCCATGAGTGCAATTATCAGACACAGAAGAGACAAGAATGAGGAACAACTGCTATTTGAAGCTGCAATTGAGAGAAAAAATCTTGTAATTTCTCTGTTTGATATTTTACATATGTGATAGGCCATGGCTTGGGTTGCCTAATAGGGTGATGACTCCTAATCTATGCTTTCCTATCGGTACTGATGTCCGTGTGACTTGATTTCAAGCCTTAACCACTTTTGCTTTGTTATCTTTATTCTTCACATTGTATACAGTTTGATCCCTCATATATATATATATATATTTATAATATAAAATTTGAAAAGATCCCTTTTTATCCTCAACGTATCTAATCTACGTTACAAAAATTGGAATCAATAATAAGGGATTTATGTAGTGCAAACTAGGTCTTTTGTTGCTTGATTCCTTTTTTCTGAAAAGCATTTAAAAAATGAATTTGTACCTATAGTGGAGGGGTTGTCTTTCTTGCCTAGACCCCTATCCCTTAGGTTATGCCAATTAAATTCTCTTTGCTTTTATTCCAGAATGTCTTGGATCATGATATCTTGATGAAGGCGGTTTGGAGTTTCCTTTGCTGCAATTGACTTAAGTCCCGGCTTGGAGTTTCCTGTGCTGCAATTGACTTAAGTCCACGTGTTCTAAAGTTCAAGAGTCTCAAATTTTGTTGCTAGTTCTTTCTTATCCTCTTTGCTTGCCAGTGCTCCAGCTTGGTGGTTTTTAATGCCACCAGCACTTGCCTTAGGAATTTTGGATTTGTCCTCTGTTTTCAGTTCTGCCGTTTCTGCCTGTATCTTAGAAATTTGTTCTGTTTGTTTGGAGATACTGGTTTGTTCTGTAACTGTGCTAGTTAGCTACTTAAAGAGTCATTCCAGCAGTTCAATCTATTTTTGTTAAGATTTAAATATTTTTGAAGCTTTTTTGCAGTGATGCAAGGATTTGCAGTCATACTTTTGGAAGAATTCTTATTGGAAATTAACTAGTACAGATATATTAAAAAATCTTTCTGAAATATACCGAGAGATATCAATTTCAAGGTTCTTATCTTGGATTTCTCACATACCACGTTGATTAATAACTCCATTACATTCTCTGCCAATTTCCCACAGATTGGTGACAAATGACATCAATCTAGCTGCACTATTGTGTTGCTCTCAAAAAACTCTGTATGGAAAAAAAAACAGGCCCTAAACTCTACTGCAGGGCCAAGATATTTCTATTTTTTGACTGAATTTTCCAAGCAAAAAAGTAAAATCTTTAACTGACAGTCAAATGATGTCAAATTTAAGGATGAAATTTCCAGATGATGGTCAAATGAACATCAAATTTGAGATTAAAATTAAGCGTGAACACCTATCGGCACGATCATTCCTCTGTAAATCACCTTGTATAGAGAGGTCAGCATCGGCGTTATGAGATCTAAGCCATCAGTGAGGTACAAAACTGCGATGAATTGATTAGCCAGTGAATAAACAGTAGCACACAATTTGAATTTGGGTATCTACCATGTTAGCTCTGAAATTGATCATGAATATATTTGATTTTTCTTTGCCTAACATCTGCTGAAGAAAAACTTGTTTTTTAAGATGACCATTTAAAACTGGAAAAGTTTCCTGCAAAATGACAAAAACCTTTAAGAAAAGACACCCAGGAACATTCACTGCAAACTATTTAGGTTCTGATGAGGAAATGGAATTTAAAATGTCTACTAGCAGGTAAAAATAAGCCCATGAAATTTAGGAAAAACCCAAGAAACATTTTGAAGATGCGTATGAACGTAGCAGCGTACAGAGTTGTTTACTTAATAAGTCAACATATAAATAATATTGCATTGAGAATAGTCTGCATGATCTTCCAATTTAGTTGAAAAAGAGAGAAAATTCTTCACATTTTATTTTATGATATAAGCAGAAGTGTATATAGATAAAGTGCTTTTTATTTTTAATAATTTATTCTTTTAGGGTTGATAACTCATGCTCTATTTAAATGTCGTTGAAATATTGTTTATTTTATCTGTGTTGCGGGAATCCAAATTTCTCCAATCAGATTCCCATGTTGGAACTTGCACATTGGATCTGAGAACCTGGTTACGCTTTATCTATTCTCCTCCTCAGGAAAGACACATTTGGTGGAATGTTGGGTTACTGCATTATGTCACTAATGCTATTTTACCAGAAAGGATTATGGTTATTGCTTTTATCAATTCTTTTAGACTGTGTATTGACCAGTCTTGTATTTCTACTTATGGGACCTATTAGATGCATTCTTGAATAATACATGAGTTTCAGTAAAAGCATTTTAAAAATTAGCTTAAAGAAAAAATGACCTCAATTTGTGAAAGTAAGCATTTATGTATAAAAATTGGTCTGTTCTGGACAGGACAATATATGTCACCACATAATCCTGATGAAGGGCCATCTCTAACTGGCTGGAGGGTGCAGAGATGGGAAAGTTCACGTCAACAGGTTGCTCTGCATCCCCTTTTCGAAAATTGTAGTTCCAATTCCGTGGACAATCACCCATGACAACTATTTGGACAACTAATGTCAATAAGAGCATACCTCCAATGAAAGACTATAAATCTTCTCGGTTAGCTGCCACAACTGGAAATTTGTCTGGATCCCAAATTCCAGGAGATTCTGATGGTGTTAATAGCGAGAATTTTAACTCTGATGCTGTTAGTGAGAACAATGATGTACGGATGCTTGCGAAAATTGTCTTTTCGGTCATGGCGGAGAGGTCGCTTTTGCTTTTCGCTATGGCGATGTTCACTTATTCTCAGGCAGCAACTTTTCTCCTATAGACTACTACTGTGCTCCTGTTGGTGCTTCTGTTGCCCTACCCGCTTTTTCTTCTACAAGTTGTTGCCTAGCCTCTGTTTGGCATGATAACAACAGGGACTGTAGTGTTCTAAAGATCGTGCGTATTTTACCTCCTGCCGTTCCAACTAATCAAGGCAAAGGTAACTCAGTAGTCTGGGAGCGTGCTATAGCAGATAGGTATGCACCTTGGTTTTCTTTGCCATCTGGTCGGATCCCTTTATTTACATTGATGTTAGTTCAGAGGGTTTGAAGTTTGATGCTCCTCATTTCTCTTGCAGATTCTGGTGGAGTCTCTCAGTTGGAGTAGATTGGTGGGATGCTGTTGGTTGTGCACAAAGTGCAGCTGAAGATGACCTAGGTAAATTTGTTATAGTTTACCACAGAACAAAATTGTATGGCATCTTGGTATATGTACAAATATAACTCGTAATTCTCAGGCTTTTCTGAAAAAATGGTAGTAGATAATTCTCTGTAAAACTGTTTTTAACATGAAATATTGAATTATTCTTGTGTTTGCACACCTGCACAAATGTTGGAGTCTAGGAAAATAGTTTGCCTATGAGATTCTAAATCTCATATGGCAAGTATGATATTTGGTAAAGAGGTTCTTATTCCTGGTAATCGCATTGGATTTCACCAGAGCATGTATATGCAATTGATTACCATACACATTCGCAAGATAATTTTAAATATTGATCATTGTATTTACAATTGACGGTTACCACACACATTTGCAAGGTAGTTTTAAAAATTGTATTCATATGAGGCATTTAGTGTTTTGGTAAATATGCAATAAAGACTATCCAAAACAGGCAATGGATGCAATGCGACTGTGACACATAGGCTTATGGTCCAGCAATGTATTTACCGAGTCTGGTCTAGCCTTCCAATCCAATCCCAACATCATGATTGATGTTCCAGTTGAGTACTTGCACCAGAAAACAAAGTAAACTAGAAAAGTGGAATTACATAAAATATTGTACAAAGTACAATATTGTATATATTCCTTTTGTGTTCTGTACTCTTTCTTACCTGGATCAATCATATTTCAGTTTTCTTAATGTTTGTGGCCTTTTCTCTTTTAAAATAGGTAGCTGGTATGGGTACAGATACCAGGATGGGGACCCAGTATGCCTGTACATTATTTTTTTTTGGGGTGGCTGGGGTACGCCTTTTGTTACTGTTGTACAAAAAATATAGCTAAATAGGCAAATTAACCATATAATATGCATAGAGTAAACAAAATAACGTAAATAACCACAAAACATGCTGATAATTGAATGCCAAATGTTATGATATTCATTGGCCGAACTTAGAACAAGTACATTGTGCAAATGTTCCAATATATATACAAAAATCAAGACAAATCAGCATATTCATTATTTTGATGATCATAATGCTCCTAATGTATTTAGAGAGAGCATCATTAGAAGCATCATGTGGGTTATTAGAGTATGTGCTAGATGTTAAGTGTAATATATCAGGCCTCTTTAAGTGTGGTTCGCTCGAGCAGGTTCAAATCACATGCCTTTACACTTGACATCCTTCCATTTACATCCTCTACGTGCATATTGAATGTCCAATGATGATGAAAGGTAGACGTGTTGTTGTTGCTTTAAAAGAGTTTGGGGTTATTTTTTAGGGTTAGGTTTTTCTTTTAATGTTTTAAAAGATGTTTTGACTTTATTTTAACCAAAAAAAAAAAAACTTGTTTTCGGGTAAGACCTTGTAGGTTCGTTTCAAAAATGCACATGGTACGTGTTTCAGTATATGGGCACGTTGTTTGACATACCTGGGTAATGAAACACATAACTCGTGTGTTCCCTCTGTATTCAGGCATGTACCTAGTACCATTCCCATACCCCAAGTTTCAAGTGGCGTACTAGGCTTCCTAGCTTTTAAAACATAACTAATTCAACGGATAATTATCAAGGGTTCATCACATCTTTAAGGGTATAAAATATACTTTCTTTTTGATTCGGAAATTAGCGACACAATATTGCATCTGGAAGCTCTAATAGAGAGAGCATTAAAACTATAAAATTATTCTTTTTAAATTACAAAAATCTTTTGCATTCTCATGAAATTCGAAGTTCTTTCTACCACGTCTCCACATGTTTGATTGTGGTTGAAGCTGGTTAATAGGTTTCTTAATGCAGTTGCGTTTGTTCCTGCCATGTTGTGCCACTAGTAAATACTAAGCTGTTTGCTGGTGCAACATTCGATAATAGACATTGTACCTTTTCTATGGGATTCTTGATTATGCATTCTCTCGCAGTTTCAGCATTGACCACCCTCTCTCACAAGCAACAAAGAGCTTTCTCATGAGTGTCTTGTTCTTTTCATTGATAAACATCAAGCACCTATGGGGTACATGCAGTATATATGTAATCCATACACATTGAGCATAAAATGAAATATCAGATTGGTATATATATATATATATATATATTTTCTTAGGTGCAGTATTTAATAATAGGCATTGTACCTTTTCTATGTGATCCTTGGTTATGTGTTCTCTTGGAGTTTTTGTACTTGCCACCCTCTCTCACAAGCAACAAAGGGCTTTCTTATGCGCGGCTCATTCTTTTATCATTGGTAAGGGTCACACACCTATGGGGTACATGTACTAAATATGAAATACGTACACATTGAGTATAAAATGAAATATCAGATTGGTGAGTATGAAGGATAGGGTTATATATATATATATATATATATATATATCCATGGGCACATTTGATAGGTCGTGTGTCTCCATGGTGATGGGTTTGATGTGGATCTACAAATTGAATGAGTGACCGACTCAGGCTGGTGAGAAGTTGCGTAGCGATCGTGGTGTCTACACAAACATGCAACCACGAATTCTTGCAAATAAATGCTACAAGCTTGTACAAGAAATATGTGCAAAGTCCCAACCGAGTTGTATTTACAAATGAAATATCAAACCGGTGAGGATAGAATGATACACACACACACATGATGGGCACATTAAACTGACATGTCTTGTTGTTCATATTTGGTTTCAAACAATGGCCAAGTAATATTTTGGATCTATTAGATAAAATTTGTAAAGAATTAGAATGACGAATATATCGCAAGGTGTGAGTTGATCACAAACTTCGATTATACTCTAGTCCGACATAGTAGTTTGAATGGATTGCATGACTCATATGATGCAATCACTACACTATGGTATGGTATAGCCACTCCGATGTTAGGTTTGCTAATCTTTTGGTCTAAACGATAAGGGCAAGGGCCTATCTAGATTGCCCTATGTATAGAAGCCGATGAGATCTATCTATGTGTGTGATCGAGAGGTCGAGCCTATTTATACATGTCTCTCTCCTTCTCGATATAGAATATATATGGTCACTCTCCCTCACCCTCCCGTACTCCATAAATTTCAAAGGGGAGGCGGTGGAATGAGCGGTTGACTCGAGAGAAGGCACATAACAACCAGGTGGTGTCTACATGAACACGCAACTCCAAATCCATACAAGTAAATGCTACAAGCTTGTACATGGAATAGAATGTGCAAAGTCCTAATTGAGTTGCATTTACAAATGATGCATTTAACAAGGCTTATAGTGTGATATTTTATCGTTTGATTATCCACAAATCAATTATTCAACAATATCAAAGCCCCTATTAAATAAGCTTTTGTGAGGAGATACAACAAACATATTTGTTTGAATAAAGTCATACGTGAATACCAAGTTTGTTTAATGTGAGACAAACTTGGTTATAACAAATTTTTACCACGTACTAACTCCCCTGTAACAAGATTCACTCCCAATGTGAACACAACTCGACACCTCGCTTAAGCGAAGGTGTAGGGAGTAAAAAAACTGAGTATGGGTCCTAGCTATTAGTCCTAATAAGGTAACATGTACAAACATAAAAAAAGTAGAAAGAATAACTTCACCATTTCGAATCCCCCAATTTCACCCCAAGAGACGATCGATGCAATATATATTGTGTCGATGGAAAGGATGTAAGGAACCATCTACATATGTGGTGAGACAGTCCCAATAATCAAATGTTCTTGTAGGAAGAAGTGCCAAATGCATTGGGTGATCCTTCAAAAGTGAAGAATATTTTTTGTCAAAGTTGCGTCCGATCTTGGATTTCCAAATGTTGCAGATAACAAAACTGGAGTATTTGAAACACCTTTGCATAAAAGAGCAAAACCATAAGTATGTGTGTAAGGAGGAATAGAACAATCACCAACAAGAAAAGAAAGAGCAGAGCTCATGTGTTGCTCAAAATCATCTCGAAGAGTGGAGCATACAAAGATGGGAGCTTTGTGATCAAGATGTCCGAATGATATATCACCTGCAAAAAAATGATGCCATGGTTAGTGTGTTAAAGAATATGCCTAATAGGAGAGACTATACCCTATTCGTGTTTGCAAGACCTCTACTAGTGTAGCCCATAACATGGAGTATATGAGGTCCAAATCCAATAGTATGTTTCTCAAAAAATCAGGTACGTAAGCAAGCAGATCCGACATGGGACAAACAACAAATGTAATAGTAGGAGCAGCAACAAACTCCAAATCAAAAGGTGCAACAACTACTAGAGGAAGTGGTGGAGGTATTTCTTCCGTATCAGCAACAAAGCCATGGTGAAAATGCCTCGCCCGTAAAAAACAAGTCCTTGCTAACAAATGAAGGAGGAACTAGGAGAGGTGTAGAAGGTGAAACTACCTCATCTCGTATCACCATTAGGAAGTAAGAATTCACTAAATGAAGAAGAATCCTGATCCTTATCACTAGCAAAAGATAAATCCTCTCTAGAAGGTGAAGAAAAAGGTGTCGAAAATTCCTCATTCATGTCACCGTCAAGAGACAAATCTTCATTGACAGGATGAGAAGGAAGTGGGATAGGAGAAGGTGGAGTAAAAAGGGCTCAAAATATTTAGAGACCCAAAAGACTCAGTGTCCTCCCCAAATAAAGCTACAAAGGTGTCCCAAACTTCCTTTGGTGCCATGGCGTCCGTAACATAGCTCACAGATTGTCCGAAACATAGAGGCAAATCAAGCCAAGAGCCTCATCTTGAAAGCACGCTAGCCAAACAATGTCTTCCTCCTTTGTAAAAGTGGAAAGTCTCCTAGAACAACTTTCCACATGCCTTCGCACTGCCGAATCATCTTCATCTTGGTCTTTCGTGTGTTGTAATTGAAAGTGTTGAGGGTCTCAAAGAATCGGATCTCCATTGTTGAAACAAGGAAGAAAACGAGAAGTCAAGAAATAATGACCCCCACCCCCGCCCCGTTGAAAAGAAATATCTTCTTACAATTTTTGGAATATTCCCCCTTATGTTCCAATTCTTTTCCTCTTTTCTTTTAAGAGAATATCCCTTTATATTGAAAAAATCCTCCTTCGAAAATTCTTTCTTAAAAATTATATTTTCCAGATTTGAACCCGTGACTTAAAGGACTCAATAGCATTATAATATCTTTTCCAATGGTTGTGCTATACGACACTTCAATTATATTTACATGGTGATATCTATTTGAATTTTTAAAAGTGGCAATTCCTTTTAGAGTATTTGACTTTTTAAAAGTGCCAATTCCTTTTCTCAAAGCAAGTTCCTCAAGTCTTGGACCCCGACCGATTCTAACTTGATGTCTTTACCAAAAGTAGCATGTTATTCGTGTTGTGTTCTAACTCAAACATATAAATGGGTAAATATTGTTTTAACTTTTAATATAGCACGAGCTCCCTTTAAAAAGGGTAATCCCTCTAGACTTTTGGACATGTGACCGATTAAAAGGCATAAAACTTATCAAAGCGTGCCCACCAGTCAGTCTATAGACCGATTCAACACACTTTATAAGCTAATATCATTTTATAATTTTTAAATGTTGCAAATCACTTTTTAAAGAAAATAAAATGGTCTAACTTTCCATATGGTTTGCAATTTTCTTCCTTTTGTTTTGCTCCGAGTCTTGATTTCTTTTGTGGCCACTGTGGATGGAACAAGTTTGAGCTATACTGATGGAAATCCAAGAGACGAGAAGGTTGAAAGCATGTATTGGCTGAGATAGCCATTGAATGCCGCTAAGTAGAGCCAAGGATTTGGACGGTTGCAATGGAGGAAAGCACAACTTTCTAGAGGTGTACGGAACTTGTTTCAAAAATTAATTCGCCCAATTTTGTTAGGGATCTGTTGAGTCTATATAGGTCTGCCGAGCACGGACAAAGATCGACTGCAGTTCAAGTGTTAGAGGAGTCTGAGTTGTATGTTGAGGCTATTGATTGTATACGAGTCCAACTCTCCTAAACAAACCAACTTGTTAGAAGGAACTTCCACACCTCATAGGTGCTTTCCAACCATATGTGAATGGTTTCAAGAATTGAAACTCTGCAACTGGGAGGCAGAGGTCAAAATTTTCACTTCAACACCAAAAACTCTTGAGTGCAGATTTAGAGCCAGTGTGGGCTTCTTCTTCTAGTCCGGTGCTCTAATACCATATGAGAATAGGTAATAGGATCACGTTTGGTGAATCCATCATGATTCAAGCCTTCAACTTGATAATATTTCCATGAAACTTTTAAAAACTTATAAAAACACCCCACAAAATTTGATATTTAATTATCTTCATTAATGAATTATTCAACAATATTGAAGCGTATTAAATAGACTTTTGTAAGGAGATACAAACAAACATATTTGTTTGAACAAACTCATACGTGAATACCAAGTTTGTTTAATGTGAGACAAACTTGGTTATAACAACTTTAACAATGTACCCTATAACAAGCTTAACAAGTGGTTTGAACACAACTTCTAGCTAATTGCTAAAATTACTCAAACTTCTTCATGACACACCTTGTGCGAACACAACTCTAACAACTCGTGTGAATGATTTCTTGCTCAATTGAACCTTAAGCCGACTAAGGTAACTTGTGCATATGAAAATGTGACCATACAACGGACAGGTGCCTTGGCCTTGGTCAAATTCGTCATTGAACCTGTCCTTGATTTACGAATGCATCCAGACTTAGGACGGAATCTGAAATGAGGTGTGAGGAGGATTTCTGAGAGTCTGAAGATGTGTTCTATATGGGGTTCATTGATTCCAAAGGTGCTAAGTTGTAGAATAAGTCATGACCTAATGGTCTCAAAGTGTTGGATTGAGCAGATGCCCTTAGGTTTAATAAATAAATGCGTAAATGGGATAATGTTGGAATAAGTGTTAAATGGTTGTTGCCAAGTGCCTTAGGACCAAATTTCGGTACTACAATTTTCCCCATTTTAATCTAGTAATGAATTTGCTTGATTAAAATTAAAAAGGATAAAAATGCCAACCTCTTGCTCCACAATTATTGGGGTTGTGATGTGTGTAAACTGGAGAGTGTGCCCCATGTCAAAAAATGTGAAACCTGTAATCACATGGTGAAGATGTATTAACACTCTAGAGAGAATATATAAGATCAGTAAAAAAACTAAAATAATAGATGTTCTAAGACATGAAATGACTAGACATGAAGAAGAGTGATGATGTGGGTGCAAAATTGGAGAGTGTGTAGGAATGGATACAACATAGCAAAGAAAAGGGCAGATTTAAGAGACGAAGTGCAAAGGTGCCCAGAGAGATAGAGAATGCAGATGGTAAAGTAAGATCAATGACTGTAAGGTAGAAATGAATAAAAGCTGAAGAAAACAGGTAGGTTAAATTAAGAAAACAGAAGAATTTAATTAATGTAAGGGCACTTGGAGTGTAATTAAATGTAAGATTGGTTGCAAGGCAATGGAATGGTGCTGAGATGGAGATGAGGAAGGTTGAAGAGGCACATGTAGGTTTGTGGATTTGAAGTGTTAAAAAAATAAAAAATTGAATTGAAAAAATAAATATGAAGAGGGGATATAAATAGAGAAAGTGGAAAGTGGTTACTTCAGAGGTTGGTTGGATAAGAGGCGTGGAGTGAGAATGAATAAGATGAGATAAGTGAGAAGGAAAATGTAGAGAATAGATTTTAAATTATCAGATAGGTAAGTAGGAATCAAGGGGCACATCCAGTTGGTTGTATGCCTACAACATGATATATCGTGTTGATCCCTAACAACTAATTACATAATAAATTTGGTTTATAACAATAAGCAATATAGAGATTTATATCATGCCTCCAAAATGTACATTAGTTTTCTTTTTTAGAAAGGAGCCCTGTTCATAACAGACGGCCAAGGTTGCATGGGTGTGAAGGGTGTTGGGGTACATAGGATACAGGTACAAAAGATCCAATGTGGATCCCCAAAACTTGGAAATACAGGTGTGGGGTGACGCTGCGTGTAAGAATTATTAAAATTATTCCATTGAAATTAAATTTTAGTAATATTATTAAGGTAGAGGATAAATGAGTATTGATAGTGGATGGAGGCTTCACAATAGTGGCTGAAATTGCAGAAGATATTGATGAGGTAAGAAAAACTCTAGGGTTATGGTGTAGGATAAACCACAAAGAATCATTGCCAGAAAACTGTTAAGGAAGGAATTGAAACATTGGGGGAAATAAGCAGAATCTAAAACTAATTGAAGTAAGTGAGCATGGCAAGGTGCCAACACATTCCATGGGAAGAACTGCTGAGTTACATAATCAGGAAATGGCAGACATTTTGGTTAACATTGAGATTTAGGATAGGAAGATCCAGTCAGGGGACATTGGCTTTCAGATTTCTTAGGAGATCACCATCATTAATATCCGGAAAAAGCATTTGATTTTGCCTCTCAAGAATATCTGGAGGAAGCCCTAATATGAAAATTTATTGGGTTTTTGTAGTAATTGAGAACCTTAGAAATCAGTTGGGGCAGAAATGGAACTTCTGTTCCAGACCAGAGATTAGATGTTTATCACTCAACAACCATCATAACAGGCCCAAGAAAGTAAAGGACCTAAGCATTCTCAAGCAATTAGATGTTCTGCTGAATAAAATTAAGAAAAATAGATCCATACAGGATGGCCAAGAGGTAGTGGTCTCTCAGTCAAGTCAGTGGAGGATTGGCTGGCTAAGTCACCAAGTTGGTCTAGAGGACATTTGTGAATCATGACATGAGAATACCTGCGAAGCTGGTGAAGAGGAGTTAGATCTGGAGGAAGAGTTTGGGAAGGAGGAAAACAAGGTTGATGATATTGAGAAATTGCCAATTTCCTGTGAAATAGCCAGAGATTGGCATGACAGGTCTTAATGACAACTGCAGTGAAAACTCAACCGGATACTGGTGCCACAGCAGTAAGTGGAAGAAGGTCTAGAAAGGAAAAATTCAAGTAAAAACACAGGCAGATCTAATAAGTGGACAGCAGAAATACTTGATGGATATCATTTGTGGTGGAAGGGAGAAACCATCCCCTAAGGGGCCCTGAAAATCATAAGCTGGAATGTTGGAGGCTTGGAATTCCTTTGTCAAAGACCACTTGGTGAAGCAGCTGATTGAGTGACCTGCAATTCGAGCTTCCCAAAAGCTGTAACCTTTGGGGATTCTCCAAATTTAAGCAAGGCTTCATCAACCCAAGTGACATGGAAACTTTGCACTGTGTAGTTACCATGAAATTACTTCGGGAAATAAAGCACCACTGTTGCTTCTATGAACATGCCCATCTGGTGGGGTTGTAAAGTGTTGGGGTTGTCAAATCTGTTTCAGGTGCTAGCAGTTTCATTCACTTTTGCACTTGTATCTGATGTATTTCGATATGTTTGGATCATTGTCGGATCGTAAACTGTTAATGAAAATGAGGTTGTTCCTCTTGGCTGACCTGTCATAGTCTTCCTTGGAAATCTAGGCTGCAAAAACCTGCAATTTTGTTCATTTTCTGATTCATCTTATTTTTTTACTTTCTGCAAAATCTTATTGATGTTTTTTGCATGCTCTTCAAATTTCCTACCCATTTATTGATTTAATGATTGAGAGATGGCTTAGATGAAGTTTTCGACCTTAAGGCTTAGGGTACTCTATTTACTTCTTGTTGCTTTTTCTTTTTGCAACAAGGGATGACAGAAAATGCCAAGGGATGTCCCTCACGTACTAAAGATGTCTCCAATATCAGGGAGACATATACTGCATTTTTCCTATCTCCCAGATGCATACCCATCTCTGTGTGTACCCTGCACTTGGTGCAGGTGATAGGCCTAGCTCCCATAAACCTGCATATGCACATACAAGTGTTAAAATATGACAATATCATCAGCTGCCTTATTTCTGTTTCACCTCCAGGTGTGGAATTCCATCTACTTAATATAGCATCTATACAATCCTTTTAGGGGTGTTGTGCTTCTCCAACCTTTTTTCTGTGAAATATTTCTGTGATCTGAAGGGAAGCCAAAGATCCTTTTCTAGAGCAAAATGCATTTCCTCGGTAAGGAAATTGGAAGGGAGCCCATACGACACCCTCCCATGGTAGCCACGAACATCTTAGCTTGTGCATCAGTCTGTCATGCACAGTGGAATCCTCTCCTGCAACAATCCTTGCTCTCATATATTCCTAGTAAAAACATTAGTCGCTTATCTTTCCAAGCCATTGGAAAATGACATATTTTAGCAGGGAAATGAATCCTCCCTGATTTGCGCGATCCAACTTTTGAATATGCAAAAGCTTATTTCCAACTTTTGAATATGCAAAAGCTTATTTCCAACTTATGTCTGCTGTATAAGCCATTTTAGCTATAGAATGTGTTTTTAGGCTGTGTAGTAAAATCTTGGTTGTGATGTTCCTTCTTAGGGCCATCATTCCACCTTTGCTTTTAGTATGCTTTTTTAAACGAGTCTCTCATTGTTTGACATACTACCTCTTTGCTGCATTTCTATGCTTAGATGTAATCTCTTGTGTATGTTTTCATATTTTGAGTTAGTTATTCTCTTTACTGCTACTGTATTCAAATGTCACAAGAACTAGCTAATCATTTAAAGTTTGATTTGTATTCTTTTTCAGTGACAATTAACAGGGTAATCGCAGTTCTAGATTCAGACTTCCATTCACTGCCTACAATCCAACATCGACAACAATTTGGTCCTGTATGTTGGGAAATCCTTACACCTTGTATTAACTTTTAGTGTTGATACTCTGCAATCCTTCAATATAATTTGGCTATGCAGATTCTATAAAAAAATAGGTTACATAGACTTCTTTTCATGCCAAGCTTCCAATTTTATTTCTTTCTAGGATGTTGTTTTGGCTGCTAATATATTTATGTTTATAAAAATCATACAATTATTTTTCTTTTCAACCTAGATATGGTATGTATTGATCTAAATAAGTAATTATATGGGTCTTGAGGTATGCATGTTGAGATTATTAGTTCGTGTTATAAGATATTATACAAGGTTTGTCTACAACTTCTGGAGACAATAAGTTCCAATTCAGAGATATGTTGAAGATTTATGTCAAAGCATATGTAGGATCCTTTTCTTAGAGATGTGTTGAAGATTGTCGATTAAATGTATGAAGATTCAAAGTAGAAGATCTGATATTGAAAAGGGTCTGAATTCGTCTTCAAAGTGTCAGCTTTTGGTCCCATAGACTCTTCAGTCTCGTGGACGTCATTAATATCTTTCATTTCTCTTCAGTCTTGTGGACATCATTAAAATCTTTCATTTCATAATATGAAGAAAAACATCATCCCAAAATTGAATAAAAATATTCTGTAGCTGGTGGTGTAGCACCATTGTTGTGCATGTAACCATGAAGTAACACAAGTTTATTGGGTTGTGAACTATGTGGAAAGTCTATTAAATAGAAGTGTCGAGTGATTAGTGCCTACTGAGATACTAGGCTATCAATAGCAACATAAACATAGTAGTGATTGCATGACGTACCATGGCACAACAAAGCATCGTAATAATAGCAGCTTGTATTTACAAAAGATAAGACTCAATGCCATTTGCACAGGATGGGGAGGACCTGATTTATAAGACAAATGATTTATGGTTGTCAGTTGATACAACCGTCAACACTCCAACATAACCAACAAGAGTCATTACAAACTAACATTTGTGATTACGCTGCTGACCATGACAATATTAATATGCTGGTCTACATTATCCGCCACTTTAAACAATTCAGAGTCCCTTCCAACACAATTCATATTCAATATGATAAAAATGAGCGCGAGATAGTAGACACTTGATGTAGAGATTTTACAACATTTCTAGTGGATCTCAGGGAAGGTTGCCTACTATGTGTCAAACCAGATTTACATCCATTGGCTATGGAGTCGAGAAAAACATGTTTCTCCTGTCGTGATTCTCCACTGCCTTTTTTTCTTTCCTTCTTTTAAAATCAAACTGAGGGTTTGATCCTGCTGCAACCCTTGAAACACCATCTTGACCATGCTGCAACCCTTGAAACACCATCATGACAACCAATTTTATTTGAAAACTCACCTCTTCTGGAAGCGCCTGAAATTCTGCGGATGTACAATGAGCTGTAATGGTGCATATGTAGGTGACTTGTTTGGTAGATCAAGCACATTCTGCAGTTGCACTGTAGCTGCAGTAATTGATTTGGTGAGCGGTTCATGCATAGATCGTACGGCGGTGTGCATGCTTTCAACAGGTCATATGTATTACGGTGGAGGGACATTCAATATGGAAGTTTGTACAATCATGACTCCTTGTTACTGTCATAGTTGCAGGTCGTACGGTCAGAGATGTTAGAGCAGATCATATGGACATAGAGGCTTCAAGAAGGTTGTACGACTACTACTGGGTTACAAGGTTGTACAACTACGCACAGGTTGAGGGAGAGCGTACATCATTGGAAGATATGAGGGAGATTGTACAACAACAATAGGAGATCGAATGGGTAGAAATGTTGCATTAGTTGTCTAGAACAAACTTGGTTGAATGGAAAGGGGAGACACTGCATTAAGATTTAACGGGAGGGAAGACATTGGGGTTGTATGGTAAAGAGACATTGAGGTTGTATGGTGAAGTGACGCTGAGGTTGTACAGTGGGGTGATTCTGATGTCGTACAAGGGGTGATGCTGAGGTTGTACAGTGAGGGGATGCTGAGGTTATAATGTGGGTTGACAAACCAATAGTTGGCTGAATGGAGGACGATGGGAAACAATTGGGATGAGATCAAATTTGTTACTTTGTGCAACCAATTGTCCTTTGATATCATATGGTGCTTTTAGTGGTTTTCAATGCCCCCCTTACACTTTCAACACCTCGAATACCTCATAATTCTTTACATGCACTTCAAAATAATTGACTTTAATCTTTGTATTGCCTTCCTTTTCGATTGTTTTAATTGTTTCGTTAAGTGGGGAGCCAATGTCTAATATGTTATTACTTTCTGTCCTTGCTCAATAAAGCTTTAGTTTAGAACCATTAATAGTTGGGTGATATGTCATCCCCCAATGTTATATCCCGTTTGAGTATATCTATCATATTCGACGATTCTACAAAAATAGGCCGAACTTTAGGATGTCAAACTCCTATTTAAATTTTTTTCTTGGACCCCTTGTTCATGTTTATTGAAAACCGCTCTTTAGAATGCATGTCAACTACTTGCTCCAATTGGTGGGCCAAATTTCCATCGAATGTTGCATCTGTGATGTATTCATTGAACTTCAGTGGGTAAGACAATTATAACAATTTGGAAGGACTTGGCAATAGTTACATCTGCTTTTGGTTATCTCGCCCCAAACCTTGGCTTTCATCAATCTCCATAATCCCAATGCTATCGCAATCATGTTGGAACACTTCATAGTCTTCCCTCTGCTAATGAAATAAACCATTGATGGAGTCTTTTTTATCATTGTTGGACAAGACTATGACTCCAATACCTCTTCATTGTTCAGCTCCATTGTACCTTGGTTCCTGTCAATTGAATGATCTTCTTCAAGTCTAAATCCGATGATTCTAATGAGGCTGCTTCCTCATTGACTGTCCGTTTCTTCAAATCTATAACATACTTCTAACCTTTATTTTCAATGGATATCAAATTCTTTTTCTAGTTATGATCGGCTGCTATCAACCAACCTTGACCCAATAGTGGATGAAAGGCTTTCTTCATCAATGCGATGACTACAAAATTCAGCAAAAACATTGGGCGGCAATAATTACTTTTGACCCCTTGATAATCTCAATACTTTAATGCAACAATGATTTGCTCCTATCAGTTGGAATGTCAGAGGCCACATAGTTGGCTTTCCAAGATTCTTCCAAGTCTCCTATAGAAGAACATTCACACTAGGACCACTATCGACGATGGTTTGTTGAATTCCTGCCCACATATGCACAATTGTTGTCTGTCGGATTAGGTTTATCGCTGAGAGCATTGGATCAAGCACTTGGTCACCTGATAACGAGGGCTTGACTATGAATTCATTTCTCTGATTTTTTTCTCTCCCCATCACCTGACGCAAGGCGCACATTGTATGATCCATGTTCGGGATAATGTCTTGTATAGTAGCAGACTAACAGTAAGAGCATCCTCAAGTTCTGGAATGCTTTGTAATAAGGCAGCGATCTTCAAAGATATAATAGTTTGCGAGACATGTGTAATAGCTTTCTTGTCATTGTGCTTTTATGTTCTTTTGAGTGATGTTGTTCTTCGACCATAGCCCTCTTAACTTCCACCCTTGCTCAAAACAACCTTTCCTTCTCCAAACACGGGTCATGGTAATTGGCTTTCTTCACTTGTGCTCTTTGGACAATTGCTATCATCATGTTTTCTCGGCCCACACCATTTGCAGAAAAAGTCCACAATCATTTTGGTGAGGGTAATCTCTTGCAAAATGCCCCACTTATTGGATTCCCAACACTATATAATCAACCTTCCTTAGGAGTTGTACCAAATTATACCCTTGCCATGACTATTTTTATGTCTTTTGTAGTTCCTTGGTGGCATAGTGGGCGGTGTCGATGGTTCTCCTTGTGCGAACAATACTTGGTTGCTCTTATCCCACAAATTGCACACGTAGTCCTTGACTAAATGCCCTATAACTTGGTAAATCTTGCATAAAAGATCCTTACCTTTGTTCTTAGTGTCTCCCTTTAGTTCCTTTGTCATCCAGATCATGTCTTTTTGAAGGCTCACATTGTTCTAGGTTCACTGTCATCATTGGGGTCAAAGGCATCTTCTTTGCATTTTTCCTAGCGTGATGATGTCTTTTTTTCGCTTTAACATCCATTGCTCAATTGTATGTATCTTTGCATGATGACGGTGGGACCACCTTCGTCATCCTCCACAATGAGGGTACCAACCCTTTAATGGACCATTGCTTCTTCAAGTTGTCGGCGGGTTCCTTTTCAAGTTTTCCCAATAGTTCTTTGAGTCATCTGTCCTAGGTGTGAACATTCTCTTGTTTACTTTGTCGTGTATTATAGATTTCAGTGAAAATATCATTGTCTTCCCTCAGCCATTTGAATTCTTTCTTGAGTGTTTTCCATGTTGCTTTCTCTAAGCTTGGTGCATCTGTGTACTAGTCAATAGCCATTCCCCTAATGGTGGCTGGGAAATATTTTAACTACATTTGTTCATCTAATTGCCCATTGGTAGGCCATATGGTGATACATGTTCTACAATGTTGTATGAGATCCTCCAATCCATCACCGATGAACTTTGAGAGCTTCTGAATTTTTCAAAATGGAGTTGATGAGGTTACCATGGCTCCGATATGGTTCTGTGAATATGAGTCTCCCCCTTAATAAGGTCTCCAATGGACATTCCTCTGTGCTCTTAGCAATATTAGACACATCCTTACGTTTGATGCTTGCTTTGGCAAGGGTCCATATAATATCTTGCACACTGTCAGTTCTCAATTCACATGACTCTCTCCAATTGTTTGTTGGGGCTGCTCGGGTCTTTCCTTGTGTTTCTCTAGCAACACTCTCCATCCCAAACTAGTCGGCAAAGTACACGTTTACTTCCTCCGGAGGGGCTATGGTAATTCCTACTAACCCCTTGCTGTGAGTGGCGTAGGGTCCACCAGTTCCAGATGAAACTTTTCTTTGCTGTAGTTCTAGCTATATGACTTCTTACAGTTTGGTCTTGTTTGATGGTTTTTTGTTTAAAAAATTGGCTGCTGGTCACAACCTTTATGTTCTCGTGTTCCTCCACCAATCGAGTATACCATTTAACTTCTTAGTCCCCTCCTTGATTGTGTCTCTCTTCTGCCTTTGTTTGGAGTCTATAGCTTGAATTATTGCTCGTACAAATCTATCTTCTTCTTTGGGAACTCGTTGTATCATTGTACTATCTTTTGTCATTGTGTTTCACAGTTATGTTTAGCACATAGATCTTAGAAAAGAATGGGTTGCCTCGTCATGCTTTTCTTTAAATTGACTTTAACTTGACCTGACTTTCTTTAAGCTAATGGTGCCAAAATGTCGAATGATTAATGCCTATTGAGATACTAGATTATCAATAACAACGGACTCATAATAGTGATTCTATGACATACTATGGCAGAGCAAAGGATCCAAACAATAGCAGTTTGTATTCATAAAAGATAAGTCTTGGTAAAATTTGCACAGTACAGGTAAGAGCTGATACAAGTGCTCTTTCCTGAAGTATATCCTTATTATATTTATAAGACAGATGACTTATGGTTGTCAGTTGACACAACTGTCAACACCCAAACATAACTAACAAGTCATTACAAACTAAAATATATAATTATGCTGTTAACCTTGATAGGACTAATATGTCGGTCTACAAGAAGCTCAGTGGCAATTCTTTGAATAGAGTATTGGAATAAATTTGAAAATCTCAACAAATGCATCGAGTTTTGTGACACAAATTTTCTTGCCATCAATGGTAAATGTTTTTATCCTTAGGTTGGTATGGTATTCTTTGTCGCGAGCTATTTTTTGTGACCTTGGACATAAATTGACATCATCAATAACATGCTAGATATATTTGTGAAACCCACAGTATGCTATTGCTTGCTTTCAAATTTAGGACTGCATGAGAATGGTTTAAATTCTGTGTTTTCTATATAAACAACAGAATTTCATTAGGAGTCACAGAAACACATTACAAAACAAACTTATTGACCTTCTGTGGGAATTAAAATTCAAAAGAAATTTGAAGCAATATATGAAAAAGGGGATTAGAAAAAGGGAAAGAAAGGGAAAGCAAACTGTTTTAATCAGAAAATTTCCCTAATTTGAATTGCATCTCTTTTTTTGGGGAAGAGATTGGTTTTAATTAGTGTTATGTGGGGATGCATCCCCTAGATTTTGGTGACGTCCCAGATGTTCCAAATGTTTCGAGGACTTAGGGACTTGGAGGAACATCCCCATTTTTTTGGAACTTTTGAAAGATTTCTTATGATTTTACCAAAAAAGCTGTAATTTTTACAGAAGCATTGAATTCTAATCTTGGAAGTATCTTAAAAACATTAAATACAGTTTGAACTCCTGAATATCATTAATATTTAAATAATAATTTTAATATGTTATTTTAATAGCCATCCCCTTGCTGTCCACAAACCTTGGGAAATTTTGTGTTGTTTCAGAAACCCTGTCTGTCTGTCTGTCTCACCATCCCCTTGTCCTCGAGTCTTAGTTAACTGAGATCGATGCTCAAAGAGCATCTCTTAAACTCGTGTCCTAAATTTAACTGATGTAATTCCTTCACTGTGGTACGAGGTTGTCATCCCAACCTTGAAACACTGCTAAAACAGACATATATTTTTATTTCCCTCATGACTAGCTCATCTCTACACACTACTATGTTCATCCAGAAAATATTAATTATCCAAAGCAGTAATCCATTTAAAGGCATCCTTCCAGAATTTGGCCGTTTCTCAAATCTCTTGGTTGAACTCTCCGTAGAAAGAAACTTACTTCAGGCAAATAAGCATTCACATAGAACATCTTTAGATTATTGGTAGTAGGAAGGGCAACAACGTGGTTTTAATTGTAGAGTAAATTCTTCAAAAAAAAGTCCCAGAGTTTTTTATTTAGATTTTTTCTCTTGACATTGATTTTATGCAACCAAAAATCTTATCTTGTGCTTCCTCTCTTAAATTTAGATGTTTGTTAGACTCATGTTCATTTATTTCTTTTGGGGTTTTTCTTTCAATGCCTCAAGTGCCTTTGACATTTTATTTTTTTTTTTGGGGTAAAAGATAGCTTGAATCATGACTGAATATCTAGATGTGTAGTAACCAATTGAATATTATCCTAATCAGCTAAAGCTAATTGCAACAACATCAGGATAATACGTGAAACAAGATAGACAATGATAGATAAATGAAATGGAGTACTAGCAATGGGATGGAGAAGAGGAATCAACTGGTATTCTAGTTCTTGTGTGCTGATTTGGCTTGGTCTGATGACTGGAAATGACCTGACAGAGCCTCGCTACTAAAACTGTGACCCGAACAACTGCCTGGCCCAAAGCGTATTGTATAACCCAAAGCGTACCCCGCTATGGCTCTTTCCGTATGCTTCTGCCCCTTTATGCTCTTAGCTCTTGATTCTTTCCAAGTTTGTGTATTGATTCCTACTCTGCTCCAAAGTCGCAATTTGGATCTCCAACATTATGCGATGCTCGCCGTGTAGTTGATTCAATCTTCAAAACCCTAGATGACGAGAAAGTCTTGCAAAACAAATGTTTAGTGGATTGTGGGCACCCTTGTGCATTGTCGACATTGCCGATGTCGCCACTACTCTGAATAGGGCTCAAACCGCATGTTGTTCTCGCCTAGCATGTGATATCTAGAATGTATATAATCAAATGGATATCTAGAATGTGATATCAAATTGATATCTAGAATGTGATATCAAATTGATAATCATGTTCTTGCAACAATGAGATTGTATTTATCTCTTGCCCTAGCTTGACTTGACTTTGATAATGTGGCTCTTGTTCTTGCAGACCGGATTAGATGACTACCCTAGAATGAGTATGTAGAGTATATAGAGCTCAAGAGAGTCTTGGAGTAACTTTGCTAGTGATTATTCGTAGTGTTTTCTCATTAGGATGCTAGGTGCCAAGTAAAAATGAATGCCCCCCTTAACGGGAGATGAATAACTTGCTTATATATGTGTTTCGAGATAAAAACTCGAATAAGGACGACTAGAATCGTACTCAAAGAGATCAAAATTAGGAAAATGACCATTGGAGGGAAATGGACCAAAGCCTATAGGATGGGTCATAGCGTATTGATCTTTGTGGCCCTTTTTGGGTGCTTTGAAAAGTGGGATTGTAATATGCGAGGGTATAGCCTGATTTTATGAGTTGACATGACTGTCGTGCGAACAAATAGGTTGTGTACAAGCAAGAATGAGTGGAATATAGCTAGGGATAGGATAATTGATCAAATTTGGGCAAGTGCGGACTAGTGCAAGAGTGTTGCATAATTTGTGTTGTTGCGAGTTATGAATTACCACAATAAGTGTCTACAACTTGGCCATTACTTTCTAGAGTCCTACAACATTGTGCAAGTCACCCAAGTTCAAACTAGCTTTGTGCTCCATTCACAAGAATCGCACTATGAGTCCTGTGGCCTCCCAATGTTTTCAGGCACCTTAAACTCGCCAAACAGCCCGCTATACACCGTGCACAATCCCCAAACATCTCGCGCTTTCCGCGACTTCGCAATTCTTGATCTCAGTTGTATAATTTAATGAATTATAGCCCACTTGGGAAAATCTAACAGCTAACACTTGGTTTTCTCAAGCTTTATGTTGTGTAGGTAATATACACACATTCACAATATATCAAAGAATTCACAAAAGAAGTGTTAGAGATTCTTCTAAGGAAGACAATGCGCATAATTTGACGCGCGATCAGTTGTGCTGCACCGACTATGAAATATTTAGAGCATGCATCCTTTGTATGCAAAACATAAAAAAAAGTATGCACTAACAAAGCATAGACATTGCGCTCGTAGTATAATTATGTTTGATTGTGCACTTTCCATTCATGATACTAACTTTGCACTTGTTTTTTGCCTTGTAGGAATTGAAGGCATCATCGTGGAAGGTGCTCAAAGGAGTGTGCAAAAGGTTAGAAATCCTAGCGTGCATAGTGCGCTGAAGACAAATAGTGCTTGGCTGCTTAATGAGAAAATATGTCACCAAAGTCAACAAAATTTTCCGTTTTTGATACAACAATGCTCAAAATTGACATTTATGTTAGGGAGTCAAATCTTGCCTACTTTGTCGACAAAAGAGGCTAGAGAAGATCCCGTTGGACACGCCATGTCAGAGAGTAGGTGTGGTATGAACTTAATGAAGATTGACTTATGCTTCACGCCACCCTTGTGTGCCATAGAGCATTGAATGCTACCTGAACCAAATTGAAGATCAAATCAAATATTCTTCTAGATCGCCCAAGGGGCATTCGATTTGATTGGATTATGTAGCTACCATGCATTCAATTTGTCAGACATGCATTGTGCAGATTGTGGCCATTTATTGTAGCAATTGTAATTATGCCCAAGTAAGATGTGGGTTTTCCTATGAATACCCAACTGAAAGACCTTATTATGGTCGGATCCTTGTAAAAGATGTTTTGGAACATTTTAACGCATTTACGTTAGTTGTCTTGTTTTTACTTTGTGTTTTGTCCTGTGTTTGATGTTTGTGCGAACTCTTTTCATCTAGTTGAAGTAGATCTTTGTAATGTCCCCAACGGACATTATTTTACCCCTAAACGAATTTTAGGCAATCCCAACTTTAAATAAGCAAAAATACAGACAAATTGCAACCAAACAGAAATCTGATTTTTGCAGAAAATTAAATCTAGGGCAGCGAACAGAAAATAATGGATAGCTCCAAAAATACTTGCTCAAATCTCTTGAAATTTTAAATGGAGCTTGCTAATACAATAACAAATATTATAGAACTATTTTTGGAATTTTTTGAATAACAAAATGCTGCTAGAAATTTACAGCGTGCCCTAAACAGCTGAAAACTTCTAAAATTAATATCTTTTGCTAGAGAAGTCCAAATGAGCTGAAACTTTGGATCTTGGGCCACAAAAATATGAAGAATAATATTCCAAAAATAGTTTTCGCACAACAAACACGAAACCCTAATTTTGCCCTAAAAAGTAGGTCGCCCAACACATTTAGGGCATCAATTCAGCTCCAAACTTGACAAGCTAGGGTAGATCTCTCACTACCGAAGAATGCCCTGCTAGCTAGGGATGGATCTCTCACCACCGAAGCTAGGGTTCCTGTGGGATCTTACTCCACAAGCTGGATATTTGCAAATAGCAGTTGGACATGAAAGAATTTGCATAAGCTACAAGCTTAAGACACAAATTAAAAAATATTAAATGGTATGGAATATTCTTTCCTTCAAGTCGACTTCTTCTTATAAAGGAAGAAGAGACCCAAAACAACCTCTACAATATCCAATTAGTTCCCAAGGATTTTCCCTATGCAAGCATTTAATATTTTCCCATATTAAATGCTTTTCCCAACAACTTTTTCCCTCCTAATGCAAGTCGCATTTTTCTAGGGGAAATACATAGTAAAATGGGCATTTATCCTTTCTATGTTCCCATTCCCCTTCTAAGGCAAGTCGCCTTTTCACCTAGGATGGATAACAATTTATATTTGGGCCTTTTCCATCCTTGATTTAATAATTATTAAGTCATATAAATTATTATAAGTGCTCTATATATTTTTTTCTTTTATTAATGGCACTTTATAATAATTAAATATAACTTAAGCCACCCTTATATTTTTCCTTTGGCCGTCGGGTTGACAAAATAGGCCAAAGGTCTTCGAATGGGAAGGGGATATTACAATCTTATTTGCTTATCAATAGATATATCATTCGATAGTTGCTTGGAGTTAATGTTCGCTTCCCGCACGCCTAATGACATTGTGTCCCTCTTTGCTCTGTAACAAGTTCCTCAAAATCTTGCACCTACTCATGTCTTGATCGAGTGAACATTGGTTTGAGCGCGATTATGTTTTCTACATTTGTCTTCACTAACCGGAAGGGATCTTTGTTGTAGAAGATCGAAGTCAATTCTTTTTCTGCCCTACCCTTCTCTATTTTGCACCTCTATTAGAGTACGCTAATCTAGAACTAAATCTTGCAATTGGTTTTAGTTGGCTAACTCTTTATGGTTGCAAGTGATACTCATTGCGCACTATCTTTTGCATGTGAACTGCCACACACAATAAATGAATGACCCAACAACCTCGTGCGCACCCACGCTTAACCCTCTGCGGCTAAATCCCACCGTTTTCCTATTTTGCACTCCCGCATGCACCCACTCTAAAACATACGTACGACCAACAAACACCCTTGTAAAATCATAAACACTATCATCCCAACTAGAGCTATTCCCAACAAAATTTAATGGCCACCAAGAATTGTTGTGATTGAACCTTGGGGATCCCTCTCGCATGCATCCATTTCACAATCACTTTCCTTGTGCATGTGCCCTCCTTTCAAGAGAGGCATCGCCTCGCCCGTTTGCGCGGGCCCCTGCCTATTGTTGCCCACGTTCACGAGTGCCCCTTCTTCCTCCGGAGACCAACATCTCTGGCGCTAGGAGTGTGCAACCACCATGGAACAACACAAACTCCAATTGCTTTTGCAGTGTGCATAGAAAGGGAATGGTTGTTTGGTTACTTCACACACTCTCCCATCGTACCCCGTATTCAAAAAAACTAATGATTGGCTTCTAGGACAACATTTGAAATATGCCAATTTATTGGCATTTGAAGAGGCAAAGAGTAAGATGTTTATAGATTTACCAGGGTTTGTCCCCCTGCCCCACGTACCCTACCTGATACGTATCCGATATGAATATGTGAGGGTACGGGTACAAATACATGTTGGATACGTGCACTGTGCGCCCCGGGTACATTTCGACGCACCGGTACATATCCAACACGTGTCCAAGCCTAAAAACGTCTTTTAAGGCATTTAAAACATTTTTTTGACTTAGTCAATGCAAAAAACAAACCCTAACACTTAAATGAATAAAATATTAAACCCTAAACACCTCAAAAAGCTATAAAAAGCACTCACCCATTCATTTGAAATCACACAAACAATTCATTGTTGGTTTTTGCAAGTGTATGAGCAAAGAGCCAAAGAGTTGTATTAAGGCACAACATTCCTGCATCCTTAAGGAGGATTAGAAGGTGATTTTGGATAATATGAATGCAAGAACCAACCATTGGACTGACCTCTTTAGTTATCATTGGCAGGTTAGAGTCAGCTTAATTAAATAGGTCCTTCAGGAGCTCCCTATTTTATGGCCACCATCGCAACACAAAAATTAATCTCAAAGGAAATGGATGAAACACAAAGGAATATAATATTCATATATCATAGACAATGTAAAATCTTAAGTATATTGAATGTTTTGAACATTGATCGTACTATATTTTTCAAGTTTTGTATTTCTTATGGACTAAAAATGAGTTAAATGAGTATATGAATTAATTAATTAATTTATTTATTTTAATTTTTATATTTTTTCAATATATATGTACGGACATATACAAGATGTATCACACCAAAGGGTTTTTTAAAATTGACGTATCTGTGTATCGAACCCGCACTGCACCCATATCCTGGCAACATAAATGAAATGTATACATGTTTTACTTGAGAACAGAGTCAAATTTTATTAAAGAGTGACAAAAAAATGTCTACTAGGAAGATGTCTATCGGAGGTGATTTTGAGTTAAACGTAATGCCAAAACCCTTATTTGGATTCCTATCAAAGGAATGTGAGGTTGAGATCGCAATGATACTCTCAAGTAGTTATGATTTCACAATGTACTTTACTTACTAACCCTTTTAAATCATAGTCACATTTCAGAATTTTGGTTTTGTGCTTCAAAGAATAGTTATGGTACAGAATTTCTGTTAAGTACAGACATTATGTTAAGCTTTTAATCTGAGTTGTAAACTTGAAAATCTGTATATCAGCTGAACTTTTTTGCATTTAGTCTATGGAGAAATGAGTTGTATTTTGTACATTCAAGTTGAATGTAAATATTTAACATAAATGATGATTTTTTTAATGAAACAAATGGAGTAAGAAGAGAAAGAATGGTTTTATCTTAGAGATGATCTGACATAAATGAGGAAAAAGAGGGTAAACATTGCCATGCTTATGAACTAGAGTCATGATATTGAGAATACAATAGCGTTGAGACTCTGCTGTTTTTCAGAAACTCTCCAAGCCTAAGTCACACAAAACAAGTAAAACAGGTCTACTTGCAAGTCCAGGCAATTCGATGGGTATGTCGGAAACTTTTTTTGGGAGTCTAATGAGTTTTCAAATAAATTGTCCAAGATTTTGTGATAGCTTTTCTTTTCTAATTTTCTGATTTCTTTTCCTGAGTTTGATATTGAGCTAGAAAGATGTTTTTTTAAGTCCGTGTCAAGTCTAACAACATTATGATGTTTACAATTTTAATTTGGTTAGTTGTAGTTGAATAAAGCATATAGTCGGAACTAACAAACTAATATGGGAGGGTGTTAAGCACGCTGTTGAACTATTACATCTAATCTAAGTAAACTCATTACACATGTTGGCTTGAAATAAATTAGATTCAAATCGTCTCTACATGCAAGATGTGAGTTGATGGGCAATTCGGTGAGTCTGACTAGTTTTTTTGGAATACTGTCCAAGAATCTATAAAAGCTTATTTTTATCTAATTTCCTGATATTTATTCCTGCGTAATCGAGCTTGAAAAATGTTTTTCAAGTATGAGTAAAGTCCAACAACACTATGATGAATATAGGTTATCTGCAGTCTAATAAAGCATTTCTAGGAAATGAAAACCAATTTGGGAGGGTTTACATCTAATCTAACTCATCAAATATGTTGGTGAGAAATAAATTGAAGTTTTTACTATGTCATAAAGTTTACACGATTCTATGGTGCACATCCTATTTGATTTGTCTTGTTCAACCTACAACCCAACATAGTATATTCTTGGGAGTTGATGGCATGTGAGGTTTTGCCGTGAGTTCAAAATATGGCTCAAAATAGTTTTACCAGCACCAAGTCCTTGTTGCTCATGCACTAAAGATGGGGTATTATGCCCATTATCTATTCTAATTATACACTACCCAAATTTCGGTTGAGGTATGCTTGGAAAAAACATCATTTATTCTTGGGAGTTGATCACATGTGAGGTTACACGATTCTATGGCGCACATCCTATTTATTTCGTCTTGTTCAACCTACAACCCAACATAGTCTATTCTTGGGAGTTGATGGCATGTGAGGTTTTTCTGTGAGTTCAAAATAGTTTTACCAGCACCAAGTCCTTGTTGCTCATGCACTAAAGATGGGTATAATGCCCATTATCTATTCTAATTACACACTCCCCAAATTTTGGTAGGCATGCTTGGAAAAAACATCATTTATTAATTAGAAGAAATTAGGGTTTTCTCTCTATAGACTCTTGAGCAAGTAATGTGTTCCATAGTTTGGAAATGGTCATGTTTGCATCTCGCTTTGCATTTGGATTTCTCTCCCTCCCTCCCCCTCCCTCCCTCCTCTTCACTTAGATTGATGTTTTTGCGGTATTAGATTAACTTTGCCTACACTTGAAGTCTCTTGTGATTTAGCCTTTGGTCATTATACTAACTAGATATGATTTTGAGTGGATTTGTGCATTAAATTGATATTGTGACATTATAAAGGGGTGCACATGACTAGAACTATAGGATATGGGTCTAATATGTATCCATCACCAGCTATGTGTAGTCATGCATGTGCTTCTTTATATGAAGGGAGGTCTCTTTCAATAAGAATACCATGTTATGTTGAGGACATTTGTGTGTGTGTGTGTGTGCGTGCGCGCAGCGTGCGTGTGTGTGTATTGGACTTATATCAAATAGAACTCATTATTTTACTCCCTAGAAACTTAATGTTCCCGAGTTCCGAAATGGAATTAGTTGATTCAATATTGTTGAAGGGGGATGGATGGTCCATATGACATGTGGAAGCCTAAATATATAAGTGCCATAATATTACCCTTAACCTCATACAAGAAATGCTTGTAAGAGAAGTTTAGTTTGAGATGTTATTTCTATGAAAGTGAGGTTGTGAACATAATCGTTATAAACATCCTCCCTAATGGTGATGCACGGTCCATATGAGATGTAGAAGCCTAAATACTAAGGTGCCATAATATTACTCTTAACCACGTAAGATAAATGCTTGAACGGAAAGTTTAGTTTTAGATGCTATTTCTTTAGAAAGTGAGAGCTTGTGAACAAAATCCTTCTAAACATCCTTCCTAATGGACCCATATATCTTTTCCTTGTTGAGATAAGGGACATCAAGGAGAAAGAGCTTGGGACTAATGGTGAAATGCTAATGCGCACTCTTTATAATAAAGAGGAGACCGATGCATGCTAATAGATTGGGGTATCTAGATAACTTGACAAAATGAAATGTTTCTCAAATAGAAGATTGCTCATTTGGGTATCTATATTTTTAGAAAGGGTGTTTTACCTTTCCCCAAATATTTGGTGATGAGAAACTACTAAGTTTGACTACCGTAGTGGTTCTTATTGTGTTAAATATCCTTTACTAATGCTATCAATTTTTTATGAATTGACACGGTCAAGCTCCTGATCTCTCATCAAATTAAATTAAAGTGTGATGAATTCCCAAGATGAAAATAGTGGTTAATAAACCAAAATTTTACCGACACTAAGATGCCATTATGCTAGTGGTGCCAAAATAAGCCTCTTGCTTCATTTTGAGCGACCGGATCACATTTCTCCTATTTCCTCACGCTTCCAAGGGCTATCACATCTCCTTTTGAATATTTTTGATCTGTAGAGGGTCATGGCAACATGTACATGCTTTGGGAGAAGTTTTAATCATTGACACTCTCTCTTCCACTTTTCTCTTCTTTGAAGTCCACTTTGGTGGCATTTTGAGCTTTTTTCATGGAGGTTACAATCGGTCCTGAGGTTGATTCAGCTTGCATTGTGTTACAGCTGGGTCTTAAGTGTTTGTGAGTGATTTTAGTGCCTTTGTAGTTAAGAGGAAGCCTTTGATAGAAATTTGTTTGCCCTTGGTTCGCTATTGTGCATTCAAAGCTCTAAATTTGGCGGCTGCCTTTGTTTTCATGTTGGGGATTAATCCCTCATGCATCAAATAATGGGCCGTAGTGGTCTTTTTATATAAAAACACTTCTATGATTAAGTGGAGCAAAGGCTCCACGTAATTATCTTTTCTCAAGCTCAAAATGTATAAGGCGAAGGGAGCCCAAAATTAGAGAGTAGGGATTGCACCACATGGTGCAATCTTGTGTACTTGTTCATGAGAGGTTGATTGAAAACAAAGAGAAAAAATGGCTAAGGCGGAGAAGACCCGAGCCCGTAGCCAATGGGACGGCCATGTGGTGCTAATCACGGGTTGCCATTTGGACCAATCACGGGTTGCCAGGTCTGAGGAAGGCGGAGATTGAATGGAGAAATGACCAAATCCATAGAGCTTGTAGCCAATGAGGAGCGGTGCACGCAACGCCAATGAGTGCAATCCATGAGCTTGTAGCCAATGAGGAGTAGACACATGGTGCCGACAAAGTGCAATTCACAAAGCCCGTAGCCAATGAAGAGTAGACAACTATCACCTAGAGAGATTCTCAGTAGCCAATCAAAGCCCACCATATGGCACTAATCACGGGTGGTTGAGCATCGAGGAAAGTAGAGACCAAGCTCGTGGAATGGAGTAGAGACCGAACTCAGAACCAATGAGAAAGAGACAAATGATAGGGAAAATTGCTTGGGTAAATTTGACGGCTTGTGGCCTTCATGTACATTTCGGCTTGAGATAGCACATAACCAATGAAAGACAAAGACATGGCAACAATCGAGCCTGCAACATGGCCCAATGAGAAAAAGGAGATAAGGCTACAATTTTAAAATCATTTTTTGCCTCTTAATTTTAATGGCGCGGGAAAACGACATTTCTTTGCGTTTTTGGCCATATCTTTTGATCGAGGCCACCAAATCGAGCAAGAGTGAATTCGTTTGAAAACTTTTGAGAAATGCTACTAAATGGGACACATCTTGGGCCCTTAGCCTCTGTGTTTTTCGAGCAGATTGCATATAAATCTCCTGCACGCCGTTTTGACATTAATGCAAGTCAGAAGCAGGTTAGAGCTCGAATTAGAGAGAGCAGAATAGATTCTCATTCACCGAGGAATTTCCCATTTGCACCTCAAATCTCCCGCACGCCATTTTGACATTAATGCAAGTCGGAAGCGAGTTAGAGCTTGAATTAGAGAGAGCATAATAGATTGTCTCATCCACCAAGGCATTTCCCATTTGCACCTAGTTTGAGGTATGAAACCTTTACAACAAGGATTTTACGGTTGGGAATTGGATTGGCCACATTCAATATTTGCAACCATATTTGAGCAGTATTTTTGTGTTCCATGGATACAATTTTCCCCTTGTTTCACCCCAATTCTTCTTTATTGCTATGAATGTAAAGATATTCATTGTAAGATGGTTCCTCTCGCTCACATTCTCTATCCCTATGCTCTTTTGGGCGTTGGAGAATGCCATGTGCCTAAGACCTCTGCCTCGTGAATCTCTAATGCACCCAAAGTGCCTCCCCCTTGTTAGCAAATTGAGCATCTTTAAAAGAAATACAATTTTTTTATTGTGACTCTCTTTATGGTTGCATGTTTTCCCTCCTTGCCTTCTATTTCATCATGGTATGTTGTGTGTGGGTTATATTTACAGGTCCTTGGCTCTCTGTGTCACAAATAGGGTTAGGGAGAGTGTTCCCCTTTTATTTTGGCACATCACCATTATTTGTTTTAGTCATTTCTGTCTATCTCATTTCCCCTGCAATGTTAGCTTAGTGGTTGGCATAGGAGTAGATTAGGATAAGAAGCCGACTTTCTTTGGAGGTCTATCCCAAGGAGCCAAGGTCCCACACCTTGGGGACATTCCCATTGTTGTTATGAGATGCCAACTCCCCATTTGGTGCTCTTGGGCACACACTTTCAGAAGCCAACAACTACCTAGGAGGAATGTGTCAGTGAACATGCTGACTTCATGACACCTAAGTCTGTGGATGACAGGATTCCAAGTATGGCTTAAGCCGCAACTGTCATCTCTGTTTAATTTGTTCGGGCATTGGATATCCACCAGCCACTCTTAGCCCAAGCCATTCTCTTTGAGGATATTAGACTTTGTATTGTGGGCTTTCATGTGTTGATGATTCTACTGATCCTCTTTCTGCTGTAAGCACTCATACTGCTATTGATGAATAGGGTTTCTTTTGTACCGTCCAGCGCTACTTGGTAGATTTGACCTTCTAGTGGTATAATTTCATAGCTCTAGGTAAACTTACATTTTTTGTTAATCCAAATGTTGGTTTTCATTTTATGGAGGATGCTTTAAGCACCCTGTTATTTGTGCCATCATTGCTGGTTGTACTTTTAATTTTGATTATCCTGTTTCATCCATTCAGAGAAATTAATATAATTTTTTTCTTACTACATTTATATATTTATCATTTAATGAATATAAAGAGGGAGGAGGGAATCCTTTATAGAGACGAGTACTTCTAGGTTTGTGCCCTGTTTCAAGGAGTTAAGGGTAAAATTGTAGCAAGGTTGCAATATAAAATACTATGACACATCAACATTTAAGCACACTTTCTTCCTACTAACAACTTCCCTAATGATAATTTTTTTGGTCTAACTTGTGAGGTTTCAAACATACTAAAGTAGATAAAATACTATTTCACTTTCTTATGTACTTATTTTTGTCAACATGTGAGAATCTAGCAATGGTTAAAGGTACCCACAAGTAAATTAAAGCCAAGGTTGTTTGCTTTCTCCCACCCGAACCTATTTGTGCTACACCAGACACACACTCGCACCAGAAACGCACCCGCACCTGCACCCAAATCCACACCGAAGGAAAACTAACATACTCTAGTGCACTGGCTGATTTTCCATTAATTTCATATATGCTGGGTGTGTTTCCTTAATTTCATACGCACCGGGAGTTGTGCACCCACACTTTGCATAACCCTGCACCTTGTGTAACTCAGCACATGCGCACCTGCACCTTGTGTACCCCTGCACCTGTCCATTTAGACAACTTTGATTAAAATAGAAGTTCCTATGGATTTCTCAGTGTGATAATGAATAGTTTTCACTCTTTAGTGCACACAAGGGTAGGCTGAGATTTGGGCCAGTAAAGGGAGCTGAATGTTGTAGATACTAGTACTAGGAGGTTGATGGTTTAGGAATGGTAGGAAGATATGCATGATTTCTAGAAATTGGAGGAGAATTGGTAGGACATAAATGTGTATGGAAGGAAGAGAATCAACATCAGCAGTAATAGCATTACCGTTAGGAACTAATTTAACTATCTACTCCGTTCAATACAAGGGAGGATTCTTTTTTATTTTTACTCTTTAACTTCTTGAATTTATTCACAAAGATGTTATCTAAACGGTTGGTTAGTCCAGGAGTTACATGCACAGGTACATTTGGGCATGGAGTTGTATTATGGGAAAGTCTTTTTTCAATTGCTTCACCTTCCCAATCATTGGTTTATTATGAAAAGTGTAGTATATCTCTCCCCACTAAGGTGTCTGAAAATAGACAAGGAAACATGTATTTTATTAGCATGTGCTCAATTTTGAGTTTTAAGGATTTATTGTTCATAAGAAAAAGAAAAGCTAATTCTCCTATTTCCAATAAGAAAATTGTGTAAAATATTTTCAGCAGTTCTTTCACTGTCCCAAGTTGTTCAACTAAAGGCTTGGAAAACATAACTGCCTTAATGGTTTTACTTTTCAATGCTAAAAACTCATAAATGTTGCCAAACACATAATTGAGTCTTTCCAATTGCTTCTCTATATACCATTTCAAGAAACCTAAAAAATGAAAATTATGTTATTTATGCATCAAACAGCTGTCCTCCATGAGGTATGTCCTTGAAGAACATGTTTATAAGGTGTTAACTTTTAACAACTATGCTATTTTTAGGTTATACTGTTGTTTTTATTATTAGATTAGTGCTTGTTAAAATTATTTTTGTAAAGAACTAATGAAATCAATAATTTTGCCCTTTTTACAGGCTTTGGATAGAATAAAGTGCAGATTGCTCGAAGGTACAGTCGCCCAAGATGTTCGGGCACTTGTACTTGATATGCAAGCAAGGTTGTTGCTTGACATGTTGGGAAAGGGCATAGAATCTGCTCTTATAAATCCTGCAACCCTAATACCTGATCCTTGGCAGGCCTCCAGTGAGACCTTATCAACTCTTGGAATGGATGCAATGACTGTTGATCCAGCTCTTGTTCCTAGCATTCAGGTTTTCCACTAATATTTTTGCAAGACATTTTTTATTTGTACGAATATTACTGTTTGTGTAAGATGTTACATTTATGCCTCCTTGTTAGGGAGTTCAATAACTGTGTGGTTTGCGTAATAGAGTTTGAATTTTTGCTAATTGGACTAGCATTGTAATACTTTGTATCAGTTCAGAGTTTATTTGCAGATATGAGTAATACATCCATACATCAATCATTTAAGGTAGCAAAATGCAAAATAAAATTTAAATATTATATGGGTACAATCCTCCTCCATGTCTTTGTTCTTTAATTTTTAAGTTTCTAAGAAAATGCATCTTGTACTACATCAAAGGACAATAAGTTTGCATCATAAAGTGCATACGTGGGTAGCCAGCATCAATGTACAGTCGTCCCTGTTTTTGCTATCAAAACCATAATTTGCCTTGCATTCTGCTCAACTCTAAAGAATATAACAAATGACTGTAATGTGCAGCTAGATGAAGTTGGTTTGCTAGACCTTCTGATGCATTTTCTTAATGTGGTTTAATATGTAGGAAATGGCTACAGAAAGATATTTATTATAAGATTATATAAGATATTCTGGTCCTCCCACCACATTTAGCATTTGAATGTCTCCAGCAACTGAAAATATGTTAGATTTCTACTCTTCCTGATTTTGAAAAATTGGCCACTTGAGTGTGCTATTCATTCTTGATTGAAATCACTTATGGAGCTTTTGCATTTAGTCCGAAGGCATTTTGGGGTTTGGCAGCTTGCCCATGTCAAGTGGTTATCTTGGTGATGATCCATTTCTACGTTTGATTGCCGAGTCTTGGGATATAAATAGATGTAAAGAATATAGTCAATTCCTTGTAATATTGAGGTTATTGTTAGCCATTTATTTAATTTATCACTTTCTTCAGCTTGAGTGAGTATATTCTCAAACATTTGCTCTTTGACATGTTTTGTAACATCTGATGCTGTTCGATATCGCTCCAAGTTTAACCCATTGTTTACCAAAACTGTGCTCAAAAGCATCTACACGTTTGACATTTGTCAATTATGTGGGCCCTGCTATGCCAATCTTCTTTATTCCAGTTTTGTTAAGTATTTGATAATAAACTAGATGTGAGGGGAGTTTTGTTTCTATCAATATGATGGGTGGAGGGAACTGAGCCGTGTCTTCAAGGGTATTTTCAATTATGTGCAAAATTCTTCTCCCCTTTATATAGTCATATAAAATAATCAGGAATGAATAAGGGTCAATGAACTCCTTTGCTTTACTTGTACTCAAGATTTGATGTTTTTTTGCTGTTTTTCATTACCGTAAGGCTTCCATATCCTGCATATTCTTTTCTTGGTAATGTTTCTTGTTTGTCATGTGTACAATCTATTTGCAAGCATTTTTTTATTTGATTATTTATTCTCAGTTTTTATTTATTATTTGAGCACATTTTTTCCTTGATTAAATCCTTCTATGTAATATCCCCATCTCGGACAAAGACCTTTAGCCCAATTCTGTTTCCCGAAAACTAAAGGGTGTTTGCAAGGGAAACTTATCATAATAAATTAATTATAAAAGTGCAATATAAAATAATATTATAAGCACTTTATATTAATTTATTAATGATAAAGTCAAATTAAAAATAGAAAAGGAAAATATAAAGTGATAAAGTGAAATAAGAAAAAGAAATATCACTTTATAATTATTATTCTCCCCTAGGAGAAAATGCGACCCCTTTAGGGAGGATAAAAAGGGTGAAAAAAGCATTAAATGCGGGAAGTGCAATCTGATTGGAAGATGAGGGTGGCTATTTGGCCAAGTTCATCTATAAAAGCAAGTCTACTTGTTTGTTGAAGGCATCCTTGTCTATTTTATAAAATTTGATTTGTATGTTAAGCTTTGAGCTTGCATCAATAATCTTCTAAGGACGAAAACCCTTAGAGATTCACTCTTGAGGACGAAAACCCTCTAAGAGATCTAGTAGAAGGACGAAAACCCTTCTCCTAGTTGAGAGGATTCTCCACACAGGGGTTTCCATTGCAGATCACGGAGTTAGTGGTGTTTTTCAGTATTTTCTAGTGGTATAGAAGGCTGTAAAAGTGCAGATTTGTACACGGGTTTGAAGGTGGAAGTTAAGGTGGAAGTTTGTTTCAAATTTTTACCTCCATTTGCAGCCATATCTAGGGTTATCTACACCCTGGTTGATAGAGTTAGGTACATTCTAGGGTATGGCTGTCCCGGATCTCATCACCAACAACTTTGCCATAATTTTAGAAGCCAAAATCAGTTGGTTGCATAAGTTTTGGCTCAAGGGTTTTGTACTTTTCAGCTGGTTCGAGGACAACTGTCTGCAAATTTTCATAAAATAAATTTGTCCTGTTTTGAGGTTAAATATGGTATTTATCTCTTGATTTGTTTGGAAATCTATGGTTAGTGCTCCATTGGTATGTATGGGTGAATAATAATTACGTGAAGTAATTATTATTAAGGTGAATGTAATGTTAGTAATAGGTTAGTAATTTTTGTATAAAACAACAATAACAAATATATAATTAAGGAAGTGAGTTACAAAAAACTCACGTAGGAGGTTTGAATTGTTATAGCCACCTCTTATATTTTAGGATGGCTATGTTCCTATTTATATGGTGGTTTTGTATTGTGAATTACATGGGAGAAATGGGAGAATATTGAATATCTTTCTTGATTATTTGGTTTCTGTATCTCTGATCTCTGTAAAATCTATTGCATACTCTTCATGATTTCATCTTTATAAATTTTGGTGAGTTGATCCATTAAGGATTCAATGGTTTTGCCTCTCTTTTTGTGGGTTTTCATCTCCTATGCAAGTCGCCATGCATGTATAAAATTAAGATCTGCATTGTAATATTTTATAAATTATTTAGAAATTGTTCTTTGGATTTGGGTTTTGCTTAAAATCCCTTTGGGGTTAAAAGTGTCCATTTGTGGACATTACATTCTATAGTTCCATTGGTATTTATAGTTCCATCATTACAAAAGCTTTTGAGCACTTGTCATTGCATTTGAATGCTTACCCTAACGTGGATGAGGAGGATGACGACATTTCCATCTACTACTCTGTAACGGTGACCTATTATACGAGTCCCAAGACACTCTTAGTGTATCAAAGATAGCTTAATTTATAGATATATAGCTTGGAAATCTAAGTGCACCTGCTCTTTACATAAAAAGATTCAGGAGACTTCAATATCTGATAGATCTATTTGTTAGCACAAATGCAAAATACTCGAGCACCAAGGGTGTCAACGATTAGATTACATTATGTAATGATCCCTAAAATCTAATATCATCAGGGAAAGTATGACGATCATTGCAAAGCCTCTTAAAAAATCATAGCCCTTATAGTTGATGCAACTTGACAAACATCATTATGCCAATATTATCATTATTATCAAGGTGAACCTAATCAATAGATCAGGGTAGATGGCCAGAGGCACAAGGCTTCCTTCCCCCTTCGCCCCCCTTGGACCCCACATGCAAGACAATTGCTGTGCCTCCCTGACATAGATACAAATGCATTTACAGAATTTATCACAAAGAAACTGCTGTACAAAGTGTGTGCACCATTTATGCAAATAAGAATACCACAATTTAGCATGCACATTATGCATGCCACTGAAGAAAAACAATTAAATCGGCAGTGCTGATAATCCTTACTCGGAATAAATATTATCATTCCAGGAGGTGCTCTGTGAGGACAAGACAGAGTAAAGAGAGACTCATGTGACCGGCTCAAGCCCCGTGCAGATCCCTCTGACACCTATACACTATATTCTTCATTTGTATTTTGCTGCACAAAAACTTCATGCCCACTATATAATACGCGACCCAATTGCCCAATTAGATCCACTAGGGCTTATGTAATGCATTGAGTGCTTATGTAATGCATTGAGTACAATGTTGTAATCATAATCAGATAGAGCTTAATATTATATCATCCATATAGTTTCAACAGCTGTTGATCATGTGGCATAATCCATCCTTGATAAACATAAACATACACCAAAGCAACAGAGAATGGCAACAGGTACTATGTGGATGCACAAATGTTTGTACTCTCATTACTGTGCAAATAACACTCAAAAGACAATAATATGCAATTAAATATGTGTGTGCAGATTCCTTCATATGGCTGAAAGTGCACTCAAAGAGAAGTTGTTTCAATCTTAGGATGAGTCACTAGGTAATGTAAGCTTCCAAACCAAAGTTGATGCTCTCCAAATGAATTTGCCTCCCATTCAAAGAGAAATTGCAAATCTGTAATCACTTGATTACTAAATAGCTGGCCATGGTATTGATTCGGGTAAAGTTACAAGGTTTGGCTATGCCGACATGACAATTTTTGTTTTTGAGCCAGTCAATCTCCCCAGATAAATAAATGGGGCTCCTTGGTCATGCTTGTCCAACTTCAGCAACCTACTATATATAGCTGTAAGCTGCCCTGCTTATAATACCGCCACTATAATTGGGTCCTTCAACAGTTTGGAATAACAAGTTGGTGGGCTAGTCGATCTCCCCAGATAAATTAATCACAATAAATGCATAGAGTAAACTGAATAAGTTAAATAACCACAAAACATACTGATAATTCAATACCAAATGTCATGATATTCAGTGGTCGAACTTAGAACAAGTACATCATGGAAATGTTACAATGTATACACAAAAATCAAGTTGAATTAGCATGTTTATTATATTTATAATTATATTGCTTTTAAATGTCTTCATCAAGAGAACCAACACCATCATTTGGTTCATTTGATCATTAGTCCTTTTTGTTTGTAGTGGCATATGATTAACATAAGGATGGAGTTTCTGCCGTAAGTAATTGAAAATACAAAGGTCAGAGAGAAAATGTACAATGAGAGGTAAATGTGTTGTTATTGTTGTTCAAAAAGAGTGTGAGTGTCTTTTAGGGTTTGTAGTGTTATTTTTTTGATCCTGTTTGGTATGGGTCGGGTACTGCCCAATAGAACTGGGTATGCTTGGGTTTAGTCCTCGGACGAACTTAGCCGTACCAGGTTCTTTTGGGAAGTACCCAGTCTGTACCCACAGGTGGACCAGACCGGTACTGGTACGTGAAACATACCATACTGGGGCCAGCTCCCTGGCTATAGGACCTGGCAACGTAGCTTGATTACAACCTGAGAATCTTAGAATCATGTGTAAGTTGACAAATGATGATGCGGAAGGCCTTTATAGAAAGCTTTATATCCTTCCCCTTCTTTAGTATATTATTTTCCATTAATTGCAAGGGCAACATAGTCAAAGGATGTCCTCAACTTTCTGGTGGTGTCTCTCTAAGGTGCCTAGGGCCTCCCTTGATTGGCTACTTACGTGGTCATGTAGATACTAGTGTTGCTGCCTGTGGGGATTATTAGCTACTAGTGTTGCTACCTGTCCCCTTTTTTCGACTTCTTTTCTTCTTATAGAATATATATCAATATGCATATTGTGGACCCATTAAGAAACCAATTCAACCACAAGAGCACTTATCACGTATTTTGTGTTGTATGGAAAGCTGTAACACAAATTGTGGGCAACAAAAGATGTCCTTTCTTGTCTCCACTATCATACTTTATACGTGCCATGTGGCTATTATAGCATCATTTTATTTTTGTCTTTCTAATAATGTCAAAGTTGCTTAAAACGGACTTTGAGGATCCATGATCTACTTTCAGGTCATAGTGTATTTGGCATGGCTGGGAATATGTTTGCAAAGGCATATGATGAAAATATTAATGTAAATGATTTGACGAAATTAATAAATATATAGGATGATTAATAAAGAGAAATTTGAAGGCCCAAGTGAGAGTTCAATAAGGGACTCGGGCATGACAAATGCCATGCGTCCGTGCAATAATCCTCTTTAGTGTGTCAATTATGCCTCCTTTAAACAACATTCTTGCATCTATCTTGATTATTAAATATGAAAGCCTCTTTGTTGGTATCTTTTGGCAGTTTTAAGAGTGATACTTGAGCTGAAAGGAAAAACAGACCTTCACTGAATAATGTGCATTTTATATGAAATTCCATACTTCGTGTCCCTGCTTTTTATTTGCCATGTGGAAGTTCTCACCAGTAAACTTTTCCACTGCATAAGCAAGGTCCATTGCTGAACTATTTATGTTAAACACTTAGGATGGCGAAGAATGGTTTTGGGGAAAAACCTGTATTAGTTTTTGATCAACGCTTCCAATCACTATCTTTGATCCGTCATCAGGAAGAATAAGAATATGATGTTCCTTATGATCTTACATTCCCTGATACCATGTACAGCATCACATAACTATAACATAACTACAGCATGCTTCAAACAGAATATACATACAGAGCAGTAAGAGAAAAGCTTACTCAAGGAAAGGAGGTATTGCATTCCATTTATCTCATTACATATTAAGACTGTAGGCAGTTGACCTCAATGCAGTCATTCAGGTACAAAGTTCGTTTTGTTTATTGCATAATTTTTAGCTTAACTTTTACAAAACATATACTGCTACACAATTGTGCAGCTGTACTTCCAACCCTTTTGGAAAACCTAATTAAGATAAACTCTGATATGATATTTTTGAAATGATACATGTTCTTTCATTGTGTTATTGCAAGCAAATGATGCACAAACAAATTGCAGGCACCATGTCTCCTTTACGCTTCCTTTTGCTTGTGTTCTTATAAAAACAGCTGACCATGACTAATTGTTTTGTTACAGGCATATGTTGATGCTGTTCTTGATTTGGCTTCCCATTTTCTTACACGTTTGCGGCGATATGCTAGCTTTTGTCGTACATTGGCTACTCATGCTGTCGGAGCATCTGGTAGTTCAGGAAGCAATCGCAATATGGGTGCAAGTCCAACTGCTGGAGGGACTTCTCCATCTCCTAGCCAAGGTTAAATTAGGCAGCAGGGCTTTCTTTTGTCTTTCAAAACACACAGGTCTTTTTGGGTCTGCAATCCACCACCTTGAAATGTCTTCATTCTTTTTTAGTTCTTTGCCAAAAGTAAAGTTGGTCAAAAGGCTTTGCAATTTGAGACTTATTTTACTTACAATATTGTGAAATATTTTAACATCACAATCTAGCCTATTCTTGATTTCTTAAATGATTTATTTCCTCTTGTAAGGGAAGAAGAATTCCATGCATTCATTGAGCTTTTCACTTTAACAGCTTGATTTGGCAAGAAGTGGTGTTTGATTTTGAAAATCTGTTTTTGATACTTATCTTCAGGAGTTCCTGGAGGAACAGCAAGTAACCCTGGAAATACGCAAATGCAAGCATGGGTCCAAGGTGCTATTGCCAAGATTAGCAGTAATGCAGAAGGAAGTCCAGCTACAACTCCTAGTTCTGTAAATGGGCCAGCTCCTCTGTTGCCAATTAGTGTCAATACAGCAACTTTTCCTGGAACCCCTGCCGTGAGGCTCATTGGAGATTGTCATTTCCTTCACAGGTTGTGTCAACTATTATTGTTCTGTTTGATTTTTCGGAGAAGGCAGCTGCCTCGCTTTATTAGTGGGGCGCAAAGGAATCCTGATGTGCAGTCAGGAAAGACACAGTCAGGTTTTGGAGGAAAAAATCTTGAAGAAATGAATCAAGCTGCTTCTAGGCCATCTTCCATGACAGTTGTTAAAAGTGAAGATGGGCAAGTTGTCAGGACTGGGCAACCAATTACTGGGCAAAAAGGATCAGATGAAATTTCTAATAGTCGGCCTGTACGCTTAGGAAACGGGAATGCTGGTCAAGGATACACAGCTGAGGAGGTTAGCTTCTGACTGAATGTGTTTGCATCTTGCTGAGATGGAGACATTTGTTATCATTGATACTACAAAGAGTCTCCTACAGTCAAATGAAATGTTAAAGATGAATTACTATACTATTGTAGATGTCCAAATGTTAATTTCTTTAAATCTGTCACTGGTATTTTAATGCGAGTACTAGAATTCAGACCCAAGTCTGTTGTTTCTGAACATCAAATTGTCATAGCTTACACAAAACTTTTTACTATAACTTTCAAGTCTTAGTAGGATTTTGGTCTCTGAATATATGTAAGTATATATCTGCAAGCACTTCGAAAATTAGTGAAAAATATAGTAGGAAAGAAACAATTAACCAAAGTTTCTGGTCTTTCTGTCTTTTGTGCCTTGCCCCTTTTGAATTCGTGCTTTCTTCTTATTTTGGAAGGATGCCCTCATGGAAAATGCCAAGCTTAAGCCATTAATGGTTAGATTTAATCTCTGTAATTGGCCCTGGAATTTTGAATTGATTTTATGCTCTTGAGTGTGTTGGAGCACAAAATCTAGGGAAATAAATTTGTTGTGTTCCTCTAACTAGACTTCAAGATTTAGCAAACTTGCAGAGTTTTGTAAATGAAGAGAAGGAAGGAATTGCGCTCCTAAAAATGGTTCTTCCAGTCGCTTTGATCCTCTAGTTTGTACATGGTAGTAAGTCAAAAATGCTAGTAAGATATTGCCTCTTTCAGCAAAGACTAGATGGCATGGAAAAAGAACAGTAATAGGATGGGAAAATCCTAAGAACATAGATGACAATTCAGGGATATTTTGTCTAGGAACATGTCACAATGAAAAATGTGTTTTATGCTTGTGCAATGGATTTGGCCCCCTCAATAGATGAAGAGACTTGTTTGTAGAGTACTTTCAGCTGCCATAACTCAGGAAATAGGGTTTGATATTCAAAACACTGTCTTGCTAGTTTTGTCTTCATCTTAAGAATAGTTGTAAAAATAAAAATATAATCTTGTGTTTATGAGACTAGGTGCGTATTTCTCATGGATTGGGGTGGATGATGAGAGGGGATGGTTGTGGGTGATAATAGTTCGGTGTTTGGAGGTTGTGGGCCCTAATAAATAATTCATATGTTCTACGGTGGTTTGAAGGGATGGGTGTATCACGCATGTCACAAGGTATGCCAAACTTTATGAAAAAAATTCAAACTTTTCTGAACTTCTCACCAAACATAAACTCTAATGTTATCCATTTTTTTACATGGGATGTTTTTGACATGCTTTTGTGCTATTTTATAAATAAGTGTGTATATATACATATTCCGAGTGAAAGCAAAGGGCTAAAAGCTCTCTCAACTCTGTCCCTTATATATACATATTCCAAGTGAAAGAAAAGGGCAAAAAGTTCTCTCAACTTTGTCCGTTTGACATATTCATGCACTATTTTTAGAAAATTAAAATGTCAAAAAAATCCTTTTGTTCGAACTTAAATATGCTTTTTTTACTTTATCTATCGGTGAACTTGAACCAAACTTTACCCTCGCCAAACATGAACTCGAACTCAAACCTTGTGACTTAGGGTGTATGTATTAAGGGTCTTCAATTAACTCTAGGGATTGATGGTTTGAAGGGACTTTGAATAATACATTTGGCGGGGGTCCTTGGGGTTCACTTGTATGTTTGGGATTTAGTTTCCACTATACCAATCGGATTGGACCTCCTCAAAGTTTTAAAAATTTTTGCTATGGGGCCCACAATAGATTTGATTGTCCATGCACATTTGATGGGAAGGCTTTCTAGACTAGGCTACTAGTTGTAATTGCATGCATTGAGAATGTTTTTAATGATAAGTGCAAAGTGTCCTATTTTTAAAAAGTTGGGTTGGATCACCCGTGGGAATTACCTACTTCTTTTGGGCTGGTCTTGTCCAAAGATGGTCATGCGCGTAAGCGAGTGAATCAGGGACAAGAATAGACCCGCGGATAAAAAGATAACTTAAATCTTAAGGTTGGCTTGCAATCGTAGGTTCTGATTTATTGGTTGAGTTGTCTTTGTGTCGGCAAAGCTTGTGCGTCTAGTATGCGAATTGTTATATGATGAGGTTAGGTGGGGTATTGGGCGAAGACCTCTTGTCTTAGGTCCGAGTTGACGTCTTCTTGTATGTTGTCTTGCTCACGTGAAGCGGGAACGACGAGAATTTCCCTACCCTTCTTGGAACTACTTGGCTATCAAGTGTCATCCAAAAGAGTGTGGGGTTGCCCTATAGTCGCACTAGCTAGATTGGGAGCTTTGCATTTGGTTGTATCTTGTTTGAGAGTTGTTGAGGTGTTTTAACTTGAGTAGGAGTTGTGAAAGAGTTGGTTTGAAAATATTTTTGGAAATGGATGCTTGTCGGGGTAATTAAGATCATCTATTATAATTATGTTATCAACTATCTTGACAAGGGATTGAAAGAGTAGAATAAATAATACAAGTTATCATTTGAATGATTTTTGTAGAATAGAAAGAACACAACACAAAACACAAGATCTTTTTGGGAAAACCTTTATAGGCAAAAAACCCATGATACAAACGCATCATCATTTTATAATTGAATAACATGAGAGAACTTACAACAGTTTGGTTCATAGGGATCAAGACTTACAAAACCCAATTACAATACCGTTTTCTCACTTCTCCTTTACAATTTATTCATGCCTTTTAATAATTCAACCACATGCAAGAACAAGAATACATGAAATGCAATTCTCGTGCATTATTCTTATTAAGCCCCACAATGGGTTTCCTAAAAACATGATGGTTGGGTGATAACCGTGAATGGTTAAACCTTTTCACTTATAACTACTTTAGATAGTTATTATTTTAGTATAAAGATAAGCTTTATAATGTGGAGTCTAATTTAATATTAAGGGTCACAATGGGTTTGTATCCCCATAAATATTAATTGCTTGAATGCCCCTCCTTAATGTTTAGTCCGGATACATGCCTTCACCTTTTATTATAGAAGGAATTATAAAACATCACTTTATTATAGAAAAAATTACAATTATCACCTTCCTATAAAAATAATTACAATCTATAAATCATATAGGATGATTTTATGCTAGCATGTTAATGCGATTAGAGATAACATCTTCAAGTTCCTCATGGGTAGATGCATACATGAAATCTTATATGAGTTTTTGAAGGCTTTTATGATATAAGGAATCTCCATTACACAACACTTCTCCGGGTTCTATGTCCACAACAAATTACATAGGTTTTTTTTTACAATATAGAAGTATAGAAAAGAAAGTTATATGAAGTCCATTAGGAGGTGGCATTGTCATGCATAGACCCCCTCAATCGTAGCTCTGAAAGCCCTAACATTGTTTTGAGTTTGTAAAACTTTGCAATACATAGAGGTTTAGTGAAGATATCTGCTACTTGATCAACTATTGAACAAAATGGAAGATCATTTTCACTAGTGAGGACTTTTTCTTTGATAAAGTGCATATGAATTTTAATATGCTTTGTTCTTTGATGCAGAATGGATTGCTTTCTAGTGCTATACAACTCTAATTGACACAAAGAAGTGTTGCACTTTCAATTGACACTCATATAGAGTTCTTCCAACAATCTTCTTAGCCACATTGTTTCTTTCGCAGCTTCCATAACACTTCTATATTCAATTTCTATAGATGAGATAGAAATTGTAGGTTGTTTTTGCTACTCCATGCAATAGCTCCTGCACTAAACTTACTATTCTTTTTGCCATGTTCCAACAGTCATGATATTGATCTTGCATAAATTTTTAAGTGATGCCTACAACACACATAATATTTGGTTTAATAATAGCTAGATAACTTAAACTTCTAACCAATTACTTGTATAATGTACGATTCACTTTTTCACATGCATGTTTTAGATCAAGTTTAATACCAACTTCAATAGGTATAAAGTCAATCTATAGTCAGTCAGGTTTATAAGTATGTTATGTGCATATTGTGATTGAGACACTACTGTTGAGTTTTGATCCTGAAATATAGCCATGCCAAGAAAGTGATGAAGCAAACCAATGTAAGTCATCTCAAAGTATTGACTTAGTTTAGATTTAATTTTATGAATTAAGCTAGTCTGACTATTGGTTATGAGAAGATCATCAACATAAAGTGCAATTAGAATAATAAGGCTCTCTTCTATTTTTACAAATGAGTAATTATCGTGAGAAACAAATGGTGAAACCTAGAGTTTTAAAGTAAATTTGTTTTTTGAGTACCAAGCTTTAGGAGCTTGTTTTAGACTATACAGTGATTTCTTTAACCTACAAACATGATGTTCTTTATTCGGTTTTTCTTACTCCCTTTTTGTTATTGAAGTTAGGGTTTAAAGTTCTCTGAATTTTGATATCAAAGAAACAAATGGTGAAACCTAGTGTTTTAAAGTAACTATTTATTTTTGAGTACCAAGTCAGTAGGAGTTTGTTTTAAACTATATAGGGATTTATTTAACGTACAAACATAATGTTCATTATTAGGTTCTTCTTACTCTCTTTGTTCTTGAAGTTAGAGGGTTTAAAGTTTCTTAGTTTTTGATTTTTGAGTTCTAGTGTTCTCGGGAACAAAATTTCTTTGATCCCGAGTGAGGACTTGGGTTGCATTCGTTTTGGATTCAAAATTTGTCATCACTTGTTCTTCTTGGATAAGAAGAATGGATGTTAAGTCAAGAATTTCTGTTCATTTTGCTTTTTGGAATTGAGGATGGAGATGAAGTTTCTAAAATTTCTCATGTATATTCACCAATATGATAAAATAGAGCAGTTGACCTTGTATCATATTGCAGTTGCAACCATCTAGTTGAGACTTAATATTCTTGATTTTAGCAAGGTAGTTTATAATTTTTTCATCTCCTTTCATAGGAGTGGTCATCAGTTCAAGGATAAGTTTGATGATTTTTGGCAGTCTAGTTCTTTCATGCATTGATTCTAACTATTTTCAAGTTTCCCTGAGAGATTCCTGATTTTCTATTTGAACTAAGAATTCATTCTTAACACTCCTTGAAATGATGAACATGGCCTCTTGAGATCTCTGCTGATAAGCGTTTAAGCTATCAACAATTGTTTGTCTTCCAATAGGAGGTTTTCTCAGTCCCATTTACAATGGACCACAACTTTCTAGCCATGAATTCTGCTTTTAGTCTTATTTTCCAGATGTTATAATTCAACCCATTCAATATTTGGGGTTTTGTCAATACAAAAACTACTTGAAGAAGCCATTTTAATATCAATAGAAGATACTGACTTTAATTACATAAGAAACTATAATTTGTGACAAAAACAAAATACAAGCTAGATATCATTTCACGGAAAAACAACATGAATGAAAATTTCTACCTTAAAAATGAAAGTTTTATACTTATATTCTTTATAAAAAAATAGCTTTACTTGAACAAAGTTTTATGGAATGCTCAAATTTGCAAGCAAATCAAATTTGAAATTTGGAAAGAAAATGAATTTTGGCGGTGAAAAAAAGATCATTATAGTCGTGGGTTAAGTCCCACATTGGTTAGTATAAGCGAATGTATAGTCTATATATATTTGAATACTTATAAGTTATATATAATGTAAAGTAGAGAGAAAGATAGGCGGACTCGATCATGCGATCTCCACAAGATAATTTTTAGACTAAAGCATTGATCATTGAGATAAACAAGAGAAGTCGGCAATCTCTTAGATGCGACTACGTGGATCATGATCAATAGAGATGAGACTTAGCCAAAATGGTATAAGATGCAAATATGTGTCGATGTCTTGTATTCTTGCATGGTTAGGACGTTTACGGGATTGGCAATATATATATATATATATATATATATAAATTTTGAAGGAAGATGCCGATTAAATAAAGAGTTTCCACATGGCACGGTTTTGGGTAACTTTATATGGAATGGTTTTAAGACATGAAACATTACCAAAATTACATAGGATTTAGACACGTGGTATCATTCCGTTAAAGGCATTGTGGTAAAATTTGGAGATTAGGCTGTGAACACTCTTTGTGTGCAAGAATCCGGTTCACGCCAAGTCTCACCAATCCGTATTTACGAATATTGAGGCAACATGGTTACAAGTTGCAAAATAGTTTGGAGTCTAGCTCCATAGGGTAATGCCAAGTCGTAAAAATGGGTGAATGCTAGACATTTGTGAAGATAGGCATGAACTAGAAAATTTCACGAGAGTCCGAATCACGATACGTGTCCTCAAACCATAATCCCGCATGAATTAGCAAGTTAAGTCCCAATTCTAGTCTATTGAGGTCATTCGACGAATGTTTGACAAGTGACAAGATCAAGGGAAGTTTGAAAAATAATAAAATTCAAAAACTTTATAGATGGATGACACTTTTCATCATCTCATAAAGTAGTATTTCGAGAGGTAACAAGAGTTAGACACCAAGAATCCCCATGGTGCAGGGCTACAAATTTGTGACAAATGGCAAAAATCTATAAAATGTAGTATGGAAGATGGCAAAGATAGTATACGAGATTGAGACGTGTTTAAATTGCGTAATTTCGTAAAGTTTGTTGGTCAAAAGGAAAGAGATGGACAGGTTTATAGGAAAATATGGTTTAACGAGATAGAGACAAATGTCCCAATTCCATGTATGGGAAAAGCTTATGAAACACGAGAACAAGGTTATCAAATATTGTTCGACTCTAAAAAACTTACCATCTCCATTCGGATATTATCCACCGTAAACATTTCTATGTTGGTGTTTAGGAAATTTTCCGAGCACGATTTAGGGATGGATGCCATTTGTCTTAATCCCCTAAAGTCAAAGAAAAAGGACCAATCGAAAGCGACTAAATATTTCAATTCAAGAAATGCATGATAGATATATGGCACAAAGAAAACTCGGATGCTTGTAACTTTGATTAGAAAGCATCAACTTTCACAAAACCACATTTGATAGAAAGTTTATGAAAATTGCAATCAAATGGTGTAATTTTTAGATTAAATTATTTTGTAATTTGAGAGTAATACGAGTTTCTAAGGTTTTTAGGCCGTGTACATACACGTAATCACTTTTCTTTAAATTCTTCTCTCCTTACTCTGCACAAAGAATTGGTTTCTCGTCAATACTTAGATCCAATTTTGTTGTTGATCGTGGATCGCTCAATTTTGCCTCTTATATGTGATGTTTGCACTCCTTTTACGTAATAATGTACCCATTTCCGAGCACGTGGTCTAGGAGGCCTTTCATCTGTCTTAGCTTTGGTTATGCCTAAGGGCTAATGACATTGATGGTTATTGGGTATGGATTGCACCTTCATTTCACTTATATATTATGTTTGATGTTGGCCATGTACTTTGAGGTGACTTAAGTGAAATAAGGTTGCTTGATGCTCCCCTAAGGTACTTTATGTTATATTTTGTCGATGACTTAAGTAATGGGTGAATATATGGTACTTTATTTTCTATTTCTTTGTTGGGGTAACTTAAGTGTACTTTTGGCATAGTGGTGATAAAGTAACTTAAGTTATTTTATTATTATGTGGATTTTCCCCAAGGAGGTTGATTAGGGTTCTTTTGGGCCCTTTGTTGCAATGAAAAATTATAAAAGGAAGCACTTGGGGAGAGGAAGGCATTCATTCATACACTCACTCTTTTATGATATTGAAGCCATTGCTGGTTGCATGCTTTTTGCTTGTGGAGTAAGATCCCACAGGAACCCTAGCTTCGGTGGTGAGAGATCCACTCCTAGCTAGCAGAGCACTCTTCGGTGGTGAAAGATCCTCCCTAGTTTGCTAATTTGGAGCTTCATTCAAATCAGATTTTCAGATCAGGGTTTTCAGAGAATTTCAAGGGTTTGCTCAGTGCCGAAGAGAGATTATTTGGTCCATACTTCAGCCATCTACAGATCAGATTATTCCCAGCGTTTGAGGCAAGCTTGGCGAATTCCTAGGAGTTTCATTTAGTTTGGGCTTTATTTATTTTCAAATCTACTTAAGGTTTTGCAGTAGTGTTTTCTAGGGTTTCTGGTTGGAGTTTTTCAATTTTCCGGTTGGATTTGATTCATTATAATTTAAATATATTGCTGTCCGAATTTCAGAATTTATAAAGATCATTTCAGCTCCTTGTGAATTTTTGGAATTTTTAGGCAGTTTCAGCAGTTAAAATAAATAAATAAAATCAGATTTGAGAGATAAAAATTATCTCTCTTGTTTACTTGTTGTACATATTTTTCTAAGTTATTTGAAGCTTCGGGTAGGATTAGCAATTGTTATGATGGAAAATACAAATTTTTCTTTGTTTCTGCATATTGCTGTCCTAAAAATCAGAAAAATCAGAATTTCAGTTCGCTGTTAATATTATATATTTTGTGAATTTCAAGTGATATCCCATAAGGGATATTTCATTCTATCTTGAACTTTGTGCAATCAACGAATGGTGCTTGCTTCTTCACAATTTCCTCCTTGACCTCTCGAGGTGGCGGTGTATCCATTTCTTTTGCTGGTCTTTTTTTCGTTCTTGGGTTTTTGTTCCTTAGCAACTCTTGGGGATTTTGATTCTCTCTTCATCATGTAACCTTCTTTTTAACTGCTCTAATCGTATCACCACCCTTGGAATGGGATCTAACTTTTCTTCCCTTTTTAAGAACTTTGCTCGAAAAAACATTGGTCGATTAGTTCATGATTCACATGGGCTGGGAATATCACAACTTTGGTACCACCGTAATGTCCCTTAACGAGACATTTCCAAATAATTCCAGGATGTGCCGAAACCCTAATTTTTCCCCTAAGGGCAGAAATAATAACATTATGAAATTACCCTTTAATTCTGAATATTTGATCAATATAATGTACGGAAACCATAGTTACCATGTTCTTATGAATTTAGTGAAAATTTGGTTAGAATGTACTTTTGGTCCGATCGAATTTATTGAACAAATTTGGTCGAACATTATTTTTCTTTTTAAATTTAAAAACTTAAAGCGTTTAAATCAAAAGAACTTCAACTCAAAACAAAAATGAAACAAGAAACACTAATACCTAAGCACATGAAGGAAAAACCCCATAGACAATTATTTATTTATTATTATATGTATTGGCTTTTCTTTTCAAATATCATCGAATATGTATAGCATTTATTATTTATGTATATTTTATATTTGTAATTTTTCTAAACCGAACTGAACCTTTTGAAAAATTCAGAACTTCCAAACATTTTTTCCCTTTCAAACTATTCGAGCTTTTCAAACATGATAACTATGACGAAAACAAGCCTAGATTTTATTGAATTAATTTGCAGGGAAAAAAGAAACCCTAGGTACAAAATATGGAAGTTATCCAGCTGAAACCCTAGTTGGGTTTTACAAATAAATTGCAGAAATCAAACCCTAGCTATTCACCTAAAACCCAATGCAAATACCAACCCCAAACACTGCCCTAGGAGTTGTATGAATGAGTTTATGGTAGGTTGTACGGCTGATATTTGGCTGGAAATAGCAACAACACAATCTCAAAACCCTGCAAATAAAAATCAGATCTTAACCTTTGATGAGATTGCCTCAAAAGGTGGCAATAGGTGCTCCAAAGTGCTGATTTGATGACCAAACATTGTAGTAGCAACATACCAACTTGAAACTTGACCAAATATGCTGATTCGATGATGTGGTACAAAGGATCAACACAAGGATTGCTGCAATATGCCCCAAATGATGAATAAACCTGTCAATAAGCTCACTTGCAATCCCTGAATGGAATTGCCAAGAGGGAATGAGGGTTTTCGTCCCCAAGCCCTAGCAACCAAGGGTTTTCGTCCTCAACTGCAGATGGAAGTTGGATCAGCAGTCCAAAATCTCATTCACAAAATATAATGTATGCCAAAGATGTCTTTCCAAGTGACCCCCAACGCTCTTTTATAACTTCACTTGGCACTTTTCCCAAGGAAGACACCCCAAAAGCAACATCCTCCTTTCTATTTCCTCATTGACATTGCTTTATCAAAAGTAATTTTTATAATAATAAAACTTTATCAAAAGGTCATTTTTATAATAATAAAACATAAGTGTCTTTTATGATTATTTCATAAAGTTACTTTTTCGACACTTAAGTTATATTATTAATTTATTATACTTTATTTGAAAAGGGTGATGCGACAAAGTAGTAACAACATTTCATTTGCCTTTTCCTTTTGGCTTGGAACCACCTTTCTATTTTGAAGCATATGAGGAGGTTGGTGGACCCTTCTTTTTGTCAACTCGATATAATGTGCTTGTGAATGTGCCTTGTCTACGTCATTAGAATTGGCCAACTAAGTAGCAGGTATGGGGATTGGGTATGTGGTATAACAATTTTTTCAAGCCTTTGGGTATCACCGTATAATTTTTAATATAATGTGTATATATATGTGTGTGTGTGTATATATATGTATGTATGTATGTATATATAGCCAAGTAAGCAAAATCAACTATACAATATGCATAGAATAAAAAAGCTAAATAACCACAAAACATGTTGATATTCATATTAAAATATAAGGCTTATTTATTAGTGTTAGTTAAATATTAACTAATAAATGGTTGAAACTACCTCAACCATTTTGTAACCATTTTTCACATAATAAAATGACGGACACACAATGATAATGTGTGCATTCCGCTTTCTCTTCATTTCTTCCTTGTGCACGTTTTCTAACATTGGTATCAGAGCCCGAGGTACTTGAAGGACTCATAGTTCGAAATATAATAGTCTCGAGTTTGTGCAACCCTCCTGCTATGGTCTGCTCCTGATATAGTTTGTGTAAAAGGCTCAATGAAAATACAGTCGAGAAGATCTATAATCGATGCCAAAGAATAACAAAGTCACAAAAAGGTTCGAGAGGGATACAGTTGTGAAGGGTTTTAGACAAAGTTGAAAAAGAATCATTCAACAATCACTAAAATATACAATTGTGCTATGAATCTCTAGTCACGAAAATATAGATTCATGAATTTCCAGTTAAATCTCCGATTGTGAAAATATAGATTCATGAATTTCTAGTTAAATCTCTAGTTGTGAATTTCATTAAAACAATAGTGAATTTCAGAAATAGAATTTACGATTTGTGAAAGGGCTTTATAAAGTGATTGCGAGGGCTGAAAATCTCAAAAACGAAGCCCTCATTGATTTAATAGTTGTAAAGCATAAAGAAGCCATTCATTTCTCATTCGCATACAATTTTTTGGATGAGTTTTAGAAACAAATGGTTTGTTGGATACATTTCATGGTTTTATAAACACACCATATGAGTTTCAGATTGTCTCAAAGATTTTAATACATTAAACCTATGTTGCGGAAATGGAAACGGAAACGGAAACGGGTACGAAACGCGGAAACGGCAATTTTCAAAAAACCTTGGATACGAAACGTCGACGGAAACGTCCGTACAATATATTATTAAAAATAAAATATATATATATATATATATATATATATATATATATGCATAGTACTCATTTTATAATTGTAGACCATAAGAGATAATTGATAAAGCACTCAAAATATTTTGAATTCATTGAAATTTGAACTTCTAAGTTCTAAAGAGTCATCATCCAACATGGTTACAATTTCAATGATTCACATATACATAATAATAATCTAGATTCTAGAATATATCATCTAGATTTCCTCATAGTCATAATCATCTCCATGAACACCACTAAACACCGACATTTCCACTCCCACTAGCTCCACTCTCCCTCCCTTCGCAAAAGATCCCGATTCTTCTTCATCAATACCAAGCAATGAAAGTTGGCTAAGAGTTGCAGCAGAAGCATCAAAGTCGCTAGTCTCAGGATCAATATCCCAAAGTTTGTTGGGACCTCTAACATAGGCTTCACTCTTGTGTGATAGAATGCGCGAATTGGAATGCACATACACTAAATCCTCGGCCTTCTTGGATGCTAACTTGTTCCGTTTGGCTGAGTGGATGAAGGAATATGTACTCCAATTCCGTTCTGCTGAGGAATTGCTAGCCACCTGTTACAAAAAAGAAGTTAGAAATTTTCAATTAGTAATACTATAATATTAATTTACTAAGTACGAACATACATTTTTAATTAATAAACAAACTTTTGATTTCATTTTAATATTTGATACATGAAAGGATTTTAATGGCAATGGCAGTCGCACCACTTGGCATCATGGCCATGTGCACACCACCACATGCATGGGGTCATCTTGTACTGTCAGTGTTGCATCTATTTCACCCATGCTCTTATCGGATGAAGAGACAAAGAGCGTCATTTCACAAATGTGAATTTGTACTAGTGACATCTGGATCGGGAAAAAAGCCTCCGAATCTTTGCCTTAGCTCCACTGCAACTTCATGGTCATCATATGGTTTTTGCCTACCGGGTAGTGCAAGTATTTCACTACTATAAAATTTGGGATTCGGGGCATAGGCTAGGAGATGCGATGGGGTGGTCATTTTATTCCACCTCATGATCACATTCGTAACTTCACCGTAGAATTTTTCTTCAGGATCCTGCTCTTTTTGTTGTATGATGTCTCTAATTTTTTCAAGCATAGAGTCAATGCCATCATAGATCTCCCCTATGCAAGCATTATCCATGTCTCGCATATCTAATCATAGATAAAATAGGCTCAGTAAAACTAAGCAAGTATGCAACCTTTGCCCACCAAATATCATCAAGTATCACTGATTTTATTTTGATGGCTCTTTCTGTGTTTGATTGCCTCTGCACGGACCAAACATCATCAATCACCATAAGCCTTAAGGCTTGCTTTACCTTCACAAGTCGTCTCAAGATGAGCGTGTGAGAGGCAAATCTTGTTTCAGCAACCTATTAAAATAAATTAAAGCAAGTTAATTAAAAAAAAAAATTAAAAGGAATTCAATTGATAATTTGATATTTCATAAAAAGTTAGCAAATAAAAATTAGAAACTAGGAAATTGTTTGGTTACCTTCAGCAACTCCAATGTCGAGAACCTCCTAAAGATAGCCTGGGACATATGATGATTTGTGATAAACATTTGGATCTCATTTGCCTCTGTATAAACTTCCTCAATCCATGGTATTTTTCCAATCTTCTGCAGCATCAAATTCAAGGAGTGTACTGCACAAGGTGTCCAAAAAATGTGCTCATATCTCCCCTCAACAATCAGCCCTGCTGCTCTACAATTTTTGGCATTGTCCGTGATGACTTGGACAACGCTTGCAGGGCCCACTGACTCAATAGCCTCAATCAAAATATTAGCAATAAATTGAGCATCTTTCACTTCACCCTCACAATCAACAACCCTTAAGAACATTGCCCCTTTAGGGCACACTGCAACAATGTTGATTAGGGGTTTATTTCGAGCATCTTTCCATCCATCTGAAATGATAGATACCCTTGAGTCCTTCCATGAGTCCCTAATTGGCTGCAAAGAAGTATGTACATGGGCCACTTCTTTCGCCAACAATGTGGTTCTGACCTTCTCATAACTAGGGCTTTTATACCCTTTCGGTGCATCATTAATACCTCTCACCATTTGTTGCCCGATAAGGTGAAGCGCAACACATCAAGGGCAGCCCACATGCATAAATGCATCGAGCAACCAACTCATCAGCAACATCCCTTTTCTCATTTGCAAATGCCTGCTCTAATGGGCCTTTGGAAATTCTCTTTCGTGACAAATGCTCTCCCTCTGTTGGAGTTTCAACTGCAACTTGGATAAAAGGATGGTTTGATGGGTTGGGTGGTTTTTGTGAACCCGTATTTTGCAAAGGAGCTGTTTTAAATTTAGCTCTTGAAGCTTCCATATCAGTGTCCTCTTGCTCTTTCATATATGCCAATATATGTTTATGTTCAACCTTGTTACATTTTCTAATCCCCGTTCTTGATTTCCCCATTAAATGAGCTTTGAGTTGGGTATAAGAGGATTTGTATTGTATATTGCAATGATGGCATACCCAAACTCGAGAGCCACCGCCAGCAAGGTTCTCCACAATTTGCACATGTCTCAAAAGAGGAGCTCTAGGATCCACACCCCCACTTTGGCTTTCTTCCCCTTCCCCATGCCCTCCCACTGAAGCTGAACTAGATGCCATTGAATCAAACCTTCATTGAAAAATAAAAACATAAACTTAGATAACAATAAATTATTAAATAGAACCACACTCTACATATCCTATTCTGCTTTCGATCACCAAGTTCACCGTTCAGGCGCGAGGTGAGAGCATACACAGAGTTCGGATTTTTAATTTAATAAAACAAAATAAACTTTTTTAAAAGACAAAAAGAATTAAATTTGAAAACCCTACACATCCTATTCTCGCTTTTGATCACCAAGGTCACCGTTCGGGCGCGAGGTGAGAGCATACACGAGTTCGGATTTTTAATTTAAAAAACAAAATAAACTTTTTAAAAAAAAAAAGAATTAAATTTAAAAACCCTACACATCCTATTCTCGCTTTTGATCACCAAGGTCATCTTTGTATAGGTGCGAGGTGAGAGCATACACGAGTTTGGATGATATTTATAATTTAAAAAATATATATATGTTTTTTTTGATTTGATTTTAAAACGCAAAGAAAATGTTACATTTTTTATTTTTTAAGCATACAGTTTTAAAATTACTAAATTCAACCTACATATTGACATCATGATCAATGATCACATTAACATTTTCTTTAGCCAAATAAAAAAAAAACTTGAAAAATACCTGGTTTTTCCTCCTTGAAGTCAATCCCACCTTCCAAATCTGATTCGAAATTCCTCCTTGAAGCCTTTAGCGCTTAACAACACGTCCTAAACTCTTCCTTCAAGCTGCTCCTTGATGTCTCTTTGCTCTTCACAATGCTAAATGCTAGTTTAATGAAAACTGTATTTAGCAAGAGAAAAATGAGAGTGTGATTTAGAATGGACCCAAGAGGTCATTATATAGCTTTTAGGAAGTGTGTTTAGCAAGGTATGCAGCCGTTTTAGGGTTTCGCCGCATTTAATGCAAAGATTTTTCACTTTTTAAAACGCGTTTTCGTTTTTAAACTTGACAGCGCCGAAACGCTTGAAAACGTTTCGGAATTGCCACCAGCGTTTCCCCCGTTTACGCCCTTCGAAACGTTTCTTGCCCGATACGGGCCTGTCCCGCAGAGGCGTTTCCGGAAACGTTTTCCGCGTTTCCCCCTGTTTACGCCCCGAAACGTTTCTTGCCCGATACGGGCCCCTGTCCCGCGTTTCCTGGCAACATAGCATTAAACTAATCAACAAAGTCAAAATTTGAAGACATTCGAAGTGGCCTAGGGCACAATCCGAGTATACATTCTTATCTCGTATTCACATATTTTTCTGTTTGGATAAATATTTTGAAAATGAATTTTTCTTTACCAATAGACGAATATTCTGGTTTCAACTTCCACGCCTAGAAAATTATAATCCAGATGCAATTAATTAAAATCATAAATTTGTGGAGTATAGTTGATGGAAAAGAAAAACCACCCACTTATCTTTGCTAAAGTGATCGAGTGGGAAAACCACGATGATAAAGCGAAAGCTATAATCGGGCTTGCTCTTTCTGACTCTGAACTCCATCATATAGATTTAGATAAATTGTCCAAAGAAATCTAGGATAACTTGAGTAAATTGTTTGGGGCAAAAGCAATGAATGCTAAATTTTCTTTAAAGCTTCAACTATTTCAATTCAAGATGGCCGATGATGTTACTATGTCCAGTCATATAAACAATCTAAGATCTCTTCTTAGACAGTTGGCAAAGGTTAAATCTCCAGTAGATGATGAAGACTCTAAAGCCATTCTCATAAACAGTTTGCCCTCTTCATATAACATTGTTATTTTTACTCTCAGTTAGATGCCTTCAAAAAGCTTGGAGGATATGATTTTAGCTCTCTTGGTGAAGAAAAGAGAAGCTGTAGACGATGTAAAAGGTAATTTTTACATGAAAGTGCACTATACGCTTGCGTGAGAAATAATAATGATAATCGGATAAAGAGACTAGGAAAGTTGATTGCTCTTATTGCGAAAAGAGGTCATACAACCTCAAAATGTTGCATTTGAGCTAATAATGTTCTCAAAGGAAAACTCAAAGATAATCCAAAGGAAGAAAATGTGGCATTTGTTTACAATCCAAAGATGTTGAAGATGTTATCAATGAAGAAGAAGATGAATATGTACTCTAATAAGTTAGTGTTTTAAAAATCGGAACCGAACTCGGAACCGACCGAGGTCTGGACCGAAACCGAACGAATTGGACCGGTTCAAACTTAATGAACCGGTTTACTAAAAATACATAAAATTTTATATTTTTAATGAAAATAATATATTTGAAAGGTTAAAAACCATGATTCCAACAATTACACACAAAATATGCAAAGTTTGCTCATATATATATGCACGATAAAGGTGTTTATAGAAAAATGGCATGAACTCTAAGGCAATACACAATGCATATATCATAGATGAGATTCGAAACAAAATACATAAACAATGAGGCTCTAAATGGCCTCCATAGTTCGAGTCTCCAAAAAAACATGCTATGATCATTGATAGATTACAAATGCTACAATTTTTAAAGTTGTAGAATAAACTAGATGACATCGATGATCAATCATCAAACTTTGCACCACTTGTTGGAAATGGGATCCTTAAGGTCATCCTCATCAATATCATCACCGCCTCTCGCTCGACTCAAACTCATCCAAATCCTCAAGTACATCTGCGCAACAACCAGTATTGGCATGGGGTCGGGAGTAGCATGAGTGCGACTAGTGCTGTTGTGTCTCGTGACGATGGCGGCGGTGTTCTTGCTAATGGCCCATAAAAACAAAATAAATTTCATATTTCTTATTTAATAAAATTTACAAATAAGGGGCAAGTTTAAAATGTAACATACCTTTCAATGTGCACACAAATGAGGTGAAGAAATGCTCCAAGCTTGTATATGGCACCACAAAGAGCCCACACTCCAAATGTAGATGTAAATGCCACCACAAAGAGCCCACACTTGATGCCAAACAACGCCCAAACTCACTCCAAATGAACACTATTCAATGCTGCCCCAATCCTCCAAATCCTTGCAAATAAGAGAGGTGCTCACAAATAGAGGTGAGGTGCTCACAAATGGATGCCAATATCACCACAAAGAGCCCACAAGCAATGCCAAACAAGCTCCAAGCCTCCAACTTCCAAGCTCACTACAAAAAATAAACTCTTCAATCTTATGCTCACAAATGCTCAATGAGAGAGGTGTGAAGTGAATAGAGGGGGGGTGTATTTATAACACCAAATTAGGGTTTAGAGACAATAAAAAATACAAAAAAACAATTAAAAAAATGTATTTTTAAAGTCGCCACCGTATAAGGCAAAACAAACTTGGACCGGCCGGTTTAGGATGAAACCGGACCGGTTTGACCGGTTTTAGCCCAAACCGCCGATTCGGCTAAAAACCGGTCAAACCGATCCGGTTTCTTGAACGGTTCATGCAAAAAAAGGTCAAACCGGTCAAATTGGCCGGTTTCGGTTCTGGTTTGACCGATTTTTAAAACACTAGGTAAAACTCGACATGGATGGTTGTTCGGATAGTTCTCAAGTCTCGAGTCTCGGGAATTTACCCTTACAAGGGTCATGAGACAATCTGATGGAGCACTGTGAGAGTAGCTCAACATGGAGGGTTGTCCAACAATTCAGGAGATTATGTAATTTGGGAGTTTGGGAGGTGGAATCCGGGAACTCGGGAATTCAGCTCAAGAACTACACCTTTACGAGGGTTAGGAGGCAACTTGATGGAGTTCTACCTGGTCCTAGAACTGTTGTTCAAAATTGTAATTCTATCTTCTTTTTAGTGTAAGCCTTAAGAGGGGTATTAAAATATAAGGCTTATTTATTAGTGTTAGTTAATATTAGTTAAATATTAACTAATAAATGGTTGAAACTACCTCAACCATTTTGTAACCATTTTTCGATAATAAAATGATGGACACACAATGATAATGTGTGCATTTTGCTTCCTCTTCATTTCTTCCTTGTGCAGATTTTCTAACAATTCATTTGTCGAACTTAGAACAAGTAAATTATGCAATGTACTTCTTCTAAGTTCTGCTACTATTGGATCATTCTACTTCATCCATAAATAGATTCTTTGGCTGGTTTATAGACTCTAGTCTAGAATGTCCTAGTCTCATTGGAATCTAGTGGCACGAGGACTTCACTCATTGTGATGTACATGAATACATAGGATATATAGGTACATATACATTCATCTGTCAAATATCTTAGTCATTTCTTCATTCTCGGAAAATCACCCAAACATCTCAGCACAATGTATACATAAAAATCAAGACGAATCAGCATATTCATAATCATAATGCTTTCCAATACATTCTTTTTTATTTTTTGAAGTTGTTTTTATTTTGTTTACCAAACCAGGAATTTAAACAAAAAAAAAACTATTTTTACTGTGGGTACTCAGTAAGTATGCTTTGGGTACATGAAATAATACCCAAGTATGTCATTCGATGCACACAGATGTACCCGGTTACAATTTCACATACCCAAAGCATTTTCCCGACATATTTGAGCACGTATCCGTACCGGGTACATTTTGTACCCATTTCTGGAGCTTGTATAGGCGTACCTGGCTACCTAGTTGGTGAACAAAAGCGAGCCTCTTAGATGACTAGGAAGTCCTCTAGCGTACTTGTTCAAGATGTCATAGTGTCGTGTATCTTTCCTATCTGGATGGCCCGCGTTTGAAATTCACTTGTGCATTCCTGCATACATTGACCATTCCTTTGCATAAAGTATTGTCGATTAATAGAGTATTTCTCTTCAAAACTCATAATGAATAGGAGAAAGTTGCTTATACCAAGTGAGTGCAAAACTAGCCGATTTCAACCTTGCAATGGAAAATAGCTGCTCTTCACTAATATTATGCAAACTGAAATATATTTCAAGTTCAGCTAGCCAATGATCATGTTTTCTAGCATTTACATCACCTTCATAGGGCTGAATATCTATCATTTCATCCTCTTTATATAGAGGTTGAGTTGGGGGTGCTTGGATGACATGGGACTGCTTCTTTTCATGGTCTTTGGGCTGCTCTTTCTCCGCATCTTCACTTGGCATGGGATTCTTCATGGAAATCCCTAGCTTGCCTATGAGGGCCTCCATAACCTTCTCAATCCTATCAAGCTTCTGCATTGAATGGCATATGCTTGAAACATCCCCTTCCAAATTTATGGATCTCTCTTTGTCATCTTGAGGTGTTCTCTTCTTCTTGGGCCATTCTTCTTCTCACTTCTCTATTCCACCACCTTGTGGATATCTCTTGCTGCAAAGAAATCAAGTCACCTTCTCTTGAACTAGCTGATCTAATCCATGGTATCGATCTGCAAAACTAATTGCACCACAAGAAAACCACACAAACCAAGGAATGAAACTGCTCTGATACCGATTTATTCCATAATTAACTTCAATATTCCAAACTAATTCACCTTCATGAAAATTCAAAATATGTATGAACATGATATAATTATGCTTGCTGGGAATGTTGCTTAAGAAAACAGTTTTTAAATTTTAGCTTTATAATTGTGATCCTCGAGTGCTGGCATTGATGAAGTAGTTGTGTAATATAAACAATAAGCAGTAAAGAACTGTAATGTGGGAAAAATTCCAAAAATGTGGGGCTATGCCTTTTCATCTCCACCATTATCATGCAAGATTTACAAACCAATTGCTCGAATGAAGCCTCAAAGAACACTGTGGGAGATTTGCAGCACTACTACAGTGCCCTCCTATGCTTTCTTTGCTTTGAAACTTACCTATACTTCTCACTTCACTGCTTTACTCATGTGTACGTACATGCTGGAACTCCAGAGCTCAGAATTCAATGCTAAAACATGCCCCTAAGGGGTATACTTATACAAAAATATGATTGAACAGGCTGAATAGAGATTTCAAACTACGAAGAGCTCGAAAAGACAGAATTCCAAGCGTTAAGATCACAGGAGTCTGCTATTTAGCTCCATATGGGATGGATTTGGATGGGTTCCACTCCGTCCAAACATGCTGTGGAGTTCGTCTATAGCCCAGCCTGTAAAGTATGATTTGTACCATAGGAGTCTGCTATTTTGTCCAATATGGAATGCATCTGGATGAGTTCCACTCTGTCTGAACATGCTGAGGAGTTCATCTGTAGCCCAGCCCGTAAAGTATGATTTGTCTTCAGCTGCATTGTGGGATCTAGGGTGTCTGGATCTCCCTTGAGCCTTCTTGCACCTTCTTACTTCATCCTTGCACTGTCATGCAACTCTGCTTTTCTGCACCATGCCTTGTGATTAGTTTGAGTGTCTTAAGTTCTTCATTTAGTCATACAAACCCTAAAGTTTTACTTAATTTCATTGTTTAGACTGAATTACTTCCTAAGTCATGTCCAATTTGAATCAACTTTCCCATTCAACAAGACTCACATAAATGCATTTGAAATACTTCAATGGTAGGCAAACAATAGTCAAACAGTTGACTTATGGGATGATAATGGATGGCTGTATGTAAATGCTACCATATAACAGCCACTTGTTTTTCCAAGAAGTGGTGTTGGCTTTCAATCACCTTGATTAAAGAGGTATGGGGATAAGGGTTGCCCTTGCTCGAGTCCTCTTGTGGGTTTTAAAGATTCTTCCTCAATGGAATTGATTGAGACAATGGAGTCAGCTATGTTATTGAACTAGCAATTGCATTACAAAATCTCAAAGCCTTCATTGTTTGAAGGAGAAGATCCAATTGCACCTGCCAAAAAATTTCTAGCTTGGTGATGTTGAGTGAACAATATCCTAAACTGCTATTGTATTACTTCAGTGTAGAGTAAACAATCTCCTTAACTGCAATTGTATTATCAATTGTTTGTCTCCCTTTTTACGAAGGGGATTATCCCAGGGTAGAGCCTACAATCATCATGATATAATTATGGAAATAATATTGTAGACTATATTAGAATGGGATATGGGGTGGAATGCCTCCTATGCATCTGCTTCCAAAGATTTAGGAAATACAACTATCCTGGTAATATTGATATTCTGTAGCATCTTCATTCTTTTCCTGTATTCTTCCACCACCTTTTATAATTGTGCAAATCTTGTTGGTAAAACGTGGATCCTCATCCTGTTTGAAAAGAAAAAAAAAAACACTTATTCTCCAAGCTCCATTTCCTCAATGAGGAGCATGATGGAATCATTGTTCTCTCAGCTGATGAGATTGGGAAGTAGAGAGGATCCTTTGATGAGCCAGTTGTCTCATTTGTTTTGGCAGATCTAGGAGGTCCATGCAAGTTGTAATAACATCTAGCTTCAGGAACATTATCTTTAGACTTGTCCAAAATTTGTCAATCTTGCTGTTTCAGAAATGGGAATGAGTTCACATGCTTCGTTTCAGAGCTGATTGATGGAAAATTTTAGTATTGGAATTGCCATCTTTATTGCATATAGTTTGAGATTTTTTCTCTAAAATCTTTCTTCACTTTTCTGAAGAGTATGCAGTTGATCTATGAACTGCTGGTCTTGTGCCTTTTGTTCTATGGTGATGAATAACTACAAATTAACCATGGACTGGGACTTGAGGACTAAGTGATTAATAATAAGCTAAGAGTCAGGACATAAGAACTAGGGGCAATTTTATTCAGGATTCGGGATGGTAATGAAAAAAGGTTTGTTTTTTCAAGGATTCTTTTTCCACGTGGCTTTCTTTTCCATTGTTGTGAGAAATCTTGTTTTGAAGGGTAAGAGGTTGCTATTTGACAATGGACATTGGAAGCATCCCGTATTCCCCTACGAAGCCGGTACAGATATGAATATGGGGACGGGAACCCGGTATGCTGGTACGACAATGTTTTCTGGGGGCTTGGGTATGACTTTGTGTACGGCTGCACAAAAAGATAAAATATTAAAAGTATAGCTAAATAAGCAAGTTAACCATATAGTTTGTATAGAGTAAACAAAATAAGCTAAATAACAACAAAACATAATGATAATTTAATGCCAAATGTCATGATATTCATTGGTCGAACTTAGAATAAGTACATTGTACAAATGTTACAATGTATACACAAAAATCAAGACAAATCAGCATAAGAGAGCAAATGTGCAAGGAAAGATAAGTATGCAATGTGAGGTAATTGTGTTGTTTAAAAACAGTATGGGGGTGTATTTTAGGGTTAGGGTTTTTTTTTTTTTGTTTGAAAGTTGATTTTTACTTTATTTTGACCAAAAAGGAACAAAATTGTTTATTCCTAGTGAGTTGGGGAAACATGATGGGTACATGTTTCAGATACCGGATACGTCTGGGTACTGAAATGCTTACCCGACATGTTTCCCTGGTGTACCTGAGCACTTACCCATCCCCTGTATGCCCTGTACCTGTACCCACACCCTGCAGGGCCATACCTGGCTACATAAGTATTCCAGCTTTTGGTATCCTTCTTTCCCTCCAAATTCAAAAATAATATCTTATGACTTGTGTCACAGGGTTCAGCGAATATTTAGCTTGAAGTTCAAAATTCGCTGTATTTGTGAGGCCAACAAAAAAATTCGTTTAAATTCGCTAGGGTTCGTCAACAGAATTGCAGGAGAAAGGGCTCATTACATTTTCAGCGCAGTCGTTAGCTCGGCAACATCTCTGAACCACAGACCCGACAATAATATGTATCAATAATCGCGTGGTCTGGTTTTAGGGTTTGATATTGTGTTCGAGGCAAACATGCTCGTGTCGGAAGCTACAACGATTGGTTCTCCTCTTGTTGGCTCGCTGTCACGATCTGTTAAACCCATCCCCTTCGTTGCCCTTAATGCCGTTCAAACCCGACGTGTAGAAATAGGTTAGTTTATTTTGTGTTAGTTTATTTTTAATGTTCTTTTTGTTAAGTTTTATTTGGCTTTTTTATGTTTATGTGTTTAATTTTTTAAAATGTTTTTTAATTTAAATTTTCAATTAAGCGAATCGTTATAAGTTATAACTTATCATTGTTTTTTATGTTTTAATGTTTATTTTAGTGATTTTAATGTATATTATTTGTTTATATATTTATATTTATTTTATTTACATTTATTATTTATAGTTTGTTTTTATAAAAGAATGTATTTTTTATTTTTTATTTTGAAGTGTATATTTATTCATATTTTCTATTATTCAAACTTAATGGCGAGTTTTTTCCCAAATTTTATTCATTGGGCCAATTTTAAATGAATTTTATCCTCGCGAACTCGAACTCGAACCTTGTGACTTAGCTTATGACCATGGGCATGTTGTTATGGCCTCTTGGTTTTTTCTGCTATAGATATGAATCTCTGAAGGAGTTGCCATTAGTCCCCAATGCTTCTTTAACACAAAACTGAAAAGCTTTTGGGTAGCTTAAGTCATGAGGAAGTCGAGGTGTGGATCTAGGTTACAGGTTAAAACTCACGATATCAGGGCTGCATGAATAGTCCCCAAAACTGAGAATCCCTTCCAAGCATCCTCAATTTTCCTTTACACACATGAATTTTACATCAAAGTAACTGTTGGGGAGAAGGTTTGAATCACAGCTACATTGAGATTATCTCTCTAACAAGCTACTGATATGACTTGATGAATTGAAAGTCCATCTTTTCAAGGCTGATGCACTCAACTAAAAGCCATTGAATTTGAAAATGAGCATTGAAACTGAAACTGGAAGCATTTTACGATGTAAAATTTTAGTTGGTTACAGGTTAGAACTCATGATATCATGGCTGAATGCCCAGTTCGAGCTTCACCCCAAAACTGAGAACACCCAAGTGTCCTCAATTGTGCTTCATAGACATGAATTTCACCAAGTCGCCACTGGGGAGGAGGTGTAGCTCAGTGCTAAGCGGAGATTATCCAACTCTAAGAAGCGACAAGTGACTTCAGGAATTGGAAGTCCGTATTTCAAGGTTGATGGACATACAACCAAAAGTGATTGGATTTGCAAGTGAGCTTGAAATCTCCAAATGGGAGCAATGTGACCTAATGTAATGGTTAGTTCTTTGGGTGGAAGTCATGATATCATGGATGAAAGCTAATGTATAGTCCGGACTCCAGATTTTCTCCAAAAGCAAGAACCCCTGCCAACTATCATCAATTGTGCTTCATAGACATGAATTCAACAACAAAATAGCCCTTGGGGAGGCGGTACAGGTCATAGCTATGCCGACATTATCTCACTCTAATAGGTGCAAATATGAGTTCATGAATTGAAAGATCATCTTTTCAACGCTGAACCAAAAGCCATTGAATTTTCAAATGGGCATTGAATATGCAAGTGAGACAAATGTCCAATGTGCTATCACAGTCAAACAGTTACCTCTTATTAGTTGAATGTTTCTGTAGAGCAATTACAGTTTTTTCCAGATGGACCACCATGCTGGGAGTTGGCGAAAGACAGGTGGGACGGCACTGCATGAAGCTCTTCCTTGGTGTGAGGCATAGAAATATTTTCGAAACAGCTTAACTAGAGGCACTTGCTCCTTTCCTCCTTGAATTCAATGACTTTAGCTGATTACAGTGGGGTTTGGACACAGAAATGTCTCAATTACAGGTATCCTTTCTAGAGGGAAGTAGGTCTAAATCCAAAGTTGGAGGAGGCTCATCCAGAGACTCCATAAAATTGCCAAGTTCCAGTCAAATGGAGGATAAGGTGTGGACCAAGACACTGAAACATTAGAGATGGGATGGATCTCTCTCTTTCTGTGCATATTCCTTCCATACCAATATTTATAAATTTTATTGGAGTAATATATACTGTATTTCAATTCAAATGGAAAATGGCTAATTAGCTGTGATTATGCATTTTTGAAAACACAGATAGTGATCAATCATCAAATGACAAGGTACACAGATGTTTACACATGCCGAGCAGTTTCAGCACATATTGCCATCTGAAGAGTGAAATCATTCATTAGTCAATCACAATCATTGCAAAAGTTGTGCGGATTCATTTTGGTTGAAATATGTATTTCCTACTGAAATTTATGGAATGTGCCACATTAACATTTCCTCACGCATTTACAGAAAACTCTGAATAATAAAGGAAAGTGCACACCTTAACCAAGGGAAAGTTGGTTTTTAAAGTTTCATTTTTCCATGCTTAGTATCTATAGATCACTTAAAAGGGTAGGGGTACATGAATGAATGGCTTCAGCACTATTAGGATTTCTATTCTCATATTTGTATCATTGGCCACTGGTATTTTCTCTGGTGTATCTTGGTAATGTAAGTGAGAATTCTAATTTTATGTTTACTATTTTAGTGAATGAGCGGCCTAAACTAAGCTGGATTCTACGTTAGAAACTCATGATATAACGAGCTTTTCATGTGGTTTATTTTGATAGATTGCATTATTATTTTACAGGTAAAGGTTCTTTTTCTTGTAGCGGTGGACCTCTGTAAAAGGACATCACAGTCAGCACATCCTTTACCTAAATCACAAGTGGGGGCTGCCAATGTAAATATACGCTTGCATTATATTGATGGGCAGTACACAGTTGCACCGGAAGTGGTAGAGGCATCCCTTGGACCCCATATGCAGGTAAATTTAGTCTTTAACATCTTATCCTTGCAAGTGCTGGACTTACTTAAACTTGTCACTGACATTTTCTCCACCTTTAGAATTTACCTCGACCGCGCGGTGCAGATGCTGCTGGATTGTTGCTTCGTGAGTTAGAACTTCATCCCCCAGCAGAAGATTGGCATAAGCGCAATATGTTTGGTGGGCCTTGGTCTGATCTTGGTGATCTCCAAGTCTGCTTAGATGCACAGAATATAAGCGCAACTTTAGCTCCTTCAGCTGGCATATCTGACTTGTCAACAGGAATATTTTCAAATGACTATCAGGGTGTGAAAGGACTATGGCCAAGGAAACGAAGGTTTTCTGAGAGGGATGCAGCATTTGGTCTGAAGACAGCAGTAGGAATGGGAGCATACTTGGGACTAATGGGATCCCGAAGGGATGTCATTACTGCATCATGGAAAACAGGTTTACATGGAGTGTGGCACAAGGTGTGATGATCTTACTATCTATGCACGTTCTTTCCTTTTTTATATCGACAATATGCATATTTTGTGTGTGGTCATCTTATTAAATTTGTGTTGCATTCATGATTGTGTATCCTTCTATCTTTTATACAGTGACTATTAAAAATATCTTGCACGAGGGAGATATATATTATATCTTTGTATTTTAGAAATCTTTAAATCCGTAGGCATTTCAACTTCGTAATTATGTTATTTTGCAGTGTCTAAGGTGTGGACGCCAAACCTCTGCATTAGCTTTGCCCAAATCTTCAACCTCGGCTAATCAAAACAATAGTCTAGAACTATGGTGGATTGGAAGATGGGCCTATGGATGTCCCATGTGTGGGGGCCGTGGGTACATATAGTCTAGCAACTATTTCTGTACAAAGCATTTAACCCTTCTATGCTCTCGCAAGACAGCTTCATGCCTTTTTTCCATAGCCTAGCCTTCTGGAATCACAAATAGCAAGAATTATAAGTCGGCTTTCATATGCCTTATTTATTCAAATGGTATCACAAATACAGTATTTGTTGTGCAAACTTGCAAACGCCTTAAGAATATATCTATCATGTCCTCCGTGTTTATATCTACTTTAAGATACATTAAAATTCCCTCCCGTAGAATGTAAAATATGTTTGATGCTCATATCAAGAAATTTTTGGAGAAGATTATAACCTGAACTTACTAGTCATTGGTATTGGAAGGAATGTCAATGCAGTTATGCCTCATCTGGAAAATTTCCAGAACCAGGTCTTCTGGGCCATTTGTATTATTATAATTATTATTATTCTTTTGGATAAACAATATCATTGTATAAGGCCTTCCTTTCCGATACCATAAATATTTTGGTCTAATTCCTTGTATTACCAATTCTATTTAAGAGGAAAATCTGGAAGATGTATTGCCATATTTTATAGGAATATGCTTATGAAATATAACTATCTAGACAGATCTTGTGAGATGAATGCAGTCAAGATATGAAATATGAGCATGACGTTGTTAATAAAAAGAAGGGCCCATTTGTAAAATGTCTGGCTGACCAATTTATTGGCCCTTTGGTGTAAACCACAGGATGGGTGGAATCCTGTTTCAATCTTGGTAGCTTATAAAGTAGCATCATCACAGTCCAGAGCAACTTGTGATGGAAAAATGCATTTTCCAAGTCAGTATTTTTTGGTATCAAGGGGAAGAACTGGGAATCATATTAATTGCTATGCACAGCATCATATTCATTACAAGAGAACCAAGTGATTGGACTGAAGACATTCCATATGCCTATCCTGTTCGTGGAGTTCATGAATGAGATAGGCATATAGAATGTGTTGCTGTCTAAAATAAACCTGTAAAAAATTTCACAACTCTTAACTGCTTTGTCTGTATATATGGACCGCCACCGATAGTTTTGGTCCTACAGCTCTCTCTCAAATGTGACATTAATCTGTGTCATGTATTAAAGGAAATAGGAAAAATCTTTCAACAACCTACAACCTTTGAGGAGGCATCACTGTACAGGGGACAAAAAGGCCATTAATGTGCCTTGCATGATGCCAACAGTTGAAATGCATTTTAGTATTGCCGAAACAAGCACCTGGAACAACTTGCTTTATGTGTATTTAATGGTAAAATTGTACATAATTTTGTTGTCTTGAAAGTTTGCAGGGGACAAAAAGGCCATTAATGTGCCTTGCATGATGCCAACAGTTTAAATGCATTTTAGTATTGCGAAACAAGCGCATGGAACAACTTGCTTTATGTGTATTTAATGGTAAAATTGTACAGAGCATTAAACATTAACATAATTTTGTTGTCTTATAAGTTTGAAATTTCAATGCACTATTATCAAGAGAAGCAATGTTTTGTTATTTATTTGTCAAGTTAATATGCCCTGTTTGGGGCTTTCCATGGAATAAATCTGTAAACTGATCTTTCTGGATTTAAAGAACTGCTTACAATCATTTCTGTGATCATATGATTTGATTGACAGAAGCTTCTTTAGCTATTTGGCATCTATTTATTTATGTAGGCAGAAACTGTACTAAACAATTGAATAGGGGATACTATTTTATATTTATCGCTGGTTAACATCACATGGCAACTCATTACTATGATAGTATAGCCATAATGTTTATTTATATTTATATTTTGTTCTTTTGCTAGCGATTGATCTGTGAACTTCTAAGTTCTATGCCTTACTAGAATTTACAGAATTGCATGATTGCTTTTCTACTTTGATTGCATTTTTGTGGTGTATTTTACATCAAGGTCTCTCAATTGGCACCTGGTTGGTTCAACTTGGTGTTTCGGCTCCCAAATGTCCTTTTTGTGGGCACTTGGAAACCTTACCACACCTATTTTGGTTTTGCTCCAAAGCCCAACGGACTTGGAATTGGATTCATTCATTCTTTCCCCCTCCCGCCAGAGTGTTTCCCCTGCAACATATTCTTTTAGGAGATAGCCCCAGATTACCTCTCATGTTTTCCCAGATTTGGCATGCTTTTAGAGGGGAAATTTTGTTTTGGTTATGGAAAGAAAGGAATTCTTTTTGTTTGCTAATAGTGAAGTTGATCAACAATTCTCCGTGTATAATAAATTAGTGGTTATCTCCAATGTGTTGCAATGATACAAGTGCAAGCTAACAAGGTGGCCCTTGAGGTGGAGCACCTTTAGACTCTTCTGCGACATTGGGGGATGCCCCTTGTAATGTGGTTCGGGAGCCACCTTGTCTTTCTTGGCGCTCTCTACCCGCGGTGGCCGTCCTTGAGAAGGCCGTAGGTGCCGCTCCCGGCGTGCTTTCATCCGGGCTCACCGGTCTTTGCGTAGTCAACCGTGGAGAAGTCTATCTCCACTAGCTCGCCATCAGGGTTGGGGCTCCCACCCACTTGCTTGTCAACTCGGATGGAGCTTTCTGTGGCTCTCGAGCCACACACCTAGGATGGGTGGACCTTGCCACCTCCGCCTCCGCCGCTGTTGGATAAGTTCCCCCGGATGGCTCTTGCCATCTCTCCCACGCGGGTTGTTGACAATGAGGAAGAGAACCCACGAGGCTCGGGATGGGATGTGTCGGACATTGGCAAAGACCTCCTGGTCATGGCTGGCCAGATGATCACGACCCTCCTTCTGCTGGTCTTTTTGCTGCAGCTGCTTGACTTTGGTGTCTCTTAGGTTGTTTTTGATGTATTCCTAGGCGTGGCCTAGTGTGCTCGTGGCTTTGGGGCGTGCTCTCATACCACCCGCTTTTTGTTGGAAAATCTTGTATCATGTTTCTTTTAATATAATATAAGATCTTTTTCATAAAAAAATGACAATTTGAAATGCTTAAAGAACGTAGGATTTAGTCTGCGTGGAACATAACCCATACTTGCAGAATTGCAACATGAAAATGATTCGACATGAACAATATACATGAACCATGAGAGCAAGGGTGCAAGGCTGGGTCTAGGCAACCCCAAGGTGGGAAAAAAACTAGTTCGAAGTGGAAATTGCCAACATTCTTATCCTCTTATGGCCAAATACTAATTACAAATAGATTGATAAAACAAGTTCAACATCATACTATCTTGCTCACTTAGCGTCTCTTCGCCTTTTGCTCCTATCCTTTCTACCACCATCCAACACCAACTCTACGACCCACATTTTGACGATCCTCTCTTTGAACTCGCTCCTCCAACTTAACATGCTTGTAAATTTATAATGCTTCGGATAAGACTGTAGTAATATTTGTATCAATGTTACGGATCACACTCTGCGATCCATCATCATATTTTCTTCTGTTGATGGATCATGAAGTGTGATTTGAAATGTTGATGCAAAATTGCTAGATTGTGTTATCTAGAAGCATCATAGTTTTACTGAGGATAGTTGAAATACTCTATTTTATTCTTGTAAATGTTCTTTCATGCACCAAAGGATCCCAACCGGCTTAGAAAGTAAAGAGACACTTTGTCCTTTGTTGTAACCATCCTTGTGTGGTTATAATTCGCGAAAACCAATTATTTTGTAGATTAACAATTTTGCAGCTGCCATATTGTAGACACTTTGGTAGTTGTGCAACCCGACACTTTGTATGAAGCAACATATTCATCGTCATGTAAGAAATATTCTTGTTGAAGCGCTTTGTTGCTGATTGAAACCGGGTTTTTGTTGGTTGGATGATTAAGTGAATTGTCTTTCCTGATTGCTATGGATCATAACTTCATTATAAAGGGCTTTTGGTCCCACAAAAGCCTAATAGGGAGGAGATGTCGGAACAAGTCTCCTACCTTCTCCTTGACGTACCTTCTTACTTGTCTTGGTGTCTTGCCCTTGATATCAACCAACCACGCTTCTTGTGCTCCCACGAGTTCTCGAATTTCCGTGCAACGATACTTCTTCCTCCAGCTCTCCTTATGTATCAAAGACAGTCTTATATAGAGGGAGAAAATTGTGCATCAAACTTGGATGACTCATTTCAATGCAAATCCTTGCAGTTTACTTCAGTACATCCTCATGAAATGGGTAAGATCAAGCCTTAAAATACCTTCTCTTCAACTTGCTTTAAGATGGTGATGGCCCATATCTCGAGTGGTTTGAGTACTACCTGTCCTTGAAGTATTTCTTTGCTCAAATACAACTATACATCATCTTCTACTTTGAGTGTAGGCTTCTTTAAGTGTTGATCATGTCTAGGTTTGCACTTGGCTCGAGTCTTTTCTAATTACACTTTCACTTGGATTTGTGTAACGTTATCAATGAACTTTGCTACTCTAATCACTTTTGAATCTTGTCCTTCCACTTCTTGTATTCCTATTGCAACATCAACTGAATTAGTAGGCAACTAACCAAAACATGCTTCAAAAAGTCTTGTTTATGGATGTGTGTATTGCCATGTTGTAAGAGTGTTGGATGCATGCCAAAGACTCATCCCATGTCCTTGGATACTTGTTGTAACCTCTTATCATTTGTAGCAAAGTCCTATTTACAACTTTAGTTTGGCCACCAATTTAAGGATGGAATGCTATCATTCTTTGGAGTTTGGTATCCATCTTGTTCCACAAAGTGGTTCAAAACTTTTCAAAAAATCCAATATCTCTATATACAACAATGGTTTTGTGATACACAAAATGTATCCAAACATTAGAAAATAATAGTTAACCTATTTCATGCCCTTCTTTTGTTTTTTACATGCAATCAAAGATCAAATTTTGTTTAGTCTATCTATAATGACATATATATAGGCATGGCCCTGATTTGACATTGATAATTCTGCTACAAAATTTGCTCTTTCAGTCTAGTGGGTACCAGCAGAGGCATGCACAATCCTTCTTTTCTAACTTTAAGATTTCATGTACAACACAATTTACATCCACCAACGAACCTATATACTTCTTGCATATTGAGCCAATAAATATACCTTTGCAAGAGAGCCATAGTCTGGCAAACACCAAAATAATCCAATACGTTAGAGGTGTGTGCTTCTCTTATCAATACAATTCTCTATTTGGCTCACATAGTATATTGCACTTGTAGACTAGACCATCTTTGAGGCAACAACCACCCTTAGCCTTTATTTTTAACTTCCTTGACCTGCAATTGTTGGAATGCCTCCCTAAAATCTGCATCTTGTGCATATGCTTTCTCACAAGTTTATTGAGTGAAAGACCCAAGCTGTGAAAATTGTTTGTCAAAGATGTAATTTTTTTCCTCGTTAATGGTGTCCTAGATAACATATGTACCACAACTTACATGCTTCCCTTTGTGTAATTGATCAAATAAAATTGCTGAAGAAAACTCATCCATTTATAGTGCGTTGCTTATTGCAAATATACTCTTATTGCTAAAGTAAATATATTTTAATGATACAATACCCATTTTTATTTGTTTCAACTTTGAATGGTTGTTTCAATTTAGGAAGAACATGCATCAACTAATTTTATATTGCAATGAGTTAAAAGTACTATTATGTTCCTTACCACAATGAAAACTCTCACCGCATATTGCAATTGTATGTAGAGATGTGTTGTAATGTAGGAGAAAGTTGGAATAAACTTCTTGTGAAGTAACACTACAACAAATTTTGTGGTATTTGTGGCACTCTTAAGTGTGGTCCAATTGGCGATAACCTCAACCTTTGCTAGATTCACTCTTTATTCTCCTCCAACTAGACATGCTCCAAATAAAGTAGTGATTGATTTGCAAAATCACATTTATTCATTTTACGAGAAAATTATTTTTCGTTCAATACTTGCAAGACTTGCTTCAAATGAGTCGGATGTTCCTATGGAAGCGGAAATATCTTATGAACTTAATGGTACCTTAATTTGAGATCCAACTTTGTGAAGCACTTGGGATGTTGAAGTCGTTCCAACAAGTCATAAATTCATGGAAGTGGATATCTATTTTTCATGGTGATCTTGTTGAAGTCTCTATAATCACATGCATATCCTCTTAAGTTTTTTCCTTCTTTTGTATCATCGATGGGTGACCTATATATCTTTGGAGGACTTAGGCATATGACCCTTTTTCCTAACAATTCTTTAAGTTACTTCTTTATTTCATTAATCTCTAACATGGATTGCTTGTATAAATCAATGATGTGTACGAGATTCGAGGGAACAATTGAACCTCATCTGTCAGTACATCTTTTTTGGAGGTAAAGCCTTGAGGAGTTTGGAGCACTTGTTGAAACAAATGCAATACTTCATCTATTCTTTCAAATCCCTTTGTTATCACAATCAATTTTATAAAAATACAAATTGTCCTTTTGCTTAGCCTTAAAAATATGTTCAAAATTTGCTTATTTGCTTGATTGAGTCTTTTTTTTAGTTGACACTTACGAGGGCAAGTTTTGGGTTACTTTGATATTCCTTGAAATTGTAGTTGATTCCATCTTTGACCTATACGTATTTGTGAGCCCTCTTTATGAAAATAGCTTGCTTGAGATACAAGGGCTCTCAAATACCACATCAAATGCATCAAGATGAATTACATCCACTTCTAGCTTATATGGTGTGTTAGTACCAAATTGAAATATGCATTTATTAGCTATTTGAATCTCTACACCCTTCTTCACCTAACCCAATCAATATAGATGACGATGATAATATACTTGTAAATCAAGTTTCTTAAAATTGTTATTTGAAATCAAATTAGATTGAAAACCAATATCAACAAGCACATTTACCTTGGGTTTCTTTATGTGGATCTTGATTTGTGACAATTTGATCTCTCTCTCTCTCTCTCTCTCTCTCTCTCGTTTGTGTTGGTGTTAGTGCAACCCGACAACATTGGAATTGTTCTATATTTCAACTTTTGATTTGTCTCTTAAAGATGTCACAAACTTCTTGGTGTCCTTATTAGAAGGATTGTTTTGAAGCAATCCTAGATGGAACTTCTAACACTTATCATCATTGTGCCCATCTATACCATAATGGTTACATTGGTAATTGAGATCCTTACAATTATTTAAAAAGGTGGCATTCCTCTTGCCTTTCAACCTTCTTGAAATAATGTTTTTACTCTTTCTTGAACCTATTTGAGCTAATTTTGCCTTGAGGGCTCTCCTCTCCTTTTACATTATATGCATATGTTATAAAGACCTTTTTCTTATTTGAGTTGATTAATATCCTTAGGCATGTGATTAGACGCCCCACCTCTTTGGTCAAGTTGTCTTAATCCACCATGTGCAATCCGATCAACATTGCTTGTCTATGAATTTTCCAACACTTTGATCACTTGGTTGAAATATTTGCACTTAATTTTCTTGATTACTTTTATACCCAATATGATAATGAACAATTATTTAAATTCATTGCACAAAAGAAATATTTTACACCTCAATTAGCTCATGCACACTAAAATATACCTCCAATTGTTTCAACCATTTGTCTAGCGATTCAACATTTACTTGTCCTTCAAATGTTCTAATCTCAAATTTGGTTTCAACTTTCAAAGGAATATGGTTAGATGGTTTAACCTTATATTTATTTGTCTTTTGGACACTACTCATGCTCATTCTTGGACTATTGCTTATCTTTAAAGGGCAATTTTCTCCTATGCCAAACTTCTTAGCTTGAGCCTGAACTACCACCATTTCTCTCTCTTTCTTAGAACACTTTTGTACCAAATATTTCCCTAGCTATGTCCTCTACCCATCAACACTAGACGGAGAACAAAATCTTCTCTTTTATTATGTGTGGCCTACCTTAGGTTTGACATTGAATCTACGAACTTTTTTTTCACATCCTTTATTTATGGGAACCTTTGCATAATGACAATTAACTTCAACACTTCTCATCTACCCCTTCCTTTTCAACTCACAAGGTAAATGATTTATCACAATTATGGGCATTACAAACATTACCCATTCTTTCCACCACTAACTCTAGAATGAATTTCACATCATTCTCTTATGTTGCTCTCATCGTAACATCTAATAATTTTTATCACTTATGTTGTGATAACCTCATCTTTTGTTAGCTTATCCTGCAATATAAGTTTAAATAGTTCATCCACCACTTCACTCTCTTTTTTTCTATAATTGTGTTTTCACCATCTACAACCACCAACTTTATCACTCACACTTTGTTAATCACCTCTTAGAATATGTGTCTCCTACTTAAACATTCTTGCGAATGTATTTCATGTAACAAAGGATCCCCAATTGTCTTAGAAACTAAAGAAACATCGTAAAGGACTCATATATAAGTTAATGTCCTAAAGGCTCTAAAACATCGAAAAAAAGAAAGAAGGATCACACTTCAAGCAATAGGAAATCCCATGGAGATCATTACAAAGGATTTAAACTCATCTCAAATCTCTCTAAGGGCATCCCTTGAATAGTTCATATGCCAAATCTTAACTATAGAGGTTGAAGTTACATGTGGTCAAGTGTCTTGTGCCAAGTGAAGGAACATTTTAAGTGCATTGTCAATTTCAATAATTGCATTTATATATGATTAAGGGAGAATTATGTTCAATGATCCCTCTTCGGATACTTGGTGCGTAGTGCAACACTCATCAACTGCATTGGGGTGGTAATGAGGTTGGTCTAACACAATAAATCCTAAAGATATTTCATCGTGCTTTGTTGTACATTTTCTTGTGGATAAAGAAGAGTGAAACTTTATAAGATCTCATCTCAACACATAATCATAATGCCAAAATCGAGAAGCTTATATAGAGCGAACTGCGCATAAGAAAACTTAGGTAATTCGAGCATCTCATGATAGTTTTCTATCCCTTGGACACCTTCATGCATGATATTATCAATGATAATGTCCAATATTTGACAATATACTAGACAAACTTTTAGAGCACCAAAATTTCATTACTTTTTGATGACCATTTCCTAAGCCCATTTCCAACATATGCTATCCTCTTGCATTTAACCAACTTGCGAAAACATGTCGATTGTTTAATTATACAACCCTTTGTACCTTTTGTAATGAAACAATGATTAGGGGTTCTAATGAAGGATGCGTTAGAACAAGCTATGTTCATTATTACTTAGTAGAATATTCTCAACGAACATATGATGTAGCATTTAGGGGTCATAATGAAGGATGCATTAGACTAGTCTACATTCAAAATTACACAACGAATAATACTCATAAAAAATTTCAACAACCGTATATTTTTTTCATCCACCGGATTACACCAACTTGGGACCAATTGTCAACAATAGAATCGTACATTCAAGCACTTTGCTAATTTGGTGGCTTATTACAACACAAAAAGACATAATTTCCTCGAGGATTTTAAACACATCAACATTTTCGTGTTGTCAAGGTGATTCAATCCCTCATGTACCCATACATAGATCTCTACATGCAAAATCCTTACAACCACAACCTAGACTCAAGTCTTTTCTAAAATTCAAATGCATTCTATAGATTTAGTGATGTGCTTATATAGACACATGATCAAGCTTCGCTTAAAATTAGTTGGCTTAACGCATTCAACTCATAAAAAAACAAATGCTCAATAAATATTAAGCGGAGGATAATACCAATATGATCTATATTGTAGTTGAACTCGAAACAAACACAAGCCAACCCAACATACATAATTTGAAAGAAACAAATTTTTTGTCGGATCCTATTTTTAATCTCAAGGTTTCAGGTTAGATGATCCCATCATTTACGTCATCAAAGAACCTTGTGTGTTATTGTTTGGTATGTCCATGCATACCATGTTTCAAGACATTCTTGCATGATAGTCTAATCATTTCACGGTGTCACATGTGGATGCACTTTGTATCACAATAAATCTTCTTTAACAACATGAGTGTTTGAAAGTGCTTGATACATTTTCATGCACGCTTTGAAGGTTTCTTGGTTTTGTGTGATACTCCGGTCATCTACACAATGATTGTTATTCCACACAAGGCTTAGAACCTTTGCGCCGTCCCCAAAGAGTGTATATACATAAACAAGAGGTTTCATGATGCATGTTATGATTCCATTGAGAAATACTTATGTTAAAGATATCATCTATTTTTCTCTAAGCCATAAGAACTAGGCTCGCACCAACTTATGAAGACTGCCATGTGATTAGTGAGGTACCATAGAGTTATTTGAAGAATCATGATGATTACGCACACAAATATTTATAAACTCAAACATAGGCACCCTTAAATGATATACAACATAAAATATAGCACGAGACACATTGCTCAAAACTATACAAAAGCATTTTGTGTCTAACAAGGCTACACACTATTGAAATCAACATACTTTCCTACTCTAATATATTTTTGGTTGATGTAAGATTGCACATGAACCCATT